>OU862908.1:63987818-65277818 GCA_917880885.1 Limnephilus marmoratus
CTTTCGCATTATGTATTCAGATAGTTCCAGTAGTTCTAGTTCTTAGCATTCCCCGACTCTCTCAAAGTTTTGTAGATTATTCTTTCACAAAACATGTTTAAAGACGAAGAATTAGTTATCAATATTACGGGTTGAATTTCGATTTGGCAAAAAATTTTTCGTGGAAAATAAAATATTTTTGAAATAAAAGAATTGATCGTAAATTATTTATTAATGCATCGAACATCTTCTTACACTGACCGAAATTATGTACCATTAATACAAAATAAGAAAAAAAATATTTGTAATATAGCAACATAAATTATTATCTACGGTCAACTGCATTGCGCTTTTCTTTATTTTTCAATGTGGGATATCAGACTAAATCATTTTAATTTCAGCTTCATAGTTCTTCGAAAACCTGTAAAATAAATTAAATATCGTTTCACGAACATTTTTTGATAAAGCTTTGAAATATTTGCAAGAGATGTCGCTACTGTCTTTTTTCTTTTAACATTGTTGTGAAAATGGAAAATTTAGCGAAGACGCTTACCTTTTAAATTCCGTTAGCGCCATCCCTCGGAAAGGCGTGGCATTATGCTTAAAGGCAACTGAAAGAGAGACGGAAGTTCCTCTACAGTCCCTCGTTGTCGCATTGCGTCCCCTCATCCAGCAAAGTAGATACCTGTTTTAAAATAACATCATCACAATTTTAGTATTAAACTAGAAAATGTTATCACAGGAAACTGCTAAAGCACGAACAGTATTAGTAATAATATTGTCATTCATTCAAAGATGGTTTCACAACGAAACTGCAAAGGGTAAAATATTTTAATGATTTTTTCCTTTCAACGCGTTGAAAGGATTAACTTTTTTTTTCAATTCACATGTCATGTTTCCTTCTATTTTTGATATGGGTTTGATAGCTCTATTTGGTTCACAAGAGCTAGAGTGTTGTCGACTTATGTTGTTGATTTTTTTCGCAATAAGACACGAACATATTATTATGGAAGACCAAGTCTTAATTGTTTGATTATTTATTTATCTAAACGCCCATTTCACTTTTACATAAATACACACTGCTATTTTTTTTTATACATCTTGATTATAATTTCATATCATAATAACAACATGGTGTAAGCCTAAATGACTTTCGGCAGTCGATACGCAATGTGGTTTTTTAAAGTCTTTTTAAATCCATCTTCAAGCTACTTGTAGTTATCTTCGCTATGTACTTTTATATTATATGTATTTTGTCAATGCTCTTCATCTATATGTAATCTCCTTTCATTGTGATTTCTCTTTTTTTTCTATTCGTGTTATTGATATATTATTAATTGGACTAATTGCCCGTAAATAAATAAATAAATAAATGATAACCAACTGATTCTGTCAACCCCTCAGGCTCTTGCCTATTTTGATGGAGGGTGAAAATATTTCCGCTTTAAAATAAAATCCTATGTTGTAGGAAGGAGGAAACACAGAGGCCGTTTGTGATGCATCCGAAAACTAAAAACTCTCTTTGAAAGGTGATGAAATACGCTTTCAATTTTAGAATTAGAAATAAATATATTATATTTCTAAACATAAAAACTTTTAATGCAAACAAAAGAAGGTAAGTTTTAAGATTTTCACGCCCAAAAGAATTTTCGTTATTTGTTTTTGTGGTGTTATGCCATGTTGCGCTTTGCGCCACCTCCTTCTTTAGCCAACGTTTCGGACAGCATTGCAGTGTCCATCATCAGGGCAAAACCGGCAGATCCGGTAGATGTGTAATTTTTAGTTTTTTTTTTTTTTTTTCATTTACTAGATTCTTATATTTCTTGAAGAGATGAATCATTTAAATTTACTGAATTTAAAGTTAATGTTCTTTATAAATAGAACGGCATCATTTGCGCCTTGCAATTTTTACCTCATGTGGGTATTTAAAAATGTTACCTGGCTAATCTATCATCGGTAGGGAAAAATTGTTATCTAAAAACCCTACTAAAATTGCATGTTTCGTCCAGACTCAACATCAATCTTGATCATCAGAGGAGCAGCGGTCGAAGACCATATATACATACGTGTCTGTTTGTGTTATGTTGGGAGTGGGAAGGAGGCGGTCATGTCCTTTTAATTTGGAGCTCTTCCGCATTTGCCTTCGGGAATGAGGAAACCATGAAAAACCTCATCCGGGAAGAGTCGGCCGACAGTCAACATGAAACTGGGCGGCCTTCAGTGATTTCAGCACGTGAAATCCTGCATTTTGTGGTGTGGGGTGTATGTGTCTGTTTTTATGTGAAATATATACTTTATGGGAATTTTTAAAAATAAACTTACATAAACATACATATAATACAATATTATCTAGATATATAAATATATTTTTTTTATTTTTTTTATTTATTTATTGAAGAAACAAACAGTACGTTATTTACAGTGGTGAAATTTTTTTACAGTTATTAAGTATATTTCAAGGTGGGTACCGATGATATGTTTCATTGAAGTATCTTATTTATATTAAGTGATTACCGGGTGATGTGCGTAGTGGGTAGGTGTGTATGTGTGAGTACGTCTGTAGATGTGAGAAGTGGTGATGTATGTATGTATGTATGCGCCTTGAACAATTTACATTATTGACATGATGCTCTTTTTAAATTTGGGAAGTGAATCGAAGAAAATGTCGATGTTAGAATTTAGACAAACATTATTGAACATAAGAAGAGCACGGTTAATTGGCGAATTAGTTGCTGCATTTGTTTTATAATTATGCATGTGGAATAATTCTGTATGACGTGTACGTCTTAAAGGAATGTTAAAATTAATTAGGGAAAGAAGTTCGGTAGAGTCGATGTTATTATTTAAAATTCTATGTATAAATGTTAAATCAGCTATTGCTCGCCTTTGTTGCAAAGTTTGAAATGTGCGTTCAAAGTTATTGTTGAATTTAAAGGTAAGATATTTTATGAATTTGTGTTGAATGTTTTCAATGTTATCAATATACAGTTTGTACTGCGGGTTCCAAAATGTGTGAGGCATATTCCAGTATACTTCTGACTAATGCAAAATATAACATTACTACTGTACGCGGATTACTGAATACTTTACTGATACGAAAAACAAAACCAAGCATTTTATATGCCCTGTTAATGATTGAGTCGATGTGCTTATTAAATATAAGTTTGCTATCAAGGTAAACCCCAAGATCTTTACATTCCTTTTTAGAGATGACAGATTCATTGTGGAGTGAATAAGTGTACTTAATTATATGTTTATTTCTGGTGAATGTCATAGTGTGACATTTGGAAATATTGATATCTAAGCAGTTAACTTTGCAATACTTGCAAAGCCTATCTAGGTCACTTTGTAACGCTTCACAGTCAGAGGGAGAATGCACCACTTTGAATATTTTCATGTCATCAGCGTAAAGCAAATATTCGGAATTTTGAAAGCATGATCCAATGTCATTTATGTAAATGTTGAACAAGAGCGGGCCTAGGTGGGAACCTTGCGAAACACCAGATATTACCTCTATAGATTTTGAGAAGACGCCGTTGATTAATATAACCTGATTGCGGTTACTAATGTAAGATTTTATCCATCTAAACAGGTCGCCATGTATACCAAGTAGGATGAGTTTTTTCAAAAGAATTGAGTGAATTACGCGGTCAAAGGCTTTAGAGAAGTCTGTATACATAGCATCGACTTGCTCCTTATCGTCCATCTTGCTATGCAAGAAGTTAATGAAAAGAGCAAGGTTGGATGTTGTAGACCTACCTTTCATAAATCCGTGCTGATTCGGCGAAATGATTGTCGAAATAGTAGAGTACAGTTGATCAAAAACAATTTTTTCAAGAACTTTGCTTAGAATAGGAAGTTGAGAAATTGGACGGTAATTTTTAACATCATATATATAAACATAAGTTACATGGGGGGCGTCTGGTAGTTAGGAATACCTACTGCTCGCTCAGTCGTCCGCGTCTGAATCTGGTTCATGCCAGATGTGGTTCAGGTCCATCAGGATATGTTTAGGTAGTCTATGTGAGTATCTGAAAGTAAAGTCACTAGGTGCATTGTATTGACCGATTTCCTTGATAAGTCTATTTTTACTATGTCTCAGAGATTTGTAAAATCGGTCCGTCAGTTGGTGTGTGTATTCAAATAAAGTTGGAATGTCTTCTCTTGCATGTAGTCTTTTCAAATTCGTTCTGATTCTAGTGTTGTATGCTATTTTAATGCAGAGATTTTGTAGCGTCTGTAGTTTCAAGTGGTCGGTGCGAGAAATACTACTCCACACGAGAATAGCATATGTCAGTATCGGTCGAATGAGCGAGTAGTAGATCAGGAGCTTGGTTTTGGGAAGTAGCGGACTTCTTCTGTTGAAGATGGGCTTCATCGCGCCGACTGCCTTTCTGGCTCTTGCGTGCATCTTGGCTATGTGAGATTTCCAGTTGAGACGTGAATCCATTGTCAGGCCCAGGTATACGACTTCATCTTTCCATTCTAGGACGTGCCCTCCCATTTCGATGTTGACGTCTGGTGTTCTTCTTTTTCGTTTCCTCGTGTACATGATGACTTCGGTTTTCGCCTCGTTAAGTTTGAGTCGCCATTGCTTGTAGTACTCTACGAGAGCGTCGAGCGCTCTCTGTAGGTATATGGCCGCCATGTCCGATTTCAGCGAGGAAACATAAAGTTTGACGTCGTCTGCGTATATAGATAGCTTGCATCTCTCGTCTCGGGGGATGTCGTGTGTGAATATATTGAATAGATGAGGTCCGAGTAGACTTCCTTGTGGCACGCCTTTTGGAATCTCACGTAGCAACGACAGCGCGTTCCTGATGAAAACTCGGAAGGATCTGTCCTTTAGGTATTCTTGAATCACTCTCGTTAGGTATATGGGCGTGTTTGTTTTGTGCAATTTGTGTAGTAGCCCTTTGATCCAAACGGTGTCAAATGCCTTCTCCAAGTCTAGCAGCGCAGCGGCGATGTAGCGATGTTCGTTAAATCTTCTGGCGATGAATTCCGCTACTCTGGTAAGTTGATGGGTAGTGGAGTGCCTCTTTCTGAATCCAAACTGCTCGTCTGGCAAAGTGTTGTTTTCTTCGTGGTGTGGAAGCAGCCTGTTGAGTATAACCTATTCAAATACCTTGCTCAGCGTGGAAAGTAGACTGATCGGCCGATAGTTTGTCGGCTGCTTCTTGTCCTTGTTTGGCTTGGAAAAGGGCAGCACGGTCGCCGTTTTCCAGATCTGAGGGAAATGTCCGATGATGAGGCAGGCATTGAACAGCTTTGTAATGTAAATGATGGCTTTCTGCGGTAGATGTTTGAGTAGAATGTTGTGTATTTGATCGCTTCCCGGCGCTTTATTGTCTTCAATAGTCTGATGATGACGGCTACTTCGCTCGGCGTGCTGAAGTGGATATCGGCGGCGTTTGTCTGCTCGGCTTGCTCGAGATTTCGTAAAGACTCTTCTACAAGTCGATCCGTTTCCGGGTCGGATAGGCCGTCCGTGGCTGCGTAGGCTCTCTCGAATCCGTCGGCGAGCGCGTTTGCCTTTTCTTCTAGCGAAAGTGCCAGCCCTGATCCGTCTAGCTTCTCTAGCGGGGGAATCGTGTGATCCTCGCGTCTCAGCGCTTTGGCCATTTTCCATAGGCTGTTGTCCTTTTGCGTGAGTGACGTAACTTTCTTCGTCCAAAGTTCGCGTCTGAGGTCGGTGATTTCTTGCTTGATTTCCCGCTGTAGCGTGTTGTAAGCCGTTTTGAAGTAGCCGTCACGCGTTTGATGGTGAAGGTGGCGAAGACGTTTTTTCTCCTTGATGAGCAATAACACGTGCTCGGAAAGCTTGATCGTGTATGTGTGTGCTTCTTTGAGAGGTATAAATGTGTCTTGTGCATGTTGTATGATTTCCGTGAGAGTGCTTGCGGCCTCGTCGATTTCTTCCTTCGAGCGCAGAGTCCCCGACGTGAGGTGAATTTGTTCGTTTATCTCTTTCTCGAAACCATTCCAATCGGCGTCTTTGTAATTTCGCTGTTTTCTAGGGCTCCTTGAAGTTGTCCCTCCAATACTGAAGCTCACGGGCAGGTGGTCCGATGAAAGTTCATCCAGCGTGCGCAGTGGCGAGATCGTTTTTGCGTTTTTCTTGAGTACGATGTCCAGAGTACTGGGGTACTTTGCGTGTACTGAGTGGAATGTCGGTTTGTCCGGTGCTATTATCGAGTAGTTATGTGTCTGCATATGCGTGAAGAGCGTTTTCCCATTCGCGTTGCCTCTGTAGTTATTCCAATAGTTGTGTTTTGCATTCAGGTCTCCTCCTAAAACAACAATTGGGCGCAAATTAAGTAGTTTATCCAAGTCTTCTCTCACTAGACGGTTTTCATCATTGCAGTAGGCGGCGACGAAGGTGTGCGCTCTATCCTCTATGATGACTTCGATAATCGTGGCTTCAGTATTTTTCAGCTTCGGAGTAGGGATTCTTGTAGAAGTGATTGATTGTCGAACGAATATGGCGGTGCCTCCACCCCTTCCTCCCAATCGGTCGTCTCGGTGAATTTCAAAGCCGGGCACTCTCAGCGGTGTGTCTTATTTTAAATGTGTTTCTGTAATGAGAATTATGTCAGTATTAGTATTATTTGCCAGAGCGAGCAGTTCGTCAATTTTATATCGGATGCTGTGGGCATTCCACAGGAGGACGTTCACCATCTGGGGATCAGACATTGATGGTAGACGTGATGAGATCCATCAGGATCCATGCCCTCTCCAGCTCGTTGGAGCCAGCTGCGGCCAGTTGCGGTTGCACACGTCTCAATCCTTGGAGCAGGGCCATCATCAGTTGTGCATCTCCTACACCGGTGTACGCTTCTCCTGCGGGATGCTGCGTGCGGGACTGCGTTTGGGGCTGCGAGCGGGGCTGCTCCTCGTGCTGCTCCTCGCGCTGCTGGGAGGCCGTGTTTCCGCGGGCCACGTTGGCCCAGCTGCGTCCGTCGGTCCTCGAGGTCTGCTGGGCATGTGGCCCGCTGGTTCCTGGTGCTTGGCGCCGGTTCTGGCGCTGGTGCTGCTGGAGCGAAGCGACGTAAGCTATCCTCTTCGGGCAGCCCCTGTAGTTGGCGGGATGGGGGCCCCCGCAGTTGCAGCACGCGGCGGGCTCGTCCCTTGTGGTTTTGGGGCACTCGGCCGAGGCGTGCTCCACCAAGCACTTCACACACCTCGCGGTGTGGGCGCAGTTTCGGGACCCATGCCCGAAGTTTTGGCAGCGGTAGCACTGCGTCCCGTGCTGCAGATGGTTGCTGCGGTGCTTCTGCAGGCGTATCTTGCAGTGGCAGAGGTACTTAACTGTTGCCCTCAGTTGACCCATGTTGACCTCTTTGTCGAAGTGGCCAAGTACATGGGGTACGGCCGAGGCGGTTGTCATCCTTATGACCTTCGCGGGAGGGAATCCTTGTTCCGAGAGGCTCGCAGCGATGTCCTCCGTGTCGATGTTAGGCAGGCCCTTGATGACCGCCTTTTTCATCTTCTCCGCCTCCGCTGTAAAAGTATGGAAGCTGCGAGCCTCCGCACGCAGCCCGTTGGTGAGGGCTCGGTGGTCCGCCATGCTCCGCAAGAGGATGTGGCATATCCCGCCCCGTTTGTATTGGATCTTGAAGTTCGCCGCCTTCAGATAATTCATTCAAATTTTCAAAGCGGTTGCCGACAACCGCCCGGGGTTCCTGTGGTAAAAGGGGCCTCTTGACAGTGTTGGACGCCCTCGTCCAACCTTCCTCCTGGCGGGTCATCTCCATTTCCGGGACGGGCTGCTGGGATCTGGGGGGCGGGACATAGCTCGAAGCTGGGCCTGCTGGGAGGCGGCTAGACCCTGGGGCGGTGACGGCCTCGGGCATCTCGGGGGGCGGCAGGGGGATGGATACCGGCTTGGTCCTCGGTTGAGCGGGCTGGGAGGCCGGGATGGTGATGAGAATGGTCCCCGTCTTGGTTTGCCGTCGATACTGGCGGGCGCCCTGGGGGATCTCGATTGGGGAATCCTCCGGGTCAGCTAGTTCCATCCGTGCGGACAACATCCGCACGGCAGGTATTCTGTACTTCCTCTTCTGGATGGGGATTATTGTATTGCGACGTCTCGGTGGGGCCTCGTCCTTCTTTGTTGCCTTGAGAAAGGCAGTTGGCGGCGCGGTGGCCTAAGCAGTGAGCCGGTCGGGGTCCGGCCGGCTAACAAAATAGCAGGTGTCTGGCCGTGTAAACACAAACCAGACAAAAGCGACTTGGGGGCGAAAAAGCACTCGTCTCGAAAAGCGACTGTCGCAGGCGGCAGTCAACGAACGAATCCTCCTGATCCTGATCCTGATCCGATCCTCCTCGTGTAATTTTTAGTGGTGAAATGTGTGCTTATTTACTTGGAAGCGATACCGTGTCGCCAGCTCCATTACAGTCACCGGTACAAAATAACCGCGACAAGCAGTGGTGTCATTGCCACGGAGCGGAATAGAAAGTTCACCAAATCGTGGTATTTATGCTAGCCAGAGGCACGTCCCTTTGCGAGTTGCCGACGGAGGTCAATCTTTTAACGAATTCTAAAATTAGAAATCACACTGGTAAGAATATTAGAATTAGAATTACAATGATTTAAGTGAACTTATCCAATATAAATGGTTTACCACGAGCTGGTATTACTGTATACTTAGACATGATTTTTTGCGTTTAGCTTTGGTGTAGCCGTCAATTACCGGATACCAAGAGCTATTCAGCTTAGCTCCGTCGTCTATTTTAATATTAAATGGATTTTTGTAGATTTCAATTGCCTCCATAATCACGCGTGCTCTATAAGTTTTGGGTCTTCCCAGGACCTCAGGAACAAATCCAAAGTAATGGCCGGTTTCAATTAAGTGCTCAGCGATTGCCGATAACGGAAAAAAAACAAGCAAGCATTTAAAATTTTTTTAAATTGCTCATTTTACATTTTTACTAACTAAATTTACTGATAACTAAAAAAATAAAAACACATATTTTATTAGGCTAATGTATTATAAACGTTATCGTCAACTCATATTTTTGTTATTTCATGTAAAAATAATTAAGAAAAATAACTCCTAAAGACTATTTTTGAAATTGTGGTCGGAAACTTTTGTTTCATAAAGGTGTACTTTTATAATTGATCATAAATCATGGTGTTTGCTCTTTCCAATACCGTTTAGATTTGGATCATATTTCTAACCATAATTGTAGGTAAGAAAGGCATAACGATTTATATATTTGCTTTATACATGCAGAAATGCAGATACAGCTTATTTTAAATAGCTCTATTGTTAATGCATAAGAAAAAAAAACTCCCATAATTCTAAATAAGAAATAATAACTCAAAGAGATATTTTCTGGGAGCTTGTGACAAACAATTAAAAGATGTTTTCTTCATTACACGAGTAGTCCCGTTTGTTTTCTTCGGTACAACAATTGTTACGTTTTAATTATCAAGATTAATTCAATTAGCTACAACGAAGGTAATATGAACCGTGATAAATAAACACATTATCCAACATTCTTTACCTATCCCAAGAAAAATCGTTCAGAGTAAAAAGGCATAACTGCAGTTAGCGCAGGGCAATAAGTAATAACTATTTCTCTAGTCACAAAAGTTTGCCTTGCAGGAAAATGTTAGCCATAGAATGGGAAACAAGTCTAAAAACGGTTATGACCTATAACAATGAGTCGAATACACTTAATCTCTTTGCTATTTCCGCAAACCTCGCCAATAAAGGGAGCGGTTTATTCGCTTGTATCTATTTCGAGGATGACTCACCGCCCTGAATATAATGGTTTGACTATATCTTTCTAGATATATTTATTGCCGTGGTCATTTGATTCAATGTATCAACGGAGTCGTAAAGAACGACATGGAGCTTTATAACTTTGCCATGTTAAAGTAATAATTTATTTATTTTTATTTTTTTTCTTTTTTTTTTTAGACGTCTCACGTGACCATTAAAAAAACATACCTACATATAACTACATATCATACGTAAGTATGGATTGCAATCGCGCACAGTTTTCAATCCCACAGGATCAGCGCAGGATTTCGACATGCGCGGAATTGATTTTTTATGTACAGTTTCGTATACAAGGCGTTAAGAGACGTACTTGACTTACTTCAACCAGTGTTACCTGATATTGTGTGTAGAAAGAAATATAAATTAAATTTTCGTCTCCAGTGACTTTTTTGGATTCTTGTTTTTAATTTTTTTTTCAAAATCAAACAACAAGAAATACTTCCATGTGTCCTCACTGGTCACACAGTCAAATAACCATCCAACCTCCCACCCCAATCATAACTGACCCAGTATATTTTTTTTGTGATTTTAGTTGAAAAGAAAAACATCGTAAATTTTACCGGAGACCAAATTTTAATTTATATTTTTTTACTTCAAATAAAGTCAGGAATCACTTGTTAAAGTAAGTTACATACGTCCCTTAACACCCCGTATACAGGATATCTAAAAAAAATTTAGAAAATTTGCATTTTCATTAAAAAATATAATTCTAACTTTCTAACCCAATGCTTGGCAGGAAATATAAAACAATAACTTATTTACCAGCATTAAATCAATAAGAAAACTACAACAAAACTTAAACTAAATATGCCTTAATTATTCCCATACTTATAACACGATGAAATTTTGCACACTCGACGCTCAAAAAAAGAGGAAAATGTATGCTAGTATTATTATGTAGGTATAACCAGACACAACCAAAAATATGTCATTTTTAAATCTGATTCTAGAAGTACGATTGTTTACTACAAAAAAGGACAAATTGATTTCGAAAGATTGTTATTTTATCTGGTAGCTATGTTAAATTTAGAAAAAAATACTTATTTTTATTATATTAAGGTTATCCAGTCGGTCGTTGGCAGATTTGTTATTTTTTAAACGCAATGTTGTGTTATACTACACATTTAAAATCATATAATCAATACAGTAAAATAATTCAACAATTTATGTAGGAAAGTAACTTTTCAGAATTTCTATATTAGTTCAAATAAAATCACGTAGTTGATTACGTGTACCTGTTTGGTAACGAAAATGCTTGTTTTTTTATTTATGTCTTATAAACGAATAAATTTTAATTTTCTTTACAAAATTATTTTGCTTAGATATTATCTAAAAGATATAAATACTTGTGATCCAAAAACAATTATTAAAAGCACATAATTTTTAAAATGTTGCCATCACGCGTTTGAGCAATTTTATTGCTTTGAATGTAGTTTGTATATTGAAGCAAATTTTGAATGAAATAAAATCGATATTGGGTTATTAGTAAATGCTGGTACGGAGAACAATCAACTTTCTCATCTAAATCGATTGTAATAATAATAATAATAATGATCGAATTGTGCACTTGCAAGGGCACGATGGCAAATTTAAAATTTTAATTCTCGGCCGCTAGTTAGGTAATATTAGAATTTATTTAACGAATTTATTTTACCCTGGAAAATGATTCATTTAAAATGTTACGTAATTTACAAAATATTGCCTATAAATTTTGCTCGAAAAATGTAAGTTTATAAATACATATCGTTAGCGGAAATTTGAAATGCTTTAAAGGATAATACCTAAATAAAAAAGGCAAAATGTTTTATTTTCTCAGTTTATTTCTCTTTCGATCTGCGTCGTCAAAATACTTCTAGGGAAATAAATGCATCCTTTACGGCTCTTTTTAATTTAAAATAAATGAAATACTGTTTTTTTTTTTTTTTTTTTATTTATTTATTTATTTTATTATTATTTTTTTTTAATTTATTTTATATATTTAATAATATTATTATTCAATGTATAAAAACAGTTTATTATAAACAAGTTCTGCTTCTGCTTCGTAATTATTATTATGAGTTACAGCTGTTTCGCCCTCTGAAGGTTGTGATAATTTGCTCTCTCTCTTTTTTTCTAAATTTACTCCTGGGCATTTGGCACCAGTCGTGATATTTTCTTCTTTTCCTTTCTCTTGGCTCTGTTCGATATTTAAATTTTTAAGGGTTTGCATGTGTTTAGTAGGGATGGAAAATTCCTCCCCTACGTCACGCAAGCCTTCATGAAAATTGGACCCTTATTTTCTTTGGTAACTACAGAAAGCTACTTGTAGCTCCCTTGTACTACATATTGCTGGGGGCGCTGCTGCTGTGGCCTACCCCAAGCCCTATTCCTGTAAAACACACACAATAACAGCCGTCGGTTAGCTCAAACCGGCTCGAACATGATTCCTCCTAAAAAACAGGGCGAGTGCCAGTGGTTCGCTTGGTCAATTCTTCCTTCCCCTCCTCTCCTCAAAATCCCCGGGACTCCCTCTTCAATCAGTACACAGTATTTGCATTTAAAGGGTTTATTCAATAAACAGAACAGGGTGATACACATACGGCCAGTGTCGGCACAAAACACAAGTTAAACTACCCTACTGACCTAACGAGGATTTCTCCCTCTCTCTATGCGTTTAAATGAAGTTACAAACGGTTCAAAGCACACGGTGGGGGGGAGGAAGCGAGTTGGTACTCACATAGCTAGATGCGTGGTCTGCCATCTTTTCTGGATTCCGTTCACCACACAATTTCAAACAATACATCGCGGAGTTAATATCGTGGAGCACAAACAGCGCAAATCGCGCGTAGCACAGTTGCTTGGCCGAGAGCTAGCGAAGGAATGGCGGCCGGCGGGCCGCCCGGCGCTTGGCGCCTGACGCGGGGTGGTCGCGCGGTGCGGGGAGAGGAAACGGTAGGCACGTGTAGTGGGGACGATTCACTTAACCTTCCGCTCGGGAGCCGATTCTGTTACGTAACACTTCCCCCCTCGCCGCAAAAAAAAGCGACGTGGTAATGGAGCAGTAGGGCTAAGAAATCCTCTTACCCTTCTAGCACTTGTGCCAAAACAAAACAAAAAAAAAAAAAAATTTTAAGAGAAAAAAGGAGAGAGAGAGAGAAAAAGGATGCTAGCTACAAAATAGTAGAAACAAAAACAAAAGAGAAAAAAGCATGGTGAACAAGGAATTATACATGAATGAACAAGAAAGAGCAGTGACATACATAAATATAAACAAGGACCTGTTGGAGAAAGGTACAAGGGTTATGCAGTGATAGAAAAAAAATGACTCTAATTGTATCATTGGTCTGTGAGCTATGTTTGCGTAGCGTGGTTTGCGTAGGATGTTTGGGGTGTTGGGACGTTGCACTGAAGTTACACGGTTACTTTGTCACAGTAACCTGGCCCGTTTGAGATTACACTCAAGGAACACTAGGGCCTTAAAGAAAACACGAAGAAGAGAACGCAGGATGAGGCTTCTTGGTGGTGGAGAGGGTTCTACCTGTCACAGAGGTCAAAAAGGTAGCTGCTTCCGGATCCTGTGGGTGGGCCAGTATGACGTCATTGAGGTACTGGAGAGTGGAATTGTAATTGGTGGTTGGTCCTTTATAGAGGAGGTGGTTTGTGTGCATGACAGCCGTTGTTGTGATGGTGGTTGGTACACTGGTTTGTATACAGTGGGATTGTTGGATGAACAATTGTTGGTATTGTTATTTGCGCAAGGGCACAGGAGCATTGGCATGATGGCAACAGAGCAATTTGCAAGGTGCAGCTGGAACATTTGCAAGATGCCGCAGGAACATTTGTACAATGGCAACAGGAACATTTGCGAGATGCCGCAGGAACATTTGTACAATGGCAACAGGAACATTTGCAAGGTGCCGCAGGAACATTTGTACAATGGCAACAGGAACATTTGCGAGATGCCGCAGGAACATTTGTACAATGGCAACAGGAACATTTGCAAGGTGCCGCAGGAACATTTGTACAATGGCAACAGGAACATGAACCAACTTAGAGCTGACGTGCTCGGGTTTGTTTGAGTGATGGTTTTGTGATGATACAATTCGCAACTACACGCACGACTCACACTTGGTTATGTTAGGTGTGGTCGGGTGCTTTTGGTACGCAGGGTTTGAAGGCATGGGACCTCCGTGACGGTAGTGAAGGCAGCATGAAGAGAGGCGCAGGTGTAGATAGGGTGAAGAGCTGCTGGTCTTCTTATTAATCCGGCGAAAAAATTATTATTAGAACAAAATTCTTGAAGTTTACCTGCCTGGTAGACCAATGATGAAAAGGTTTGGAGAGAAACAAGGTGTGCATGTTGAGAAAAATTGGATTTGTTTGACGCGTAGAGAGAGAGAGAGACGGAGAGAGAGTTAACTAAATGCAACTACAGACTTATACATATTACAAAGGTACGTATTCAAGGAAGGTTCTGTTTAACCCATTTAGTTTTTTTTAAACTAAATACATTTCCAAGAACACGTAGGTAAGGGTTTGTACGTATGACAAAATGCCCCTTTTCGAAAGAAGTTGGTCTTCCATGACCTATGCTCACGTCTATACGGTAGCATTTTTTCTACTTTCGAAGAACAAAACATTGAGTACAAATAAGTTATGAAAAGTGGGAAAGGAGTAGGAAGTTGAAAAGATCCGTGAATGAAGGTTGTCCCATTTGACAAACGAAACGCCAAGTGCGTAACGCATATATCCCCATTCACGGATAATTTCGAGGAAAGGAAAGAGTGACAATTGGGAACATTTGAACGAAGAAAACTGCTGAGGACTCGGCTATTTCCGAAATTCGACCTCTGAGTGAAAGGTGAAACAAGGTCTACAGCAACTTTCCTGGCACATTACAATACAATTTGGTAGAGTGGGACAAAAGGGATACACTGACAAAAAGAGTCTAATCCACTACGTGTATTGGGCAGAAGATTAGAAGGTCGTTTTATTCTCCTACTTGTTTGCGAGAAATGACAGACCCTTGCTCAAATCTCACAAACCTGGGGGTTTTCTTGTTCGTCCCCCAGACAACGAGTTAGGTGTTTTTGTGTCCATCAACTTAACTCCTACGACACGATGCCCCATAATCATGAGTGAAGCGTATGATTAGTCCTTTTGAGATAGTGGATAGTTCCTGGGTTCTTGTGACAGGAAGTCCACGGGCATGTTAATGAGTACTCTGCTGCAAAAGCAATAATTTTCTGATAACAGAAAATAAAAGGCGTGTGATCTACGCTTGGTAGGTCACACAAACATGGGGTAGATATTATTTCGTTCGCACGATTCATGGTGAGTATTGTAACGTCTTCACGTCTCATGTACAGGAATGAACGATTTACAACAAATTTTGCCCAGTATTGAAAGACAGTAGCCCAATTACGTTCGAAAATGTGGGTCCCCATTCAATACAGACGGCGGGTTAAGCGGTTCTCATGCCAAAGGACACACGACCAACTTAGTAACATTTAGTTATGAGTATAAAGTAATTATAACGAGCTTCTCGTATCATGGCGGATGTTTTGAGGATCTCTCCTATGATGGTAGATATTGTCACGTTTTCACGTCTCACGTGACAGGAATGAACGATTTACAACAAATTTGCCCAGTATTGAAAGACAGTAGCCCAATTACGTTCGAAAATGTGGGTCCCCATTCAATACAGACGGCGGTTTTTGCAATGATGTAATTAATACGGCACTGCTGTAGCTTAATAATTTCATATTAGCATACGTTACAAGACTTGCCAAAAGGCGATAAACACAAATTTTATTGAAGATCTGGCCAAGATTTTAAACT
Source organism: Limnephilus marmoratus (assembly GCA_917880885.1). Lineage (NCBI taxonomy): Eukaryota > Metazoa > Arthropoda > Insecta > Trichoptera > Limnephilidae > Limnephilus > Limnephilus marmoratus. Next base: position 64,003,412 of record OU862908.1, read on the forward strand.
TCAAACTAGAATAATGGTACAATAAAGGACAAAAGAAACTGATGTCATGATAAAATATGTACCTCATAATGAAGTTGTATATGTACAAGGAACAAAGTTAATGAAGGGACAAAACATATTGTCACTTTTATAACAACAAAAAAAAATTTTTCCGAATCCGACAAAATATGATTCTAGAAAAATAAGAGCAATTGGGTTGAGCGCCATTCTAATTTTTTGGAAAAAGAAGAAAAAACCACAAATAGCAACAAGGTTGCTCTTGAATTGTCTCGAATCCAGCGAATGTGACCTGATAGGTGAGTACATTGGGTGTATTCGAAACGATTCCCAATATACAACATTACTATGAATGTGTAGGATGGGGTGAAGAGGGAAAAGAAAGAAAGAAAAAACGGGAGGATTTCCTATTATAACAGAAATCGTCGCGACATTCTTACAATATGGTGCTGTGACCATAGTAGCGAGCCCGCGGCAAAGGTCTGAAACCAATGGTTATTATACAGACTTGTGCTTATGATTTTATATTTACAACATTAGGGTAGGGACGTACTGGTACGACAAAACCCGACACAAAACAAAAAATTAAAAAAAGGGGTGATATGACAAGATGAGGCGATGAGGTGAGAAAAAAAACGCGCGGATGCTGCAAGAATTGTGAAAGGAAAACGACGTCTCGGAGCAAGAGTTTTCTGGAACCGTTGATGGTAGGAGGAAAAAGGAGTCCCTTTCCCGAAGTGATCAATTTCAGGAAGAGGATGCATACAAGCATGAAAACAGTGCCCCAAGAGATGCTCTTGTGGTACAGCAGGCAAGGCGCGCAGGATGTAAAAGAACATATAAAATTATGCACAAAAAAAAATGTACAGGAGTTAGGCTACCGTTGACATTAATGTGCCTTCGGGTGTAAGGATTTCCTTACGAATGCCCATGTGGGTGATTATTTACATTAAATAATTACACATGACTCACGTCGTTTATGACGAGAATTATAAGACTTCTAAAGAGACCGCATCGCACTGATTGATGACTGGCCAAGAGAGGTCAGGGACGTAATAATGATCAGGGTTAACAAGATGCATGTTTTGCCAATTTGATAACGCCTGAGAACTTGATGTGATGGAATTTACTGATTCCGTCACAGTAAGGCATTTTGGATTTATTCCGAGGAGAAATCTTTCTATTTCTCAGGGCCTGTAGTAATTCTTTCTTTCTTGAAGTAAAGACGTGCGGGATTATACCCAGCGTGACTTGAGGAACTTCCATGGTGTATAAGATCGTATCAGAGTGACCTTATGTTGGAAAAAGTGAGAACTAGACTCGCAATTGGAAAGAAATTGGGCAGAGATTGACCACTGGGGACGTATTTTTTACAAAAAGTTTTTTTTTTGAGAAGAAAAAAAACAAAAAAAACGTTTTTTTTTTTTATAAGTGTTTGGTATATTTGAAAATTTGGGCAGCGGTTCCCCTCAAAAAACGTGATTTTGGGAAAAAATCCTGATGTTTTGAAAATTTGTAGAAAATTTTTCTAAGTCCGAAAACGAGAAAAATTTGGGCAGCGGTTTCCCTCAAAAAACGTGATTTTGAGAAAAAATCCAGATGTTTTGAAAATTTGTTGAAAATTTTCAAAGTCCATAGACGAGAAAAAAAATTGGGCAGCGGTTTCCCTTACAAAAACGTGATTTTGAGAAAAAATCCCGATGTTTTGAAAATTTGTTGAAAATTTTCAAAGTCCATAGACGAGAAAAAAAATTGGGCAGCGGTTCCCCTCGAAAAACGTGATTTTGAGAAAAAATCCTGATGTTTTGAAAATTTGTTGAAAATTTTCTAAGTCCGGAACGAGAGAAAATTTGAGCAGCGGTTTCCCTTACAAAAACGTGATTTTGAGAAAAAATCCCGATGTTTTGAAAAAGGTTTGCAAATAAGCAAAAGTCCGGAAAAGAAAAAATAAAAAAACGGAAACGAGGTTCGCCTTAAATGAACATGTTTTTTGGAATATTTCGATTAGCCTTCCAAAGGGGGGGTTCTTTAGAAAGGAAAGGAAATATTTTTTCTTTTATACAAGTTTTCGTGGAAGTATGTTTGAAAATTCAACAATGTCTTGGGGAATTGTTCTTTATTTAACGTGGCTATACTGCAGCCTGATTTGAGCATACACCATTACTGGTATTTATCCGCCGACTTCCTTTTGTCATAACAAGTTATATGCAGAAATGTGCATACGTAATGTAATGCCTGACTCGAGGAATCGACGTCAACGCGAACCGAACGTCTTTCAAATTATGTCGTCTGTTTCTTACGAAAGAAAAAAAAGCTAAATGATGAAACAGGCGGCAAAATTAGAAAAATGCTCAATTGTCAAAAGGTAGAAAGAATTTAATCCACTTGTTTCCCTTAAGCTGCAAAATATGCCGTTATATATACAGGCCAGTATTTTGCGAAATAGTCCCCTATTCGCAGAATATGTCGATATCAAATACAGACCAGCACACTGCGGAATAAGTTTATTAATAAAAACTGGTTAATTAACTTTCGGGAAACGAAGCGGGTAATTGGTTTATCATATACAGGATTTTAATTGTTGAATAACTTTGTTTTAAATATTTGTGTACATTTCCACTATTAATCTTGTATTTGAAACTAGCAAATTTAGTCGGTCGACACTTGTAAACACTATATTATTCACGACGGCAACTTTCTTGGTTGAGCACTTTACGTAGGAATACCGGTGATAATGTTTTGTCGAGTGACGACTCGAAAATGAAGGAATGTGCCCGCGATAGTTTAAATTTGCAATTCGAAGTTACACTCGCGTCGATGTTCTTTGATGGTAATGCTAGACAAATTGGGAAAAAAAACAAGACAAAACATTATAGATTATACAGTTTAAACAATGGCTGATTGAAGAACGAGGCGAGCGACTGTGAAGAGGGAGGAAAAAAAAAAAAACCCGCCACACGTCGGGCGACAGTGCTGGGGGCGCTGCTGCTGTGGCCTACCCCAAGCCCTATTCCTGTAAAACACACACAATAACAGCCGTCGGTTAGCTCAAACCGGCTCGAACATGATTCCTCCTAAAAAACAGGGCGAGTGCCAGTGGTTCGCTTGGTCAATTCTTCCTTCCCCTCCTCTCCTCAAAATCCCCGGGACTCCCTCTTCAATCAGTACACAGTATTTGCATTTAAAGGGTTTATTCAATAAACAGAACAGGGTGATACACATACGGCCAGTGTCGGCACAAAACACAAGTTAAACTACCCTACTGACCTAACGAGGATTTCTCCCTCTCTCTATGCGTTTAAATGAAGTTACAAACGGTTCAAAGCACACGGTGGGGGGGAGGAAGCGAGTTGGTACTCACATAGCTAGATGCGTGGTCTGCCATCTTTTCTGGATTCCGTTCACCACACAATTTCAAACAATACATCGCGGAGTTAATATCGTGGAGCACAAACAGCGCAAATCGCGCGTAGCACAGTTGCTTGGCCGAGAGCTAGCGAAGGAATGGCGGCCGGCGGGCCGCCCGGCGCTTGGCGCCTGACGCGGGGTGGTCGCGCGGTGCGGGGAGAGGAAACGGTAGGCACGTGTAGTGGGGACGATTCACTTAACCTTCCGCTCGGGAGCCGATTCTGTTACGTAACAATATCTTTAGAGATATATGTACTTAACTACATAACACAACTTGTATGGCGTACGAAGTAATGCACCACTTCACCAAAGTAGCACTAAATTAGGTACTATTTTATTATTATTCATAGTTTATATTTCTATCTATATTTATAGTTATTGTTTTTTATATTTTAGCAGGAGTACCTAGCTCAAGACATGAGCGCGGTGTATATTCATATTGTCGTACTATCATGTGTATTCACGTATATTGTATCACGTATATGCATATTGTCGTAAAATCACATAGATTATTACATTCATAAATTATAGCTAAAATTTTAAATTTTACTGTTCCTCCTATAAGTGTACTATGTATTAATATTTCAAACTACTAAACACATAACCTAACGTAATTTCATATATTTATGATGTAAATCTTTTGTAATTCCTCCATCATGTTATCAGGTATATGTTACACTTTTCAATACTATCAACTTACTTATCTCATACTCTGTAAATCTGAATGTATGAAATATTACCAGGTTAATTCGGTAAATCCAATTATAATATAGGTATGCTACCAGATTACCTTTTCTACTTTGTCACAAAAAAATGTATGCGTACTATTTATATATATTATATACATTTTCTTTATTACACAGCTTAGTTTCAGAGAAAAATGATTTTTTTTGTTGTATTTGTTATGTAATTATGTATCTACATTTCAGGAATAATATTAATATGAACTAAACATGTCAATTTGTCTGTCCTGGAACGGGAAACTTTCCTAGTTGGACAGGCAAAGCTTTTCAAATTATAATTTGTACTTTCTTTTGTATCGATAATAAATAAATAAATAAAAATAAACTAATTAATACGTTATTTACGACCTTGAACGTAAATATTTCCGTATTTATGTTGTAATTAAACTCCATCAAACGTTGTGTAATTTTTTTGATTTATGATATAGGATTTTAATTACTTTCTTCTATGTGGTAACCTGTTGATTCTAACAGAGCGTTGAGCTTCAAACTGTATTGGTCTCTCCCTTGCAAATCTAACTTATTAATTTCTCTAAATGAGCTAACTTTCCTTTGTCGCTTATTGTGGTTTTCTACATCCTAACGAACTCGTAAATAAACTGTACTAATCGAAAGTAGCAATCGTAGCAACTATCACAGAATTGTATAAGAGAAACGCCTTATACCAAATTTATAAAGAATATTTTATTCACAAAATTCACCCCTCAGATAGCATAAGCAATAGATTCAAAACTAATGGCTTAATAGCCATCCCTATGCTAAGAACAACCACGGCTCAGCACCACTATTTGTATTTAGGTGTAAGATGGTACAATATATTATTATCCAAAAACAAAATAAACAAAACAGAAACGCTGAAATATGAATTATTCAAAAAACAAATTAAGTCTCTGAAATTGGATAGTGATATATTGTACCCTTAATGTAAATTACCCCTACTGAAAATTGTAATATTTAATATTTAAAAAAAATGTATTGTTATTGTCCTTCATTAACTATATTTTTTTCTTAATTGTGTACTTATCTAAAATAATGTTGAACTTTTATTTCATAAGTTCTTTGATAATTGTTTACACTCATTGGAACATCATTATTTTTATTTGCATGTAAATACTCCTCCCATAAACACGAGCTCCTAGAGCTCAACTTATGGAGTAGTAGAATAAAATGTCAAATATTTTATAACCTACCATATTATGTAACCATTTGAAATATGTAAACAAAAAAAAAATCTTGAAATAAAAAAATAAAAAAAAATAAAATAAATAAAAAATGTTTAATTGAACAGATAATTAAGTATGACTCAAATGGTTAGTTGTTAGTAAATTTGATTATGATTGTCTTGTGTCTGCTTGGCATCCCTCCAATCCGATTCAGCTGCTATAAGGTACATACGAAGATGGATTTAGTAGGTTAATGTAATTAATAGATTGCATATTAGACGAACTCAGAATACCCTTTTTCTGCCGAAAATTTGGCGCCTTCCTCCTACAAGTAACCCAGGTGATCAGATTCTTACTAGAAATTCGCACAATCTTCTGGCGCGGATCGGCTGATTGATACCTAAGTTATCGCGTCCCAACCGTCCTTCCTCTTGCCATCATGCACTGCCTTCAGGTCATCATCTGAGCCTAGATACCCCCAAATTCCTACTCCTCCAAGGTCTACTATTTACTTAGGGCGAACCGGTTTCGTCCTATATGCAATCATATACTCACGGTATTGTGTAGAGTTACGGGTCGTGAATCCTCCCTCCACGTACAAGAAATGATGTGAAAGTAACTCTGTCGAGTCTAAAACGCTAGCTGTAAGCGAGTCCACATCGTCCAATGCACAGTACATAAAAAGATATATATATATAAACATACATTTGGGAAGGATTATAACTCGCAATTTGAGGCTAGCTAGTCTCAAATTCCGAGCTCGGATTTCTTGAAAAGGAATTCTGCACAAAACCTTAGCCGATGACCGAATATATACATAAAAAGAGTGGGTAATATTAATAGATACTAGTAGAATAAGAAATTATCTTCGGTTTGTTCTGGAGTGCCGAAAACTCCAAGCCGTTTGATTTGTTTGGTTGACAATTTTATTTAAGAGATTGCCATCTCTATTATGTGTTTGGTTAATGGTCCTTGTTTTTAAAGAGCGACCACTGCCTTCTATTGTTGAACTGTTTTTCTAAATTTTCCCCAAGGTTCAACTTTTGGTAAAACTTTTACTCTCCCGTGATTTTTCAACTGCTTCATGTAAATTATTTATACCTGTAAGAGCAATTATTTCATAAATTCCATGTAATTCCTCAATACCCCTTAAACTTGCCCGTGATTTCCCAAATGTTTGATGTAGCTAACTGCTACCTCGGTGAGTAGTTAATCCATAAAATTTTCTCGAACATTCCATGTAATTCTTCAATACTCTCTTATTTGACTATCCCGTGATTTTTCAAATGTTTGATGCACCTATTATTTGTCTAGCTTATAATAAATCCATTTATTTTCAATTGTTCAATTCCAAAAATATCTCTTCATGTTCAAATTAAAGATTGTGTTTAAAACTTTCCTCTATAATCGCGCAACTCTATGGCTTTGTTCCACTCTAAGTTAATATCTAAATACAATACTAATACCTGTCCCTATTAAAGACCCAAGGACGCCTTCCTTTAAAAGCATTTAACACAGTGTCCTACTGACCGAGTTGTTTTATAAACAATTTTAATTATGTAAACATTCCCGTTGTCCTCGTGACCTAGATTCAAAACGTGAGATATTTGTTTATTTAGAACATTCCTGAACGCGAGCTTATATGGTTCTAAATAATTTTTCTTTTGAATTTAATAGTGGTAATTTCCTTTTCGCAAATGTCTAATCTGTTCCCCGATAAATATAGTAATAATGCACATATATATATATATGTGCATTATTACTATATATATTTTGTCTCAATAAATAAATATACTGATATATACAATTATATTATAGTTGAAATAAATTCTAATATCTTAACTCATTTTTTGATCATTTTATATTAGCTGAAGTTATAATAAATAGTACATATACTAAAATAAATACAAAACTTTAACTTGGAAATTTGTCAAACGCATAACTATTTTAAATAGTTACTGATAAATTCAAAGGTAGGTATTCGAGATCGATACCTTTACTTTAAATATAAGTGTGTTTCTTTTTGATTAAAACTATCTTGGAATAATATATATATATATATAATATTTTAATATAGGTACATTTCACATATTAAGCAAGTAATATTTTGTTATAAAACTTATTCAAATACCAACTGTCTGCTACATGCCGCTTTCTCCTTGGAACCTGGAAATTTTTTTTAAAAATAAAAACTTACCCCGTCAAGATTTTCCTACCCGGGTGGTACACGGGTAAACCTTGTTTTGTTTTCCCTACCTAATATTTATTCCTATGTTATCAACTTTTTATTCTCGTTTAATCTAACTAAATTAAATGATATTTATTGTTCTAACTGCATTTTATTTCAAAATCCGTTGATTAAATAACTTTTTAACGATAGTTACTTCACGATTAATTTCGAAATGGTAAATCGTTACTTTTATTTAGCAATAAAATATTATTATGTATTATCATTCATTTCTATTTTAATTTAATTTTTTTTGTTTCAAATTTTTGAATCTAATAATAGATTAATACTTTGTGATAGGAATGTGCCGCCCATTAATTATTTATTATCTCTTTTCAATTTGCACTATTTTTAAATTAATTGATTTAAATATTTGATATTTAATAGAACTCTTTCCGTTTAAACTGAACGCACATAATTTTTTATAACTTCTTTTTAATTTGCACTATTTTTAAATAATTAATATAAATATTTGATATTTGCTAGAACTCTTGCCGTTTAGACTGAACACACGTAATTAATTATCACTTCTTTACTTTTTATTATTATTACATCACTTTATTTATTTACCACACCGACACTTGTCACGAAATTACTAAGTCTCTAAACATGATATTTATTGATTATAAAAACCGAATTTTCCACTAATCAAATTGTATTTATCACAGCACTTTTAACTTTTCACAATTAAATAAAACGTAAACTTTATTTCTATTTCCACTGATTTTAATTTCTCAAATCTTTATAAGTCACTGGCTCGAATATGAAGTTTTTCTAAGTCCTGTAACTCTGAACACTTAGGATTTTCCCACCAATAATTACCGAGCGTTTTCGTGGCGTCTTCCGAAGTTTTCACTTTTCACAACCGACCGCAGACTATCGAAAAATGACTGAGTTCTCTTTTTTTATACCCCTCTTAGGTCCAAAAGATTGTATCTAAACTTCCTGTCACATCCCAATCTCATCTCTATCAACTCGTAATCTCTTGAAATTCTCTCACCATTATCGAATAATGTTCCTTAAGCCCTAGTTCCATTGTCTCATTGCTTTCTGTCTCTTATTTTCATACCTACAAGATCCGGATTCAGTTACTTTGTTTTAAATTGCCCTATCGTCCTTTGTGCTGTTGGTCATACAAAATTAGCTTGGATTTCATGATTTTCGTATCCTTTTTTTTTCTCAAAATATAATAGGTACGTCTTCAATAAACTGTATATAATTTTCAGTTTTTTGTTCAGTTTATCGCTATCGCAGTTTATTATCGCAGTTTATCGCTACCAGAACATGAACAAACTCATGTCAAAACCTTCACTATGCATTTTTCAATTTTCCTTTTACTAAATTCCTCCATATCTTCATGCCACCTATATGGATCAATTCAATTTTAAACTGCATTGTCTCTACTTATGTCGTAGACTTGAATTTTCCTATTTCCTCTTATTTCCCTTTTATTCACGATGTTCTTTTTTTGATTTTCCTCATTCATTCTCATGTAACTTTCCACAACTATATGATTAGTTACATTCCAAGCCAAATTTATTGTTTTCATCGATACTTCTGAATTTTCATAAGTTTTCCTTACGGAATCATCTTTTAATTGTCTTTATTTTCTTTTTTACTACCCTCCGTTTCGCCTTCGATGTATGTCACCTCTTAGAAAATTTCATTTTCTATATACTACTATTTTTTATGTTATTTTTCACATTTTTTTTAGGAGATACTTCCACTTCGGCCCTTAAATATATGTCAATTTTTATTACTTCATATGGTTCGTCCCCCAAATTCCGTCTCCGTCTTACCGAAATCCACATTAATTTAAAATTTGACATGTGCTTACGTCTGGGTTTCGATGTACTTATCAATAACTCAGTATTTATCCGAGGGTAATAAAATATAATCGTTTTTAGTTAATGTAAACTGTCCATAAGGCCAATGATAATTTTTATGGCCCTTTTTAATTGCTAATGGTCTTAATTTAAACAAATCTCGTGTTCGAATATTCCTTGTTTATATCAACAATATACATGTGGGATCGACAACTATGGTAACGTCTCGTTTTCCCTCGCAGTCTTGTATAACTTTATGCTATAATCCTTATTACAATTACGTAAAATAACTCCTTTTTATGAATTAAATCTACCGCAATATAACTAGAATAACCACCCTATCTCAAATATATAACGATATCTATTTAAACTCGTCTGAAAACGCAAAATTAAGTCGAAATCTTATATTGTTCAATAAACACTTCCGTTTAAACGTCCATTTTTTCCATTAGATTTTCTTTTCAAATCGATTTCCCTGACTTTATTGCTTTATCTAAAAGTGACATTCCTAATTTCCAGCGTTTTTCTTCCTTTTAAATATCAAACGTACGTTTTCCTCTGAATCTGTCCTCCTTTTGATTTTCACGTACTCGTTATACAATTGAATATTCCTACAGTAGTTTTTCCTATGTTTCCCACGTCTTTTCTTTATCTTCCTCTTATTAAAATTTCCTTGTTATTTTCTTGCATAACTTTTTCAACATAATATGGATTTATTTGTTCGTTAACTGCGGTTGTCGATACCTCCATTGCACCGATTATTTACTTTACATCTGGGGTCATTGTACGAGATGCACCAAGCGTGTGACCCTGTTTACATTATAGCGTAGTGATCTTTCGGTTGATGGCGATATTTTTTCCCATAAATCTCTGACTAATTGCCTAGTCTAAAGTCCATCTCTTTGTTCAAAATATGAATACGCCCTTCATTCTGTGATTGGTTTCTTTAATTATTTATAGCTTTTTGCTTCGCCTTGATTGGCTGTTAGTTTCAACTATTTATTTTTTTTGCCTAAAAAATGGGATGCCCCTGCGTCGTGACGATTTCTAATACCATCTGTGATCTTTTCATCAATGCTCATCCCAATCTGTTTAATTTATAGGTCCCTACTGTCAACAAGAATTCAATTTACTTTGATCCGATAGATGTCGCAAGTGTGTCCAATTTATAAGTAATTGGTATTTTCTTTTTAAATTAAAGGGGTAGGCTACGATATTTTCTCATTTGCACTGGTGATTAATGCAATACATCACAAGGTTTGATAATGCCTTCAGAGGGCGAAACATATTATTAAATAATTAATATTAATATATTAATTAATAATATTATTAAAAAATATATTAAAAATTAAAAGGAGTTCTACAAAATAAACTTAATAACAATAAATAAATTAATAAATTACCTCTGACAGTTTGATAATGCCTTCAGAGGGCGAAACAGCTGTAACTCATAATAATAATTACGAAGCAGAAGCAGAACTTGTTTATAATAAACTGTTTTTATACATTGAATAATAATATTATTAAATATATAAAATAAATTAAAAATTAAAATGGAGTTCTACAAAATAAACTTAATAACAATAAATAAATGAAATGCTGTTATAAAAAGAAAATACTTTTTTTTTTAATTAGTTTTTGGGGTATTATGCCGTGTTACGCTACCTCCTTCATTAGCCAACGTTTCGGACAGCGTTGCAGTATACACTATACACGACAAACCGTGGGACCTTATTGATTAGTTTTTGGCACCATAACACATGCATTGTTTCATCCAGAGTCGAGTCCCATCCATTCATTCCTAGAAATAAAAACTCTATTTACGCGTGTAGAATCTAAATATTTTTGTATATTTTTAGCACAATAAAATGGTAGGTAAACATTCGTAAGGTCTATGTTCCATTTTGCAAATCTTTACCTGAAGAGGAAGCAGGCAATTTGGAGTTTTTGACAACAATGACTACAGTTCTTGTGGAACAGTATTTTGCGAGACTATTTCTTTATTATTGTAATCTGTAATAATAATATCTTCTTCATCTATCAACCATTCAATGAAAAGAATGTTTTTATGAAGTAAATAACTATAAATAATCTTCCAATACCCATCCAATTACGTTGTTCTTCTCGAGTTCTAACTTTTATTGGGTGGGTAGGTACCAGAATATGAGAACAAACAATTCAATTAGAGCTACCAGTGTTCCGTTCTTTATTTTAAAACTCTTTAGTTGTCAATGTAGATGCTCTCGCCAACTTTCATAAATACCGTAAAATCTATTAATTGTTTTTGTGTTTAATTCGTAAAACTCCAGTTAAATTTATAGAAATTTAATTAAAATTAAATTTGATAATGTTATTATCGAGTTCTGCAAGTTATATTATAGAATGTATTTTAGTTACATCTGCTTCGACTTGAAAGGTCATTTTCAAAGTGTGGTGAAGTCACTTACCGACGACTCATTTATAATATTTTAAATGTCAATTTTTAAAGGTGTCTAAATTGGTTTATTACCGGTTAATCCAATTTGCAGAGACACTAATTGAGAGAGTGATGATGTGAGATTCAGAATCTTCCTCTTTGGTTTCCCTTGCACCAAGTGTAAGGGTTTACTTAATTGATTTAGAATGACGTTATTGCTATGACTCATTTAAAAGTGCATCATATTCTTTAGGTTTGTTAAACATACTAAGTAGTGGGGAATAAATCATTTTCCTTGCTTTATTAATTAGCGTAATGTTAGGGTCATTCGTCCGTTTATTGATTTCTAATTGTTCAAGCAAATTTAATCTAAGACCCTTTCGTTCTATATGTAATGGTTTTGGTTGGTTGTTTTTAAGTGGAAGGTGATTATTCACTAAGAGATGTTCTGCGAATTTTGAAGAGGTGTTTTTATTTTTATAACATCGTAAAAGTGTTTTTTATTCCAAATTGAACATTAGAAATCGTGAAACCAAAAAATTGCGTATTGCAGTAGAAATAACGACTTTTCAGCAGCGCGTGATAAAAAATTAAGATCCTAGTTTAAGAATTTCAATTTTCCTGGGGTCAGAATTCAGAATTCTATTTCCCACAGAGAGATTTCTAATCACATTCAAATTATTAATCTCCGTGAATTTCAAATATTTTTGGTGTTTAATTACGTACTGGAATTATTTTTATAACTTCTAAATTCAATAGTAATAATGTGTTTGTTTTGATAATCGATGACATAATATTCAATGTTGTCTAAGCATGAAGTGATTACGAATCTTAGTAGGCGGGAATTGGGAATGAGGGAATCTCTGTATATCGTATCTGTGTGAGGGAATCGTGTATTAGAGTGAACGGAGGTTTTACGAGTGGTTTAACCTCACAAAGGGTGTTAAGCAAGGCTGCGTAATGTCGCCGTGGTTATTCAATCTATACATAGATAATTGTACGCAAGATTCAAAAGAGGAGGGATCGGGCACAAAATTTTGAATGTTGTCGGTTGTACGCTGATTTCTAATACTATAGAAGCCCTGTCTCACAAGTCTAGGATGAACGAAGAATGTATGAAGAATGAGTTAATGATGAATTTAATTAATTGATATTGGAAGTAGGTTCCTTCCTTTGTTCCTTTAACATTTTTAAAAACAAATAAGGATCCAACAATCAAGAAAAACAAACGAAACGATATTTCTGCAAACTTAAATGCTTATTTAAGCGAAAAGATTAATAATGTAAAAAGAGAAGAATCTAGCGTTGCGTTGTAATATTAAATTTTCATCGACGGTTCAATATTTATTTCCCTTTGTTCCGAATGAGAAAATTTCGCAAGAATTTTAAATTTCCTCTTAACCTTGACTACATGTCTATTTTTAAGATCAAGTTAAATTCTGGTACAGATTATTTAATCAAAATGGATGATGCAATTATATTATATGATTGAGGTTTATTTGAACAGAGAATATTGCACTCTTTAGCCTTGAGGCCTTGGCTTCATTTTTTTTTTTTTTTTTTACATGAATACCGCACAAGTGTCCCAACTGCTCCCGTCTGGAGCCAGTGGGACTATGGCATCCCCAATTGGGGTATGTTGTGAGGCTGACGGTAGTGGGGAGGGGAAGGAGATAGGGAAGAGGAAGGTGAGGAAGTACCTGGCTATTCAGATCTGGTCACCAAACACGGCTAAAGCCATTTCAAGCAACGTTTCAATTCTGAATGGTAGTCTCACACCAGGGCGATACTGAGAGTATCTTCCACTCTGGAACGTGCAGCAAATATACTATTTTATTTTATTTAAATGAATAATTGTGAAATAACACAAATTAATCGAATAAAATTTATTTGCCACGCCGGGATTCGATCCCGCGACCTTCGGAGTGCCAGTCAAGAACTTTACCACTGGACTACGCCGGCCGTCACTCATACTTCAAAGAAAGTGGTTATATTCGTGGAAGTCATAATATGGCCTTTATTTTATAACTCAATCAAATTCGAGACCTCGGTGTTCTCATTGATAACAAACTTTCGTTTAAGGCACATGTTGATATGATTGTTAAAAAATCCTTGGGCATGTTAGGATTTTTATTTCGTATTGGAAAGGAGTTCACCAATATCCAAACCCTCAAAATATTATATTACTCCTATGTTCGTAGTCATCTTGAGTATGCCTCTCCTGTAGGAATCCTCTCTATAATATTTACACAAAACGCATAGAAGCTGTCCAAAGAAAATTTGTACATCACTTGAACTTCAAGAGACATGTGCGTTATTATGACACGGACAGCTCTATTAAACACTACGGACTCAAAACTCTAAAAAGTAGGAGAGACATTATGGATATGACTTACTTACACAAAATCTTGAATGGTCATATTGACTGTCCAGCTCTTTTGTCATCAATTAATATTAGAGTTCCGAGTAAGAAAACTAGGGACAAGTCATTGTTTCATGTCGAAATTGCTTCAACTAGTCTCAAGCGAAATTCTTTCTTATTGAGAACTTGTAATTATTATAACAAAAAAATTATCGATGCTGATATCTTGTCATGTACTTTAAGCTCTTTCAAACATATAATTAATGGAGCCTATAACCAATTCATTACCAAATACTCGTAGATTAATTCACATCAACAAAACTACATAATTGATACCTTACTTTTTATTTATTTTTTTAATTTGAAATTTAAAAGAATATAATATGCACATGTGCGTATATATATTATTTTTCCACTTTAGGTCTGGTGTTTTTTCAAATTTTTTTGTTTTGTTTTATAAATATTTATTTTTTATTTTTCTTAAATAGCCATAAAACAGGCACACTATATTTTACTATCTTTTTGTGAGTACTATCACTTTACCTTTATTTTACTTTTACTTGTTTTTTTTTATTAATGTATACATTATTTCTCGATCCTACATCTGGTGTTTTTCAGTTTTCATCATTATTATTACATAATTATTTTTTCTTCTTTCATTGTTTTTCCATCTTATCTTATCTGTATCTTTTATGTATCACACAGTATTAGACAGTATATACAGACTATGTTTAGATTGTTTATCTAGTTACGATCTCTATACTATTAGGCAAAAAAAGTTAATATTTATTGATTTTTTATTTATTATTTGGGCATGATGTGAACATTTCTTATTGGGTTGTAACCTAATTATTATAATTTATTGTTTTCTTTAATGCATGTATTGTTATTAAATGTTCCTAATAAAAATAAATAAAAAAATTACAAGCTTCGATTTCTTCAGAATTTCAGCACACGAAAATGTGTAAAGTGTTTATCTTCGGGCAGATAAACACACCCACGATGCATTTAAATCGGTTTATTTCATTACGTTATTGACAGCCTTCAGTTAGAAATAACAACTGCACCCAGCTGATAAAAATGACTAACGTGATTTTCCACGAAAGACATTAAAACATTAATGACCGTATTAAATCGTGATAAGCAGGAACACTTATTTTTCAGCAGTCATCACTTTGATTTGCATTAACACCCTCAATTGTAAACAAAAATGGAGAAAGAAAAACCATTTATATATTTTTTATTAAGTAGAATAAATAACAAATAAAAGCTTTTTTTAAAATTTTACATAACTTATAAACAACCGTTTACCATAAAAATGGTTGTTTATCAGTGGTGTAAAATTTAAACACGTTTCTAAGAGAGGAGGTTAGTAGTTCGAAATAATTTTAGATTTTCACAACCAAAAGTATTTTCGTTACTTGTCTTTGGGGTGTAATGCCGTGTTGCGCTACCTCCTTCTTTAGCCAACGTTTCGGACAGCGTTACAGTATCCATCAAGCAAACGCAGGGCAGATGTGTAGGGCAGGGCATAGCACCCCAAAAACAACTACCGACAAAAAAACAATCACTTAATGAAAGAATTAAACTTACTCAAACTTTCAGATAGAAGACTTATTTCCGACTTGACTTTTATTTTTAAAATTGTTAATGGTATTATAGACAGTCCTGATTTATTAAACCTAATTACCTTCCACATACCTACTAGAACTACTCGATCCAAAATTCTTTTTAATTGCAACAAAAATATCAGGACTGAGTCATTTAGATACTCGCTTATACCTAGATTGCATGCAGTTGGCAATGCTTTCTCAAAAGTAGTAGATGTGTTCAACTGCACCGAATATAGTTATAAGAAGGCTATAATATCATACCTCAATGACAATAATTAATGTTAGGTATAATAGTGTTCGTCTGCACGGTGTCTATATCATACTCTAATATAAATTCCAAACTGCTTGCTTCATTTATATTAACTATCAGACAGACTAGTTAAGTGATAGCTAATAATGTATATATTTTTTTTCTAAATTATTATTTTTAAACCAAATATTTATTATTGATTCTCTAACTGGCAGCCCTGAAAAGCAGAACTAATTAGCAGTACCTGTAGTCATTTCAAACTTCAGTCATTTCAACTGAAGGTAATAATAATATCATTACTAAGTTAGTCCATTTTAGCCAATTCCTAGAATCCAACAATATGTACAAATAAAAGTAAAGTAGGTATATAGTCCAGTAAACGAATGGTCCAAAAGGAGGTGTAGAGTGCGTGAGCAGGAACCTAAGCGATTCTTTCAGGACTTGTTTAGGTTGCTTAGGGTGTGAACATACTAAAAGTCCTGACGTCTAGGTGGTGAGCTAGGGGGGGAGGGGGGGGGGGAAGGTCCCGATTTTCGGTTTTCCATTTATATCTCAAAAACGGTGCGTCGCAGAGGAAAACTTTTTAAGAATAAGTAAAAGCTCATAAAATTATCTACAACTTTTATTCTATACGTAATTTTGGAAATCCCAGCCGTTTTTGAGTTATACGCTCCACAAATGTCAATATTTTCGAAAAAAATCATTTTACCTCACATTTTTCATCAAACATTCCTTCATATCGTCTAAAATATTCATCCAAGAAAAAAATTTATTTGAAAGAAGTTGTAAATAATTTAATTACCTTTTGGAATATATATATATATACATATGTAAGTAAATCTCTAACCAGTAAATATTTATTGCAATTTTAAGTTTTTTCGTAAAATGTCGTCATTTTCAGAAAAAGCTGTTTTTTCTTACCAAATTATTAGGACGGGTTTTTTCTTAATGGGAAATTCCTTATTAATTTTTGCACGCAAGAAAGCAGGTAAGTTGTTCTCGAACAGATTATTAGTGGAATTCAATTTATAATCATTATTATTGTAATGGGTGATTAGGTTAGTCGTCGGAGATGCTACAATAACGTGCTACGATGCTGTTCGAGTTGGTGAAAAGGCGATGAATGCGATAGTGGGCTTGACATTCTCAGACATCAAGTTGTCCCGCAAAGATCGGGCATTTCCAATGTTTTCTGTCAGCTCGTCGATAAAAATTCACGATGAAAAGGTTGCAGTTGACCCAACATTGCTGGTTGACATAGGTGATATAACGATCACAAATTGCGGCAACGGAGGCATTTTTTGTCAAATTACTCTGTATAATATAGATAATATGTATAATATGATAGAAATCCTCCGTCCACAACTATGTTCATCTGAGACAGTAGAACAGTTTTTTTGGTAGGCTCGAATAAGCTATACAGGACAGATTTATTTGTCTTTCGCATCCCACTTTCATTGAACAGTGCCAAGGGAAATGGGGCCAACTCATACTCAAAGAATTTCATCAAATCCTCATCAGATCGTTTGCTTATACACATCCGCTGAAACAGCAATGTTGGGTCAACTGCAACCTTTTCATCGTGAATTTTTATCGACGAGCTGACAGAAGACATTGGAAATGCCCGATCTTTGCGGGACAACTTGATGTCTGAGAATGTCAAGCCCACTATCGCATTCATCGCCTTTTCACCAACTCGAACAGCATCGTAGCACGTTATTGTAGCATCTCCGACGACTAACCTAATCACCCATTACAATAATAATGATTATAAATTGAATTCCACTAATCATCTGTTCGAGAACAACTTACCTGCTTTCTTGCGTGCAAAAATTAATAAGGAATTTCCCATTAAGAAAAAACCCGTCCTAATAATTTGGTAAGAAAAAACAGCTTTTTCTGAAAATGACGACATTTTACGAAAAAACTTAAAATTGCAATAAATATTTACTGGTGAGAGATTTACTTACATATGTATATATATTCTAATTCTCAAAAACGGCTGGGATTTCCAAAATTACGTATAGAATAAAAGTTGTAGATAATTTTATGAGCTTTTACTTATTCTTAAAAAGTTTTCCTCTGCGACGCACCGTTTTTGAGATATAAACAGAAACCCGAAAATCGGGACCTTCCCCCCCCCCCCCCTCCCCCCCCTAGCTCACCACTTAGACGTCAGGACTTTTAGTATGTTCACACCCTAAGCACCCTTAACAAGTCCTGAAAGAATCGCTTAGGTTCCTGCTCACGCACTCTACAACCCCTTCCTTTACTGGACTAATATTATACTTGATGTTGAGAATTTTTCTAAGAATTCACCTTTATTTACTTACTTAAGTTTGTTTATTCTGCACAAAAATGTGTATTTTGTATGAGCTCATATTCTTTTTTTTGTTGTAAAACATATTTGTATCCTATAACTAAATACTAGTTGTTATCATACATATTATGAACTTTGTTTAATGTACATTATTATCATTGTAATTACCCTCCTATGTACCACTGTGTATCATGTATTACTGGATTGTAATAGCCATTTTATGGCGTTGAAATAAATAAATAAATAAAAAAAGGTTAGTCGTTATTTATTCTCAAATTTCGGTGATCGGTGCATCGGTACCTTAATGCATGCGTGAAGTGACTTGAAATTCAACTCGTAAGTGTAAATCATATCAGACAAGCAATAAAATAGGTAACAACATTATTTTATTTGATAATAATAGCAATATATTTGAAAATGTTATTTTTTTCTTTAAGATGTTTGACTGACTGACTGTGTTAATTCGGAAGATAAATTTCTTCTAGTAATCTTTTCTATGCTTTTATTATACAGAAATTGCCATTATTTTGGTTTTTGGAAGGCGATGTGATTCTGAGACAAATATTTTATTCTGCGCTAGTGTGACTATAATTTGTGATGAACCCGGAAAATGTGATCTTACAAAATGTTTCCATGTAACACGCTACTCAGAAATAATTAAAATAATTGAAAATGTTGGCTGGTATAATCAATGCTAGGGGGAGAAGATTTATATGCCAAGCCATTGTTTGCGTTCCCGAGAAAGAATAATGGATTTCAACAAATTATTATTTAATCAAACGGATCTGAAGATTTTTTCAACATGAATTTCTAACAATGTAATTTATATTAATGAATTTATAATAAACCACGGAGATATAAAAAGTTTAACCTCTCAGGCTTAACGGTTTCATGAAAATCGTCGAGTCTCCCTTACTTTCATGATTAGTAATGTTATAATGTAATCGTATTTTTGTTTCATATCATAGTGTTTCCATACAAACGAAGTATTGAAAATCTGTAAGGCGCAGATGCCAATCAAATACTTCATCTCACCTTCGCTCACCCCAAATCAACTTTGATTCGAATGGAACCTTGGACGCCAATCTTCGACTATACAGTCGAAGAATGTCAATCTGCGGCAAGCATGAGACTCACATTTCACGGCGTGGGCATTCCTAATGTATCATCCCTGGAAAGGAGTGGGGTGTTGGGCTATTGCCATTAAAACCCACTTTTAAATGAACATAAGCATAGTATATTGTTTAAAGGAATAACTGTTAATAAATGACATATAAAAAGGACTCACCCGGGACCTTGAATCAACCTAATTCTAACTATCTACCAATTTACCCCCCCCCCCGGACTGCAGCCGCGAGTTGGAGGCCCTTGTGGCCTCTCCCGGAGACGCCTGGTGTGAATTTCTACCGATTGGGAGGCCCAAACTCTCTCCATCAATCGGTAAAACTCCGCTCGACTGTGGCAGGCGGAATCCTATGACCCTCCGCGGGATGCCGATCCTCCTGCTTCCTCTCCTGGCCTCGGCTCTGGAGCCGAAAGATCACCGATGGTGGGGACCCATGAACCTCTCCTGACTATCGGTCCTATTGCAAATGGTGGCGACACTCTTACTCCTTTACGGCGCGAGTTCTCCAAAAATGGCGAGCACCACGGGATTGTCGGCCGCGGGAAAATGATTATTGCCAGCGTACACTACTTGTTACCGACAGGATGGCTCTGCTCACTCCCGATTACTCTTTGTGAGCCCCGGCCACAATAACATGCCGCCGAATTATTCCCGACTCGATTAAACACGATCTCACTCGCGATTTTTGAGGGTTTTTCTTTGAAAACCATTAATACTATTTCACTAAAAATCCATGGTCGCCCGCGTATACTTTCTTAAATTCTTTTTCGTACAATTAGCACATTTTACTCGCAATGTGTGACTCGTCGATTCCAAAGCGGGCCGCTCTTCTCGCTTCCAAATCAAAGTGTGCGGAACCGGAACAACGCCCTCTCGCGCCTCGCCTAGACACCAAAAATCCTGAGAGTGTCGCCAACATTATCATTTTTTTAAAGTACTTGACGGAATAATACATTTTTAAGAATTGCTTCATAACAATACCCCCCTTCCCTCGAAAATGTTTGCCCTCAAACAATATTGAAAAACACCTATATAAACCTATACTGGCTAGACTGGTCCCGAGGAGTAACAAAAACAAACATTCAACCATTATAAATGAGCATCATAATTTGGAAAATAAAACTTATTTACTAACGGATAACAAAACTTACGAAGAATGGGTGTGCCGCAGCTCCAATCGCACCCATCGAGCGTGTAGCCGAATGGTTGAGCCTGCGATGCAGCCATTCTCGAACTTAAAGATAATTTAAGATAAAAGTAGCTTAATTACAAATTTAAGCAGATGTTACGTGAACGGAGTCAGCAAGCACCCACAGTATTGGAATACCGGGTGATGAGAAATTGACGAATGTCGAAGACTGCCGTTAGCGTTACATCTACAACAGAAAACATATTTGAACATAAATTGTATGAAAACTTATAGGTATAAAAATAAATATATATAATCTCCTTCTCAACACATCTATACAACTTAGCATTAAAGCTTCACTGACCCATAAATAGGGTGATTAGGCCAATCAGGCATCACTTTTTCTTTATTATTAGGGAGGCAAGCCAACCCTCACTTTTCACTGAGTCTACTTCTCCGTTGGAGATAACAACACACTTTGAATAAACTCTATCTATTCTAACTAACTCGGTCCTTGGGTGAATAATATTTAACCAACAACAATTATACATTGTAAAGGTAATTTTAAAAGTGTACAACCACCGCATCGGATGGTGCCAAATAATTTTTTTTTTTTTTTTTGTATACAACCAACGCATCGGATGGTGCCAAATGATTTTTTTATAGTATACAACCAACGCATCGGATGGTGCCAAATAATTTTTTAATAGTATACAACCAACTGTTTTAGAAGGTGTGATTTGTTAATAGATGTGCAGCTATATTATAGTGCAGTCATTTAATATACGTTCATCTGTGTAGAAGACGTTTCAGTAATTACAGAACAATATTTTAAGGCTTTCCCTATAAACCGTTGTTCATCCATATCGTACAAAATATCAATGGTACAAGTCTCTTAGGACAATACTAATAGTATACATTTTAATTCTGTACAAATATATATATAACTATTTCCAACATTGGCTTAAAATGTGGAAGGATATTTAGAACCACATCGTCCCACATTATAAGTTTTCTAAAATCTTATAAATAAAGAGTACATAACCAGTGTCAAAACATTTTTTTTTTGTATTATAAAGTGTTAATAGAATTAAAACGCTTTTTCAAAAGTAGAGGCTTAGCTGATGCAGCCCATGTTTAAAGAGTAAAAATAATAGTTAAATATTTTACTATGAAAACAAAACAAAAATTGTATTTACTCCCAAGTTTAGTAATAAGTTATGTAACCTTAATGATGAAACCAAGTCTAATAGTGTCAATGCGCTCCAGGTGAATAACTAAATTCTTTATTTCGAATCCACTTTGAAAACAAAGAGTTACTACACTGGTATCTCTGTATTTACTAAGTAAGTACAAACATAAAAAAAAAACGGCATATAACATCTATGCACATAGTTAAAAATGATATACATGAAATACACGGAGATAGAGAGCGGATATGTCCGTGCATCCCATGATACAAAACTTACAACTAACAGAAAGAAAGTATGCCTGAAACACACGGAGATAGAGAGCGGACAAGTCCGTGTATCTCAGGATACAAAACTTACAACTAACAAAAAGAAAGTATGCCTAAATAAATTCATCTGTTAAGCCGACATCCGAATTTGCGTCTGTTTTATCTTTAATACTATCGACAATTTATACATACACTCGCAGATATATAGTTTTAAATACATTCTTAACTCGAGCATTAGCACCAGAGTTGAGGATGTTATTGTAAGGAAACAAACCAGCATATCATTACCAACATCAAACTTATAAAACACCCCCCGCGAAGTAAATAACCCATTTCCGTAGAAATGAGCCTATGACAGGAGAAAAGACTGTCAGCATGTCGGGTCGTTTCAACTCGGTTGATCAGGCCGGGTTAAAACTCCCAAGCATCAAATATTAACTAACAGATATGATAATTTGCAGTACTCGGTAGGGATGGCCAGACCCTCCAAAGTATTGCCACAATAAGACTATACCGGTATATTATTTGATTTTACTATATCTTTCACATGAAAATCACCCGCAACTTTTCCGTTTAAGTCTGCAAGTGTATAAATTAAGTTGGATTTTTTCTTTACTACCACGTTCTGAACAAACCGGGGTGCCAATTTTTGTGCAAAATAATTCAATGCGTTAGATTGCGCAAAATTCCTCCGCCACACCACATCACCAACCTGATAGGTAATGTGTTTTCTGCGCAGGTTGTAATGGTCAGCTCCTTTTTGAAAAGCTTTAAGAAGAGCATTCGAGACTTGCTCATAAACCGACGACAACTCTTCCAATTTCTGTGCATAAACTTTAGGTTGAGCACCAATTTGCGAACTGGTTTCCTCATCTGCTATTGGATTACGGTGCAGATCACCGTCTAGTATCTGCTCCCGACCATGCATCAGAAAATAAGGTGTATAACCTGTAGCGCAGTTTACCGTGTTATTCATCGCTGATTGAACTTGCGGAAGAAATTTAGACCAGTTTCGGTGGTCTGATTCAACTAAGATGGATAACGCCGTGCCCAGGGTTTGATTATAACGTTCGACTACGTTGTTTTGAGGCGTATAAGATGAATTGTAAAATGGTGGCGGCATGTTATAACTATTAAGTAATTCTTTAAATTCTTTCGAAACAAATTGACGACCATTATCACAGACGATAGTTCGTGGTACGCCGTGAACAAGAAAGATGTTTTCTTCTAAGATTTTTATTATGCTTCTCGCGGTGCCATTGCGCAGCGGAAATAGCCATGTAAATTTAGAAAAAACGTCTACACATGATAGGATTACGGTAAAACCTGAGTAACTCCTAGGTAAAGGACCTACTAAATCTATCGACAACATTTGCATGGGTCTTGTGACCTTTTTTGGGTTTGAGGAGATTCCGTTAGGTGGGGCTGTACTTATTTTGTGGGCCTTACAGACTGTACAACGATTAACAAATTGCTTAACATCCTTGTACATATTAGGCCAATAGTAACGCAATTGCACCTTTTTGTAGGTTTTGAATACCCCAGGATGACAAGCTCGCGAAGATTCGTGTAAATTAGATAGAATTGCCTGTCTACCTTCTTGCGGAACTACTTTTTTCCAGGCAGTATCCTCGCACAGAGCTAGACGAGTCTTTGTGTGTCGGAACAATTCATTATTACGTATTTGAAAGTTCTGGAATCGTTGTGGGAATTCTTTGCATCCTTTCCAAGCTTTCAAATACCACGTATCCTTTGTATTATCAATGTCCACACCTGATAATACGGCAAGGTCCATTCGTGAGAGTACGTCTGGAACAACATGCTGTGTCCCTTTGCGATGAACAATGTCAAAAGAAAATTGCGAAAGGCGAGAGCTCCACCGTGCAAGACGGCCACTAGGGTTAGACAAGGACCCTAGCCATTTCAAGCTTGAGTGGTCAGTAACTACCGTAAAATGAGCTCCTTCAATGTAGGGTCTAAAGTGCGTTACTGAATCCAGCACTGCCAAAAGTTCACGCTCCGTAATTCCGTAGTTGCGTTCGTGAGTGTTAAGGCAACGTGAATAGTACGCAATCGGGTGTTCGGCACCGTCTATATTCTGTATTAGGACACCCCCCACTCCTACGGAGCTTGCGTCGCAATGTATCGCGAACGGTTCTGAAAAGTTTGGGCAGCTTAAAACCGGAGCACTTATAAGGGCTTGTTTTAAATCGTTAAAAGCTTTTTCAGCTTCTGGTGTCCATTTGAAGTTACTGACACCGTTCTTTGAACCAGTAAGCTTCGTCAATGGAGCGGCTATACTCGAGAAGCCTTTGATAAAACGTCTAAAATACCCTGAAAGGCCAAGGAAAGCTCGGATTCCTTTCGCGTTTTTTGGAATTGGAAAATCCTTTATGCTTTCAATTTTCACCGGATCTGTGCGAAGTCCCTGTGAATCTACTAAGTATCCCAAGTACTTAAGCTCTGATCTACAGAACTCAGATTTTTTTTGATTTATAGTGAGGCCCGCATCTCTCAGTCTTTCAAAAACTTTGTTAAGTAGTTTAATGTGAGAATCAAAATCCTCCGAAATTAAAATTAAATCGTCTAGATAACAGAAGGCGTTATCATCAAATTCTGGTCCAAACAAGGCGTCAGCCAGTCTTTGGAGTTCACTGGGTGCATTTTTTAACCCAAACGGCATACGAGTAAATTCGAAGAGTCCACGGCCCGGAACGACGAATGCTGTTTTCTCGCAGGAGTCTTTATCCAGCGCTACCTGCCAAAACGCCTTACTCAAATCTATTGAAGATACGTATCTTGCGCCACCCAGTTTGTCTAAGATCCGTGCGATATGAGGTAATGGGTAACTGTCTCTGATCGTTACGTTATTTAATTTTCTGGAGTCGAGGCAAAATCTCCCCGTACCATCCTTCTTTTGTACTATAATCACGGGACTAGACCAAGGCGATCGAGAGGGGCGGATTACTCCTAAACTGAGCATCTCGTCCACTTCCGCGTCGAGTTGACGTTGTCTAGCCGGAGACAGAGGATAGTAGCGCTGCTTAATCGGAGGACCAGTTGTAATGATTTTATGCTTCACTAAATGTGTTAAACCCAAACCTTTTTTTTCATAGGAAATAGAGTCAAATTTACTAACAATTTTCGAAAGAGCTCTGCTTTCGGAAACCGATAATGAAGAAGCAGGGCGAATTGCTCGTAATTCATTAATGTGACCCGCATGGTCAGGTTCGTGCACGTCTGGAAACAGTTCCGGTGCGATTCGAAACTGCTTCCAAAAGTTGACCCCCAAAATAAAATTAGGTGATAATGATGGAATGACGTAAAAGACAACCTGCCTTGTGATTGTATTGTACGTCACCGGCAAAGTTATAGTACCCAGAACAGACTGACTCGAGCCGTCAGCTGTTGTAACGCTATAATCTACTTTAACTAATTCTACTCCTAAATCTAAAAATATCTTATAACTATCCCCCCCTAAACATGACAAAGAAGCACCGCTGTCTAGCAATGCTTTATAATTATTATTTAGAACAAAAATGTCGGCATAAGGACGCTCATCCTCTGTACTATCCTTCTCCTGTGGCAGTGCGTCCACCGCTTGAGGAGACGGGCTAGAAAGGAATTGTTGCACTAGGCGGAGCCAACGCTTCCACTCCCTCTTTCTTTGTGCACAAGAAGGGGCGCGGTAAGATTGACTCGTTTCTAGTTTTTTGGATCTTTAGTATATTTCTTATTGTTAATACTACTAACATGTGGTTTCCTATTAACGCTATCTTTTTTCCAACAATTTGTTATTGAATGACCTTTGATTTTGCAGTAAGTACAAACAAGAGATTTATTTTGTTGATTTATTGTATCCTGTTTAGAAAAATTATTCATATTGTTCGCCGTAGGTTTAGAATTCCTAGAAGGGTTAAAATTATTATTATTGTTATTATTATTGAATGTCTTGTAATTGTTTGTATTATTGAAAGGCTTATTGTAACTATTGGAGAACGAATTAAATTTTTTAAAGTTACCGGACTTATATTGAGTGTCTACTAATTTTGGAATTGCTGAGGACGTTGAGGCCTCAGTGTACGACTCGAGTTTAGCAGCGCACCTCGTAAGTTCCTCAAACGAACTAAAATCTCTGGATGACATCAAGTTAGCATACATAGGCAACAATGCTTTCATGGCTATCCGCAAAAGTTTAACCTCAGGAATTTTACAATCCAATTTATTGTTAAGCGCTTTAAGTCTCAAAGTGAATTCTAAAACTGACATTCCCTTGGGCTGTTTATAATTTAGAATCTCATTTTCCAGATCTAATTGCCTATCCTGTCCCTCAAATTGTTTTATTAATAAGCTGGATAGGTCATCCCATTCTAAGTCTGGACTATAAATTGACCTATACCATAGAAGTGCTAACCCGTCTAAAATTTCACTGAAAGATTTAACTAAGTCTTTATGAGAAATGTTGCGTGTCCTACAACGCTCTTCGACCAAAAGCAGAAAATCTCTCACGCAGCTTTTACCATCGTACTTGACATCCCAATTTGTAAGCCCCCGCGATGATGAGTCTTTATAAATAACCTTGGTATGTTTAATAACCGTGACCTTCTCCTCTGTTTCATTGTCAGAATCTAGATCCGAATCACTTTCCTCCAGAACCACATTTAATGATTTCTTCATAGTTTTGTTATAGGCGCGCGCTCGTGAACGCAACGCTTGGGTGGTGCCCTCCGGTTCGATGGATCGTGAAGTTAATTCCTTTATAAGATCATCCTTGGATGCATTATTTACATTTGGAATCGGAGTAGACATTGTAACGGTAATGTAAAAAGCTTGACACGAAAATACAATTGAAAAGAAATAGAAGAAAAGAAAATAAAATTACTATATTCTTTGTTTTTGATGTTGTTGTTATTGTTATTGCTGCTAATGTACGTTGTAATTGTACGGTGTTGTTGTTATTGCTATATTCTTTTTTTTTTTTTTTAAATGTGTATGTTGCCCATTTAAATTAATATATTTTTTTTTTCCGTTAAATTAATATGTAAGTAGCACATAAAAAAAAATTTCATTTAACTTAATATGTAAGTAGCTCATTTAAAAAAAATAAAAATTTTCATTTAAATTAATATGTAAGTAGCTCATTTAAATGAAAATTTAAAACGTCAGTTAGACATTAGTAAATAAACATTTTACAAGTATAATTACAGTAGGTTTTGACAGGGCTTTAGACAAATTTTCCACTCGAAGCAAAAACAAATCACTCGCATTGTCATTAAAAATCTCAATAAATATTTTAAACAATTGAATAATCTTCAATAATAACCCTCCATTACTATTTAAACACAAAATAAATTGATTTGTTTTCGGCTATCAGGTATTTTAACATGTAAACACAGCTGTGTTTTGACATTAGCTCAAGCCATAGGTAAAAATGTCAACAAGAAACCGTCATAGACAATCCGAGGTATTCTTGTAGCAGCAAGCACTGATTGATTCCGAAATGAAAAAAAAATTATGTAGCTCTATGTAGCACATTTTCCATTGTCTATGGCCGATTTCTATGCTTTAAACATACAAAATGAAAGTGACAATGCATTTTAGGTTATGGAATACAATAACATTGCGTTTCAATGAACATGCGAGTAAATGCAAACAGGAAATTCGGCTGAACAGATGAATATTATACAAAGCATAATTATACTACCCTGTGTACACCACGGACGACAAAAGAACAATCCAGGAATGTTACAAAATCGAGCCCAAAACAAACGCTTGAGGCGCCATTGTTATAATGTAATCGTATTTTTGTTTCATATCATAGTGTTTCCATACAAACGAAGTATTGAAAATCTGTAAGGCGCAGATGCCAATCAAATACTTCATCTCACCTTCGCTCACCCCAAATCAACTTTGATTCGAATGGAACCTTGGACGCCAATCTTCGACTATACAGTCGAAGAATGTCAATCTGCGGCAAGCATGAGACTCACATTTCACGGCGTGGGCATTCCTAATGTATCATCCCTGGAAAGGAGTGGGGTGTTGGGCTATTGCCATTAAAACCCACTTTTAAATGAACATAAGCATAGTATATTGTTTAAAGGAATAACTGTTAATAAATGACATATAAAAAGGACTCACCCGGGACCTTGAATCAACCTAATTCTAACTATCTACCAATTTACCCCCCCCCCGGACTGCAGCCGCGAGTTGGAGGCCCTTGTGGCCTCTCCCGGAGACGCCTGGTGTGAATTTCTACCGATTGGGAGGCCCAAACTCTCTCCATCAATCGGTAAAACTCCGCTCGACTGTGGCAGGCGGAATCCTATGACCCTCCGCGGGATGCCGATCCTCCTGCTTCCTCTCCTGGCCTCGGCTCTGGAGCCGAAAGATCACCGATGGTGGGGACCCATGAACCTCTCCTGACTATCGGTCCTATTGCAAATGGTGGCGACACTCTTACTCCTTTACGGCGCGAGTTCTCCAAAAATGGCGAGCACCACGGGATTGTCGGCCGCGGGAAAATGATTATTGCCAGCGTACACTACTTGTTACCGACAGGATGGCTCTGCTCACTCCCGATTACTCTTTGTGAGCCCCGGCCACAATAACATGCCGCCGAATTATTCCCGACTCGATTAAACACGATCTCACTCGCGATTTTTGAGGGTTTTTCTTTGAAAACCATTAATACTATTTCACTAAAAATCCATTGTCGCCCGCGTATACTTTCTTAAATTCTTTTTCGTACAATTAGCACATTTTACTCGCAATGTGTGACTCGTCGATTCCAAAGCGGGCCGCTCTTCTCGCTTCCAAATCAAAGTGTGCGGAACCGGAACAACGCCCTCTCGCGCCTCGCCTAGACACCAAAAATCCTGAGAGTGTCGCCAACATTATCATTTTTTTAAAGTACTTGACGGAATAATACATTTTTAAGAATTGCTTCATAACAGTAATATGATCTAAAAGGCGTTAAAAATAGAAAATGCCATGCTTTATAATAAAATCTAAAAATCGTCCACAAAATATTTCAAATGTTCACCTTCATGAAACCAAAGTTTCCGACCGCAATTTGAGAAAAATTTATGATTATTAATATTTGGGAAATTCTCATTAACTTTTTTTACATGAAGGACAAAAAGTAGGTTAACAACGTTATAAAACACTTGCCTAGTGTATGTATGTGTTTTTATTCTTTTTCGTTGTTGGTACTTTTTGTTAGAAAAACTTGTAAGGGGAACCATTCAAAACTTTTTTATTTTTGTATTAAAAATTTTTTTATTCAAAAATTATATTTTTATTTTGACATCTTTAAAAATAGTTTTCAATTTTTGGATGCAATCAGAAATACTCAATTTATCTTATTAATATTATAAAGGTGAAAGTTTGTATGGATGTATGGGTTTATGATTGTTACAAAAACTACCGAATGGACTATAAAAATTCTTTCACTAATAGAAAGCTACATTATTTGCGAGTAATATAGGCTATATATATTGTTAAGTTCTAGCATTATGAATAAGCTCTGGCGTTATGAAATTATTTATTATACGTTTATTGTCCGGACGAAAAGCTAAGCGTTGCTAAGCAATTGTTTCGCGTGCGCTGTCATTTTGTTATTTTTGTAGGTTACTATGGAGATTCCTTTGATGTAAAAATCCAAAATATGTATAAAATAGGTACTAATCTACACTTTGATCTTAGCCAACAGCTATACTAATATTATAAACGCGAAAATGCGCGTGTTTGTTACGTATTAACAGGTGGCACGCGAGCTGTTCGAAAAATGAATGTAACGTGTATGGATGGGAGATGGGGGTAGAGATAGGGGTGGGGAGGGGAAGGGCGTGGGGAGGGGGAGGGGAAGGGGAAGGGGGGGGGGAATGGCTGCTGACTGCACAGTCAATAACATCTTAATTGATAGAATTTATAATTAAAGGAATACCTACCTGTGTTTGTGATTATAGTATGTGATAAGATGTATAAATTTGTAAAAATATTTAAAAAAAAAATATGTAGCCGAACTAATCCAAACTAAATTTGGTACTTGTATTTACATAGATGAATTTTCAGCTGGCACAAAGACTGTTAATAAAATAACCTATTTATTGTTATTAAGTTTATTTTGTAGAACTCCATTTTAATTTTTAATTTATTTTATATATTTAATAATATTATTATTCAATGTATAAAAACAGTTTATTATAAACAAGTTCTGCTTCTGCTTCGTAATTATTATTATGAGTTACAGCTGTTTCGCCCTCTGAAGGCATTATCAAACTGTGGTTGTTACCACCTACAGACGATGTATTTATATCATTTCTAGACAGGTACTTATGATGACAAAATGAATAGCTTTTAATTATTATTACTTGTGTCCCTAAACTTCTAAGTAAAATGACTAAAATATTAATGGTTAAGTTTCCCAATTACTGGATTGTTTAAATTTGACTGAGGGTCGTTAATTATTCCATAAAATAAACCCTTGATGATTCATCAGGATTTACCTTATAATATAATTGATATTTGAAATGGTCATCATTCTCTTGGATAACCCACTATGAATCATGTATTTACTTAATAGCACAGTTAGGTATTTGAACTGGATTTAAATATATCTAAAAGTGGCGAGCGAATTATATTTGTTTGTTCATTAATTAAAATAGCTCCAGTAACTCCAGTATGATGAATGCAACGCCGTTTATGTTGGACAAACTGGCCGCTCCTTTAACACTAGATTCAAAGAACACATGCGATCGTTTAAAAATAATAATAAAATAGAATCACAATTTGCTAAACATCTCTTAGTGATAATAATAAACCATTTCCGTTGCACTTACAAAACAAAGGACGCAAACTCAATCTGTTAGAGCAGTTAGAAATTAATAAAAACTCTAATAATCAGAAAGCTATTTTAATTAATGAACAAACAAATATAATTCGCTCGCCACTTTTAGATATATTTAAATCCAGTCCAAATACCTAACTGTGCTATTAAGTAAATACATGATTCATAGTGGGTTATCCAAAAGAATGATGACCATTTCAAATATCAATTATATTATAAGGTAAATCCTGATGAATCATCAAGGGTTTATTTTATGGAATAATTAACAACCCTCAGTCAAATTTAAACTATCCAGTAATTGGGAAACTTAACCATTAATATTTCAGTCATTTTACTTAGAAGTTTAGGGACACAAGTAATAATAATTAAAAGCTATTCATTTTGTCATCATAAGTACCTGTCTAGAAATGATATAAATACATCGTCTGTAGGTGGTAACAGCCACAGTTTGATAATGCCTTCAGAGGGCGAAACAGCTGTAACTCATAATAATAATTACGAAGCAGAAGCAGAACTTGTTTATAATAAACTGTTTTTATACATTGAATAATAATATTATTAAATAAATAAAATAAATTAAAATAACCTACTTGAAATAAAATAACAAAATTTTTTATGAAGGTCAGTCTTTCAGGACCGCTTAAAGACCCTCAATGATAAAGTTTGGGTTAATTTTGAATTTAATATTAGACATAAATTCTAAATATATCCCGGTTTATTACCACGATGTCCCCAGGGCGTGATTTAATGTAAATTGCTAAATTAGATAGATAGGTTTGAAAGCTTTGTTAGACAGATTTTAAATATGTTTTCGATCACTGAACAGATAATTTCTAGAAATATAATTTTCCCCGATCTTAGGAAACGGATAATGTCAAATATTATATAATATTATCAATCATAATAAAATAATATAAATCATAAAACCTTTTGACTCCTAAGTCCAAATAGGTCAAGGCTTTTGATTACATTTTTAAGAAATAATTTAGATAATTATTGAAAAAGTTTGATCATTTTCTCCCCAAAAGGGGAATTTTGACCACGACCATCGGTGCATCCAGTGTTTTCGATAATCATTGGAAAGCCCTGTTAGAGCATACCGTCGGTGCGCCTGCAAAATCCGACAAACGTTTTTTTTGCAAAATCGGTTTTTTACGCTTTGTGATAGAACGAGACATGGCGGATAGGCCTGTAAAACACGTTTTCTAATATTATAGTTAATTTAGAAAACAGCAAAATCAGCTATGTATTTTCGCTTAAAAAATGGCTTTCAAAATACTCTATGAAGATTCCTTCACATATCGCATTTTGAACTAAAGTAAAAAACTTAATATTGCGCCAGTTAATGACACATGGCGGATTTTGCACTGGATTTTGCACATCTTGGTTCAGAACGCACATATTACAAGTCACGTGACTGGACAGTGGACAGTTGGGCAGTCTTGTTATGATATTCAGTCTTGGTGCACGTGCCAGCGGATTATTTACGTTCATCAAAAAATAATATTTAAGCTTTTAAAACAGTGTGAAATTACATTACAGTGCACGTGCACTCAGCGCACAATAATTTATACATTATTTGGACATTTCTGAAACAGTTTTGGAGAAAGACGTGGGGAATGTATCCCCAGTTGTAATCTTGACCATGAATAATGATGCTGACAGCATACTCAACCCTGAAACGGGACTGTTTGAACGAGTTGCACTTTCAAATTCTAACGAAAAATGTGATGAGGATCAACTGGGCACAAATAATCATAGGTTTATTTTGAATCACGAAACGGGACAATTCGAATGCTCTGATGCTAACTCTAATTATGAAGACGATCTGTTGACTAATGTACCGAACATAAAGGACAAACGAATATTGAATAAAAATTTACGAATCCTGGGGAAAAAATATAGCGGTATTAAACGAGTAAGTGGACGTACAATTTATGTTAAAAGGGCTCAAAGAAAAAATAAAAGAAAAACCATGCAATCATCATGGCTTGAATTTATCCAATAGATCTTTTCTATGCGGATTGGTTAACGAACAAGCTCGCCTAGACGTGTTTAACTATTTCTGGAGCTTGCCTACATGGAAAGCTGAGAAAACCTATATTTTCGGACTTGTAAATATCCGAAGAGTACTCAAGAGGCGACATCGGCGACAGCAACTACAAGGTAGAAGTGCTTGGAAACGCAAAATTGGGGTCGACTGCTCCTTACCCAAGCTTATTGGTAAAAAAGTTAGAGTTTGCAGAGAGTTTTTCAACGCCAATTTATGTATTACGAAAGATACGTTTGCTCAATCGCTCAATGGATATCATCAACACAGATTGATAACGAAGATGAGACTCAAACAGCTGGGAAACAAAAGACCAGAGTTCTCAGTCTTTGAGGTCAGATTCCGTTAAAAAACGGTTGAACCTATTGCGTAAAGTTTTGAGTCATTATTGCCGCTCGACTAGTTTAAGAACATACGTGGAGGATTCTTTTAAATCTAAAACAGAAATGTATAAAATTTACAAGTCGTGGTGTTCAGAAAACGGCACAACTTGCGTCCAAAGAAAGAAATTCTGTGATATTTTAGAAAGTAACAAAATACCCATATTTAAACCACGCAAGGATCAGTGCGACACATGCGTGTCCCACAAACAGGAAATCTAAGTGAAGAAGAATACCAAATTCACATTAATAAGAAAAATGAGGCAAGAGATGCAAAGAAGCTGGCTATTGCATCCTGCTCTGATCAACATTTAGTAGTAACAATGGACCTTCAGAGCACACAGCTTTGTCCGAAACTTTTAGTATCCTCTCAATATTATAAGCCAAAACTTCAGTTACACGACTTTACCATTTATAAAAATAACACGAAAGATGTTTTTCTGTACTTTTGGCATGAAGGCGATGAAGGTGTTTCAGCAAATGAGTTTGTTTCTTGTATTATCGATTTTATAGAAGGAGAAATTAGACAGGGATTCAAAAAAATTACTTTGATATCGGACGGCTGCGCTCACCAAAAACAAAAATAAATTCCTCAGCAGTGCTCTGGCAGATATATCGAAGAATATGAATATAGAAATAGAGCAACTCATATTAGAAAAAGGACACACAATGATGAAGGTGGATAGCGTCCACTCGACATTGGAAAAGCTTTGTACTCCTCCATTATACTCCCCAACGGATTATGTAGACCGAATGAGGAAAGCCAGACCTTCCATCAAACCTTACGTTATTAAGTATCTTGATTAAAATTTTTTTTAAGGCTTACGATACACTCCCCAGTAATTACTGCACTATTCGTCCAGGCAAATAGGTTGGAGATCCTACAGTTACCCAGATCAGAGGGCTGCTATACAAACAGGGTGAGGTTGTGTACAAACTCCGACACATTGATAACTGGACACTTCTGCCTCAAAGGAGGAAGCAAGATTTATACACAACACCAAAACCATTGTACACAGAAAAATTAAGTTTGAGCAATTACAATCCTTAAAGTTATATATGCATCGAGATAATCATTCATTTTACGATAATCTTAAACACTGATTTTGTTGATTACTATCATACCTTCTATTTTTATAATATTTTAAAGATCTCAATAGTTATTAGACTAATGTTCAGTTTACTAGCAGGCGTTATCATTGTTTATTTACATAACTGAGAAGTTATTTGTTTTGTTTAAAAGTTGTAATTATTGTGATCGTATTATTGTTCAATAATGTTTGGTTTGTAATAGGTATAATACTAGTT
This sequence comes from Limnephilus marmoratus, assembly GCA_917880885.1. NCBI lineage: Eukaryota > Metazoa > Arthropoda > Insecta > Trichoptera > Limnephilidae > Limnephilus > Limnephilus marmoratus. The sequence goes on from OU862908.1 coordinate 64,038,040, forward strand.
ACTATCTACTTGATTTTATTCTTCCAATAAATAAAATGTAATAATCTCGAACAGCGGTTTGATAGATTACATTATGTACCTTATATTTTTATAACATTTTACAGATCTCAATAGTTATTAGTTATTAGACCAGCAGGAGTTATCATTGTTTATTTACATAACTGATATGTTATTTATTTTGTTAAAATGTTGTAATTATTATGATTGTATTAATGTTGAATAACGTTTGATTTGTAATAGATATAATACTAGTTACTACAATCTACTTGATTTTATTCTTTCAATAAATAAAATGTAATAACATGTAATAACAAAAACCAATTTGGTTTTATAAAGTCACTCAGCACACAAGATGCTATTGCTAATGTAACCTCATACATCAATGAATCATTGGATAAAGGTGAAAAATGTGCCGGTATATTTATTGATCTCAGAAAAGCTTTTGATAGTATATCCCATAAGATTCTACTAAAAAAACTAAACAATATAGGTATAAAAGACAATGCAATTAAATGGATTTCGAACTACCTAAAAAATCGACCGCAAGTCGTAAAAATAAATCAGATTAATAGCGATAAAGAAATATCAGACTTTGGAATCCCTCAAGGTACAGTAATCGGACCAATCCTTTTCACCATATATGTTAATGACATTTTTTTTCAACCACTACATGGCCAAATTACTTCATACGCCGATGATACGGTACTAATAATTAGCGATAAAACTTGGGAAAAAGTAACATTTAAAGCCACCGAAGACATAAATATTTTAAAGAATTTCTTCGACGTAAATTTACTATCTCTAAATGGTGATAAAACATTTGTAATTCCATTTGCAATACACAAAAATGATACCCCTAAAAACATTGATATCATCATCCATGATAATTTCAAAACACATAGTAAAAATTATTGGATCCAAAACTGCACAATATTAAAAACAACAAACACAATCAAATATTTAGGAGTCATTATCGATAAAAATTTGAAATGGAAGGAACAAATTTGTCAAGTTGTAAAAAAAATTAGAAAATTGATTTATATATTTTTAAGAATCAGAAATTTTTTATATGTAAAAAACTTATATCTAATATATTACGCTTTGGTTCAATCAACTTTACAATATGCTATCATTAGCTGGGGATCCGCATACAAAACTAATCTTTCCCCAATTGAAGTTGTGCAGAGGCTAATAATTAAAATCATATTAAAAAACCTTCTGACTACCCAACGGATCAATTATTTAAGGAATTCCAAGTACCATCTTTCAAAGATCTATACAATAGAAATGCATTGATTCAAATTATAAAAGAAAAAGAAAAATATCAATTTATAACTGAAAACCGTACTAGACATAAATATATTTTTTCATGCCCAAAATTAAACACTTCCTTTGCACAAAATTATTATACTTATCAAGGAAGACTTATTTTCAACCGATTACCGGATGAAATTAGAAAAATTAATGATAAAATCCAATTAATAAACACTGTAAAAAAATATTTTAAAGATAATCTCAAAAAAAAAAAAAAAAAACAGTTTCCGACTAATCTAATCTACTTATAACTCAGTTTCCAAGTGATACTCCATTCTTCAAATAAGTTAAATTTTGTGTTGTTTTTAGCAACTAATTACAATAATTCTGGACACATTATCCAAACAGTAAAATTGTTTTGATAGTAGATAAATACTTATAATCACATATCACCGAACTTACAACTTATTGTTTTTTACATTCACATTGTAATTTAAGAACTTAAATATAGCATTAAAAAATGTACACTACTCTTCCAGACACAAGCTAACGCTTCCATGGAAGAGTGGTATTAACATATTTGAATATGAACATGTAAGCAAATTAATACATCATCTAAATGTACATTATATTTTATATGCTAAAAAATAATAAATAAAAAAATAAAAAAAATAATAATCTCGAATAGTGCTTTGGTAGATTACTTAGGTAGTTTCTGCTTTTTATAAAATTTTAAAGATTTCAATAGTTATTAGACCAGCAGGCGTTATCATCGTTTATTTATATAACTGAGATGTTATTTATTTTGTTTAAAGTTGTATTTATTATGACTGTATTATTGCTGAATTTTGTTTGGTTTGTAATAAGTAGGTATAATACTAATGACTATCTACTTGTTTATCTTCTTTTGATAAATAAAATATAATAATCTCAAATACCGATTTTGTTAATAAATTAGGTACTTTTTATTTTTATAAAATTTTAACGATCTCAATAGTTATTAGACAAATGTTAAATTTGCTAACTAAAATGTTAATTTGTTTTGTTAAAATGTTGAGATTAATTTAAAATGATTGTATGCTCAATAATGTTTAGTTTGTAATAGGTATAATACTACTGTCTACATGATTTTATTCTTTCAATAAATAAAATTTTACGTGTAATAAACTTGTTTTTCCATCTTACTCAAAATATTTTTAGTTCACCTTCACTCGATAATTACTTATTTAAAAGTAAACTTTCAGCTGGGAAAGTTAAAGATTCGTTAGAAATAGGCTATTGGTTTGTTAAAAATGCTTTACGCATACGTTAGTACATTTAAATTATACGCAATTAAAGAATTAATATTATTTCTAACTAAATGCAAAATCCGTTATGTCTAAAATATACGTACATAAAAATCCGCTATATACTGCCTCTAACACAAAGCGGATTTAAAGACCCATACAAAATCAGCTATGTGTCATTTATTCACAAAAACAAATACTACTACCAAAGTATTAAATATGTAATTGTGAAATATCATTTATACAAAATCCGACGTAAAGATCTAATTTTCTGTTTATTTGGATTGTAAAAAATGCGAGCCATTGTTAAATAAATCAGTTTTATCCTTCTCCTGAAAAGTTACGTTTTTTAACATAGCGGATTTTGCAAGCACAGCGTCGATACTAAGTTTTTTATGACAAAAGTTTTAATATTGAATCTTCAAAGAATATCATGCTAAAAATGGGTATTTTCTCGGAAAATTTACATTTTTAGATTACTCATATCAAATAGTTTTTTTAAACATACCTTCGTAGAGTTGATGTTTTTTGTGTAGTAAGTGTAGGTAATTAATCTAATTTTATTGGAAGAACTTTTGAACGTTATGCCCATTAATAAAGTTAGACAATCATTGAACAAGAAGATAATAATAAATCTAAACGAAACATGAAACAAAACAAGACACTGAAAAATAAAAAGGTAATGGTCGCAACTGGCAATCTGGTCCAGGACCTTTTGTTTCCCCAGGACACAACGCTTTAATCAACTCGGCCATTGGGACCTATTTAATTTACGTCATTTTAATTTTTTTAAATTCAGAAAACAATGTTACCATAAACTATTTTTTCCCATATTTTAAGATTCCATCTTTATAAATGATGAAGTTCTAACGAATTTATTTCGGACCTAGATAGTGACTCAAATAAACAAATCCGATTTTTTTTCGTTATTTGTTTTTGGAGTGTTACGCCGTGTTGCTACCCCCTTCTTTAGCCAACGTTTCGGACAGCGTTGCAGTGTCCATCATCAGGGCAGATCCGGCAGATCCGGTGATGATTGTATACGGCGTAACAACCCAAAAACAAATATCGAAAATACTTTTGGCCGTGAAAATCTTAAAACATATCCGATTTAATTTATATTTCAATTTGGGAGGCTGGAATGGGTACCGCCGCCCCGGGAACCTTTATTGGATAACCAACACCTCTGCCATAGGTCACCCCAAGTGGTTCGCTACGTTTGGTGATTTAGCAGGGGTGCCCGGGTTCATGGGGAGAGGTTTGTCTAGGTTTCGGAGGTGGATGACCAGGACACACTGAACCCCAGATCTACCCACCCCTTAAACCCTTTTCCTTACCGGAACTCTCCTCTCCTTCCTTTCCTAAAAAAAACCCTCCACACAGCATCCCTAAAGATGCCATGGACCCTGAGGGAAATTATTTTCCTCAGGGCCTCCTATGTGGAGCTCATGTAAAAAAAATATGGGACACTTTTGACTTTTTTTAAATGTCCAAAATGAATGTTCAATTTTATTGAAATAACTTTTTTATAAGGTTTTGTAGGGTATACCCATCAAAGTAATATATCATTAAAGAAGAAGAAAATACCAATATATATTAATGAAGCATGGAATAAAACAAGACACAGAAAAATAAAAAGTTAAATTAATGTGAATATAGCGTACACGTCAAGTACCGGATAAAACGAACGATTGAGTCTAGCCCTATCACCCCGTTGAATAAAATGGAGTGGTAAAAAATCTCAAAACCTATCAATAAACGAATCGATTTTTTTGGTGTTCACGTTATATTGTACATCACCTTTACCTTCATATTTAAAAAAAACAATCGATAAACCCTAAATATTCTAATTTTCGTACACTTTGTTTCACCATTGAACACTGTTTGCCTTAGAATTTCAAATCTAATATAACGTGTCTAGGTAAAAGGTATTTTAATGGATTATTCGAAAGGAATTTCTGCTCAAGCCGCACAACATTCATCGGATTTACATAAACGTGAAAATAAAGTAGCACTTTCGAAAGATACATAAAACGATACTATACAATAAGACACATTAAGCGTTCTACGTACGTACATACATACTATTGAATCCACAAACATCAAACTTTCTTGCAGAAGATTAGTTTAAATTTACAATAATGCAAAAACTATTCACACTCGATATTTCACGGAGAATATTTATGTCAACGCAGATATTCGTTTTTTTATAATTTTCAAATTAAAATTTATCGTTAAAATTTCATTTGCAAATACGGATACATTCATTTCTTTCTCTCCGCGAAAGTTCGTTTTTTTTACTTTGGCTAATAAAGAAATTAACGTAATATTACAAACATTACTGAGAAGTAATGATATTAAATATATTTTACACAAGATTTTATAAAAAGAAAGTGCTCAATGTATCCACAGAAAACATACACGCAACTTCAAACATAACGCCCAGTGATATTGTACAATTATATTTATTTATTTATTTCTATGTATTACAGTAATTAACATTTTTACATAATAGATTAATTTTGACACAATGTACTGTAAAAGTAAAAATACAATACGAAGGCTCGGTTTCGGTTTCGGTTTTGGCAAGTTTCGGCAAAAAAATCTAGTTTCGGCATCAGTTTCGGTTTCGGCAGAAAATCTGCCGAATCAAAACTCAACATTCGTGAATTATCGCGCGTCATTCGGCTGACTTCGGGTGAGTTCTTGGCTCGTGTGTCACCGGCCATCATCAGCTGATTTCGCCGGCCGGTCCGGCGTGATTGTGTTGTGAGTTTATGTGTTATTTCTCACGCATAGTGATTTTAAATTTTTTTATGAATACGTCACAAGAGTCCCAGCTGCTCCCGTCTGGGCTGAAGGTAGTGGGGAGGGGAAGAAGATGCGAAGGGGAAGGTGGGAAATACCTGGCTATTCAGATCTGGTCACCAAACAGTGCTAAAGCCATTTCAAGCAACGTTTCATTTCTGAATAGTGGTCTTACACCATGGTGATACCGTGAGTATTTTCCACAGTGATTAGTTAAGTATTTTTTTTTGTTATTACTTCTGTCTCATACGTTTTACTTGGCATTCATTGAGCATTGAATTTCTTTCCGTTGAGTTGTTCACTCGTATTTATGAATGATGAGAATTATGTATGTATGATATAATGTTTTTTTTCATTTAACACATATAATAAGAATGTTGTGATTGTAAACGCAATTAAAATTAAAATACTTAATTAATGAGGTCCTTCATTTAAAGTGTACAAGTGTTTATTGACAAATTTTGTTCCAAGTTTTGTTAGTTTTTTTAAATTATTATTTCTTTTATAGCAGAATTATAAAAAAAAAATTATTATTTTTTCACGAAGTACTTTAATTATTGCTTTAACACGAATTAACTGTCTGTACAAGTGTGAAAAATAGGCCAAATTTCAGCAAACAATAGATTTTTAACATGTCTAAAAAAGTTTCTGTTTCGGTTTCGGCCGAAACTGAGACAAATACCGAAGATTCGGTTTCGGTTTCAGTAGAAAATCCTGTTTTGGTCGGTCACTAGTTTTTTGTTGCTTGAGAGTTCAAAAGCGCAGACGCTGTTTGTATGGAATAAAATCTTGTTGTCTGATTATTATGCTAATAGTGTAATATATATTATACTCTAGACATAACTACAATCAATGCGGTTTATGCAGGTACTTAATAATATTAAAAAAAATGTTGGCATATCTGTATTCTATGTGGAAGTAGGTACTTGTATCAATAATATGTAGGAATAACTGGTGTAACTCTATATTTTCCAAGTACTTATCTTATTTATACCTTATTATGTTATCATAGTATATTATGTATCCACAACTCTGCCAATAAACGTCGTCCTCATTTTATAACAGAAAATACAACATTTATATTCTTCAATGTTTTTCAAGTAATCACTAATTTGTGTCTGCCACCCATATTATTGAAAAGTATTTTTTTTAGTTCGACACCGAACTCTTGCCAACTTTGTTAATCGGGGGATTCTTTATAAACATTTTGAGACGTTGTTTACTTGTTTGACTGTTCGTTAATTATATTTTGTTTCGAGAATGAATGTGGAATTCAAAAACGTTTTATTTCAACCTTCAAGCATTTTATTTGACGATAATAATATAAAGATAAGTGGTGTATTAGGAATATCGAATATAACCCTGAAGGTGAGCACGTGTATATTAAAACGGGTGTATTTTCAAATTGCTTACAATGCCATTATAATTTATTTTTGTAATGGCTAGCAAAATTCTCTGGCTTGCTTCGAAAAGGTCAGATTTTCGATATATATTTTTTTGCGATTTCACCTCGAATTGTTTTCTTCCGAATTCTATACGAACATTTGGATTTCGAAAAAGAATTCGGGGTCAATGTTACACTGGAAAATCTCTGTTCTTAGAATTAAAACTTGACCAAAAGAGCAAATTTTAAGTAGGTCCAGTGAAATTTGAAAATATGACATTAATATCCTTTTAGAAGCAAACCACAGATTTATAGTATACTAACTGGTCCCCGGCATGCATTGCAATGCCATATTTAAAGAAATAAATTGTTTCTCCCTGCATGTCCTTTCCCGTGCGTCCCCGTTCCCCTCCCGCATCCCCTACCCTCCCGCGTTCCCCTTCCACCTTCCCGCCCACCCTCTCTCCTCTGCCGCTCCCCCGTCCCGCAAACCCCCTTCCCGCGTTGCATATATTAAGTCCCAGCATGTTTAGTTTTCAAACAGTTTTCGTGCCACCTATTATAATTTTATTATTCAAAATTTCATTTTTCGTATATTACAAATATTCATTTTGTATATTATAAGAACAATCAATCAAATTTGGTATCTAAAATAGGTACCTAATTAAAATATTTATAATTTTAAAAATCCATAGATAATTCTTTTAATACTCCAAAAAAACAGCTGCCTGTTAAATTCAATATCATCAAACGCGTGAAGTGTCAAACGTACGAAGTTAAAATAGTCATTAATTTTTCTTTCCGTAAGAACCTTCTACATAGTATTAGAAAACTTTAAAAAAATATGAATGAACTAGGTAAAGTCATTCTGAAGTTATGGTGTGACCAAGGGAAACAGGGATTCATTTATATACATACAGATGTCATAATTATTTGAATTTACTAGTGCTAAGTCAAAGCTTTAAATTTATTTTTTTAAATTTTATTCAAATATATTGAAAAAGGAAATGAGAATACACTAATTTTTTTGGAGTTATTTTAATAATAACCATTTCGTTTTTTTTTTCCGAAAATTTGTTACATTTTAAATGCAGGCACCAAGCTCTGAAACGTTTTTGACAGATCAGTTATTGGAAAGAAACATTCAATTTGGGAGGTGGGTATAGGTACAGTCGCCCCGGGAACCATTTATTGGAAAACCGATACTCCTGCCATAGGTCACCTCAAGTCGTTCACTTCGTTTGGTGATATAGTAGGGGTGCCCGGGTTCTCGGGGTGAGGTTTATCTAGGTCTTGGCAGCGAATGCGTTTGCCCATCTACTATGAGTATGTAGCGGCTAGGATCGGGAAAGACTGGTTGAGAGAGAACTAATGTAGATCTCTCGACCCGGACTCTCATGACCCATCGGCTTGCACCGCAGCAACAAGGGAGGATTCATACGTCTGTCACTCTTGGATACTTTAACCACCAGATTCCTATCCACCCCTCGTACCTTTCATTCCCAGAACTTCTTCTCATACTTTTTTCTAAAATGAATCCTCGCAGAGCATTCCCAAAGATGTTATAGGCCAGAGGGAATTTTTTCCTCGGGGCCTCCTGTGTGGAGCTAATGTAAAAAAATATCGTTTTCAAGAAAATCAGAAAGGAAATAGTTTGAGAAATTACGTGTTAATGAAACTACGTTTGAGAAATTACGTGAAAATAACTTTAAATAATAAATCATCCAAAATATTCCAATAGATTAAAGGAAGAGAAAATGAAGGTCGCCATATTAAAAATATAATTTTTGTTATATTTTGTGAGTACGGCCGGCGTGGTCGAGCGGTAAGGCTCTTGACTCGCAATCCGAAGATCGCGGGATCGAATCCCGACGTGGCGAATTCGTTTTATTTGATTAATTTGTGTTATTTCAGAATGTATTCATTTAAAATAACATATAGTATATTTGCGACACATTCCAGAGTGGAAGATACTCTCAGTATCGCTCTGGTGTAAGACCACCATTCAGAATTGAAACGCTGCTTGAAATGGCTTTAGCCGTATTTGGTGAGCAGATCTGAATAGCCAGGTACTTCTTCACCTCTGTCTTCCGTATCTCCTTCCCCTCCCCACTACTTTCAGCCTAACAACATACCCCAATTGGGGATGCCATAGTCTCACTGGCTCCAGACGGGAGAAGATAGGACTCGTGTGCAGTACTCATATAAAAAAGCATAAATGTCGAAATCTAAAAAAAATCTATAAATTACCACATATGCCATCGTTCTTACAATTTTTGGTAGTATAATTTTTCAAGCTGTTGATCGGGTTTTCAGCAGTCGCAATTGAAAAAACTATTCACCTCAATTTTTATTTATTTGACATCCACTAATTTTTCAATGGATTGGACTACAAATTCAATAAAAATCAATGTATTTATTAACGGAGCGCGTAATTTCAATTTTGATTCAATAAAAAAATATTTCCAATCATTAGGTTGTCCCATATTGCGTAGGCAGTCCACTATCCCAGATCTTCAGATTTCCTAAATTATTCTCGGGAGTTTCTTTTCCAAAGTGAAAAGTTCTGATAAAATCGTCAGTCATTTGCGAGCGTCTCCAATTTCTTCCCTCAAACAAAGACCCCATTAAATAAAGTTAGAAATAAACCGCCACCCATTAGTTCGACCGCATGCCGGTAAGTTTGTGTACAAAGATCAAAAACTGGTATTTTTAGACCCAATTGTAGATCGCCCAGAAGATCATGTTCAAGTTTTAAAAGGCGCCCCGTTCCACCCCTGTTCAATTTCATCAAACAGTCTTCCGTTTGAATATTTGTTTCCATTGTTTATTTAGTTATCATACAACCGTACTCTTTGTTAATGCCAGATTAATCTCTCTGCTTTTTGTATTCGCCAAGAGGATTTAACAACCTTTGTGATGAACGTCAGCCCAGATTATGGAGAGAGTGTTATTATATTTTTCAAGGGTAACAAAGCATAGAACGTCGTCAAAGAATAATGAAGGAAACTAAATTAAAAATTAAAATCATCAACATTATTGTAAAAAAAAAAAAAATTATATCCACATGACGCCAACTAATAATCGAAATTAAAATAAACCTTTTTTAATTTTATTTTCAAAAAAATATTCTTTTCCAAGATTGTTTATATGAATTAGACTAATTTAACATCTTTGTTGCTCCTCAATTCAGTTGTTTGAATTTATAAAACGTTTTTAAAGCTCTTAAAAAAATGTATGTTATTCTTGAAGATAATATCTAGCCTTTGCCAGTGCCGTAACGCAAATTATATAAAATTCCCTCGATAGAAAAAAATCGCAAAGTATGCTCCAAAAATTATTATTAACACGTTTGTTTCAGTTATTTTACAAGTTATATGTATGAAAAAATTCACAGTGTTTCTTTAAAAGCTGTTTAAGATAATGCCCGCGAGATTTTTGCTCTATTTTAAACGAGTCGTGTTTTATTAAACATATTCGCAATTTTCGCATCGATTTTGTCGCTGTAAATGTTAGCGCTCTCCTCTAACATTCGTAATTTCGTGTCTCTCCATCTTCTTCTTTTCGGACCCGGTTGCAGAGCCTTAATAAAGAAATTGTTTCTCCCTGCGTATCCTTTCTGTTACGTCCCGTTTCCCTTCCACCTCCCATTCCTCTCCCGCGTCCCCTTTCCTCACGCGTTCCCACTCCGCCTTTCCTCTCCCCACTCCCCCTCTTCCGCTTGCCCAGTCCCGCGAACTCCCCTTCCGAGTTCCCCTCCCCCCTCCCGCATTTCACTTAATAAATAAATAGTTTCTCCCTGCGTGTCCTTTCCCATTCATCCCGTTCCCCTCCGCCTCCCATTCCGCCTCCCATTCCTCTTCCACTCCCCTTTCAGACGCGGTATATTCAGTTTTCAAATAGCTCACGTACCACCTATTGCAATTTTTAGAACTCAGTATTGTATATAGAAACCATCGCGGGCACGTGCACATTAAATCACCAAAGTTTCATCGCAGTCGGATGAATGGTTAGCAACGCATAATTTCATGATGCCAGAACTCACAATTGTATATAAAAACCATCGCGGGCACGTGCACATTAAATCCCCAAAGTTTCATCGCAGTCGGATGGATGGTTAGCAACGCATACATAATTTCATGATGCCAGAACTCACTATTATATAAAACGTGTCCGGAAACTCGTGGTACAAGCGGGAAACTGGTGAATCTACACCACGTAGAGAACCCAAAAAACTTATTTTTTTCGATATGAGCATTTCGATTTTAATATTTTATTTTTTATTTTTCCATTTTTTCGGCAACTAAAGGGTTAAAAAAAAATTTGAGCCCGGTTTACCCTTCGATGCATTTTATGAGACATTACACAGCTGAAATCAATCCCCTAGTGAAAAATTTTTTCAAATTTAACCAAAAAAATTCCAACTTCGGACCCGATTTTTTTTTTTTTACATGAGCTCCACACAGGAGGCCCTGAGGAAAATAATTTCCCTCAGGGCCTATGTCATCTTTGAGGATGATGTGTGGAGGGTTTTTTTTAAGGAAAGGAAGGAGAGGAGAGTTCTGGGAAGGAAAAGGGTTTAGGAAAAGGTTTTAGGAAAACCGATGCCGAATGTGATGTAGATTTACCAGTTCCCCGCTTGTACTACGAGTTTCCGGACACCGTGTATAAAAACCATCGCGGGCACGCGCACATTAAATCCCCAAAATTTCATCGCAATCGGATGAATGGTTAGCAACGCATAATTTCATGATGCCAGAACTCACAATTGTATATAAAAACCATCGCGGGCACGCGTACATTAAATCCCCAAAGTTTCATCGCAATCGGATGAATGGTTAGCAACGCATAATTTCATGATGCCAGAACTCACTATCTATCTATCTTCTATCTATATAAATAAAAATGAATCGCCGAAATGTATGCGCATAACTTCCGAACGGCAGCACCAAATTGGATAATTATTTTTTTGTTGTGTTCGTTATTATCAGGAAAAGGTTTGTATAAAACCACTGGTAAGCTCTGGCATTAAAAATTTGTAATAAAAAAATTGCAATAGGTGGCACGCGAGCTGTTTGAAAACTGAATCCACCGGGAAAGGGGAGTGTAGAGTGGGGAGAGGGAAGGTGGAGGAGGCGGAGTGGGAACACGCGGGAGAGTAAGTAGAGGTGGAAGGAGAACGGGACGAATGGGAAAGGACACGCAGGGAGAAACTATTTCTTAATTAAATGGCGTAGCAACGCATGCCGGGAACCAGTTAGTTGTATATAAAAACCATCGCGGGTTTGGTTCTGAAACATGTAGATAATTTTCATTAAAATAATGGTTTAAACAAAGACAATTATTTTTAATTAAATAATAAGAAATCACTATTTATTAACCGTTCATTTAATGAAAAATATCAACATGTTCGAATATAATGGTTTCTTCGTCAGGATAAAAATTTAAAAATAATTGATTAAAGATAATTGATCAATAACAAAATTGTAGGTAGGTACAAACGAAATCAACGATTTCACGAAACCGGAATAAACATAATATTATATACAGACAGTAGCAAGATTTGTCACAATAAACTGTTTTATAATTAAAGTAACACAATGCTTGTCATGATCGAGATAAAATAAAAATCTTCTTTATCAGACTCAAAAGCTTTTGAAATAAAGAAAGGCTTTCCATGTAAAACTGAAGCAACATTTTTTGTACAAAAGTTGTTAAAAGTAAATAAAATATGAGGCTTTAAAAGGCAGTGGTTGTTGACTGGTGTTCTGCCACCCGGTCAAGTAATTTTCTGTTCCGTCAATTAGCTCGTTCGATCAACAAAAGACGGGTTCTTAAATTCTTCACACAGTAAAAATATGGTACCTACGTCGCGAGCAACACCGGTTTTTAATTAAGGATAGAGGAAAAAATCTTTCGCCCGTAGATTTTTGAAAAATATGGAAGTTTACCTATACAAAAGAGCTAATAAAAAAAATATGCAATTACTTTTCATCTTTTCCACGTTATTTATTTTATTAAATTATTGGTAACTTGTTGTGGGAAGTTAGACACTTTTTTTACAATAATCTCAAAAAATTATTGAATTATATGATACAAGGAGTTAAAAACCCTATTCGCAGAGCGGGCTGGTTCGGCTTCGGCTAGTTACTGGGATAGGAACTGGTTCCAAAAATAGCCGGTTCCTTGGAAAAATAATCTCAGGCGATCCAGTGACAGATAGTCACCGCCACAGGCAATTGTGTCATATATTATATATGGACGTGTGGTAGAAAGCACAATTTATTATTCCCAAATGCCAGTTACAATAATAATCACATTATCATCAATCACTCCATAAAATAAAAATCCAATAGTACTTACGCCTGCCAGCCGACGTTCTTCATGCTAGCTGTTAACGTAAGTGGCGCCATCGTTCGGCATTATTGGCAACTTTTTTTTTTAATTCGGTTTTATTGCGAAACTTTTAAAGTAAGTTTTTAACACACTTCAAGTCCGATGATGATTTAGCATATGGCGCGGCGGGTTTTTAAATTTCAACCGTACATTCACTAGCATAATAATAACTATCGCTATATTTGTATCATGGCTTGGTTAACTATGTGTAGTAGATGTGAAAGGAGTTTTATCTTCCGAAGTATTCATTACAAAGTTATGAGAAAACCTTAAAATTTTCAATTTCCTCTCTTGATTTTGACACTAATGCAACAATTTTTTAATATTATATAGATATCGTACACTTTCGATACATTTGTATTTTTTTACAGATACAAAAAAATCTTAAAAATCGGTTCAGTTTTGGGTGAGAAAAATGGTGAATACAAAACCTCAATTTTGATGAGATTTTATTTAGGCATTATCAGCCAGGGGTGTAGATGTCACTTTCGCTCAGTATTCGGGAGAGTAAAAGCGACAGAGACTGCAACAGTTTGGAAAAATACATATTGCTCAAATTTCTCAGCGACCGGGTTTCGTCTTAATATAAAAGGCTCATAATTAATACCTTCAATGATTACTCCTTTTAGACAAAAGACGGTTTTACAAAATATCGGTCGTAATTAAAACTCAAAATAAACAACCTAGTTCACAAAAACAAATAAAGAAAATCATGTCAAAAGGAAAACTTAAAAAAAAAAAACTGAAAAGTAAAGAATAAGATATAAACTACTCATAATCACGACCCAACTAACAGAAGCAACAAACAAAATCTATCTCTTTGTTTATTTTATATTAGGGATTCAAATCCCCGTGGAATAATGTAAAATAATACTTGTCATAGGTCGAGAGAGTCCGGCTGGAGAGGTCTAGGTTAGGACTCCCTCAACCAGTCTCTCCCGATCTGGCCCGCCAACCAACAGGTGGGCAAATGTATGCACTCACCCCATGAACCCGGACACCACTGCTAAATCACCACTTGGGGTCGACCTATGGCAGGGGTGTTGGTCACCCAATAATGGTTCAATGGGGCGGCGGTACCCATATCCGCTCAACAAATTGAAAATAATGTGACAAACGAAAATTTATAACTCTTTTTTTTAAGTAATAAAAAAAACTATTTAATCTTATCATATGACACAAACTCGTAGGTTAGAAATTGGTAAACCTTCCCTATATTTGCGGCTTCAAAAAAAGTTTGAAACCAATGATTTCGAGATTGCTTACTGTTAGCGCCAACTAGAATTTGGCTGCACTCAGCGATTTATTGTGCGTGTATTTTGGAACCAGAATATTGTTCCGTGATAATGATTGTGCTATCCTGTCTGCCCCGGTTCCCCTCCCGCCTACCTACCGGTGAGTTCCGAGATACGCATTGTACAAGACGGATGAATATTTCGCTCCAACGCCGATCATTTACGATTCACGTGAAAGTTAATACAAGTCAATTAAGTTTTATTAATAATAAGATTCGCATCGCAATTGTTCACTTGAACAAGTTAATACCAAGTGCAAAGTGTTCGGAAGATACCATTTCCAGACTCTCCTGTGAGTAAATCCCAATACCTACTGTACAATATTATCATTGTAAATGCATAAACAAAATTTGCTGTAAATTAGCAAGCCGCTAGCTGAAACATTTGGTCCAATCTAGCCTGGATGTGTAAAGAACCAGCGCCCATTTTTATTTGGAATATTTACGCACGGGTTTCATTGCATATAAATTTATCGGGAGTAGTTTGAGAAAGGTAGGTCGTCGTAGGTAGGTCATACGTACGTCAGCTTGAAATAATTTCATCATATTATCAAACTAACGCATTTAAACATGCCGGAGGAATCAGCTGTTTCTAAAATTGAACGCGATATCAAGTTGCTAGAAGCCAGGCAGAATTCGCAATTTGCAAGATGTCAAAGAATATATGACAGTATAAAGGGTTTGAAATCCTCTAATTCAAAAAACATATTTTGTGCCAATGCAGCATTGTTTTCGGAGATAAGGAAAGAGTTTATTGAGTTAGTAAATAAAATTAATGATTTAAAACTGCAATTAAATTCTGAATTTTCGCCCAACTTTCAGATGGAACAATCCTTTGATGATTTATACTCGATAATACAATTAACCGCAAAACAGACCTGTGACAATACAACTGAGTTATCCGACACGCAGTCAAAATTAGATAAATCAAATCGCAATGTTAAGTTGCCAAAATTAACTTTGCCGTTATTTGATGGAAGTATAATAGGATGGAGAATTTTTCACGACACCTTCAAAAAATTAATTCATGAAAATTCAGACCTTTCCGACATGGAAAAAATTCAATATTTGATAAGTACTTTGTCGGGAAAAGCGTTAAACATCTGTGCCGGAATTCCAACTCACAACCAAAACAAGGTTTCTCGTAAACCAAGTTTACACGCACATTATTAATCTCATGTTTCCGGCAACTTTTATAATACCTAATAATTAATTAGTTTAGTTCAAGTAGGCATGTACACATAATTGCTATCTTTTAATCGTTTCCTTTCTTTATTATTTTCTTTTCATCTTACTCGCATCAGAAATACGCATTAACGTGAGCAATGAAACACGATGTCGTGAGTGTTTTATAGTATTTATGGGTTTGTCCTATTTTTTTTTTTTTTTATTTCTTTTTAAGTTTCGTTGCTGGTCGCATTGTTGGTTTGTTTTGACCATTGTGTCAAGGCCGGGGGCATGTTAGCGCCAATTAGAATTTGGCTGCACTCAGCGATTTATTGTGCGTGTATTTTGGAACCAGAATATTGTTCCGTGATAATGATTGTGCTATCCTGTCTGCCCCGGTTCCCCTCCCGCCTACCTACCGGTGAGTTCCGAGATACGCATTGTACAAGACGGATGAATATTTCGCTCCAACGCCGATCATTTACGATTCACGTGAAAGTTAATACAAGTCAATTAAGTTTTATTAATAATAAGATTCACATCGCAATTGTTCACTTGAACAAGTTAATACCAAGTGCAAAGTGTTCGGAAGATACCATTTCCAGACTCTCCTGTGAGTAAATCCCAATACCTACTGTACAATATTATCATTGTAAATGCATAAACAAAATTTGCTGTAAATTAGCAAGCCGCTAGCTGAAACACTTACAATTTTTGACACTTTTTGTATCGTAAAATTTGAAATGGAAATATATTAAGTTTGTAAATTTTTACCTGAATATTTAACTATGTTGAATCGCTGTGAAACAAACAATTCCTACGAAGATAAAAGCTACTATTTAAAGTTACGCAAAATGAGCAATTTTTATTCATTTGAGCTACGAATCCCTCTGAGAGCTTAAAAATATTTCGTTTTATCCTTGTTCAAAGTTTTAAACAAAAACGTCAAAGAAAATGTACTACAGAAACTCGTCCTACGACGAGTTTATTATACCAGAGAAATCTTTAAAGGAGAAGTATTTTTCAGTCTTTTAAAAACTGTCCTTCATTAGCTTGTATAAAGACAATGACTGCAAAATCCAGCAGGATTTTCCTGATTTTCTTTTGTACTTGTTTTGTGGATAAATTTTCCGCTTGCTTGCAAACACCATGTTTTAAATACAGGCAGGAGGGGTTTGTGTTTGCCGAAATTGATACTAACTGTGGCAATATTCTCTCGAGAGATCCTCTGATTAACCCAGATCTGTTCTAAACAAAATACAAGGATATTCCAAGGCGTTTGGGATGGCAAGCAGGGATTGCAAATCCTGCACCTTTTCAAATCCCGCGGGATTTTGGAATATCTCGAGATCCCGCAGAATTTAAAGGAATTTAATTTAAGGGGTATTAAAATGAAATAATGCCAACCTTTTAATAACATTATTTTTTAGTAGTTGGTGTAAATTAAACGCCACAACACAAGCCTAACATGGTGGTCAAAAAATTCTCAACACCTATAAACAATAAAAAATGCACTACATAAAGAAAAAAAAATATACTACTATATTATGAAAAAACATTGAATATTTAACGCAGTGAGTAATTTGAATGGACTTTTAGTATCAACGATCTTTGTTTGGTAGTAGTAATATTAAACAGCGCTATTATATCACAACGCTATTATACACAATTATTGTATTGGTAACTATTTACTCGAGCGCGTTTATTGTGTAAAAGATCTAGGCGTACCTTTTGATTCTAAACTCCATTTCGATGCGCACATTGAGAATATTGTGAATAAAGCTAACCGCCTTCTAGGATTTGTCATCAGAAACAGCCGCGAATTTCGAAAACCTGAAACTTATCTTCTACTTTAATACACGCTGGTCCGTTCTCAACTTGAATACTGCACCTCCATATGGACACCACTTTACGGTGTCTATAAAGACAACATTGAAAGTATTCAAAATAAATTTCTGCAATACCTCAATTACAGAATGGGCGCACCTAAACGGGGGTACATAAATATGCTCTCGAATTATAACGTCTCCACTCTAACTAACCGGCGAACATACCTTGACCTCATGACGCTTTATGACTAACTAACTAACTAACCATCACGCCGTTTCCCCGCAGGGGTAGGCAGAGAGGACGGACCGCCAAACAACTCGGTCTTGGCACACACTCTTTGCCTCACTCACATTCATACATCGTCTCATACATACTCTTCTATTATTCTGACTTTTGACATGGCCCGTCTCAAGTATCTGATTCACTTGATCGTGCCATGTCTTTCTCAGGCGTCCCCGACTTCTTCTACCGACCTCTTCTTATAAAATCTGCAATAACGTTATCGACTGTCCTGACCTACTGAAACTAATAAACTTCAAAATACCACCCAGAGTAACAAGGATAAACGACTTATTCCACATTAGCCGGACGCGTACAAATGCTGGTGTCAGGGATCCAATCAGAAGAATGTGCGAATTGTTTAATCAAAATCAAAACCTTAAGGATTCCGCCTTATTTTTTGATACACGCAGTACTTTTAGTAGAAAATTGAAGGCTGTTTTCCCACAAAGTACAATAACTTAGACATTGCTTGGTTTATAATTTTAACTACCTTTCTTTTTTTTTAAATTTCTGTATGACATTATTTTTTATCTATATATATATTTTTGGTCTTACCATCAAAATTTTTCCAAAATCAATTTGTAAACTTTTTTAAGGATATTGCGCATTTTTTTCATCTCTCTGTTTGTAAAATAATGTTTACTTACGTATATACATACGTCTTTTCCGTATTTAAAGGAAAATTTTTTGTATATGTTTTGATCTGCTGTTAATGTCAATTCGTTAGAAATAGTTTGGATGCAGGCGAATTCTCTATTAATTGTTTTGTATATTCTTGTCAATTGACGTCTGAATCTGTATTTTCTCCTTAATAATAATAAAAAAAAAAATGGGTGTTGAAAGTAAGATAATATAATAAGTATTTTCAGAAGATATTTATCAATAATGGTATCGTAAAAAATATAAAAAAACATAGACATCACTGTCAAGTCTTTCCACAAATATTTAAGATCAATACTTTTTGGAAGGTACCAGAAATATTCTTAAAAAAATAAATTGAAAAATTAACATTATAAGCATTTTAATAAAAATAAGATCGTAAAAACATAGACCATAGAGTCCAGTATGTAAACCGATTTTTTGCACAATATAAAGTCCAGCAGCGGGAAACGCTTTCTACTTCTACACTAGTTAGTAGCACTATGATCAAAACACGTTTTCGGTGAAAATTTGTTTTTTTTTTTAAACCCGTAATCCCGCTAATATTATATTATATATGTAGGAACTCGTATATACTTGTTTTTTTTATTAATTTCTTAACAAATTTCGGATTTTTTCCAACGTATTTTAAATGTCCCATGTTTCTAATTTTTGAAGACGTCGTAAAATAAGTACAATTATGTAAAGTAGTCAAAATTACCTTTTTGATTTTTGTATTTGAAATTTGCGTTTATGTCATATTTTAAACTTCAAACACGAAAAAAGTTTGGAAAAAAGGCTAACCACAAACATTTTTAATCAAAACGGAGAGAAATTAAAAAAGTCCATTTATTCAATGAATTTGGAAGAAAACTGTCACGTTCTCGTTCGTACAATAAAAAAAATTTGTTTGCTTTTTAATTTTTTAATTCCCAAATTTAACAATAAAAATACTGACATAAGATATGCAAACAATGCATAGCATATCTTAAGAAGTTCATTTTTATGATACGTTTACAAACCAAGACATTTATGTTATAAAAAATGTCAATCTCTGGAAATTCTTATGAAATAATCGCGCCAAAAACATTTTGAATATTGATATAACCTATATAACCATTTCTGGCAGTCACTGATCATTTCATGAAAAAAAACGATTTTGTGAAGATTTTTAGACATAAATATCTTTAACGCAACGCACTGAAAAATGCTCAGCGCGTCAAATATAATCGCAAGAGCGCATGCGTGATTCAGTGTTGCCCCACGTGAAAAATAGAGTGGGAAATTTTTGTTATTCTATCCCATCCTATTAGTAATTAATTAATAATAATTATTAATTAATATTAATCATTATTATTATAAATATTTAGGATACCCGCAATCGAATAGATTAGATCACACTAGTATTAAAAATGATATTAGGATTAAATTTCAAACTAGGATCAGAAAAATTTTAAAATGCAATCTATCTGCTAAAAATTTAGTAAAAGCAATAAATACTTGGGCAATACCTCTACTAACGTACTCATTTGGCATAATTAAATGGTCCAATACAGATTTAGATAGTTTAGAACGATTAATTAGAACTACGTTAACAAAATTTAATTGCCATCATCCAAATTCAGCTATAGAACGAATTAATTTACCTAGAAATTTAGGAGGTAGAGGTGTAGTCAAAATAACATCTTTGAAACACAATCAGGTAGAAATGCTTAGAAATTTTTTCCATAGGAAAGCTAATAGCTCAGAAATGCACAAAATAATTTGCAAGGCAGATAGAAATATTACACCTTTAAATTTATATGACGAGAATGCCAACATTCTTATAAATACTAACCAGGAATTATTAGATTCCTGGTCAAATAAAATTATTCACGCAAAACACTTCAATTATCTCAACCAAACGTATGTTGACAAACTTTCGTCAAACAAATGGTTGAGTATTGGAGAGTTGAGCGCAGAAATAGAAGGATTTATGCTTGCAATTCAAGATAGAGTCATTAATACTAAAAATTATAGAAAGCATATAATCAAAGATATAAATCAAATTGATGATTTATGTAGAAAATGTTTGGCTTTTCCCGAAACTATAGAACATATTATATCGGGATGTTCTATATTAGCGCCTTCCGAGTATACATTTAGGCACAATCAGGTTTTAAAAATAATTCACCAAAGTTTGGTAATTAAACATAACTTGATTGATTGCCGTAATGTAGTACCTTATTATGAATATGAACCAAATTCATTTATAGAAAATGAATTTTATAAAATATATTATGATAAAACTATACTAACAGACAGAACAATTAGTCATAATAGACCTGATATAGTTTTACATGACAAAATTAAAAAAATAACTTATATCATTGATGTAGCTATTCCAAATTCCTGTAATATTCAAAAAACTGTTTCTGAAAAAATTAGAAAATACACAGATTTAGGAAATGAGATTAAAAGAATTTGGCATTCTCGGACTATAAAAATATTACCATTTGTTATTTCGGCCACTGGCATAATACCTAGGAATCTGATTCAAAATTTAAGCATATTAGATTTGTCAAAGAATTTGTATATAAAAATGCAAAAAGCAGTAATTTTAAATACATGTAGGATTACAAAAGATTTTTTAAATATTTATATTGAGGGATCAGTAGGATTTATAGGTTCAATTAGAAATGCCACAGAGCCGAACCCTCTGATATGAAAATATCTGGAGTCGGTGAATTATATTCCCATTTGGTCTCTAGTAGGTTGACATGTTGTTCTTGTATTGTTTTGTATTTATAATACTTATATAGTGCAATTGCATAACGTGGATTCACTAGATGATCATTTGGGGAAGTGTATGAAAGGGTTTAGTTTTTCCTTCTTTTTTTTTTTTTTTTTTTTTTTTTGGGGGAAAATTTAACCCGGACATTTAAATCTGGTGCGTTAATTAATAATAAATATTTTATTTTTTTATATAATATTATAAAGGTGAAAGTTTGTATGGATGTATGTTTGTTACTCTTTCACACAAAAACTACTGAAAGGACTTTAAAAATTCTTTCACTAATAAAAAGCTACATTATTTGCGAAATCTATAGGCTATATATATTTATTTATTTATTTTTATTTATTTATTTGTACACGCCCAATTAGGGCTTTTACATATGATAAAATTAAAAACACATTTGTTATAATCAAAAAATTAAGAGATAACAATTAAATAAGTATCAAGTATAGATTTTTTAACTTAAAACAAAAGAGTAGATTATAGGATACACATTCATATACATTTAAAGAAGTGATTTTCTTGCAGCTTAAAAGCAACAGAATAAAATAAAGGATACACATTCATATACATTCGACACATATTGAAAATTTATGAACATTTCAAATTTATCTAGATAGACATACAGATTTAATTACAATGTTTTTATAGGTTGATAGACTTTCAGTACCGTTGGTGTTCATGTAATATTTATTCCCTGTACTGTGCAGTCGGTTCATTACTGAGTTTGTTTCTGAATTGGTACCTGAATTGTTACAATGGTAAGGTACAATCTGACGAACCGTTCTACTAGGCACATGAAAATTAATCAGCCTAAGGAGTTCAGGGGAGTCAAACATGTTATTAACAATTTTATACAGAAAAAATAGATCAGTACATATTCTTCTTTCTTTTAATGTAGCGAGGTCCATAATTTTCAACAGTGACATGTAGCTAATATTTTCAATAGGAATTCCTAATCTATAATTTATATTTCGTAAAAATTTATGTTGGATTCGCTCGATGGATTTTTCACGAATATTGTAAAATGGATTCCAAATGGTTGAGTTGAATTCTAAATGACTTCTGACAATGGATGAATATAATATTTTTAAAGTTTTTAAATTTTTGAAATCTTTTGAAGTTCTTAAAATGAAACCCAGCATTTGCATCGCTTTAGTGGTTATATTATTAATGTGAGAGATAAATGATAATTTTGTGTCAAATATTATCCCCAGGTCTTTTATTTCGGGTACAGATACTAGGGCTTGATTGTTCATCCTATATGTGAAAATCAATGGGTTATTCTTCCTATAAAATCTCATGACTTGACACTTTTTTACATTAAGGGTATTATTGGTAAGCTCTGGCGTTATGAATAATCTCTGGCGTTATGAAATTATTTATCATACGTTTTCTGTCAATAACAAAATCGATTTATTGCAAACGTCAACCAATTGTCGCCTTAGAAACAATGATTTTTTTTTAATTAGGCAATTCACCCTAAAAAGAGTGCTTTGTTGGCGTCGTACTTAATAACTATCTCTAAAAATGAATCACCGAAATGTATGTGCGCATAAATCCAAACGACTGCACCAAATTGGATAATTCCATTTTGTATAAAACCACCGTTGAGTTCTGGCATTATGAAATTTGTATAAAAAATTATAATAGGTGGCACGCGAGCAGTTTGAAAACTGAATGTATCGGGAATGAATGTGTGGAATGCGGGAGAGGGGGGAGTGGGGAGGGGGGAGGGGGTGTTGGGAGGATGTTGGTGGAGGGGGATAGGGGAAGGGGAGGAGGGTGGTGGGAGGGGGTTAGGGGTGGGAGAGGGGGGAGGGAAGGAAGGGGAAAGGGGAAGGATGTACGGGGTCGGGGGAAGGGGGTTGATAGAGGAAGTGGTGTGGGGAAAGGGAATGTGGAGGGGTAGAGGGTGAGGGGAGGGGTGGGTGGAGGGAGAGGGGGAGGGGGTTGATGGGGGACGTGCAGTGGAGAGAGGGAAGGTGGAGGAGGCGGAGTGGGGTGGGAGAGGGGTGAGGGAAGGAAGGGGGAAGGGTGGAGAAGGAGGGGGAGGGGGTGGGGGTTTGATGGATGAGTGGAGTGGGGAAAGGGAAGGTGGAGGGGGGAGGAGTGGGGGGAGGGGTGGGTGGAAGGGCAGGGGGAAGGGGGTTTGATAAGGGCATTGGAGTGAGGGGAGGGGGGGGGGGGAGGGGAAGGGGGGTTAATGGGGGCAGTGGAGTGGGGAGAGGGAAGGTGGAGGAGGCTGAGTGGGAATCCCCTAATACCATGCAAGCGAAGCCGCGGGAAAACGCTTGTAAGTAATAAATCGAATATAAAAATGTACGGTCTTTGTACAATGTGTAACAAAAACACCGTTTAACGGTCGTAAATTTTTTTTATAGTTTAGTTGCATATTTAGACAATGAATCATACCAACTCTCAGGCATACCTATAGCAATTTTAATGTTAATTTATTAAGTATACAATACATTACACCTGTGGTTATACCTTTTAATTTTTCATTATCAAGCCTCTTCCCACCATCCGCTTCCAAAGTATCACTTCGGCTCCGTCATGTTATAAGTGTTTATAATAAATAAATAAACTTAGTTTAATTTATTAACCACGGTAAATTGGTATCATTTCCACATAAAACTACATCCAGCTTTCTAGAATTCACAACCAGAAAACTTGAGTCATAACAACGAGCAAGGTCGATTACACTTCATCCTAGATAAATAAACTTACTATTATAGATGCATGGATTAAAATTGTATTTCTTAGGAATATTATTAAGCTTCGATGAAATTTTAATTTTCAATGTTGGAAAAGTAGTAATCGGGACCACAATTTAAAATTTTTTATTTTCTATTTTCTGTTTTTTTATTTTTATTTTTGATTATTATTATTCTTTTAACCTGATTAAGAACGCTTTGTTTTTGAAACATGTCGATAATATGGATTCTTATATAGTGGTGTTATACTGTTATCATTAAGATACGTTTTTAGATTTTCACGGCCAAAAGTATTTTCTTTATTTATTTTAGGGATGTTATGCCATGTTGTGCTACCTCCTTCTTTAGCCAATGCTGTCCGAAACGTTGACTATAGAATGAGGTAGCGCAACAAGGCATAACACGCCAAAAACAAATAATGTTATTATTTAACATATATTTTTTTCATTCGTTCAAATATTTAAAAGATTCTTTAGTTTTCGTAATATTTCAAGTTAATTAACATTCGAAAGGTAAATTTCTTTCCCTTAAAAGGTAATGATCCTGAGACAAATATGTATTTTTTAATAAATACATTAAGTTTTTTTTACAAAGTAGAAACCTGCCTTACCTCACAGGAAGTCCTGAGGAAAAAAATCCCACAAGGCCTTTGTCCTCTTTGGGGATGCTATGTGGAGGGTATTTTTAGGGAAACGAAGGATAGGGAGTTCTGGGAAGAAAAAAGGTATAATGGGTGGGCAGGAGTCTGGGGGTCAATGTGAATCCACCCCTCCTATCTCTAGTGACGGACGTATGAATCCATCCCACCTACCTCCTATCTCTACGCTACGCAATAGATTGGCAAACGCATTCGCCACCAAAACTTAGACAAACCTCACCCTCTGAATTCGGGCACCGCTGCTAAGTCACCAAACGCAGCAAATTACTTGAGTGACCTGTGGCAGGGGTATTGATTATCTAATGACCCGATCTTTAAAGCCCAGAAACTAATTATTAAGATTATATTAAAACTACCGATCACAAGCAGTTCGGATGAAATCTTTAGGAGAATCCGTGTATTGGACATTAGGCAAATTTATGCCAAAAACATATTAGCATACCTCTTCAAACACAGAACTACCTTTGAAAATGTCCAAACTGCTCGCGATACTAGAACCAAAGGGCATAATCTCCTACTTATCACTTTTGCTAAAACAACCTTTGGCCAAAGAAATTTTAGATACTTTGCAACAAAACTATATAATACACTTCCACTGGCAATTAGACAAAACACAATGTATCTTAAATATAATTCTGACACCAAGTCCTGGATTACCAGCCAAAATAGGTCCAACATCAAAGATTTTATCAAAACTAACTTATAAGTATTTATTTTTTTCTATTTTACGTTGATGATTAACTGTTACTTGTAATATATTGTGTTATTATTTGTACTTTGTAAGTGTTATTATTATAAACTGCTCATGCTAAGCGCCTGCTCTCAACACAGGTTCTCCTAGTGAGACAGGCATAGAATAAAACAAATTGTTACTTAAAACTAAGAAAGATGAATTATAAAAAAATAAAAATGAATGGTTCCTGGGACGGTGGTACCCATACTCGTTTCACAAATCCGCAATTATAATATCAAAATAAAATATAATTGCACTAAATTTATTTTCCTAGGTCGGGAGGAACGCTACTTGATTGGTCGGCTTGGTTGATGGTTTGGTTTAATTGGTTGGTTGGCTTGATTGATTGACTTACCTGTTGAAGTGCTGCCGATAAGTGCCACTGACGCAGTACAGCGCCAGAGGGTTGACACAGCTGTTCATGAATGTTAGACAGAAGCCCACGATGCGGAAGGTATGCCAAAACGCGTTGTACTCATCCTCTGCACTGGAACTGAAAATACATTTTTGACTTATTTTAAAACATGTGAAGAGCAGAATAAAAGTTTGGTTCTTGTTTATAGTGCAACAAAGTAAAATCCATTTTAGGTTGATTTTTAATGCCACAATGAGTATAGTCCAACACATTAAGGTGATACTTAGAATTTGTAAGCTACTCTTTCACAGAATAGATGGCGACAATTTAATTATTTGGAGAAAAAACACTTTTTGTAAGTTATGCTTTAAAATAATAATTTCAATTAATTGTTTGCGCCCGTACATACGCAACATGAATAAGAATAAATAGTTTTGTCCGTAAACAAATTCAAATCATGCAAGTGCTTAAAATTGACAGGCTACCGACATCTGTAGTTTGTTGGGGTAAACTCCGACTTTATATCAATCCAACAAGATGGTGTGAGTCCTTGCTAAAAGGCTAATGGCGGAAACACATTATTAAAACCCGACGCGACCCGACGAAACGCGATGCGTGTTGAGTCGAATCAAATGTATGTTTTCTATAGACCAGAATCACACTATGAACACCCGACGCGACGCCATGCGCGCACACGCCACCCGATCCAGACGTGCCAGGTCGGTGTGTTGCCCATGGTGGGGGTAAACACGCCATCCGACGCGGCGCGCGCGGTGTGTTTCTAGACAACACCCGACGCCACGCGTCAGTCGTTCGAGAACTGTCACAGATCATATAGGGAATTTTTGCCAATTTCATATTCTTCTTTGCATTTATTTAACAAAATGACCGACGAACAATTAGTTGAGTTGGTAAAACGATATCCTGTTTTATATGACACGAGTTTAGCTATATACAGGGTTCATACTGTGAGAAATAATGTATGGGAAGAATAAATAAAAATAATGGGTAATAAAAAATAATAGTAACCCAAAAATAAATATGAAATCCTTCATTATCTTGAAGTAAGTCTGGATACAGAGTATGATATTCACCACACATACTTCTCTTTTGATTTATTTCATGTACCCAGTAACGCCTAGTTATTCTCGTTTTCTTGAGTCGTTTAAGTATCATATATGTACCCAAAATTTGCATCAAATCTTCTTCAAAGTCTGACTCGTTATTTAATAAATCCATATACATAACCGTACACTTCCACTGCTGTTAGCTAACTGTATTCAGAAATTGCTAGTATGTCGTGGCGTCGCGTGTTGGTAATGTGCACGGTGCATATCGGGTGTTGACACGTTGCGTCGCGTCGGGTTTTAATAATGTGTTTCCGCCTTAAGAGTGTACGTCGGTAAGGTGGGAAATCGATCGAAATTTACTACGATCTATTTTAACGCACACAATGAAGTTGTCATGTTGTTATATGTTTGTTTTGTATTTTTTTACCTTATAAAAGGCTCGCTTCTGGCTTTTAGTGCTTCTGTTACTACGCAAAGTTTAAATAATAAACATCGCCAATTGGACCCGGTGTATTTAGTATTAACACCGTTAAAGGCGGAAACACATTATTAAAACCCGACGCGACGCAACGTGTCAACACCCGATGCGATATGTACCGTGCACATTACCAACACGCGACGCCACGACATACTAGCAATTTCTGAATACAGTTAGCTAACAGCAGTGAAAGTGTACGGTTATGTACTATGGATTTAATAAATAACGAGCCAGACTTTGAAGAAGATTTGATGCAAATTTTGGGTACATATATGATACTTAAACGACTCAAGAAAAAGAGAATAACTAGGCGTTACTGGGTACATGAAATAAATCAAAAGAGAAGTATGCGTGGTGAATATCATACTCTGTATCCAGACTTACTTCAAGATAGTGAAGGATTTCATATGTATTTTTGGGTGACTAAAACCCATTATTTTTAATTATTCTTCCCATGCATTATTTCTCACAGTATGAACCCCGTATATAGCTAAACTCGTGTTATATAAAACAGGATATCGTATTACCAACTCAATTAATTGTTCGTCAGACATTTCGCTAATTTGGCATAAATTCCGAATATGCTCTGTGACAGTTCTCGAACGACTGACGCGTGGCGTCGGGTGTTGTCTAGAAACACACCGCGCGCGCCGCGTCGGATGGCGTGTTTATCCCCACCATGGGCAACACACCGACCTGGCACGTCTAGATCGGGTGGCGTGTGCGCGCATGGCGTCGCAAAGGATGTTCATAGTGTGATTCTGGTCTATAGAAAACAATACATTTGATTCGACTCAACACGCATCGCGTTTCGTCGGGTCGCGTCGGGTTTTAATAATGTGTTTCCGCCATTATTTTAAACATTTAACATGATATCCTGTGAAAATAAAAAGGGAAGTTTTTTGTAAAACAGTTATTTATGAAAAGGATCCCTACATTTTTAACAGCAAGAAAGACTAACATACAAAATATTGTATCAGAGGCTTAAACCAATATTGTATTTTTCAGCCTTTCTTGAAAGATTTTTATGTGAAAATGTATTGATTTATATTCATGTTGAATATGTATGGGCGCAAACAATTAATTCATCTTAATATTTTAAAGCATAACTTGCAAAAAGGGTTTAAACACAAATAATTGAACTGGCGCCATCTAGGAAAAAGCAGATTATGAATTCTTTTAAGTTATCACCTTAAGAATTTGGCGTAAAATTTTGGAATGACTGGATACGCTTTACTACTATTAATGTTTATTTTAGAAAAAAACCTCTTTATTCACCTTTATTATTTTAAAATATAACCTTTTGCATTCGGGGAGATGGAAAATACGACATTCAAAATTTCAAAACAAAATGTTTAAAATATGGATACAAATTATTGTTAATGACTATCAGTTCTCATCCCATACGATGAAAACTAATTTTCTTTATACGTAATAGAAATTTTAAATTCAGTATTTTCCATCGCCACGAATGCAAATATCTAGTCGTATTTTATAGTAAATAAGATTAATCATAAAGTTTTTTTTAAAAAAAGGTTTGTATTAAGCGCAGTGGCACAGCTATCATGGGTGGCCCCATAATAAAACCCCTGATAACCCCCCCCCCCCCCCCCCATAATTAATAATTAACCATTCCTCACGTATTTTAATTATTTTATCGAATAAATAAAAGTATTGCTGAGGGATACCCAAAATATGAACTCTTTGTTTAGTTCAATTACAGAGATGAGATATTGAAATAATTATAGACACAAATCAGTTGACAGCACCGGTCATAAAGGGTTAAAGAGGGCTTGTATAGTTCTGTGCATGAAGTTAGTGAAAAATCTATCATAAATGTTTGTATTACTCGTATTTTTCTTCAAAAATAAAACACTATTTGGAAATTCCGTGAAGAGAATTTTAGTATCCATATATAATTCTTGTTGTATTTTCATCATCACATAATCAGGAATGTTCTAACGAACTTATTACTAATTACAGTCTGCAGATCTTACATTTAACATTAAAATCGTGATATTTTGCACGTAGTCCCGGTAATATAATATTCTGTTATTCTCTAAGCTGGATAATAGAACACACAATCGTATAATAATAATGTACTATTTCTGAAAACGGGTCCTTACGTGGAAAAAAATCTTATTAAATTTTATTGTTCCGAAAGCAGGGACACCAATATTCATGGCTTCTAATGTCCCGTAGCCACTTACGGCAAAATATTTTAGAAATTAATGTACAAAGATATGTAAAATCGGGGCTTTAACATGAAAATTTATAACAGCTCTGATCACATCATGGCACTGGGGATCCTGAAAGGCCATTTGAAATTGCCGTCGGAAGTAATTCTACATCTGTGGTGATAAAATTGAACAATTTCAAGAAATAGGAGAAGTCTTACAATGATAGTGGCAGAGTTATCATGCGCTACAAATTCGCCAAGTGACTTCGAAGTGGCGGAGCAATGCGCTCCTTGGCTCCAGATCCACATTTTCAATATAATAATCGGAAAATTTTAAAGCGCCGTTGAAGCCTTATATTTACGTACGGATATGTCTGGCTGAGCGTCTCAGATCATAGGAGCATTTTTTTACGAGAGGATAGTACCGAAATAAATTGAAACGAAGTGTTTTAACAGTAATTTTGGCCTATTGAGTGGCATACTATTTTTTTTTATTTATTATTTTTTTTTAATAATTACAAGTTTACGTTTGTTATACATTATTTATAAAATGTTTTGAATTAATTTAGAATTGTTTAATTTCATAATTGTTTATTTAATAGTAGATTGTGATTTCAAATTATTTTTATTGTAGGTTTGGAATATGCAGACAGAATACCATAAATATATTGAACACAATGTGTTCGTCGCAGAACTACATGCAATTATTTCATGAAGGTGAAATATTATGGGAATGTCACTGGCCAGAGCAATTGATATAACTTAACAAGTCCCTCCGAGAGAAAACCAGCGAGTCAAACAAATTTCCCCTGAGCTCAGGGATTCCAAATAATATATTCAAAATCATCCTGGTATGTCATAAAAACAAAGGAAAACAACGTAGAACAAACGATACAAATCACTACATGTTGTCTTTGCAACAGCGCCTACCTACAAAATCACGTTTATTTAGGAGACACAAAATACTGATTTTACAGTAAAATAACAATCATAGAATTTCTGTCATTTCTAACATCTTTTAAAAACACTGTTATGAAGTGGTGTTAACTCTTATTTAAAGTTATTATTTTTCTAACACCTCTTCACAACAAGAACCATTGTTGTTTTAATTTTCGTAAAGTGATTAAGAATACGGGCAGGCAACACAGAGACGGCCGGGAATCTATGGTTTCCGGCTCCGGTTTTTTTTTTCACTCTGGAATCGTTTCACCGACGGGCAATCGTTGAAATGTTGGCACAGTCAATTAATTATAATTTACATTAAACCCAGACGGGTGAACGTATAGGAAATGTAAGAATAGTATTTCCACAATGATGGGTGAAGTTTCAACCGAATAAATATAAAGTTTAATCGAGTGTTGTAAATTAAATGACCGCAAAGGTCCGCGCGTGCAATGTAAAATTAAATAATTTACTACCGCAAATCGTTGCCATCGCGCGATGTTGTGAAACCGCGCATGCTGCCAAGGAAGTATAATACTCCCGGGGCGCTATCCAGGCCTTATTTTACATACGGGAGTTGTATTAACATAACAACGCGCTCTGGACTGCATCAGCCAAGGCCATCCGCCCGTGGAGCTCCCACATTGTCATGGATGGGAACTCAATGCGCTGAGATCAGCCACCCTGTGCTGGAGACGCTGGACCCGTCTCCAGGGCACCCTTTCCGGACGGAGATCCTGATGGTTCCAGCTGGGTCTGACGAGATCGGATCCTCACCGGTTTGATGGAGGCTTCCCGCTCACACACGCCCGCACACGGTTATATAAATGTTAGTTAGCTTAGATAGAATTTAAACCATCGACCGATCCCTGGGGGTAAGTTTAATTTAAACATATTTGTAATACTGTTAATATGATCAATATATACTACGCTATATTTTTCTGAACATCATCTTTCAATTAACACCCGAACCATCATATCATGCATACCATTGTGCCCACGCTCAGAGATTGTGTCATGCTCTCTTACATCCAGAACATTACTCGGGAACCGAGTATTGGCGCGCAGGATTCTGCAAAGTTCCGGATGGTACATTATTTGAACCCCACACAAACTGTGTTAATATTTGGCAAATAGCCCACATAAGAAACTACCTAGCAAGCAACATAACAATTGGCGCCTCATCGCGGTTTGGCTCGTAGGGATTGCATGATGTGTTGATTTTGATGTTTGTTTCATGATTATTTGACATAATATTGAATATCTTATGTCTAGTGTTTACAATGATGCTTCATAACCTCAAATATACTCAGATATACTAGTAAGGATGACTCATGATTTGCTTCATTCTATGGGAAAGTTTTGATAAGCTATCATCTTTCAAGAAATCTATGATTTATCTATGCTTTTGCAGCTGTCAGTTTTTATGTCAACATTTATTATAAATAACTTGATTATAAATGAGGTTATGTTAAACTGTCTAATTCATGTTTGCTTCGATGTTATTCACTTGTTTAGTCAAGACATATTGACGTTGCATCATATTGCAAGATTTTAATGCTAATATACCTGATATTCAAGACATTTAAGTCATGGTTCTTCAATACAAATTGTAAATTCAAATTACAATCGATACTTCAGTAGTAAATATCCGTTCATCAGTGGATATTATTCTTATACGTACGTGATAATATACAGCATATTAAATGATATCTTTCATTAACATTTCCGTCAGGCCGAAATCTAAGAACCTTCAAAATATATTAGGGTGGACCATTTTTCATTGTTCTCAGTAGGGTGGAGCATATTTTTTTTTAAACAAAAAAAAAATTTTTTTTTGGTTTTAATTATACAACAGAAGTTGAGATATTATTACTAATGATACTACAGCCGTTAGTAAAGAGTTTCTTTTGTTTTATAACAAATAATTTAATTTTTTTAAATTTTTTATAATTCTTTACGATTACAATTTATTTCTATTTGAGCATCAAAGTACGCCGTCATGTCTACACCAATACCAAATATCAATGGGGCTTCGAAGGAGGTTCTCATAAAAGAACTAAAAGACAGAAATATTGATCCATCGTCGACTTCTCACGAACTACGTTTACAGGCACGAGCTTATAATAAAGAAATTAAGATGCCTACTATTAGTGATATAGGTTCTGAATCATCGGATTCTGAATTATACGAGACAACTATTAAAAAAGCCCACATCATTAAACAAACGAAGATTATTTATAAAGATTCACATTCTAACAACGTCGACAATTGGAAATTAAAATACGACGGAAAAAGTAGTGTGAGGGAATTTTTGCTATTAATTGAGGAGAAATGTAGGACTAAAAACTTTAACCAGGATCATCTTGTACGCGTTTTTCCCGATCTTTTAGAAGGATTAGCACTCTTGTGGTTTAGGTCTATTTACACTCAGGATTTGAAATGGGATGATCTTTCAAAACTTTTGATTAAACAATTTGAAGCAAATGACCTTCAAACAGATCTTAAGGTAAAATTATTTAACATGACGCAACCTAAGGGTATGTCAGTACTAGAATTCACTCTCAGAATGAAGGCATTAAATAATATGCTTGAAGCTAAACTACCAGAAATAGAACTTTTGCGGTTAGCAACAAAAGCTTTATTGCCTATGTATGCAAATTTACTAGTATCAAGAGATATAGAGACTTTTGATCAATTGACTACTCATGCAGGCAACTTGGAATCTTATGCATCACTGTCGGATGATTTTGTATCTGTCAAAGTTTCTCAACCAAGGGTAGACTTACCTGTCACTAATAAATCGGAGAAATTTGATGGTAATACTAGACAACCACATAACTTTAATAATAATATTCATAGACGCCAAGATTATAGCCAGAATCATTATAGAAAACCAAATAACAACAATTTTACTAAAAGTAGTCTCGGAAACATGGATAATAATTATAAATATAATAAACCGTCTTCTTCTACTCCTAATGCTTATACAAAAACAGCACACGAAAATTCTAGAACTTTTTACAACAAACCATTTTGTTCATATTGTAAAATATCGGGACATGTTGTAGAGGGTTGCAGGAAGAAAGACGCAAAGTCTAATAATCCTAAAGTGGGAGCTATTAATGACAAAGCTCATAATAGGTCAAAAAAACTAGGTCGGAGTCTCTCTTGCTACAAGCCGTCCTTTGCGCAGAGGAAAGACGAGTGGGAGAGTTGGCTCCAAATAGTTAATAAATTTCTTTCATCCCCGTCAACCGGAACAGTGGGCCCGCTGCCACGGGAGACGGCGATTGAGAATGATAATCGTCCTTATACATATGTACACATTATAAATAATTTTTACAGCGGACTGCTAGACAGCGGCGCTTCATTGTCGTGTCTAGGAGGCAATAGTTATAAAATTTTTAAGGAATTAGGTATTAAGTTAGTTAAAGTTAAGTTTAGTGTTTCTACAGCGGACGGTTCAAACCAACCAGTCCTAGGGACAATGTCATTGCCGGTCACGTATAAATCATCCACAAAGGAAATTCTTTTCTACGTCATCCCGACATTGTCGCCTTCAATTATTCTAGGAGTTAACTTTTGGAAGGAGTTCCACATCGCACCGGAGCTGTTTTCGAAAGTTACTCATTCTGTTTCGGAAGGAAATATTAGTGGGTTGAGGGCTATTCGGCCAGCCTCGTCCCTAACTATTGAAGAGAATAGGGAACTCTCTAAGATAGTTAAAAAATTCGAGTCAATTTCTTTTGAAAAGAAAGGGTTAGGTCTAACACACTTGGTTAAACACAAAATAAATACAACAGGGCCACCTATCAAACAGCGGTATTACCCTCTTTCACCCGCACGGCAGAGACAATTGGAAACAGAAGTTGATGAAATGTTAAAATTAGGTGTTATTCGTCCTTCTCGTTCACCATGGTCCAGTCCAGTATTAATTGTAACAAAAAAAGACGGAACAGGTAGGTTTTGTCTTGATTCGCGAAAAATCAATAACGTCACGGAACGTGATAGTTACCCTCTCCCTTATATTTCGCGCATCCTAGATAAACTGGGCGGTGCCAGATATGTGTCCTCGATTGACCTTTCCAAGGCATTTTGGCAAATAGCCTTAGACAAAAAATCATGTGAAAAGACAGCATTTGTAGTTCCTGGCCGGGGCCTCTTTGAATTCACTCGCATGCCGTTTGGTCTGAAAAATGCTCCTAGTGAATTACAAAGACTAGCGGATGCCTTGTTTGGACCCGAGTTCGATGATAATGCTTTTTGCTATTTAGATGACCTTATATTAGTATCGGAAGACTTAAAATCACATTTTAAATTGCTAAATCGTGTGTATGAACGTCTACGAGACGCGGGCCTCACCATTAACTTAAAAAAGTCAGAATTCTGTAAAGCCGAGCTTAAATACTTGGGTTATATGGTTGATTCACAGGGCCTTCGCACTGATCCAAGTAAGATTGATAGTATTAAAGATTTTCCTGTACCGAAAAATGCTAAACAAATTCGGGCATTTGTTGGTCTGTGCGGTTATTTTAGACGGTTTATCAAAGGATTTTCAAGCATTGCAGCTCCTTTAACAAGTATTACTGGTTCAAAGAAAGGAATTAGTAACTTCAAATGGTCACCGGAAGCCGAATCCGCATTTATTGCATTAAAACAAGCACTTACTTCAGCCCCAGTTTTAAGTTGTCCAGATTTTTCCAAACCTTTCGCTATACACTGCGACGCAAGCTCCGTAGGTATTGGGGGGGTATTAATTCAAACTATAGATGGACAGGAGCACCCTATTGCTTATTATTCGAGATGCTTAAACGTTCATGAACGTAATTATGGAATAACTGAGCGTGAACTTTTAGCCGTGCTAGACTCCGTTACACATTTTAGACCATACATTGAAGGAACTCATTTTACAGTTGTAACCGACCACTCAAGCCTAAAATGGTTAGGTTCTCTGTCTAATCCCAGCGGTCGTCTCGCGCGTTGGAGTTCACGTCTATCTCAATTCTCTTTTGATGTGATCCACCGTAAAGGTACTCAGCATATAGTCCCAGATGTCCTTTCGCGAATGGATCATGCCGAAATCTCTATTATAGATTCAGAAAATATTCAAGACATGTGGTATAAAAATATTTGGAAGGGTTGTCAAGAATTTCCTCAACGTTTTCAGAACTACCAAATTCGTGACAATGAACTATTTCGTCATACAAAGACTAGTTTAGCACTGTGTGAAGATACCGCGTGGAAAAAAGTAATTCCTCAGGAAAAAAGATTTGACATTCTTAGTAATATTCACGAGTCTTCTCGGTCGTGTCACCCCGGCGTTTTTAAAACTTATAAAAAAGCACAATTATGGTATTATTGGCCAAACATGTACAAGGATATTAAACAATTTGTAAATCGCTGTACAGTTTGTAAGGCGCATAAAATCAGTACGGCCTCGCCTAACGGTATTTCATCAAATCCTAAAAAAGTTACACGTCCAATGCAGATGTTATCGTTGGATTTGGTAGGTCCATTACCTAGAAGTTACTCCGGTTTTACTATTATTTTATCCTGTGTCGACGTTTTCTCTAAGTTTACCTGGCTGTTTCCGCTGCGTAAAGGTACCGCGCAAAGTATTGTTAAGAATTTAGAAGAAAATATCTTTCTTGTGCATGGCGTACCACGCACCATTGTTTGTGATAACGGGCGTCAGTTTATATCTAAAGAATTCAAGGACTTATTAAGTAATTATAATATACCACCTCCGTTTTATAATTCTTTATATACACCTCAGAACAATGTTGTTGAGAGATATAACCA
This sequence comes from Limnephilus marmoratus, assembly GCA_917880885.1. Taxonomy (NCBI): domain Eukaryota; kingdom Metazoa; phylum Arthropoda; class Insecta; order Trichoptera; family Limnephilidae; genus Limnephilus; species Limnephilus marmoratus. The sequence continues at coordinate 64,074,093 of OU862908.1, forward strand.
AACTTTGGGTACCGCACTATCGATACTAGTCGAATCAGACCACCGTAATTGGTCAAAATTCCTACCACAAATTCAATCAGCTATGAACAATTCCGTAAATTGCGCTACGGGTTTTACTCCGTATTTCCTTATGCATGGTCGAGAGCAAATATTAGACGGTGATTTGCATCGTAACCCTATAGCTGATACAGAATCTAATTCACAACATTCTACTTGTCAGAGAATCTACGCACAAAAATTAGAAGAACTATCGTCAGTTTATGAGCAAGTCTCAGACGCCTTACTAAAAGCTTACCAAAAAGGGGCAAACCATTATAACTTGCGTAGAAAACATGTTAGTTTTCAAGTCGGAGACAGAGTTTGGCGTAGAAATTTCGTTCAGTCGAATGCATTAAATTATTTTGCTCAAAAACTAGCTCCACGTTTTGTGCAAAATATTGTCGTAAACAAAAAATCGGACTTAATCTATACATTAGCAGACCTAAACGGTAAAGAAACTGGTGACTTTCATGTGAAAGACATCGTCAAGTCAGATAATATACCGGTTTAGTAGGTTTCTGATAGTACCTTGGTGGGTCTGGCCACCCTACCAAGTACTCTCAATTAATAAATATTCCATATAATTTTTCATTGCAAGGGAGCACAAAGCGGCTTGATCAACCGAGTTGGAGCGACCCAGCATTATGACAGTCTTTAGTCCTGTCCTAGTTAATTTTAAGGGTATTATAAATAGGCAAATAATAGAAAGGAACATAATAAATTTAGTGTCACACTCTAGTATCTTACTCGAGTTAATTACACGACAATGATGTTGTCTAGATAAATTTATGAGTCAATAATTTAAATAAATCTACGTAGAATATGGTTTTGATTAAACAAGTGAAAGTTAGGTATCATAGTTTATATAATCTGCCCAAAGCTTGGAATGCACGGTGATACTTTCCCACTATCCCCTTGTATTCTAAGTTTCCTTATATGAACTATATGCAAATTTTATACGTTCGCCCGTTACTTAGAAAGTGAAGATGTATCGGTCCAGTACATCTTTGTTTTCTAAGCATTTATTTTTTTTTAAGAATTGCTTTTGACCAAACATATTTTTGTTTACTTTAATATAATTATCTTGTCATGTTTACAAATGGTTAACTTATGTTAGTACCTTTGATATTTTGTTTATTAATTCATAGTAATTAATGTTATAATTATAAGAGCTGGTTCAGCATAAATCTTTTCATTAAGTTCCTTCTACAACTTTAGTTTTATTAAGTAAAAGTAATTTTATCTATCAATTAGTATGATAATACTATTACCGATTGCACCATTTATAACAATAGATGTATACTATTACCGATGGCACCATTTATAACAATGGATGTATACTATTACCGATTGCACCATTTATAACAATGGATGTATACTATTACCGATTGCACCATTTATAACAATGGATGTATACTATTACTAATTGCACCACATCTATAAGATTGGTTGTTGACAGTTTCACTGGATTAAACCACCTTACACACCTGCGTGCGTGTATAGGTTAATAGTTTTTTCTACTATTACGAAATAATGCTTTCCAAGGATGATTATTTTGTCTTATTGTATAAATTCTTTTCGAAAACTTACCCAATAACCAGGTCAGGTAGAGTAGATAGAGTTTTTTCAAAGTGTGTTTTATCTCCAACGGAGAAGTAGACTCAGTGAAAAGTGAGGGTTGGCTTGCCTCCCTAAAAAGTGTTGCCTGATTGGCCTAATCACCCTATTTATGGGTCAGTGAAGCTTTAACGCTTGAGTTATCCTGATGTGTTGAGAAAGAGAATATTTTTTTTATATACTTATAAGTTTACCTACAATTTATGTTTAAGAATATTATCTGTCATAGATGTAACGTTAACGGCAGTCTTAGACGTTCGTCAATTTATTATCACTCGGTATTCCGATACTGTGGGTGCTTGCAGACTCCGCTCACGTAACATCTTCTTAAATTTGTAATTAAACCATAAGTTATCTTTAAGTTTGAGAATGGCTGCATCGCAGGCTCAGCCATCCGGCTGCACGCTCGATGGGTGCGATTGGAGCTGCGGCACACCCATTCATCATAAGTTTTGTTATCCAAATCGTAGATTTAGTTTTTTTTCTTCCTTACTTTTCTTACAAATCATGATGTTTATATATATAATGGTCGAATGTTTTGTTTTTTTAGATACCCAGAGGATCTTCTCAAGTTAAGTTATTGCAGTTATAGTTTTTAGGGTTGTACTCATGTTTAGGGGCAAACATTTGTGTGGCGCGGGGGGTAATGTTATGAAGTGGTGTTAACTCTTATTTAAAGTTATTATTTTTCTAACACCTCTTCACAACAAGAACCATTGTTGTTTTAATTTTCGTAAAGTGATTAAGAATACGGGCAGGCAACACAGAGACGGCCGGGAATCTATGGTTTCCGGCTCCGGTTTTTTTTTTCACTCTGGAATCGTTTCACCGACGGGCAATCGTTGAAATGTTGGCACAGTCAATTAATTATAATTTACATTAAACCCAGACGGGTGAACGTATAGGAAATGTAAGAATAGTATTTCCACAATGATGGGTGAAGTTTCAACCGAATAAATATAAAGTTTAATCGAGTGTTGTAAATTAAATGACCGCAAAGGTCCGCGCGTGCAATGTAAAATTAAATAATTTACTACCGCAAATCGTTGCCATCGCGCGATGTTGTGAAACCGCGCATGCTGCCAAGGAATTATAATACTCCCGGGGCGCTATCCAGGCCTTATTTTACATACGGGAGTTGTATTAACATAACAACGCGCTCTGGACTGCATCAGCCAAGGCCATCCGCCCGTGGAGCTCCCACATTGTCATGGATGGGAACTCAATGCGCTGAGATCAGCCACCCTGTGCTGGAGACGCTGGACCCGTCTCCAGGGCACCCTTTCCGGACGGAGATCCTGATGGTTCCAGCTGGGTCTGACGAGATCGGATCCTCACCGGTTTGATGGAGGCTTCCCGCTCACACACGCCCGCACACGGTTATATAAATGTTAGTTAGCTTAGATAGAATTTAAACCATCGACCGATCCCTGGGGGTAAGTTTAATTTAAACATATTTGTAATACTGTTAATATGATCAATATATACTACGCTATATTTTTCTGAACATCATCTTTCAATTAACACCCGAACCATCATATCATGCATACCATTGTGCTCACGCTCAGAGATTGTGTCATGCTCTCTTACATCCAGAACATTACTCGGGAACCGAGTATTGGCGCGCAGGATTCTGCAAAGTTCCGGATGGTACATTATTTGAACCCCACACAAACTGTGTTAATATTTGGCAAATAGCCCACATAAGAAACTACCTAGCAAGCAACATAACAACACGTTGCCAAATTATATTCTTTATTTTCAAACGATTTTATTTGATTGAATTCTTAAGGCTTCAAATGTCAGTTAGACGATTTCGGACGGCAATATAGCAATCCGTTTTGATATTTAGGCAATATTTTCTCCTGCTTTGCTATAAATAGGCACGTGGGTAACTTATTTTAAATAAGATATATCTTTCGACAATCTAATGGTCATAATAATTTTATTTCTTAGAACTTAAAGGTTGATATTTAATATTGGACTAGGAGTAGTATGTATTATGTACTATGCCTTTATATTATACACTAGTATATATTTTTGTTATCTCCGTCAACAACAGCACAGACTGTTTTATCTCCTGGCTTACAGAACTAACTTGGTCAGAGACTAACTTGGGAGAGCTGTTTTGTTGTTAAATAGAATAATTTCTAATATCGATATGTTTAACATCAATGAATCACAATTTAGATGACAAGCTTTGTAACTGTTATTTTAAATCTGCTTATCTAGAATCTTCTTTTAAAAGCGCTTTGAAATTTTAATGTTGTAATGTTTTTAAAATGAATAGATTGAATAATGAAATAATTTTACTTTGTATAAACCACTTATTTGATGTGCAAATCCGACCGGTTTCGGAACAAACGTTCCTTCGTCAGGGAAAGCTTATACTAATTTGACAGTTTCGAACAATGAAGGAACGTTTGTTCCGAAACCGGTCGGATTTGCACATCAAATAAGTGGTTTATACAAAGTAAAATTATTTCATTATTCTATAATGGATAACCACAAAGTAATAGCTACATTCAAAAATATGAATAGATTGAATTGAATTTAACCCATGAGCACTCACGCACAGAGCATTTCACTTACGTTTACATAGGAAAAAAGTATTTAAAATATAGCATATTCATTTATATTATTCATCATCATCATCACTCTTGGCTCTACAACCCCAGGTGGGTCTTGGCCTCCTCAAGAGTCTTCCTCAACTCATTTCGGTTTTGGGCCAGCTCTCTCCAGTTTAGAAGCTCCAAGGTAGATTAATTATAAACTTGTAAGAAAAACTTTAAAAACAATTCCGTTCACCGGTTTTCGAACTGCATCTAATGCCATACATATTAGAATGAATTTAATGGATTTTAAAAGTTTACAGATGAGGTTTTATTTTGTCACTGGAAACCTTACATATTTTCAAGACGAATAAAATTTGTAGCGAATAAATAAAGTTGTTGTTGTCGAATGAGCAGACTACAAAGTGATGTTTAGGGAGATTTTTGAGTGCTGGCCACTTTTTCAATTAAAAGATTAAACGGTATTAGAATGTATTGCAAGTCCTCCAACAAGTGCACTTACTGAAATTAAATGTTTTATAAGAATACTGAACTTGACGCTTTAAAATAAGTTTATATCTACGTACAGCAACGACAGCGACACTTTGCCCCAATTTAAAATATTATGTTAAATAAACTGCTGACTGTTCCGAGGAATGCTTGAAAAATTAACAATGTTCAGAAAATATTCCGACGAAAGTAAAATTATACGGATGTTATTAAAAAAGTCAAGTAAAATTGTAAGGTACATACTTGACTTACTTACTAGTGATTCCCGACATTGTTCTCGGGTAAAATGTGTAAATGAAATTTTGATCTCCGGTGACTTTTAAAAATTTGTTTTAAGCCCCTCGTCCTGAAAAATATAAAAAAAAGTTACTCATAATGTCAGGAATTACTGGTTAAAGTAAGTCAAGTACGTCCCTTAATACCCAGTTTAAACCGAGAATATATAAATTTATGAGATAGGAAGAGACTTAGGACAATACAATATCTCTTCTTGGGGGAGGGTTGGAGGGTGGATCATTGCATATTCTTCACAGATCTAGGGTGCAGCTAAGATAAAAATACATTCAAGATAATTTATCTTACTATCGAGGGGGGTTGGGGGGTGTTGGCCATGATCCATTGATTTGGCGCCGGTCCCTAAAGCGAAACTTTGCCAAATTTGGTTCTGTCGACGTCGACTTCCAACGATGGTCGAATTCAATGAATGATCATGGTATCGTATCTACTGTACTCGTAAATACTCTTTATGGTGTCACATTTCGATAGTTCAATTGAGGAAATTTGTTGCTATGGTTTTTATTACAATTCCGTCTCAGTGAACACAGTTTTACGTACCCTTCACCCCAGGCCGCACATAGATTTTCAAGTCTCCCATGGGGACGGGGACGGGAGGGGGGGGGGGGGGGGGAATCCATATTTTTTACCACTTGATATATATCACACGAGGAAAGTATTCCAGGGAGGTATTAACTTAAAATTGATTCTGCGTGAGATTCCACAGCTTAAATAATAGTTACACACTGAACAGTCAATATTTCCGAATTTTGCAGCATATGGTGTGCAACTCAAATGTAAAGCTTCACTCGTTACATGAAAATGGTTCCCTTCCATTAATCTGCAACTTCTTATTTAATTTATCGTTAATTCTTAACACAAAAATGGTTAAAATTAAATCTATATGCGGGAAATTAAAACGATATCCAGAACACACAAATAATTTTTATTTGATTCTGGCAGTACATAGATATTCTGCAACTTGAATTTTACTTTGAAATGTGTCAGCAGATGAATCCACAACTGGAATTCAAACGTTACATTCGGAACATGAAACTGGTTTTAAGTTACGAGTGAATCTGCATGCTAGTCCCTAGCTTTAATTATTGATACTACACCCAGAACGCGAAAATGGTTTTGCTCCAATTTTGCGCTTGGAACACATGGATGGTTTCCTTCAAAATGCGTCAGCAGGTGAATCCGCAACTAGAAATTGCAATAAAAACACAAGAGTGGTTTTAACTTAGGAACGGATTTGCGTAGGAGTCCAGCAGTACACCAGCTGAAATTGTATTGTATTCGGAACAGGTGAATTATTTTCCTGCATTTTACGTACATTTTTTTGAAGTTTTATATTTATTTAACTATTTACAACAATTACTTTACTTGGAATATGTGTGGCAATTTATAAAAAAGCACGAAATTTTTTTTTATTTCTTTCTGAATAAAGTTGTCATCAATACTGGGATATTTTTAAAAATTACTTTAATAGATAGTTTTTCACTACCGCATAATAATAAAATTTTAAATAAAACTACGTGCAGCACATACGTTTCAGCCATGTTATAATTTTTTCTCGGTTTTGTAATAATAACTCAAAAATGTATCTGAAACACAATGATAGAAAACCGTTCTCGCTTTCTGGGTTTAATTTTTTTTGGTGCTTTTAGCAGGCCGCATAATAAGTGCTCGCGGGACACACCAAAAAGCTTCGCGGGCCGCAGGTTCCCCACCCCTAATCTAAAGGGATTTGGAGATCTTATGTGGAGAAGCGTGCAATCTGAAGTTTTATTCCGAGATTGATGAACTTTTTCAGAAATGACCTCCAAAATAAGAGAAAAGTCGCTGCATACAAGAAATCTATAAAAACTACTACCGTATCTTTTTCTCACCCCTTTAAGCAGAACACACGCTTGGTACTTCAGCTAGAAGCACAATAAAGCGGAAGCTTATTTCTGATTTAATACAATTAAGTAAATCATTGAAGTGGTTTAAGTATTTATTTTTAGGGCATTTTCCAAGAGAAGTTAATTATGTTTTCTGCGAAAATAATACACGATTTACCTAATTAAATTTAATAACCTAACTTACACATAGTTATTTTAGTAAGTAATCTTTTAAACCTTAAAGCGGAAATTAACTAAAGTGAAAATCAATTAAAATACCAAAGGCCGGTTGTTACACAAAATTTTCACAATTCATTAAAATTTAAAATTTTCGAGCTGGTGAAAATTCTATACAAGTGTTGTTTTTATTTCCGTTCTATAAAGCTGCCGGCCCATGAATCCACCCCTCCAACTGTGGTGTAAGGCGATGAGTCGAGAGAGTCCGATTGGAAATCAAAACGCTTCTCTCAACCAGTTTCTCTCGATCCGGTCCACCGTATCCACCGCCAAGACCTAGACAAACCTAACCCCCCTTGAATCTGGGCATCCTTGCTAACCGAGCGGTTAGTGGCTGAGTTGGCATTATCCAGGCGTCGAGTGTTCGATTCCTCGGCCTAAGTCCTCCATCACGAAATTTTCCGCTTACTGTGGTGGTAGTAGGAGATTATCAAATATTGTCTTTAAAAAAAAGAAAAAAAAACTCACCACACATAATGAGCCACTTGTATTAGTTAGTTATCCAAGAAAAGGTTCCGGGCGGCCCGCGGTATCCATATCCTCCTAACAAATTGGATAACCTTTGAAATTGGATGAATTGTTCAAATTCTGTGAAACAACCTAATCTTAGTATAAATCGGGTATTATTTACTTGCCTTTAAATCTAGACAGATACTGCTCTTTTTTCAAGAAAAAAAAGGGATACTGTTATATTATTTGCATACAGCTATTACCTCTGACCGCACTTAGCACAAAAATAAAACTTTTTCTCGTATTATTTTTAAGGAAATTCTGGAAAAATGAGAGAATTTTCCTCAAATGGTCACTTCAATCATTTTTATACGGTAATCCTTTAGGATTGGTACATTCTTTGCACAATTTTGAATGTTTTTTTAGACCGACGCGTTTTATGCGTACGTTTTTATTTTTTCTTCAAATCTCATAAGTGTCTCAAACAATTTACATTATTTACTTATCTCCTCACCACTTGAAGGCTTTTACTATATGGAGGTAAGTTATATAAGCCAGTGTATGATAAATCACACAATACCATATACTCAATACTGAACAAATTGGAATTTCAACACCTCTTTGAAAAGACTTTTTTTTAAATTTACTCCATACAGGGGCCCTAAGGAAAATAGTTTCCCTCAGGTCTTATGTCATCTTAGATGCTATGTGGAGGGTCTTTTTGGGGAGAGGAAGGAGGAAACATTGAACTTGAAGAGACCCATGTTATATGTAGAAAAGAGGAAACACAGAGGCCGGCAAATCATTCCCCAGCCGAGCTGTTGAATTCAAGAACGAGTCGAAGAAGCGACCTGTTCTCATGTGATAAATTTCAACCGTGTACATATGTTGGGCGCGCGTTTGGCGTATTTCCCGAATATGCACCGGTGCCGAGGGGATCATTGATGCTAGTTTCACGGAGCATCTTCTATTGAAATGTCGGTAGAACAAGGATAGCATTCCCACCCGACCCCTGTGCTCTGAAGATTGCAATCCTTTGGTTTAATTAGGAGAATCTATCAGACGGACGGCCCGTTTCTGCACAGAGTCGAGGGTTTTTTTTCAGGTATTTTGGGGCTCCAGACCAGAGGTGGCTACCAAATTCAACAGTATACATATGTTGGGCGCGCGTTTGGCGTATTTTCCGACTATGCACCGATGCCGAGGGGATCAATGACGCTAGTTCCACGGAGCATCTTCTATTGAAATACCGGTAAAACAAGGATAGCATTCCCACCCGACCCCTGTGCTCTAAAGATTGCAATCCGTTCGTTAAATTTAAAGAATCTATCAGACGGACCGCCAGTTTCTGCACAGAATCTTGGGTTTTTTTCAAGTATTTTGGGGCTTCAGACCAGAGGTGGCTGCCATATTCAACCGTGTGGCGCACTTGTGGTTTGTACAGGGTTAGCAGTTGTGTACCATTAAATCTGCGGACCCTGTACAGTACGCCCAGTTTTAAGGAGGTTAATTTAAGTCTGGCTTGAATGGAGCCCCCATACCTGATCTGGTCAAAAAGGGATGAAAAAAACCCAATGTAAAACAACCTATTTAAACTAGTATTTTATTTATTTTGCCGAAAGCAGTACAAATGAGATCCCTGAGGCATATGTGTTTAAAACCATGTGTGATGAATTTGGAGATTAGCGAATAGTGCAAGGTTGATGTCCCTACTCCCTAAGCGTAATGGGTAAGATTAATAAAGGGTCGCCTGGATGGTTTGATTAGCAACACCTCTGCCTCTGTCTCTCTTGACCCATCCTCTTGTACCGCAGCGGGAGGGATGGATTTATACGATCACCACTTCTGGACACACCAACCTCTAGATTACTACCCACTCCTCATGTCTTTTCCTTCACAAAATTTCCTCTCATTCCTTTCATTAAAAATACACTCCACACAGCATGCCCAAAGATGACAGAGGCCCTTAAAAATTATTTTCATCAGGGCCTTCTGTCTGGAGTTAATGGAAAAACATGAGATAAAGCATGAATGTGAATGAAGCAAGGAGTGTGTGATGGATCTATTTTAGTCTAGACTGACAAATGTTTATACCTAGGTACAAACATTTGTGCTTTGCAATGATCTTTGTAGTAAGGGTAATGAACTCGCGACCTCTGGGCCTGACGTCAAGGGTCTTACTCTGCCACAGATGTTGAAATCCTTTTTTTACGAGTGCATTAGCTAAAGCTGCCTAGCACCACCGAGATTCGCTGAAGCGTCGAAAGAGAAAATTAGAGAAAGTTTTTTTCTTTTGGGTCTTTCCAAAATAGCGCCGAAATAGTTTTTGGCTGGAATAGTGAATCTGTTCAGACGGCTTCCGACAAATAAATTTTACGTGATAATTTTGTTTTATTTCGTAATTAATGAATTAAAAATAATATATCATCATCATCATCACCTTCTTCCCCTTGTCATATTCGGGTCGGGGACACATTGCATCGACAAGTCTCCTCCATACGTCCCTGTCTTGTGCTGATTGTTCGGCCTCTGTCCATGGTAGACCCATCCTCTCCTCACACAGTTTCTGGAGTTGCCTCGCCCAACTGTGTCTGGGGTGGCTCACTGAACGTCTACCCTCTGGAATCGCACTCAGTATCTTCCTCGGAGTTCGGTCATCAAACATTCTTAGTACATGTCCAAGCCACCTCAGTTGCGATTTTTCTATGAAGAGTAGCAGTGGTTCAATGTTTAGATCATCTTAGATCGTCGAGTTTCTTTATGATTCCATTTCGTAACCCCTGCCACTCCTCTCAAGTACCTCATTTTGGCAGCTTGGACTCTAGAGCGTGTTCGTTCATTTAGGATCCATGTCTGGTGGCCATAAGTGAGCGTCGGCGGTATATCATTTTAAACACTGCCATCTTTGTCATGATGCTGAGCTCGGATTTTCTTATCAATGAGCTGTAGAGAGGACGCAATACCTGCTTGCCGAACTCATTCTTCTATCAATTTCTCCGTCTTGCCGACCTGGAGAATTCGACCCCAAGGTATTTGAACTTGTTCACCTGTTTCAGCTGGGTCCCATTAGCGAGTGTGTTGCACAGAGTTTGGTCCCTTCCTATAACCATCACCTCTGTTTTTGAGGTATTTTCAGATAAAAATAATATGTATCTAGTATATTTGCGATTCGTTTCAGTGTGGATGATACTCTCAGTATTGCTCTGGTGTAAGAAAACCACTCATATTTGAAACGGTGCTCGGTGCTTGAAATGGCTTTAGCTATGTTTGGTGTCTCGATCTGATTAGCCAAGTATTTCCCCAACTTCCTATTCCCACATCTTTCCCCTACCTTCAACGTTTAGCCTCACAACATATCCCATATGGACGGGATGCCATAGTCTCACTGGCTTCAGACGGGAGTCGTGCGTTTATTCACATTAAAAATAATGTAGATCCCGTTTATACGTGTCCGTGTCAGGCTTTGAATTAAAAAATTACCACATGTAACTTTTTTCTCAAAAACTTAACTTTTTTACATTCATAATGCACTGTATATACTAGAGTGTATATTGGATTAAGGCGACAATTCATGATATTTTAAATTTCGCTAGCGGTTTTGAATTCAAAAAGATTGTTAGTGTTATTTTAATGCCAAAACCCAGATCAATCACAACCAAATAATTATACTTATCCGATATATTATTTTTTAAAGCTGTTGTAAATTGAGTTTAAATACTCTTTTAAGACGTGGAATTGAAAAAACATCCCACCATGGAATCAATAAAAAAATACAGAAGAAATACTTTTTTTTTTTCATGACCTCCACACAGGAGGCCCTGAGGAAAATAATTTCCCTCAGGGCCTATATCATCTTTAGGGATGCTTGTTTGGAGAGATATTTTAAAAAAAGGAAGGAGAGAAGAGTTCTGGGAAGGAAAAGGGTTTAAGGGGTGAGTAGGAATCCGGGGTTCAGTATGTCCTGGTCATCCGCCTCCAAAACCTAGACAAACCACACCTCATGAACCCGCGCACCCCTCCTAAATCACCAAACGTAGCGAACCACTTGGGGTGACCTATGGCAGAGGTGTTGGTTATCCAATAAAGGTTCCCGGGGCGGTGGTACCCATTCCCGCCTCCCAAATTGAGTATTATACAGTATTATAAATTTACACCCAAATCAGATTAAAACAATCGCAATTCGACTCCCACATAACATAAATTGAATTATGCAGACGTTCTCACAGTAGTCAGCAGAAGTGACTTTATCTGAATACAGAGGTACTTCCCCACCTTCCTCTTTCCCATCTCCTTCCCCTCCCCACTTATATTAAGCCTCATAACATACCTCAAATAGGGGTGCCATATTCTCACCGGCTCCAGACGGGAGCAGTTGGGACTGGTACGTCGATTCTCGGCCGTTGCAGGTTTTTTTAGTAAGTAGTATGTACCGTAATTTTTCACCGGCCTAGTATAATATAATTTATTGATTTAATAAAAATAAACTAAAAAAAAAACGCTGCCATCAAATTACATTTATTTCTATTTTTTATTTATGTTTGTTTAGGAAGCATACATTTACATACATAAATAGTGAATGTAATTTAAACCAGCTAAGTTCCATCATCATCATTACATTACATAGTATCAAATGAAGTCGCTCAAAATGTATGTGCGCGTTTTAAACTACGCAACGGATTTTCATACGGTTTTCACCAATAGATTGATTGAAGAGGAATGTTTATATGTATAATACATGTAAATTATATTAGAGAAAAGTCGAGAAATTCAAAGAAAACATTTTTGTGCTATTTAAAACGGCTGGCGGGCCGTACAATAGTCACTTTTGAAATTCGTTCTACGGAAGAAATTGGAAAATAGATGTCCTAAAGTAGGTATTTGATTTGAATTATTTTATTTGATGAAGTCACTCAAAATGTATGTGCGCATAGATCTTTTAAACTACGCAACGGATATTCATGCGGTTTTCACTAATAGATAGAGTGATTCAAGAGGAAGGTTTAAATGAAGAAAAAAACATGCTTATTATAGTAAAGAAAAGTCAAGAAATTCAAATATTCAATTCAGGCAGCGGGCAGCGGGCAGCTGGCAAGCGGGTGGTGTGAATTTTATAAAGGTTGGGTAAAGGCGTTGTGTTTCGTTAGCCACAGCAACGTGTGGCCGGGTCTGCCAGTTTATAATATTTTGTTGTGATTACTGATAATGTAATTATGAATTAAGTGGTTATTAAACAATAATAGTAGGTATATGGTGTAAGCACGTTGTAAAAAATTATTAAAAAGAAAATAATTAACAAGAAATAATAGTTTTCATTTAATTACATTGTAAGGTTACTTTGATTGTTTTACAGTGAATACCGCACAAGAATCTCAACTGCTCCCGTCTGGAGCCAGTGAGACTATGGCATCCCCAATTGGGGTATGTTGTGAGGCTGAAGGTAGCGGGGAGGGGAAGGAGGTGGGAAGAGGAAGGTTGGGAAGTACCTGGCTATTCAGATCTGGTCACTAAACACGGCTAAAGCCATTTTCAAGCAACGTTTCAATTCTGAATGGTGGTCTTACACCAGGGCGATACTGATAGTATCTTCCACTCTGGAACATGCCGCAAATATACTATATATTATTTTAAATGAATTAATTGTGAAATAACACAAATTAATCAAATAAAATTTATTTGCGCATGCCGGGTTCGAACCCGCGACCTCCGGAATGTGAGTCAAGAGTCTTAGCCACTGGACTATGGATTTTAAACGATTTAAGGGTACAGTGGAAAATGTCAGGGCATTATGTTTAGCAGATACGCCCGAGCAAGGAGTTTTGTGCGTGTTTCGATTTAAAATGTTGTATATGAAATAAGGTTGTAGTCGTATTTCATTAAGGAGGTACACTAAAATATTAAATTAGTAAAATAAATTCCATTAACTTTTTTTAGTTGCCCACGATATACTACCTATAATAATGATACCTATGATACTGAAAACGATTTTTTTGAAAAATTAAGTATGAAATGTTATATTGGCGTCTTCGACTGCACTTCGCAAAGCGAATGTCATAATCAAGGTTCATTGTACAGAAACGTTCTCTCTTGATCCAAGAATATTTTCTTCTCGAACAAATTTCATAATTTGAGTCAGCAATGTCATTTGAACTCCTCTTCCAATAGAAGCCAGTTCGCGAAGATATTCAAAGGGTGATTTTTTTTCTTATTTTCTAATTTAACACTAGACTCTTAGAAATTTCATGACGCTGAAAACAAATTCATCAAACAGACTTCTTAAGAAGTAGCGTCACTAAAAAAACCTGTCTGAGGAGTCCATTTAAATACCAATTATTTATTTGCGTCTAGTTTAAAAATGATTTCAAAAAAATCCACCGGCGCGCGCGAGATTGAAATATATTTTTCGATTAAATTAAATGAGAAGGTATTTACCTAAGTATATGTAAAAAATATTAAACGAATTCAAATAAATAAATTTACTTTGTGGCTTATTATAATTATGTTGACGGCCGGCGTAGTCCAGCGGTAAGGCTCTAAAGATGAAGCTATACGTGAAATCCAATTTTGATAATATTTTGATTAATCTTTACGGCGAATCGGCTTATAGTATGAACATCAAAAAATATACTACGGATAATTTGAAGCGTTTACTAGCTTTTCTGTGTATTGGAATTACATTAAAATTATTATTTACGTAACAAAAAATATAAGCGTAAACCACCAAAACAAATGTTTTTTCATGACTTAACTATGAAGTGATACAAAAAATAAATTTTAAAAAATACCCCTTAATGGCTAAGACTATTTTTGAGGTTTGCTATGTTCTAACTTTTTTTCGTTCTTATAAAATTATGCACAAAATAAATAAAAAACCACTTTTTCGCTTACTTGCCTTGTGCAAATAAGGCGCTCGATTTTAAAATTTTGCAGGCATGAGATTAGAAATATTTCTAGCGTTTATATTCCTCTTAACTCGCAATCCGAAGGTCGCGGGGTCGAATTCCGACGTGGTAAATACATTTTATTTGATTGATTTGTGTTATTTCACAACTTATTCAATTAAAATAATATACAGTGTATTTGCGGCACGTTCCAGAATGGAAAATACCTACTCTCAGTATCGCCCTGGTGTAAGACCACCATTCAGAATTGAAACGTTGCTTGAAATGGCTTTAGCCGTGTTTGGTGACCAGATCTGAATAGCCAGGTACTTCCTCACCTTCCTCTTCCCTATCTCTTTACTCTCCCCACTACCTTCAGCCTCACAACATACCCCAATTGGGGATGCCATAGTCTCACTGGCTCTAGATGGGAGCAGTTGGGACTCTTGTGCGGTATTCATGTAAAAAAAACTATGTAAAAAAATAAAATGAAAAAAAGTTAAACACATACATTTTTGTTAAAAATTATTTTAATACAAGCTGAGGTACCCGGCTTCGCTCAGGCAGTTGATATGAGATTGAACTGACGGATCTTGCTTTATATATGCCTACCAAAGGGTAGCCCCACCCATGCAAAAGGCTTCGAATGGTCCACAATGTTCCAGAACATTCCACAACATTCGAGAGGGTTCTGGAATGTTCCACAATGCTGTTCCCGATTCCCTATTCCCTATTCCCAAACATTCCAGAACGTTATTTTCTGGAATATTGTGGAATTCTCTCGAATGCTCTAGAATGTTCTAGACTGTTATAGAAATTTCTGGAGGGTGAAACCTGTATCTTTAAAAGCACGCCTTTCAGGTAAAATCGGGAACCTTCTTCATTTTTTTTTTTACATGAGCTCCACACAGGAGGCCCTGAGGAACATAATTTCCCTCAGGGCCTATGTCATCTTTATGTTCACCTATGATGCTGTGTGGAGGGTTTTTTTAAGGAAAGGAAGGAGAGGAGAGTTCTGGGAAGGAAAAGGGTTTAAGGGGTGGGTAGGAATCTTGGGTTCAGTATGTCCTGGTCATCCGCCTCCAAGACCTAGACAAACCTCACCCCATGATTCCCGGCACCCCTGCTAAATCACCAAACGTAGCGAACCACTTGGGGTGACCTATGGCAGAGGTGTTGGATTGGGGATAGAGGGCTATCACGTCATATATCTCCCTTGATTGTACCGGAACTCGTTTCTGAGTTTTAGCGGGACGCACACTTTTGTACACTTTTTTTTTAAATATAACTAGCTGAAGTCCCCGGCGATGTCCGGACTTTACACAGAGTTTTAGAAATAAAATGTGGACCGTGACTTTCCTTTGAATACAAATCAAATCTACACCGCCTGCTTGCCGGCCCGCTCGTCTACCACATACAGTCATTCTCCTTTATATGTATATTTCAACCAATTGGCACAAAACCTTGACATATTATATACCTAAGCCTTCTTCGTTAATCACTCTACCTATCGGTGAAAACCGCATGAAAATTTGTTCAGTAGTTTTTGAGATCATCGCGAACAGGCAGACGCGGCGGAACACTTTAATTTATAATTTGTTGAGATATTTATTATTGAGAATATTAAAACTGGTAAACATAAATATTTAGGAGATGGTGTGAGGGTAAGGGGTAATTGGGGGTTACGAAAACAGAGCGGTTTATTGGCAATATGACTATGTAGATTAGAATTACAGGCTAAATTTAATTAAATTTTAATGTAGGAATTTATTAAAACTATTTCTCAGGGTCACCAACGATAGTTAAACACAATATTACACAAGCAATAAAATTATTGCTTCTTACAAAGCGTTTTAGTTTAATTTTTGTTATATAATATTTAGAGTAGTAATATAAATTAATATTCTGATAATCGACATTTTAAGACGAAACCGGGCGGCATATTTTTCCATTCAAACATATTCCCCAATTTCCTCTCTGGATTTTGACTCTACTGCAAATTTTTTTAACCCTTAGCGGAACTTTTGACTTTTTTTACTTCTGAAGTGTCAGTAAAAAATATGAAATTATTTAAATTTTTTATGAAATTTTTGACAACTGCAAATATTTGGCAGTTTAAATTACTTCAATATGTATGTGTTATATTAAAAACCTCACTAGTACACTTGGTTATAATTATTTTGTATGTTTTATTACTGGGATTCCATAATTCCGCTAAGGGTTAATATAATGTAGATACTACCACTAGCGTGCAGTACATCCTGCTTTTTTGATAAGGTTCTTCTTATAAGTGTAAGAACCCTCCAAAAATTGTTAAAATTGCCAGAACACCAAAAGACGTTCAGTACACAAACTGGATAATGAATATTAAAAAAAAGCAAAACTTTCAGACACAGAGTATTATTTATTAACTTCTAATACAGTTAATAAAAAAAATAAAAAAAAAACAAGTTCAGTTTTGGAGGAGAAAATGGGGAGGACAAAAACTCGATTCTGGTGATTTTATTTAGGTATTATCAGCCTGAGATGCTGTTTTCATTTCGCTCCGTATTCGGGGAGTAAGAGCAACAGTTACAGCAACAGTTTGGTAAAATACCTACTGTTCAAATTTTGGCGACCGAGATTCCTCTTAATTAGAGATATTGAATATAATCTGTCCCCACGATCCGTACCATTTATAATCCGTCCGCCTTGAACATAATATAAACTCATGAATATTTTAAAATAAGATTCATTTTTGTAAAAATTAAGGGTGGGTTTCTTCATTTACCGAGAATGCTAAATGCAATGCTAATTGTAAAAATATCGATCGAAATTTAAAATTTAAACGAAATTTATATGGATTTGACCGTTTACTTTTACAATTAGCATTGCATTTAGCATTATCGGTAAATGAAGAAACCCACCATAATCTATTAGATATGAGGTAAAAAAAACGAATTATTTATCCAATTTTACCCTTTGTTAGCAGTATTGTGCCAATCAAACTTTTAAAGTCATTTACAAATCATTTCAAAATACTGAATTTTTTCAACAAATAACGGGAATTGGAAAAGCTGTAAAGGAATTTCGGCAAGGTAAATATTACATCATATTCGTGAGATGGGAAATTTGACAAATGATAGCGTGTCAGTAAGCAACTTTACGAATATGTTTTACAAATGTAATAAGAAATAACTCACCTGTAATAGAACCAAATCATGAAGATGTGATAGGGAAGAAAACAGATGGCGAAAACCACCACGAAAGCCAATACCATAATGGCCACTTTCCTCCTGGCGTTCACCTGAAATAGAAAAAAATACCAATGTGAGGTCCCAAAATAGAAGCCTTATCAATATTTCTATTTTTGATGCTGACAATTTGTGGTTGAATTCCATTATAATGATGTAATAAAACACAAATAAAACTTATTTCCACTTAATTTATTTTTTTACTAAATCTAGAGTTTATATACATATCATTATGGGAAGAGGGAGGGTCTACAAGGATTTTATTCAATTTATATGTTTTTTTCCATATTATCTGTTACCACATCGTCTTTGACGATTAGATTTTTATTTATTTTGGCTATAACAGTAGACATGTCTACTGTGTGTAATATGTCTACTGTGTGTACTATTCTACTATGTCTACTGTGTCTACTATGTGCACTGCTATTAGAAAAATAACTAAAAATACAATCTTCAAAGACGACATGTCAAGAAATATGGAAAAACCATGTAATTTGAAAAAAATCCTTGCAGACTACCCCCCCCCCCCATCACCCCCTTATGTTATACGTATATAAACTCTAGATTAAGAATAATTTGTACCAGTCTGAAAGTCTGTATTTGTGGCAGTCTTTAACAAGCTGAAAAGGGTTACGGTAAAAAATAAATTGATGGAAATAAGTTTTATAAGTGTTTATTATATTATTAGAAACCTTATCCATTTTGATGGCATAAAATAAACAAAAGTATGTTTATAAATGTTTACCTAAAAATAATGTAGGCGTGAAGTCCCTTTCGTGTGCTGTTGATTTAAATATCGCATAGCAGCCGTATGACGTCGCGTTTCCCCGACTTAAATATCTTCTGATACGTTTTAAGATTTTCACGGCCAAAAGTATTTTGGTTATTTGTTTTTGGGGTGTTATGCCGTGTTGCGCTACCTCCTTCTTTAGCCAACGTTTCGGATATGTGCCGGATCTGCCGGATCTGCTCTGATGATGGACACTGCAACGATGTCCGAAACGTTGGCTAAAGAAGGAGGTAGCGCAACACGGCATAACACCCCAACAATGAAAAACCTAAATATCTTCTGTACAAACGTACACTAATCACTAACCACAAAAACAGTAGTTTGTCAAACAAATGTATTGTCATTTTGTACTTTGGCCGATTCCACATTTCACAGAGGATGTTAAGGGATGAACCTTACTTACGTTTTTAATCAGTGATTCCTGACTTTATTTAAACTATACAGGTAGGGTCGGGATAATGGGTAGGGCGGTTACTCGGCAGAGTGATCAGTTATGACATAGGGAAGGAAATATTTTTTGTTTGTTTTTTATGAAAAAATAATTGCAAAACAAAAACAAAAAGTCACGGGAGATTAAAATTTCATCCATATTTTTCAATCCAAATAACATATTTTTCACTCCAAGGAATCACTAGTTAAAGTCAAGTACGTCCATTAACACCCTGTTTACCTACTTAATTTGTTCCTAAAACCGCCAATCGGTTTTAACGTCACGTTTAGTCCACACACTCTGGTTATTAAGGTCCATTTGAGGCCTTTGTCGTATTACCTGGCAGTGGTGTATTTATAGGGGTTCTATTTAAAGGAGATGAAGTTGAGAACCTGAAACTTGTGACTGCGGAGAGAATAATGCCGTAGGAAAGAGGAATTTCAAAAGTACCAACCATCATCATATTTCATTCAGAATATCAAATATGTTGTCTTAAATTCGTGCATATTTAATTCATCGTTTCCTAGACTTTAATTTATCTTTATACTAGCAGACCCGGCCACACGTTGATGTGGCTAACGAAATACAGCGCCATTACCAAACCTTTATAAAATCCACACCACCCACTTGCCAGCTGCCCGCTGCCCGCTGCCTGAATTGAATATTTGAATTTCTCGGCTTTTTTCTAGTATAATAAGCACGTACTATACATATAAACCTTCCTCTTGAATCACTCTATCTATTGGTAAAAACCGCATAAAAATCCTCTGCGTAGTTTAAAAGATCTATGCGCACATACATTTTGAGCGACTTCATTTTATACTATGTAGTGATACAAATGTAAGAACAAAGCTATCATTTTTCAACTAAGAAAGAACCATTACTTACTTAACCCTAGATTACTCAACTATCCTATCTCAACTTGTTACTAAAAATTCGTAAAAAATACGACGTAGAAATAAAACGGGAATAAATAAGATAATCAAAAGTTTTATTATTTTAAAGTAATAGAACCTTTTGTGGGGTTTAAGAGATTACGTAAAAATGATAAGTTTTTATTCTACACAGCTGGAACACAATCGTGTTATGCGGCCTACATATGACTCTTTTGCATTTCGTACAAGATTTGTTGCCATTTTTCTTGACTTGGATGAACATAAGGCACATATTTTCTTCAGGAACAGATTCAACAAGCAAGATACTTTTTATGAGCTGTTTTATTTCGTACATATTAACTCTAGAATACAAAACTCTCGTAAACAGTAAACTTTCGTAAATTTTACGACACTCTTGCTATAAGCAAGAGTGAAACTTTTTCATATATTTGAGAGTAAATTTTTCATATATTAAGAGTAAACTTTTTCATATATTTGGATTATAATTGTGTAATTTCTACTATTCAAGAAATTCTAAAAATTATAGTACTTTATCAAAATTAAATAGTCATAAATACATTGGGAATTTATCTGTCAAATATTGGTTTATAAATGTGCAAATTCTGATCATGCAATTGTAAATATTCCCTAAAATGGCCTGGAAAGAATCTCCTACTTGTGATCTCACGAAAGAAAACACTCATAGAACATTAATAAATGCATTCACTCTGAATTCATTTATTAATGTTAATAAATGCATTCACTCTGAATGCATTTATTAATGTTCTCCAAATTGATCTTAAAAAAAATCACATCTTTGCGATTCTTTTATAAATATAAAGAATCCATCCCTTAATTATATACAATTCTTAATGTTCTCAAAAGTTGTCTTGACAGAAGCAAATTCCCGTGATATCTTGAACGAAACCATTCCTTTGTTGAGAATATTATGAACTAAATATACAATTTGGCTGTCCTGAAACGGGTATTTTTCCCAGTTGGACAGACAAAGGATCACATTGTTATGTTTTGTAATATTTATGCATATGTAATTAAATAAATAAATAAATAAAGTAAAAACACAAATGACCACCGACCACAATGACAGCGCGTGGCACACTGACGGAACAAATTTGGACGGTAATGTGAAGCGGGGCATAAATACGCATGGATCATTATATTCATCGAGCGATGAGGAATGACGATGTTACTAATTGATAATCAATCTAAAATAGTCTGATGTTGGATTTTAAAAGTTTTAACGTTTATCGGTTATTTTGATTAATAGTACACGACTCCTGCAAAATAAAAACTATTTAAAATTAGTGTACCTACTCGTAGCACCATGCTGATTGAAGTGGGGAACTTAATCAAAATTGACTCTTAAATTGAACACGTCTAAAAATAAACAGCCGTCATTTTTGAAAGATCGCGATTTCCCGGTGCATAGAGATGTACCGATGAACATGGCAGAAGAGAGCATAGATATATCACAAGCGTAGACGGTAGATTTGTTTTTCAAAGAAAAAAGAAACACATTCCTCTAATAAATTCGTAGACAATAGACTCAATACTGGTGCATCTATGAGTATGTAGGCTTTGACCTATTATTATTATGGATTATGTTATTTTCGATCTCATGTTAGTGATGAAGACTCTGCAAAGTTCTTCAATATACCGTCCTGATCTTCTTCAACGCCCATCATTCCATGTTCTAAATCGCAACAGACAGTCGTTTTTTTTTAACCTCCCTCTTTGCAAGACCAACTCCAAACACAACTCATTTATCTACAGATCCACACATTCATTTAACTTAAATTATTACCACATTGACATTTTTAACTCGACTTTGGGTGACATAAAACAAAGTTCAATCCCTATATTATATTCCCTTCCTTTGCCTCTTAATCCTAATCCTGTCTTCCTCTCCCCCCCCCCCCCCCGCCACTCATATATTGGGAACGTTGCGAACACTGTTTTTTTCCAGTAATTGTCATCTTGCCGTCGTAATTTTTATGTAAGTTTATTATTCTAGGATTAAAATTTCATACCATACAAATATTCTGGATGAAGTTTTCACTTCAGGAGTTTCTTCAGTCACTTTAAAAGTGGATATCCATTTCACTGTTTTAACAAAAATTGTACTAGCAGTTTGTCGCTTTAACGATGTGACTTTGTGCCATTTTCACACTGGTTTCCTTCCACTGAATTTCTGTCCCCCGGGCTCTCGCATTAAATTAATTCATATGCGAGACTGTTCCCAGCATGAAATAATAACATTTTGTAATGAGATGCATATGATATACGCTGTTAACTACTGGTGCATCGGCTTTTTGGAAATGCACGTGGAATTTATTATTAGGTTGCACGAGTTAGAAGTTATTATTGAAGTGAAAACTTCTTTAGCACCGTTGTGATTTGAAACTCGAAAAACGAAAAAGCGATACTAAAATGAAACAAACACGTACGTCTTTACGATTTAGCCTACGAGAGAATGAGATACAATAATCGGTTTCTTCTTTATGCGGTGCTTCGTAGCCTCTCCTCTGTTGTCTTCTTTAGTTTTCTGAAGATTTCACTTATACCGCGGTAAATGCATAATTTTGAAATGAAAATTTCTTTAGCACAGTTTTGATATGAAACTCAACTGAAACGCAAAAGCGACACTAAAAAGAGACAAACACATACATCTATAGGATTTTGTTTGTGAGAGAATGAGATAGAATAATTGGTCTCCCCTTTGTGCGGTGCTTCGTAGCCTTTCAACTCTTGTCTAATTCAGTTTTCTGAAAGTTTCACTTCTAACGCGTATGAATTGCACACTCTGATTTTTTGCGCTGGACAATTATAGTTAGTTTTAGACAGATTTATTTAATGTGATACCGCACATGAGTTCGCATCTGTTGTGCAAGTTGGAACTTTAAGATAATCATTAGTAATGTTGTGAGGATGAAAAAGTGAGGGTGGGGTAGAAGAAAGAGAAAAGAGTGGAAGAAAGGGGGAATGCACCACACTAAATACCGTTTGCCATCAAACATACTTATTGATATTTTACGCTTCGTTTCGGTTCTAAATTGTAGTCTCTCCGCTATATTTTTATCTCTGATAGGAATTCGAAATATCATAAACATTACAGATATTATAAAATTTTACGTTCATTTCCAATGACGGGTTCTAAACTGGTGACCTCTGGGTAGAGAACCAAAAAGCTTACCAATCTGCCAAGAATGTTTTCAGGGACTGAAGCAATAAATTTATTACCTTTAAAATAACTTATCTTTTGTAATACTATCTGTTTGTATAATAGATCATTTTCTTACAAAAATGAACTATTTGCCGCAAAAAACATTTTTTATATGCCTTTAAAAGAGGAATTTAATATTTATCTCATGTTTCAGTAAACTACAATTTTCCTTGCAAACAATAAGGCATATTTTGTGTGGGTGAAAACGTATCACATAAAATATTCAAAGACTAAGTATTGTGTGTTAATACACCCTTTATCAAACTTGAACGTTTCGTCATACTCAACTTTTTAACATATTAAATTTAAAACTAACTGCTCCATTACAATGTAACTGCGACCATATTGTTATGCGTAGTTTTCTTCGGTACCGGTGTAATAAAATATAGACCCCAAGATTAACAAGATGGTGGTCTAAAGGAAAAGAACACTTCTGACACGCAAACTCGCCTTTTATGTACTACGTTCGCGACGTACACATTTTCAGAATTGAAAATTTATACTTCTTACAATCGATCCCATTGATAGTATCTCTAAAAAAAAATTTAAATTTGGCGTGAAAAGGTGCATTCATATGTTAAAGATACCATTTGAATTGTATAAGAGTTAATACATCCTTAATTATAATATTGTAGGCCACAGACATTTGCACTATTGTAATGGTGCCAGAGGGGATTCCAAACGGAGGAGGAGAGCGGGGTCACTTATGCGTGGATTCTCGCTTCTTGGAAATTTTGTCTTAATGGATCGCTTTACGGGAGAGCAACGCGCTTTCTAGGTAAATTTTTTTTACAAAAACAATGATTTTGTTCTTTTCTGTTCAACAATTATTCTGTTTTGTTTTACAAAACAATGATGCACGCCACCTATTTCGTTCGCATCATCAATTATAGAGTATTAATCAGTGCCCAATTGTTAATTTAATTGAAGTACAGTTTTAAAATTTCGAAGAAACCGGCATTAAAACAAACAGGGCGGCCATGGAGCAAAAGCATTTGGTTAAATAAATTTGCCCTAACAAACTGATCTCGCGCGGAGGATATTTTCCATGGCCTCCCCGCTGCCCGGATCTGACCCCAGCTGATTTTTTTTATGGTGTGTATTTTTGTATATATATATATATTATCATACAAGTCGAGTCTATGTAAATGAACCAGTGACTATACTCCAATTAAAGGAAAACATCCATCAAGAAGTGGTCAACATATCCCGAGATTTGTGTCGAAAAGTTTTCGAAAACCTATGGGCCTGATTTGAGGAATGCCAGCGGCGTGATGGACATTTTGACGTAAATATTTTTACGAAATGATTTTCCAGCATATTTGTGTTCTTATCAATAATCATTTATTTAAATACAATCTGCCTTTTTTCATGATTATTTCAAAAGTGCAAATGTTTATGGCCTACACTATATTTGTTTCATTTGTATTTCTCACCTCTTTAAATTTACTTTCTACATAACATTTGCATATATACCAATGCTTCAGCCAACAGACTACCTGAATATAATTTTACGTTAGAAAACATTCAAATCTATACTTCGCATACGTTGAGACATGGGTGGTTTATCCTGGATGTGTGAATTGTCACAGAGGGAGTTCATACTTCAGTAACAAGGTGGATTAAGATTGATTGGGTTATCCTGTTCCTTTTTTTCACAATCATAACAGAGTGGGTTATTTCTGTCCATACTTAATAAGTCACTACATCAATAAACCTTTGACAGCTCTGTCAACTTCAAATAAATAAAATGGTGTAAATTCCCAGAAGTGATAGAGCAAATTAATATTGCTGAAAATGAGATGGGTAAAAATCTAATAAAAAAACTTCCTGAAATATAAACTACATTTTAGCAGAACAAAAGGGCGAATTATTTTGAAGGTGATAAATTTAATATAAATCCTATGAAAAATATGTGCTTGGGTTCTGTGAATATTGTTATTACTGTATAAAATAGATTAAGAAACCTAATATATAAAAACAATTTTTTTAAATTATCAGTAAGAAACATACAGCTTTGTAACTCAATTTTAAGATATGTATATAGACGTATGAGATCAAAAAAGAATAAGCCAAAAAGGTTTTTTATGCTAACGTTGGATAGAGATATAGGTTTTATTATGTTTTAAAACTTTTAAGAAGGAGAATGGGAGAAGAAGAGGAGTACAGGAAAATAATTGGAAATATTCCCAATGCATTCTATGCTCATGCATTAATTTATGTTAGTTCTAATTATAGACCGAGAGGTCACGGGATTTTTCATAACGATCATGGATACGGTTAGATTTACTTTTATAGTTTGTAGAGTAGTCCCCTAATGTGAATGACGTCGGTCTGCCTGCTCTCAGTGGTTGCAACTACGAGTTATAGAGCTTACAAGAGGCTTCATTGTTGCGAAAAAAAAACGATCAGAGAAATGGTCAGTTTTAGTACATATTCAAAGTATGGCGTCTCCGCAGATGAAATAAGTTGGTCTGCCTGCTCTCAGTGGTTGCAACTTCGAGTTATAGAGCTTACAAGATATTTCATTGTTGCGAAAAAAAACGATAACAGAAATTAATGGTCAGTTTTAATACCTATTCGAAGTATGGTGTCTCCACAGGTGAAACGAGTTGGTCTGCCTGCTCTTAGTGGTTGTATTTCAGAGAAAAAAAAATGACAGTAATCAATAAAATAAATAATTAAGTCGAAAAAATGCAATTTTTATTAGTTCAACTTACATAAACAAAATCATTTTTGGGTAAAATCACAGATCACTTTGGGTAATCATTTTGTAGAATATTGCTAAGGCTTAAAGAGTTAAATATTTACTTACTTCTAATATTCTTTTAATATTTTTTGAGCTTTTTCATTAGTCACATTAAAATCTATACTAAACCACAAAATAAAGTATTAAATCCAGTTTTTATAAATATTTACCTTGCAATAAAATCTAATAATTTTTATGTAAAATCACAGGTTCATCATTACTTGAGCTAAGTTGCGATGCTCCGTTGACAAAAAATGAAACCAAATGCAAAATTGAACAATTCATTTGTGAGTTATATGGTGTGAAGAGTAAATTTGTAAACGGGGCCCGCCAAAAGATTTCCCTAAAACAAATTAAGCCCAATAAAGAGAATGAAAAATTTTACAAAACTCTTATGAATTTTGATGCTCCTTTTTGCCACCGTCTGAAATCGAACTAGTTCATCAGATACTTAGAGCTAAATACGTATCAAATATCTGGTTAAATTCAATCAAAAATCTTCCAAGCTATCAATTGATCATTGAAAATGTAAAGCGACTGAACCGGTATAGGTTTTGGAAATTCGCGGTCCGGCGACAATTGGTCCGGCGAAAATTGGTTCGGCTGAAATTTTAGAAGACGTTTTCTTCAAATAAGTATGCAAATAGGATATACGGCCGTACAACCAAAGTCGATATACTTACATATATCTGATGGCACCTCCACTGTACTGTGTCTTCCTCCCAAACAGGGGCTTGTAGAATATGCTGGATACACTCACCCAGCGCTTGCCACCTCATGGACATTCACCAACCTGTCCCATTGTCTTTTCTATATTCTGTCATACTAACACATATTGTATCTTTTATTTCCCGCCAAGCAGTTGCAGGGACATTGGAATTCGTCAGCATTCATTCAGAATTGTAACGTTACTTGTAATGGCTTTAGCGGTGTTTGATGACTATATCTGAATAGCCAGGTACATTTTCCACATCTCCTTTCTCTCCCCACTACCTTCAGCATCACACCATACCAAAATTGGGGATGCCATAGTCTCACTGGCTCGAGACGGTTGGGAGCAGTTGGGAGTTGGGACTCTTGTGTTATATTCAGATATAAAAGTTATATTATATGCAAATGGGAATCTTAAGCGTTTTTTTGCTAGGCCGATTGCACATATAAGTATGTCCTATTTTGTGATTGCCGCATGCTACTTCAGAGAGTCGAAATTATTAGTAAAAATAATCTCACAGCAGATTTTCACTCAAGATGCCTTCAGATATAAGTAAATTGACTTTGGTTGTACGGCCGTATATCCTTTTTGCATACTTACTTGAAGAAAACATCTTCTAAACTTTCGGCCGGACTAATTGTCGCCGGACCAAATTTCGGCCGGACGAACTGTCGGCCGGACCAACTCTCGCCGGACCAATTGTCGGGTCACCACATACAAGAGTTTGTTTCCTTATGTTTTTTTACATATGCATGTGTATAATAATTTCCATATCATCATAACCGTCATTTTTTCTATCAAACTTTACAGTTATTTTATCACATTACAGACTCATCGTCTACGGGCCTAAGCAGTGAAGAAGTAGATTCTGAAGATGACGAAATCTAAGTTAAATCTATCTAAGTTAAAAAAGAAATCTAAGTTAAAGTGATGATGAACCTGTGATTTTACCCAAAAATTATTAGATTATATTGCAAGCTAAATATTTATAAAATCTGATTTAATACTTTATTTTGTGGTTTAGTATGGATTTTAATGTGACTAATAAAAAACTCAAAAAATATTAAAAGAATATTAGAAGTAAGTAAATATTTAACTCTTTAAGCCTTAGCAATATTCTACAAAATGATTACCCAAAGTGATCTATGATTTTACCCAAAGATGATTTAGTTTATGTAAGTTGAATTAATAAAAATTGGATTTGTTCGATTTAATTCTTAATTTTATTCATCACAGTTATTTTTTTTCTCTGAAATACAACCACTAAGAGCAGGCAGACCAACTCGTTTCACCTGTGGAGACACCATACTTCGAATAGGTACTAAAACTGACCATTTCTGTTATCGTTTTTTTTCGCAACAATGCAGTGACTTGTGCGCATCATAACTCTGAAATGCAACCACTGAGAGCAGGCAGACCAACTAATTTCGTCTGCGGAGACGCCATACTTTGAATAGGTACTAAAACTGACCATTTCTCTGATCGTTTTTTTTTCGCAACAATGAAGCCTCTTGTGAGCTCTATAACTCGAATTTGCAACCACTGAGAGCAGGCAGACCAACTTATTTCATCTGCGGAGACGCCATACTTTGAATATGTACTAAAACTGACCATTTCTCTGATCGTTTTTTTTTCGCAACAATGAAGCCTCTTGTAAGCTCTATAACTCGTAGTTGCAACCACTGAGAGCAGGCAGACCGACGTCATTCACATTAGGGGACTACTCTACAAACTATAAAAGTAAATCTAACCGTATCCATGATCGTTATGAAAAATCCCGTGACCTCTTAGACTATTACTTCGGTTCACTCTTACGAATGTTTTCTAACTACCTATATTGAATGGTAGATATTTTCAGTAGGTATCGCCCGGGTGAAAAACTACCTTTCAGAATCGATGCATTGCCTTGCAATGACTTTACCCGTTTTTGGTGGCTGCTATTCTCCAAGTCCTTCTCCATCACGCAGTGAAGTGGCAAATATGAGTTTTGAAAAACCTAGTTTGAGACAAATGAGTACAAAATTTACTCGATATTTTTGTTTCTTTCCTCGCAAACTAAGAATAGTAACAGTTTCAAATTCTGTAAAAGGTAAAATTAACATTGCATCCCAACTTCCTTCAGCCTTAAAATTTTTACCAATTTATTTGTATGCCATAGACTCATTGGTTTTACTTCTTTAAACTTCGCAAAATTACTTTGTGGCATCAATCGGTTTTAGATTGTTGGAAAAAGTTGAGACTCTTGTGGGGTATTCATATAAAACAATATAAAAGAAGTCATAATTTTCACTAAAAATATAGGCACCAAAACAGTTCGCTGATACAAACAAATCTCTCAACAAATCCCGATTAGGGATGCCGTAGCTTCATTGGCTCCAAACGGTTAGTTGTGCTCTTTTGCGGTGGGTATTCATATTGTGATAATGAATATTGTATTATTATTGAGATTCATATAAAATACCTGCATTCAGATAATAAGATGAATGAAAAATAATTCAATGAAAACGGTCCTATTAATAACCTCTCAAGTGCAGAGGATATTTAATAATTAAGGATTCAATTTCTGAATATTAGTTCTCCGAAAACATGTTATTTCTTTGCTCTGCCCAATTTTCAGGAAAATATATCAGGTTGCTCGATTCATCGTGAAATTTTCAGAAAAAGGTTTTTGGAACCTTATTGAACCATTTTGAGAAATCATTAATTGATTGTGAAGAAAATTCCGTTCTTAAATTTCAAATAATAAGTTGCCTTAAATTTCAAACAACCATTCTGGTTGTTTGACCTTTACACGGAAACACCTACGTAAAAAATTACATATCCAATCATGCGTCAAATATATGTATATTTGGTAGGTATGATAATAGGTCGTAAAGTATATTTCATACCGCCAGGTGATTAGAGAATCCCTATCCAGAAATTATTTTCTATTTTTTTGACAATTTTTTTTTTGTATTTTTTTTGGCTTCATAAAATACTTATAACCCAAAATTTTCACCCTCCTACCCCCACCCACCCATTTTTTAATCGCAATTTTGATCTTCGAAATTAATTTTGTTTTTCTTTATTTCATTTTCCTACTTTAGGATAAAATATATGATCCTTTTTTCACTCTACATTTAACTTATAAGAGATCAAACAATAAACATCTCCGTAACTTTAAAAAAATACATTGAAAAGAGAAAATGAATGGTTGGTGTTTTTTGTTGTTGTTTTTTATCGGCGGTCATCATCTATAGAGCTTCATTCCCCTTGCTGTCATAGATTCTATATACTTACAATACATTCGTTATTTTTTTATTTGACAACCAAATTATTCGCCATAAATTATTTATATGGCAGAACAACGTTCGCCGGGTCAGCTGGTAATGCAATAATATTGCAGTTTTTGATTTTGATTTACTTGTGTAGTGGTTGTCAGTTCTGTAAAATTCTTAATACAAGTAGTTGAAATCTATGATTGGTTGTTAGTACTTTCGGAGTGCGTAATTTAAAAAATGTAAGAATTGATATGGTTCAACTGATGACTTCCTAGAGATTAATATTTAAATATTGGATTCTTAGGACACGTTGGTTACTTTCATCATAAGCAATTTATTTTTCCAACTCTATAGGTACTCGGATTGGTGCAAAATAATGTGCAAACATTTTGCTGAAAAATGTTGGTCAATTATTTCCCTGTTTTTCTTCCTCTTTTCACCGCTTTAAACTAAATCTCTGGAACGCTTGGTAAATGTGAATAATAAGTAAGAATCACTCAATCGTCACGCGTTAATTCAGAAATGTAGTCAGATATAATAGAAGGCTGTACGCATGCCTGCTTGATAACAAACAATTAAAACGGTTCAGATTTTTCGGGGAAATAATTAATATTGCTTTTCAACCGTTCAACGTGAGCAGTTGAGTTTCTCAATTGGATTTTCGCGTTAACAAAAGCCGTCATAATATTATATAGATTTTTGCGTGTGTAGTGGTTTACTACATCGTAGGACTACTACGGGGTAAGAGGAGACTATGTGCGAATTTTCAAAATTATTTCAGACTAATTTTAACCATACTGCTTGAGCTTAAATACATTTAAAAGTGCACTCTTTAAAATGACATCCCTGTACCTTAATTAACTTTATCAAATTTAAATGTTTAATCTCAAAAAGTCACCAAAACAACAGCCTACAATATTTGCAGACTAATCGTGTACCTACGTAGTTAAATTTTAGCCGGGATATTAAGCTCATTCAATACCCACAGAAGCCAAAAATAAATCAAACCAACTTTTCATTGCGTATTCGTATAATTACAAATGTGGCTCGATGCTGCTAAAATTCATTGATACGTTATTTGAAGTACTCAATCTGCCTGAGTGTTTAAATTTTGGCAGACGAATCTACGTGTTAGAACGAAGTACTCTTCTGAAGCAAAAACAAAAAGAAACCTTATGTTTTCAGCGCGGCTCGATACGATCATGCGTTCAGGACAGAACATAAATATAGTATACACAAATATAATATAACATAACATTCCTGAAGCTCACGATCGTTCAGCTATGTTTGGTAGAAGAAAGGGGTATTTTTCAATTTTCTCAGTTCTGTAGGAAGCCAAAGGTTAGCTCCAAGTCAATAAATACAGACTACAAGAAAAGCATGTCATGTCTGAAAGAGATAACAGCATGAAATTGTTCTTAGCGAGTAATGTCGGCAGGCGGAAAGGCGGGCATGTCTAAATCGTCGAAAGATAGCAACTAACAGAAGGTATATTGTATTTAATATTAAAATCTCAAACCTCTCGCCCTCCCCCTAGATTTTGTTCAAAAGAAATAAAAAAAAGCCAAAAAAGAATGATGGTGAGTGACTAGGTTATATTTTTTAAGCTAACCGTGAGAATCAAGCATCCGATCCGAACTAGTTGAACCCAGATGTTTAAAACACCAGAATACTGCCATGTTTTGAAAATTAAATAATTTTTACATCCACGCTTTTAATTAAAGTGTCTCCAAAACGTCCAAATTTTATTTGAAATAACACCATACCCCTAGTACCTTCCTACATGAAAAGTTTTCGGACAAACCAAATAAAAAAATAAAATAAAAACATATTTAATCTCGCCCGAAAAACAGAAAAATGTTTGAAAACCATAAAATACGATATGGGTATCAAAAGATTCGCCAAAAGGAGCCGTTCCCAAAAATTGTTGTTTAAAAAAATATTGACCTAAGAGTCGAAAAACCAGTTTTGAAAAAATCCAATTATTCACATGAACTCAGTTCTCAGTTGTATACAAACTATTTCAAATTATTTCCATTTATAACTGACGAGATTATTTTTAAAACCTTGGTTTACATTAAAGGTAATGTAGGAATTTCAGTGAAAACTATTGAATATTGATTTTTGCATACGCGTGCAAGAACAAAATATTGATTTTTGCATACGCGTGCAAGAACAAAATATTGATTTATGCATACGCGTGCAAGAACAAAATATTGATTTTTGCATACGCGTGCAAGAACAAAATATTGATTTTTGCATACGCGTGCAAGAACAAAATATTGATTTTTGCATACGCGTGCAAGAACAAAATATTGAATATCTCAAACAACAGATTTGAACTTTAAGCAGGTTAATCCTGGGTCATCGAAATGTATATTTACTTATTTCACTTGTGATGCTTATAACAGTGAAAATGAAATTAGTGCCTACACTTACTATTTTTTTTGATATTGATTGTTTTTCAAATAATAATTTAAACTTTTTTTATATTCAGTCCTGATGATGGTACGGAGGTACCGAAACCGGTAGACTAAAAAATAACAATAAAGTGACTTAAAACAAAGTATTTTCTTTTTATTTATTTAGTCAAACCGTAATTTGAAATTGCCTCCAAAGAATCTGTATTAAGAGGAAATACTAGCGGCGTTTTTCCATACAAACGTATTCCCCGTTTATCTCTCTGGATTTTGACCCTAGAGCAAAATTTGTTTTTACATAATATAGATATCGACCACTAGCGTGTCGGTACGTTTTGCTTTTTTTGATAATTTACTTTTTATAGAAGTTAGGACCTTCCAAAAATGAATAAAATTGCCTAATTTAAACGCCGTCAAAAAACGTTCAGTATACAAACTAAACAATGTATTTTGAAAAAAAGCAAAACGTACCGACATAGAATATTTTCTTTTAATACAGTTAGTAAAAAAATTTTTTTTAATCCGTCCAGTTTTGGAGAAGAAAAATGGGGAATACAAAACATCGATTTCGAAGATTTTATTTAGGTATTTTCGGCCCGACGTGCAGGTGTCCCTTTCGCTCATTTCTCCTGAGGGGGGCCGGGGAACAAGGGTTTTGACAAATACATACATATAAAGCGAAGTAGTGATGTAACGAATTTTATCGGTAGACTAGTGTTGTCCTTGCCCGAGTAATCGATATTTTTTATTCGTTTTTTTTTCTGTTTAGTGAGTCATCGCGGTATACCAATACTGACCGAGCTTTCATACTAAAATTGTGCAAAATTAAAATTGTTTATATCAAGTACTATAATAAATTTTCAATTTGGGAGGCGTTTTAGGTACCATCGCCCCGGAAACCATTTATTGGATAACCAACACCCCCACCACTTGGTTTTGGTGGCGGATGATTTTGTTCACTTACTGCGTGGCGGGCCGGATTGGGAGAAACTGGAAGAGAGAGATCTTTTGATCTCTACAGCCGGACTCTCTCCACCATCATTTCATACTTTTACCTACCCAGAAATTCCTCTCCTTCCTTTCATTAAAAATTACCTCCACACAGCTTCTCTAATGACTTTGCTATACTATAAGGGTATTTAACTTAAAAATAATTTTTATATTTCATTTTATATAATTGCATTTTGTGATATTTTTAAGTAATTAATCACCTCTCCCTTGAATATTTTGTCTATAATTCTCATATGCCTATAGTTGTTTGTCTTTTAATATTAATCTTATCCTGACGAAGAACACTCTGTTTTCGAAACATGTTGATAATATTGATTACATAAAGCTGTTTCTACAAAGTTATTTGTTCTCATTTAA
Organism: Limnephilus marmoratus; assembly: GCA_917880885.1. Lineage (NCBI taxonomy): Eukaryota > Metazoa > Arthropoda > Insecta > Trichoptera > Limnephilidae > Limnephilus > Limnephilus marmoratus. The sequence goes on from OU862908.1 coordinate 64,107,616, forward strand.
TTAAGAATGATGCCACAAAGATTGGACCCATTTGCAGCATTTCAAGCTGGGTAGCGATAACCAATTCGTTTGTGCAATTTCAATCAATGCATTTCTGTGTTTCTCGAGAACCCTTCTATGGGCTTACACATCATTAGGTAGTACTTTTACGCCAGTTTATTAAACATTTGTGGTCAGAAACATCCAAGTAGTGTAGTTTTGTAGCTCTAGCACATATGAAGCTGTGTGACTTTTGCACTCCCAGAAATAAAACCTTTTTAGTATAATTATCATTATGCATATATCCAATTGTATATCCGCATGTACATTATTTGGCTTATAGTAAATATGTTATTTTCCACATCAAGTATAGGTACAATAAAATAGATGCAAGAATGTTTTTTTTTTGATAAATTAATAACGTAAAAAATATCCTATATATATTTATTCTCAAAACTCTTGAGAACATATCGTCGTTGCATTCACAAAATATCCCATGTAAGGTTTTCGAACAATTTTTTTTTGTTTACACCATTTGATTCACAACGGTTTCCTAAATAATCTGACATAAATATATCCCATTTTTCAAACTCATCTTTTTAATCATTTTAGAGGCAACTCTGACCATTACTTGTAATTAATGGTAGTTATTTAAAAAATATATACTACATATACTACAGAAATATAAAAAAATATAAAATTAAATCCCTATATACTACAGAAATATAAAAAAAATATAAAATTATAAAATTAAAATGAGAAAAAAAAGTTTTTTGTGTGCAAGAATTCGTATTATTTTTTTAGCTCAAATTTGTCGCACATAAATTAAAATTACCCAAAGAATTTTTTTTTATAATATACAATAATCTCAACAATCTAAAAATAGTATATTATGCACTAATCCAGTCATTAATTCAATATGGAATTATTGGATGGGGGGGGGGGGTCATACAACAATATTCTAACCCCGATCAAAGTAATCCAGAAACTAATCATTAAAGTATTCCTTAAGAAACCCTCCACCTATCTAACAGAAACGCTTTTCGCAGATTTCACGGTGCCTCGAGGAGAGAATATCTTCAAGAAAAATGCAATTATCCTAATTTACAAAGATAATATAAATATCATCAAAAAATTTGAAACTCACCAATCAAAAAGATATGAAGATAACATCAAAATACCAAAATTTAATACCAAACTAATGCAAAACAATTTATTATATCTATTAGGGATGAAGTTTTTCAACAACCTTCCCATTGAAATAAAAAAAACCAAAGACATCAATAAACTGAAACTGAAACTGAAGCTACACTTCATCAGGAATAATTAACTAAATAACTACCTGTTTTTCGCATTTTTTCTATTTATTATTAATCTATATTCATCTCTATTTTATTTAGTTTTTTCGAATTTCTCCCAAGTGCACAATATTTTAGTATGTAACCGTATCCTATGTATGTACACCATATGTAATTTATATAACTCCACTGTACAATTATATATCTACCTATATTAAATATAAAAAAATATATATATGTTTATATATATACAGGGTGTTAAGGGACGTACTTGACTTACTTTAACCAGTGATTCCTGACATTATTTGGAGTAAAAAATGTTAATGAAATTTTGGTCTCCGGTGACTTCTTGGATGACTTTTTTTTAATTTTTTCAAAATTTTTTTCTTCAAAATCAAACAAAAAAAAATTTCTTCTGCATGTCGTCACTGATCACTCAGCCGAGTAACTGACCAACCCCTAACCCCGCCTCTAACTGTCCAATACCTACCATTTTTTTGTGTTTTTGTAGAAAAAATAAATAAAAAAAACTCCCAAAAAGTCACCGGAGACCAAAATTTTATTTACATTTTTCACTCCAAATAATGTCAGGAATCACTGGTTAAAGTAAGTCAAGTACGTCCCTTAACACCTTGTATATATATATACATATATTTGTATGTTATGGTTAAGGTTTTCACGGGTGTAAGATGTAAAACAATTTTCTCGGTTTACCCGCGTAACGTAGTCCTGAGAAGGACTTTTTAACTCCTGACGTTTCGGACAGATCACACTGTCCATCTTCAGAGGCCTTATGTCTTTAGTTTTTGTCTCAAACTGATAGCTTTCGCATGTCTGTTTGGTCCAGAGTCCAAGACTTAAGTGAGTGCAAATCAATTCTTATGGCTAGAACGGAGTACCCGGGTTGAATGTGATTTATGGTGCTGGGGGTACGAGGTGGGGCCGGCAGTCATAAGACATAAGGTAAGACATAAGGCCTCTGAAGATGGACAGTGTGATCTGTCCGAAACGTCAGGAGTTAAAAAGTCCTTCTCAGGACTACGTTTTTTTTTTTTTTTTTTACAGTGAATACCGCACAAGAATCTCAACTGCTCCCGTCTGGAGCCAGTGAGACTATGGCATCCCCAACTGGGGTATGTTGTGAGGCTGAAGGTGGTGGGGAGGGGAAGGAGGTGGGGAAGAGGAAGGTTGGGAAGTACCTGGCTATTAAGATCTGGTCACTAAACACGGCTAAAGCCATTTTCAAGCAACGTTTCAATTCTGAATGGTGGTCTTACACCAGGGCGATACTAATAGTATCTTCCACTCTGGAACATGCCGCAAATATACTATATATTATTTTAAATGAATTAATTGTGAAATAACACAAATTAATCAAATAAAATTTATTTGCGCATGCCGGGTTCGAACCCGCGACCTCCGGAATGTGAGTCAAGAGTCTTAGCCACTGGACTACGGAGGTCGTCGTCGTTACGCGGGTAAACCGAGAAAATTGTTTTACATATATTTGTATATATATAATATATAATATAATATATAATATATTTGTATTATATACAATATTATATAATATATAAATATAATATATTTGTATATATGTATATATGTATATATTTTCAATATAAACTCAGTAGGTAAAGCAAAAATATTTTTTTAATATTAATATTTAACTCTCAAAAAATTACCAAAAAATTAAGTTGCATCCAAAATCATACGAAATTAATTCTTTTAAGACCAATATTTCGTAATTTGAAACAAAAATAAATAAAATAAAAAATATTTATCCGCACAAGATATTTTCTCTACCTTTTGATAAAAAAATACATTTTCAGTTTATTTGGGTGTTTTGGTCACAAATCCAATTTTACCCCCCCCCCCCCCCCCCCGGCTATTTGTTAGCTTTGGGAACTTTTGTAAAACCAAAGTTTACGAAACTTATGGAATTTTGTATCTATTAATTATTTTTACATGAAACGATAAAAAAGTGAGGTGACGGAAATGTTAACAATACATTTTTGTAATAAATATGTACGTGTTTTTATTTTTTTCGTTATCAGTAATTTTAGTTAGAAAAAACGTAAGATGAGTGTCATTTTAAAAAAAATTGTGCGTTCAAAATTTTTATATTTGAAAAGCAAAGGTTTATTTCGGATTTCAAAATTTAAAAGCGTATTTCATCGCCTTTCAAAAACAGTTTTTAGTTTTCGGATACTATCAGAAATATTCCATTTATTTTGATTTTATTGCAAAGCGGAAATATTTCGACCTTATGAAAAAATATGCCCGAGGCCTGAGGGATATGGGTCATATGAGAAAGGCCAAGTTGCCTTTCCTACGTTTGCTACAAAAAATATCATATGTGCATAAAAAGTGCGCACAAAAATCCTGAATGCAAAATTTAAGAAAAAAATGTCGGTTTTAATAAAAAAAATGTATATTAAGCCCACTTGTTTTCACCGAAACATGGTATCAAAAATAACTCTACAATTAATAAAAATAAATAAAAAATATGGGTCCCTAATTTTTTTTTTAAAGTTTTTTTTATTAAATATCCTAATATTCGAAAATACCCTTAGGATATTTTGTGCGCGCAACAACGATAAGTAGCTATAATAGCATATTCATGGACGCTAACAATGGAACGCTCCTGTGAGCGGTGAGAGAAATTGGATGTTTGGTCTTGTCTACACATTTGCAGATTGGTACATGCGTGGTCGGCAGAAATAATAATTCGGCTGCGGCTACGGATGACGCGCGTGGCTCACTCACACAAGACCTGCATTCACTCACACATCTAGAGCGCGATTCTGACTGCTGTCAGAGAGTGAAATAAAAGAGATTTTTTAAAATACCTATTCATAAATGTTCGCAGCGACCGGCAGCGCTCTTAATACCCTAGTTTCTATGCGATTGAAATTTAAGAACCGTACTTCGATTAAAACTTTAACGCCGCGCCTTATGCAAAACCATTTTCGTAAGCGAAGTTTGTTACAAGGCTCCTGTCGTGTCGCCCGGCGTCCGCAGGGCCTATCAGAAAAAACCTGCGGGCGGGTATAATTTTATTAGTTCATTTGCAATACCTGTAGAATTTGGGTAGTTTGAATTATTTGGGGCCGGTTTTATATCTGTCCGTTCCTAACGCTTCAACCAACCGATTTTGCGTTTTATAAAGATAACCAGTTAGTAAAATTCAGGATATTTACTGCTTTACCCGATACTTTTGCGCTCTATCGTTTGATTGGAAAAAATAATTATTAGGTAAGTTTGGTTAACTATTTTCGCCTCAAATCCAAATACGTACTTACACGAAAAAAACCACGCAGTCGTTCCTCTTAACGCAGAAGAAAATACAAAAAATGGTACATAAAATATTTATCTCCTCGCCCTTAAATTTCTTTATTAAAGTTCTATTGGTATTCTCGTGTCTCGGTTCTCACATAAACTTGAAATTTTCTAACGGAAAATTTTCTGGCATCGGTCCTGAAGGTACAACCGTAGCTGTTTGGTAGAAATTGCTATTAAAATATATAAAAATTCTTATTTTATTTACACATACCAAATGAATTTTTTCTTTTTCTGAACCAATAAAGTTCTACGTACCCGTCTCAATAATTCCACTTTTTTTCTCAGTTTACGAACTTAACTTGATGGTTTGAACTGAATAAAGTTACGATATGTGTATAGACATGTTTAATACACATTTCATAAAGTTTTCCTTTGCGTCTGTATCACTGAAGAGAGAGAATCAGTTAGTATAAGTTGGATATTTATCAACTGAAAACTTCTTTAGCACCGTTGTGATTTGAAACTCGATGAAACGAAAAATAGCGATACTAAAAAGAGGCTAATACAGCCTCTAGAGAATAAGATAGTATAATCGATCTCCGCTTTGTGTGGTGCTTTGTAACCTATCGGTCTCCTTTTTTTGCGGTGCTTCGTAACCTCCCCAATCTTGTCTACTTTAGTTTTCTGAAGGTTTCAATTCTACCACGTGTGAGCTACATGTTTTTGAAGTGAAAACTTCTTTAACACCTTTGTGATTTGAAAGTCGGTGAAACGAAAAATATCGACACCAAAAAGATGCTAACACGGACATCTACAGGATTAAGCCTACGAGAGAATGAGATAGTATAATCGGTTTCCTCTTTGTGCAGTGCTTCGTAGCTTCCCCAATCTTGTCTACTTTAGTTTTCTAAAGGTTTCACTTCTACCGTGTATGAATTGTACACTTTGTTTTTCTTTAGCTCTTCCTCCTGATATTCTTCCTCCACGGTACCTACCTGCCTCTAATATACATTTTTTTAATAAGCAGTCCGAAAATGGATAATTTTACATTAGAAATTAGTATTTCTTCTGTTTAGATAATAATAATAATAACATAACACTTGAATAGCGTAGTTTTGTGTAATTATTTCACTCAAATGGGCAAAATATTAAAGCACTCAAAAATAGTTGTCCTCTGACGAAAATTAGTGAAATGAACAGAATACTGAGAAAGGTGCACGGTTGAAGCCGAGTAAGAAGGATCTAAATAAATGATTTGAAATGAAAAAGTAAATAGCTTTTCCCAAGTGAATATGCAATAAATATACCGCCCCCCATTCCTCCATAAATCAGCCGATGTTTTTTTATGAATCCGACTTCTCTCCATCGCCCATTCATTGGTTGTATTAAATGGACTGAACCTTTTCCTGAATCATATTCCACCATTCCGGCCTATACACTTTTTGAAAGGCTAGGGTAATGTGGTATTCACCATCAGATTCTTAGTTCCGGGAGAAATCAAATGCTAAACGTTTGAGATCTTCATAAATTAAAATACTTAGGACTGGTTATTTCACCGAAATTCAAATGTAACAATTTCATTAAATGATTGTTCAGTGCCGTTGAAATGTTCCCTTTAAATGCCGAGTCAGTTTCAGCTATTGAACAAATTGTGATCAGCAGAAGAAGGCATCCATCACGTTGTTAAACTTCTCAGCTTATTACAATTTGGTAGACAGCTAAAATACACCTAGAATCAGCGTTTAGGGAGACCTTTCAACTCTCAAAAAACACGATGTCGCTGAATAACTATTTGGTGACAATGTTACATTTGAATCTCTGTGAAACGACTGGCCCTCAGATTGGAATTTATTTTTAAAAATTGGATTAAGTCAACTAGTTAATATTTAAAAAAAAAATGGAAAATCAACCCGTAATAATCAAAGTTGTTTTACTATCCCATTTCTTATAAAATTTTTTTTTAAGAAGAAAGACAAACATTCCCGGGTTACGAATAACCCAACAATGTTTGAAAATCTCCTACTACCACCACAGAAAGCCGAAAATATTACTTGTGTTGTGATGGAGGTCTTAGCCTTAGGTGGGACCCAAGCGCTATGCCCACTCAACCACTGACCGGTCGAATATATGATAACGGCTTACTGTTTCACGCAAACAATACTGAACGGACTTTAAAAATTCTTTCACTAATAGAAAGCTACATTATTTGCGAATAATATAGGCTGCGTATATTGGTAAGTTCTGGCGTTATGAAATTATTTATTATACGTTTATTGTCCAGACGAAAAGCAACCGTCATTTTGAAATTAGTTTAGGTTACTATGGAGATCCCTTTGATGTCATTGACAACTGTCATTTTGTTATTTGTTTAGGTTATCATGGAAATTTCTTTGACAGGTAAAATTCAAATACATATGTATAAAATACTAATCTATACTAAATGCGAAACTGCGTGTGTTTGACTGTTACGCTTTAATAGGTGGCACGCGAGCTGTTTGAAAAATTAATGTAACGGGTATGGATGGGGGGTGGTAAGGGAGGGTTAGGAAGAGGGGGGAAGAGGTAGGGGAGGTGGGGAGGGGGAGAGAGGAAGGGAGGGAGGTGGAGGGGTGGTGGAGAAAGGGAGGGAGGGGGGAGTGGGATGGGGACTAGTTGCGCCATTTCTTGGGTCGGCTAGTAGCCAATTTCAATTTTTTTATTTTGATTTATCCAAGGATAGATGCTTTATCCGTAGAGATTTTTTTAAATTTCTTAAACTTCAAATTATTTTTTTAGGTTTAATTGAAAATTTAATTCAGGAACTACAGTCAACATCGCTAATTTCATCGCATCCAATTTCATTCTATCAGTGTGTGAGTACCACCAAAAGTAGTGCATAATAATTATAATAATATTTGGCTAATTTATGCTGCGCCGTTTTCGTGAAAAATAACCTCAAGGGCGCTCTGTCATTAACACCGAGTCTATCTACGGAGGTTCGGCACGGTCGGATATAGGGAAGCACTTTTATTTCCACTACTAAGAATCAACGTCATTCATGCATTCAATCAACAAAAGAAAAACTAATTTCGGATAAATGTATTTAATTATTATAGTTTCTTCTGTGTCTACGTATCACTCGGAATCCATGAACGCTGGTAGGTACTGGGAATTGATTTGATTTGATAGACAAGCGATAAACATTTAATTTTTAATTATTCTAAAGATAATTTTCTGGTCGTCTTTTGAAAGGTGATGAATGATCCTGCGATAAATATATATTAAAAAAAAAACTTTCAGGGCAACACCATAATTATTATCATATGATTTTGCGCGAGTCTGCGCTAGTAATTATTAACACGTACGACATAAATTGTTAAAATCCAATTACCTAAAAGGATTTCATTAAAATCTTGGCCCAACACATAATGATGATTTTTTAGAAAGTAGAGACTCACATAAAAATGTTTTTCATAGTCATATCGATAGAGGAAATTTGAAATGCTGAAAAGGATAATAAATTCAAAAATGAGTTCAATATTAGGGTGGGTCACAAATGTACGGGAAAAAAACTTGTTTTGATTTGTATAATAGTGATAAAAGGGTGTTAAGGTTAAACGTCAAGCACGTTATAATTTACGCATTCACAGATGGCGCCAATTAAATTATTTTAGGTTTTTAATACTTTTTGCACGTTTTGCTTTAAAATATTGAGGTGAATTAATTGTTGGGCCCGTACATATTTAATATGAATAAATAGTTTTGTCCATAAACAAACCCTAATCTTTCAAGAAAGGCTGAAAAATACAATATTGGATCGAGTCACCGATACAAAATTGAATTTTTCTGCCTCTCTTAAAAGATTTGGGTTTATTTATGGACAAAACTATTTATTTATATTCATATTAAATATGTACGGGTGCAAACAATTAATTCAACTCAATATTTTAAAGCAAAACGTGCAAAAAACCTAAAATAATTTGATTATAACGTGGGTGACGTTTAACCTTAAATGGAGATTTAAAATCACGTAATTTTTTTAATAATATTTGGATATCATCTTCTTCCCCGGGGTTGATATTAAATTTCACGTAATAGTGAAAAATCCATCCTTGTTAATCCGTCTGTTTGGTTCAATATATTCGCACCTCACAATCCGGAAGCCTCGGTTTCACACGTAAATTCTGAAACCGTCACTTTGGATCGAGATTGTAAAATATCCCTGCAAGATAGCTTTCACATTTCAAAGACAATAAGAAGTATTATTTCGTTCTCTTTCTGGTTAAAAGAAAAATACATATGTTTGCAGGAGAAGAAAAGAGATATATAGCTTTTAAGATGTAAGGTCGCTCGGGACGTTTTTGATCTCATGAAAGTATAACGCGGCTACGTGTTTTGGGATGTATTTATTCCTAAACAAGCAGACGGGTTAAATTAAAAAAAAGGATAGATAAACCATTAAATATTATATATTAACAAACTATTTTTAATAAAACACGAAATAGAGGGAATATTTTGATTTCTTAATTTAAAAAAAATTATATAATTCAAATTATCTCAAGGCAGTGAATTCAAATACCAGCAAAATCCTTCTCACTCTCAAATTTCGGCATTATTTTGCGAGATTCAATCTTAGGACTTTTTGTAAATGATTTCGTAAAAATCCTACTAATATTATTAAGGCAAAAGTTTGTATGGATGTATGCTTGTTACTCTTTCACGCAAAAACAACTGAATGGATTTTAAAAATTCTTTCACTAATCGAAAGCTACATTATTTGCAAGATCTATAGGCTATATATTATATTGGTAAGCTCTGGCGTTATGAATGATCTCTGGAGTTATGAAATTATTTATCATACAGTTGAAAACTGAATGTATCGGGAATGAATGTGTGGAATGCGAGAGGTGAGAGGGGGGAGTGGGGAGGGGGTGTTGGGAGGGTGTTGGTAGAGGGTGAAAGGGGAGGGGGAAGAGGGTGGGGGAGAGGGGGGGGGAAGGAAGGAGAAAGGGGAAGGATGGAAGCGGGTGTTGGGAGGGGTAGTGGGTGGGGGGAAGGGGGTTGATGGGGGGGAGTGGAGTGGGGAGAGAGAATGTGGAGGAGGCAGAGTGGGGTGGGAGAGGTGGGAGGGAAGGAAGGGGAAGGAGGAGGGGTGGAGAAAGGTGGGGGAGGTGGTGTGGGGAGGGGTATGGGGTGGGAGAGGGGTCGGTGGAGAAGGAGGGGGAGGGAGAAGGGGGTTGATGGATGAGTGGAGTGGGAAGAGGGAAGGTGGAGGGGGAGGAGTGAGGGGATGGGTGGGGGGAGGGGGGTTGATGGGGGGGTGGAGTGGGGAGAGGAGAGGGGGGAAGGGGGTTGATGGGGGGAGTGGAGTTGGGAGAGGGAAGGTGGAGGAGGCGGAATGGGAAACCCCTAATACCATGCGAGCGAAGCAGCGGGAAAAAGCTAGTATACTATATTTGCTAAGGAAGATTACAAAAAATATGGATTAAAGGATTCAATTTAACTTTTATATACACTAGAAATAACCCCTTATAATGAAAATTTTCAAAACTTTGAAGTGAATCCGGAGGAAGAAGATCGTATCAGAAATTTTAAAAATTTTATACACATCGCGGCATCGTTTTGAACCCATTTGGCACCCTTTTATCGCTCTTAGAATTTAAAAATAACTTTTCTTTTTAAACGACCCACCTTATTCAATGTGTTACTTTTCTCTTTGAATCTGCGTCGCCGAAATATTTCTAGGGAAATGAATGCATCTTTTGCGACGTGCATTTTAAGAATATTTTTTCTGAAACATTACGAACAAATTAAAACTGTTATTAAATAAGTATTTTGAAAGACCTTTACAATGTTACTTTACAATAAAAATTATAAGTCCACAAAAACATGATATACCTACGATATTAAAAAAAAAATTAAAAACTTTCTTTTCGCTCTCCTGAACAATTAACATTATTTGTTTCTTTACAACACTTCAAATTTCCGTGATCGATATGTACACAATAAAGTCTCCTGACATCTATTTTCAGCGCTTCTTCTTTACTCGTATAAGAATATTATTTTTTAGTAATAAAATACATATCACAAAGCGCAATGAAATTGTGTAAAATACAATGCCCATACATTCCACCCAGCAGCCAAATTGCTTTCGAATAGCACACATTCCATTCCCGTATGAGGCATAGTCAATGTTTTACTATTTTTTCCGAACATTTCAATTCTTCGTAAAATTCGTAAGGAAAACATAAAGACAGCCCTTAAAAATTCGTTAATAATTTAATTTCGATTACGGTAGATGGTATTTTTTTACGACTACCTGTGAAAAGGTTGTAAAATTTCATTTTGCGGCCTTTAAATACGGTTCCGTCACCAGCCCATAAAGCCCCGGGCGTGTCTTGGAATAGAATGCTGCCTTTATCATAATGCTTGGCCGGATGTCAACATTGGAAGAGGCATGTTCATGAGATGAATTTGAAATCCAGCTCATGTTGTTACATTGACTGTATTTTATATAGGTATGTATTTACTTAACAGCTTTATGTACCTTAAGGTAAAATTCATGTATATCCGAAGGGGGGTCACTAGAGTCCCCCATATAGGTATCATGGAGTGATCGTGTCTCAATATTACTTTTGCCCTTTCCATTAAAACTCAGATATTAATACCTACCGTTTTGACTGGATATTGACCATATTCGACAGCAGTCAACTATTAAGTAAAAAGACCTACCACACGGCATCGGCCGAGGGAAATTATTTTCCTCACGGCCCCCTGAAAGGAGCTTATGTAAAAGAGATATTTCAAAATATAGCACAACTCAAATACGTATTATTGTTGCGCTTCACAGTAAAATGCTAATTTTAGACCACACTTACCGCTTGATTATGGCGAGTATTTTCTTTAAAAAGTTATGGGATTCGGTAGTAGGAAGGGGAGAGTAATTTCGACGGAATTGGATAGATTTGATTGAATATCTTAAACAATTGTAACGGGTTGATTTTTTTAGTGAAGTTCGATTACCGATTACCTACCTAAACTATAGAATACACGAGGCAAAAAACAACTAATATATCGGACAAAACTTTCGTTTGGAGAAGTGTATTTCCCCCCTCCGGTACGGGAGGGTTAACTTTAAATGAGTTACAAAACCAAAAAGACTCGAAACAAATCTGTGGTTTTGGACCATCATGTATATAACTTGTCTATCACAGTGCCTTATAACTCTTTTGAACTAAAGGGCTTGAACTGATCGTTCATATTATTGCAATTTAAAACTAATTACAATTTTCGAAAAGTCAATGCTTTCTAACAAAGATAACTTCAACAAATAGTGGGTGAAAGAAACTATCCAGAATATTTATGTTTTAGCTAAGTTTAATTTTATTTTACAGACTTTTGAAAACTTTGGACGTTAACGCTTTCTTCATTATATTTTTTGCAAACATAATCATTTATATTGTACACTAGCGCATTTTTGTGGGGAAACCCAAAAAAACCGTGATCTAATGATGAAAACATAGATGTTCCCCAATCGCAAGCAATTACTTGATCTATTTTGTTGACTTTTCGCAATAATAAAACTTTTTTTTATTTTTTCAAAAAAAATATTATTTCGTTGTTAGTAGCGGCGTAGAGTGCGTATGTAGTTGGGTTATTATTATAATGTGTTCACGGTTAAAATGTTAAAAACCATCCAGTTCTCGACGCGGCGGGCGGATACTTGATGATGTAGATGTAGTCAGCTTGTGGAGAAAATCACGGATCTTCCTGGTCCTCCGCTGATGTGACAAATTCCTCAAGGCCAATGATTGATACAATGGGGATGAAGATAAACCTTGGCCTCCTCCAAGTAGATGCTCAACACTGGATACTGGTAATAAACGGTGGTGGAGTGTGGTTGTAGCAATGTAGTGGATCCTCGACCCCATCGTCGGGCGGAGGCTAGATGGTGCATTAGGCTGTAGACGCGAGTGGATCTCGAACGGCGGACGCGGCGAAGCGCCAGCAACGCGAGTGTTGCAAATTGCGGTGAGTTGTTGAGTACTAGATTAAACTGGCCGTGAGCGCAGCGGCGGCGTTTATATAAGTGCGCTCTTTGGTGGAGCCGACCGGAGAATTCTAGAAGTTGCTGATAGACCGGCACGCTTTCATCGCGAGTCCCGAAGTTTCCAGACTGTGTTGCGCAGCCCGCACTGCAAGACTCGAAGGTTCTAGACTGCTCTGCGAATGGCTCGTGTTATCGTGGTAGCGGGTTACTATATTATGTTACATTACTTTTGAGGGAATTTAAAACTAAAATAAACTGAATCTTAAATAACTTTTTTATTCGAAATCTTTTGAGAATTCCTTAACGGTTACCCACAAATACTTGGAACAATAATTTATACCACGATTTGAAATAAATTAGATTAAAATAAATAAATTAAATTAGAGTAATAATTAAAGCTTGTTTTCTATGTTACGTTTTCTTTAATAAATTGAAAAAAGATGGATGCCAAAAGTTTACAAATAGATTGAGAACCAATCAATAAGCAACAAAACACAATTTACGATATGAAACGGTTATTTAAATTTTTGGTCCTTTTACGAAAGGATTAATTTAGTCAGATACAATATATTATTTACTTACCGGAGCGGGCGTTTGACATACTATGTACCTACCTTTGAACTTTTGAAATCATCAATTATATATTTGTCAATAGTTAACAAAATATAATTGAAATAAAACAGATACGATTTTAGATTTTCACGGCCAAAAGTATTTTTGTTATTAGTTTATGGGTTATTATGGCGTGTTATTATGCCGATGTTAAACGGCTAAACGCAAAAAAACATGTTGAAGTATATTGTAGCGTCAGCTCGTAGAGGAGTGAGCAGGCGACACGGCATCGCTCCTAAGTAGATAAGTACAAACATCACCCCTAACTATTACACATCTGCCCTGATGATGGATACTGCAACGCTGTCCGAAACGTTGGCTAAAGAAGGAGGTAGCGCAACACGGCATAATACTCCAAAAACTAATAACATAAATAAAACAGTCCATAATAATTAGAAAGTCAGTCGTAGCAATCATACTAAACGTATTATTGAATTAATTTCGTGACGGTATTCAATTTTTTTGATAAAAAAATATTTATGATTCCAAGTTAAAAATATAGATTATTAGTTTTGTGTCGTTTTATTTTGATTTTCTAAAATTGAAAAATAAGATGGGGAGAATTCGGTGCAAACACAAATTAAAAATATAACACAGCAATATAAATATAACACAAAGCAATATAAATATTAAAAAATGACAAAATCATGAGGGAATAGAATATTTTCGACGAATAACTATCAAGGTGTAATCGTTACCGTTTTCTGGGCTTCATATGCAAAATGATTTACATAGATTTTTTTATGTGACTACCGCACAGGAGTCCAACTGCTCCCAAACGTCTAATACCATACCATCCCTAAACGGGACATGTTGTGAGGCTAAAGATAGTGGGGAGGGGAAGGCAATGGGAAAGAAGACGGGGAAGTACCTGACTATTCATAAATGGTCACAAAACAAGGCTAAAACCGTTTCAAGTAAGATTTTGATCATGAATTGTCTTTCATCAGGGTGAAACTGAAAGGATCTATCACTCTGAAACGTGTAAGATCGTGAAAAGAACATTACAAAAATATTTATTTAAAAAACCATAAATTAATCAAATAAAGTTTACTCACGCACGCCGGGATTTAAACCGGCGACATCAGGATTCGAAGCGAAGAGTCGTAACTACTCAACCACGGAAGTGCAATTATAAATTATTGGCATTCACCATAATATCTTTATAAAAAAACGTGTTTAAAGTAGTCCCAGAGAGCGGTCATGCTTGTCTTTTTCATTTCATACAAGACGTGTGAGAAGGAAAGAAATGTTTCGTCGATGACGTACTACGATCTCTCTCTGGGTACTTTCGGTACTGCTACACCGTCCGTTATTTGTCTATCTTTTCCCTGCACGATACCGTTTCATTATTCTACCGATCCATTAACTTTCTGATAGGATTTCTCGTCTTTTGTAAACATTCGAGTACTTCCTGTGGACATAAACTCAATCTCTTGCACAGAGGATTTACCGTTGACAAACATAATATATTGCAGAGTATATTTTGTTATCTTTAACCAGTACACCGGACTTAAATCTATTTTATAAGAAAAGTAAACATAAACTCGGCTTAAGGAACGTTCACAAATAAATAGTTATTGTGAACGTTGAACTTGTGGGCGTTCTGTAGGCCTTTTGAACGTCCCCGTTTAAAAATAATAATAAACTAGCAGATAAAAACCCACTCCGCAGGTTTTTACTGCTAGGCCCTGCGGGCGGCTTATGATTCAGCTTCGCCCAGTTAGTGTTAGTGATCATTTTGTAAATCCAATAGGAACTGGTTCCAAAATTAGCCCGTTCCTCGTATCCACTGTCAACGTGTCAACCAGTGATGGCAGTGATGGCTAGTCACCGCGAAAAAGTAACCGGGACGCGTATTTCCAAAACCTATACCGATTCAGTCGCGGTAGCGACAATTTACATTTTAAGTATACCTCTATATTGGTTATTTTTTATTGCATTGCAAAAACAAAAATTGTTCTAAAATCTAGATAAAAAAATCTTTCGGATGTCTATATTAGAAATTAATAATTTTATTTCTAAATATTTAAATTTTAATATTATTCCCATATATTGTAAATACACCTCTATATTAATAATTTTTCATCACTTTGCAAAAACAAAAATTGTTCTAAAATCTAGATAAAATAATCTTTCCAATGTGTACATTAGAAATTAATAAATTTTTTTCTAAATATTTAAATGTTGATATTGAAAATGTAAAGCGACTGAACCGGTATAGGTTTTGGAAATACGCAACCGGGACGGGCGATTACGTCATATGTAATATACAGCCGCTTGATCCAACTGAGTATTACCGTCAATCTTTAGAAATCCGGGAGATATTCCAGGTTCACTTATACCTAGGAAGGGTACGTCCCTTTGCATCTTGCCGTCAAAAGTGGCGTCATCTTGTGACGAATTCTTGAATTAGAAACCGAATTACAACGGTAGCTTTATCTGAAAATCCACGTACACGGATGTTTGTATAGTGCGACGGGTGCAGACATGCGTTGGAAGTTGGAAGCCGGATTCTTAAATTCAACCACACAGACGCAAGGCTATTAATAAAGTTCGATATTTATTTAAAACCATCATTTTGGCCCTATATTGGCTGCAATGAAACAAACAATAAAAAATAAGAAAACTACCAGGGATCCAACCGTTTGGATCCACTGGGACTATGACATCCAACTACTACATTCCTATCCAGATGTGGTTACCAAACACGGCTAGTCTTTCATCTGTATTTCAATGGACTAAACTCCGAAGACCTATAATCCCTTATTATTATGTTTACACTTACTAGACTTTATTTCAAAATAACTATCCTCCATTGGTCACCATAATACAGGCAGCTGCCTAGTATGGTGACCTAATGTATCTTCTCAAGTAAATGTATTAATCATGTAACATGTACTTATAAATAAATAAAATATAATTCACCTTTCTCTCCAATTCAGTAAACTGTAAGTGTTGATCTCTATGACATTTCACATCTTGTTTGACTCTAACTTATTTTCCATTCAATTACATTGACTATTGTCCAAGGATTCTAAAGGGAATCCACAAAGCCTGGAACGATCGCTGAATAGAAAGCGACCTTAACGAGAGGTCAAGGTCATGAAAAACGTTTTCGATTTGTGAAATGCATTTTGTTTCGTTAAATTAAATCTGAAACCTTCATTAAAGGGACTAGACTTTTTTCATTATATTGTTAGAGTTCTAACGAAAAAGATCCCAAGCAACAAATGTTTTTTTTTACAATATTGGATTTAAAACCTACTTTCCTTATGAAATTCTCTTTCCCTTGTGTACGATTTATTTTCCCAATAATATCTTCATAAAAGTATTACTTGTTGTTAATTCCAAAGGAAAAAAAGTCACTCAATTATTCTTAGAAAAACAGCTAGAATTACGTGATTCTAAAGTACCAAGTTAAACGAAAGTTTTGATGGTGATAAGAATTACTTAACCAAAAATGTAGCTTATGTTTTTTTCATACAATTTTAATATTTTTAATCTAAAAGATGTCACGTTAAAGTGTTTCAGTAAAAAAGGAAATAAAATAAAATTTTTAAGAATATTTTACAGGAAGAAAATAACACAAACAATTAATTCACGACTAAAAATTACACATCTACCGGATCTGCCGGATCTGCCCTGATGATGGACACTGCAACGATGTCCGAAACGTTGGCTAAAGAAGGAGGTAGCGCAACACGGCATAACACCCCAAAAACAAATAACGGAAAAGAACAAACAATTAATTATTTAATTAAATGAAGACAATATTAGCGAAACTCAATCAAATATTATAATTTGAGGTTTTTCTCATAAAGTTAAAAATAAATAAATTATTTGTTTTGGATAATGTATTTATCGGTGGTATTTACAACCACTCTAATAAATTTGATCAACCATAATATATAATTAATTTTCTATCCAAACCGTACATTTCACGTGTTTGTTGAATATTTTGTAAATATTTATACATTTTACCAAAAAATCTACAATTATCATTCGGAATCGGGCGAAATCTAAAGATAATTGAAAAAAAATATATCGAACATTTCGAAAGCAAAGACTTGCAGGTTTACTTGCAGAATTATTTAAAGCACGAATAATATTTCTAAGAGAGCGAATTTTCAAACCAAAATCACATGACTTAGCATTACTTCGCAGTGATTGGCCCACTCATCGCACGTTAAATTATATTTTCACAAAAGAAAATGCAGCGAAATTTATTTGGAATTTTCGCGTTAGACTTTTCTTGGAAAATATTTATTTATTTATTTATTTATTGTTTCTTTACACTGTAGGTAAAAATGTTTACAATACAATTTGTTACCTCATTAGGACAAGCCTGTGTTGAGGTTAACAATAATTATACAAGTTAACAAAATAACACAAAATTATACAGATTTTGAGAGAACAATATTGTTGTATTTCTTACAGATTGAGATTATGGGTACCCAGTACCCACTAAACTGATGGCGCTAGGTAGTACATTAATGTAGACTTTTAGGGTGACCATAGTTTTGAGATCTGATTCAAAATAAAATAAAGTATTTTTTTGTTTTGTTTTTAAGATTAAGTTGTAAATAATAAATATATGTATATAATTTAACATGCTATAGATTTGGCAGGAGGATATGTTTGGTTTGATATCGTTTGGATGTTATCATGATATATTGTGGAAATGATGCGATAGAAATAACACGGTTATTTGAAAAAACAAGAGAAGAAGATAGTGAAACTGTATTTATTTAAGTAAAAACATGTTATCCGAAAATATTGTTAAAAACTAGTACGTATACTTGTATAATTCCTTATAATCGTTATCTCTTTCTCTGGTCTCAATCCTGGGATTGGTTTGCAGCAATTTCCTCTATTCGTCTCTTCCACTCTTCCCTGTCTTGGGCGGCTCTTTTGAAGTCTGCGTATGATGAGCAGCGCACGTTCACCAGCAGGTCCTCTAGGTATTCTCGGTGTGGGCGTCCCGTAGAGTTTGTCCCCTCGGTCGTACCCTCCATTATGGCATGCAAGAGGCCTTCTTGTCGTATTACGTGGCCGATCCATCTTGCACGCCTTTCGAACAAGGTCCTGAGCAGGTGCCTTCCTCCTTCGATTCTTTGGAGAACCTCCTCAATTGTAATGTGGTCTCTCCAGGAAATTCCTAATAGTCTTCTATAGGACCACATCTCAAAAGCCTCTAGTCTCCGTTTATCTCTTTCGGATAGGCACCATGTTTCGCAGCCGTACATCAAGATACTCAATACATAGGTCTTGATGAGGAGTATTCTCAGTTTTAGGTCTATATTATTCGATTAAATTATTTTCTACCTTTTATTGAATGCAAGCCTAGCCTGGTGTATACGGCTGTCGTCCTCGCTCTTAGACCGACCGTCCCATGTTATTTTGCTCCAGAGATAGACAAACTCCTTGGTGTTCTTTAGTGGAACTTCTGACATCTCTACTCTCATCTGATGTTGCGTTCGGCCTACAGTCAGCAGCTTTGTTTTATCTTTATTTATCTTCATGTTGTAATTGTTTTGAAGAATGCTTTTCATACTTGTTAAGGCCTCTTGCAGTTCTTCTTCGCTTTCAGCAACCATAGAAATATCGTCAGCAACCATAGCAATATCGTTTGCTGACGATATTGCTATGAATCGTTATATGTTTACAGAAAATAAATCACATATAAAAACAAAGGAAATTAAAGGTATTTTATTGTGAATACCGCACAAAAGTTCCAACTGCTCCCAATCATTCAGAGCTGGAGAAAGTACCGCTTCCTCAATTAAGATATGTTGTGAGGCTAAAGGTAGTAGGAGGAAGGAATCAGATGATTACGATTAAGGTGCAGAAGCACCTGGCTATTACGATCTGGTCACCAAACACAACTAAAGCCATTTCAAGCAACGTTTTATTATGAAAAGTGGTCTTTCACTTTACTTGCGCAACACAATTATACAATTTGGGAGGCGGGTATAGGTTTTCCCGCCCTGGGAACCATTTATTGGAAAATCAACACATCTGTCATAGGTCACCCCGTGATTCGCTACGTTTGGTGACTTTGCAGGAGTGCCCGGGGTTATGGGGTGAGGTTTGTCCGGGTCTTGGCGGCAGATGCATCTGCCCACCTGCTACGTGGTGGGCCGGATCGAGAGAGACTAGTTGATGGAGGTCTTTTGACCTTCAGCCGGACTCTCTTGACCCATGCACCGCTGTTGGTGGGATGGATTTATATGTCCGTCACTTCCGGACACACCGACCCAAAGATTTTTACCAACCCCTTAGACTTTTTCCTTCCTATCCTTCCCTACCTTAAAACGACCCTCCACATAGCATTCCCTAAGATGACATAGGCCCTGAGGGAAATTATTTTCCTAAGGGCCTCCTGTGTGGAACTAATGTAAAAAAAACTGGGATTCGAATCCACTTCCTTCAGATTCGTAGTTAAGAGCCGTATCCCTCGATCACGGAGGTCGTCAAGTGAAAGTTTGAAACTATGCAGGTATATTATATAATATATTGCTTGTAACTGTGGCACTAAAACTTTATCCACGATTCAACGTTTCAGGCAACTTTGCAATGTCCATCTGGGCATATCTGAATAATGTAGAGGAAAGTTAAATTTGTAGCACATTATTAAAGTTGTATAATAGAAATAAAACTACGGCTCTGGTCTGAACTAAATTCAAAATTAAAACTAAATCTTCTTTTGGGTAAAGAAATTATTTGTGTCAGGCTTCACTTATATTTAATAGCCTTCAAGAATAATTAAGTCATCTAATCACTTTTAAAAAGATCGTTAAATTATCTGTGTTGGCCTTTTTAATTTTTTTTTTGTCTTATCTAAATTAAGAGTGTTGTATATATATATTTTTTCATCCTAATCTTTTTTTAAATTCTTAGCATACTATATTGTATACTTTTTCATGTTTTTCCTTTTTAATTAATGTCATAATATTTTATTTAAAATCAAGTATCAACAGATGGTCACTTAACTTTGCATGTTTACTCCAATATAATGTATTTGTTTCCTCCAGGTTGATATTTGTAAGAAACATTGTGGTAAGCATTATTTGTAAGAAACATTAAGGTAACAATATTGTTTTCTCAATATTTTATTTAAGTGTTATTTTTATCTATCTATCTATCTATCTATCTATCTATCTATCTATCTATCTATCTTCTATCTATCTATCTATATAAATAAAAATGAATCGCCGAAAAGTATGTACGCGCATAACTTCCGAACGACAGCACCAAATTGGATAATTCTTTTTTTGTTGTGTTCGTTAGGTCAGGACAAGGTTTGTATAAAACTACTGGTGAGCTCTGGCATTATGAAATTTGTATAACAAAATTGCAACAGGTGGCACGCGAGCTGTTTGAAAACTGAATGCACCGGGACTGAATGAATGGAATGCGGGAGGGGGGAGGGGAACTCGGAGGGAGTGTTCGCGGGATGGGGGGAGCGGGCGAGGGGAGTGGGTTGAGGGAAGGCGGAGTGGGAACGCGAGAGGGGGAAGGGGATGGCATAGCAACGCATGCCGGGAACCAGCTAGTTATGTTATATAATTATTAACTTTCACACAGGCTTAACCTAGTGAAGTTAAAAATAGAAATATAAACATGTAACAACATGTAAAGAAACAACAACTAAAATTGAATCAACTTATAAAATTATACGTAATATTTTTCAAATCGTTAACATCTTCACAATTTCACTCTGTAAACAGATAATTTTATTCACGAATTCACTAAAAACATAAATACTACGAAAATCATATTCAAATTTTTCTTGTAATTGAATCTACAAATATGTTATTCAATTCATAAATTCACAAGTTCGCGTACCAAAATCTAATTATACGTTTTCAAAATCACGTTAAGGCTGTCATACCAGCAAATCATAATTTCGATTCCGACTGCACCGCTCACACATCAGCCGTTGCAAGCGGACGTTTTTGGAACTAGATTTCGTTCCGCTAGAAGCCGGGTTTCACGTACCTATAGTTCACGCGAAGCTGGACCTACAGTATGGTTCAGATAAAGATGTTGAATTCTCGCTTCCAGAATTTTAATAAGTAGTAGTTATTTGTAATTTGTGTATTGAAGTGCGTAGACATAAATAGATACATAAACACAGTAGGTATAAAGTAGATACCTACACAAAAAAACAATTTGTTATATTTATTTAATATTTTGGTTTTTGTTTTTTCATTTTATTTTACGGCCATTAGAGTGGAAGAATTGAAACGTTACTTGAAATGGCTTTAGGCGTGTTTAGTGACCAGATCTGAAAAGTCAGGTACTTCCCCACCTCCATCTTCCCTAACTCCTTCCCCTCCCCCACTACCTTCAGCCTCACAACATACCCCAATTGGGGGTGATAGTCCCACTGGCTCCAGACGGGAGCAGTTGGGACTCTTGTGCGGTATTCATGAAAAAAAGAGTACCTAATATTCAGTTGGATTGTAAAAAATATCTCATTTTGAAATATTTATTCGTGTGCATAATTTTTAATTTTATATTTATGTGAATACCGCACAAGAGACCCAAATGCTCCCGTCTGGAGCCAGTGAGACTATGACATGACTATGGGGTATAGTATGAGGCAGAAGGTGGTGGGGAAGGGCAGGAGATGGGGAAGAGGAAGCGAAGAATTACTTGGCTATTCAGATCTGGTCACCAAACACGGCCAAAGTAATTTTTAGCAACGTTTCAATTCTGAATGGTGGTCTTACACCAGGACGATACTAAAGTATCTTCCACTCTGGAACGTGACGCAAATATATTATTTTTATATGAAATAACCCAAATTAGTCAAACAAAATTTATTTGCCCACGCCGGGATTCGATCCCACGACCTTCGGATTGCGAGTCAAGAGCCTTACCTCTTGACCACGCCGGCCGTCAATAAACAGTATCAGTAATTTGGAAGGCGGGTATGGGTACCGCCGTCCCGGGAACCATGTATTGGATTATCAACACCGTACGGGTAGCCCGGGTTCATGGGGCGAGGTTTGTCAGGATCTCGGCGGCGGTGGAATCTGCCCCACCAACTACGTAGAAGGCCGGATCGGGAGAGACCTTTTTTTACAATCGCTCGACACATTGCCTATCTCTTCTTTGGGGATGCTGTGTGAAGGTTCGTTTCAGGGAAAGGGAGGAGAGGATCTTCTGAGAAGGAAAGGGTATTAGGGGTGGGTAGAAATGTGGGGGTCTGCGTGTCCAGGAGAGCGGATGTATGAATCCATCCCTCCCACTGCGGTGCAAAGCGATGTTCCGAGAGAGTAAGGCTGGAGAAGTCAAAGGGACTCCCTCAACCACTTTCTCTAGATCCAACCTGCCATGCAGCTGGTGCGCAGACGCATCCGCCGCCAAGACCTGAAAAAACCTCACCCCATGAACCCAGGCACCCCTGCTAGTCACCAAACGTTGCGAACCACTAAGGATGACCTACGGCAGACGTGTTGGTTATCAAAAAAATGGTTCCCGGGGCGGGGTACCCATACCCGATTCTCATGTTTGTTATTTTTGTAATACGAAAAATGGATATAAAAAAGCCTACCCCCCATCCCTCTCAACCCCCTCCCCCTCTCACCCCACAACCTCTAACCACCCTCCACCCCCCCGCCTCTTTTACCCCCCCCCCCCTATATAAAAATCAATTGCTGTTTGTTAGTTTCACTAAAACTCGAGAACGGCTGGGCCGATTTAGCTGATTTTGGTTTTGAAATGTTTGTCGTAGTCCAGGAAAGGTTTAAACGTTGAGAAAATATGGAAAAGTTGCGAGGAAGATAGTAAAATCAACAATTTAATTCTCCCATATAAACTGTTCTACATACTTTCCTGTGAATTGCTAACCGTTCATCCGATTGCGATGAAACTTTGGTGAGTTGTTGTGAGCACGCCCGCAAAGTAGTCCAGTCAATAAATGCTCCAAAAGGAGGTGTAGAGTGCGTGAGCAGGGACCTAAGCGATTCCTCCAGAAACTTGTTTAGGGTGCTTAGGGTGTGAACATACTAAAAGTCCTGACGTCTTGGTTGTGAGCTAGGGGGAAGGGGGGGAGGGGGAGGTCCCAATTTTCGGGTTTCCGCTTATATCTCAAAAACGGTGCGTCACACATGAAAATTTCCTAAGGATAAGTAAAAAAAGCTCATAAAATTATCTACAACTTTTATTATTTACGTAATTTTCGAAATCACGTCCATTTTTGACTTACACGCTCCACAAATGTAGATATTTTTGAAAAAAATTATTTTACCTCACATTTTTCATCAAACATTCCTTCATATCGTCTAAAATATTCATCAAAGAAAGATATTTATTTATAAGAAGTTGTAATAAATTTAATTCCCTTTTAGAATATATATACATATGCAAATAAGTCTCCAACCAGTAAATATTTACAGCAATTTTAAGGTTTTGCGTAAAATGTCGTCATTTTCAGAAAAAGCTGTTTTTATCTTATTACTGACACACCGACGTGCAACGACGATTATGCGACGCTCTTTTAGTAAGGCGTATGATCAGATATGACCATGGAAACCACATTGATGCTATCATTCAAAAGCCGAGAAGGCATAACAGGAGGCAGATGTATTTTGCACAATGTACTAGAAGTGGTTAGTTGGTATGAGCGCAACTCATGAGATCTGCACTTCCCTTGAAGAGTATTGTGGAGTCTTCACGTCCAGTAACAACACAAGGACCTCGGACAAGCCCACCGAAGTAAAGATGCAGCAGACATTTTCAAACTCAGTCAGTGGTTTGATGCACATCCTCCCTTCCCACAAGCCAATGAAATAATGTCAATTCCCAATGTCTTCTGTCAGCTCGTCGATAAAAAATCACGATGAAAAGGTTGCAGTTGACCCAACATTTCTGTTTCACCGGATGTGTATAAGTAAACGATCAGATGAGGATTTGAAGAAATTCTTTGAGTATGAGTTGGCCCCATTTCCCTTGGCACTGTTCAATGAAGGTGGGATGTGGAAGACAACTAAATCTGTCCTGTACAGCTTATTCGAGCCTACCAAAAAACTGGTCTACTGTCTCAGGTGAACATAGTTGTGGACGGAAAATTTCTACTACACAGAGTAATTTGGCAAAAAGATGCCTTCCTTGTCACAATTTGTGATCGTTACATCAACTACGTCAACCACCACTATCCTGGATGACTCACACTGTGGTATTTGATTGGTACCCAAACCCAGCCAACGGTACAAAATCACAATAACAGATGCGATGATACAGACTGAGAAGGTCAGCTGACATCAATTTGACTTGGAACACTTCAATACCCGTTAAAAAGGAAGATTTGTTATCCAATCCTACCAACAAAAGTAACTTCATCTCTTTACTACAGACGAAGCTTCGGGAGAATGGGATACAGACTCTTCAGGACATGATGCTGACTTCCTTGTTGTGAAGATTGCTGTGGAACATTCCTCTCACAGTTTTGTGAGAAGCTTTCACTTCCTTTTGATTGCTTCCACTCCTCCCACCCAAGATATTCTGCTGCTGACAACGGACGAGGGAAAACCAAAACAATGCCACTGTCCATCCAAAAGATGCAGCACCGTGCATTTGAACACATCCTGTTCTTACATTCATTTACCGGCTGCGACACAACATCTGCAACTTTCAGGAGAAGCAAGGTGGGCATCTCAAAATTGTACTTGGAGTCAGAATTCATCAAGCAAGCGGCAATGATCTTTATAACCCCTCCTCTACTCACGGCGAGGTTGAAGAGGCTGGAAATAAATGTTTCCTGAAATGGTATGCGGCGCCAAAAAGACAGACCTTCCTTAACCAGTACCGCTTTTAGTCGTTCACAGGGTTGGTGGCAAATATGAAGCCTGACATCAGCTCCCTCCCTCCAACAGAGAACGCAGTTAAACAGCATTCCCAGTGCACCGATTGAGCTGCCCCCTGAATAATGGGGGTGGAAACATGAAGGAGAGACCCTGATGCCAAATACAACAAAAGATCCACCAGCGCCGGAGGTCCTTCTAAATATGATATTTTGCCGCTGCACCAGGGATTGTGCAATTGGCAAATGTGGATGCCGAAAAGCAATGCTGACCTGTTCTGCAGCGTGTCTCCGAGTCTCCTGCCAAGGGAGATGCCTCAATAGCGTGCCTGTTGCCGAGGACGACGATGACGACGACATAGAGCCCATTCAGCAAGAACCATCCAATACTGAGGATGAAGATGCCATGGATGAACAACGCTTGCGAGGACCCCCACGTCCAAGGAGGATGAGAATGTAACATGATGTTATTGAGAACAGTGATAACAATGAGATCTATAATTTTATGTGCTTAATGTAACGAAATAGAATAAACATTATGATTATAAAATACAATTATGTATTTTTCAAGTAATATGATTTTTACCTATTTTATTTAATAACTGGTTTTAAAGTGTGGTCACACATATTATTAGGCGAACGAACAAGTGTTGTGTGTCAGTAATAAGATAAAAACAGCTCTTTCTGAAAATGACAACATTTTACGAAAAAACTTCAAATTGCTGTAAATGTTGAACGGTTGAAGATAAATTTACATATGTCTATATATTCTAAAAGAAAATTAAATTCTTTACAACTTCTTTTGAATAAATTTTTTTCTTTGATGAATATTTTAGACGATATGAAGGAATGTTTGATGAAAAATGTGAGGTAAAATGATTTTTTTCGAAAATATCTACATTTGTGGAGCGAATAACTCGAAAATGGCTGGGATTTCGAAAATTACGTATAGAATAAAAGTTGTAGATAATTTTATCAGCTTTTACCTTCGATCAAGTATATCTAGATACGGCCTATCTTAGTAAGCAAGCCAGTAAAATTGACCCCGTGTAAGTAAATGTTAACAATACAACTATTGTACGTATTCCAGCGCCTCGCCTCGAAGTTCGTAAATCCGATCACAAAGTTCATTCTCAAATCCCATTATGTAGTTTTACCATTTAGCAACCAATCAGATATCGCGCGTGACGTATTATGGAGATGAATTTATCAATCCTACTTGGTATAAACTAGCCGTACACGCTCGTAAAGAAAATAACCCGAGAGCGTTCATTGTGCGACAAGAGGTGTTCTTTTAATTTTAAACAAACGTCGAGAAAATACGTCACGAAACCAAAGAAGGGCTGAATTGGGAGAGGATTAATAAATAACATGAAACATTTTAGTTTTCATTTTTAGTTTTTACATTCTGAACAGGTCCTCTAGAACCAAAAACGGTAGGTAAACCTACATTTTTTATTATTGGGCAAAGGTTTTATCTTAGTGAAAAATATTTGGTAAATAAATATTAAATAACCACTTGGAAAGACCCATTGCAGGGGTGTTAGTTACCCAATAAATGGTGGTTATGGGTTTCTCCCAACCGCCTGGAACCAGTTAGACTATGGCATCCCCAATTGGGGATGTGAGGCTGATTGTAGTGGGGAGGGGAAGGAGATGGGTTAGAGCAGCCGTATTTCTATTTAGTTCAGTCAAGGAAGGAGGTGTAGAGTGCGTGAGCAGGAACCTAAGCGATTCCTTCAGAAACTTGTTCAGGGTGCTTAGGGTGTGAACATACTAATAGTCCTGACGTCTAGGTGGTGAGCTAGGGGAGGAAGGGGGGGGGGGAGAAGGTCCCAATTTTCGGATGTGCGCTTATATCTCGAAAACGGTGCGTCGAAGAGGACAATTTTCTTATAATAAGTAAACGCTCATAAAATTATGTACAACTTTTATTCTATACGTAATTTTCTAAATCCAAGCTGAAAATAAATTAAATCCAAGTCTAAGTCCCACAATCTGTTACAAACAAAAGTGATGTGTCAGTAATAAGATAAAAACAGCTTTTTCTGAAAATGACGACATTTTACTAAAAAACTTAAAATTGCTGTAAATATTTACTGGTTACAGATTAATTTGCATATGTTTATTCCAAAAGAGAATTAAATTCTTTACAACTTCTTTCAAATAAATTTCTTTCATTGATGAATATTTTAGACGATATGAAGGAATGTTTGATTCAAAATGTGAGGTAAAATGATTTTTTTCGAAAATATCTAAATTTGTGGAGCGTGAAGTTTCTGTTCCTGCTCACGCACTCTACAACACCTTTTTGACCTTTCATTGACTGGACTAATTGTGGGATATTCCTTCGAAACTTCGAGGCAGAAATCTACCAGAAACGTTTTTTTTTTTCAAAGTAAGTTTTCAGTTAAAAAATAGTTGATACTTAGTCTTCTCCCACTAGCTCAATCGGAGAGTTATTTGCGGTGTTTTCAGTTTGTTGATGATCGATTTGGGAAACTACCAAACAAGGTTGGAAAATGAAAAGATTGGTACATAAAATAAAGAAATGTTTATTAATAAAACCATGTCCTTTGATATACAAATGCCCCTTTAGAGATATTGCAGCAAATGATTTTCTGACGCTTCTAGGAAAAGTTTTAATCTCTTTATGGACGGATTTGGAAGCTTATTTACTGATTTTAAAATTTATTTTATCGGAAGCAGATTTTTGAACAAACCAAAGCTTGTAACAAGAATTAAATTTACGGTACCCATCGCGTTGTTGCATCGCAGCCTGGGCAAGGGACGGCGAAATTTGACTTTGATCCTTTTTTTAAATACATACTAACTAATATATATATATATATATTTTAATCTACACGAATCAATCATAATCTTATTTCATAATTTTTTTTTTTAATTAAGTAAACGCTGAGGAAGTGAGCATTGCTCAGGAAATATGTCGGTTTTTTATAAACAATAAACGTGGTTAAAACTAAGAAAATTATTAATTGTGAAAAAGAAATTCATTCAGCAAAAAATACGTAGGTAATGGGCTATTATATTTTGTGCTTAAAATACGAAAAAAAAACTGAGAAACGTTTTTTTAATTAAAAAATAAATTAATTAATGAGCCCATTACCAGTTCGGCCCTTCCCTGTAAAGCGCTCACCCCCCCCCCCCCCCCCTCCCCGCTCGCTGAGCGGTAACACCGTTCTATCTCAACTCCCCGCCACGTGTCGAAGCGCGAATGACGTCAGAATATTGCTTGACAAATTTTAAAAACTATAATGTTTTTCACGTTTATGAATGCGCTGTGTAAATGCGATCTGTAACACATATATTTTCTTCTGTATTCTGATAGCTGACTACGTTTTCAAAAATAAAGTCCGCGACGTGTACCTTGTAAAATATTCGGTAGTGGTATATTTTTGTGTTTGAAAAAATTTACCCCCGTCTGGACGGCTGGCAATGCAAATTAGTTTCAGTGTAGCCCTCCAGCCCAATAAAAGATACAATTAAGAACTGTGCCTTCTAAACGGTGCAATACGATGCATATACTTTTTCATAAATGGGCCGTAAGCCAATTTTATTCTGGTTTCGGGAGTTTGAGGGCCATTATTATTTTTATACGGCCTGTCTAGATATCCTTGGTCGAAGGCTTTTACTTATTATCAAAAAATTTTCCTCTGCGGCCCACCGTTTTTGAGATATAAGCGGAAACCCGAAAATTGGGACCTCCCCCTCCCCCTCCCCCCCCTAGCTCACCACCTAGACGTCAGGATTTTTAGTATGTTCACATCCTAAGCACCCTAAACAAGTTTCTGAAGGAATCGCTTAGGTCCCTGCTCACGCACTCTACACCCCCTTCCTTCACTGGACTAAAGGTTTCTGTATATACTGGTGAGCTCTGGCATTATGAAATTTGTATATAAAATTGCAATTGGTGCCACGCAAACTGTTTGAAAACTGAATGTACCGGGAGTGAATGTATGGAATGCGGGAGGAGGTGGCGGATGGGAGAGGGGTGAAGGATGAGGGAGGGAAGGGGAGGGGGACAAGGGAGGGGAACTCGGGAGAGGGGGCCCGCGGGATGGGTTGGGGAGGGGAACCCGGGAGGTGGGAGGGGAACTCGGGAGGGGGGAGAGGAAAACGGGTGGGGGTTTAAGGGATAGGGGAAGCGGGCGAGGGGAGTGAGGAGAGGGGAAGGGGACGTTGGAGAGGAAGGGGAGGCAGAAGGGGAACGGGACGAATGGGAAAGGACACGAGCTCTGGCATCATGAAATTTGTATAATAAAATTGCAATAAGTGGCACACGAGCTGTATGAGAACTGAATGTATCGGGAATGAATGTATGGAATGCAGAAGGGGGGAGGGGAACCCGGGAGGGTGGAGGGGAACTCGGGAGGGGAGAGGGGAATTCGAGAGGGGGATCCGCGGGAGGGAGGAGGTGATTATGGGAGGGGGGAGGGGAACTCGGGAGGGGGGATCGCGGGACGGAAAAGGGGGGGAGTAGAGTGAGGAGAAGGAAGGTGGAGGAGGAGTGGGAACGCGAAAGGGGAAGGGGACGCGGGAGAGGAAGGGGAGGTGGAAGGTGAACGGGACGAATGGGAAAGGACGCGCAGGGAGAAACAATTTCGTTATTAAATGGCAAAGGTTGGTACCCGGCATATATATAAATGCTAATAAATGAAAATGAATCGCCGAAATGTATGTACGCGCATAACTTCCGAACGACTACACCAAATTGGATAATTCTTTTTTTGTTGTGTTTGTTATTGCCAGGACAAGGTTTGTATATAACTACTGGTGAGCTCTGGCATTATAAAATGTGTATACTAAAAATTCAATGGGTGGCACGTGAGCTGTTTGAAAACTAAATGTACCAGAACTGAATGTATGGAATGCGGGAGGGGGGATAGGAACTTGGGTATTGGTGCCGCGGGTGGAAAGGGACGGGAACCAGGGAGGGGGAGGGGAACCTGGGAGGGGGGAAGGGAATTCGTGAGGGGAGTTGGCGGGACGGGGGAAGAGGAGTGGAGTGGGGAGTCGGAAGGTGGAGGAGGCGGAGTGGGAACGTTTGAGGGGAAGGGGACGCGGGAGAGGAAGGGGAAGCGGAAGGTGAACGGGACGAATGGGAAAGGACACGCAGGGAGAAACAATTTTTTGTTGAACGGCATAGCAACGCATGCCGGGCACCAGCTAGTATATAAATGAAAATGAATCGCCGAAATGTATGTACGCGCATAACTTCCGAACCCATGCATGCCGGGTACCCGCTGTATATAATTTATTTATTTATTTATTTACGGACAAAATAGTCCATTAACAGTATAACAATAACACGAATAACAAGCGAGCCTAAAGGCCCGACCCGCCTAGCAATTGATCACTGTTCGCATCGATTACCGTTCGCATGTCATTTTTTGTAACCAGCACCACTTTTCGTAACAATCACCACTTTTCGTAACGATTCACCAGTTAACCCCATGTGTCGAGCATGCGTAAAGAAGTTTTACTTTAAAAAAATGGGGCATTTGGGACTCTTGTTTTTTGTATCGTATAATAAGGGACAAATAAAAACATTTATTTTTAAATATAAAACTTTTTGCATAAAAATATTCAATGAAAATGAAATTCGGTCAACCCTGTAGATTTTACGAACGTGAAACAAGGAATTCGTATGTATTTACATTTCGTTTCCAAAATATTATTTCAAACTGTTGTAATTCAGAGCGACGCGGACACGTCCTCGTCTGGCCACGTTTCGGACCGTAATGAACTGCGAAATTTTGTGTTTCGGCGCTATGATAAAATCGTCAAATGCGAAGCTGTTAATTAATTAAAATTAAATGCTTCCCAAAATTATTTTTCGGTCAAACTTATTTATGATTTGTCAATAATGTCTTAGCACAATAAGTATGTAAAAAAATATGAAATATATTAGTTTATAAGTGCGCAAATAAATACACAAATGGACCAATTTTCGTCAAGAAACACATGTACGTACATATTTTTTAATGATTTTATTGAAACTAAAATTAAAATTCTAATACATAACTTTGCTAGATAATGTATTGATTTATTTCACTGCATGATTACATTATTTGAAATGGGTGTGGTATAATACAAAAACTTTTTTGAAAATTTAACAAATCTGCCAACGACCTATGGAATAACCTTATTATACTAAAAATTAAAAAAAATTCTAAAAATTTATTACATAACTATGCTAGATAAAAGAACAATCTTTCGAAATCCATTTATAATTTTTTGTGGAAAAGAGTCAATACGTCTAAAAACTTTTTTGAAAATGACATATTTCTGGGTTTCTCTACCTATGTCCTCTTAAAATTAAAGTTACAAATATACCCAAACAAACTTCTGCGCCATTTTGCGGGGCAAAATCCCAACTAAAAGCAATTAGGAACTACTTGTTTTGTTTTGTTACTAAAAATAAACTGGTGAACATCTGCTGTCCAGAACAAATTAAACTACGATTTACACTGAACAGGTAATACTTAGAAGTGTGATATTACTAAATAAATGAATAATGTCTTAAGGTACAAAAGAGACATGCGTTTTTGATTGAGACAGCGTGAGTGAACGCACACAGAAGCAAGTCTGTTATCCATTCGTCCTCTCTTGTTATGCAGGCTTCACGGAAGCAAAGATAAAAAATAAAACCACATCTAATTATCGACTATTTAAACAGAAGAAATCTTGGTGACAATCAAGGACCGATCACTACAGTTAGCGCAGCGAATTTAAGCAGCAGCAACCAAAAAAAGACTACATTTGACTATATAAGTTCATATTTAATTAGAAAGAAAATGGTTGTCATAAGACACGCAGACTTAGGACTTCAAACAGGTGAATGAAATTGATTTTCTCTCCAAGAAAGATTGAATTTTTAAAAACAATTTCCTCAAAGGTACCTACATAAAAATTAGCACATTCTGGGCACACAGAGACCCATCTATTGACCTGTCTCTGCATAGTGACTTACATGATATTAAATTATGGTCATAAGTTTGGTCCGAAGTTACTTGAAAACTTCTGTTTAAGAACTTGCATCCCGTGTAGGGTTGCCATCTGTCCGGTTTTAGCCAGACATGCTTGGCTTTTTTAGGTCGTGTCCGGCTAAATATTATATGTCCGGCCTGTACGGCTTTTGTTAGGCTTTTTGTTAGTGTAACGTGGTGCACGCAGCGCCTGCAGAACGAACGCAAAGCAAGCTACGCAAGGCGCAAGGTGTTAAGAACGAGACGGGGGCGGGGGACAATGGCTATTCTTAATTCGCGCGGGATTTGTCTTCCAAACTTTTGTGGACTCAGTGGACCAAGGAACACAATAAATTGCAAACAGAAACAATTGCTAAGATGATATAGGTACACAAAGTGTAATTTAAAAATGAGAATTTTATTACACGATTTCCAAAGAAAACAACGTTTTGGATAAAGTAGGTGAAAGAGCCAAATATACAAAATTGTAGATTTTTGTAATTTTTGAATAATTTGGATAGTCGAGATTTCATTTAAATTTATTTTTTTCGTTTTCGTTCACAAAGATAGATATGTTTCATTTTATATTTCTTCTTCTTCGATGGCGCTACAGCCCATATCGAGCTTTGGCCTCCTGCAACAGTCGCCTCCAACTCCTCCTGTCCTCAGCGGCTGACTTCCAATTTGGTACCTGGAGAAGCTGTGCTGCATCCCCTCTTACTTTGTCTTCCCACCTCTGGGTCTTCCCACTTTTCTCTTTCCACCTAGGTGTCCAGTCAAAATTCTTTTTGGGACGCGTGTATCCGGCATTCTCTGTACATTTATATTTATTTAATTAAAATTTTTAGTCAACTGTTAAACCAGAAAAAGAGTGAGTTTTGTTTGTTTGTTTTATAAATTTATTGTGTTATGTCTACAGACATAAGACTCAATATTTTTTTATTGAGATATTCTATATAAATGCCAAATTATGACAAGAATAAGACTGATTAATGATTGTTGTTATTAAACTGGTTAATGTGTGATTAATAAACAACTAAGTTACAACTTGTAACAGAATTTTTATTATTACGTATAAAGTTATGTCCAAAATTACGTACGTACGTCCGGCTTTTAGGGAAAAATGTCCGGTCTAATACAGCGCAGAGTCTTTTTCGCAGGCTTTTTTATTATGGAAGATGGCAACCCTAATCCCGTGGAATAGATTGCTAACTTTGACGGACGCTTGGGTTAACAGAATACATGACAGACGAGAGAATATCATATATGACACACCACTGGGCAAAAAGAACAGGACTATCGCGTAGAGGTTTTTTTTTTACATGGAGGCCCATTGGAAAATAATTCCCCTCAGGGATTAAGTCATCCAGGAAGGAGAGGAAGATTTGGGAAGGAAAGGGGTATGAGGGGTGTGTACTGTGTACGAATCTTGGGGTCAGTATGTCCAGGAGTGACCGACGTACGAATCCATCCCTCCCACTGTGATGCAAGGCGATGTTCCGAGAGTGTACGGCTCAACCATCCTCTCCTGATCCGACCTGCCGTGCAGCTGGAGGGTAGACACGTCCGCAAGACCCAGACAAACCTCACCCCATGAACCCGGGCTCCCCTGCTAAGTCACGAAACGGAGTGAACCACTTGGGGTGACCTATGGCAGAGGTGTTGGTTATCCAATCAATAGTTCCCGGGGCGGCGGTACTTGTACCCGCCTCCCAAATTGAAATTTTGTTATTTTACTACCTGTTCTCACGACATTTCGCTTTCGAACGAATTTCTCTCTTTTGGGATATTGGTCAAATAATACAATAATAATAATTTCTTCCGGGCTACACGCAGAAGTTGTGCAATGCATTAAAATCCCTATTGGCAAGCACACAACAAAATAATTTTCCAAATTAAGAAAGGAAGGAAATAAATCAAAATATGTAACTTATGAAAAGAAAAAGAATAACAGCGTATAGTTACACTAAACATCACAAAAGTAAAAAAAAAAAAAAAAAACAATATTGACATTATAATATATGTATTTGTATGTCGTAAGTACTGGGCGCCCAACCAACCGATTGCGACATTCAATTGAGAGCATTTCAGGATTTTAATAGCTTGCATCGGAAGTTGCCGCTTTGTGCCTTATTGTGGTATAAGAACAATTTTATCAGACTGAAGTATTGATTTCGGTGGCACTGCAATACCCCGGTAACCGAAACAATAGCACGTAAGCCTTGTTTCATTAAACTCTTATTGCATCCTCCAATCTGTGTTTGGGTATATTGTATCCATAGGTCTGCCGTGTAGAATTTAGTACCTACAGAATGACTCAAAAAAACTCCTCAAGAGGAACACAAGAGGGCATACATTAATTATGTGAACTCAAAAGGGGGGGGGAGGTCCAGCAAAATCTCACGTTACTTGAAAAAAATGCACGAAGTGACCCAAATTTATCTCACCCCAAGGGGGGGTCTAGATTATAAAAAAAACTGCTCTCGTAATTAATGTAGCCCCCTAAGCCAAAAATGTGTATATTTTTAGAATGCCCTTATATCACCTCGAAAATATTATTATTATAGTAAAATGTATAAACCGCTCGGCAAACGGAGTCTAGAAACGGTCGATTTTAGAGCAAAAACGGTAATTTTTTGTTATTTCTTTCCTGAATAATTTTATGAAAAAGACATAAATTCAAAAAGGGGAACCGTCCCGGAAAATCTTAGCCATTTTAAAAAGTGGTTTCTTACTTGCCTTCATATATTTTTAATGGAAAAATACATTTTAAGTGGTTTACGCTTGTATTTCTTTATAAACTAACTTTTTATTTTAATTCTTTTCAGGAGTAATGATAGGAAAAGCTTTAATTTATCTGAAGCATATTTCTTGATATTCATAAGCAATATTGTTGATTCATAAGATTAATCAAAAATATGAATTTTTCACTAAGCTTAAAGGCTTCTTCGCGAAAGGTTACTCCTCTGCTTTTTAATAATAAACTCCGCTGAGAGCTACGAGCTCCTTATCTCTGGACAGGAGACACTTACAGATGTCATAAAATGTACCTAATCGGTTTTTGTACCTATCCTCTTCCGGAGCGGAATATACACTCTATAACGTTCTCTAGAGATATTACAAATCAGAATCTAATAGTTGCTCGAAATAACTTAAGATTTCCTACTTCTGCTAATAACTTTACTCTTCTACTACAAATACCTTCCTACTTTCTTGAGTCTCACAACAATCCCCAAATGGGAATACCGTAGTTGTATTAGATCCAGTAGTTGTGGGTAATAACATAAAAGAGCTATAATCCGTTTGGAGTAAAAACAAAATAAATCTAGGGAATTGAAATGGAATTGAACACTAAATTTGTGGAAACTGACACTACTCATTCGTATACCTTTGCATATATATATATATATATATACATATATATTCTATTTGATGTATACCCACACATTACAAATACAAAGAACATTAGCAAAACATTCCAGAGAACCGTAAGATGGTGTGACTTTAAATGATTTTCCATTTTCAAACTACATAACTTTTTACAAAATCAGTTAGAAAATTTTGTCGCATTTATTGTAAACTAGCTGGTACCCGGCGTGCGTTGCTATGCCATTTAATAAATAAATTGTTTCTCCCTGCGTCTCCTTTCCCATTCGTCCCGTTCACCTTCCTCCTCACCTTCCTCTCCCGCGTCCCCTTCCGACTCCTCCTCCACCTTCCCTTTCCTCACTCTACTCCCCCCCTTCCCCCGTCCCGCGAACCCCTCTTCCGAGTTCCCCTCCACCCTCCCGTAGTCGCCTCCCCCTCCCGCGGATCCTATGTTGTCGATTCAAAATCCTTAATTTAATACGTGCTTCAATTTGAGTGGACCCGAGGAAAGTAGGTAGAACAGTTTATATGGGAAAATGAAATTATTGTTTTAACTATCTTCCTCGCTAATTTTTCATATTTTCTCACCGTTTAAACCTTCCCTGGACTACGACAAACATTTCAAAACCAAAATCAGCTAAATCGGCCCAGCCGTTCTCGAGTTTTAGCTAGACAAGCGAACAGCAATTGATTTTTATATATATAAATGTACTATGTTTGCGGAGTCCAAAAAATACAGAGATGGGGATTAAAGTGACATTTCGGATTGGAACGTTTTTGCATACCATTTTTATGAGCTTAATACAACGATTTTTAATATGAATACTCAGTGAGACTATGGCATCCCCAATTGTGGTATGTTGTGAGGCTGAAGGTAGTGGGAAGGGGAAGGAAATGCCTAACCTAACAATACCTAACTATTCAGATCTGGTCACCAAACACGGCTAAAGTCATTTGAAGCAACGTTTCAATTCTGAATGGTGGTCTAAAGGCGGGTACAGATTGCCGTAACGTAACACGCAATGTAACACGCAATGAAAGAATTTGCCGTCCACATTGCCGCAATGTATCATGCAATGCAACAGAATTCTCATAGTGTGGACGCCTTGCGCGCACGAACCGCGCACACTCCGCGCGCGAACAGAGCATTTCAACTTGTGCGCGCCGCAATCCACAAATCTTCGGTTTTTTCGCCGAATACAAAGGGGCGCGCAGTGTGCGCGGAGCGTCTGTGTGGACGGCTTGTTCGTGTCTGTACGTCAGAACGCGCGCGAACAATGGAGAACTTGTTCTCGGCAGACTGAGCTATGTTCACTGCGCGCATGCCGGGAACAGCTGCGAGTAGGTACATGTTCGGTTCGTGCGCGCGCTGCGTCCACACTTATGAAATGTTCCTTTCGTGTTACATTGCATGCTACGTTACAGCAATCTGTACCCGCCTTTACACCAGGGCCACCCTGGGAGTTTCTTCCATTCTGAAACGTACCGCAAATATACTATATATTATTTTTATTTAATTAATTGTGAAATAATACATATTAATCAAATAAAAATTATTTGCGCACGTCGCGTCTGATTCCTTCCCGCGACTCGGGAAGGAATCAGACGCGACGTACTACTCCACGACCACGGAGGCCGTCGATACGCCAATCCAAAAGATTTTTTTTTTAAATGCGAGTTCTAGAATTCAAGTAAACATAAGATATTATGTTTACTGACATACACTAATATACTTTACAATATAAATTACTCAAACCATCATAGTCTTTAAGGAATTTATAAAATAAATAAATAAAAAATTTCCTGTATACAAAAACATCTGAAAATCTGCTAAACAATTCAACCAATTTTTGGAATACAACAACTAGAAACCAACTAATGCGATACTCTTTTTTCGAAGCATCATTGTTTCCACTTTGGCGGAGAAAAGTAATTAAAAAGAAGCGAGTATTTTCCGAGTGGTAGCGAGAATTGCGCGAACATCCGCGATGATCAAAGTCACCCTCAATTCAAAAGTCGCCCCGTATTACCATTAGGTATCAAATAAAATACATATTTTACTGTTCCACCCCATACATCGGATGTTTGATACACTTTCTTTGAAAATAATGTGTTCCAGAATGGAAAAAGCAGAGTCATTGCCACGCGAGGCGAAGGGAATGCAAATTATTTTCTGAATATCTAAAATGAACGATGTGGGGCGTCTTTGGTGAAGTTCTGTAAATATATGCGTAGAACTACAGACGCGGAATAATAATGTTTGAACTTCTTTCTGAGCCAATCTCGTTTCAGAGCAGATTATAGCTTTGCTGTAATATTCGAGATATATACATAATATTTTTTTATATTTCTTATCATAAGATTTTGACGACCTCCGCGGCCGAGGGATAAGTCTCTCGACTAGCAATCTGGCGGGACAGATCCTGGCCGTGTTTAAGTAAATTTCATTTGATTGAATTTTGTTATTTCACAATTTAATAAATACTATTAAGCATATTTACGGCACGTTCCAGAGTGGTAAAAATTCTCACAATCACCCTGAATTTTAAAGATCACTATTCAAAATTGAAAAGTTGCTTGAAATGGCTTTAGCCGTGTTTTGTAACCAGATCTGAATAGGCAGGTTCTTCCCCACCTTTCTCTTGCCCATCTGTTTCCCCTTCACACTAATCTCGGATCCACAATATACCCCAATTGGCGATGCTATTGTCGCACTGGCTCCAGGCGGTTGGTTTGGGCCTCTGGAACACTGTCGATACCGTTTACGATACCGTTTTATCGATACCGTTTTGTGTTGATTTGTCGATACCGAGCCATTAGAACGACGTGTGACGGGCTTAATTGCATATATGCACAAACCAGAGAAATTTCAGCATAAACGTCTCATAATATTGCGCTAAGAATATTTTTATTACCAAGCCAAGAAAAACTTTTATAATAAATAATTCAGGAAATCAAAAAACTAAAGTTTCGATTTTTTATGGTTATTGGGTATTGAGCCAATATTTACAAATTCTTGAAGAATAAATTTACCGTAATTCTGAAAATTAATTAAATTATTTAAATATTAAAATTTGTCCTTTCTATTCAATATTTTGACAATGTCTCACGAAATCGATTTGTTACTTTCTGTTCTTCCTGCAAGGAATATTTATGACGAGTTCGGTAACAGTTTAAAGGATTTTTATGCGAAATTAATGATTTTATCTGTCACCGGCAGCGAAAATAACAATACGCATTTCAGAATCGTTGTCTAACACGAGTATTTTTTTGTAAATTACTTCGAAGTCAATAGATTACATCATCTACATAACTAAAACTCGGGAGCGAATATGGTTTGCGTAGAGATTTCATAGTACCTATGCGACTTTATTATGTTAGCATTTTTCTTCTAAATCAGAAAATCGTGCAAATGTAAGTGGAATGTGGTATCAATTTTTTTTTATAAGAACTTAGTTTACAATAACTTAGTTTTCATCACTTTATTTTTATACTAGCAGACCCGGCCAAACGTTGCTATGGCTAACGTAACACAACGCCATTACCCAATCTTTATAAAATCATGTATTAATAAGCATGTATTATACATAAATATAAACTAATTAACTCACCACTAATTATACAATGCTTGCAATGCAACACTGGATATTTGAAAAGGGAAAATCAAATACCTACTTACTCTAGGACATCTATTTTCCAATTTCTTCCGTAGAACGAATTTCAAAAGTGACTACAGTACGGCCCGCCAGCCGTTATAAATCGCACAAAAATATGTTTTCTTTGAATTTCTCGGCTTTTCTCTAATATAATTTACATTTATTAGACATATAAACATTCCTCTTCAATCACTCTATCTACTGGTGAAAAACGTATGAAAATCCGTTGCGTAGTTTAAAAGATTAACGCGCAAATACATTTTGAGCGACTTCATTTTATACTATGTAATGATGATTCACAATCTACAGGTTTCATGA
Source organism: Limnephilus marmoratus (assembly GCA_917880885.1). Taxonomy (NCBI): domain Eukaryota; kingdom Metazoa; phylum Arthropoda; class Insecta; order Trichoptera; family Limnephilidae; genus Limnephilus; species Limnephilus marmoratus. The sequence continues at coordinate 64,146,966 of OU862908.1, forward strand.
AGAATGTTCCCTTCGTCAGGAATAAATGTACACTAGCGTTTAAAATGAAATATAAACCACCACGGATGGGGATTGTAGAGGGGGGGGGGGGGGTGAATTAGTAAAAGTAGGAAAAGTTTTTTAGAGTTTTACAATACAATACTGCGCCTGCGCTCAACACAGGTTTTCCTAGTGAGATAGGACATCACACACTATAAGTCTAGAATTAATAAAAATTAAAATACAATTATAACATAATATAAGAGTTTAATTATATCTCAGAGATCTACATCGCAATAGTGGACGTGATTGCGATGATCATTTATTGAAGATTGATCATGATCATGCTTTTGATGTAAATACGCAGGTGTAATGTAACAGCACGCACCCGGAGGACTTTAACCAGCGATTCCTTAGCGTATTTGAAATAAAGCACGTAGATGTCACATTGCTATTTTTTTTCAATTACATCTTCATTTTTTACTCCAAACATGCTCGGCAATCACTGTTTAATTTTTTTCGTGTACGTGTAGTTGCACTCTTTATACAAGGTAAAAAATACTTCACGCAGGGCACGTAAGGCATCGCAGATTAATAATGTTGAAATTTTATAAATTAGAAAAATGTTATTATCGATGTAATTAAAATAATAGGCAGAAATATAATCACCTTCTAAACATTTTCCCACTTAACCGGTCTTTCTCTGTAATGACATTGGAATTCCGAATTCTAATAAACTTTTTAAATATTAATCCTCCTCCTTCCCTCTACCATCCCTATCTAAGGGTGATCTTTATTTAATGGTTCCATGATAATTTACAATCATCAATCATTTTAAAAGTCATTATAAGTTAAGATAAAAAATTATTAAAAAATATCCCATAACTTAATCTAATGTAACCTATTTAACCATCACTTTTAACGACTTTTCAAAAGAGGTGTTGAAGTCGCATAATTCTGAGTTGTCCGGTCACCATAATTTAACATTTTTTCATGTATATTTTTTCTCCTGAAGGAATGAACATTGTTCATGAAACGTATAGATTGTGTATGTAAAAACGACGTGTTGTAAACTAAGTTGTTCATCTTTAAAATAAAATAAATACTGCCATGACAAAGTGATAACCGGTTGGAAGAACTTTTCTACAATAAATGTGTAATTAATTTTTCAATACAAATACTGCTCAATGAAGGCAGAGATTTTAATGAACTCCAGACCCCAGTTAGATCTCTCGTGATGCATCGTTCTGAAACAACGATGCTGATGAAGTCATTCAACTTATCAACTAACTATGTAATTGTCCAGTATTTTTTTTTTTTTTTACATGAGCTCCACGCAGGAGGCCCTGAGGAAAATAATTTCCCTCAGGGTCTATGTCATCTTTGAGGATGCTGTGTGGAGGGTTTTTTTTAAGGAAAGGAAGGAGAGGAGAGTTCTGGGAAGGAAAAGGGTTTAAGGGGTGGGTAGGAATGTGGGGTTCAGTATGTCCTGGTCATCCGCCTCCAAGACCTAGACAAACCTCACCCCATGAACCCGGGCACCCCTGCTAAATCACCAAACGTAGCGAACCGAACGAATAAATGATATCGATACTAAAAAATTATCAAAAAAGAAACCTACTTTAATTTTCAAGGGAATATTTAATGATTATGATAAAGAAGATTTCACTTGTGACATCATCGAACAAAATGAAGAAATTAAAATTATGTCAGAAAATAATGAACATAAACCTGTCTTCAACATCAAGAAAATAATTAAAAATAAATTTAATGATACATCTAACTATGTGGTCGAAGTAGATAGTGAAACCCGGAGAATACTCTTAAACAAAGATAAAATTAAAATCGGATACCAAAGAATCTTTTTTGAAGACGCAAATCCAGTTATGCAATGTTACCACTGTTTACGCTTCGGACATGGTACTGCAAGATGTCTGCAGAGAGAGAAGGACGAAAAGCCTGTTTGCAGTTACTGCGGTCTCGATCACACACACAGCGATTGCGGGAACAAGGACAAACAACCAAATTGCAAAAACTGTTGTATTCAAAATGAAAAATATAAATTGACATTTCCAGTTAATCATAGAGCAAATGACAAAAACAACTGTAAGGTATATAAAAAAATGCTCGCAATTGCTGAACAAAATATTGAATATTAATTTTATCATATCAAAAAAAATGCAACAATATATTTTAAATATATTTTTGTTATATTTTAGTACTTTGATAATTAACATTAATGAAGATCATCAATTTAATTTACATGTATATGTGATATGTAAACTCTCACTATACTGTTGTTGGCAGCAAATGAATGTAAGGCTTTTAATGTATATGTCAAACTGTATGACTAAAACAAATTCACTTTATATTGAAAACATTGTGACATGTTACCTTCTCATTAAAATAATTGTTTATTTATATTTTTGCTCCTATTACATTCTAAGCATACTGATGGTAGGATTTCAGGTGAATATTTTCAAATAAAAAATGTCTTTTAGTTATATTGATGATGAAAGAGATGTAAATTATTGTAAAGTTAATAATTTGCATGAATGGATTCAAATGCAGACTACAAGAAAATGTGAAACAAATAATCTAACTTGTGTAGAACTAAACATTAGGTCGATGTGCAAGTATTGGGACCTCTTTCATGCTTATTTTAAAAACTGTATAAATCACATTGACATACTTATGCTTTGTGAAACAGCAATACGTTCAGAACAAGTTGGTTTCTATGAAATTCCCGGATTTAATTCATATCACTATTGCAGAAGTAACAAATCCGGTGGAGGTATTTTGTTATATGTAAAAAATAATCTTACCTTCTCGCAAATATTTATAGACACAATATATTTTGAAAACATTTTTGGAAAATTGACACTTAAAAATAATAAAAATTTAAATCTTTTAGCTATATACCGACCTCCGAATCTCAATAAACAAGCATTTTTGTCTGAAATATCTTCTGTGTTTAAAAATAATATTGACCCAAATGAAAGTGTCATATATTTTGGTGACATCAATTTAAATTTATTAAATAGAAATGATTCAGTCATAATAACTTATGAAAATATCCTTGCAAATAATTATTTAATAAAATGTATAAATGACGTAACAAGAGAAGTGATAGTTCAACAGCAAATAAACAGCTCGTGTATCGATCATTTTTTTGTAAGGATTAGCGGAAGACAATCCGCTGGAGCTTTTACAGGTGTGAGTTCAATCTCCTCATGCGTATGTGATTATAACATTGCAGATCACCACACCACGGCTATAAATGTTCGGTTAGATTCTAAAGAAAAAATAAACTTAAACAAAACTGAAAATATAACGATTCTTTCGCAGAGACATATCGATAATAATGTCCAAAATTATGATTGGAAATCACTTCTAGAAGAAAATGACTGTACCATTATTTACTCAAAATTTCAAAAATATTTTGATGATTTGTATAAAAATAGCACAATTGTGATAAGTAAAAAATCCAAAACCAGGCCTTATGCGAAAAACGATTGGATATCTTCCGATGTTTTATGTAAAATTAAAAAAAGAGATAACTTATATAAACGTTGGAAAAATGCTCCGACAAACAAATATTACGAGAAAGAATATAAATGTTTTAGAAATGTGTTAAATAAATTATTAGTTAAACTAAAAACTTCTTACTATAATGATAAATTCAAAAACTATTTTCAAGATTCAAAAAAAACATGGGAGGAGTGTAATAAAATTTTAGGAACTAAATGTAAAAATGACTGTGATGAAAATGCTTCTAAATATCTGTTGAAAGATCGAACAAAAGAAGTTTTAATTAATGATTTTGTTGATTATTTCTCTGAAAGTGTTTACAATATGTTACACAAGTGCAATCATAAGACAACTGAATTTGAACCAGAGGCGATGCCTCAAAGCATGTACCTACCGAGGGCAAAAGCGGCGGATATAGAAAGTATTGTTAGACAAATGAAGATTTCTTCCCCAGGAATTGATAATATCAGGATGAAAGATATTAAAAAACATATTTTAATCCTTGGTCCAATTATAACCCATTTTATAAACAGAATCTTATTTCAAGCTAAAATCCCCGATGATTTAAAATGTAGTATTATAAGACCTATATATAAGGGAGGTGACCACACTGTATTGGGTAACTACAGACCAATTAGTATCTTGCCATCTCTAGAAAAAATTCTTGAAAAATATATTCAAATAAAATTAATAAAATATTTAGAAGATTTTTCTATAATAGACACTAATCAATACGGTTTCCAAAAAAAAAAGAGTACCGAATTGCTGCTTCAAAAATTTTCCAACATGATAAATAATGAATTAAACTGTAAAAAACATACATTAGTCTTATTTATAGATTATTCGAAAGCTTTTGATACCATTGATCACGGTAAATTACTTAAAATACTAGAAATTATAGGAATAAGAGGAAAACTACTAAAACTTTTTGAAAATTACCTAAACAACCGATGCATGAAATTAAAACTCTTAAAATCTTTAAGTAAAAAAAAGAAGTTTTTTGCCGGCGTTCCTCAAGGTTCCATATTAGGTCCAATCCTGTATATTATATATGTATCTTTTATTAAATTCATTTTTAGACATGTAAAGTACTTTGTATACGCGGATGATACTGCTTTAGTTATTTCTAGCAGTGATTTGCAAACTTGTATAGATCTTTTACAAAAAGACTACATTGAACTCTTAAAATGGTCTCACGACTCTGGCTTAATTATAAATGCCAAAAAAACTAAATTGTTACACATAAGATCCCCTAATGTTAAGGTATGTATTACACCTGAAATAAAGACACATACATCAGATTGCTTACACAATGGTATTCCAGCATCGTGTACATGTGAAAATATGGAACTAGTTAAAGAGTATGTTTATTTAGGTGTTATTATTGATTGCTTTTTCAAGTGGGATATACAAATAAACAAAGTTTGTGCACGATTAAGATCAATTGTAAACAGATTGTATAAACTAAAATTTTTTGTTCCTCTCTGCACACTTCGAATAATTTATTTATCTCTAGCTGAATCTGTTATAAGGTATGGAATAACAGCTTGGGGATTTTCTTGTAAAACAAATATAGACCATGTTCAATCAGTGCAAAATTCATTGGTTAAATTATTAGCTGAAAAAAATTTATACAAAGAAAGGCATAATATTCCATACTTTTATCAAAGTCTCAAAATTCTTTCAGTGAGAGCAATTATGTGGTACAAAATTATATTTCAGCACATAAATAACCCTTTATATATAAACAGGCTGGAACACAACCATAATACTCGTTTTAACTTTAATGAAGGACTAATTGTACCTAAACATACAAATAAATATGGACAAAGAACGTTAAATTACATGATTCCCAGTTGTTTAAATATGCTTCCAGCTGAAATTAAAAACTGTACCCAAAACAAACAATTAATGAACTTACTGAAGACTTGGCTTATGGAAAGAATTCATTTGTATTAGCTTACAATAACATATTACTTATTCTAAAGACTTTAAAATTGTTATTCATGTTTTCATATATTTTTTTTTTTTTATCTAAGTATATTTCTGTAAAAAATTTAATTTTATCTTATATCTATAATTGTAAAAATGTATCTACTTAAGTATATTTCTGTAAAAAAAAATAATTTTATTTTATATCTTTAACTGTAAAAATGTAACTATTTAAATCTCTATAATAAGATCTTTATTGTAAAGAACCCGTTAGACAAACTGCTAAAAAGTAGTTTATCGGGACTTTTTGTCTTATATTTGTAAAATGTATAAAATAAATAAATAAAAAAAAAAAAAAAAAAAAAAAAAAACCGCTTGGGGTGACCTATGGCAGAGGTGTTGGTTATCCAATAAAGGTATATATGATTCAGGCGGTATATTGATTTTAACTTGATTATCGATTTAAAATACTCTATATTAAAAACTCTGTGAAGTCTTCCCCTTTCATGGAATGATAATAAAAAGCGCATAATAATGTAAAAACTCAGACAGAATTTTCAAAACTCTGAAATGAACTCTGGATGGGCAGATTGCCACCGAGCTCTGGCAGGAAACCACCGAGAGTGCACTTCCAGACTCATAAAAGTAATGTCGCCGTTCGCCGCTAGAGTCACGTCTGGTGCAAATATTACCGCTGTTTTTACTTAGGAACTGAGAAGGTTTTTATAAGATTTTCATCGAATACCATGTATTTTGAAATACCTTATTGATGAAAATAATTCCTCTTAAGGACTATGTCATCTTTGGGGATGCTATGTGGATAAGGATAAGGGTATTCGGGGTGGGTACGAATCTGGAGGTCAGTGCGTCTAGGAGTGAGGGATGTATGAATCCATCCCTCTACTGTAGTGCAAGGCGATGTTCCGAGAGAGTACGGTTGGAGAAGTCAAAGAGACTCCCTCAACAATTCTCTCCCGTTACGGCCTGTCATGCAGCTGGTGGGCAGAGATATCCACTGCCAAGACCCGGACAAACCTCATCCCATCAACCCGGGCACTCCTGCCAAACGTAGCGAATCACTTGGGGTTATCTATGGAAAAGGTGTTGGTTAACCAATAAAAGTGTAGGCACCGCGAACATAATTTTTGTGCCCTGTTATCATTTCTAGACTGACAACACTGCCTGCGCAGTCGTAATGCGCAGATGACAGAAGTGAGCTCGGATTTGACGTAACGTTCTAGATCATTCTGTCATCGGCTTTCTTCCTCGCCAGCACTCGCCAGTAAATTCGCTTGCGTTAAAATTATTGTCGCGGATAACTCATGTAAACCTCTAATGTACTTTGTGTAAATAAATCTAACCATCTAAAATATCAAAGTGTTATTTATTTGATTGAGTTTCGCGACATTTAGATGCGAGATATCTCCGAGCAGTAAGCGGAGATATTCCGACCCCATCTAAAAATGGTTTCCGAGGCAGCGGTATCAATACCTTACTTCTAATTTGAAAAGTTATAATTAATAAATTATTATTTTTGTATTTAAGTTTTCAAGTTATGTATAAATAATACTTTCACTGTTTTTCATGTGTTTGCTTCTATGAAAATGCATTAGTGATTACTGCCGACACATTAGTCTAGGGATTGTGGTGATATGCAAGTTCTGCAAAAGCAGTGGTAGTGAACGCAACCGTTCTGCGATGTAAAAGACAATTGACAGTCAGTTAGAATACAAGCTATTTCGGCAAGATGTCAAATATTAAACTCGGAGATATATTAAGGTGTTTTAATGGCGAGGGCGACGTTATTCAGTGGATAATAAAAGTCGAGTTGTTTTTAAAAATTAAAGAAGTAAAGGATGTGTGCGCGATCATCCCGATGTTTCTGGAGGGACTTGCATTTGCTGTCTACAATGAGCTGAGTGCAGAGAATAAGGGCAATGGTGACGCCATCAAAAATGCGTTGATTTGTGCCTTCGCAACAAACCCGTTTCTGGCCTATGAGGAGTTCGTGAGGCGCACATGGCATGATGAGCCGGTCGACGTCTATATGACGGACCTGAGGAGGCTGGCAAGGCTAGCGGGTGTGACGTCGGATGCTCTCCTCATGAAAGCTTTCTTAGTGGGTCTGCCTTCAGTGGTATCACGTGAATTGCGCGCGCAGCCAAAAGTAGAGACAATGCCGCTGTCAACAATCATGGAGCGTGCTAGAGCTCTGATGGCAGAGCTCGTGGATCAGCCTGTCGTGACGGTGGCTCAGGGCCGACAGACATTTGTCGCAACATCTCCAAATGCAAGACGGCGTTGTTTTAAATGTGGTGGGCCACACATGGTCAAATTCTGTTGTGAGTAGCTGAAAAGTGTCTGTTGGAACTGTGGAAAAGAAGGGAAACGGAAGCAGGAGAACTGGTGCGCCGGCAGCTCTTCTGAATCAGGACTAAAGGCGCTACCAATAATCCAAGTTGCAGTAAATGGAAAGCAGGTGCGTGCACTCGTTGACTCAGGGTGTTCTCGTACAGTAGTGATGAGTGGGCTGTGTAGTGTACAAGGTCCTAGTTGTGATGTGATTGCTGTTGTGTCGCCAAGATAGTAGTGCATGGTGTGTCGCTACTGGTAGACTGTCTGGTGGTGAAAAAGGTACAAAGCGGGTTTCGGTTTTCTGATTAGTCGGCGCATGGGCGGCCGACTGGCGCAGGCATGCTGACAAGAATGTTTGTATGTCAACGTATCAGACCGAACATAGTGAAGGCAGGTTCAGATTTGTATAGGGTAGAGTTCGTAAGAAGCAGACTAGACGAGTACAGTGCGAATTGTGTCGAGTCTGGTGAAACCTCGGCAGACAGAATATATATTGAGAACAAGGACTTTAAAGCTACATTCAACGGAAGAAACTGGTGCGTGAGTTGGGTGTGGAGAGGTTCTCCTGCTGAATTAGAAAACACTGTAGAGTACTATAGAAGCACTAAGTTACCAGAAGCGGAGGCAGCTTTTGAAGAAGAGATTCAAAAGTGGATCTCCGAGGGCTGGCTCAGGCCATGGAAGGGAAGCTCCGGTGGTATCCTTCCTTTAATGGCTGTGATCCAAAGGAACAAGGGAAAAGTAAGTCCTGTCTTGGACTATCGTGAACTCAACGAGAGTGTTCAGTGCCATACTGGTGAGGATGTAGCAGTGTGTGATGAGACACTTCGGAAGTGGAGGAAGCTACGTGAACCTCTAAAGTTGCTTGATCTCCAATCAGCATATTTACAAGTGCACATTGAGGAAAAACTTTGGAAGTACCAACTCATCAAGTATAAAGGAAAAACATACTGCTTGACAAGATTAGGTTTTGGGTTAAAGTGTGGTCCCAAAATCATGACACGGATTGTAAACGAGGTGCTCTCGCTTGACGAAAGGGTTCGACGGGGCACAGATAGCTACATCGATGACATTATAGTGAATGAAAACATAATATCAGCTGAAGAGGTTGCGGCACACTTGCATACTTACGGTCTCGTAACTAAGCCTCCCGAGAAGCTGGAGGGCGCAAGAGTGCTCGGATTGCATATTGAACGTGATAAGGTCGGACGTCTCATGTTCAGAAGAGGCAATGATATTCCCATAATGCAAGAAGGATCGCACCTGAGTAGAAGGGAATTATTTTCGATCTGTGGCAAGCTGATTGGGCACTATCCTGTGTGTGGATGGTTAAGGACAGCCTGCAGTTTCATGAAGAGAGAGTGTCAAGGCCAGGCATGGGATGATTACGTTGGCAACAGGGCCCAACAAATAACTGAAGAGCTTCTGGTGAGAGTGAGAATTGACGATCCTGTAAAAGGGGAGTGGCTAGTGCCTGAATCATTAGGTGATGCCAGAGTTTATTGTGATGCAAGTAATCTGGCCCTTGGAGTTACCTTGGAAATTGAGGGAAGAACTGTTGAAGACGCCGCATGGCTGCGTAAGACAACCGATGTAGCGCATATTAACATAGCGGAGCTAGATGCTGTCCTGAAGGGATTAAACCTAGCTCTCAAGAGGAATCTTCAAGTTGTGGAAATAATTACAGATTCGGCAACGGTTTTGTGCTGGGTGAGATCCAACACTTACCGGGAGTAGTCGTGTAAAAGTTTCTGGCATGTCAGAGATGCTCGTCAAGCGGCGTCTGGGATTGGTGAAAGAGATTGTAGAAGAATTTGATCTCACATTGTCGATCACCCTTGTAGAGTCTTGTAAAAATAAAGCCGATGTACTTACTAGGGTCTGCAAGGCCTGGGTAAAGAGTAGTCATGACAGGAAACGTCATGAAAGAGACTTACAATCTTCAGAGTATGAAGAGAGGCTGGAAATACTTGAAAAATAAACTGGAGAGCAAACATGTGCTTTAAGCGTAGAAGCTTTACATTCTCAGCACCATTTTGGAGTAGAGCGAATGCTTCATCTTGCCCGACTGGTTGATCCCGAGGTGAGAAGAGAGGACGTCGATAAATGCGTACGTAACTGCATACAATGCAGGACAATTGACCCACCGCCGTCAACTCATGAAGCGGGTAACCTCAATGTTGCAACAAATTGTATTTACAAATGTATTTAATCGTGTCTTTATACTGATGTTCGCAGATGATATGAAAATTTACCAAATTATAGACAATATTAATGATTGCTTATTCTTACAATCAAATCTCATTAGCTTTTCTGATTGGTGTATCCAAAATAAATTAACCCTTAATGTAAAAAAGTGTCAAGTCATGAGATTTTATAGGAAGAATAACCCATTGATTTTCACATATAGGATGAACAATCAAGCCTTAGTATCTGTACCCGAAATAAAAGACCTGGGGATAATATTTGACACAAAATTATCATTTATCTCCCACATTAATAATATAACTACTAAAGCGATGCAAATGCTGGGTTTCATTTTAAGAACTTCAAAAGATTTCAAAAATTTAAAAACTTTAAAAATATTATATTCATCCATTGTCAGAAGTCATTTAGAATTCAACTCAACCATTTGGAATCCATTTTACAATATTCGTGAAAAATCCATCGAGCGAATCCAACATAAATTTTTACAAAATATAAATTATAGATTAGGAATTCCTATTGAAAATATTAGCTACATGTCACTGTTGAAAATTATGGACCTCGCTACATTAAAAGAAAGAAGAATATGTACTGATCTATTTTTTCTGTATAAAATTGTTAATAACATGTTTGACTCCCCTGAACTCCTTAGGCTGATTAATTTTCATGTGCCTAGTAGAACGGTTCGTCAGATTGTACCTTACCATTGTAACAATTCAGGTACCAATTCAGAAACAAACTCAGTAATGAACCGACTGCACAGTACAGGGAATAAATATTACATGAATACCAACGGTACTGAAAGTCTATCAACCTATAAAAACATTGTCATTAAATCTGTATGTCTATCTAGATAAATTTGAAATGTTTATAAATTTTCAATATGTGTCGAATGTATATGAATGTGTATCCTTTATTTTATTCTGTTGCTTTTAAGCTGCAAGAAAATCACTTCTTTAAATGTATATGAATGTGTATCCTATAATTTACTCTTTTGTTTTAAGTTAAAAAATCTATACTTGATACTTATTTAATTGTTATCTCTTAATTCTTTGATTATAACAAATGTATTTTTATTAATTTTATCATATGAAAAAGCCCTAATTGGGCGTGTACAAATAAACAAATAAATAAATAAAATACACCGCAAAAAAAAAAAAAAAAAAAAAATTGGAGTCGCTTGGCAGTTGATGTCACTCATTTCGGTAGGAAATGTTTCTTCACACTCATCGATTGCGGGCCAAGTAGATTTGCCGTGTGGCGGGAAATCGAATCAGAGAACGCAGTTTCGATTGTCAAAAATCTGGAAGAAGTGTTTCGGGAAAGAGGCCCGCCCAGTGAAGTTCTCATGGACAATAGTACTGCGTTTTCGTTCCTATAGTGTTGCAGATATGTGTAAGAGATGGAATGTACGTCAAAGATTTCGCGCGGCATACCGTCCAGCAGGAAATGGTATAGTTGAACGACATCATCAAACAATAAAGAGAACTGCAGCTAGAAGTGGAAGCGATCCTCTGCAGGCAGTATTTTGGTATAATTTGGCTGCGAAGAGTCAGAAGGATGAGGGTGTTGCGCCTTCTAGCTCGGTTCACACTTATTCATGGAGGCACCCTTCTGCGCAAGTGAATATAGAAGAGGAAGTATCGACTGAGTTTGAAGTGGGCGATGTCGTTGCGGTCAAACCAGTAGACAAAAGATGCACATCACGCTGGAGGCAAGGAAGGGTGACAGGACTTAATTCAGTCAACAATATCATAGTTGATGGTGTACCAAGACATGTGCTTGACCTGCGGAAGATGCCTGACAGAGAACGAACTGAGTCTGAAGAGAGATGCGAGGAATTGGCCGCAAGTCCCACCGTAAATCTTTTTGATGTGTTTGAAGAGGACAGTGAAGAAGAAGGAGAGACCAGTACAGAAGGACGACCCACTAGGGCGCGAAGGCCTCCGGGCTGGTTAAGTCAATTTGTACAGTGATGAAGACATCAGGAGGGTGTGTGGTGATATGCAAGTACTGCAAAAGCAGTGGTAGTGAACGCAACCGTTCTGCGATGTAAAAGACAATTGACAGTCAGTTAGAATACAGGGATATTTATATTTGTATTTTAATTTATTATATATTACACACTAAAATGTTTTATAATTATCCTGTTTGTGTCTCAAATAAATAAATAAATTATAAAATTATACTTTTGACTGTAGCTATATCTTTGTGGTTATCCATTGTAGATATATGAAACAATTTAAATTTGTTTGAACCACTTTTATATTTGAGTAAATCCGACCGGTTTCAGAACGACCGTTCCTTCTTCTGGGCAAATGTATACTGATTTGACAATTTCGAAATATGGATGGGAACAATGTATTATTATGATAGGGTAGAGCGGTAGGGTATTAATGAAGAGTGGGTGGGTAGGGGAACATATCCATGATTGGGCATACGACAATATTTTTTGTTTGTTGATAATACATTCATTATTTTTAAGGGTTTTTTTTATTTCCAAGGCTTCCAAGTTGTTAAAACGTTTAGACAACTTAGAAGCCTTGGAAATATGAAATATATTATAAAATTAATCAAATAAAATTTACTCGCGCACGTTGGGATTTGAACCCGGGACCTTCGGATCGCTAGTCGAGAGTCTTTCCCCTCGAGCACGGACTCTGTGCTCTACTTTTGATCCAAATTTTTACGTTAACTTAAAGTTTTTTGTGAATTAAATTTTTTAGACTAAAAGTAAGAATGTCGAAAATTCTTTTCGCTAACGTAAAGTTTCGGTACGAGTGAATATTTCAAGTAAAGCGAATATTTAATTTTCTTTCATGATTTTTATGTACATTTGTATAAATATGAGTGAGGATTGTTTTTGCATATGTATTACGTCCACATTTTCATAACATTATAGATAAAAAAATTATTAGAACTTTGGTTTTTTCATAGGCGGCAAACACACAGATGTACAAAATTATAGGCCGATTAGCATTTTTCCAGCCCTAGAAAAAATACTTGAAAAATACATTTCAATAAAACTTAACAAATATTTAGAATCCTTCTCCTTGCTAGATCCCAACCAGTATGGTTTTCAAAAGAAAAAAAGTACGGAAATGTTGCTTCAGGAATTTTCAAATCACGTAAATCATGAATTAAATTTAAAAAAACATGTGTTGGTTTTGTTCATTGATAACTCGAAGGCGTTTGATACCATTGATACAAATAAACTTTTAGAAACATTAGAGGCAATAGGAATTCGAGGAAAGATACTAGTTTTGTTAAAAAATTTATTATCGGATCGACAAATAACAGTAAAAATTCTAAACAAATTTAGCAAAAGAAAATACATTTTAACTGGTGTTGCACAGGGGTCAATTTTAGGGCCAACCCTGTATATTATATACGTCTCAATTATGAGTAAATTGTTTTCATTCGTTAAAAATTTTGTGTACGCAGACGATACGGCACTCGTAATATCACACGAAGACCTGATTACTGCAATGAACCTTATGCAGCATGATTTTATTGCCCTCCTAAAATGGTCTCATGATGCAGGTCTCATAATAAATGCCAAAAAAACTAAAATTATGCACATAAGATCTCCACACGCGAGATATAATGTAATCCCTTCATTATATACACATACATTTGACTGCATACACAAAAATGTTCCACAGCCCTGTTCATGTGAAACCATTGATTTTGTCAAAAATTATGTATATTTGGGTGTTACCATTGACTGCTACATGAAATGGGATGTACACATTACTAATGTTTGTAAACGTCTACGGTCTATTGTGGGTAGAATTTATAAAATAAAATATTTCGTGCCTATAAGTACTTTAAAATTAATCTACCTTTCTCTGGCTGAATCCACAATCCGTTATGGAATCACTTCTTGGGGACATTCTTGTAAAACTAATATAAGTTATATCCAAACATTACAAAACTCCCTTACAAAATTGTTAATCCATAAATAATATACCAATGCACACAGAAGCAATACTAAATTAATATACAAGTCTCTGAATGTTTTACCTGTCAGAGGATTATTGTTTTACAATATTGTAAGTCAGCATCTTATGTTGTCTGATTCCTTGTATAGGGAAAGAGTTTTACATAAACATAATACAAGATTCACTCAAAATGAAGGATTGGTGGTTCCTAAATGTACCAATAAATACAGTGAAAGAACCCTAAACTATATCGTACCCAGTATATTTAATAAACTACCAATGACAATTAAAAATATAAATGTTTTTACAGCTAAAGTCAAATATGATCTAAGGAAATGGCTATTAGATGCTGATGATTTATATTGATGCCCTATCGAAGAATTTTCCTAATTGGAATTCACATTCACAATTTGTATTACCTTGTGTACCTATATTAATCTATAGAAGTACTTGTTGAGTATATTCATTTGTTCAAAATAAATTAATTTGTACTCGTGTGTTATATAAGGCTTATGCTACTTTTTACATATTTATAATCATACTTTTCTGTAACTTAACCAACTTATCTTTATTGTTTAACTTATCAACATTATACATACCTAGATACTGTTTACTATTGTACCATGTTATTGCAAAAAAAGTTGTCATCATGTACCTGCTGACAAACTACACAAGTAGTTTAGCAGGTTTTAAATGTTAACAAATAAAAAAAAAATAAAAAATAAAATAACTTTTAGTTATTCTAATAAACATTGAATATTCATTTAGACTTTTACAAAAAGGGCAATAGATATTCCATATAAATGAAATCAGATATATTTGTCCGAGATACTATCTAGGTTACAAACCGGTTCTCAGAACACTTGTTTCCAATGAAAAAGGTGGTTAATAATAATATGGAAAAAATAGTCGAAGATAATATTGTTAATTTTAAAATTTTAAATATGAGATTGATAAATATGACGTTCAAATATGAATATAAAAAGAGGTGGTATTGGCTGAATTCGTAAGTCTGTCTATCTGTCCTTGTAAGACGAGAGATTCTGGGTTCGAGTCCCAGTTGCGACCATTATCTTTTTATTTGTTTGTTTCTTGTTCTCTTTCATATTTTCTTTTAGATTATTAGTGTTGTCTTCTTTTTTTTACATGAATACCGCACAAGAGTCCCAACTGCTCCCGTCTGGAGCCAGTGGGACTATGGCATCCCCAATTGGGGTAAGGTAGTGGGGAGGGGAAGGAGATAGGGAAGAGGAAGGTGAGGAAGTACCTGGCTATTCAGATCTGGTCACTAAACACGGCTAATGCCATTTCAAGCAACGTTTCAATTCTGAATGGTGGTCTTACACCAGTGCGATACTGAGAGTATCTTCCACTCTGGAACGTGCCGCAAATATACTATATATTATTTTAAATGAATAAATTGTGAAATAACACAAATTAATCAAATAAAATTTATTTGCCACGCCGGGATTCGATCCTGCGACCTTCGGAGTGGTAGTCAAGAGCCTTACCGCTGGGCTACGCCGGCCTTCAATAGTATTATAGATTAGGTTCGAGTAATAATAATAATATTTGGATAATTTGCAGAGCGCCGTTTTCATGAAAAATCACCTCAAGGGCGCTGTAAAATTAATTAAGAATTCTTATGTTCTATCTAATTTTACTATTTACAAATGAACAGAAACACACTTACCTGGCAGGTCACTTCCGATAAACACACTTTAAATAGAAAGTTTATACTTGGAGAAGATACGGCTTTGCACGCGGAGGACATTATATTTAAAATACTGGACATTGCACGATTTTACATATATTATTATTAAGTAGTATTGAGATTGTTGGATTACCTGCCTCCTAGCGAGTTGAAGTTCCCCGGGGATGTTCTTGACGCTGAGCACGAGGTGGTGTGCCATGAGCGCGTAGAACACCCCAATCACGGCGAGCGGGATGGCGTAGTACACGAGGAACCGGCCCAGCACGATGGTGCGCGCATACTCTGCGCCCCACTGCTCGGGAAAAGGATAGCACACCCGGAACTGCAAACAAATTCATGTCATTTTAAATTATCCACCGTTTAAATAGATATAGTTGTTATATAAAATCGTAAATAATATAACTGACTGTCCTGAATTATTGAACAGAATAGATTTGAAAAACACAGTAAAACAAATTCAAACCAAAATGCTTGCTTTGTAAGACCGTATTCAACATATAATAACATTCTACCTGATATGGATATCTTCAATTGTGATGAAAATAAATATAAAAACTGTATTAAATGAGTACAAAACTGCATATTTTTTTTACATTAACTCGACACAGAAGGCCTTGAGGAAAACAATTTCCCTCAGGGCCTATGTCATCTGGGATGCTGTGTGAAGGGTCTTTTTGAGGAGAGGAAGGAAT
This sequence comes from Limnephilus marmoratus, assembly GCA_917880885.1. Classification (NCBI taxonomy): domain Eukaryota; kingdom Metazoa; phylum Arthropoda; class Insecta; order Trichoptera; family Limnephilidae; genus Limnephilus; species Limnephilus marmoratus. Next base: position 64,163,318 of record OU862908.1, read on the forward strand.
GAACATTGGTCTTGAAGAGACCCATGTTGTAGGAAGGAGGAAACACAGAGGCCGGCAAATCATTCCACAGCCGAGCTGTTGAACATAAGAACGAGACGAAGAAACGACCCGTTCTCATGTGACAAATGTCAACCGTGTACAAATGTTGGGCACGCGTTTGGCGTGTTTCCCGACTATGCACCGGTGCCGAAGGGATCAATGACGCTAGTTCCTCGGAGCATCTTCCATTGTAATACCGGTAGAACAAGGATAGCATTCCCACCCGACGCCTGTGCTCTAAAGATTGCAATCCGTCTGTTAAGATGGGAGAATCTATCAAACGGACCGCCCGTTTCTGCACAGAGTCGAGGGTATTTTTCTGGTATTTTGGAGCTCCAGACCAGAGGTGGCTGCCAAATTCAACCGTGGGACGCCCTTGCGATTTGTACAGGAGTAGCAGTTGTGCACTATTAAAGTATCTACGGGCCCTTTACAGTACGCTCAGTTTCTGGGAGGCTAACTTTACTCTGGCTTCGATGGAGCCCCCATACCTGAGCTGGTCACTTAGGTTTACACCAAGCATATCAATGTCGGGCCTGTTCGGAAGATTGCTTCCGTTGAAAGAGACTATATTTTCGTTTCGATCACTTTTAGACGTAATCAGACAAGATTGGGCCTTTGAAACATTAAATACAACGAGATTATTTTTACCCCAAGAGAAAACACTCTCGAGGTAACCGTCCATTCATGCATAAATGTAATGATATATTACGTAATGACATGTATTATGTACTACCTCCTGTTATAATAATGTTATATTTTAATTGCTGTAAGATTACTGTTTAATATCCAGATATACAATGTAATAGTATAATCACACACACACCCCTCTCCTTCATTAATTTACTAACTAAATTTAAGTGAAATGTATAATTTATCACATAAATACATAAGTATATAACAGCGACATGTCATTGGTACCAATTATTGTTTTAAATTCTATAACTTTGGAACTATTTTCTACTATGTAATTATGTACTTTTGTTTCTGCAAAATAAATAAAAATAAAATAAATAACGAGGAAATCTACAATTGGTTTCTAAGTTAGATAAATTTCACATGCTTACATTAATCAAATTGTTGATTTCTCTGAAATAAAATTAAATGCAATAAAAAAACACATATACTTGTTTAACACCACTTTTATTTTAGACACTCTACCGGTTTCAGAAGCACCCTTACTTCGTCAGGAGAATATTATAACTAAACTATGATGCAGAATGTTGACAGATATACAAATTTTAGGTGTTTGAGTGAGAGGTAAGCAAAGGGGGGGGGGGTAATTGCGGGATTTCCGGAAAGAACAGAGCGGTTAATTGGAAAAATATTTAGAATGGGACTGAAAGATAAATTGATTCGGTTATTCAAAATACTAGCATTTGATTTCTAGTGCTTCTAAATTATCTAATTTTTTGGTTTTATTGTTACGGTGAAGAAATTTAACCCCTATGTCCTATTAAAAGTATGATCTGTGGAAGTTAGGTGATTAGCAAACTCTGAAAAATTATTATTATTTAAGCATCTTAAATGTTCAGAACGTTACAGACATAGATTTAGGAAATGAGATTAAGAAGGGTTTAAAAATGTTAGGTTTTGTACTAAGAGTGGCTAAAGATTTTACCGACATTAAAACATTAAAACTTCTATACACATCACTAGTGAGGAGTCAGGTTGAATATAACTCAACTGTATGGTCTCCTCAATCCACTGGAGCGACTATGTCGAATAATTCGACGTTTTGTTTTCTTCTAGGATTGCCCACGTCGAATAATTCGACGTTTATGACGTACCACTCGTAAACAATTAAAAATTATTTAATTATTAACAGTTCCTGGCCAATATTTATTTCGTTGAAAAGCTGGTAAAATTGTCTTTCATCTATGGCAACATCGATGCTTCTATAGTGTTTCTGGAAGGAATATTTCGCGGTTTAAAGTGACAGTTTATTTTACCTCCGAGGCAAAACTGTTTGAGAAATTGGATATATTTACACGTATTTTAAAATGCCGTAAGTGATTGAGTTTTTGCATTTTAACGCCATAATATATAATAGTGTATTCGTGATTCAATTATTAATGTGTTTTCAACTCATTTGAATAAAAAATCAGAGTTTTTTTATCATATTTTCGATACAAAACTATTATTTCTGGTGGGGTTAGGTTTTTTAAGTTTTTAATTTGCAATTCAATTCGTTATTACTCCACTTGTGCATTTGAAATAGTGTTTTTCTATTAGAATGATTCATTACCAAGAGATAATTATAAATTTTATTTAGGTGTGGTCATTTTTTCTCCAGATATTTGTAATTTTATAACTCAGTAGAAATGTCAAAAAGATCGTAAATTTATTAGATGAAATTTCATGTAAAGTTACCATCACACAATTAATATGGGATTATTTCGTTTCGTTTTGTAATTAAATAATTTATTTACTTATTTTAAATTTCCACAGAGCCAATAATCGAGAAGTCTCGCAATCCAGGTATAAATATATATTTTTAAAATTTTATATGATAAGATATATAAAAATCTATGATTTGATTCAAAATATAAAATCTACATGAAATATGTGTTTCAGTGTACCAATGCCGAGCGGAAGAGGACGAGGACGAGGACGAGGAAGAGGCAGAGGCAGAGGCAGAGGGAGGGGGGCTGTGGGAGCTGGACGTGGAGCGGCACTGGCAGCTCGGTCTGGAGTGTTAGTATTTTTTAATGTGTTTTAAGAAGGTTTTTTTGCTGTGGCTATGTGTTGAGCTCATCATATATATTTTAATTTATTTTAACAGTGACCCTGATCTGGTTATGGTGCGGGAGGATCGCGCCAGGGCCCTAAAGGACGTTAGGGCCCTGTCTGCTTCTTTCCAAGCGGAACTAGAAAGCCGCAAATTTAAGAAGCAGGCGGCGCGGATCCTGCTCCCCACCGCGCCTGCAAGAAAAGCTAAACGAAAGTAAGTTATCGTCTCTAGATGCATTACACAATATTATTGTTTTTCCCCGAGAGCTTTCTGCCACCGTGAGAGTTGGATGGATCAGCGCTCTGTGCATTATGCACATGCAGTAAAATCAGCGCTACTCCAATTCTTATTGTTTTTATTTACTGTTTCACGAGTGAATGACAACGATTCATATGATTTATGTATATGTTTTCAGAATTCCATCTCCGGAAAGAGTAGCGTGTCCCTTTTCACAGGGGACACCTTCAACGCTGCCATCGCCTATTCCCCCACCGTGGTTGTGCAACGTTCCATCTATCACAATGACCCAAGCAACGGCTCCCGCTGTGCCAACGCGGGCGGCTTCTCCAGAGCCGTTACCTGGGACATCGCGGGATGGGGAACTGAGGGGCGATCTCTCTCTGGAGCATAGCTAACATAGAGAGCTGTGGGTGGACGTGCCGTTCTGCCAGGAAGTGTCTGAGTTTGTGAAACGGTGAGTTTTTTTTTAATACATCATACCAGAGGCGTTCCGTAATTGAAATATAGACATATTAAATCAATTTATGTTTTGTACATTTCAGAGCCAGGCATGGACGGAACGGGGACGGGTGACGTTGCTGCAGCTCTCTATTATGATGAGTGGGCACTTGAAAACCGTAAGTTATAAAACTAACTAACTAACCTTCACGCCATTTCTCTACATTAAGCTAATTTAAGTTAATCAATACATAGTTTTATTGTGCCTCGCTCTAGAGCGATACTCTCAGTATCGCTCTGGTGAGAGCCCACTATTCAGAATTGAACATTGCTTGAAAATCGTGGAATGGGGAACGCCAGTGGGGCGATCACTCTCTGGAGCATGGCTACCATAGAGAGCTGTGGGTGGACGTGCCGTTCTGCCAGGAAGTGTCTGTGTTTGGAAACAGTGAGATTATTGTTTTAAAACGTCATATCAGAGGCGTTCCGTAATTGAAATAAAGACACATTAAATCAATTTGTGTTATATACATTTCAGAACCAGGCATGGACAGAGCGGGTGAATTTGATGCTGCATCTCTTCACCATGATCAGTCGGCATTTGAAGACCGTAAGTTATAAAACTAACTAACTAACTAACAACGCCATTTCGCTACATGGGTAGGCAGAGGATGGACCGCCATACAATTTGGTCTTAGCACTCACACTCTTTTCTTCATTCAAACTCATTTATACCTGCCCTTGTGTTATTCTGACATTGCGCGCCTCAAATATTTGATTAACTTCATCGAGCCAAGAGTTCATTATCTTAAAGCGTTGTACCAAAGGGAGTAAGTACTCGTAATATAGAAATGTTAAGTTAATTTGTGTTTTCTGTTGTTTTAGAAATGGATCTGGACGAAGGGAGCGACGTTGACGAGGATAACCTATGCATGCCACCAAAACCTTATCATCGTATGAACAATGCACGTAAGCCCGATATGGCCGCAGACCTAAGACAAGACCAGGTAGAAATAGAGGCAATGCGTTCGATTCTGCCATCTGATAGTTACTCTTTCGATTGGTCCAGCGAAATCTCACGTTTCAATGGGATAAAGGAGATATTCACAGGTACGCCGGGACCAACTTTCAACACCGACGAAATGGGCAAACCTGTGGATGCCTTTCTTAAAATCTTCGACGCCGATTTCGTTGAACAGATCGTAAGAGAGACTAACAGGTATGCAGAACAACACATTGCGCTAACCCAATTCAAGCGCTATGCGCGTATCAATAGATGGGCTCCCACGAATAAAGAGGAAATGTACGTATTCTTGGCACTTTTAATGCATCAAGGTATTTCTCCCCTTCCCGTTGAAAAAGACTTCTTCTTTTCAATTGACGTCACCGCCATGCCTTATTTCAGCAAAGCCATGAGTTATAATCGTTTTCTTCTAATAAAAAATTCCTTCACTTCACCAACAATGAAACTCTTTCTTCTGATGTATCGTTATCTGTGCGAAGGTTACAAAAGATTCAGCCCGTCTTGGACTACCTCTCTCATAGGTTTGAGAGTTTATACCTGCCCGAGCAAGACATCTCTCTAGATGAATCCTTACTCCGCTATAAAGGCCGTTTGGGATTCGTCCAGATGATCAAATCTAAAGCGGCAGGCTCGGGTATAAAGTCTTACGAGCTTTGTGAGTCCAAGTCTGGCTATCTTTGGAAATTCCAAATTTATACGGGGAAGACCATTTCCAGTCAGACTGAATCGACAAATCCAGACCAGGAAGACATGACGGAAGACGACATAACGGAAGACATGACACGGGCCAACTTTTCTGGTGCTCACAATATCTGCCCAGTTGGGGCCACTGCAAAGATAGTATACGATTTGGCCAGCCCTCTGTTTAATAAAGGGTATACGCTAATAATGGACAATTTTTACAATAGTCCATTATTGGCGCGATGCCTCAAAAGAAATGGGATGGATTGCATGGGCACATTGCGGTTGAACCGAGAATTTGTGCCCAGTGTATTTAAGTGCAATCTCCGATCAAAACTGAGGGAAGGTGAGCTCCTATACTCGAACTGCGGGGACCTCAATGTTATGGTTTGGTTGGACAAAAGCTTGGTAAGTATGTTGTCCACCTACCATAAAGCAGAAGTCGGGGCAGTTGAAAAGTTTGGGGTTTGGAAATACAAACCCCAAATTGTACTAGACTATAACAAGGTAATGGGGGGAGTTGACAGAAAGGATCAGCTTTTGTCAGGCTACCCCATTGAACGACAGCGAAACCTGGTCTGGTACAAGAAGCTTTTCAGGAGACTACTAAGTGTTTCGGTGCAGAATGCGTATATATTGTACAGTTCAAAGCTCCGCAAGGAAAATAAACGCATTTTGTATCGAAACTTTAGGAGTGAGGTTGCGAGGGATCTCCTTCAGCTGTTCTGTCACAGGGAAATTAACCCGCCTCCGACTGTGAGAACCATTGGCCAAATAGTTGAAGGAAAGATTCTGCGTACTGTCCTGGAAGGCAACCACTTCTCGGTCCATAGCGGGCGAACGTTGAATTGTGTGTGGTGTTCCATAAACAAAACTACCAAACGAACTACAAAAAAATGTGACGTGTGTGATGTGGGATTATGCAATGATTGTATGGTCCCATATCATACCACCCCACTCTCCATATTGAATAACTGAGGGTTTTTTATTTTCTTTTTCTTTTCTTGTTTTTAGTTGTGAAATTATAATTTATAAATTTAATGAACTTTCTTTGGACATCAATAACTATAGCCTGCGCCTGGATGACAGGACCAAGTCATTTCTTTTTACATCTCATAAAAATGTTATAACGACAAAGCACCCAAAGGTACGAGTTCTATCTGATAAGGTTTGGTGGACATTTAATATGTATATTTCAATTCTGATCATTAAAATATACATATTAAAAAATGCATAGGTTTTCTCATTCTTTCCTGCTATTGTACACATTAAATAACTTGTTTTATCAACATGATTTGTTTTTGAGGTGTTATGCCGTCTCGCTGTACCTCCTTTAGCCTACGTTTTGGACAGCGTTTGTTAGTTATAGAATGAGGTAGCGCGACATGGCATAACACCCCAAAAACAAATCATGTTAATACTTTTGGCCATGAAAATATCAAATCAAACTTGTTTTATTTTTATGTCTTAGTTATATATTTTGTTATTTTTTCTGTAGAGGCTTTTTTAGATCTAGTCACTTAACAAAACTAAGCCATTTCAAGCAATGTTTAAATCTGAATGGTAGTCTCTCACCAGAGCGATACTGAGAGTATCACTCTAGAGCGAGGCAAAATGAAACTATGTATTGATTTACTGAGAAAAACCAATTGAATAAATTTTTATTATGACGAAGTGTGTAAACAATGTTTAAATAAATATGCTGCTCTACCATTGTAATGTAATTAATAAGTGTAATTTTAATTGAAAGAATGTAAAAGCCCATTAGGGCGGAAATAAATTTATAAATCTATTATTTGTTTCCTCAATTATTTTCCTCTCCACTATTTTTCATTCCAACCTTTAGATAAAAAAATATCACTAAGATTTTATTTGCCGATCGACGCTAATACAACAGGTTTGATATATATATACAATTTTATCAGCATCATCATTTTACATATTCTGATTTACCCTATGTAGCTTGACCTTAAGGTAGCTGTCAGAATTGATTTTTCGTCAAATATTGGTGGATTTTATCAACTTGCAAAATATCCCCCTGAAATATTGGCAATGTGTATATCTATGATATATATTTCATTTTAAGCCTTATTTCCTTGTTTTGCACGTTATATAAAAACATGGTTACAAATCTCCAGTTATAATTTACAATTATTTAAAAAGTAATACCATGATTTTGACATTGTGAAAAAGGCTCTCTGTATAATTCATCAAATGAATAAAATAAAGCCAACATGGCGACTATTCTTATTAATAATTGTAGGCAGTTAATGTATCTTCCTAATGTAATACTACTTTTTGCGGTAAATTTATTAAATAGTATAATACAGTGATTTCAATTTTGACACGTCACGCACTCAAATTTTACAAAATCATTTTCTGACAAAACTTTTGAAGAGATCATAACCTACAAAAAAATATTTTTCTATTATATTCTTGCATCTGTGGTTATCAAACAGGCCATAGAGAACACAAAAACGTAGAAAATATTCAATAAAGATATTTAAAACTGCGACTGGCGGCAATTTCAAATCACAAAAACACAAATTTCGCGCATTTATAAAGTTTAAGATTTTTTAACAATTTACCTATCAATTCTAAAAATATAGGATAATTAGAAAAATATAGGTGAATTCATTGGCTGTATAGCACTACAATCAGTTTTTTTGTCCCCATATTAAAATTCGGAGGTATGATTTTTTTAATGTTGGCGGAAAATATTCAAAATCGTCGCCAAAAAACCGCGAGCAATCGGAGAAAAAAGTTTTTTGACGCGCGATCGTTCGAGTGGCTATGACGTGCATTCTCAAACAATAGAAAGAATACAAAAAAAATTCCTAAGCTTTTTAAATTATATACTAAAAATACCAAAAGAACAATTGAACTACACTTATCTATTGCGATTATCTAATCTATTAAACTTGAGTGATAGAAGAAATATTTTCGATCTAGTTTTTTTATTTAAAATCTTACGTAATATAATTGACAGCCCTGAATTCTTGGCGCTCATAAATTTTAATGTGCCGGCGAGAAACACAAGGTCAGTACTACCATTTTACTGTGGTAATACTACGACCAGGGCACAATTCAATATACCACTACATAGAATCCAAAACTTGGGCAATATGTATTCGCACATAGATGTATGGAATATGTCACTGGCACAATTTAAAAATAAAATAATGAAATCATTTATCCGTGATACAAGTACTCACTAAGGAATTCTTTGGTAAATTTAATAAACTACTCGTTCATCGACAAATTTGCTAAACTATCTCTACCTATCCTATTAATGTAATTAAATGTAATGTCTTAGTAAAATCATTGTAATATGTATTATAAACCATCATAACCTGTAGTATTATTTAGTTATATTTAAAAAAAAATTATTTAATTTTCACTATAATATTAAAATCCAAATTGAACCCCTGCAACTTGCAGAGGTACTGGAGGTACCATCGATGTAGCGGTTTGCCACTTTGAGAAACTTATACTTACGTTTTATTAGACATGGTTAATGTTGCAATTTTGTAAACCTCTGATCACCTTACTTTAAAATTTTTGTTTTTTGTATTTTTATATCATGTGTGTATTTTTTTATCGTTATTATTTATATCTTACTGTAATTTAAGTTTTTGTTGCTTATATTTCTATTTAACTAATGTACTTTTTTATTTCTATTATAATTTTATTTATATTATTTCCTTCTCATGTTAAAGATGTACTGCCTTTATTTATTTATGTAAAAGCCCTCTGGGCGTATAATACAACAAATAAATAAATAAATTAAAAGAATTTGGCATTCTCAGACTATAAAAATATTACCATTTGTTATTTCGGCTACTGGCATTATACCTAGGTCTCTCATTCAAAATTTAGGCATATTAGATTTGTCAAAGAATTTATATATAAAAATGCAATAATCAGTCATTTTAAATACATGTAGGATTACAAAAGATTTTTTAAATATTTATATTGAGGGATCAGTAGGATTTATAGGTTTAATTAGGAGTTCCACAGAGCCGAACCTTCTGATATGAAAATATCTTGAGTCGATGATTTTTTTTCCCATTTGGTCTCTGGTAGGTTGACATGTTGTTCTTGTATTGTTTTATAATTATAATACTTATATAGTGCAATTGCATATCGTGGATTGACTAGAGATCATTTGGGAAGTGTGTGAAAGGGTTTAGTTTTTCCTTTGGGGAAAATTTAACCCGGACATTTACATCTGGTGAATAACCAATGCCGTATCATCTGCGAATACAAAATGTTTAACAAAAGAGAAAAGTTTTTTCATTATAGTTACATAAATTATATATAGTGTAGGCCCCAACATGGAACCTTGTGGAACTCCTGCAGATACATTTTTTGTTTTACTAAAAGTATTATTTATTTTGGTACATATTTTTCTATATTTAAGATAATCTTTAAATAAATTTAACATATTTCCTCTTATTCCAATTTTTTCTAGAGTTGCCAGCAGTTTTTTAGAGTTAATTGTGTCAAAAGCTTTAGAGTTATCTAACTTAGTTATCTTAATCTCCAACGATGTGATGACATTAAACCAATAACCGGCTCAACGTAAATTAACTGGTGTTGACTTAAATGAGAGGCAGATCAAATCGGGGTCCTACGCCCACATCAATGCTAAATCCAAAGTGACTGACGGTTAAAAGAATATTTTTATTTAATTTATTTGCGTTGTAAACAGTCTTTGTACATTCATATTTGACAGTGTTAGGTATTTTTATATCTTTGACGAATAAAAATAACATTCAAATTTTAAGACTAAAACAAAAACAAAATAAAAATACATAACAATATAATACAAACAGTTCTGATAAAAAGTAATGTAAGTACTCACAGCTACAAAAAATGTCGTTTTGAAATATTTTTAAAGCTTCTATTTAAACATCGAATGGGTATCAATAATAACAATGGGGAAGTGATGTTATTCGATTCAAACTGCTGAAAGCAAAAAAAGGAAAGAGATGAAAAAATAAAATAAACACACTCACTGAAATAATAAGTCTTCTGTACACATGTTCGATCGACCGTTTTTTAATGTTATAAATTTAGTGAGATTCGTGTTAAACACATTGATGTCTGTACGTAATCTATTAAAAGTGATACAGCTTCTTATTATATATAAATGCATTTTCAAGATAACGTAACTCTTAATGGACTATCAAGGTAACTCTTAATGCACATCTAAAATCAATATTTTGTAATAGATACGGGCTGTCATTAAAATTGTGAATTATCTTAGCATTACTAGGTACTTAATATCTCGGCATTGATCAAAAGTTTTAAGATTCATTGACACATAATCGTAGTTTTCATCATTTCGCGAGTGATAAGAAACGTATTTTTTTCTGAATTCTCTCTACGTTTGATTAGTATGTAGAACAATGGGGGTTCTTAATATAAATTGCTGGTCATTATGCTGATGTAAAAGTGAGAAAGAATCATGTTGGTATCAAGTAATTACCTTCTACATATCTCGCAATGGAACCCATTCTAATTACAGCAAGTAAATTAGAATCATAAAAAAGGTACTGACATTATAGTCCCAAATTCAACATTTTATTTTGGCCACGCTGGGCAAATGGGTATGTGGTACAATTATCGGATAACAGGTAAAATTTACAAATTACCTGGCGTCCTTAATCTATCTATCTATCTATCTATCTATATAAATAAAAATGAATCGCCGAAATGTATGTACGCGCATAACTTTCGAACGACAGCACCAAATTGGATAATTATTTTTCTTTTGTGTTCGTTATTATCAGGACAAGGTTTGAATAAAACTACTATTGAGTTCTGGCATTACGAAATTTGTATAAAGAAATAGCAGTAGGTGGCAAGTGAATTGTTTGAAAAAGAGACTGAATGTATGGAATGCGGGAGGGTGAAGGGAAACCCGGGAGAGGGGAATTTGGGAGAAGGGTTCGCGGGACGGGGGAAGGGGAGAAGTGGAATGGGGAGAGGGAAGGTGGATCGGAGTGGGAACGCGAGAGAAGAAGGGGACGCGGGAGAGGAAGGAGAGGCGGAAGAGGAACGGGACGAATGGGAAAGGACACGCAGGGAGAAACAATTTCTTTATTGAATGGCATAGCAACGCATGCCGGGAACCAGCTTGTAGGAAAATAAACAGAGATCGCCTATGAACAAGAAAAGCTGTAGGTGAAATTATGCGAACAAATAATAGACGTGCATGAAAACATGAAGCGTGTATATGTATTTTTTTAAAGGACGTTTATTTTAATACTAAATAAAAATATTGTACACCCACGAATTATAATTTTAAATTCGTATTTTATTTTCGAGCTTTCTTACAAAATATAAGGGTGGGTTTTTTCATTTACCGAGAATGCTAAATGCAATGCTAATTGCAGTGGCGGTTCTTCTCAAGGGGACGGTGGGGACAGACCCCACTTCATATTTCATAAACCTATTGAGAATTTTTCGATGCTTTATGTTCACAAACATTAATTCATAACATAAAAGTAATTATTAACATTTGCAGAAACATAATCTATAATTTCAATTCAGAACATTTTTAAGTTCGAAATTGAAAAAGTTTCTTCGGACGAACATGCGACCGCTCCGCATACTTCCTTGTTGCGTACTAACAACGCGATCCGCGATTCGACGATCGCAACTCTGGCTCGAAACTAGCACTGCGCAAACCGTTCTGCGCACTTGGGGGACATCACGGGATTTTTTTCCTTGAAATTTATTTCTTTTATTCATACTGAATACGTTTCTAGAGATCTCGCGAATTCGCGCATGCGCATTTGAGTCATAGTATCATTCTCGTGGGGATAAACTCTAGGATCCTCTCGTGGATAATTGGGCGTTCGTTTTAGTTCAAATTGAAAGATGTGAGCTATGCACGGAGCGGGATTCGCGTTAGTGGTATTATTGTTGTACGTATTTTGTTATTAAAATAATAATATAGGTCGGATTATTTCTAAAGCGCCGTTCTGGTGGAAAATTTACCTCAAAGGCGCTCTAAACCTAAGTTGGTTGAATTATATTTGTTATTTTTTATTAAGCTTTATATTCATATATGTACCTATTTGGTATTTGTGGTAAGGTGCGTAACTTATCCAATAATATTTTTGTGAGAAAAATAAATATTAATTCGAAAAAATTAATGAATTATTTACTTTAGACTTTAGACATAGAATTGAAAACATAAAAAATATACCTACTCTGATGAATATAAAAGAGAAGGTATTTTGAATGTTCTCAATTATACTGAGTTTAAGGTAAATTGTTATGTAAGTATATTTATTTATACACATAAAAAATATCGGTCCCCACCATCGAAATTGTGCTCGAGCCGCCACTGGCTAATTGTAAAAGTAAACGGTCAAATGCATAGAAATTTCGTATAAATTTTAAATTTCGATCCTTTATTTTTACAATTAGCATTGCATTTACCATCTCGGTAAATGAAGAAACCCATCCTTAATATAAGAAATATAACATGTAATTCAATGCAATTTGGTTGGCTGGTGGGGTACTACAGCCCCGCGAACCATTTATTGGATAACTGACACCTCTGTCGTAGGTCATCCCGAGTGGTTTGCTATGTTTGATGACTTAGTAGGGGTGCCCGGAATCATGAGGGACTGGTTGTAGGAGATCTTTTGAGATCTCTCCAGCAGGAGTTTCTCGATCCATCACCTTTTACCGCAGTGGGAGCAATTTTTTTTACATGAGCTCCACACAAGAGGCCCTGAGGAAAATAATTTCCCTCAGGGCCTACGTCATCCTTGGGGATGCTGTGAGGAGGTTTTTTTTTATGGATGGATTTTGGTTTTGATGGATCTCTTGGATACATGGAACCCCAGATTCCGACCCACCCTTCATACCTTTTTACTTCCCAGAACGTCCTCTCCTTCTTTTCCTAAAAAGACTGTACACACAGCATTTCCAAGGATAGCATAGGGCATAGGCCATGAGGGGGATTATTTTTCTCAGGGTCTGGTGTGTGGAGCTAATTCAAAAAAATAAATAAGTATGAAACCGAATAATTCGAACACACAGATACGATATTTTTAATGGGTACCTACTCTGCGATTTGCTAACTTGTGATTTTTATTTTCGTAATACTTTCCCTTTACAAAATGTGTCTCTTGAGTCTAGAGTGTCTAGACCGTTGATTGCTATAACAACACTTTTTATATTTTTCTCCCCCTAGGGCCTAGACCACGCATATTCAATACTCTTAAATTTTGTTTTGTTTAATGTTTGAACTGGTGAAAGATTATTTGCATACTTTCTGTTTCTCGCCCGGGCGTAAATAAATATATTTTTTACGCCGTGAGATCCCACTTTGTCTTATTTTATCGCTCTTTTTCAATATACTCGTATTCAAGTACTTACTGTTGTTAAAGCATTTGGATCCCATTTCTCTAAAGTAAGAAAAGATATTGCTTTTGAAGTGTTACAAAGTTTACGCATTCTGGCTTGTTAGACCTGAAAAAGGTCTCGAAAAAAAATAATGATCGATATTCTACAAAAAAATCTACCCTATCTAAAAATCTATAAAACGGTGAAAATTTCATATGTGAAAAACAAAAATAGCAATCTGTTGGTCATCAACATTCTAATTTAAGATTTTTTTTATATTAAATCGAGATATTATAAGGTGTTCTGGTCGTATTGTCTTTGGTTAGTGGGCAGAGACATTATAGTTTAAGATATAGTTAATTCCTATTTGCCGAACGATTCTCGATGATTTGTGAAATCAAGATAGATCTCGGCGAGATCTCCTGTCAGATTTGTGTGATTTTCTATCTCTGTTAGATGGATAAATAATCATGCATACAAGCAGGAATCCGTGTTTAAAACAACTTAAACTAAAATACGTGACAGTTTACAGCTGAAATTCTGACATCGGCACATAGAAAAAGCAAATAACAGCCAATAAAATCACACAAATCTGATAGGAGATCTCGCCCTAGATCTATCTCGATCTCACAAAAGATAGAGAATCGCTCGACAGGTTCGATAATAATTTCTATGTTTAGTAACGAAATAATATATCTAGCAATTATTAATTAAATTAAGGAAATATTTTTCCATTAATTGAGTTTCAGAAAAGGCAGAGAAAAGATGTACTTGCCTGAGAAGTGGAAAACTTGGAAAATCCCGACCTGTAATTTCTGGAAATAAGCGATAATTTTGGAAATAAATAATAATATTGTGAAGGTTGATTGAAAGGATTTACGATAGGAAAACGTTTTCAGAAATAGTTTATAAATAGACTGAAAGAAAAACCATATGAAGTCAAAAATACTTAGTGGTTTAGAGCCCTTTTCGTATTGATCGTATCTTTATTAATGGGATAATTTTCAAAGGGTAACAATTATTATAAGCAATAATTATCAGCATGAAACACTCATCTACAATGAAAAAATCTTCCGAGAAAAGATACTTGCCGCCAACGGGACTTGACCCTGTGTCCTTCTGATTGCCGGTCAGCTGCTCTTACTGCACTGAGCTATGGCGATTTAAAACCCGCCAAATAATTCAATATATCTGTTTATTAATTGTTGAATGAAACACTAGTATGTATATATTGAATTATTTGGCGGGTATTAGATAAGCCGCCATAGCTCTGTGGTAAGAGCACCTGACCGGCAATCAGAAGGACACGCGTTCAGGACATGCGAAGGAGTCCCGTTGGCGTGATGTATCTTTTCTCGGAAGATTATTTCAATGTAGATGAGTGTTTCAGGTTGATAATTATTGCTTATACTAATTGTGACCCTTTGTGCTACGCATAAAAATCTTGTCTTAAACGTTAGTTTATCAATTTTTTTTTATTTCATTTTTTTTTTACAGTGAATACCGCACAAGAATCTCAACTGCTCCCGTCTGGAGCCAGTGAGACTATGGCATCCCCAATTGGGGTATGTTATGAGGCTGAAGGTAGTGGGGAGGGGAAGGAGGTGGGGAAGAGGAAGGTTGGGAAGTACCTGGCTATTCAGATCTGGTCACTAAACACGGCTAAAGCCATTTTCAAGCAACGTTTCAATTCTGAATGGTGGTCTTACACCAGGGCGATACTGATAGTATCTTCCACTCTGGATCATGCCGCAAATATACTATATATTATTTTAAATGAATTATTTGTGAAATAACACAAATTAATCAAATAAAATTTATTTGCGCATTCCGGGTTCGAACCCGCGACCTCCGGATTGTGAGTCAAGAGTCTTACCCACTGGACTACGGAGGTCAATTAAAAATAAAAAGAGATAATTTTCTTCTGAAACAGCCCATTGATTCTTCATTGCAAGGCAATTCATTGAAAAGCATGATCAATTACTCACATCTAGTGGCGTCAACCATGAAATCTCGTGTACTTAATTTTTTTTTATTTTTATATATGAATACCTCACACGAGTCCCAGCTGAGCCAGTGATACTATGGCATCCCAATTGGGGTATGTTGTGAGGCTGAAGGTAGTGGGGAGGGGAAGGAGATGGGTAAGAGGAAGGTGGGGAAGTACCTGTCTATTCAGATCTGGTCACCAAACATGGCTAACGCCTTTTTATTTTTTATTTTATTTTATTTTACTTTATTTGGGAAACAAACAGTTGTACATATTTTATTAAATAATTACATTTGACAAATTTGCATGAACCAGTGAAGTTTCCACATTTGAGAATATAGAATTTAAAGAAAAAACAAAAAACTCATTAATATAAGAAGTTATACATACATAATACCTAACTAGATTACAGAAAATCAGATGAAACCAACATAATAAAATCAGATGAAACCAACATAATAAGAGAAAAACAAAAAAATTAGGCACACAGCAGGATTTACGATCAACAATCTGTTTTGATCTTCTCCGTTACATATTTTGTGAATTGAACTGAGGACAAATGGAAAATATCAGCGTCTGAAAGGATATTGTTATATTTTGTGCACGTCCTTTTCAGAAATGTATGTTGTGAGTAGTTAGTTTTTGATTGTGGGATGTGGAATAGTTTGTTTGTTCTTGTATTACGTACTGGACAGTGGAAATGGATGTTTTCCAGAAGATAGTTGCTGTCAACAGCGTTGTTGATGATTTTGTATAAAAATTTCTGGTCGGATATATTTCTTCTCTCTTCTAGTGATGTAATTTTATGGAATGCTAAGGAATCTTTTACATGTTCTGATATTCGGAACGATTTAAAGTCTAAGTATTTCAAAAAATTTTTTTGGATTCTTTCTAACCTTTCAATATTGACTTTGTATTGGGGATTCCAAATCACTGATCCAAATTCTAGTATGGAGCGAACAAAAGAAAAATATAATATCTTGATTACATGTGGTGATCTGAACGGTTTAGTCACTCTTACAATGAATCCTAGGAGTTTGTAGGCCCTGTCACAAATGGAATTTATGTGTGATCGGAAAGACATTCCGGAGTCCATTATTATTCCTAAGTCCCTTACTTCACTACACCTATTTAATTCAACTCCGTTTATTTTATATGGGAATGTTAGGGGGTTAGTGCTTTTGGTGAAAGATATTGTATTACATTTTTCTAGATTAAGGTACAGTTGGTTGTTCGCGCAATATAGTCCAAGCCTATTGATATCCTCTTGCAATTCTAGGCTGTCATTAATATTAATTACTTTTTTGTAAATTTTAATGTCATCAGCAAAAATTTGGATTTTAGAGTGTTGTAATCTACTGAGTTAATAAAAAGAAATATAACACTTTAATAACTGGTTTTATTTTAAGATGTACGTATTACATGAAAACAAGAGAAGAACGCTTGGAGCACTGAGAAAAAACAAAAGAACTAAAATGGGTTGCCACATACAAAATGTTGCCAACCCTTAAACCAATATTATTATTGTTAAAATAATGTATTACATTGTATATTTTAACACCCCCGCTCAATGTAATACATTCTTACATTATCTAGTATAGTCCACATTGAGTAATAAATTTAAACAATAGATTTTTGTTCAATGACTTAGTAAACATATCAGCTATTTGATCCTCAGTCTTAACATACATTAAACATATCTTAGATTCCTTAATTAAATCTTTGACAAAATGATAACGTATATCGATATGTTTTAGTCTTTTAATATTATCAGTATTTGCAACCATTATGGCAGACTGGTTATCACAGTACATAGGTACGGGACAAACATTTATATTATTAAAGTCTTTTAATAAACTTGACAGCCAACAAGATTCACTAGCCGCCATACTGACTGCAACATACTCTGCTTCGGTTGATGATAAGCTTACGGAACACTGTTTCTTAGAACACCACGATATATTATATATAATTGGAGAACTTGAAACAGTAGCCAGTGGTAGACTTTCTATCTCGTGTGACACCACCCCAATCTGCATCACAATGCCCAACAAGCCCATCATCATTACATTTGAAAATCAGCTTATAATCTAGAGTATATTTTACATATCTTAAAATTCTTTTTAAATGAGTCAACAATACATCACTTGCATTATTTTGGTACCTACTTAATATAGATACAGCTACACAAAGGTCTGACCTAGTGCCTGAGACAGCATACATTAAACTTCCAATAATTTTCCTACAAGTGTTTTCAATATCCTTGTCAGACTTACATTCTTTAGATTCTAAGATTTTTACATTAAAATTTTGATCAATAGGGGTAGATATTGGTTTGCAATTTTCCATGTTAAATCTTTTTAATACATTTTTTAAATAAGATTTTTGACATAATTCAGTTACACCGTCTTTCAAATTCTGTTTAACACTGATACCAAGAAAATTTGAAATTGGTCCCAAATCTTTCATCTTAAATGCATTGTGTAATTTTAATTTAAGATCACTTAATTCCTGTTCATTATTACTAAACATCAAGAGGTCATCGACATACAACAAAACATAAGTTTGGTTTTCTCCATTACACTTAGTAAACAAACAAGGATCATTCTTTGACTTTACATAGCCTGCTTTACTTATTACATGGTTAAATTTTTCATTCCAATATTTAGGGGATTTTTTTAGCCCATACAATGATTTATTTAGTTTTACAATATTATCACAACCATCATACGCCCCTTCCGGTAATTTAATAAACACAATTTCCTTTATATCCCCATATAAAAAGGCCCCAGTGACATCCATCTGATGTATTGATAGTTTTAATTTTGTAGCAACTGAAACAAATAATCTAAATGTTGACAATTTGGCAACAGGTGAGTAGATTTCATATAAATCTAATGCATCATTCTGTTCAAAACCTCTAGCAACCAATCTTGCTTTATGTTGGATAATATTATCAACTTTCTTTATTTTGAATACCCACTTACTACTTATAATGTTTTGTTTTTGAGGTACAGCGCACACTGTCCAAGTATTATTTGCTTTGAGAGTATCCAGTTCTTTTTTGACAGCTTCTTCCCACTGACAGGCATCACTCCTCTGCATAGCTTCCTTATAGGTGCCTGGTTCTGTCTCTGCAGTGTACACATTTTGGCAAGTATAGAATTGTGGTGCCTTTCTGACACGTTTGGTTCGACGAGGAGAAGCTGGCTGTAATGTATTATCACTATCGCGTTCACTGTCTTCATCACTTGCTTCTTCATGTTCATATAAGCTGTGCTGCTCATCATCTGACATCTGATTTGTAATGTTTGGATCACTCACAACATCTTCTACTAACTCTTGCTGGTTATTTTCATTTTCATTGTTGAGTGTTTCTGTTACAGACTCTAGGTTTAAGTTATCGCATTCCTCAAAGACAGGTTTTGTCTCAGTGTTCATAAAGGGCAGCCGGTGTGATCTACCCTGTAAGCAGTCTTGACAATTCTGAAGAGAATTACTTGAGACTTTAATATTATTGCTCTCTAACACGTTTTTCACCTTCTGTATATTCTGGTGTACAAGTTTCTCATGCCTCTCACTCAAGCTTGATTTAACTGTAGTTACGGTTGCAAAGCAATTTATATATTTATAGCGAACATCCATAATATACATATTTCCAACACGATTTGCTACCGCACATACTTTATTATTCTTGAAAAATTTGCAAACTTGATCTGTCAACATGACATAACCTTTGTCTATCGTACAATTCACAGATAACAAGTTTATTTGTAAGTCTGGCACACACAGTACATTATCTATGGTTGTATCGACCCACTGGTGTCCATTGAATACCTCTAGCTCCACTTGTCCGCAGCAAATAACATTTATTTCAGTACCATTACCTATTATCACAGACTTTTGTGACACTTCTGGTGAAAATGTCGAAAACAGATTTTTATCTTGACACATATGTTGACTAGCACCTGTGTACACCAACCATTTTGACTGTTGATAATGTTCTTTAGGTATTTGTTGTACTACAAACGCATTTTTTTCCTTTCGTTTCTTATACCAGCACTCACTCTTGTTGTGCCCAACTTTATTGCAATAAAAACATTTTTTAATTACGTTCTTTTCACTATTATTTTTATTATTCTTACATTCGCTCTGGAAATGTCCTGTTTTCCCACATTTGAAACACTTCCCAGTCTTTTTATTTTTGATTAAAAAAGCTGACGATGATGAAGTTTGTTGATGTTCATTATTTTTATCCATAAGCCTTTCTTCCTCCATCAATAATCTGGCCACTAAGTTGTCCAAGGTTTGCTTATCATCAGGGGCAGATTCCCAAGCCAAAACAAAATGTTTATATTCTTCTGGCAGCGACATAAGTACTTTAGTTATAACAAATTTCTCGGAAATCTCTTCCCCCATTTGCTTTAAATGGTTCTGCATTTCTTGGATTTTTGACAAAAACACAGACATTTCTGTACCTTTTTCGTATTTGTACTGGAAAAATCGCTGTTGAACAATGTGAATGCTAGTCTCCGTCTTTTGTTCATAAACACTCTGCAACTTTTTCCACATTTCTGCTGAAGTAGAACAGGATATAATGTGCAACATAACATTTTCTGTCATCCTTGTGACTATTAAGGTCTGAGCCTTCGCATCCTTGTTTTCCCAAAGAATTTTCTGTGCCTGTTCTTCAGGTTTTATACTTCGGCCTTTAACTACATCGAGCCATCCTTGTCCACGCAAAAGCACTGTAGTCTGGAACTTCCAAACATTCCAGTTTCTCGAACCTTCCAGTTTTAACACGTTTTGGTTTCCTTCCATCTTGATCACTACACTTAACAAGATGTTTTTTTTTATTTCTTTTTGCCTTCCTCCTGCAAAAAATGAAGTGATGCACGCGGCGTGGTGTCAACTTAACCTCAATTCACCGGTCAATCAATTTGCAGCAGTTATCCACAACTCAGCATGTATTATATTATAAATCAAGGTTTATGTGTCTGGGCCCCATAACCTGTTGTAATCTACTGAGTTAATAAAAAGAAATATAACACTTTAATAACTGGTTTTATTTTAAGATGTACGTATTACATGAAAACAAGAGAAGAACGCTTGGAGCACTGAGAAAAAACAAAAGAACTAAAATGGGTTGCCACATACAAAATGTTGCCAACCCTTAAACCAATATTATTATTGTTAAAATAATGTATTACATTGTATATTTTAACAATATTTAATATATTTAATATATTTTAAAGCAAGAGTCTATATCATTTATATACAAAATAAAAAGGAGAGGTCCGAGGTGTGATCCTTGTGGAATTCCTGAGGGTATATTATAGAAACGTGAAGAGAAACCCTTAGCTCTAACTGCTTGACTCCTGTTAGTGACGTACGATTTGATCCATCTTAGAAGGTCCCCACTGATCCCGATTTTTAATAGCTTCTTCAGAAGCAGTTTGATGTTAATTTTATCAAAGGCTTTTGAAAAATCCGTGTATATAGAATCAATCTGAGTTTTACTACCCATAGAATTAAATATGAAATCTGTGTATTCCAGCAGGTTTGTCTCGACTGACCGTTTTCTAAAAAAGCCGTGCTGATTTTTTGATATGGTAGTTTGTACTGCTGGAAAAAGTTGGTCAAGAACCATGTTTTCCATAATCTTGCTGATAATTGGGAGTTTGGAGATGGGCCTGTAGTTAGTGATGTTATTTTTGTCTCCGCTTTTATGGATTGGTGTAATGAGTGCTTGTTTCCAGACGTTGGGGAAGTTGCCTTCCTCAAATGACATTTTGAACAGCATGGAGATAGGATAAGCCAATTGGTCCCGGCATTTTACATAAAAAATGGATGGAATTAAATCAGATCCCGCGCTTTTGTTCGGATCGAGTTTTTTAGATAATTAAGTACATGCGATTGATTAAAGTTAATTGTGTGAATATGAAGATAAGAGTTGTCGACATTGTTATCAGAGTTTATAGGATCGAGGCTGGGGTTGGGATTCTCTACAAAAACCGATCTAAAATAATCACTAAAATTGTCACAAATGGATTGTCCATCAGTGCAGGAGATATCGCCAAGATACATTTGATTTGGTAGATCAGAAGACAATTGCTTTGATTTTACGAACGACCAGAAGCGTTTACTACACTTTTTTTATTGATTCTTCTGCCGTCCTAATGTAGTTATCATAACATTCAAGTGAGATCTTCTTTTGACGATTTCTCAGCACTGAAAAGGATTGATAGTCAGCTAGATTTTTGTATTTTTTCCATTTTTTGTGATATTTTAGTTTCTCTTTTACAATTTTAATAAGTGGGGAAGTATACCATGGGGAAACCTTTCCAAATTAACATAAATTTTTTTTTCGGGAATATGTTTACGTATGAGGTCATTTATGATATTATAAAAGTTTAATACGGCCCCTTCAGTATCCTTATTTTGAAATTCGTGTTCCCAATTTATTATGGATAATTCGTTTATGATTTGTCCGTAATCACCTCGGTGAAACATTTTGACTGTCCTTGACGAAACGAGGGGAGACGGTTTAGTAACAGGGGATAACTCTATGTCTAATGCTCTGTGGTGTGTATCTTCAGGCGTCAGAGGCTGGGTACTGTGAGTTATGCTACATTCTGAAATATTTGTCATGATTAAGTCAAGAGTTCGTTTATTTGTATTAATCACAGAATTAAATTGCTGTAATTGCGTGAATGAAAGGAAGTCAACCAACGCACAACTAGCAGTATCTTCTGGAAAATTTGATTCTAAATAGTTTTGCCCTTCTGTTACCTTCCAATTTAGTTTGTGTAATGTACTTTTATTGTGGCCACACTAGCCACAATATAATAATAAATATGTTAAACGTAAGTTCTCGTCTTTATTGTAAGAGTACAATGGATTCAATAAGTAATATTATTGTCTCGGTAGCGACTGATTATACTGGAAGTTAGAATGGTTCTGGCCGCGGCCGTACACCGGACCGCTGTCCCGGCTCGTATGCCCGATCGGCAATGTTCGGCGACCCGAGCATTCCCGAATTACTACATAGATACAAATGCGATATAATTGCATATATCACACCCTTCCCCCTGTAAATCAGTCACTACATATTTAAGTATTTCAAGTATTTCATGATTCTATATAATTCAAACACTGTAAATATTATACTGATATTTCACTCAAGTTCTTATAATGTTTTTTCATAAACACATCATTATTAATATTTCACACAAAATTATATTAAGTTAGAAGGCTTTCCGTTCCTTCCTTGTGGACTATCTTGGGCGGAGTCTCCCCAACCAGGGATTTGAACTTTGACTTGGACCAGCGATTGCCGTGTCTGTGACCTCCGGTGACCTCTCTCCTCCCTCCGCAAATCTGAAATCAGGAGAAAACACCGTTAACTCACTCCACAGATTGGATAACTCTTTCTCAGAGTGCTCAGTCCTCGTGTCATCAGACGCGGAATCTGGCAAATCTGACTCAACATCACTCCAAGACACTGATAAGTTCCTCATCTGATCCACATGACGTTTCCAAATTAATTGAGAATCACAAGTTTTTACCAAATATAATTTTTTTCCAATTTTATCTGTAACAATTCCCTTTACCCATGTAAATTTATTATTCTTCCTGAAATCTTTAACTAAACATTTTTGTCCCACAATAAAATTTCTTGTTTTTACACCACCATAATACTTAGATTGTTTACGTTGATTTGCCTCAATATTCTTATTCGCCAAATCATGTTGTTTTGACACAACCCGTTCATTCTCTTTCGGAATGAGACTGTCAAAAGTAGATCTAAGTTTCCTACCAAACAATAAAACTGCTGGCTCGACTCCCGTCGTACAATGTGGAGTATTTCTATAATCGGACAAAAAATGTAACAATTTATCCTTGTAATCAACCTGAAATTTATTTCCTACCATAAGTTTTTTAAGAAAACTCTTAGTAGTTTTCACTGAATTTTCAGCGATCCCATTACTTTTTGGGTGCATAACTGGAGATGACATGAATTTAATATTGTTTTCCCGAAGAAACTGTTGGAAAATTTCACTCGTAAAACAAGTTCCGTTATCTGACACTATGAGTTCAGGGTAGCCAAAATTTGAAAATAATTTCCTCAATTCAAATATAGTATTAGCTGAATCTGCCCTTTGAACTTCAATACAGTCAACCCATTTAGTGAATGAGTCGCAGATGACCAGAAACATTTTCCCTGCCAGCGGTCCACTATAATCCAGGTGTAACCTACTCCAGACCTTCCCAGAATTAGGCCATACCGATAATTGACTCTTTGGCGGAGATTGTTTCGTCGACGCGCATTCTGGACATTCCTGAACAATTTTCTCTAAATCTTTGCTCAGCGATGACCACCAGAAATAACCCTTTGCTAACCCTTTCATCTTAACAATACCTAAGTGTGAACGATGCACGAGCTCTAACACTTTTTTATGCAACGAACTTGGAACAATAATTCTATGTTGCCAAAATAAACAATCCTTAACAATCGAAAGTTCGTTCCTTTTTATCCAGAATTTCCATAATTCCTCCTCGCGTTTAACACGTTTGGGCCACCCTTGCCTTAAACACGTCATTACGCCTTGAATGACCGTATCTACTTTAGTGGCTTCCCTAATCGAATTAACGTCAAGATGTTCACAATTGCTAACAAAACTTACGAACTCAGACCCGTAGTCTTCTTTGAATTCCTCAACTGACGATTCTAAAGGTAGTCGAGATAGGAAATCCGCTTGATTTTTGCACGATCTTACGAATTCCGTTTTATAAGAAAACCCTGCTAAAATAATTCCATACCTTTGCAATCTGTTTGCGGCTAGAACAGGAATATTCTTGTGCTCACCGAGAATTCTCATCAGAGGCAGATTATCAACACACAACGTGAATTCTCTGCCATATAAGTATTGAAAAAAATTATTCAAACCGAACACTATAGCTAAAGCCTCTAAATCTAAGATGCTATATTTCTTTTCCGCGCTATTTAAACTTCTAGATGCAAACGCTATAGGTCGCAACGTACCGTTTGCGAATGAGTGACATAGACACGCCCCCAGACCGGATGTACTCGCGTCCGTAAAAAGTTTAACCGGAAGGTGCGGAATGTAATTTGTCAAAATCGTATTTTTACTCATCAAATTCTTTATTGTATCTACTGCGTTAGCGCATTCTCTAGAAAAAACCCATTTGACATCTTTCTTTAAAAGATTGTGAAGTGGTTCTAGAATTGATGACATGTTAGGTATAAAATTCCGGTAAAAACTGAAAAATCCTAGTAAACTTTTAAGTTGATGAACGTCCGTCGGATAAGGTGCATTCTTAATGGCTTCTAATTTATCCGTTTGAGGTTGGATTCCCTTTTCGGAAATGATGTACCCCAAAAATTCTAACTCTTTTACAAAAAATTGACATTTTTCCGTATTTACACATAAACCGCAATCTTGTAGTCGTTTACAGACTGCCATGATATTATCCATTAGATCCTTTTCGTTGATCCCTGAGATAATAATGTCATCTAAGTAAAATGCCACGCCTTTTAACCCTTGCAAACAACTTGCAATTGTTCTAGCAAAAATTGCCGGAGCAGATTTAAATCCAAACACAAGTCTATTGTAAACAAACAATCCTAAATGTGTATTAATCGTTGTAAATTTCTTACAGCTATCCTGCAGTTCTAACTGTGAATAAGCTTGTTTTAAATCCAGTTTTGCAAAAATTTTCCCCGAACTAACCTTGTGGATAACCTCTTCGATCCTAGGTAGCGGGTATTTCTCTAACTCTGTAATAAGATTTAAACTTCGTTTATAATCTACACAAATACGAATCTCGCCGTTTTTCTTTACTACCGGAACGATGGGAGATGCATACTCACTGCTTTTCACTGGCGAAATAATACCATCCCTCACCATTGATTTAAGTTCACATTCGATCTTATCTCTAATAGCGAACGGTACCGGTCTAGCATTACAGAAAAAAGGATCCGCATCTTTCTTTACTTTAAAATTCACTTTGAATTTATTAAATCGACCTAGTTTCTTGTCGAAAACTTCTGGAAATTTATTTTTAATTTTATCAATTTTCTCTTTTTCCGATGAAACTGAATTGATAGAATTTTGTTTTGAAACAATGTTGAGGTTAAAGATTTCCATGAAATCTCTTCCCACAATCATTTCCGAACCGCTTGTTACAACGACAAAGGTTATTAACCTAACTAGATTATTGTATTCGACCTTGAAATTTGCATTACCCACAACAGTCAACATATTCCCGTCGTAACCTGAAATTTTTCGTGTTTCGGGTGACAACTCTATATTACTGAAATGTTTACAAAACAATGTCTCCGGAATGACACAAACTGATGATCCTGAATCAATCATCGCTTCGAAGGATTTCCCATTTAATTTCAATTGTGCCTTGATTGCCTTAACAAAAGCTACATTTTCAATATTTTCATTATTACAATTCATAACTGATTTTACTGACCCGTTTTTACAAAATCTCTGTAAATGACCCAATTTACCGCAAGAATAACATTTAGCTTGCTTAAACTTACAGTTATGAGTGTCATGATTTGATTTCCCACAGATCTTACACTTTTTTAGTGATGAACCGGTTTTAACTTGTTTATCCGACCTACATGAATCGGAACTATTCGACCGATAATAAAGTTTTCGCGCCGGAGAAGCCGATTTTCCAAATCTCTTTACCGAATTTATTTCTCGCGCCGGAGAAGCCGATCTTCCAAATTCCTTTACCGAATTTACTTCCAACTTCATCTTGATTGAATCGACCTCAGGACCTTTCGCGGTCACTGCAAGTTCAACTAGTTGATTAAAGTTTTGTTTAGGCCCTTCAACAAACAATTTTACCCGTACTGGGCCCGGAAGTAGACCGATTGCAAACACGTCTACAAGATTATCCTCCAGCCTGTTTCCGAACTGACAGAATGAGCTGAGCCCTCGAATTCTTGCGGCGAAATCCCTTATCGATTCGTTATGATTCTGTTTAGCTTGGAAAAATGATTCCCGCTCTTGAAAAAGAGATCTACATTTACCACAATGTTTTTTTAGCAACTCAATTAATTTCTCAAACGTAACATCTGTGATTTTAATCGGGAAACATAAGTTGGACAGAAGAGTCAAGGTCTCCGTTTCAAGCGAGTTTATCAGATAAGCCTTTTTCTTAATCTCGGTAATGTCATCATGTAACACGAGAAACTGCTCTAATCTGAGTTGAAACACATCCCAATCTCCGTTTATGTGAGAGAACGGTGGAATTCTCGCCGATTCCATCTTCACAAAAGGAAAAAAAATAATCACGCGAAGCTACGACAACAATACTACCCCGGAAAAAATTACAAAAAACCCAGACAAATCCTCCACAAGAAAGAAAAGAAAAACCTATCTTAGAAATTGCGGTTGCAACGTCTCCAGATTGTTTCCTCTTGATGAGTGAGTGACCTTCCTCGACACTAGCACTGTTTGCCTTGTAAGAATGCCTTCCCTCGGCACTCCCTCGGAACTTCACCTTCGTGGAAAGGCTCTGTTGAGCCCCAAAAACGACCACCGCCTCTTGCTTCTGAGTACCCTTGGATGGTACTCCAGAACTCTGACTGTGGCTCCAGGAATAGCCAGAGATATCCTCGGTTTGTTCTGCCGGTCCTTTCACTCGGTCAGACAAACCCAAAAAATACTCCAATGTTCCGCCTCGGCTGTAGGTAGCCTTGAAAAATTTTTCGGGGTGACTTAGCTCTCCCCGCTTTGGTAATTTTTTTTGTGATCCAATTTGGTAATCCAATATTGTACTTTAATACGGCTGCGCCAATTGTAATGTACTTTTATTGTGGCCACACTAGCCACAATATAATAATAAATATGTTAAACGTAAGTTCTCGTCTTTATTGTAAGAGTACAATGGATTCAATAAGTAATATTATTGTCTCGGTAGCGACTGATTATACTGGAAGTTAGAATGGTTCTGGCCGCGGCCGTACACCGGACCGCTGTCCCGGCTCGTATGCCCGATCGGCAATGTTCGGCGACCCGAGCATTCCCGAATTACTACATAGATACAAATGCGATATAATTGCATATATCACAGTTTGGGTATGTTATAGTCTCCAGCTAATAAAAACAATCCTTCCGGGTGATTTGTGTGCAGGTCCGATGTATTGTTTAAGTGATGAATTAGATTATGAATGTAGTTGGTATTTTGTGGATGGTACGAGCAGCATATATATAATTTTTGGAGTTTATTATTGTTATCTAGTATTGGCACCGATATCCAAATGTCCTCAGTACACATAGACCACGGTAGTTTCTGAGCATTAAGAGATTTGGAGGTTGCGATTAATACCCCCCCTCCCTGCTGCTGTCCAGATGCTAAGTAGTCACGATCCTTTCTAAACACATCGTACCTGCTGTCAAACAATTCGCTATCATGGATTGAATCATTTAGCCAAGTTTCGCATAAAAGGTAAATGTCAAAATTGTTTAAAAGAACCTGATTTAAGAAATTATGTGTTTTTGTGCGAAGACCTCGCACATTTTGGAAATATATGTTAAGCATTTTTTAATATTTTGTGAATAAAATTTGTTGAAAAATATTTTAGAAATATAATATAATTATGCTGTGATTGGGGACATTTTTGAACGTCAGGTTCTGTTTGTTTATGGTAAGTTGCATTGTTTATGGTTTCGATAGGCATTAGTTTTGACAGATTAAGAGGTACATCTATGGTCGAAATACGAATTGATTGTAAACATGCGAGTGTGAGAAAAATAATATTACGATGATACATTTCATAAGTTTTTGATACTATTTTGTAGTTAACAAGTGATGGTAATACGTGTGTTACAATTAAGGAGATAATGTGTGTGATATTAAGGTATTTACATACTTGAGAGAGATTTATAATGTTAGGTTTATGTTTGACAGTATTATATAATTTTAATTTCCTAAAGGGACAGTCGGCGAATCATCATGTGTTGTTTTTAATTTTGATAGTCTATCGACGTCATCTTGATCAGCGATTAGTATCATTGGGGTGGTGTCACTTACACGAATGAATATTTTTCCGTTTCGTACCCAGCAGTAGAGAATTTTTTTTTCCATTTTTATCTCTCGGCATTGTTTCAAAAGATATTGATTTTTAGGGGTTAAATGGTCATTAATGTAGATTCTAGTGGATCCTGGAAGCTGTAATTCTGAGACGAACATACCCTTTCTCTTTCTTATTGCTGCTAACAAATCAAGCAATTTCAAGCAATGTTCCAATTCTGAATGGTGGTCTTTCACCAGGGCGATACTGAGAGTATCTTCCACTTTGGAATGTGTCGTAAATATACTATACATCATTATAAATGAATGAATTGTTAAATAACACAAATTGCTCGAATAAAATTTATTTGCCCACGCAGGGATTCGATCCCGCAACCTTCGGATTGGGAGTCAAGAGCCTTACCGCTAGACCACGCCGTCCGTCAAAAATTAGATATCTACATTCTGCTGTACCTACCTCACAAGATGCCAAAATGTCTGTAATCAGTGGATCTATACTATTTCTTATTTGTGTTATTTTGCGTTATGAGGTTGTGTGCTGGGTTTTATACATAGACATCAGAATTCAATAGACCAGAAGATACAGACGAGGGGGTAAAACCAAACTATGGGGGGCGAAGAGAGGAAGATGACTGTGATTCGTTAAAAAATCAGTCTGACAGTATATAGGCATCTCGCATTACAATATCACCATTTAGTTCTTAAAAGCAAAATCTGCATTGAATGAATAGACTTTTTTACATGGGAGCGCGAATTGCTTGCCACGTTAATAACATATTTGCTAATGCCAAATGCTCGCCCCAAAAAGATTCGCCCCAATACACATAGCAATATTTTGTTGCCGTGTTTAGTTAAAACACTTTGACAAATGTTTCATAATTTACTTACCCCTGTAACCAGCGACGAGCACACTGGAGAACCGCCCACTTCGTTAAATGTATGCATGTTAGCTTCGCGCTGGTCACGGCAAGAATGATGACGTCACATATTTTAGATTCAAGCGAGGCTCTATCCCCTCCCCATGGAGCGAGCCGGTTCCAAGGAGGAGCTCCAGCCGGCTCCATGGGGAGGGGGAAATAATACGTTTTTATCACTTAGGGCAGGTCCAGATATATTCATATGTCCGTGGTTTCATATTATTATTATAAGGGGTTCATAATATATTATCCCTTCTATTCGGATCTGGAAACTAATTTAGTCACTTTCATGTTAAGGTAAGTTTCAATTAAAACAGGTTTTCTATTACGGGAAACGTGTAGACTAACTAATCAATGTAATCTCATTTCCTAGTTGGGTCCCTGAAGACTCGACATAGCATCTCCAGACATCTTTCCCATGAGTTACTTCGGTGGCTTTTCGTCGCCATTTAAACTTCATGTACCAAATCGAATCACTAGCCCTATAATGTCCCCCGTTTAAATGGTTTAGCAGCCTTCTTAATCTAAATATCGTTATGTTTGCCTCATCCACGGGAAAAACACTTATTGTAGTGTTGGGGCTTTTGAAGAATAAATACATTACCTTGTGATAATCAGGTTGATTATTGTTTTCACGCGTTTACAATATATTACAGGTCTGGGTCGCACGACCGATCTTAACTGGCTTGTTGTATCTGATGGCCGGCCGGCCGCCTTCGGCGTTATCTGTCTGAACTTGAGAGAAGCTCTAAGCCTACCGACATCTATTGATATCAACGAAAACTGAGTGTCTTTTCAAAACACTATAATATCTTCTATCACGCATAACTTCGAACGATTGCACCAAATTAGATAATTCTTTTTTTTTGTTCATTATTGTCAGGACAAGGTTTGTATAAAAGTTCTGGTGAGCTCCGCCATTATGAAATTTGTATAAAAATGCAATAGGTGGCACGCAAGCTGTTTGAAAACTGAATGTACCGGGAATGATTGAATGGGGGAGGGGAACTCGGGTAGGCAGGGAAACCCATAAGGGGGGGGGGGACCTAGGAGGGGGTGGGTAATTCGGGAGGGGGGTTCGCGGAACGGGGGAAGGGGGGGAGTGTCGTGGGGAGAGGGAAGCCGAGGGAGGCGGAGTAGGTACGCAAGAGGGGAAGGGGACGCGGGAGAGTAAGGTGGAAGAGGCGGAAGGGGAACGGGATGAATGGGAAAGGACACGCAGGGAGAAACAATTTATTTTTAAAATGGCATAGCAACACATGCCGGGAACCAGCTAGTCGAATACGAATACAATGTAATTTAAAATTTCAACTCATCTCTTTCAGTAGTAAAATTTATGATTTGATAAAGCCTGTGATTTAAATAATCAGTTGATACCTTTGATCATCAAAATAAACCACATTCCTCTCTGTTCTGTTATTTAACCTATTTATTTCTCTGTATTGAACATTCTTGCTTAACATCTCCCTTATATTATGTTACATTCTCTAATTACATATATACAAATTAAGTCAATCAACCTCCTGTAATAATGTACATATTGTAACAACCTTGTGTCAATGGCAACCGAAATTCGAATACTTTACGTAATTACCGGAAAAAATGTTCAGAAAGAATTTTTGGGAATTTTGCATAATAAGTGAAAAGGGTCGGTGTCGATTTACATGTATTTTAATACAAGTGATATTTTGTTAGCGGAAATGCTATAATACATAGTTCTCTGGAGTCAACAATACTTAAGCGCACTTGAAGTGAAATATCACAAAACTGCGCTATATAAATACTACGTTATTATTATTATTTTGTTTAATTTCAGTTGTCAAGTTTTTTATTTTATTTAATACATTCTTCCAATTTAATGCTGATCAGTACATATGATGATATGTGATGATCAGTGTATAATAAATTCTTAGGAATAAGGGCAAAACCCTGACGATGTCTTCGTTTAGAGCAGTGGTTCCCAAACTCTTTTAGCCCGCGGACCCCTTCCCTCCCCCCCCGTTAAACACCGTCAAGTGTTGACAATAAGCAAATAAATCTTCATCTCCATTTTGCAATTTTGAAAGATTTGAAAACTGAAAACACGCACTTCACCTGGAGTATATTATATCGATTAGCATTAGTAAGTTAACATAACTTCCATATTAATAAAAATGCGTCATAATTTTTTTTTTTATTTTACCCAGTAGCATTTATCATTCTATCCCTGTGTAGATTTGACTTAATATTCATTTTCAATTCAATTCAATTTAATTATTTATTCATTTTAAAACATTACAAAATAAAATTTCAATGCGTTTTAAAAGAGTATTGATTTAAAATTTAAACAGTTTTAAGTAATTTATATTTCAATGAATCAAAATCATACTAACAACAACAAAGCTTATTGTCTGAATTGTGCTTCATTAATATTAAATATATCGATATTCGAAGTGATTCTATTTAACAACAAGACAGCTCTCCCGACTGGCATAACCATTGGCAAGTTAGTTCTGCAAGCCGGGAGATAAAACAGTCTATGCTGTCGATGACGGAGATAACCATCGGGAACATAGAAACTAATGTTCTCCATGATAGCTGAATTTTCGAACCTTCCACGAATCAGTCCGAAGAAATGTGTTACAATGAGCGCATCCCTTCTGACCCGTAGAAGGTTCACACCAAGCATGCCCAAGAGAAAGTGAGTAGGGTAGAGCCACGGATAGTAGCCATACTTCCTCAGGTAAAGAAATCTCAGAAATTCCTTCTGAACTCTCTCCAACATGAGGAAATACTTATTTTGTAGCATTTATTATCATATTAATGTGTTGTAATGAAATATGTGAAAACGAATCAACATGTGATTCTTATAAATGAGGTAGAAATTACTGAATTGAAATACAATACGTTAAAACAACAACGCTTTATTTGGATAAGCTACACTTTGGGACATTCACATATTATTTTTTAGCAAGAGACTCTAAATTATTCAAAAGCACATGTCTAACATAACTACAGATGAAAGAGAATTCAAGAAAATTGAAGAAACATTTTAATGGACGCCTGCTCAGTGATTACAACTGAACAACATTTATAATTACAGTAATCCAATAAGATAATATAATCTCGAATTAAAAGGGTGATTCCTCATGCGTAATAAATACATCGCCAACCTGGGTCCCCATGCAAGCAGCCCTTCCAACGAACACCGGCACCGAACAGCAACTGACGTTAGTGGCCAATCTCTAAATTAAGCGGCCCAGCACACCGCGGGTCTAGGAATTCTGACGGTAAACGAGTAAGGTACAATACTCCGTATAATACATGTGTCAGCACCCCTAGGAACCTTTCCTAGGTCTTCAGCCAGATTTAAGCACGTCCACATCGACATCATCATCATGCCCATGTCCGAAGGATGCCGATACTGCCTGACATGCGTAGACCGGTTCACAAGATGGCCAGAAGCATTCCCTATCAAGGACCAGGAAGCTGAGACGGTGGCACGCGCATACTATCAGGGGTGGATCACCAAGTTCGGTACTCCGCTCCGAATCACTACCGACCAAGGAAGATAGTTCGAGTCAAGGTTGTTCAAGCAGTTGAACTACCTTGCAGGTACGACTCAGATTCACACCACTGCGTACCATCCTGCAGCAAACGGCATGGTAGAGAGGCTACACCGCCAGCTCAAGGCAGCAATCAAATGTCACCAGACGGGCCGCTGGACGGAGGTGCTTCCCACCGTTTTGATGGGAATCAGGGCAGCCTGGAGAGAAGACCTCGCTACCACTTCGGCCGAACTGGTTTACGGCGAGCCACTCCGCCCTCCTGGAGAATTCCTCATCGCACGACCATTGACCCTCGAAGAAACCGGCAACTTCCTCAAAGAACTACGGCAGCGCTTCAATGAACTGAGACCAGTTGAAGGTACCCGCCATGGTGATGGACATCATTTCATCTTTAAGGACCTTTCCACAGATACTCACGTCTTTTTGAGGGACGACATTGTCAAGAGCCCGCTACAACAACCTTACAGTGGCCCTTATCAAGTCGTCCGCCGGAATGAACGAACATACACAATCCTTTGCAAAGGGAAGCAAGTACCTGTAACTATTGATCGCCTCAAGCCGGCTTACATTGCTAAGGAGCTTAAGGAAACTGCAACTGGACCAATACTAACTCTTCCAAGGCCCATTTTTACTCAAGATCGGACTCACACGATCACGCGTTCAGGAAGGCATGTTCGTTTTCGACCACTCTGGGAACCACTGGTGTAGTGTAACCATCCAAAAGTTTTATGTTTCTAAATACCTATCTGTGAACATTAATAATTGGTCTGTTTTTTGTTACCCTCTTATGTATATTATGTTATTAAGACTGTTTATGTTCCTTAAATAAATAAATAAATAAATAAAATAAAAGCAATTTTGATTTCGCTTTACCACGTCACTAATTAATTTCATTATTATTCAAGGATCCCAGATCCATATTTCCCGGAACCCAACCCAATTACTATCTTGTTATTTGTAATTACTGTAGAATCAATGTTATTTACAGATTAAGAAAATATTTGGGTGGCAAATTCGGTTTATGCTGAAAACACAAATCAATTGATTAGATTTCAGACGTCAAAGTAAACGCTCAGACAACACTTCACTTCACATTAATCTGTAATTAAATTTAGACAAAGAAACAACAACTACCTTTATCGATTTCGGAAAAAAATCGACTGTTCTGGGAACCTCTTTCTTGATAATTTTTTTTCAGTTTATGCCATTAATAAAGCAAAAAAATATTTTTGAAAACTGATATATACTTATATTATATTTATTTTTCACATTATGTCATCTTTGGGGATGCTGTTTAGAGGGTCTTTTTAGGAAAAAAAGAGGGAATGTTCTGTGAAGG
This sequence comes from Limnephilus marmoratus, assembly GCA_917880885.1. Taxonomy (NCBI): domain Eukaryota; kingdom Metazoa; phylum Arthropoda; class Insecta; order Trichoptera; family Limnephilidae; genus Limnephilus; species Limnephilus marmoratus. Next base: position 64,197,724 of record OU862908.1, read on the forward strand.
AAAAGGGTGTTAAAGGTGGGTAGGATCTGTGGGTAAGTGTATCCAGGAGGAATCCATCCCTCCCACTGCGTTGCATGGTGATGCATCCGAAAGAGAGCTGGAGAAGTCAAAGGGACTCCCTCAACCATTTCAGCTGGTGGGCAGACACCTCCGCCGCCAAGACCCGGACAAAGCTCACTCCATGAACCCGGGCACTCCTGCTAAGTCACCAAACGTAGCGAATCACTTGGGGTGACCTATGGCAGAGGTGTTGGTTATCCAATAAACGGTTCCCGGGGCGGCGGTACCCGTACCCACCTCCCAAATTGATATTTTCTTTGTTTTGTTTCAGTAGCAACATTTCACGCATTTTTCACACGTGCTATGGTAACATTTGCAGAAAATATTAAACTTATCTGAATAATGCCACGCAAAATTTAAGATGGGAATTATTAATGATTCTACTTAAGGAACACTAAAATTTATCTTAAATTATTAAATAAATTATTATTCCTTCTCAGTCTCCAACATTAGTCTTTTGACATCAAAAATTATTTTTAGTACTTAACTGTGACATAAAAAAGCAAATAATACAATATTAGATATTTTAATTCGAACACAGAAAACACATTGGGAAAACCCTGCTGGAGAACTATGGCTGAACTATGTTTTTTAAAATTCTGTGAACATCACGTCTCGCTAGAATTATTTCAATTTAAAATCGCACTGTTTGCTTAAGAAAAAGTTTAATGAAACGACAATCATCTCACAAAAGAATCGTTCCACTATTAAAGGCACTTAAAAAATGAACACGCGGATTAAAGTGTTTTACGGTGAAATAATTTGTGATTGGTTTTCATTCCAATTAAAAAATATTCGAACCCAAACAGTTTTATGCATGGGAGCTGCTAGGTTTGAGTGCTGTGTTATCAATTATAATGTTGATTGTTGAACTGTAACGCAGATCCGTGAAAAATCACGGGAAATTATAATTGTAGGATTTGTGATGTTGTAAGTACTAGGGGCAGTCAAAAAGTAATGCTTCCTATTTTTTTGTACTTACTTAAATAAAGTTAGTTAAATGAACGTTTTGAATTTGGTGCAATTCCTCAAGCCTTCTTCTACAATCTGCTGCAGTAGTAGTTTTTTTGCGTCAACAGGTGGCAGCACTGCAATCGCTTGCAAAATGGCCGATATACTGTTAGTATTAAACACCGTTATGTGATTGATTCTTCACTGTATAAGGTGAAACGCACATTCGCATTCATGAAAGACTGCAAAATGTGTATCATGATGCAACAGTGGACGTCAGCACTGCTTGACGATGGGTTCATCACTGTAACGAAGCTGAAGGACAATACCGCTGGTTGACAAAAAAGTGACTGCACGCAACATTGAGCGAGTTGATGACACATTTGTGGAGACCCCAGATAATTACGGATGTCGCATTCTTTCCCTCAGTAAAGGCAATGTCGATTATTTGACAACTGATTTATTATAATAAAACGAATATTAAACTTTATTCCACTTAATTTTATTTGACCGTAATTGGTTTCAGCTCGTTCAGACCGGTTCAGACCAGTCTGAAGATGGCCCTAACGAGCTGAAACCGGTTACGGTAAAATAAAATTAAGTGGAATAAAGTTTTATATTCGTTTTATTATAATATATTATAGTGGAATTCCACCATGAATAATCACTCTCAAAAATAGAAATATTAAAAAACGACAACTGATTATTCAACAAAAGTTCTTGCAAGGTGGGTACTAAGAGAGTTAACTGGCCAGAGTAACGAAACAAGAAAAACGATAGCCTCACAACAGCGCTTTTTTCTGCAAAAAAAATTGTGACCGGAGACAAAATATGGATAAATTTTTTTGATCCTGGATCAAAGAGGCAGTCAATGGAGTTTCATCACACAAACTCACCAAGCGCAAAAAAAAATCAAAACTGTGTGATCGGCCGGGAAAGTTATGGGGATGGTGTTCCGGATGTGACCTTGCTTTTTACAACACTGTGATACATGCCGTTGTGAAAAGACGGGCCAAAGCTGCGGTAATGTATGGAAATTATATTGAAAATGAAAATGAAAACCAATTAATCGTCAATTGTATAGTTTCCAGTGCATTTTTTATATCTAGACAATTAAAGGAAAACAAATATGAGGCATTACTTTTTAACTGCCCCTAGTATCAATAAAAAAATATTTGCAGCAGGACCATTGCCTTGTAAAAATACTACCAAGAAATACACGAGTTAAACATGGAGTAATTTTGGTACCTACCTACCTACTACCTAATCGCTTGTCGGATTCGTCACAGTCAATTCCAATTTTAGAAATCAAAGCATATCCCTGGTCCATAGGTCAATAAAGCGGAGTTACACACATCTTACGACAGACACTGATCTTATTATTTTTTAATAAAATAACCTTGTTTAATTAGGTGCAAAAAGTTTAATATTTGCAAACACTCTCGTTATTTACTTTGAACAGTTTTATTTTATTGAATTTTCTTTCTCAATTGCATTCACTCAGTATACAACTTGACATGGATGAATAATTATTCTTGGCTCCAAATTTCACAAATAATCATTGTTCCACAAAATAGTGAAATAGTTAGGAGACAGGTAATTTGGATATGATTTGAGGTTTTCACGGCCAAAAATTTCATCGTGATTTATTTTTGGGTTATTATACCATTGCGCACTTCCTCCTTCTTTAGCCAACGTTTTAGAAAGCATTATGGTCTCTAATATCAGGGCAGATGTGTAGAATCTAGTGAAGTGCGTGTTTAAGTATGTGCTCGATGCGTTTTGGGTACTTTCTTGGGAAATTTGTATAATATTACCTGAATTTCAGGGTTGACCGTGAACACCCTGACGTAGGAGCCCGCCGCTGCTGGGAGCGCACAAATCAGCGCTAAAAGCCATATGAGCGCGGTGGCCGCCAGAGTTACCTTCGTCGCTCGGCTTCCTCCACCTGCAACAACAAATTAATCCATTAATAAAAGTTACCAAAAAAAAATTGTATTAATCCTTTTAATTTTTTTAAAACGGATACAATCACCCAGCGCTTTGCCTCCTCGTGGACTATCACCATCCTGTCCCATTGTCTTGTCTATAGTCATACTAACATTTATTGTATTGTGATTTCCCGCTAAGCACGTGCATACTTCTTACTAACAACGTATGCAGGAACAATGACAAAATTAAGTGTAGATTCGTCCATTCAAAAAAATTAGAGTCCTTGCTAGAGCCTTGAAGGAGTAACCATCTGTTACTTACAACAGAGAGGGTGTGTGGTGGATAACCTCCAAAAAAGTCATTTTAAATTATTTGCGTGATATTTTGAATACATTTATTTTTTCTTTCCTCCTTAGTCGTTTTGAAGTGAAAACTTCTTTAGCATCGTTGTGATTTTAAACTCGATGAAACGAAAAATACCGACACTAAAAAGAGGCATATAATATATAAGATTTAGCTTGCGAGAGACTGAGGTAGAATAATCGATCTCCTCTTTGTGTGGTGCTTCGCAGCCACCCCACTCTTGTCTACTTTAGTTTTCTGAAGGTTTCACTTCTAGCACGCGAGAATTTCACACTCTGTATTTTTTAAATTAATAGCATAATGTATTATTTCAAATCAAATTTTTACACATGCTCATCCTAGATGGCCTAGATCATGACCAACTTAAAACGTTTGGTGGGCTAAAAAAATATTACTGAGCCTAGGTGGGCCACTAGGGATGGGAAGAGAAGGGAAGAGGTTATATTTATCGGTCCGGCAAAATCTACACCAGTATGTGTAAATGCTTTTACTTCTTGAACTCTAGCTGTAGGTAAATCAGCCATTGGCGGTATAATATTAGAAGGTGCGGTTTTAAAACAGAAATTACACGCATGTACTCGTTTGCGTTTTTGGTTTCTTTCCGATAAGATCCAATAACGCTGTCTAATTATAGACATAAGGAGATAAGCACCAGTGTGACAATTCACACAATGGTAAAACTCTATAATTATATCGACAATATGATCCTGTCCTGGCAGAAGTACTGGATGTTTGTTTTTATAAGGTATATTCGCGTTTGTTAATCTACCACCTATACGTAACAATCCATTATGATCGACGAACGGGTTTAATTTTCGAATCGAACATGAACGTAATTTTTTCTTCTGTATTAATTGTATATCGGCCTAAAAATACTTTTTCTGTAGAGCTTTTAATATATTTATTTCAGCAATATTTAAATCCGTGTAATTTATAACTGTTGAACACGATAATTTCCGCGTAAATCGTAAAATATATACGACAATTCTTAGCAATTTTGGCCATGAAGAAATTTTTAAAGCAAGATTATATATTGGAGAATTATTCTCTAATGACGTTATCGTGAACGTATGCGAATTTTTTAATTCCAATGTATCCTCGTCCTGCGCTGAGGGGGAAAAGCTTTTGACAGGCCACTCGGACACTGGGTTCGCAGCCCAGGGTGGACCGTGCCACCAAAGAGGATGATCAATTAGCTGAGCGGGCAATAGTTCACGTGATAAACAATCATCAGGTAGTATTTGCTGAAACGCTGACCGTCCATGAATACAGGTAAATGGCGGATATTACGTTACTCTTACCGGTAATTCGGTGTCCAAAAATGCTATTATTGTGAATTCGCAACCTTAAATGCTAGAATGCATTAACTGACTACACACGGGCTTATGTGTATCCTTTGTACTCATCCCCATTTATTAAAATAAGGTCAGTTGCACTCGATCTTACGAGAAATTTACTGAAAAAATGTACTGGTAGGAATTGATTTCGAAAATAAATTCCCCGTGCTGCCATAGGCCTGGCAATTTTCAACTATTAAATCGAAACCCCCATCGAGAATCCAAGGTTCTTTAACAAAACGATGTTTTCTTTTTGAAATGAAAACTTCCTTGGCACCGCTTTGAAACTCGATGAAATGCAAACGAGCAATAATAAAAAGAGACAAACACATACATCTATAGGATAATGAGATAGACTAGTCGGTGTCTTTTTTGTGTGGTGGTAGAACAAAATGTAAAATAATTAACTTGATAATAATCTTATAATAAATAAACAATACAATTATCGTTCTTCTGATTTTCTGCATTCGTCTCATTCTCTCGAAGTTTAGTTTTCGAAAGGTTTCACTTCTACCGCTTGTAAACTGTACACATAATTTTTTGTATGAATACTAAAATTCAAACCAAAAGTTGAAAACATCATTTTGGGCCGCAAGAAATCTTCAATTGGGCCGTAGGTTGGGCATGCCTGCCCTATATGTTTACATTAATGTATTTGCTTCCATCAGCTTAGAAGGTACCCATTATCTGTAAGAAACATTAATGTAATAATATATATATATATATATATATATATATATATATAAAAAATAAATACATGTATATATATTTTTTTATTTTTTATTATTCAACTTTATTAGTTTTTGACTTACAATTTGTTTTATTCTATGCCTGTCTCACTAGGAAAACCTGTGTTGACGCTGGCGCTTAGCGCGAGCAGTTTATAATAATAACACATACGAAGTACAAATAATAACACAATATTACAAGTACCTAACAGTTAATCATCAACGTAACATTGAAAAAATAAATACTTACAGGTTAGTTTTGATAAAAGCTTTGATGTTGGACCTATTTTGGCTGGTAATCCAGGACTTGGTGTCAGATTTATTTTTAAGATACATTATGTTTTGTCCTTTTGTTTTTTTGCAAAGTATCTAAAATTTCTTTGGCCAAAGGTTGTTAAGAAGGCAAAAGGGTGTAACGTAATTATTTTCATGGTAGTTACTCAATCGGTACCTACTTGCTCAGAAGGAGTTTTTATTAATTTCGGGTGCCGTTGGAACGATTGATAACAAATTCAAATTGCCGGAACATTGTTCGATTGTTTTTTGTTTTAGAGAAAAAAAGAAACTGTTGTAAGGGCGACGTCAACGATGGATTGGTCGGAAGTTTTGAGTTGTAAGGAGTTTTGATACTCGTAAGTGATTGTGTAAATTTGTAATATAATGTATATATTATGCTAAAATGGTGCTGTGAAGAAATATTGCTTGACACTCGTAATGACGCAGCAAACAGCCCATCGAGAAATGGCCATTGGGATTTACTGATCACAGCTTGATACATTGATGTTTTGGTCGGGCGTGTTTACAGCCACGTACAATCCAATATCACCGAGGACAACTTTGATGAAGGTTGCAGGCGCTTCTAAAATGACATCAACAATCTAGAACTGCGGGTTATATCCTTTCAATGCTCAAAGATGGCCATTGAACGCATTGTGAGCAGCGGGCCTTTGTGGATGGACTGGAATCTTGGATGCTTCACGGTGTCATGGGCTTGCGAAGCGGCAGCTCTGGGGCTCTTCTCCAGCTATCTGGAGCCCTTGTCGCTGAGGTTAGAAGAGGTGCGCCATATTAACTACCGCAAGCTACGAATGATCATTTGGAGTGGATTCTACTAAAATAACTGAATTATCTCTCTCTCTCTCTCTACATTTTTTTGAGTTTACAAAGGTATTTATGTAGATTATGTTTTTGCTTGTCAATAATAACAAGTACATTTTGTTTAATGTGAGTTCTTTTATTTACATCAGATAGTAGCTTTCTTTTATCCCACGCAGGACCCTGAGATGATGATAAGAGCACATGTACACGGAATTTCTCTGCTAACTGATAAGATACGTGTCATTTTTGGCGCCCAACGTTTTAAAGAGGGTAGATTACTCTCTTGGTGCACGATAAGAGGCTACTATCTGTTATTTACTATCGAATTACTGTTATTTACGTTGAATTTTATTAATTGTTTTTAAGCTGTCATAATTAATGGCCTTTCTTTGAATGCAGTGTGCTTGGAAACTTGTATTAGAAGTTAAAAAATATTTTTTTTTTTTTAAATATTTCATTATGTTATTTTTTTTGAAAAAAAATATGGCGTTATATACAAAATCACATCGTGGTCCTCTGCATTCTGCGTACGAGAATCGCAGAAGATCACCGATCATCAAATTAAATACGGACGCGTATATTTTGATGACAATTTTTGGTGAGGATATTAGTCCTCATGTGTTTATTTTAATTAAAATCTTAGGTTACTTGTACGTATTTATAGGTAGACGTTTATATATAATTAGCTATATTTGGTTATAGGTATACATAAATTTATAAATAGTAATTTGCGAATATTATTAGAATAATTAATACTAGTTTTACATAATTAGGTTTATTAAAAAACTATTGTTTTTTTTAATATTTTTTCTTTTTATGCGGTGGCATGAAGGAATACCAAGCCTTCATACTGCTTCATTTATTTTTTTTCTTTTGTGTGACACTTTGCTCACGTGTCTTGAAGCTTGGTACCTCCAAGGCATGTGCTCGGAGTGAGCACTACATTCTAGTGTACTGATGATAGACTTCATTTATTTATCCTCGTTGGACTAGAATAGGAACATCTCCACAAGAGATGTTTCTCTGATCTTAGTGATCAGTGGCGCCCAAAAAATTAGTTTAGTTTATAACTAAATCTGTTTTATTGTTTAATATACATAATTAAATGTTGAATCTGACAATCTGTTAATATTAAGTTAAGTAATTAAGACATTATTAATTAGGAAAATTGTTTTGTCACAAATAAAGGGAAGTACTGCTTCGGCGTGCACCACTATTAAATAATTCCGATCTGGAAATGACACTCTACCTTTAATACAGGAGAGTGTAGTTTTTCTTATACAGTTTTTGTTAGTCATAAGTATAATTTGTTAATTGTAAATAGTAATATATGCCTAAGTATTTCACTGCTAATACCAGTGCCATGCTGTAATGTTTGACGTAATAGTGTCGATCACTTGAGTTATGATCGCACACCTATTAACAACAGTGTCAGTCATCTGAAGTACATGATTGAGCACCAATTTATATCTTTGTTTGTCCGAGAAATTTTGACACTTTGCTTACGTAGTAAGTGAAATTTTGATGGAAGCCATTTTTGGTTGTTACCTTGGTCTTATTTCTTGAGCAAGCAATGTTCATACGAAAAGTATATGATAGGTATTTCTTGTATTTGTTCTGTTTACAATCAAGATTACTGATGACATTAATATATCTGATAAATAGGTATTTTGGAAAATGTAAACCCTAATTTAACTACTTTTGACAGATAGGTATTTCTCCGGAATTTAAAACCTCATCTAAAATACTTGACAGTTAGGTATTTAGTAATGTAAACCCTACACTGACCACTTTGTACATCAATTTTTATAATTGAATATTAAAAATAATAATAAACATATTTAAGTCTAGCTATATTGTTAGTTGTTAAGATGTATTGTTTTAGGTCTTTAGCTTAGTCAGACATTTAGTTTAATATAAATAAAGGGAGAAGAGAGAGAAAAAATTAGGTAATTTTTTATTTGGTTCTTTATTTTTTCCATTAATAATATCCATGTGATTTTTTTTTTCTCATCTTCTTCAAAGATCTCAAAAGTGGGAGCTTGAGTCTTCCGTACTAACAAGTGTTTCTGAGAGATTGACTCCTTTTGTGTGAGTAAGTGTTTTCCAATCTTATTTTGGAGATGAAAAAGTGGAGATTCCATTCTCATTAAAATAAAATAAAAAAGTTATAATAATAAATATAAAATTATAAAATACAATATATAAACAAATAGGTTGTGTAATTCCAATCTGCGAATTGGTTTTCTTTTTGGGGTTTCCTTGTTATTGTGAATATATATGTATAATTGTTTTGTTTTTTTTTTGTTATTCTCTGTGTCATTTTCTTTAATGTTTTAATTTTTTTTTCTCCTTATGTACAAGTGCAGGAGTAGAGAGATATTTCATATTGTTTTGGTATAATTTTACTTCACTCTGCGGCGTAAAATTTCTGGGGGAAGCGGGGAATTGTAACGTAATTATTTTCATGGTAGTTACTCAATCGGTACCTACTTGCTCAGAAGGAGTTTTTATTAATTTCGGGTGCCGTTGGAACGATTGATAACAAATTCAAATTGCCGGAACATTGTTCGATTGTTTTTTGTTTTAGAGAAAAAAAGAAACTGTTGTAAGGGCGACGTCAACGATGGATTGGTCGGAAGTTTTGAGTTGTAAGGAGTTTTGATACTCGTAAGTGATTGTGTAAATTTGTAATATAATGTATATATTATGCTAAAATGGTGCTGTGAAGAAATATTGCTTGACACTCGTAATGACGCAGCAAACAGCCCATCGAGAAATGGCCATTGGGATTTACTGATCACAGCTTGATACATTGATGTTTTGGTCGGGCGTGTTTACAGCCACGTACAATCCAATATCACCGAGGACAACTTTGATGAAGGTTGCAGGCGCTTCTAAAATGACATCAACAATCTAGAACTGCGGGTTATATCCTTTCAATGCTCAAAGATGGCCATTGAACGCATTGTGAGCAGCGGGCCTTTGTGGATGGACTGGAATCTTGGATGCTTCACGGTGTCATGGGCTTGCGAAGCGGCAGCTCTGGGGCTCTTCTCCAGCTATCTGGAGCCCTTGTCGCTGAGGTTAGAAGAGGTGCGCCATATTAACTACCGCAAGCTACGAATGATCATTTGGAGTGGATTCTACTAAAATAACTGAATTATCTCTCTCTCTCTCTCTACATTTTTTTGAGTTTACAAAGGTATTTATGTAGATTATGTTTTTGCTTGTCAATAATAACAAGTACATTTTGTTTAATGTGAGTTCTTTTATTTACATCAGATAGTAGCTTCCTTTTATCCCACGCAGGACCCTGAGATAATGATGAGAGCTCATGCAAACGGAATTTCTCTGCTAACTGAGAAAGGTACGTGTCATTTTTTATAAGAAGGAGATTATGCCCTTTGCTTCTAGTATCTCGAGCAGTTTGGACATTTTCAAGGGTAGTTCTGTGTTTGAAGAGGTATGCTATTAACTCCTTGAGGTACGAACTTTTTTTTCTTATTTTTTACCTTTTTTTTTTTTAATCAATTGATGTAACTTATAATAACGAGGAAAAAATATTTTAAAAAAAATTGGACTGAAGGCTTTTCAGGAATGAGGTGGTCAAAATTTTATACCACAGTACACATGGGAAAAAAATATTAGGTTCAAATCAAAAGTTTATTAGAAATAAAAAAAGGCCATTTTATATGACTAATTGTGGAAATTTTCAAAACAGTTTTTATCTTTTTTTACACAAAGGGGTACTTTGCAAACACAACATATCCAGTTGGAACGTATGGGCCTGTCTTTTGTACTACAATTCGCACAACGACGTGAAGTAGTATGTTCTGGCCGGTGGGCGCTATTTTTCAGACGTATTTCAGGGTCCACGTAAGGCTTATGTCTCTTAATTTCCACCACCTCCGATGTGGACCCACGCTTTTTGGTGCATTTCAGCTCCTCTTCAGCCAAAAGTCCTCTGTAAACTTGCCTCCTGAAATCTTTGAGCCTCAATGGATTGTCTTTGTCAGCCTTACCCAACTTGCAGAGCTCTGTGTAAACAATGTAAGAATTTACAATTGTTGCATCTAAAAAGTGGAAAAATAAACGATGCCACCATTTTTTAGACTTTCTGTTTATCGAGTAAACCGCCTTCTTTTGATCAAACTTGTCCACATAATTCATGCAGTTGTTATAATTATTTAGAGCCAACGGACATGGCACCCTTGTGATCTCACCAGTTTTCTCTTTACGGTTGACATGCATGGCATCCTTTGGGTTGTGAAAGTTTGAAAGGAGGTGTACAGCTCTTCTATCTCTCCATTTTATCATGGAAATTCCTGTATCACTCACGTACCAGTCATATTCACCTCTTTTTAGGTTTTTATCATCCTTCATCTTAGGCAAATATTTTCTGGTTGATTGGACAGTTCCACATGAGCGAATATTCATATCTTTCAGCTGTTTTTGTAGGGGGTAGCAATTAAAATAATTATCAAAGTAAACTATGTAGTTACGACCTTGAATAGATTGACAAAAATTTAAGACAACTCTTGGCCCTAAGTTAGACTCAGCGTAGTCACCAATTTTTCCTGTGTATATTTCAAATTTTAAGTTGTATCCATTTTCTGCACACATCATCCAGATCTTATAGCCTCTTTTAATGGGTTTTTTGGGCATGTATTGCTTCAATGTGCTGCGGCCTTTGAATTTGACCATGCTCTCGTCAATTGCCAAAGTAGGTGATGGCTTGTAATTTCGATCAAAGGTGTCTGACAAGCAGTTCAACAAAGGCCTTATTTTATATAATTTATCGAAATTAAGTTGACCTCTAGCAGGCATCAATGAATTGTCGTTGAGATGAAGGTTTGACAACAGCCAGCCAAACCTATGGACTGTCATAAATCTTGAAATATAGGGGTCGTGTAAATCAGGGGACGATGACCAATAGTCTCTATAACTGGGAGATTTTTTAATTCCCATTACTAAATTTAGTGCAATGAATTTTTTAATTTCCTGAACGGTTGTGGGTTGGTGATTTTTCCCGACTTGTTTTGCGTATAGATTGGTCTGGAAGCAGATATTTTCAATCAAACTAGGAGTCCAAAATTTCAGAAAAATTTCCAAAGGTGTGGGATTTTCCATCGTAAGAAAGTCATAATGTAGTCCTGTTTCTTCACGGAATTCACCAGGGAGGGCGGTATTGAACGTACGGCTCCATTTAGGCACGACTATAATCGCAGGTATGACAGGTGTAGATGCAGTTGTGCCTGGAACAGCAGCGGTGGATGACAAAACGGACATTGAGGCTATTAGATATTAGGACTATACTGGGCAGATGGAGAAGATGATACTGGTCGGTTACGCGTACGCGAAAGATGAACATCAAAAGTAGATGGTGATTGTGAACCAGAAGGGCTGGATGTGCCTGCTATAGGGTGATCGAGTGTGGTAGATGAAGAAGACGCCGGGATTTGATTCCTCACACAAGATAGAGGCAGTTCATCATCATCATCGTCCGAAGAGGCGCTAACTGTGACATTTGCTAGATGCTCCTCCTGTAGATCCTCTTCCTCATTGTCTGAGCACCCATAACAACTGTCATCATCAGAAGGTATCTCTTCTAAAAGTATTCCTGCGATTTCTTCTTGGCGAAGACCTTTCTTCGGCATGGTGTATCTGTAAAATTATAAAATCAGAATAACCATGTTGAAAGACTAAAAAAATTACCTCAAGTACGGTGGTCGAAAAGCAAAACCACCAAAAAATTTCGATTTAACAAAAAAATACTATATTTATAGACATTTCTTATTGATAATTCAACAAATGAAATACAAGGGCACTAGAATTCATAAGAAATGGACAAAAATTCGAAATACATACCGTTATATTTCACTTTAAAGTCGGAGATCACAAAAAACCACAATTCGCTGGCAATTGTCAAACACATAACCAAACCGTGCAAAGCCACCTATTATCGCTATTGGAAACTAAATAGTAGAGAATCTATGTCTCACATGGCATTTAAAAAACTTGTCAATAGATGGCCGTTTTAGCATAATTATTTATTTTCAAGGTGGCCGAATTTTGAAACCACAGTACTTCAAAGAGTTAATATGTTTTTGGCATAAATTTGCCTAATGTCGAAGACACAGATTCTCCTAAAGATTCCATCATTATTTTTCTTTGAATACCTATAATATTTTGTGTTATTTTATGATATGATTAACCTCAACACCCTAGTGATATTAAATATAAGAAACAATAAATAAATACATTGATTAATTATTTGAAGAACCCTCATAAATAAAATTTCTGAACTTGGGTATGACAGATGAAAACCGACCACCATAGAGGCTTTTAAATTGTAGAAGACGGCATCCGTGGATTAGTGGTTACGATCCTTTGCTATGAATAAGGAAGTTGTGGGGTCAAAGTTCGCAAGTAAATAAAAATAATTTCATTAACTATTTGAAGCAATCGAATTTTATTTTGATTACTAGCTGGTCCCGGCACGCGTTGCTATGCCATTTAATAAAGAAATTGTTTCTCCCTGAGTGTCCTTTCACATTCATCCCGTTCCTCTTTCTCCTCTCCTTTCTCTCCCGCGTCTCCTTTCCCTCTTGCGTTCACACTCCGTCTCCTCCACCTTTCCTCTCCCCACTCCACTCTCCCCCTTCCCCCGTCCTGCGAATCCCCCTCCACCCTCCCACATCCCGCATTCCATACATTTAGTCCCGGTACATTCAGTTTTCAAACAGCTCGCGTGCCGCATATTGTATTTGTTTTATACAAATGTTATAATGCCAGAGCTCACCCGTAGTTTTATACAAACCTTGTCCTGACAATAACGAACACACGAAAAAAAGAATTATCTGATTTGGTGCATTCGTTCGAAAGTTTCGCGCGTACATACATTTCGGCGATTCATTTTTATTTATATAGAAGATAGAAGATAGAAGATAGATAGGTTAGGTTTTCCTCTTCCTCTCTCGCGTTCCCACTCCGTCACCTCCACCTTCCTTCTCCCCACTCCCCCTCCCGAGTTCCCCTCCCCCCTCACACGTAACCTTACCCTCCCCCGTTCCCCTTCCACCTTCCCCGCCTTCCCTCTTCCCTTTCCCGCTCCCTCGTCCCGCCAACCCTCCTCCCGCGTTCCATATATTCAATCCCAGTACATTCAGTTTTTAAGCAGCCCGCATGCCACCTTTTACAATTTTTATTGAAATTTCCATTTTTCATGTATATTAAATTTGGTACCTAACATAGGTACCTATTTAAAATATCTAAAATTCTTGATTCGATTCAAACTACAAGGGGAATACCTACTTTAAATAAATTTTTCAACTTTTCAAAAATAGAATCCTGATTGAACAATCATTCATTGTTTTGCAAAATGTCATTCTCTAACACGCGAACTGTCAAACGTGCGATGTTTTCTGTTATTATCTAACTTTCTGCGGAATTTTCTTAATTTTTCTCTCCGTTAGAACCATCCTCGAACTTCAAGGAATATTCTAAAAAAAGAATTAGCGAAATCGGTTCAGCCGCTCTCGAGATTTGCGCTTACCAACAAATTTAGCGATTCATTTTTATATTATAGAAGATTAGCTGGGGTACTAGGCTTCGCTCAGGGAGTTGATATGAGATTGAACTGACGTTCGAACCCACGATGGATCTTGTTTTATATTCCCCAACCAATGGGTAGCCTCACCAACACAAAAAAGCTTCGAATGCTCTACAATGTTCCAGAACATTTGAGAGTGTTCTGGAATATTCCACAATGATCTGGGATGTTTCGGGATGTTCCTGAACGTTCCAGACCATTTCCGAACATTCCACAACAATTCAAAATTTTCCGGGATGTTTTGGAATGTTATAGATAGAATGCACTCGAATACCAGCGAATATTCTGGACTATTCTAGAGATTTCTAGATGGCAAAACTTCCAGCCCTTAGGTCTACAAAAGCACCCCCTTCAGATAAATATGGAACCTTTTTTATGGATGGGGGATAGAGAGCTACCACACCAAATAAATCCCTTGATCGCATCGGGACTCGTTTCTGAGTTTATTTTTTCATCGGCACGCACAATGTAGTACAATTTTTTTTAAATCTAAAATACGAGTATATTTATTAATTTATGTTACATTTGCATCACGTAATAGCGGTAGATACTTTCATTACCGCCCGGTGAAAGACCACCATTCATAATCGAAGCGTTGCTTGAAATGGCTTTAGACCATTTCCGGCTATGTGTCTCTTGACTAATCCGGAGGTCACGGATTCAAATCTCGGCCGCGCGAATAATGTGTTATTTCACAATTTATTCATTTAAAATAGTGTGTAGTGATGCGGCACGTGCCAAAGTGGAAGATACTCTCAGTATCGCTCTGGTGTAAGACGCCAGTAAAAAATGAAACGTGGCTTGAAATGACTTTAGTTGTGTTCGATGGCCAGATCTGAATAGCCGGGTACTAACTCAAGTTTCTCTGATCTATCTCATTCTCCTCTCCAATACCTTTAGCCTAACAACATATCCCGATTAGGGATGCTATAGTCTCACTGGCTCCAGATGGTTGGGAGCATCGGGACTCTTATGCGATATTCACATAAAACGACAAAAAAATGTATTTGGTGACAAGATGTACCCAGGAACTAACCCACCTTCCTCCTTCCCATATCCTTCGCTCACCATTAACTTCAACCCCACAACATGCTCCAATTGGGGTTGCCACAGTTTGACTAACTCCAGAAGGTTGGGAGCAGTTAAGACTCTTTTGCAGTAGGTACTTAGGTAAAAAAAGCCGTAAGCTTGAAGCAACGAATGTCAGGATGATTATAACAATTAATTCTAAGAAGAGCAAAATATTTTATATTTTACCTTTTCAAAGCTCAGAACAGAATAAATTCTCCATTAGTAAATTGACAAAAGCACTCGTTTCATTTCCTGAAAAAGCGGAAGAGTAGTTTAATCAATAACATCAGACTTATTTAAATTCCTTTCAAACATTAAAACAATATTGGTCGATGAACTATTTACCTCCACAGAAATTACTTCGCTGTCCATACCCTACTTAATACCGTAATAAATGGCGACCAAACCGGTTTATCTTACAACCTTTACCTCGTAGCGCAGAGATTGGCAAAAGCCGATAACGTACGTAATTATGTAAAAATACACCCTCGACCCTCGTGCGGAGTTTCTGTTGAAAATGGATAGTCCATTTGCGCTCACGATGAATGTGATCAAATTCTTGTTATCTACACATTCACAGTTTAAAAGGTAAAGACACTGTATTACTATATAAACAGCATTTATATGACTGTAATCGCACATGTATTATTGGGAAAAATGCTTGAAATAGAGAAGGTCGGGAATTTCCAAAATGGAGTCTTGTTTTACTGTAGTTCTACACAGAAGGACCTGCAAAAATTCCCCCAGGGTCTATATCGTCTTTAAGGACGCTGTTTGGAGGATCTTTTAAGGGGAAGAAAGGAGTGGAAGTTCTGAGAAGGAAAAAGATATGAGGGGTGTGTATGAATCCGGGGGTCAATGTGTCCAATGGGTCCAACACAGTACAGCGTTTACCCTTTCAAACCGTGGACATATTTTAAAATACATAGATTTCAGATTTTTTCCAACCCTAGAGCAAATAAAAATTGGTGTAAATTTGGTGATATTTATTACTGGTGTAACTGGCTTGCCCGCTATTTTTTTAATCGAATTTTAATTACTATGTAGTTCAGGTGATAGCCAAATTCATAATTTTGAAATGTGATTTTACTGGACCGTTTTTTATGTATTTTTTTTAGTGTTTGATTTTTGATGTAATTTTTTTTAATTAAATAAAATGTTATATTTTTTGTACACACTGTAAAATTGGCTTATTTTTTAGAGAGATTGATATTTCTTTTAGCCTGTTTTGAAAAATGCGTTGCGAGCTAAATCTACGCGTAGTTGCGTTTAACATGAAATGACAGACGGAAAATAAATGCAATTTTTATTATGCCTTCACACGAACAAAATTTCTGCTTATAATATAAATAGACGGTTTCCGTGACCGAGGGGTAAGGCTCTCAATTAGTAATCCGAAAGTCGTGAATTCAACTTAACATTTTAAGTATAACTTGCAAAAAGTGATTTTCCCTAAAATAATGTAATTAGTACCCTCTATGTAAAAGCAGATTATGAATTCTTTTCAGTTTACTCTTAATACCAAATAGATTTCAAAAAATATAATTTGAATCATAAAAACGTTAATTAATATGAAGACAACATATTCTCGCTATTCTACTAGAAATACTTATGTCATGTTAATTCGGTAAACCAATGTATAATGTTTGCTCCAAAATATTAGCGATCCAGTTTGGCTCGACAAAAAAGCTTGCAGATAAAATTAAAATGATTGGTGAAACTCGAAGTAAATTACACATTTAAAAAGAAAAGTGGTGGTTATTTATCTAGGGAAGAAAAAGAACTTTTGGAAAGGTTTGCATAAAAAAAGTGCTTTATCAAAAACGGTATTGTGAGAATGGTTTTGGTGGTACTCCTGCTTTTTAAATATGCAAGAGCGAGACGGCAGAAACAGGGTATAAAATGTGATGGATGTTCCTGTTCACTCTCCTTAATCTCCGACAGCTCTATTAGCTAGTACGTAGCTTTACAACACAAACTTATAATATTGTGCAAATAAATAACCTACTCGTCCACGCGCGTTTCATTAAGATCATCAGATCTCATATCACGCCTACACCAATAGTCTAAATAACAGGTATGATCACTTACTGCAATATGCGAACACAAGTACCATGTTGGGGTACTCCAAAAATAACCGACTTCAAAAGAAGCTTTAAGATACGGATTATGGATATGGGAAGGAAGAATATAGATACAATTTTGTAACCTAACAAAGAATAATGCTAGTACTGTGTTTTCTTCCAGATATTACTATATAATTTTCCTCACGTAATATTTTAAATAGGTACTTATACTTGCACATAATTCAAACTTGTAAGTTTTGGGGAAAGAATTTAAAAAATGTATATAGTTCAAAATTAGTCGTATTTCTTAGTACTTAACATTCTGTATATTTTATTGGATATTCCACCTATTTTCTCTGAGTAGTTTTTTCTTGAGAAATCATTCAGGAGTACATTAGATTGAAACTTAGTTAAAACGTAGTTTTAACTCTGTTTTGAAACAAGTAACAAGAAAACTTTCAGCTCTTTATATAAATGAAATCCATCAAAGAAAATAAATTAAAAACAATAATTAAAATTATATTTTCCAAGGTTCATAATATCATATTATTATAGTGACTATGAGAGTTTGAGTTTCGTGGGATAGACTGCTATAATGCTAGAAGCCCACAGAATTCCCCAAGTCGCCCCTCCAGTTCATAATTAGGTTGCTAGTAGTCAGCTTTCATAGAGATTTTGAGAGCTTAATTTCACTCCAGGTCATCTTACAAACTCGTTCAAAATTGTACGAGTTTCTAGTCTAAATGAAAACACTGTGTTTTGTTGTGAAGAAGGTATTATTCATCACAAGGATCTTTCACAACAATGGCCACAATATGTAGATACGAGACTTTACTTGTGACTGTGAAAAATTGTCCGAACATATATTTAATTGGATACGTTTTTCGATTTTCACGGCCAAAAGTACTTTCGTTATTTGTTTTTGGGGTGTCATGCCATGTTGCGCCACCTCCTTCTTTAGCCAAAAAAGGTGGTAGCGCAACACGGCATAACACCCCAAAAACAAAACGAAAACATATTTATTTACTTCTTCAATCTTTGCAAATTCACGCTGTGGCGTCATTTTTACTTAAATGAAAACAATCACTACATAAAACACCACTATTTAATCTCATCATCATGAAGAAAACTTTTGGTATCGAAACATGTAGATAATTTTGATTAAATAGTGGTGTTTTACGAGTGATTTGTTTTCATTAAATATATTTGTTTAATAAATATTGATGCTAAAACAATACAAATTATTTAAATGTTGTATTAAAAATCTTAATTTGTGGTAGAAAAATATTTGGTAGATGCGGTGAATAGATTGTACATACTAAACCTTCAATTTTATAACAAAATTCCTTTCATGTAGACTTGTGTGAAAACGGTAGTCGCCACTGACTCATCACTGTACATTTTTACTATTAGATCGAGGCAGCCGATCAACGTTGCGTGCTCTGTCTCTCTTGCTCTATCTGATACCGTACACCATCTTTTCATGTGATAACATTTTTGAATTTTAAATTTACGTTCAATTTGTTTGACTTTGTATCATGACACACGCACTTCTCTTTTTTTGATAGATAGATGCAAGGTTGTAGCGTTTATTAAAATTGAATAATGGCTCCCGATATTCTGTCAGTTTTTCAATTCCACGCCTGAAAGAATCCAGTGATTTTGAAGGCGAGTAACTCGTCAAACCAATTTTATGGAGCAACGTCGTTATAGGAGATTCCAGGAAGATCGAACAATGCAGGGTGGAAAATGTGAATATCAAATGTAAATGTGAATATCAGATCCAACCGACCTCTTGAATAGTCGTAGTCATAACGGGTCTTTCATGTTAACAACCGGATGACATATTCCCGTAATTGGCACAGATGGCTTTAACGGCCTCCGGTAGATGTCGTAACTTCTCGGTTATCAAACAAAGGATTATATCGGAAGATTTGATCTACTTTTATTAATTTTATATTACTATCGCGCCCACCAATTTATACGTGCCCGTTCTGCAAAAATAATTACGCTGCCAATCAAGATGTGTAAAACTTACGAGTACGCAGGTACCTCGAGCCTACGGCGAGTATATCATCATTCTGGCCGTTTCCAGAAAGATCCCGACTCTTTTCATATGCCTAGCAGCGCGGTCGCCGAAGATTCGAGTACGTTCCTTACCTGGCGCGCACACGAATAACCTGGCGTTCTCGAATGTACGAATACTCCAACGATTTCTCAACGCACCTCTTCGACCAACAACAGGCGAATCGAGCAAATCTTCCTTTACAACCATTTGACTGATCGCAGGCTCAAATTGATGGATCGAAAAGTTCTGAACAACGGCCGTAACGGTGGTTGCTTTCATAACCAAAAATTAAATCAAACGTTGTACAATGGAGAAGAAAATTATTATTGCAAGCAATTGACGAACTCTCAGGGGTTATGGCTCTAGACTCTAGACTAAGATTCCGGTGATTAGGGGTTCAATTGGCGTGCACAAGAAAGTGTTATTTAATTAATCCAATAAAAAAAATATCTGTAGTGTGTTTACGACACGTTCTAAAGTGGAAGATACTCTCAGTATAATCCTTGTGAAAAATCACCATTCAGTATTGAAACGTTACTTTAACCTTACGTCAGGCGCAAATAATTTGTGAGATGAAGTGATCTGTAATTTTTATGCCAAAAGGAAAATATCGCCGATCTAGGGCGTGGCCTCCTGACTTTTTCTCCTTCCCCACCACTCACAGAGGGCCAATTACCGTTCATCTTGTGCACATTGTGGGATGCTGCTAGGTATGCAGTCATCTGTCAGATGAATTACGCCCGATTGTGTAAGTAATGTTGATGAATTTATTCAATACTGCATTCCAGACTGCCAGAATGAATTTTTTTTATTTTTTATTAATTATTAATTGTTTTTGTGTTTAATTCGTAGAACTCCATTTTAATTTTTAGAAATTTAATTAAAATTAAATTCGATAATATTATTATCGAGTTCTGCAAGTTTTTTGGTTAGTGTTTTAGTTACAGCTGTTTCGACTTGTAAGGTCATTTTCAAACTGTGGTGAAGCCACGTACGGACGACTTATTTATAAGATTTTAAATGTCAATTTTTAAAGGTGTCTAAGTTGATTTATTACCGGTTAAACCAATGAAGCCTATTTATTGCTTTTTTTGTTCTTGACCAGTCACAATTTTATTTTATGTCATTATGTTGTGTTACCTACCTTTAAAAAAAAGAATTACCACCCAAAGTCATGAAACTTTTTTAAAAGTACCTTTTCTGGTTTTATTTACGTTATATGATTTTTATATGGGTAACTTTATTCTTTGTTATAAGCTTTTATATGTCTTTTATACGACTTTTGGAAAGCAAATACAATTAAATTGAGCGAAAAATCTATTTTTATCTGTTTTTATGTGATTTAATCTCACAGATGAATTATGCCCGATTGTGTTAGGATTTCCATTGCGCCTGATTTTTTTTTTTTTTTTTTTACAGTGAATACCGCACAATAATCTCAACTGCTCCCGTCTGGAGCCAGTGAGACTATGGCATCCCCAATTGGGGTATGTTGTGAGGTTGAAGGTAGTGGGGAGGGGAAGGAGGTGGGGAAGAGGAAGGTTGGGAAGTACCTGGCTATTCAGATCTAGTCACTAAACACGGCTAAAGCCATTTTCAAGCAACGTTTCAATTCTGAATGGTGGTCTTACACCAGGGCGATACTAATAGTATCTTCCACTCTGGAACATGCCGCAAATATACTATTTATTATTTTAAATGAATTAATTGTGAATTAACACAAATTAATCAAATAAAATTTATTTGCTCATGCCGGGTTCGAACCCGCGACCTCCGGAATGTGAGTCAAGAGTCTTAGCCACTGGACTACGGAGGTCTATTTATCTACGGAGGTCTATTTATCTACGACTAGATAAATAGACCTCCTAGGTTAAATTAATTAAGCCGTACTTTGTGACTATATCTGAATAATCTGGCACTTCCGCACCTTCCGTTTCCTCATCTTTTCCACGCTCAACTATCACTTCAGCGTCACAACTTATCCCAATTGGGGATGCCTTAGTCTAACCGGCTCCAGATGGTTGAAAGCAGTTGGAAATTTAGTTTGTCCGAATTACAAACTCAAAATGATACTGTCAACGGAGATTGTCGTAATAGTGTCACTCTGAAAATTCCTGAAAAATGATGTCCCGCATAATGTAAAATTCACTGTTCAAAATATTTTTAAAGGCGTAAAACTAAAAAAAAAATCGTTTATTTGTTAATTTAAAAAAATACAAATTTACGCCATTGTTGCATGTTTTCTTTGATATTATTTTCTAAAATCTTATTCCTTAGTTAATAACCATCTTAAAAATAAAACAAATAATTCAAAGAACATTTGCACAGTTAGCGTTACAGAAACACAAACCGACTAACCTTTGGACAACAAACCAACAAACAAGTTTAATTGTTTTATTCTGGGAATATTATTTATATCCGAGACTTGCTAGAAGCCATCTTGATCTATATTGTTTTGTGTTGGGATTGAATTGTAGGTATTATTTTATAACATTTTTTACGAAATTACGTAGGATGTCCCAATAAGAGTGTCAAATTAGATTTGTAAAATCGTTTTTATTTCTGCGTAAGTATAAATATTCCGAATATGTATGGAATAGAATGTCCGACAAATGAGGACCATAGCGTATTCTTGCTCTTTTTTTTGAATAATTGTGGTTCAATTGCGACAATAACTCGTTGAATCTCCGCAATAAGCTAATTAATTATTTGTGGCACATTGGTGTACACTCCTGACATCAAAAAACCTCAAAGAAAGAATTTTTTTCATTTTTAATTACCGGTAAACCGGACGTTTATTAACATCAATAGTAACTTACATATCACGTGCGCCACCCGACTCACTAGACATTATCTGTTCTGAGCCGGGTAGCAGTATCTATCAATAAAGATGAAAGTAAATAAAAACACCAAAGATAATAAATAAAAATAGAAAGTACAAAAGAAAAACTTAAATAAAAATACAAAAGATTACCTATATAAAATAATCTAAATAAAAAATATTACAAACATATATAAAAATAATTGAACATTTTTTAGTGTGAAAGTAAGAAATAACATGGTATCAAACCATCTTGATGGTGAATTCAAATCCACATTTCTTGAAATTACACGACGAGGAAATTTTTCAAAAGAAAACTCCGAATATTTTTTCGAAAAAAGAAAGAAAATTTCGCGAAGTTAGGAACTTCGGTTTCAGCAAAATTTTCTCCATTTCGGTAAGGAGTTTAAACAATAGTGATGTATTGTTCTTTCATGTAGCTCGTTCCATATTTAGGTATGTACTTATCATAAGATTGATAGATGACACACGAAATTTTTAGAGCTGCTAACTTTATAATAAAAAAACAACAACAATGTTATAACAACTTTCAATAATAATGGTATTGTGTAATGTAATTATTTTTCTTTTCTCGCACTTAATCAGGCTCAATCTGATTGGAATATATTTACATTTAACCAAGTTTGTGGAATGGGGTAGGGTATGGGTTTAATAGTGGGGAATATCAATCCCAGTAAGCCGGTCTAGAGTCTGGCGTCGTCTTTTGTACATCACCATTTCCCTCGGGGAACGAATGAAATGAGCATTCATCGATTCAATGCTCAGTAGTCCTCAATGCAACGCATTCACACATCGCCGAGTCTTTTAGACCACACCTGTGCATAATACGGGAACGAGGGCTTTTCGAGCACCTAATCCTATTGATAGAGGATCAATTGTTTTACCGTTATCTCTAAAATTAGTAAACGTAGTTTTTGGTTTAATGCGCGGTGGTAAATCACTGACTTGTGATGATAACTTTCATAAACTGAACGGATCGGTGCGCAGAACGTTTTGATGAATAAATGTTTCTGGTACGATCAAATGGTACTTGTGATGACAACTTTCATGAACGGAAGGGATTAGTGCGCAGAATGTTCGATGAATAAAAAATGTTTCTGGAAGTTGGAATGGCACTTGTGGTGATAGTTGTCATGATAACTTTCATCAACCGAACGGATCGGTGCGCAGAACGTTTTGATGAATGAATATTTTTGGTACGATCGATTGGTACCTGTGATGATAACTTTTATAAACGGAAGGGATCGGTGCGCAGAACGTTTTGATGAATGAAAGTTTCTGGTACGATCGAACGGTGACATTTGTGACGATGATACTTGTGACGATATTTGTGATGATAATTTTCATCCACCGAACGGATTGGTGCGCAGAACGTTTTGATGAATGAATGTTTCTGGTACGATCAAATGGTGATGACAACTTTCATGAACGGAAGGGATTAGTGCGCAGAATGTTCGATGAATGAATGTTTCTGGAAGTTGGAATGATACTTGTGGTGATAGTTGTAATGATAACTTTCATCAACCAAACGGATCGGTACGCAGAACGTTTTGATGAATGAATGTTTCTGGTACGATCGAATGGTACTTGTGATGATAACTTTCATGAACGAAAGGGATTAGTGCGCGGAATGTTTTGATGAATTAATGTTTCTGGTAAGTTGGAATGGTACTTGTGGTGATACTTGTAATGATAACTTTCATCAACCGAACGGATCGGTGCGCAGAATGTTTTGATGAATGAATGTTTCTGGTACGATCGAATGATACTCGTGATGATAACTTTCATCAACCAAACGGATCGGTGCGCAGAAAGTTTTCATTATATTTTCGGCACTTTCCAGAGTGGAAGATACCCTCAGTATCGCCCTGGCGTAAGACCAACTTTTAGAATTGTGTTTGTCGATCAGATCTGAATAGCCAGGTACTTCTTTACCTTCCTCTTCCTTTCTCCTTCCCTTCCCCACTACCTTCAACCCTAAACATACGCCAATTGAGGATGCCATGGTTCCAGTCGGGAGCTGCTAAGGTATTCAGATTTTTTTTTTAAATCGCGTGATTTATCGTGGTTATGCGTTAGTGTAGGTACCCATAAGTATAAGTAATGTAGTATATTTTTTTTCGAATGCTTATTCGAATTTGCGCGTCTGACGAATTAAAAGTTAGGTTTTATTTAATATGTTTTTCCTTTTAAAACTGTTTATCTCAGTTTAGAGTGGAATTTTCGAAATTAATTTCGGGATCACGTATTAAGTTTGATGCACCTTAATTGAAGGGAAAGTTTGTACCAAACAGATTAACCACAATGCCGCCAAACTTCATTATATTCCCTAGACTGTTGGTAGAATCTTTTACCCTTAAAACTTATATTATTACATCACTAATGCACCCACGTTAATAGTGCCTCTGGGAGCAAAAGCTGGAGCAATAAAATAACGAGTATATTAAGCTCTTTTCGAGACCGTCGCGTTGGCAATAAACGTCCTTTCAAAGTTCGAGAGATGGTAAGCTTTGGTGCTTGTAAGTCAATTATTTTATAGTGTTCTTGTCTGAGCCGTAGATTCTACGTAGAACAACGATGCTACGTTGGCCATTGTTGAGTACCCAATTAAAAAGATTATTACTTTAATGTTTAGATCTCCATTATAATTTTAACTATTTTTTAATGACCATTAGTACTATTATTTAATTCAATAAAACGGTATATTTACTAAAAAATGTTTTGCTATGTACCTTAATTATTATTACGCGGGACAGCTGTTCACAGATGATCTCTTTAAATTATTTTCTACCTTCAGGTACTTATTCTGCCAATCTTTCAATAAATTAGTTTTATTTTTATTTCCGGCGCCCTAATTTATTTCAGAGTGATTTATTTTTTACGATATCACCACACAGAAAGCCCTAAGGAAAATAATTCCCCTCAGGGCCTATCTTATACATAAAAATCTCATGTCACGGTGTTTGTGGTCGCACTTCTCCGAAACGGCTTGACCGATTTTTAAGATTTTTTTATGTATATTTGGTGTGAGAATAGGTTTTAAAATATATTTCAAACAGCTAGGTGATTAGGGTGTACCTACCCAGAAAAAAAATCTATTTTTTTGACAATTTTTTTTATTATTTTTTTTATTTGGCATCAAAAAATTCCTATCCCAAATTTTAACCCTCCTACCCCCACCCTCCCATTTTTTAATCGCGATTTTTGTATTTTTGTATAAAAAAATTTAACCAATAGTCCAACTTAAGTAGTCTTTCGTATTTCAAACAGAATGAAATTATTTATGTTGTTGAATGACAGATGGCGCTACGTACGCCTCATTGAACTTTCATCTATACATGCGCAAGACATTCCCGAGAAGCGTCGCTCGCGTCATTTTGATATTTCATTCGACATCATGTTCTCGCGTGGGCAAACCATCGAGCTTATTCGTGTTAAAGACGGACTGACTAAAATATCATACACTCAATTGCTCTTCGAAAGTCATAATGATTTTCTTTATTTCATTTTCCTACTTTAGTTGGTGTTTTTTGCTTCTTTCGGCGGTCATCGTCTACAGCGCTCCATTCCTCTGTCTGTTATAGATCCCATCCCTACACACATAAAATACATTCGTTATTTTTTTATTTAACATCCAAAATATTCACAAGAAATAATTTATCATATAAAAAGTAGGAGAGTAAATTCTGGGAAGGAAAAGGGTAAGAGGGGTGGGTAGGAATCTGGGGGTCAAGTATCCAATAGTGACTGACGTATGAATCCAACCTTCCCACAATGGTGCAATATGATGTTCCGAGAGAGTCCTGCTGAAGAGACCAAAAGGTCTCCCTCAGTCAATCTCTACCGATCCGGCCTGCAACGTGGATGGTGGGCAGACGCATATTTCACCAAGATCCGGACAAACCTCATCCCATGAACCCGGGCACTATTGCTAAGTCACCAAACCTAACGAACCACTTGGGGTGAGTTACATTAGTTGTTGGATATTATTAATGGTTTAATAACATTAAATTTAATTAGTTTAGTTTTTTTACCCCATAAAGTTACCCTATCTAAGTGTTAATATTATATTATTTAAATTTGCTCAAATATCCTTCATTAAAAGCCATTTGTGTTTTAAATTTAATTTGGAACAAGTAGGTTTTTTTTCTCAATTTATTAAACTAGGCACGAGCATAATATATCTAGTTCATCTAGTAGGAGTGGCGAACGAATTAAATTATTTCGTTATTTATTATGTTCTATAAATAGAATTTTTATTAATTCAAATCTTCTCTAAAACATTTCTTTAAATAAGCCGTTTTTAATTAAATATTTGTTATTGATATTAAAAAACAAATGTTATTTAATACGAATCTTTGTTTCTCTCATTGTAATCGAGAACGCTGACGGATAATATCTCGTTTATATAATAAGCTACCTTTTAATAATTATTTCATCATTCAAGGACGATATTATTTCTCAAGATGGAAAAGCAAGGTTTTTTGTAGATTGTAATCGCTTACAAGGAATGATTAGTGTTCATTACAAGGCAATCGTTAATAGAAAATCAAATACGTTTATCACTTTTGTTCCCCTTTAAAATGGCTTTATTAAAATCTCATTAGAATTCCTGGAATTTAAAGTTACGAATGTTATTTTATTTGAGAGTAACGATGGCCTCCAAGGTCGAGGGGCAAGACTCTCGAATAGCATCCTGAAGTTACGAGTGCCAATCCCGGCGTCAGCAAGTAAACTTTATTTAAATAATTTGTGCTGTTTGAAAACAATTTCACTTAAAATAATAAAAGCATAATAGGGTTCCATGACAACCCAAAATCATGCAATTTCAACAACCCTTTGACAAGTCATTAAAAATTATAAAAAAAAGAAAATAGCCCTTTATCCCAACCTAACCTAACCTTATTAACCATTTTTATTGTAATGTAAAGAATATGGGATATAGACAAATATTTTACAAAACTTTATATTTAAGGTTTCATCATTTATCTTGTATACCTTATGAAAAAAGAGGAGCTCTTGTGCCTGAAAAGGGAGCCGAAATACTGAAGGACGAATTCTAACCAAATTCTAACAAATTCTAAATTCTAATACTAACCTTCAGGCTCCAATATTCCCCAATTTGGGATGTCATAGTCTCACTGACTCCAGACTTTTGGGAGTAGTTGGGACTATTGCGCAGTAGTAACATAAAATTGTATAACAATGAAGATCATCCCTCGGTTAAAAACAATCTTTTGCTCTCTTATTATTATTTCTATTTTCACCCGTTTTCTTGGTCCTCTTGATCACTCATTGATCACACTTGATCGCTCATAATACTAAGATTTGAGATAATGACGAAAAAAATATTCGAATGCTCGCTAAAAATTAAATAATATTGTCTTTTACATATTAAACACACCGTAAAATATCACCGAAAGACTTAACGGTCCGGTAAATAAAAAGACACTGTTCACGCCTTTATTTGTACATGTTGCTTTTTGGAACTACCTATTGTATACCCTCTGCCTTAGTCAGTTCAGTTAAATTCACCTCGCCGCAAATGATACAAGTCCTAAAAACCGCATCGCTTTACAGTTCTAATAAAACTACCGCATGAGATAGAAGGTCCCACAAACCGCTATAATTCGCAGTTGAATTCACCTCGTCACAACGGACACAAGTCCTAAAATCGCATCGCTTTACTGAAATTATAAACCGCAGTTTTTCGCAAGTAACATCGCCGCGCCGCATGATATCGCTCGTTGATTACGCATTCAAACGTTTATTTCCCAATCACCATTCCCCACCAAAAATCTCTCCCAACTAACATATACCTTTCTCAGTGAACAATATTGGAAAGCAGAATGCAGTTCAGTAAGTGAGATCAAATACATATACTAAAATAGATAAGAACCGCATACGCGTACAGTCCACGCAGCATTTGATCCCTCGATCTTGAGAGTTAACATTTGCTTCCCGACGCAACAGAAACTTTGAAATATCCTCCTAGTGCCTCCGCAACATCAAAATTTTATTTCATTATTACAAGTTTTTATTCATTATATATATGATTTAGTTACTTTTTTAGTAATCTGAGTATTGTGCCTTTTACATATAACTACAAGCTCGACTCAAATTTCGATTTTTCGGAAATGTCTAACTAATCATCTGGACGATCGATATCTTGATTAATTGCGTTTTCTTTCCAACAGCCAAAAACTCGTTCAGACTAACGGTGTTTGTAAGTTTTCTTAATTTGTTTCAGAGGCGACTAAGATCTGTATGTATAGGGGCGTCGTTATCATATTGCGGAGAGGAGGAAGCCTTAGGGTTGATGAAATTGATTTGCTCTACGTTTATTTGTAATTTGGGCATATTGTGTACCGCAATCAGCAATGGAGTATTAAATCTACATAAGCTCAAAGAAAATAAAGGCCTTAGACGCGATTCAATGAACCTGTTGTAGGAGGAAGAACAATTTCCTTTTGATATTTATTCAATACAAATATTTTTTTTTTACTTTCATGCGTTTACATTGTCCCTGTTACTTCCAATTTTTTTCAAATTGAAAAATAAATTGAAAAAATTGTACGACTTACAGTCAATGAAATTTCAGTACGATTAGGTTTACCTCAGATAAAAGGTGTCCCATATTTTTTACAGCCACCTTTTTAAATAATCGCAAATGTTCAAAGAACTGGTTTGTAACCTAGATAATGTCTCGGCTAAACAAATCCAATTTTATTTATATGGGACGCCTACTGACCCTTTTCTAAAAGACTAGATGTATATATTTAATTTTAATTAGAATACCTCTGTTTTATAATAACTTTTGAAGGTTAACCCCTTAAATGTTAAAAAACGATTGGTCGTAAATAATATTGTTAATTCTGAATTTTCAATTTGAAATTAAAAATAAAATAAAATACTTAAAAATAAGAGCTTTCAATGACCGAGTTGATTGGGTGCTTACCCAGGTATAACGAGAGGTCCTGGGTTCGAATCCCAGTTGTGTCCGTTACCTTTTATATTTTTCTGTCTTGTTTTTTTTTCATATTTTCGTTTTCGAATTATTAGTATTACCGCCATCTTCAATGATATATTGAATTGATGGAAATTACCTTCAAAAGTTAATATGAAGGAGTTATTGTAAAAAAACATTTTTTTATTTATGTTTTTAAAAATATCGACCAAACTATTTTTTTTGGGAAACTTTTTTTTTTATCCAAACACCTAATTATTTTTTTTTCACATTAGCTCCATACAGGAGGCCCTGAGGAAAATAATTCCTCTCAGGGCCTATGTCATCTTTGGGGATGCTGTGTGGAGTGTATTTTTAGGGATAGGAAGGAGAGGAACTTCTGAAAGGAAAAAGGTATGAGGGGTGAGTAGGAATCTGGGGATCAGTGTGTCCAAAAGTGACGGACGAATGAATTCAAACCTTCCACTGCGGTCCAAATCCTGTTGAGAGTCCTGCTGGAGAGATCAAAAGATCTCCCTCAACCAGTCTCTCTCGATCCGGCCTGCCACGCAGTTGGTGAGCCAAGCATCTATCGTCAAGATCCAAACAAATCAGATCCCCATGAACCCGGGAACCTCTGCTAAGTCACCGAAGGTAGCGAACCACTTGGGGTGAACTATGGCAGAGGTGTTGGTTAACCATAAATGGTATCCGGGCCGGAAAATTGTAAATTAATCCCAAATTCATTGGAATAAAAAATAGTACAAATAATTATGTTTGACCCGATAACTCTACACATAAACATTAATAAATGAAATACTGATTAAAAAAATAGAAAAAACAGGTGTAACCGGTCCAGCTATCAAACTAATAAAATTCTATCTGTCCAACAGAAAACAATGTGTTAACATAGGGGATAAAAACAGTCAACTCGAGAGTATAAACTACGGAGTTCCACAAGGATCAATACTGGGGTCACTTTTATTCCCAATATACATAAATGACATCTGTCAGCTAAAACTACATGGTGAAATCTTCTTATACGCAGATGACACGGCAATTTTTTACTTCGGCAAAAACTTAGAAAGTCTATTAGAATAATCTCAAACGGATCTCAATGTACTAAACGATTGGCTAATAAAAAATATATTAACAATAAATATTAATAAAACCGGTTACATGATCTTAAGCTCACCTAAAAGAATAATACCATCGCATAAACCATTACAAATAGAAGAAAGAGACCTACATATCCTAGATAGTGAAAAATACCTGGGCTTATATATTGATAAACATTTAACATTTAAACAACACGTAGAAAAACTAAAAACAAAAATCATCCCATTAATTGGTGTATTTGGTAGAATTGCTCATCTTCTACCAACAGAGGTAAAGAGGGGCTTATACTTTAGCTTAATCCAGTCCCACCTAAATTATTTAATAGAAATATGGGGAAACACATACATTACGTACTTAAACGACTTGCAAATAATACAGAACAAAGTTATTAAAAAACTCTTCAACTATAACCCAGACACTCCCACAAAAAAACTATACCAGGAAATGAACCTTTTGAAAATAAGAACATTGTACGAATATAACAAATGTATTTTAATCTACAAAATACAAAATGGACTTATACACACAAACACAACATTTATAAAAACATCACAAGTACACGAACATTATACTAGACAACACAATAAATTGTACACAAATACTGTCAAGACTGAAAGTGGCAAGAGAAATATTGGTCACGAGGGAGTTCATATTTATAATCTCCTTCCAGATAACCTAAAAACGGAAAATAATATAAAAACCTTTAAAAAAAAACTATTTAAACTCAAAATGTTGGAACAAAATTAAAAATATTACTTCTTACTACTGTATTATATATGCTCTGTATTTAAGTTAAGAAAGTGAAATATCATGTTTCTTTTAACTTAATAATAATAATAATAAAAACTCAGATTGAAGCCAAGGTTCGTAGAAATGTGTATAGGTATCTTTTCTACGAACCTTGGCCTGAAGCTACGAGTATTTGTATTTTCCATTTTAAATTACGGAGATATCGTTGCTAAATAAAACAATTTAAAAATGAAATCACAACAATGAAAGTCAAATCAATGTCAAATTTATTGACAGAATGAATACTTCGACTGAAAAATAAATCGTTTTCTTTTATTTCGATTTGAAATTTTGGCCAATAAGCAAGAACGTCTACTGAAAAATGAATAAGTCATCAAACGACCCTAAAAGAGTAATACAAAATCCTAGAACAAATAATAACACAATTAAGGTCTCTGCCTACTACACCGTTCCGTACCATGACCGTACTATGAACGTATCAGCCACGAAATAAACACGCTACGCCTTACTATGCCCACTAAAACGTGCTAACACCGTATTATACCCGTACCTAACGGGTATAGTGACCGTATACACCGCGGTTAGTGTCCGTACCATCCCCGTTCAATAGGTGTACGGTGCCCGTTCTATCGGTGCCCGTTATATCATTTGTCCTGTGTTTTCGTATCGGACTGACGCGTCAGGAGAAGCATAGTGTCATATCATTAAAATACCTGGATATAAATACGAAAAATGAACACAAATCACGAACTGACGAAGTGGCAACGCCGTCGCGTTCCATGCATAGAGCGGACCGGCACCTGCAAAATATTGTCATCAAGAATTCGCCGTCAGTCCGGTCATGGTATGCGACGGTGTTGGTTGGTGACGGAACGGTCTAGTGGGCAGCGTTTCATACTGACCGATACAAAGAATATTTTTTTGCATGCGCCGCTACGGTTACGGTCATGGTAAGGAACGGTGAAGTGGGCATAGACCTTTAGGCCTTGTTGACGTGTTTCTTTATTCAAAAACTGTGTGATGGAAATACATACGCGACCGCTTGTTGGGCTAAATTAATTTTTTTTTTTTCCTTTAAAATTTTTACAAAAGGCATTTCAAGTGTTATATTCATTATTTCATGCGCAAAATTATGTGATTTTTGTTTAAAGGTTTGATGGCTCAGAAATAAAATACATGTGCTTTAATTAAATGCTTCTAAAAGATCGTCCATGTAAACTTACCTTTTTTTATAAGCCTTGAAAATATATAACAGGTCTAAAAAATGCTTTGAACTACGAAATCTCTACTGATATGGTATTATTTAATTTTATCTCTGGAGTACGTTTATTTTATTATTATATTTTAATATTTGTGCGGAAAGAATGTGATTTTAGATTTTCACGGCCAAAAGTACTATCGTTATTTTTGGGGTGACATGCCGTGTTGCACTACGTCCTACATGGCACGTTTCGGACAGCGTTACAGTGTCCATCATCTGATGATAGACGCTGTAACGCTAAAGAAGGACGTAGCGTAACACGGCATAACACCCAAAAAATTAAAAAAACGGTAATTTGTGCCTAAGCTTTACAAGATAGAAAAAAACCTGCATTTTGCATAAACAGAGATAAGGCAGATAAAATTCGGTCTATGTATTAACTTCTATGCCCAAAAGTAAAAAGTAAAAAAAGTAAGTTAAGTAAGCTAGTTATACCTATTTACTTGAGTTTCCCTTAAGTAAATAGGTATGGGTATAAATAAACATATATGTACTGGTATATATAACATTGTAAAACTGAACACAAATGTTAAAAATAAAATATTTCACAAAAAAAGTTTGTACAAAGCTAATAGAGAGCCTTATTCCTCCATGGTTGAGGGACAAGGCTCTCTACTAGCAATCCGAAGGTCGCGGGATCAAATTCCGGCATGAGCAAATAGATTTCATTTAATCAATCTATGTTATTTCACAACTAATTAATTAAAAATAATACGTGGCATATTTGCGACAAGTTTCAGGGTGGAAGAATATAGCCCTGATGAAAGACCAACATTCGGAAATGGAAATTTGCTTGAAACGGGTTTAGCCGTGTTTGGTGACCAAATCTGAATAGCCAGGTACTTCCGCACCTTTCTCTTCCCCATCTCCTTCCCCTCCCCACTACCCCCAATTTGGGATGCCAGAGTTTCACTAGCTCCAGATGAGAGCAGTTTGGACAAATTTTGCGGTATTCACAAAAAAAGTATTTGAAAAATGAGATGAAATTTGTGTTTATATGGAACATACCAAAATTTAGGGATTTTGCCTGAATTCCACAACAGCGAGTTCAAAGCAATTTCAATGACATACGATATAAGCACGTGCGGAAATTACCTACATGTGGTAATTACAAACGTGGTTATGTTACCGTAAGTACCCTGAATGTGAAATTAGATATTAGTTTAGCCTAAATCCAGATGTTCTAAGTAGGTATCTGGTGAAACAATACTCTTTTACCAAAAACCCTTCATGTTCATAGAATTTCATCCAGGGTTATCAAGAAATCCTATAAACATTCCTTTCAAAGTAAAGTAAAATCATTATTCTCAGTGTTGAACGAATCGTTATTATTAATTGATCGCTTTTATTATTTCTAAGCTTCATTAATCCGATTCATTGAATCTTGGTATTTTATTTATTTGGATCTTCAATAATTAATGTGATAACGTCAAATTGCGTCACCTTTAGGCGTACAGAAGACGTTAATGGTATAAGTACAACAATATTGATTTTCTTTCAAAACTTAAATTGTTTAAAAAATCAACAAGTTTCGTAAGCACTTCTTACTTCGTCAGGGCTTACGTAAAACTAGTTATAACAATAGACTTAAATATGTCTATCGATGGGTGGCAGTGGGAAGGAAGGGGGGAATAATAGGGCGTAATTTACAAAGGGAACAAATTTAATGACGGGTATTTAAAAAGGTTTTTTTTTGGTTATTTATGATATTTAAAGTCGTCTTTACACACTTTCTAATTTCCAACAATTCAATTTGTCTAAATGGATACCATTAAATAACAGTATAGCAACACTTTTTCATTATTAAAATAAAAAAAAGTATAATTAGCCTCCAATAAATGATAAGCAAACTTCCAGAAACTGTTGCTGTTTAAACAACTCGTTTGCTCCTTTTTCCTAATTTCGCTGTGCTTGCGAAACGTGTTTGTGTTTAAACAATATAGTGGTAAAAACTATGCGTTTTATTAATTTTGGATTAAAATGATGCCACAAAATAAGTTTGCGGTGTTTGAAGAAATAACAATTTTAATACCTAACCAACTCATATAAATTTTGATAACCACATATTCCCAATCAATCCACTTTTTTCTAGTAATCTCATGAGGACAAATTTTAATGTTTAATAAATGTTAGAGGTTATTTTCTTACTGCAAACCACATAAGGAGCTGTTGATACATTAAACGGGTTTGATGTGCGTTTTGTGTGGATGCGGATGTCGAATGACATTGTATGTGTTTTGAGATGTATGATAGACCACTGCACAAGTAACAAGAATGCACATAAGGAAAGGAAAAAAAGGACTCACTGCGGAACCTTGTGGCACTCTGCTTTCTTGACTGGGTTTATTCTTCGCTTAGTCGCGGTATGCGGGATTTATTGCGGATGCGGTATGTTAGAGATGTTTAATGTTTATGCGGCGATAGTCGATTAAAGACTGAATGTGGGTATGATAAAATGACAGGTATACAGGAACGGGTAGGAAAGGAACATGTTGTGACAATACAAGCTACAAATACAGGGTCTATGATGTATGTAGGTAAGTAGTATGTAGGTAAAAGTTGATAAGTAGCTATGTATCTTTGTATTTAGTACGTATTGTGAAAATGTCCAACCAGGATTGGTTTATTGAGCATTTTCACCCGCAGAGGTTTCCATAAAACTAAAATAAATATTTTTTGACTTGACTTGGATATGATCTGAGATTTTCACGGCCAAATGTGTTATCGTTATTTACTTTTTTGGGGTATTTCGCCGTATGTATACATATACCCTGATGATGGATACTATAACTCTGTCCGAAACGTTTGCTAAAGTTCTAGGTAATGCAACATGGCATAGCACCCCAAAACTCAAGCACAATATTTTTGTACTTTTGAATGTAGCTATAACATTGTGGTTATCCATTATAGATAAATGGAACAATGTTACTTAGTTCGAACCACTTGTATATTTGTGTAAAGCCGACCGGTTTCGGAACGACCGTTCCTTCTTCAGGGCTTCAAGTGGTTCAAACAAAGTAACATTGTTTCATTTATCTACAATATTTTTGTTTTATTTTAAAATATCCTATTTTAATTTTTTTGTATCTTTATTTTTTCCCATTTTATCTACATACAATTCATAAGTAACACTTTCCACTCTTCAGTTAAATAAGCGAGGAAAAATTAGATACAATATTGAAATAAATTAGAAACAATATTGCGAGTTGTACTAGTAATTATAATTTGGAGCATAAAGTAGAAATAATTTTTATTGTGAATGGTGTATATTATTATGTGTTTCGTTACAGTATTTCAAGAACACCTCATTGAAAGAACTTGTGCTCAGGTGTTTAAGTGTTTTTGAGTACTTATTAGATATTTTATTTTAGTCAAAAATATGTATTTCAAAAAAAAAAATTTTAAGAAATAATGCACGTAAAAGGTGATGCTTTATATTTTTTGCTATTATTTGTTCATTTCTCGTAAAAACTGTGTAGGTGTATATTTTCTTTTGATCCCGACTGGAACCTTTATGAAGCGGTCAACATTTCATCGTGATACATTTTTGGGTTTTTATGATGATGTCGCGCTTTTTGCTTCGTTAGCCAACGTGTCTAATTTATTAATGCGTTAAATGAATGTGATTTTCAGGATTTAGTTTTGGTGTAGCTGTCAAGTGCCGGATACCAAGAACTATTAAGCTTAGCCCCTTCGTCATCTCTATTAATGGTTGTTTTTGTAAAATTTTAATTTCCTCCGTGATTATGCGTACTCGAGGGATTTTGAGTCTTCTTTGGACTTAAGGAACAAATAAAGTGAATATTTTACTTACCGTTGGCGTGCCATCTCTTCAGTGGGTTGACGATGGCAAAGAACCTGTCCGCCGAGAGCGCCGTCAGCGTGAAGACGGACACGCCGATGGACACGTCCTTGATGGTCTCGGAAAGGATGCAGAGTGTACTGCCCCAGGGCCAGGACTCTACCGTGTAGACGGTGGATGTGAAGGGCAGACTGGTGGTGATCACCAGCAGGTCTGCCAGGGCGAGGGACAGGATGTAGCTGGAACAAGTAATAGCATCGGATTAATGTCGGCAGCACTATATATAAAATATACGTGTAGTACTTCTCTGAGAATGTTGGGTTTCGTCCTACGCACTGCGATAAACTTCAAAGACACTCGGGTTCTCACAGTACTATACAATGCTTTGGTTAGGAGTAGGCTTGAGAGTGGGTCGGTGGTTTGGAGCCCACACCAAGTGAAGTATTCTCTCATGTTGAGAGGGTTCAGAAGAAATTTCTGAGATTTCTTTACCTGAGGAAGTATGGCTACTACCCGTGGCTCTACCCTACCCACTTTCTCTTGGGCATGCTTGGTCTGAACCTTCTACGGGTCAGAAGGGATGTGCTCATTGTAACACATTTCTTCAGACTGATTCGTGGAAGATTCGAAAACTCGGCTATCAAGGAGAGCATTAGTTTTTATGTTCCCGATGGTTATCTCCGTCACCGACAGCATTGACTGTTTTATCTCCCGGCTTGCAGAACTAACTTGCCAATGGTTACGCCAGTTGGGAGAGCTGTCTTGTTGTTAAATCACTTCGAATATCGATATGTTTAATATCAATGAAGCACAATTCAGACAACAAGCTTTGTTGTTGTTAGTATGATTGTGCTTCATTGAAGTATAAATTGCTTAAATCTGTTTAAATCTTAAATCTTAATACTTTATATCTTTTAAAACGCATATAAATTTTATTTTGTAATGTTTAAAAATGAATAAATTGAATTCAATATATATATCCGTGTCATGTGTACGAAACCGAGACAGTGAGGTTCGAAATTTGGTTCAAAGGTACAAAGTTTGAAACAAAAACACAGACATTTTTTAAAAAGGGTTATGAAGAATGAATTGTATTTATGTGTCAGAAAATTCTATGAAAAAAAAATGATTTAAGCTTGTTGCTTTGGAATTCAGCTAAATTCAACTAACTATATGTCATTTTTTGGGGAATTATCGAATTATTTTAATAATTTTTATGGCTAAATGTCTTGTTTTTCGCAAAGAATGTTCTTTTAAGCTAAAAGATTATGTAATACTGTGCGATTTGGTTATTCACTTTTTCGTCAATGTTATCTATATTTTTTTGCAGTTTCGCAATTGACAGGTGTCCCAAGCGAATGAGCTAGTACGAATACATTACAAATCGAACCATGTTGTTAAAGTTTAACTTTGGTAATTAGATCTTAGATCCCGTGAAATATAAAAATGAAACCTTGTTATTCTTAAATATAAACATTAAAGGAAATATAAGTTTTAACTATATTATATCTGTGAACTTACAACAAAGTTGAATATATTATAGATTACTAGGGTTTTTTCCAATTGTTTCTGGCTTTCACCCTTCAAGGTTATTCAAGGTCATTATTTAAAATTACAGAGAAAGGAATGGGGAATCTATAGATTAATATTATTTAAATGTGCAAATTTCAGACTTATATGGAAGATTGGAGTCGAGTTCAGACCTAGAAGTATAAAGATGTTGAATGGAGGGGAGGCAATTTTAGATAACGCTTGACAGAAGTGAGGATGTTTATTTAGAGAGAGACAACCACAAAATATGTGATCTAAAGTTCCCAGATCTAGACCACAGAAAGTACAATCTGGGGACTCAAGGACGTGAATTTTAAAAAGGTGGGAAGGGACGGAATTATGTCCGATTCTCATTCTAATAAGTGAGGAACTTACTTTTTCGTAAAAATGGGGGAAATGTTGAAATTGTTGTTGTTTGATGGGATAGTAATTTGCATTGAGGCGTAGCGGACACCCTTGGATTGACTTGTTCCAGTAATCTGCTGAAACATTGCGGGATCTATCTTTGATGATATATGGAAACAGAGAGGGAAATTGTTTTTTAAAAAACAATTTTGGCCTAAAGGCAGGTAGAAAGAACTTTGCTATCCAAAAAACACAAATAACATTATAGTATACATAACCAAGTACTATAAACCAATACATAAATAGAATAATCAAGCCAAAATCATGCATGTCAAAGCAATGTGAATATTCTAAATAATAGATTCAGTTGAAAATTTATGCTAATTATACATGTGTAAATAATGTAAAAATCTGAAATGCTACCAGCAAAAATGCAAATTAGATGTACGTTCACTACATTGGTTTCTATAAAATACATATTATTTTAAATATGAAACCAGCATGAGAAAACAATCCTGTAGAATGAAAATAAACGGTAACAACTACTGTTCAAATTATTAATACCAAAAACTGGTAATTTGAAAGGTATTGAAAATATAATTTTACGAACCATGTAATGGAATCATTTTTAAAACCACATTTCAAATTTCAAATAGTAAAGCAGTTCAGACAGAAAAAAAATACTAATATTAATTCGGAGCTGAAAAGTTCTCGGTAACTTACTATTTTGTTTGTTCGATTACGTTTATTCAACCCGTGATATTTGGCTCTCACTAAAAGCTCTTCTCTCGAAGTCCTATCTTCAATCGAAGCATGACTTTTTAAAGGTTGTGATGTATTGCATTAATCAACAGTGAAAATTAGAAAATATCGTAGCTTCCACCTTACGAATGGATAAATAATATTTCAGAATTATAACGAAATCAACACACTAGCGGCACCTAGCGGATTAAGTTTGATTGGACCATGGAGACAGTAGAGATCCATAATGTTTAAACTCGTGTCAAGTTTTGATAATTAGAACACAGAGGCTTCTAACATCTTTACTTTTCCCGGGGTTCCCAAAAAGGTAGGCGCGAAAATAAACACAAAGAATGATTAACCAATCACAAAAGTGGAGGGCGTGTTCAGATTTTGAACAAAGAAATGGACTTTGAACTAGGCAATTAATCAGAGATTTATGAAAAAAAAATATCGTCATAAACCGAAAGATCAATACACTATAATGTAAACAGGGTCTCACGCCCGGTGCATCAGGTACAATGACCCTAGATGTAAGATATACAATCAGTGCAATGAAGGTGTTGACGACCGCCGTTAACGAGCAAATTAATCCATATTATGTTGGAAAAACTATGCAAGAAAATAACAAGAAAATTTTAATAAGAGGAAAATTAAAGAAAAGACGTGCAAAACATAAAAGCTACTGTAGGGATATTTAGTTGTATAACGAGTACATAGAAAGTCAAGGAGGCCAGATTAAGAGGAAAGCGTGCATTAAACATTTAAAAGGAAGAGAAACACTGGAAAATTAGGGATGTCACTTTTGTCACGTCAGGGAAAACGATTTGAAAAGAAAATCTAATGGAAAAACTGGACGTTTAAACGGAAGTGTTTATTGAACAATATAAGATTTCGACTTAATTTTGCGTTTTCAGACGAGTTTAAATAGATATCGTTATATATTTGGAATAGGGTGATCATTCTAGTTACATTGCGTTAGATAAAGTCAACAGAAGGAATTGTTTTACGTCAATTGTTTGACGAAAGTTCTATGGAAGATAGGAAAGTTTGATGATAGACGTTAACATTATATGGGTTGACGATCCCACACATGGTTCTGTTATTTAAACAACCAGAAAACGAACATGGTTTTAGGCGATTA
Organism: Limnephilus marmoratus; assembly: GCA_917880885.1. Classification (NCBI taxonomy): domain Eukaryota; kingdom Metazoa; phylum Arthropoda; class Insecta; order Trichoptera; family Limnephilidae; genus Limnephilus; species Limnephilus marmoratus. The sequence goes on from OU862908.1 coordinate 64,237,514, forward strand.
AACCCATTTTAATGGCTTTTAGGACGATAAAAATTACCATTGGTCCTATGGACAGTTTACTTTAACTAAAAACAATTAGATTTTATTACCCTCAAATAAACGCTGAGTTATTGGTGAGTACATCGAAGTCCAGACCTAAACACATGTCAAATTTTAAATTAATGTGAATTCAGGGGAGAAAGGGACGGAATTTGTAGGATGAACCATAGAACATAATAAAAAATGACAGGAATTTAAGGACCGGAGTGGGAGTATCTCCTATAAAAATGTGGGAAATGATATATTAATTAGTAACAAATAGAAAATGAAATTTTCTATTGAGGCAGCAAACATCGAAAAACGATACGGATATCAGAGTAATGTACGGTGAAACTATGGGTGAATTGATACGGCCAAAGAAAGCAAAGAAAATCTTAAATTAACAATTAATAAAATAAATACGGCTGGAAATATAAAAATTATAGGGATGTGGAAAGTTACATGAGAATGAATGAGGAAAATCAAAAAAAGAACATCGTGAATAAAAGGAAAATAAGAGAAAATATGAAAATTCGAGTCTACGACATAAGTAGAGACGATGCAGCTTAAAATTGAATTGATACACATAGGTGGCATGAAGATATGGAAGAATTTAGTAAAAAGAAAATTGGAAAATGCATATTAAAAGTTTTGGCATGAGTTTGTTCATGTTCTGGTAGCGATAAATAAAATTGAGAATTATATACAGTTTATCGAAGACGGACCTTTTACGAATTGAGAAAAAAAAGAACTTAAAAATTATGAAATTCAAGCTAATTTTGTATGACCAACAGACAAAAGGAATGAGGGGCATTTTGACGTAATATCGCCGGTCCGATCCTGGAAAAATGTTTAAACGAGATAGGGCATGAACAAAGTCATGAAAGGTGGACCTAACGACAGTTAAACAAAAATGACGGAATCGATATATGAAATCTCGAGTTGTTAGAGATTAAATTCGTGGATCAAAGATAGCTTAGATAGGCCATTCTAATCCTGAGAGGGGTTTAAAAGACAGGACTTAGTGATTTTTGGGGAGTCATCGCGGGTTTTTGAAAAGCGGAAGTTGGTGAGGCGTGACGATACGTTCGGTAATTTACTGGTGGAAAAATTCTAATTAGTTAGAATCACAGGACTTAGAAAAATTTTCATATTCGAGCCAGTGTCTTATAAAGATTTAAAGAAATTAAAATCAGTGGGAATAGAAATAAAGTTTACGTTTTATTTAATTGTGAAGAGTTAAAAAGTGCTACAATAAATACAATTTGTGTAGTGAAAAGTTCGGATTTTACAATCAGTAAATGTAAACATTTTGAGACTTAGGAAAATTGTGAAAATCAAAAAAACCAGTGAAATAAATAAATAAAGTTATGTGATAATTGATGTAATGCAAATAAGTTATAATTAAATACGTGTGTCCAGTTTAAATGGAAAGAGTTCTATTAAATATCAAATATTTAAATCAATTAATTTAAAAATAGTGCAAATTGAAAAGAGATAATAAATAAATAAGTGCATCCAATTAAACGGAAAAGTTCAATGAAAATCTTTAATTAAACTGAGTGTTTTAAATAAAGTACTATAATCAAAGTGTTGTTGGTGTAGCGAAAAAAAAAAAATAAAAACCAGTGTTAGTTATCATAACGGTGATAGTTCCTTTAAATGAAGTGCAAATCGAACGTAATAGCTTATCACAGGAGTAATCTAGTGTTAGATAAAGTAATAATAATAAATATGGACTTTGGAATAAATAATACAAATTATTAAATTGTTGTTGAGTGAGATTGTGGTAACTTAATAATAATTATTATTTCGGAAAGTTTAAATAAATAGTGAAATACGTTATCTTACTGCAAAATAGAAGAGTTCGGTGACAAACAAAAATAAAAATAATAAATCTCTTATTTCGTAAATAATCGTGAAGTGGTTATTGCTTAAAAATTATAATTTAAACGGAGTGTTATTTTAACGATGGAATAATTATAATAATAAATCTGGAGGTTGAAATAAATAATAAATAAATAAGCATGATAATAATCTGTTCGGTATTTAGTTGTATAACGCTTTGTTGCGAAATAAAAGTACGGTGGGAAAACGAACACAAAATAAGTAATTAATTGTTAAATTTAATTTAAAAAGTGTTAAGTTAACCAACGAGATTTGAAATAAAATGCGGTTAGAACGATAAACATCATTTAATTTAGATAGATTAAACGGGAATAAAATAAAATTGAAGTCGGAAAAATTTTATTTGAATTTAGTTGATAACATAGGAGTAGGTATTAGGTAAGGAAACAAAAAAGGTCGGTCGTGTAGAACCCGACGGAGGAGACCTTTTGGGGTAAGTTATATAAAGTATAAATATTTTCAGGTTCCAAGGTGAGAGCGGTATGCAACAGACAGTTGGTATTTGAATTAATTTTATAACAAAGTATTACTTGCTTAATATGTGATATGTACCTATATTAAAATATTATATATAAAATAGATATATTTATATATATGTATATATATATATATATATATATATTCCAAGAAAGTTTAATCAAAAAGAAACACACTTATATTAAAAAGTAAAGGTATCGATCTCGAATACCCATCTTTGCATTTATCCGTAACTATTTAAAATAGTTATGTGTTTGACAAATTTCCAAGTCAAAGTTTTGTATTTATTTTAGTATATGTACTATTTATTATAACTTCAGCTAATATAAAATGATCAAAAAAATGAGTTATGATATTAGAATTTATTTCAATTATAATATAATTGTACATATATCAGTATATTTATTTATTGAGACAAAATATATATGTATATATATGTATGCATTATAATTATATTTATCGGGGAACAGACTGGACCTCTGCGAAAAGGAAATTATCACTATTAAATTCAAAAGAAAAAAAAATTAGAACCATATAAGCTCGCGTTTAGGAATGTTCTAAAAAAAATAAACAAACATCTCATGTTTGGAATCTAGGTCACGAGGACAGTGGGAATGTTTACATAATTGAAATGGTTTATAAAACAACTCGGTCATTGGGGCACGGGGTCAGATGCCTTAAAGGAAGATGTCCTTGGGTAGTAAATAGATAATTGACAAGTATTAATATTGTATTTAGATATAACTTTAGGATGGGACAAAACCATAATGTTGCGCAGTTATATATAATAAGGGGGTTAAGCACAATCTTTAATTTGAACATGAGGAGAAATATACGACTGGTGCCAAGTGCCCAGGAGTAGAAAAATAAAAGAAATCAGAATCAAAAGATAGAAATATCACAAGGTGCAGCAAGCATCTTTACTTTCGACAAGATCTTAGAGTTAAAAACTTTCAGCTACCCTCTTATTATTTTCTAAAAATAAGCTCATATTAATCTCAAACTAGCAGCACGTATGATTTTCAAACAAGAATATTTTATAGCTGTCGTGTAACATTTTTTTGTTGTAAGACAGCTTTCACAGGCTGAGAATCTAGGAGAGCTTTGACTGAAGATGTGAGTGACGATGTTAAAGATGCTCAAAGGAATAAAATACATGAACAAAATGTATTTAGGTATATATTTCAGAAGGAAGAAAGCAACGCCAACAGAGCTGCAGTTTTCACTATGTACCGATTTATTATGAATATGTGTAAAGATACTGCGATATACCAACTGAGTAATGATATTGTAAGCTATAATGATACTGTGAGAACGGTACAACCTCGTGACTTTTTTTCATATAATTAATTGCAAGAAAATTTATTTATTTCTATATATTAAGTATTCACCTAATTATTAATATTTTTAGTTAAAATGGACGTTATAAAAAGTTTAAGATTAAGGTGTTTGGAATCATATTTTAATTACTGCATATTGTAAACCTCCGGAAGTGCCCAAAAATAGTGCACATATTTATTTATTTAAAAAAATGTATTTAATATTTGTACGTTTTCACAATAAGTATATCTGCCGGATCTGCCCCGATGATGGCCACTGCAACGCTGTCCGAAACGTTGGCTAAAGCAGGAAGTAGCGCAACACGGCATAACACCCCAAAAACAAATGACGAAAATACTATTGTCCGTGAAAATCGTAAAACGTATCAAATAAGTATACATTTTTTATGTTGTACAGTCGTATAAAGTAATATTAAGTCCTTACATATGAAATTGGCGTTTTGCCGTACTGACAACTTTGATCTCAAATATCTTCTCTTTGGTTAGGAATTGCAAATTCAAATTTATACAGCTATTTACTCATGTATTTGTGTTTCGAAAATTATAATTAATTTGTTTTTCCTTAATTGTTTTTTTTTCTTTGCGTCACTTAGTTTACAAAATGGAAAACTTGAAATATCGCGTTATTTACGAGAACGAGTTCCACCGTGGCACCAGTGCTGCAGAAATGGCTCGAAGGATTAATGATGTGTATGGCGACGGTGCCGCAAAAGAAAACACAGTGCGTTTTTGGTTCCAACGTTTTCGTTCTGGAAATTTCGACCTGCAGAATAAGCGTAGTCCAGTGGGTAAGACTCTTGACTCACAGTCCGGAGGTCGCGGGTTCAAACCCGGCATGCGCAAATAAATTTTATTTGATTAATTTATGTTATTTCACAATTAATTCATTTATTTATTTATTGTAAGAAACAAACAGCAGTTTTATACAGGATGTTAAAAATGAAGCGGTTAAAAATGAGGTAAGCCAAAACAGTTTCTTATGCTAATGGTTATTATGATACAATACAAAATTTTAATTGAAAATGAAAATGAAATTAACAAAAATATATAAATGTAAGTATATTAGAAGGAAGAAGGAATAGGAAAGGGCAAGAGGCAGAGGAAGATGGGATGGGGACAGGAGATGCTCATGCTGTACCTTTTCTATGGCTGTGCATTAATTTAATTCACATTTGTGGTCGTACGCTTGACTTCGTATCGGTATTTCACAAGAGTGTTATTGAGAATATCGATATTGTTAAATTACGTGTTATATTGCGCGCATATGCGGGGGATTGGAGAATTTTTTCTAAGGTTGGTTCTGTACGCGGGCAAATGAAAAAAATGGTTTAATCTGGTTGGTCTTGCAGGTATGTGAATTCTTAAATAATTTACGAGTTCAGGAGAGTCCAGGCCGTTATTCAGAATTTTGGATAAAAATATTTGATCAGATATTAATCTACGCGTTTGAAGTGGAGTAAAGTTGTGAAATTTTAAGGATTCGGTGTTATTTGCAAAGAGTAATTTGAATTTATAATTTATGTGTTTAAAAAATTTGTTTTGCACACTTTCGATTCTGTCAATATGGAATTGGAAGAACGGTGCACAAATTAGTGTGCAGTATTCTAAGTGGGGGCGGATATACGTGGTGTAAAGGGAATACATAGTTTTAATATTGCGAAAAGGTTTAGATATGCGAATTATAAATCCCAATATCTTATTTGCTTTGTTGATTACTTCGTTAATATGTTTGATAAAATTTAGTTTTACATCTAGTACTACCCCAAGGTCACGGATTGATTGTATTTCATTGATATGTGTATCATGAAAGTTATAATTAAAAGAAATTTTATTTTTGTTACGCGTAAAAGATAATTTGTTGCACTTAGAAATGTTTATGATAAATTTGTATAATTTACAGTATGCAAAAAGACGATTTAGGTCTTCTTGAAGTTTTATGCAGTCATTGATAGATTTGATAACTAAGTATATTTTTTTGTCATCTGCATATGCAAGGTAGTTAGCATGTAAAAAACATTTATAAATATCAAATATATATACATTAAACAATAATGGTCCCAGGTGGGAACCTTGCGGTACGCTAGAGGGCACAGTAAAAAGCTAGACTTAGTTCCCTCAACTGATACGCATCACCATCATCATCTGTGGCTCTACAACCCAGGTCGGGTCTTGGCCTCCAGCAGAGCCTGCCTCCATGACTGTCGGTGTTGTGCTGCGTTGCGCCAGTTTCGGATGCCGATGGTGCTTGCATCCTTCACCACTCCATCCAGCCATCGAAGCTTTGGTCTACCAACTCTTCTCCGACCCCCAGGTGCACCATCCATAATTCGCTTTGGAATATCTCCTTCGCTCATTCTCTGGATATGTCCAGCCCACCTGAGTATTCCAGTTTTGATTTTCTTGGAGATATTAGGGTCCTCGTAAATATCGTATAGCTCCTGGTTGTATATGATACGCCATTCTCCATTATCACAGACTGGGCCGTAAATCCTTCGCAGCACCTTCCTTTCAAAACTTTCTAGGGCTCCTTCATCACCCTTACTGATTGTCCAGCAATCCGAACCATACATAAGAACAGGTCGTATAAGGGTCTTGTAAAGCAGGACTTTAGTTCTTCTGGTAAGGTGGCGAGATTTCATATGCTTCTGTAGCCCAAAGTAGTATCGATTTGCAGCTACTATTCTTCTTTTGATTACGTTGGATACATTGTTGTCATTTGTCACCATAGTACCGAGATATACAAACTCGTTGACAGTTTCAAATATATAATTATCTTTTTTTTTTTTTATTTTTATTTTAACTTTATGAGTAAAACCTCAAATTGTAATATTTAATTAAATGAAGACAATATAAGCGAAACTCAATCGAAAATCTGAAAACAGAAAAATCAGAAAAAGATATTGACACATCGTGTCCCAGATGTGTCAATATCTTTTTCTGATTTTTCTGTTTTCAGATTTTCGATTGAGTTTCGCTTATATTGTCTTCATTTAATTAAATATAATTATCTATCTATATACTTGGTGGTTTCTGGCGTCCATGTACGGGCATATATTTTGTCTTCCCCTCGTTGATGACCAATCCCATGTTCCTTGCCGACGTAGCTAAGCTTTTAAACGCCGATTTTAGTTCATATTCTGAGCGTGCGATGATATCTATATCGTCAGCATAAGCAAGGAGCTGAACAGACTTGTTAAAAATATGGCCTGTGGTTTGTATACCTGCATTTCGGATGGCCTTTTCCAGCGCTAAATTGAATAAAATGCAGGCAAGTGCATCTCCTTGTCTTAGTCCATTGAAGGTCTTTAGGGTGTCTGACAGATCCTGTTGTATTCTGACTCGGCACTCAACATTAGACATTGTGAGCCTTACTAAGTTTACCAGTTTTCTTGGGATATTAAATTCATCCAAGGCTCTGTACAGTCTTTCTCTATTTACCGTGTCATAGGCAGCCTTAAAATCTATGAAGAGATAGTATGTATCAACATTAAATTCTGTAGTCTTTTGTAGTCTTGATACGCACTGTAGTCTTTTCTGCAGATATGAAGTTAGCCAGCTAAGTAAGTCGCCATGGATTCCTAATTGGTGTAATTTTTTAATGAGGATAAAGTGGTTAACTTTATCGAAAGCTTTCGAGTAATCTGTGTAGATGACATCTACTTGGTGTCCACTATCCATATTGCTTGTTAAGTATTCAGTAAAGTTGACTAAGTTTGTTAGTATTGACCTTTTTTGTAAAAACCATGTTGTTGATTTTGTATGCTGCGGACAATAGTTATATAAATTTGATCGTACACAATACGCTCAATGAGTTTGCTAAATACTGTGAGTATTGAGATTGGGCGATAATTTGCAATGTTACTTTTTGAACCAGTTTTATGGATGGGGATTATAATGGCTTCTTTGAATTTTGTGGGAAATATTCCTTTTTTTAAAGACATGTTAAATAAGTTAGTTAAAGGATATGCAAGATTTTTGGCACATTTTGAGATAAAATATGGCGAGATACCATCACTGCCCGCACCCTTAGTAACATCCAATTTATTCAAGTATTTATTGACCAATGAGTTGTTTATTTGTACGTTCCCGATCGGGGTATCATTATTAACGCAGGTAGAATTATCTATATTACTGGGATCATCCGTGCCCTCATCGCTTACGTAAGTAGATTGGAAGTGTTTACAGAACAGTTGGCACACTTGATGAGCACCGGTACCTGACTCATCATTTAGGTTCATGATTTGTGGTATGCCATTTGTCCTATTTTTGTTTTTAGCGTAATTCCAGAGACTGTTTAAATTAAATTAAATAAAAAAATAAATTAAATAAAATTTTAATTTAAAATAATATATAGTATATTTGCGGCATGTTCCAGAGTGGAAGATACTATCAGTATCGCCCTGGTGTAAGACCACCATTCAGAATTGAAACGTTGCTTGAAAATGGCTTTAGCCGTGTTTGGTGACCAGATCTGAATAGCCAGGTACTTCCCAACCTTCCTCTTCCCCACCTCCTTCCCCTCCCCACTACCTTCAGCCTCACAACATACCCCAATTGGGGATGCCATAGTCTCACTGGCTCCAGACGGGAGCAGTTGAGATTCTTCTGCGGTTATTCAATGTAAAAAAAAAAAAAAGCCCCGTGGACGGCCTGAGACCAAAATTGATAATGAAGAATTGAAGGCTATTGTGGAAGCGGATCCATCGCAAACCACGTCTGAGTTAGCTGCAGGCTGCGGTGTTAGTGATAAAACTGTTTTAATTCACTTGAAGCAAATTGGGAAGGTGAAAAAGCTTGAAAGGTGGGTACCTCACGAATTGAGTGAAGCAAATGAACAAACGCTAGACCACACACTGTACAACAGACGGCTACCAAATTAGAGGAGCTTCAATTGGAATGTCTAAGACATCCACCGTACTCTCCGGACCTTGCCCCAACAGATTATTATTCGAAATTTGGATAACTTCTTGCAAGGGAAAAAATTCAACTCCGATGGGGCAGTCCAAACCGCCTTCATAGATTTTATTGATTCCCGTCCGAATGGTTTTTTTAGTAAAGGGATGATGAACTACCTATGAGATGGCAAAAGTGTATAGATAGCAATGGTACATACTTTAATTAAATAAATATATTATATTAAAAAAAAATCGACTTTATGTTCCTCCCATACAAAACGCCAATTTCATATGTAAGGACCTAATAATATAAAAAATGCTTTTCCTCACCATAAAGAGACAAGGCTCTTGTGTTTGGTGAGGAAATTCATGTTCAATTATAACAAATCATGTAAGTAAGTACATAATAAAATATTGTAAATAAAAACAAAAGATAAGTTAGAAAAACTCAAGATTTATCAATAATAGATTTCAAGATTTTTCGGATATAATACGAACTCTTACAAATGTTTCAGGTAATTTTTCAATTTATTCTAAAATTCAGGATTATTTTCGATAACTTTTAGATTTAACGGGAGGTCATTGAAATAAGTTATACCTAGATAGAGGTGAGTATTTTGAATGTGCGTGGTTTTATGTTTTGGGATTTTAATATTATTCTGATATATTCAAATGTAAATTATTTAGCCGCATTTCTTTGAAAGTTTGTAGTATTGAATATTTAATGTACATTGAATGTTGAAAAGATTTTTTTAGTGGAAAATGTAGATGGTTTGGTTATTTTAATTGTATATGTACCTATATTATTACTAGTTGACCCGGTAACGCGTTTCTGTGGCTAACCTTAACCTAACCTTTTAACTCACACCGCCATCTATTAATTTTCATATAAATCAAATCGTTCGGCTGCTCCATTTATATAAGCGAGTTACCGGTATGCCTTGCTATGCCACTAAATAAAGAAATTGTTTCTCCCTGCGATCCCATTCCCATTCGTCCCATTCCCCTTCCGCCTCCCCTTCCTCTCCCGCTTCCCGTTCCCCTCTCGCGTTCCAATTCCGCCTGCCCTCTCCCCACTCCCCTCCCCACTTACCCGTCCCGCGAACTCCCCTCCCGAGTTCCCCTCCCCCTTCCGCATTCTATTCATTCAGTCCCGGTACACTTAGTTTTCAAACAACTATTGCAATTTTTTAATACAAATTTAATAATGCCAGAGCTCACCAGTGTACGTAGAAACCTTCGCGGGTATGCACTCATCAAATTCCCAAAGTTTGAATGAAAATAGGTAAAGTCGTTCGGAAGTTATACGCGTACATACATTTAGGCGATTAATTTTTATTTATGATGATGATGATGATGAAGATGAAGATGAAGATAGAAAGATAGATACTATTTTTCCTTTAGAGGGGTGCAGACATACAGTTGGTCCCATTTTCGACTGTTGACATTTAGTGTGTAAGAAAGAAGGGCAGCATTATATGTTTAAGAACAAAAGCAAAACAATTAGCGCATTGACATTTGATGTTTTTGAATTTTTGGAATTCACTCTTTTCATATTTTTTCCTGTAATCTTAATTTCTTTATAAGTAGAGGCAACTGTTTGCAGTATTTTCTGTAATTACTTTAATCTCTTCAGACATCCTTCAGACAGGAACGTCAAAGACTTGGCAACAACATTTCATTCTGTACCTACCCACTAACTCTTCCCCTGTCTGGAGCTGAAACCTCCTAAAGCTTATGTCAGAGGAGAGAAGCGAATTGAATTGGGACTTTTTGAAATTAATACGTTGAGGCAAAATTTCTTTTAAAATGATAGCTCTTTTATGCTGTCATTTGCGTGGTCGAAAGCTTATTCCGAAATAAAGTAATGAAAGAGTTACGACATTTTGATTTACATCCGTTGGGGTAATGGATGCTGTATAACTTTTTGTTAATAAAAATTGGACATGAACCAGCAAACATTCTACTATTTGAATCGTCCTGTTATGTTGGTTACACTGTACTTTGTATAAATCATTTACTATCATTTATTCTATCATTATATCATTTACTGGGAGTGTAAAATAAAATTATCGTCATACGGTCACCATCGAGGTGTATTTGTAGAAAATTATTAAAACATATTAAAATAACTACATTCTTTCCTTGTTATATTTATTTGTAAAATTACATAATACTTATAACTACTATGCTATATAAAATCTCAAAAGGGCATTAATTAATACGCATTTTCAGTTTGGAATTGTTTTGTGTTTAATTCGTAGAACTCCTATTTATTTTTAAAAAAATTCAGTTAAATCATTGTTTATAACGTTATTATTAAGTTCTGCAAGTATTTTAGTGTTTTTATTATTGTGACAGCTGTTTTGGCTTACAAGGTCGCTTATTTATATTCTGATTACTCGCGCCTAATTTCAATTTTTAAGGTCTACAAAATGTTTTATTACCGGTTGAACCGATTTACTGAGAAAATAAGGCTGATAATAGATTCTCTGTATTGTGGGATACTTTGGGATACTTTGTGGGTTTTCCAAACATTAACAGCCTTACTAAAAAACCCAGTGAAAAATTTATTCAATTAACAAACGGCCGCGGATGTGAAAACATTGGTTTACACGGCCTGAGAGGGTAGTTTATCTCTGTTTTAGTAATGATATCTGAACATAATTTGAAATTTTTCCAAAGTATTTTGAATGTTCTATATATTTCTTATTTTTGAAGGTGTTGTAAAAACAAATACCATTTATGAAAACTAGAGAAAAGTACCTTTAAGATTTGTGTAATTGAAATACACTTTAGTTTTTATAAACTGTTATATATTAAGATTCAAACGCGAAAAAAAATGGATTTTTTTTTTACCGAAACATATTTGATGAAAGTGTATAGAAATTTATAAAAAAACAAAGTTTAAAAAATACGGACCTTTTATATAATGAATTTGGAACGAAACTGTCACCTCACTTTTTCCTCGTGCATACAATAAAAAAATGATAAAAAATTAAAAACAATTAACCTAAAAAAATAATACCGACTTTTATAACAGATTACTTGCAACTATAAAGACGTTAATTTCATTGATACGTTTAGGAACACATGTATTAGATATCAATATTTAAAAAAAAACACCACTTTTATTAAATTCTCATAAAATAAAATCTTTTAAATGTAAATTAGAATTTTCATGTTTTACATAAAATACTTATTGACATTTCAATTTTCAAAGTATGATTATGGTTATTATAACTTGACTAAAACTTATTAAAAACCACAAAAAACACGGTAAATATATCAATTATGCGAATGTAATAGTGAATTAGTTATATTAATAGATATTACGATTAGATTTGTGTAATATTTCACACACACCCGCGGAGTGAGATTTTTTTTGTGGTTTCAACGCGAATGACGAATGCAAAGACGCCGCCATCTAGCGGTTCTGTATGAAAACAAACAATTAAATTATGTACAGTATGAAAAATTGCACTGTTGCCAGATTTAAAATACATTTTAAGATCAAATCTTATTAGTAATGTTATCGTTTTTTAGTGTATTTTGGTTTTATTCATGTTGCTGCTGCAACACAGGTTATCGGCCGTGCTGTGGTTTTTTTTAGTAAGGCTGTAAATGTTGACGTGTTCTTAATTGATAATACGTGACTGCTATTGATTTATCTAAATGTGTAATATTGTGTAGGTCTCGTAAACATATTGAAACATGGGGGATAAATAATTTTCCTTAATTTATTAATTTGAATTTTATTAGTCACTTTGTTCGTTTGTTGACTTCTAATTGTTGAAGTAAATTTACTCTAAGACCCTTTTTTTTGTATATAAGGGTTTAGGATTGTTGTCTTGGAACGTGATTATTCACTAAGTGATGTTCTGCGAAGAAATTCCGTTTTTGTCATATTAAAAAAAAATTACCATTTTTGTAGTACTTTTTTCCAATTTATTTATCTAATTTAAATTATTGATTTTTAAATTGTCCAACAATGAATAATTTTGAAACAAAGATGAATTTGACAAAAGAAAAAACAATTCGTTTGTGTGAATACTGCGCAAGAGTTCAAACTCCTCCCAATCGTCTGAATTTAGTGAGACTATGGCATCCCCAATAATTGGGGCATGTTAGGCTCGGGATGTTGCAGTGGAGAAAAAGATGGGGAGGAGAGATTTCTTTCCAATATAATTAAAAAAATTATTTTTTCGTGGTCGCCTACAATGAAATCGTTATCAAATAAGCTAGAAATTATTTTTATGATTGTCTAAAATACAAATTGACATTTACCTGTGTAGGTATTATATACTATAAGCATTCATTTCGCTGTTATTACTCCAACCAGAGTGCTCAAATGTATGTATTGCGTGTTAGAATGGCATATGAAACAATAAAAATAAATTTCATATTAAAATCACATTACGCACGCACGTGTGATTTCTTTAGTCAAAATAAAGGAATAATAATACTCACAAAAATATTTTCATATCAAATTACATGAATTCCATTTGAACGAGAAATTCCAATTTCCACAAACCTCGATGTCCCCAATGTGTTCGATGTGCCAACTAACAAAACATCACGCCTTTTCTCCGCAGGGGTAAGCAGTAAAACTCGATCTTGGCACACATTCCCTCATTCACACTCATACATCGTCTCATGCATATTCTACTATTATTCTTTTGATAAGGCCCAACTCAAGTATCTGATTCACTTGATCATGTCTTCCTCAGGCGATCCCGATTTCGTCAACAACTCACATTTGCATCATACTTACTTTCTACTTCTCCTAACACTCTTTTCTTCGTTTATTCGCTATACATGCTCAAACCATCTGAACGTCCCTTTTTATCTTACTTTCTTATACTACGCTTACATCAGCCTTGCATTCTTTGCTTTGATCTCCATGCTTCTCCTTGGATATATTTATTTCCCACACGAGTTGGAACTCCTTAGCGAGATAACAAAAAAATAAAAGATTGTAAGCCAAAAACCAACATGATATATATTATACCACTCTCCATCCGCTCCCTACTAGGAAAAAAGTAAATAAATACTTGAATATTGATGGAAGGCTGAATACATTATTATAGTCACAATTGATTTCTTCGACTTTACTTTAAATTTTTGACTGCTTAATAATTTATTTGCTGTATCATGTTCGGATAGAACTTTGTAATCACACCAAAAGATTGCAGCCAAAAATAGGTGACTGCCGTTAGTAATTCTGAAATGGAAAATGAGATTGATGAAAATGACGAAATGTCATTTTACAACGGCTCAATTGGTAAAGGCGCTAGTCCCGGTAAGACTTGAGGATCTGGGTTCGAGTCCCAGTTGGGACCTTTAACTTTTTTTGTCATTGTCTCTTTCATAGAGATACTGGCATGAACTTCTTGCTAAAAAGTTTCCACATAGGACTTACGATGTATTTATATAACCTTTTTAATGCTTTTATCACGTTCAGGTTAAATGCTCAGGAAAACGCTCCGAGACAATTTTTAAGACTTTAGGTAATTTCGGTAAAAAACACACTCCGAGTAAGATGAATTGATTCACAATAAAACACTTACATGAAGATTTACACTTATTTACACTTGCAAGCAAGCAAGATTGCTGCTTTTTTGAGCGCTGGCTCGGTCCTCTGATAGTTCTGAAAGAACTGCTTTGTCCCGCTTACGAATTGGAAACATCAAAGTTTAATGGAGCTCATTGCATTTATAAAAAAGAAATGGTAAAAAAAAAAAATCAACAAACTGAAAGAGCGTGTTTACAATTGAGCTCCGTAGTGATGTAGAAGCAAGATATCTGCTTTATCATATAATCAGTGATTATCAGAAATAACAGCAAGGTTTAGTCAAGTTCTAAACCCAATAATCTTTTACATTAATCTTTTCATTAATCTCTTGACCCAGATGTAGAAGTTAGGTGCAGAATTGAAGCAGCAAGAACTGCGTTAATTAAAATGAAATCCCTCTTCTGCAATGACAATATCAGCTTAAAACTAAGGCAGAGGATGCTAAAATGTTATGTGTGGTCGGTCTTGCTGAATGGATGTGAAACATGGACCTTGAAAGTAAATACCATAGAATTTCCAAAGATGACATAATCTGCTAGATGTATTATATTATGTAGTTTATAATTTTTTTAAATCATTTACTTAAAACTAATTAAAATAATCGCAAATTGCGAGACCAAATTTATTTATGACGAATAACTAAAAACTGAATTTGAAAAGTGTTTGTATTAATTACAAAAAGCATTTTAAAAACTATTTATATCAACATTTAAATAACCACAAGAAAATATGAGAACGGGTCGCTTCTACGATTCGTTATTTCTTCAAGAATTTCAAGAATCTCTTCAAGAACCATGTTCACTCCGTCCTCTCTTCAAAAATACCCTCCACAGAGCATCACCAAAGATGACATAGGCCTTAAGGTAAACAATTTTCCACGTGTGGAGTTAATGTAAAAATAAAAATCGAGTGCAGCTTACACGCGGTAGAAGTGAAACCATCACCCACACAATCTCAACCAATGGTAGCCTTGAAAAGTGAGCTCATACTCAAACGCACGACGAGGCAAAACGCTTCGTAGGTACTGTACGTAGGTAAGGTTTCTCCCGCAGACTAAATTCTATAGATATAGATGTATGGGTTTGTCTCTTTTTAGTGATACTTGTTTTGGTTTCATTGAGTTTCAAATCACAACAGTGTTAAAGAAGTTTCACTTCAAAAAGTACCTAATGTTCATAACATTTGAATAAGGAAAACAGACTTCCAAGAATAAGCAAAAGATATAAAAATTCAAATAATATTTGCGTGGAAATGTTTTTTTTAGGTACGTGATAAGTCTAGCATTCGTATCATTTATTTATTTTACTGATTGTTACATTTGAGTGAGAACGTGACTATTACATTATTAAGTACCTATAATAGTTGGATGGAAAGGTAACAAATTGTATGATAAAAACATTATTGCATTTATTTGATAATCAATGTAGAGGAAGATAATCATTGTATTAAAGCATACTTTTTTTGGGTTTTTCAAAAATTATTTGTCCAACGCACCTCTGATTATAATTTTTATTGATAGTTATTTTTTGTTGTTGTTGTTTTAAGATAAAATATTAGTCCTTCTTTATTTCATTAATTTCTCCAAAAACATATTTTTTTAATTTTACAATCAGCTTCCTATGATTGTGAGTTTGTCTTTGAAAAAATCCTGCCTGACATGGTAAATGCGCTTTCTGGCCAAAGTATCCTTCGGTTTCCAAATCCTGGGATTTTAGGTTTTTATTAAAAAAATTCTACGAAATTCCTGACGACTTTTAAGCCCTAAAAATATCCAAAGTTTTTGTTCTCTTTTTTTACTGAGTATTTTGTGGAATTTAATACTTTGTCCTGGTTACGAGTTTATTAATTTAAAAATTATGTCAGTATAATTTTGAAACGATTTTTAATTGCTTTATTTCCCATCAAGGCAATAAATGCGAACACTCGAATTAATTCTTGGAAGTGATGGAGCAAATTAAGCGATCAAGAGGTACCTGGTTCAAAAATCATTTTGATGAAAAAAAAACTACACAGAACTAAGCCAAATCTAAGCATCGATATTATACGAAATAAACATGAATATTCGTCTTTTATACCACTCGTTCTTGAGTTCAACAACTTGGCTGTGGAAAGATTTGCCGGCCATGTTCACTCCTTCCTCTCCTCAAAAAGATCCTCTACACAGCATCTCCAAAGATGAGACAGGCCCTGAGGGAAATTATTTTCCTCAGAGCTTTTCATGTGGAGTTGTGAAAAAAAGTGCGTCGAGGAAAAATCGCAGTGCAGGTCGTCACCTCATTTGGATGGGCTACTAATTGACATTACTAGATACTAATAGAAGGGCATGTATGAGAAGATGTATGAATGTAAACGAGGCAAGGAGTGTACCTATGCCAAGACCGAGTTGTTTGGCGTCCGTCCTCTCTGTCTACCCCTGCGGCGAAATGGCGTGATGGTTAGTTAGTTACTAATTGAATTTTTTTTTAAAATGACCTTTGAATGCCAAAGCATTTTTTTTTGCTCATTTCTACACCCAAAATAATTTTCAGAATCATTTGCATTGTATTTTCGTGGGACTAAGTTGTAACATCAAGCATTATAAATAACTAGTAGACCCGGCCACACGTTAACGAAACCTTTATAACCAACGCCATCTGTTAAATCAAATCCACAGCATGCTGCCCGGTGCCCGCTGCCGCTTGGCCAGATATATTATGTATTTCAACCAATTTACAAAACACATTGACAAATTATATACCTAAAAATTTTCCTCGTGAATCACTATATTGGTGAAAACCGTATGAAAATCCGTTGCGTAGTTTAAAAGATCTAAGTGCACATACAGCGGGAGCGACTTCATTTTATACTTAGTAAAGATAAAGATATTTATAAGAATTTATTTTACATGGTTCAAAAGTACTTGTAAGTTAGAAGTAAATAAATTTTGTATCCGAAGGAAAAATATAAAGTGTTCAGTTTGACACAGTCCTATCATCACTTTGATCCTTGTGTAATCGACATTTTTGCATCTGACAGTTGATAGTTGTCATTTCACTAGGAAGGCGCGGTTCAGTTGATTGTAATTGTTAAGTTTTGTGCGCGTTATCTTTACATAGTATAAAGCTCCCGCTATCAGTACGCTTAGATCTTTTAAACTACGCAACGGATTTGCAATATTTGCATGCATCACCATTGATGAGATGACGTTGTGTTTCGTTAGCCACAGCAATGTGTCGCCGGGTCTGCTAGTTTCTGTATAAAACACCTTACTTCATTTGACATCATTAATTTAATGAACGAGTTATTGTGATCAAACATCATAATCAAAGAAAAATCTAAAACACGATTGCTGAAGAAATATCGCCATTCAATTCATCAGATGAAGTTTTGGGAGGAATGCTGATTCTGCCAAAGTTTGTTTTTTGCCAAAAACCATGTTTTCACCGCGTTTTAAGTTGAGAACTTTAATCTGGAAGGTGAAAAAAAAATTGAATAAGTAATTAATTTTCAATTGCGTTAAATAAAATTTCACTTCGCGAACCGACACTATGACAGACCGGCGGGTGCCAGCGGGCATTTCATCACTGTTGGTATCCCCGATACAAAGACGAGCTAAATACGATTGTAGCCGTCTTCGTGGGATAACTGATGAGGCGCGTAATTATGAAATTTGTCTAGCGGGCTTGTGTATGTTATCTTTACTTTAAAAAACAGCCTACGTTTTTGAATGGTTTGTTTGCCTACGCAGGGTTTGTGTAGCGAGCTTGTGTATGTTATCTTTACTTTAAAAAACAGCCTACGTTTTTGAATGGTTTGTTTGACTACGCAGGGTTTGTGTTGCGGGCTTGTGTATGTTATCTTTACTTTAAAAAACAGCCTACGTTTTTGAATGGTTTGTTTGGCTACGCAGGGTTTGTGTAGCGGGCTTGTGTATATTATCTTTCTTTTAAACAACATCCCAGGATTTGAATAGTTTGTCTCCATTCCAGTACCTGATTAGAGGTTCGTTTACATTATATTATTAATTCTGTTTTTCATAATTACGCGCCTTATTATTTATCCCACGAAGTCGGCTACAATCGTATCTGGCTCTTGTTTGTAGGTCTGGGATACCAACATAACAGTGATAAAATAGCGGGCGGAGTGTCGTAGTATCGGTTCGCGAAGTGAAATTTTATTTAAACTTTAAACGGCTGTATCTCCCTCAATTTTTCCGAGCGCGCCTTAATTTTTTTTTTCAGCTTCTCCACACTTTTCTCATCTAGAAAGTGCATTTTTATTAAATTTCCAAACTTTGGCAGAATCTGCATTTCACCCGAAGTTTTCAATGGACCTTTTTCTGAAAAAAAACTGATTATATAATATGGAAAAAGCCGAAAATACGAAGGTTGGTAACTTCACTCTAAATCTAAATGATTTTAATGAAAGATATTGAAATGTAGGAGATGTGCTATCCGTAGTTTTCCTGGGTGGGACTGAGTTTCCTGGTGTTGCTGATATTGTTAACCAATACTACTGTACACCTTCAAAAAATCAACTAAATTAACGAATTCTATCCGTATTCAAACTGTATTGTTAACCAATACTACTACATAACAATTTGGGAGGCGGGTATGGGTACCGCCGCCCCAGGAACCATTTATTGGACAACCAACACCCCTGCCACAGGTCACCTCAAGTGGTTCGCTACGTGTGGTGACTTAGCAGGGGTGCCCGGATTCATGGGATGAAGTTTGTCTAGATCTTGGTGGCGGATACGTTTGCCCAACCACTGCGTGGCGGGCTGGATCGGAGAAGACTGATTGAGGGAGGCTTTTTGACCTCTCCAGCATTCTTCCGACCCTTCGCCTTGCACCGCAGTGTGAGGAATAGATTTATACGTCCGTTACTCTTGGCCACACTGACCTCAAGATTCCTACCCACCCCTCATACCTTTTTCCTTCCCATATCTTCTTCTACTTCCTGTCCCTTAAAAAATCCTTCACACAGCATCCTCAAAGATGATATAAGCCCCTAGGGAAATTGTTTTCCTCGGTGCCTCCGGTGTGGAGCTAATGTAAAAAAAACTACCTTAAAAAAATCGACTACTTTCCGAATTCTAACTATTCCCTTTATGAAGTAATAATCCCGCCAGCAGTCGGGCGGACACCATCGTATATCGACGGCCTCCGTGGTCCTTAGGTAAGACTCTCGACTCACAATCCGAAGGTCGCGGGTTCGAACCCAGCGTGCGCAAATAAATTTGAAATGATTAATTTGTGGTATTTCATAATTAATTGATAAAATACAATATATTTACGGCATGTTCCAGAGTGAAAGATACTCTAAGTATCGACCTCCGTGTTTTTTTTTTTTTTTTTTTTTTTTTTTTAAATAATCTGAGACGGTTTACATATATATAGTTCCCGAGAGCACTAAGGCCATAGACCCATTGTATTATCTCCCATTTTACCTCATTCTTTGATAGTAATCCAGTCCCTTTTGTAAAGTTCACCAGGATTGTCATTCGAAATGAATCTTCTGGTCCGACAATGTGTCTTCCCAGGTCTCATTTCTCCTCTTCACTCCTCCTGAAGGCCCCACAACGGAAGAGGGCTTCATCTCTCCTCTCCACTCCTTAGTTCCCCGAAGGCTCCACGACGGAGAGTCCACCTCCCCTTGGTTCCCTAAAGGCCCCACAAGGAAAGAGTCTACCCCACCTTGGTTCCCCGAGGGCCCCAGGAGGGAAGAGAACTTCATCTCTCCTCCTTGGTTCCTTTAAGGCCCTACAGAGGGAGAGTTCACCAAGATGGCCTCATTTCTCCTCTTCACTCCTACATGGTTCCTCGAAGGCCCCACATGGGAAGAGGACATCATCTCTCCACTTCACTCCTCCTTGGTTCCACAAAGGCCCCGCGCTGGAAGGGTGCCCTTCCCCTTGGTTCCTCGAAGGCCCCACAAGGGAAGAGTTTATGGAGGTGACCTCAGCTCACCTCTCCACGGTTTCTCTTCTTAGTTCCTCCTACGGCCCCAGGAAGGAAATCCACAGAGGTAGCCTCAGCACTCCTAGGTTCCCAAAAGGCCCCTAGTTTTCGAATGGTCCAATTTTTTTTTTGTCCCACGAGTTACCAGGGAAATAGAAGGTCCACTCCAGCAGAGCCCTGAGTGCTGGAGTGAGGTCTAAATACTCCGAGATGCGACCTTGTTTCTCGGAGGCACCGTTCGTGACGCTGTTCCCCAGGACATTCAGCCTGAGCACGGTAGCTCACACCTTGGCTTGGGATGGTTTTCCACTCCCTGAGCGATGGGTTCGCCACACTCCCTACGCTACCCTAGCCGTGTTTGGTGACCAGGCCCCCTAGCATGGTCGATCGACATAGGTTTTATCGAGAATTTCGGTAACTTGTCATCGCTCCCGAGCATGACTTCAGGCCGCTAACGAACAAACAATTGTTCACGTCAAATAAAATAGGATGCCCTTAATCGTTGTGAACTGTTGTTTGTTCGTTAGCGGCCTGCAGTCAAGCTCGGGAGCGATAACAAGTTATCGACGTTTTCGATAAAACCTATATCGATCGACCATGCTAGGACCCCAGATCTGAAAAGCCAGGTACTTCCTCACCTTCTTCTTTCCCAGCCCCACTACCTTCAGCCTTACAAAATACCCCAATTGAGGATGCCATAGTCTCACTGACTTCAGACGGGAGCACTTGGGAACTCTTTTGCGGTAATTACATAAAAAAAAAAAATATATATATATATATATTTGAATGTCTTTGATTTTGTCCCTAATATTTACTTTCATTATCAAATAATATAATTAGCTAGTGTATATAGGTGTATTGTTATAATATTATATTTCTAGAGGAGTAAGAAATAAATATATTCTGGCAAAGATGTGAATGTAGACGGCCCACCGTCACATTATTTACTTATCATTATACACCAAACATGATTAAACTTATTTTACTCCGCTTCTTGGTTAATACAGAATATTCCTTTAATATTAATATTAATAGAGACGACGGAGTTAAGCTCAATAGCTCTTGGTATCCGATAATTGACGGCTACAGCAAAGCTAAACTCAAAAAACCATGTCTAAGTATACAGTAATACCAGCTCGTGGTAAACCATTTTGTATTATATCTTTTTATACCTTTAAATTGGCTAAATTAGCTTTAACCATTGTAATTCTGATTCTAATATTCTTACCATTGTGATTTCTAATTTTACAATTCGTTAAAAGATGGAGCCACTTCCGTCGGCAATTCGCAAAGGGACGTGCCCCAGGCTAGCACAAATACTACGATAGTCAACTTTCTATACCGCTCCGCGGCAATGACGCCACTGCGTGTCACGGTTATTTTGTACCGGTGACTGTAGTGGAGCTGGTGACACTGTATCGCTTCCAAGTAAATAAGCACACATTTCACCGCTAAAAATTACACATCTACCGGATCCGCTCTGATGATGGACACTGCAACGCTGTCCGAAGCGTTGGCTAAAGAAGGAGGTAGCGCAACACGGCATACCACTCTAAAAACAAATAACGAAAAAAACCAGAATATATCCTATTCAAATAGTTCGATTTAGCTTTATTATTACGAAAAGTGAGTATTTATGGGGGGGGGGGAATTTGTTCTTTCCTGATTAAAATATGGTTGTTCATTGAAAATTCACGATGTAATTAATTATTCATGATTTAAACAATGCGGTTCAAACTGCACCACAGCAGTACGTCAAACATATTTCAATACTTTACTTCATTACAGATACATCAATTCATAATCTAATATTATATAACGTGCATCTCGGTGGCGTGCGGGCTTTTTAATTGGATTTGAATTGTATTCAAATCGATGGACAGTTTTTTTCCGAAGTGGTTGAAACTTTGCACACTTACCCTTCAAAACAAGGGGAAAATGACTATCTATATGAGATTTCGAAAACGACCTCCATCACTTTTTCCCATCCCTAGAAGAATTTTAATACTATTTGGTCACACTGTCTACTTGAAAATTCTAAAAACTACCACTTGGTAAGAAAGGGGGATGGGGGTAGTTCTGCTATTCGATCATATTTGTGCATTGACTTATTTCCTAACATTGAAATTATTTGCTTTGCAGGACTTATGAAGCCCACGATAATAATATTATTGATGTACGTACGTACAAACTAATGAATGCTTGGATGTGTTCAAGACGATCAGCCATTGTAAATTCCTGTACCTATCTTGTACCTATTTGTATAACACCTACACCCAGAATTTTAGCACCGTTAATTCAGACTTCTTTTGGTCTACATTATAAAATAATCTTACGGTGGTAGACAGCCCAGGTCAAAGTTCAGTAGGAGAGAGTTAGTTACTCTCAGCGGGCATCCAATAACTCTATTACTCACCCACTTACTCTATTACTCACTTTTCACTCATAAATAAATTATGAGTGAAAAGCTATGTATGTTATTATAAATTGTTACGATATACGAAATGCTCCCTCTCAAGTTGGAGCGCACACCACTGCGCAGACTACAGTTTCGCTCCCTCGCCGCAAGTGCGCCGCGCGCTAACGGCGGCGGAACGCGAGCAACGGCCGGCAGAAGCCGCCATTCTTCCCCCGAGCGCGTTTAGAGCGCAAGTGTAACGAGAACCGTTCTGCACTGTTCCGGAACATTGGAGGACTTCAATCCAAACACAGATAGACGCACTGAACAAATCGCTTACCTTAGGACTCCGCCCCAAGGGTAAGCGTCGTTCGAAGAAGCAGCCTAAGATGGTCGACATCGGTTCGGAGTCAGATGGTGACGCGGACATGGACACTGACAATCCCCTCCCTGGGCCCAGCGGCGTTTCAATTATCGGGATTCCCCCCATTACACCGATAGCTGGCAACAAAAAAAGGGCACGCATTAGTGACTCCCCAAATAGCCAACAGGTGCTGGCGGAATCGACCCGCAAGGCGATACCGGCTATCGAGAAATGCCACCGCATCAGATGCGTAATCACCAATGGCTCAAACAAACTCAACAAAGCGGACAAGAACTCTCTAAACCAGCTGATAGACGACCTTATGTCGGATATCACGCACCTTATGTTGGAGATAAATACCTTGACGACCAGGAGCAACACTATTGAGCAAGTTTTAAATATACAGGCATCTATGTCGCAAAAAATTGACACGGCAATTAAGGCACGCCCTACCCTGAGCGCTGCCCCCCTGTCGTATGCCTCGGCAGCGGCTGGCTTGCCATCTTCTAAGAAAGTGGTTGTTAACGGGTTGGAGCGACCTCTGCCACCCAAGCCCCTTACGGTGCTGGTTTATCCGGAAGTTCCAGAGGGGAAAACCTCCGAAACAACACAAAAAGAGATGGAGCGACTCATTAATCCTAGGACGGACGACTTTCAAATAGTACGAGCTCGGAAAATCAAGGGTGCTGGCATGGCCTTACAGGCCAAAGGCAAGAAGGACCTTGACAATATTTTGAAGGCTAGCACCAAGCTTGCAGCCTGTGGTTTGAAAGTTGTCAACCCCCTTGGACGTCTTCCGAAGATTGTAGTATACAATGTTCCCAAAGGAGAGCCCTCTGCCGACCAGGCCCTTTTTGCGGACATATTTAAACTCAACCTGGAAGGACAAACCACTCTGTCTCTTGATGACCACCTGCGGACCATGAGGAGGGTTTCCCTCTTTGGAAAAAGAGACGGTCCAACGATGAACATGGTGCTGACGTGCCACCCGGCTGCTAGAAAAGTCCTCATCGACAGCGGGCTGTGCTACCTTGGGTGGCACGCGTGTCGGACTCGTGACTACACTGGCGCCACCAGGTGTTTCAAATGCCATCTGTACGGCCATATTTCTAAGAACTGCTCGCAGGATAAAGAAACTTGCCGCCACTGCGCCGTTGTGGGACATGGCTTTGATGACTGCCCCAGGAAGGCACAGCCCGCTGTCTGTGCCACTTGTTCTCGCTTCAAGAAGCCGGCAGATCATCCGACGGGTGATAGGAACTGTCCGGCCCAACTGGCTGCGGTGGAGTCAGCATTCCGCATGACTGACTATGGCTCCTCTTAATCCCCTCTCCCTAGGTCAGGTCAACCTTCAGCGATCCCGAATGGCCACACTGGAAATACTGAAGGTCATGTCTGACCTAAAAATTGACATTTTGCTTATTCAGGAGCAGTACACCTGGGAAGGTAAGACCCCTATTAATTTTCCGGGTGCGGTACTCGAAGTTGGCCGCTCTCCAGGGGCGGGTGTCCTGGTCAATACTTCATTGGCCAGCCCCCTCCTTCTGGCTGGTCTTTCTGATGAATACCAAACCTGTGTATATATTAGATTTGGCGACACTGAGATCTTCTTGATCTCAGTTTATTTTAAATTTAGGAATCCGGTAGGACCCCACATCCTGAGTCTGACGCGCGCGCTCAACGCGCTTAAAGGCCGTAATATAATTATCGGAGGTGACTTTAACGCACGCTCACCATTATGGTTCGACACCAGTGACTGTAGAACGGAACGATCAGACGCCGTTGAGGACCTTATTGCGGCGCAGGGTCTTTGCATTGTTAACGAACAGAGTTCATTTTGCACATTTTCGAACATACATGGTGAGAGCAATATTGACCTAACTCTCTGCTCTGGGTCTTTTGCGACCAGGATTTCAAAGTGGGTAGTCCATGAGTGCGCTATTAATTCGGATCATAGACTGATAACTTTTACGGTTGGTGTTAGTAAAACCGAAGCTCCAAGATCCTCCTGGAACTTCAACACCACTAGGGCGAATTGGGATCACTTTGGGGAAGCGCTACGAGATACGTTAAGGGACTTTTACCACGTAGCTGCTACGGATCCGGATAATTTGGGGAATTTTTTCAATAGGGCGGTCGTATCTGCTGCCAACTCGTCTTTGGGAAGATCAAACCCGAAGACGAGTATTAGAACGCCGTGGTGATCTTCTGAGCTGACTTCGCTCAAGGGGGCCTATAAGAGAGCCTTCAGGGCCCTCGGGTTGTCTAAGGGTCTCAGCTGTACGGAGGAGGAGACAGCTGTGCTCCAGGCCAACCTGAGGTCTGCCAGGTCGGCCTTCAAACGGGCTATTCTTCAAGCGAAACGAGCTGCGTGGCATAACTGGGTCAAAAATGTGGGTAACGCCAACCCGTGGGAAATCCACAGCGCTATTGAAAAATCCGGTAAAGGATCTGACCGGTTTTTGACTACAGTAATTGGGAATTCAGATGGGAGGAACGCCGAGACTGTGGATGTGGCCTCCACTCTCAAGACACTTCTGGGCGAGTTAGTTCCTTTAGAATCAGTAATTGGGGAAAACGACCACCATAAACAGATTAGAAATCTGTCACGGCTACCACCTAGAGACCTTGCCCAAGAGGATAATAACTTTAGAGTCACTAAAGCGGAAATTGAGGTTATAATTAAGGGATTGGGTCCTAAGAAGGCACCAGGGCATGACAGGCTCAACGGCGTGATTGCGAAGCAAGTCTGGGTTCACGCCAAGGAAGAACTCTTCCAGGTGATGGACACGTGCCTGAGGAGGGGAGTTTTCCCCTCCGAGTGGAAGCGTGGCGTGCTCCGGATCATACCTAAGGGGAACGGGAAACCACTTACTGACATTAAGGCGTACCGACCGATTACCCTCCTCCCGGTACTTGGCAAGATCTTGGAGAAACTGATACGGGAGCGACTACGTAAAACTCTGTCACCGGCCAGTGACCTTCAATTCGGTTTCGTCCCCGGTAGATCGACGGTGCACGCCCTGTCGTATGTGCTTGATTGGGTGAAGGCTTGTCCAAAGAGGTACGTAGTTGCAATTTTCCTCGATATAACTGGTGCCTTCGATCACGCGTGGTGGGCAATGATGCGTACTAAGGTTAAAAACAGGCAGAGTTCCAAACTTTTGTTCAAGTGCATTGATGACTACCTCTCCGACCGCACAATTATGATCAGCTTTGGCGACTACCTGATTGAAAGGGAAGCGGATATGGGATGCCCGCAGGGATCTATTCTTGGACCTGACCTGTGGAACATTAACTTTGACGATTCCTCCAGGCTGCCCTTGCCTGAAGGTTGCATCTCTGTCGATTACGCTGATGATAAGACGTATTTGGTCTCTGGGGACAGCAGAAGGGAAGTTGAGAAAAAAGGCAGTGAAGGTTTGAACATGTTCCTCGATTGGGGGAAGAGAAACAAGATGACATTCGCTCCCCATAAGACCCAGGGACTCCTGATGAAGGGCTTTCTCAGTAGAGAAAGAAATCCTGTCATCAAAATGGGAGACTCTTCTGTCCAATTTCGTGAAACTGTGAAATACTTAGGTGTCACTCTAGATCGTTCGTCCTCCTTTCTGGCTCACGTCAAGGATGTATCTGGTAAGGCTAAGGCCCTGTTCTTGAAGCTTAGGAGACTCTCCACAGCTGAGTGGGGACTACGTTGCCCAGCTTTGCGTATCCTTTACAGATGCGTATATGTGTCGCAGGTTTCGTATGCTGCATCTGTCTGGGAGCATCGCCTGGGTAACTCGCTCATACTCTTGGCTCTCAAGCGGGGCCAACGAACTCCTTTACTAGCACTATCCGGGGCGTATAGAACCGTAGCTTCGGACGCTTTGCCTGTGTTGGCCGGCATTTTGCCAATCGATCTAGAAATCAGGGAAGTGCTTACTAAGCAGAGACTAACCAGAGGAACCCCCGCCACTCACCTAGGAGTTATTCTAACTCCGGGTGGGCCGGGAACCCTCCCTGGGCTGCTGCGTCAAATGAGAGACCTGTCACTCCAAGAGTGGCAGGCCAGGTGGGATAGGTCGAATTTGGGAAGATGGACTTTCTCCTTCTTCCCATCAGTTAAATTCAGAATGGATGCGGTCTTCCTCAAGTTAGACCACCACATAACTCAGTTACTCTCTGGCCATGGTGAATTTAGGGGGAGACTACACTCCCTCTCTCTTTCCCCTCACCCCAACTGTGCCTGTGGGAGCACAAACCAATCGGCAGAGCATATCTTGTGGCAGTGTGAGATAATGACGGATGCTAGAGGTCAAATGTTAGATGGTTTGGATGTACCCATCAGACCAGTTTGGAACTCCGACCTGGTCTCGAACAAGACGAATTTTGAGTGCTTGAGGAATTTTACAAGAGTCTGGGTGGAGAGATGGCCTGATCTGAGAGTCGTGGACTAGCAGTTTATGAAACCGGGTGTACTCGCTCCTGACTTCCACGGACTATTCTCTTCTAACTCATTTACCATGTTTGCCTGGATTCACTTAACCATATCGGTTTCTTGTTTCTTTATTTTTATTTTTCTCTTTGTATTTGCACTTTTACACTTCTTATACTTTTACACTTTTTATACTTTATACTTTTACCTATTGCTTGTTTTGCTCTTCTCTCTTTCTCTTTTCAGAGGTGACTCTTCGGGGTATTAATCACTTTCTTTTCTTTTCTCTTTTGATCTTTTTATTTTTTTTTCTCAATAGCTGCTGCGTCACTGATGAACTGATAAAGTGCTGTTTACTTTCTGTCTAAATTTTCTATGTATATATAATTTATGTGTACCTATTGTTTTGCTGGTTTTATTTTTCACTCTTATATCTATAGCATGGATAATTCTCCAGCGTAACTTGTCTCGCCAGTGTGCTTTTAGTTTTACATTTATTATGCTTTTTTCTTTTTTTTTTCTTATTTATCAATGTATTTTTACTTCATGTTTGATTAGATTATGTTTGTATACCTGCTGTGTGGATAATTCTCCAGCGTAACTTGACGCGCCTGTGTGCTTTTTGTTTTACATCAATTATTTTACTATTTTTCTTCCCTTTTATCTGTATTCTTATTTCATGTTTGTATTTTTGGGTTTTTTCTCTTCTTTCTCCTCTTTTTAGTGCGTTATTGATTCTAGAACAGAACTCCGTTGCCTGTTTTGTTTTGTCCTTTTCCCCAATTAAGGGGTTGGACCTTGGGCCTTGTCCCTATGTATCTATGTACGGTTGCTTTTAGGTTTACTTTTATTTTGTACAGATCCTCTACGCTCACCATCCAGCGCCCGCACCACCCCCCGGGACATATTCAGGTTGAAGGAAAGACTGAGCGGCTTCCCATGGCTGTCCGCTCCTCCTCCGGCTACCCGACGCTTTTCTCCCTAGGGTCTTCGTTAGTCGTCCATTTACTTCTTCTAGGCACCACCGGCTAGCTGGCTAAAGGGCGACTCCATGGGATGCCGTAACGTTGGACTAACGACCTTTTTTATTCTCTCGGGGACCGCCGGATGCTTCTTGGTTAAGTCAATCACTCTAGATTGTTCCTTTTTTTAATATTTCTTGTATTGATTTGTTGTACATATAACTTTATTTTTTCTCACAGTTGCCTGCAGCCTTGAGTGTGTGGTCTCCCTCTGGCTTTAATCAACAAATTTTGTTTCTCTTTCTTGCTTTTCTTATGCTTACTAACACCAGTAGATTAGTTTCTTTTATGACCATTGCAGTTCAGTCTGCAGGCGATCCTACATTTCCGCCACCTAACAAAGTATGTAGGGACATTGAAGGTCTAGATTCGTTCTGTCAATTGTAGAGTCACTCATATAAAAAAAATTAGATTCTTGCGAGAGCTCCGAAGGGGCGACCATAAGTCGCCTATACCGGGGCGGGAAAGGGTGGGTACTTCAATGTTCCGGAACATGGTGGGAGATGATTTTGACTAAATTAAAAAATCGCAATTGTCCAAGAAAACTTTTTAAAATATCTTGCGATTATTTTAAAGATAGAAAAATTATAATTTCTTTTGGTGATTGCATCATTGAAAGAGATGTGGACATGGGTTGTCCCCAAGGTTCTCCCCTTGCACCGGATTTCTGGAATATTTTATTCGATGACTCCTCCAGGTTACCCTTACCTGAAGGCACTATTGCGATTGATTACGCAGACGACAAATTGTATTTGGTCTCTGGGGACAGTAGAAAAGAAGTTGAAAATAAAGCTGAAGAAGGTTTGAATATGATTCTTAACTGGGGAAAGGAAAACAGACTGACTTTTGCTCCCCATAAGACCATGGGTCTCCTTATGAAAGGCTCCCTCAGTAGAGGTAGAAACCCTTTCATAAAAATGGGAGATACTGCAATCCGTTTTGTAGAGAGTACTAAATATTTAGGCGTTACATTAGACAGATCCTCCTCGTTCTTGACTCACGTTAAAAGCGCTTCTAGTAAGGCCCAGGCTCTCTTCTTAAAACTGAGAAGAATCTCAACTGCTGAATGGGATTTACGTTTCCCTGCGCTCCGTCTATTATACAGATGCGTATATGTGGCACAAGTTTCATACGGTGTATGTGTATGGGAACATCGACTGAGTAATTCACTTATTCATTCAGCGCTTAAGAGGGGCCAGCGAATCCCCTTACTGGCGCTTTCAGGAGCCTACAGAACAGTTTCATCGGATGCTTTGCCAATTTTGGCCGGCATTTTGCCAATTGATTTAGAAATTAGGGAAGTTTTGACAAAGAAGTGTCTGAAAAGAGTAAGACCTGTAAATCACCTTGGTGTTGAATTAATACCTGGTGGAGCAGTGCCTCTCCTTGAACTTCTAAAGATGATGAGAAGAAAAACGCTGAGTGAATGGCAGATGAGATGGGATAGATCGAATATGGGAAGACGGACCTTCTCCTTCTTTCCATCAGTTAAAATCAGAATGGAAGGGGCATATCTTTTAATGGACCACCATATTACCCAATTGCTTTCTGGGCATGGGGAGTTTAGAGGTAGACTTCACAGACTGGCTCTATCATCCCATCCCAATTGCGCTTGTGGTGATCCCGACCAAACAGCTCAGCACATTTTGTGGCACTGTGAGATTTTGACGGATGCTCGAGACGAAATGATTGTTGGTTTACAAGTTATTACGAGACCTGCTTGGAATACAGATCTCGTCTCGAATAAGGTGAACTTTGAGTGCCTGAAGAAATTCACGAAAGTTTGGGTTGAGAGATGGCCTGTTCTTAGAGTCGCTGAGTAGCTGTAAAACAACTTAGATACCAGGTGTATTTTGCTTCTGAATTCATGGACAATCTTCATGATTACTTTACACTTACCGCTTGGATTTAATTTTTTTTTTTCATATGTTTTTATTCCAGTCAAAAAGAAAATAACATTTTCACTTACT
Source organism: Limnephilus marmoratus (assembly GCA_917880885.1). Classification (NCBI taxonomy): domain Eukaryota; kingdom Metazoa; phylum Arthropoda; class Insecta; order Trichoptera; family Limnephilidae; genus Limnephilus; species Limnephilus marmoratus. Next base: position 64,267,843 of record OU862908.1, read on the forward strand.
TAACTAGAATATTGAATTATGTACAGTTTTTACATTACATAGTTTTACATTTCATAACCTTAGATTACATTAGATTGCAATACTAACATTTACATGATATTATATTACCATACGATATTATTCACTATCACTACTTTGTTTTTTGTGAATAAACATGAACAATTTTTTTTTTGAATTTGCACACACTTTTTTCGTTTTTGATATCATCTGGAAGGGAATTATATAAATTGCCCCCCTCGTAACTAATTGATTGCTTACCGTAGTTAGTATGAATGGTGTTTAAACGTATGTTATCGTGTTGTCGTGTAAAATGTTTGTGTACTTGGGACGTTTTAATGAATTCTGTGTTTGTATGTATGAGTTTATTATTTATTTTGTATATAAGGATACATATATTGTACTCGTATAGTTTTCTTAATGTTAGCAGTTTTGTTTCCAAATATAATTTTTTTGTGGATGTTTTGGATTCGTAGTGAAATAGTTTTTTGATTATCTTATTTTGAATTACCTGTAATTCATTGATGTATGTTTCATACGCATTTCCCCAGATTTCAATTAGGTAATTTAGGTGTGAGTGTACGAGACTATAGTATAAACTTTTTTTTAATCTAATTGGTAATAGATATGATAACCAGCTAAAAACGCTAATTAAGGGTGTGATTTTATCTTTTACATTTTGAATGTGTTGTTTAAAAGTTAAATGCTTATCGATGCACAGCCCAAGATATTTTTCCTGTTTCAGGATTTGCAAATCGTTATTTTCAATTTTTAATGGTACATGTGGAGGAATTATTTTACGGTTTGAACTTAAAATCATGTATCCTGTTTTCTTTATATTCATTGTTAGGATATTTGATTGGAGCCAACCGCAAATTCTTTCTAGGTCACTTTGTGCATTTTCTAGTAGTATGTTTAGATCTTTACCCCAGTAGAATATTGCAGTATCATCTGCATATAAGTAAATTTCACCGTTTAATTCTAATTGCGAAATATCATTGATATAAATTTGGAACAGTAGTGGCCCTAGTATGGATCCTTGCGGAACTCCATAGTTTATTGGAAGGTGCTTACTATTTTGATTGTTAATGCTTACGAATTGCTTTCTATTGCTAAGATATGATTTGAATAGATTAAGAGCAGGACCAACTACACCAAGTTTCTCGAGTTTCTTGAGAAGTATATCGTGGCTTACCGTATCAAAGGCTTTTTGAAGGTCAACTAGTATAGATAAGATATAATTTCCACCATCAATGCCACCCCTAAGTTTACTGATTAGGTCGTTTATTGCCGCAAGTGTGTTAGATTTTTTCCTAAAGCCATACTGTTTTTTATAAAAGAATGATTTTTTTAATAGGAAATTGTTTAATCTTTCGTAGATTACACGTTCAAAAATTTTTGATAAGATTGGTAAGATTGAGATGGGCCTGTAGTTTGAGGTATTTGTTTTGGACCCACCTTTGTGAATTGGTATCACCTTGGCAATTTTACAGCTGTCTGGAAAAGTTCCAAAAAAGAAAAAAAAATTGTTATGATTTATGTGTTTCTGTAATATGTTATTTATTTTATTTTATTAACATTTATTTTATTATATATTATAAGTTATGTGTTATATTTTACATTTGCATTATGTTATTTTGTTCACTATATTTTGAAAAATGTATATAATTGCCTTGCGATTTGTTTTGTTAATAGTTACTATACTACCTGTTAATTTATACCATGTTCGTTGTTTTGTTTTGTTTGTTTTTAACTGTTTAAATGTTTTACTGGATGAACTGAACTCAATTTTTTTTTTATATATATTTTTTTTAAATTTTTTCCCCTATCCCCATATGGGGGGGGGGGGTGCTGGACCTTGTCCCTGCTTCATCTTTAGTTAAATAATTAATTTTGCAGATCCTTTTCAAATCTACCTGCGCCTCCCCCAATGACATGTGAAGGCTTGAGGTTTGATCAGACGACCTTGACTGTCCTTTGTCCTGCCTCTGACTACCCAACGCTGAATTTTCTTTTAGTCTTCGGGTATTTTACCCCAAATATTCAGTTAACATTCTTTGAGGCTTCACTGAGTGGTTGGCTAAGGGACACGGAAGCTAAGTGTAGTTTATGGTCAGACCGAAAGCCATTTACATATTTTGTTGGTACTTGCCAATTGATTTGAGATTTATTGTATTACTTATGTTCTCTATTTTATGCATGTGCTTGCAGGTTTTTTACAGATGCAATGCCGCCTCATGGAGCCTCATGAATGAGTTTTTTTTTCTTTTGCCTTGTTTAATTTATCTTTGTCTTACTAACCTATTTTGTGCATTTTGTTTTCCTGTTAAGCACTTGCATACTGCTTACTAACAACGTATGCATGGACACTGGAGGTCTAGATTCATTAAAAATAAATAAATGTAGCTTCGTTTAACAAAAAAAATTAGAATCTTGCGAGAGCCTTGAAGGAGTAACCATCAGTTACTTATACCAGGGCGGGTATGAGGTGGATTACCTCCACTGTTCCGGAACATTCCACGAAGCCGCAATGGCGGTTGTGTTCGTGCATAGTGACTTGCCGAAATGCCAAGCACGGTTAAATTCCTTTCACCACACCGATCTCCAAGTCGCCTGCTGCTGTGAGTACCCTGAGCCATTTAACCCCCTTTATTGCGTGTGTTCCTTGTAAATTCAACGCGAAGATAAATGATCGCCCCAGAGAGATTTTAGGGCCAAATTCACCCGAATTAGGTAGGATTATTGATGCTACCCTGTTCTAACTGTGTCTGTATTATGTACCATTGTTGTTTATGAAAGGATTCTACCCAATACACCTGATATTTACCGTAGCCACCTTGTTTCACTGTCTCCCCCAGCCCGTAGGATTTGAGCTTATTTCAAGGATGCCACACAAACGCCTCAGAGAACCTACCACCCTGGTGAGGATAGTCTCCCCCGCTCTGCTGACAATTCTGAGCTAGTTTGTCGGCAGAAGGTAGGCACCTCAGGTGGTTGTATCTAACAAAATCTAAGGATTTATAGTTTCGTTTTCTTTAAAAAAATATTATCTGTTTTAGAATCTCAGAACAAATGGAGCCTTCACCATCTACATAAAAAATAACCACACCGACAAAAAGAAGGAGACGTTCTAGGAACCCATGGAAGAATGGGCTTGTCCTATCAGAAAATTGAATCACCAGTCTGCGTTACCTTACAAAAGTCGTAGAGGAAAGAATGTAGAAGTAAAACAAATCAAAATTTTAAAAGACCGTCTTCGTTTGTGTCAAAATATATAAGAATCTGAGCGGAGAGATTTGTTCAATGCATTGAGTCCTTAGATAGCAATGGCAAAAAAAAATTTGAAGTGAAAACTTCTTTAGCACCTGGTGTGATTTGAAACTCGATGAAACGAAAAATAGTGACACTAAAAAGAGATAAACACATACATCTATAGAATTAAACCTGCAAGAAAATGAGATACTAAGATCGGTTTCCTCTTTTTGCGGTGCTTTGTAGCCTATCGGTCTCCTTTTTATGCGATGCTCGTCCCCCCCCCCCCTCCTGTCTAATTTAGTTTTCTGAAAGTGTCACTTCTATCGCGTGTGAAATGGAAACGTTTTATCAAAATCTCGACAGAAATAATTCTAATTAATCGCATTTTTAGGACAGATGATGAGGTTTTATTATTTTAATTTTTAATTAAATGGAGACACTGTGAACGAACCTCAATCGAAAATCAGGAAACAGAAAAATCAGAAAAAGATATTTGCACCTCTGGACTTGAACCTAGGCCAAGACCTTTCGCTTTCCGGGCAAACGCGCTGTCCACTGCGCCAAGGTGATAAATATGTTCGTTCATGCATCGACACCTTGGCGCAGCGCGTTCGCCCGGAAAGCAAGAGGTCCTGCGTTCAAGTCCCAGAGGTGTCAAAATCTTTTCTGTTTCCAGATTTTTGATTGAGATCGCTCACAGTGTCTTCATTTAATTAAATATTACAATTTGAGGTTTTACTCATAAAGTAAAAAAAAAAATATAAATATTATTATTTTAATTTTAAAGCTGAAAAAATTAAAGTACGCAAGCACTAAGGAATAAAAAATCGGTTTTTTTTTTTTTTTTTTTTATTGTTGATACAGTATTATTTTACAAATTTTTATAGTACAAACCAGTAATGTTGGCCTCACTGGGTTGTTTACCCGTGCTGAGGCCCCCATTTTATAATATAATACTTTATACATTATAGTTTGAAAAAAAGAAATATACAAAGTTGGTGATAAAACAAACAAAAAAATCATTTAAAATAAAGATAATTTTAAACTAAAAATAGAGATCAAAAATTAAAATTATTTTAAATTAATAAACTAAAAAAATAAAGTAATTAAATGAAAATATATAATATATAAAACATAATATAGCCGTTTTATATATATACATATATATAAAACGGCGTATATTATGTTTTACGTGTTTGTGAGTGTTACGTGTTTTATATTGGTTTTGTGTGTTCGTTATACGTTTTATTCTTTTATGTTATGAAATTTTGGTAAAATTGTCTATTTTGTTCTTTAATCCATTTTTTTATTTTGTGTCTGAAATTATTTTTGTTTTCCTCAATTTTTGTTTCAAGTGAAAGACTGTTGAATGCTTTTATAGCTTGGTATTTATGGTGTCTTTTTCCAAAGGTAGTGTTTACCGTCGGAGTTTTTATGTTTTCTTTGTACGCTTGTCTAACTGGTCTATTAGTGATATTTGGGGTTTGTTGGAGTGTGTTTTTTTGGTCAAAAATGTAGTTCAGTAGTGTTTTTACATATAATTGGCGTATATCTAGTACGTCACAACTTTTATATATTTGATCTGTATCGGTTAGTCTATGTTTTTTAAGTATTACTTTTAAGATCGTTTTCTGTGCGATTTCTATTTGAGCGATAGCTGCGTTTGTTGCTCCTCCCCAAGCAATTAATCCATATTCTATTATTGATTGACAAAGTGCGAAATATATTGTTTTCATTTGTTTTATTTTATATATGTTTCTTATGTTTAGGAAAATGTGTATTGTTCTGAGGAGTTTATTTGTGATTTGTTTAATATGATGTGTCCATCTAAGGTTATGGTCAATTACGATACCTAGATACTTTATTTGTTCCGTTTTTTCTAGAGGAGGGCAATCGCAGATGTTTGTGTTAATGCATTCGTGTATTTTTATGGTATTTGTATCGTTTTTTGGCTGTCCCGTGTTAGTTATACTGTACGTTGAGAATTTTGTTTTCGATATGTTTAGTGTAAGTGTGTTAGAGTCCAGCCATGTTTTCACTTGCGTGATTCCTAGATTTGCTTTGTTATATACATTTTTCCAATCCTTAGCTTTAAAGAGTAAAACTGTGTCGTCTGCGTAACTGATTATTTCACCGTCTATTTCCATGCTGCAAAGTTCATTTATATAAATGGTGAAAAGAATGGGCCCTAGTATGCTTCCTTGTGGAACTCCGTATGTAATCGGCAGTGGTTTGCTAGTATGGTTATTAATTTTGACTTGTTGTGTTCTGTCGCTCATATAACTTTTCAATAGTTGGAGTTCTTTATCTTTGATACCCATATTTTCTAATTTTTTAAAAAGTGTTTTGTGGCAGATTGAATCAAACGCTTTAGCTAAATCTAGATATATCGCTATGCATTTATACCCTTGATCTAAGTTGCTATGTATATAATCTATTGTACTTGCCAAAGCTTCTTTTGTGCTTCTTTTTTCTCTAAATCCATATTGTTTATCCGAGATTAATTTGTTTTCTTCCAGGTATTTTGTAATTTGGATTTTTAATACTCTTTCGTAAATCTTTGATAGCGAGTTTAACAATGTGATTGGCCTATAGTTAGTTATTTCCATTTTGTCTCCGGATTTATAAATAGGTATCACCAGTCCTTTTTTAAGAGTACTAGGAAAGAAGGCGTGTGTTATGCTAAGGTTGATTAAGTGTGTTATAGGTTTTATTATTTCATTTTTTATTATTTTAATGCAATCCGTTGTTATCTCATCTAATCCAGGAGCAATCCGGTTTTTTAATGTGTTTATTATTTTGTCAATTTCCTTTTCCGAAGTTGTTTTTATTATAAATCTGTGTTGTGTCGGTTGAGTATTGATGTTTGAAATGTTTGTTTGTGTTATTATGTTTGTGCTATGTTTTTTACGGTTCGCTAAAACTTTCCCTATAGTTGCGAAGAAGTTATTGACATGGTTTGCCATAAATTCTGTATTTGTTTTGGCATCAATTTTGTTTGAGTTAATATTTAGATGTTCAATAGTATTTTTCTGTTTGTATTTTTGTGTGTATGTAACTTCTTTTAAAATTCTCCATATTTCCTTCGGGTTATTATTTTCTTTAAGTTTTTCTCTGTAGTATAACTCCTTAGCTACTCTAATAATTTTCGTGCAGATGTTTCTATATCTTTTATAGTAATTAAGTTGTTCCATGTCATACGGTGTGTGTTTAATTTGTTTGTGAATTTTGTCTCGTTTACGAATACAGTTTAATATTCCTTGTGTTATCCATAGTTTAATTTTTTTTGCTTTGTGTGTAAGTTTTATGTGTTTTTTTGAAGTGTAATTTTTTATTTCTTGCGTTAACGTATTTGTAAATTTATTCCAGGCCTCTTCGACATTATTTATTTGGTATATTGTATTCCAGTTTATTTTTTGTAATTTTTCTTTTAAGTTTGAGTAGTCAATTATTTTTTTTGTAAATATTTTATGTTGGTTCGAATTAGTGTTTTCGGTGTCTATTGCTATCATATTCATGTAGTGATCTGTAATTGTGCTTTCAAGTACTACTGTTTTGGTTTTTAGTTTTGTCTTGATCATTATATGATCTATACAGCTTTTAGTGTTTTGTGTTACAAAGTGCATTTCGCAAAAACCGATATTAACACCCTTAAACCAGACGGGAGAGGATTATCTGAATGTTCGCAGCACACACTTTCAGCTCATGCAAAGGACATTGTCGTAACTCACATAAAGTCTTTTCCGACTATAGAGTCACATTACTGTCGAGCTAAAAACTGCATAAAAATATTTGGAGCCAAATTTAAATGTTTTTAAAATTTACAAACTTTATCCTACTTTAAGGGACATATACCCGTAAAAGAATCAATGTACAGGAAAATATTCCTGTCCGAGTCCAACATAGGTTTTCATTTGACAAAATGGTATCGGTGCGATTTATATGAAACTTTTAAGAGCGAATAAAGAAAATGTACTGACTACTGACTGAGAGCCTCAAGTCTCAATACGACTGGCACATGATATTGGAAACAGAAATGAGGGGGTAATGATTAAGAAGGGAACGTATCAGTATTGTGTTTTGATTTGGAGTACGTGTAGACGTATCCTAGGGCAGAAATTTGTCCTTTTTTATTGCCAAAAACTGAAGGTTTAATTTTTAGCTAAAATTTAACGAGTCATCTGTCCACCACAAAGGCAGTGTATTGTGGCTTGTGGAACGAAGCCCTGCCGGTAAAGCCCTGCCGGCAATTATCTTGCCAGTGCAATCTTTCATATTCTGGGAAGAACAACTCGTGCGTTTCCCAAAAATTTCCTTAAAATCAAATACATTGAGCATGTATTTAAAAAAAATGCAACCATAAATTCTATTGCTATGAAATATGTATTCTATAGCCGAGTACGAATTAAATTCAAGAGATTGATAATGTTCACAGCAACATAGAAAAGAGTCTCATAAAAATGAGATTTTTCCCCGGTGGGATTGGTGAGGGTTTTAAAAATAATCCATATTAAAAAACCGTGCAGAATCGTACATATCAAGAAATCTGAGTTTATGGATTTTGTAGCCACATCGAAGAATTTTGCTTAAAAAAAATCCATATTCTAAAATTGCTTCTATTAGGTTTACACAATGCTTTGATGAAATAGTTTATAAAACTTCCCACAAAATGCTATTTGCATGTAGAAATTATTTTTTTCATTATTTTCTGTAATTTTTGTACCTAACGAAAAAATAACATGTTTGAAATAAATATTTTAAATCAGTTTATGATATGTTATTCTAATTTACTGACAAAATTTTGTTCCAATTAAGGTGTTTTGATATTTTTTATAAATTTGTTTGTTTTATAGAAGTAATATAAAAAAAATATTTTTTCACATACTTCAATTTTTTTATTTTTTATTTATTTAATTTAACACGTGTTAACTGTCTGAATAAGTGTAAAAAATAAACCAAATAACAGCAAACAATCGATTTTCAACATTTTTGCCGAAACTTGCCGAAACCGAAACTTTGGTCGGTCACTATAATTTACCCTATCTCAACGATAAAAAATACATACAACTTATAGAACATAGTTCCAAATATAGTTAGATCCTTTTGCAATGAATTATTACGCCCTAATTTGTTAAATATGGTTCTATCTTCATGTTTAGGGATTTCTAAACCAGTAATTACACATCATATATAAATATTTTCTTTTAAAATATGTTAAATTAACATACTTTAGAAAATATTAAAACGCAAAAACAGAAATTATTAAATAGATTATGAGACATCGTATTTGCAAACATTGATATCTCAAATCTCAGAAAAAGGTAAGGTGAATTAAAACCTCGTACAAATGAGGTGGCGAGGTTTGAATACGCTACGGCCCAGTCAACATCCCAGTTTCTGTGATTTCCTAGAGATTAGTTTTAAAAGTTACACGTTATTACTGGGTTATTCATAGTAGTTTACAAGATTACTCAAAGATGGTACAGTTGTCGATAACGCACGGATTGAGAGTAAAATAAATACTTCAACCTCAAGGTCGGGATCCAGAATAATTTCTACCGCCTGCCGTCAGAGTTCATTGTTATTTATTGCAAAATAAAAGTCCAAAGTTTTATTTGAGTTTGTGAGAAAACCCGGAGTTGACATCGGATATAAAGATTCGCCAAATCTTTCACTTGGAATGAGACATCAGCATTAATTAAAAAACTGTCTTATATTATACACACAGATTGCAAAACTCCCTTATTTTCAGTCAAAGAAAGTTAATCGCCTTTTGGTAGAGCGCGATGTTAGTTTGGTGAGGGGATGGAAATAGTTTCACTTTAGTTACCTATAATAAAATCCGCCCATTCAAGTCACCAAAATTGGTAAGTGGTACTTATTTATTGTTCTGAGTGAGTTTGAGCAATTTGACCAAAAATGTCTTTGATTTTCAAAAACTATTGACGACCTTTGACGACTTTGAAAACTTTGACGACCTCCGTAGTCCAGTGGCTAAGACTCTTGACTCACATTCCGGAGGTCGCGGGTTCGAACCCGGCATGCGCAAATAAATTTTATTTTATTAATTTGTGATATTTCACAATTAATTCATTTAAAATAATATATAGTATATTTGCGGCATGTTCCAGAGTGGAAGATACGATCAGTATCGCCCTGGTGTAAGACCACCATTCAGAATTGAAACGTTGCTTGAAAATGGCTTTAGCCGTGTTTAGTGACCAGATCTGAATAGCCAGGTACTTCCCAACCTTCCTCTTCCCCACCTCCTTCCCCTCCCCACTACCTTCAGCCTCACAACATACCCCAATTGGGGATGCCATAGTCTCACTGGCTCCAGACGGGAGCAGTTGAGATTCTTGTGCAGTATTCACTGTAAAAAAAAAAAAAAAACTATAAGTGGCACCAATAATAAAATATAAAATATTACATGCGTCGATGTTAGACGTCAAAAGGATGGCACACAATAAAATAATTAGTGACGGACCGAAGGCTCGGTTTCGGTTTCGACAAGTTTCGGCATCAGTTTCGGTTTCGGCAGATTTTCTGCCGAACCTTCGGCCGCACCGAAACTCTACAAAGATCTCAATAAGTGGTAAATTTAGTCTTAAGAATGTTGTGATTGTAAACGCAATTTAAATTAAAATACTAAATTAATAATAAATACTAATTGTTCAGACATTGAACAAATGACTTTTTCTGATATATCGGTTGAATTGTTAGCCAAAATTATAAAAAAATACTCATAATTGGAAAGCCACGGGTTGCGATTGGATACATAATTTTTGGTACAAACGTCTAACTACTTTCCATCCTCTTTTTGCAAAAAATCTTTCAAAACTTGCCTCAAAATTTTCCTAATTTTCTAATTAAGGGCATTACTTATATGTTGCCTAAAATATAGACCCTATGTCTACCGACAATATACAAAATTTTAACCTCTTGCTTGACAGATTTAATATATACTCATTTGGATGAAAAAAATATTTTATCTGAACAACAAAAAGGTTGTCGCAGAAAACATATGGGATGTAAAGAACAATTAGTTATTGATTCTGTAATTTTAAAACCAATTCAAAATTAAAAGCGTAATTTACATACTTGTTATATAGATTATCAAAAAGCTTTTGATGGTGTCCCGCACTCGTGGCTAATCAAAATATTAAAAATATATAAAGTTAACCCAATTATAATTAGCTTTTTTAAAAATATTATGTCCTTTTGGAATACAGAATTGCTAGTTAATTTAAAAGGTAAGAAAATAGTAGTACCGGGCATTTCAATAAAAAGAGGGATTTTTCAAGGAGACTCATTGAGTCCTCTTTGGTTTTGCTTAGCATTGAATCCTCTATCTAAAATGTTAATTAAAAGCAAGTTTGGAATAAAAATTAAGGGTAATACAAGAGAGAGTAGTATAGTTTCACATCTATTATATATGGATGATATAAAATTATTTTCAAATTCTGAATCAAACTTAGGGAAAATGATTAAGGTAGTTAAAATTTTTTCTGATGACATTAAAATGACTTTTGGTTTAGATAAATGTAAAACGATCCATATAGAGAAAGGCAAAATTGTAGATGGAGACGAGGGTATATTTAGAAATTTCAAAATTAAAAGTATGAAAGGGGATGAGGTTTATAAATATTTAGGATACCCGCAATCGAATAGATTAGATCACACTAGTATTAAAAATGATATTAGGATTAAATTTCAAACTAGGATCAGAAAAATTTTAAAATGCAATCTATCTGCTAAAAATTTAGTAAAAGCAATAAATACTTGGGCAATACCTCTAATAACGTACTCATTTGTCATAATTAAATGGTCCAATACAGATTTAGATAGTTTAGAATGATTAATAAGAACTACGTTAACAAAATTTAATTGCCATCATCCAAATTCAGCTATAGAACGAATTAATTTACCTAGAAATTTAGGAGGTAGAGGTATAGTCAAAATAACATCTTTGAAACACAATCAGGTAGAAATGCTTAGAATTTTTTTCCATAGGAAAGCTAATAGCTCAGAAAAGCACAAAATAATTTACAAGGCAGATAGAAATATTACACCTTTAAATTTATATGACGAGAATGCCAACATTCTTATAAATACTAACCAGGAATTATTAGATTCCTGGTCAAATAAAATTATTCACGCAAAACACTTCAATTATCTCAACCAAACGTATGTTGACAAACTTTCGTCAAACAAATGGTTGAGTATTGGAGAGTTGAGCGCAGAAATAGAAGGATTTATGCTTGCCATTCAAGATAGAGTCATTAATACTAAAAATTATAGAAAGCGTATAATCAAAGATATAAATCAAATTGATGATTTATGTAGAAAATGTTTGGCTGTTCCCGAAACTATAGAACATATTATATCGGGATGTTCTATATTAGCGCCGTCCAAGTATACATTTAGGCACAATCAGGTTTTAAAAATAATTCACGAAAGTTTGGTAATTAAACATAATTTGATTGACTGCCGTAATATAGTACCAAATTATGAATATGAACCAAATTCATTTTTAGAAAATGAATTTTATAAAATATAACTAACTAACTAACTAACTAACTAACCATCACGCCGTTTCCCCGCAAGGGTAGGCAGAGAGGACGGACCGCCAAACATCCCGGTCTTGGCACACATTCCTTGCCTCGTTTACATTCATACAACGTCTCATACATTCTCTTCTATTATTCTGACTCTTGACATGGCCCGACTCAAGTATCTGATTCACTTGGTCGTGCCATGTCTTTCTTGGGCGTCCTCGACTTCTTCTACCATTCACATTTGCGTCATATATTCTCCTTACACTCCTTTCCTCGTTCATTCGCTCTACATGCCCAAACCATCGGAGCGTTCCTTTCTTGATCTTACTCATCACGCTTACATCAGCCTTGCATTCTTTGCGGATTTCCACATTTCTCACACGATCATACATGGTTTTACCACACATACGCCTCAGGGATCTCATTTCTACAGCGTTCAGTCTACTTTCATCCTTCCTCTGCCAGTTCCATGCCTCACTGCCATACATCAGGGTAGGTACCAGTACTCCATTATGGACGGCTAGTTTCGCGTCTTTGGACAGTTTTTTGTTGCTGCCAACGGCGTTCAGTCCTCCATTAATAGAGTTACCTAAAATATATTATGATAAAACTATACTAACAGACAGAACAATTAGTCATAATAGACCTGATATAGTTTTACATGACAAAATTAAAAAAAATAACTTATATCATTGATGTAGCTATTCCAAATTCCTGTAATATTCAAAAAACTATTTCTGAAAAAATAAGAAAATACACAGATTTAGGAAATGAGATTAAAAGAATTTTGCATTCTCGGACTATAAAAATATTACCATTTGTTATTTCGGCCACTGGCATAATACCTAGGAATCTGATTCAAAATTTAAGCATATTAGATTTGTCAAAGAATTTGTATATAAAAATGCAAAAATCAGTCATTTTAAATACATGTAGGATTACAAAAGATTTTTTAAGTATTTATATTGAGGGATCAGTAGGATTTATAGCTTCAATTAGAAATGCCACAGAGCCGAACCCTCTGATATGAAAATATCTGGAGTCGGTGAATTATATTCCCATTTAGTCTCTAGTAGGTTGACATGTTGTTCTTGTATTGTTTTGTATTTATAATTCATCATTTAAATTTCAAGTTTAATATTGGTTATCATAACATTAACAGCTTGCAGGACCCTTATGGACTTAAATCATTAAAAATTAGAAGAGACTCTGCAGATATAATATATCTTCATAAATTTATCAATGGTTTTATTGATTGTTCACCCCTTTTGGCTGAGATTAATTTTAGAGTCCCCTCCGTTAGAACCAGAGAAAAATCAATTTTTCATCTTCAAAAATGTTCTACTAATCTCAGACAAAATGCTTTTATATTCAGAACATGTAATGTATTTGATAAGAATTTTAATGATTTGTTTATTTGTTTATTTGTTTATTTGTTTATTAGGAACATACACAGTACATAAGTTTACAAGTTATAAGGAATGTTAAATAAAGTAATTACATGCTTTAGTACCTATTACGTAAGTCCGTATAATATCTGGGATAATACGCCTGGGATTTGAACAGTTCTTAAAACTTAACTGATGAATGAAAGAGAAGAATAATATAAAGGAAAATTGTATACAAAGATAAAAGAGATTTTTTTTTTTTTAGAACAAGAATTACATGCTAACAAATTGTAATTAGTTTAGTGAAAAGATGAGTATTTTTATAGCAATAAAAAATACATGCTCATGAGTAGTAATTAAAGTTTAATGAAAATATAAGTGTAAATAAGAAGTTTTAAAATTAATTATATCACGCCAACAAATTTAGTAAATTAGTTTTGTATGTTTGCAGGGAGTTGTGGAAAATGTCTAAGTGTAATAATTTTTCATAGTGTGTATAAGATGTGATTGCGCGAGAGATTGGTGAGTTTTGTGCTGCATTAGTATTATTGTATCCTATGTGAAAAAGTGAAGTGTGCCTGGTACGCCTCATTGGAACATTTAAACCAATGACAGATAGCAATTCGGGACTATCTATTTTATTATTAAGCAGGTTATGTAGAAATATCAGATCTGACAGTGTGCGTCTTTTTTGTAAAGATAACATATTATTTGAAGTTTTGTTGTATTTCTTGAGTAAATATTTCGAAAATTTATTCTGTATACTCTCTATTAAGTCTATGTATACCTTATATTGAGGATTCCATATGGTGGAAGCATACTCCAGTGGACTTCTGACCAATGAACAGAATAATATTTCCAGAGTCTTAGCACTTTTAAAAACTTTACATACTCTTAATAGAAAACCTAGCATCTTATAAGATTTTGATATAATGTATTCGATGTGCTTATCAAATATTAGTTTGCTATCCAAGTGAACACCTAGATCTTTACATGTAGACAAATATTTTAGAGGTTTGTTATTCAAGTTGTAAGGATAGGTTATTTTATTTTTATTTCTAGTAAACGTAATCGAGTGACACTTGGATATATTTAAGGACAATAAGTTTGATTCACAGTATGTGCACAAATGATCAAGATCTCTTTGTAATTCGATGCAATCGGATAACGACTGAATAGGTTTAAAAATTTTCATGTCGTCCGCATACAATATAAAGTAACTATTTGGGAAGCATACAAGAATGTCATTTATATAAATATTGAATAGGAGTGGTCCGAGATGCGACCCCTGGGGCACACCTGAGACGATTTCTATTAAGCAAGATGCGAAACCATTGACAACCGTAATTTGGTGTCGATTACTAACATAAGATGCGATCCATCTATAGAGATCACCGTGAATTCCTAGACCTAAAAGCTTCTGTAAAAGAATATAATGGTTAACACGGTCGAATGCTTTAGAGTAATCAGTGTAGATGGCATCCACCTGGCATCTCATGTCCATTTGAGCATGAAGAAAATTTGTAAAAGACGCAAGATTTGAGGTTGTGGAGCGATTTTTCATGAAGCCATGTTGATTAGTTGAGAGTAAAGGTGAGATGGTAGAATATAATTGATCGTAAACAATTTTTTCCAATACTTTACTTAAAATCGGTAATTTGGATATCGGTCGATAGTTGGAGACATCATTTTTACTGCCGTTTTTAAAGATTGGGGTAATCAAGGCTGTTTTCCACTTGTCGGGAAATGTTCCTTCAGATAGCGATAATTTGAAAATAGCAAAAATGGGGGGTGTCAATTGTTTACTGCAGTAGTTTATAAAGATTCCTGGAAGTTTATCATTACCCGGTCCCTTTTTGATATCGATAGACTTAAGGTATTTGAAAGTTATGTCTTCATTGATCTCGATTGAGCTAATTACGCTATTTGAATTTAAACAATCACTAGCATTGCTTGTATGAGCAGGTTGATCATTCGAAAATACAGAACCAAAATACTCCGAAAATAAATTGGCTACTCCTTTACTGTCATTAGCAGTTTTTTCGCCATAAAACATATGATCGGGGATGGCAGGAGATTTTCTTTGAGAATTGACATAGGACCATATTTTTTTAACATTGTGCTGTATACCGGATTCTATCGTGGAAATGTAGGTTTTGTAAGCCGCTGAAGCAACCGTCTTTTGCCTTTTGCGTAGCAAAGAAAATGAGAGATAGTCAAGAGGGTTCCGATTTCGCTTCCATGCTCTAAAGAACTTTAATTTTTCATTTGTTATTTTTATTAAGGCTGCCGTGTACCATAGTGGATATTTTCCAGATTTCACAACTTTCTTGGGAATAAATGCATCGATGATTTGTTCAATTATAACGTAAAATGAGTTTAACGCTGTATTTACATCCGGTGCATTTATAACGGCAGACCAGTCGGTCTCTTCCAGTTTCCCATTAATCACGGTATAATCTGCTTTATGGAATAATTGTATTGTTCTAGGAGTTGAGAGGGTAGCATTAGTGGATGGAATTT
Organism: Limnephilus marmoratus; assembly: GCA_917880885.1. NCBI lineage: Eukaryota > Metazoa > Arthropoda > Insecta > Trichoptera > Limnephilidae > Limnephilus > Limnephilus marmoratus. The sequence continues at coordinate 64,283,564 of OU862908.1, forward strand.
CTAGTTCAATAATCAATGAATTATGATGAGCATCCTCTTTAACTAAAGGATGATCTGCAAGCGTCACCTTAGCTGGAGTGTTACAGAACACGAGGTCCAATATTCGTCCATATTTGTTAGGTGAGTGGTTAAATTGAGTTAAATTTGCAAACGATAAACAGTTACATAGTGTGAGTGAACATTGGTCTCTGTTAGTTGATATTTGTTGATTAGTCCAATCAATACTGGGTAAGTTATAGTCGCCAATGATTAGAAACTTGTCATGGGGAAAACGGATCGTTAAGTCAGAAATGGCATTGGTATGGCTAGTAAATAACGCTAATCTTTCTGAGGATGTTAATTTTGGACCGACGCTAGGTAAGTACACGCAGCACATATGGAAGTTATAACAATGATGATTAGATTTTGATGTATTGACAGTTATCCACATATCTTCAGCGTCTGAATTCCAAGAACGGGGAGTAACAAAAAATTCTTTTTTAATACCTATGATTACGCCTCCGCCAGTTGATTTACCAGTGCGATGGATATCCCTATCATTTCTGTAGACAGAATAGCGGTTATCAAATAATTCCTCATCTAGGATGCTATCAACCAACCAACTTTCGGTAATGAAAATCAAGTCATAATTATTGAGCAGCACATTTTGACTAAATTCCAACGTTTTTGAGCGCAGACCTCTCGCATTTTGATAGAATATTATTAAAGAATCAAGCATTGAGAAATTTTGTTAAATACATTAATAACTTCGGTTTCTACAAAATATACTTGATTATTTTGTTCGAAAGTTATGTTCATAGTCATAAGTCCACTGGGAATAACAAAGCATAACATACAATTATTAATTAAGGTGCGTGAGTATATCATAGAATGTATAACTGAGCAGTGAGTACAATTATCAGCAGGTGGGGTTAATGTAAAAAGGGTAATATTCATTAAATTAAGAAAAAAATCAGGAGAAAAATAGTAGTTACAGGATAGATGATTTAACATGGTAATGGTGATTAAGCTATTAGGTTTTTTAACTGCGAGTCGCATGAGATATGTATGGGAGGTGATGTATCGTTCTTTCTTAGGTAGATTTTCCCGTTTCGTATCCATAAAAACTGATACATGTGTTCGTTTTTAAAGCCTTTGGCGGACCTCAATATAGATTTATTTTTCCGCGTGAGATGGTCGTTAACAAAGATCCTCTGATCAGCTCCAGCCATTCCGATGCCCTTGGTAGTGATTCCTTTTTTCTTCTTAATGGCTGCTATGAATTCGTCCTTCGGTATTGATATAGACATATTCTCATGTAATTTAAGTACCTTAAAAAAGTATGTCATAGTCAACATTAAATAATTTTTTGACCGTATTGCAAGTTACCATGTTATGGCGAAAACAAACAGTGAAGCTGATATTTAAATGAAACAAAGTGCGCACTATTGATTGGCATTAAAAATAATAATCAGTTCGTAATATATCTTCTACAAAAAATTGTTAAAAAAAATAAATATTTGAACATTCTAAAACTGTCAAACTGGTGATAATAATATTTGTGCAGTACTACTGATTTAAAAGTGTAAAGTGGAGTAAGTTTCGCGAAAAAATATATATGGCAAATCTTCACAAATTTATGGAAGAAGCAAAGGAGGTAGTTAGTGAACTACTTTTCGTAGTGCAAGATCCCAGCAAAAAATTCAGTAAAGACCAACAAATTATTGTGACGAATAAAGCCACAAATATACTATCGTTATTAGGTCACCTGGCAATTGAAATGTCAGAAGACAAAAATAAAACAGAAATCGCTAATCGAGTTAAAACATATGATTACCCTCAAAATAAACAAAAAAATATAAAAAAATAAATATTGTCTAATGATTAGTCCTAAAACAAGCAGTGACACTTCTGACTCAATACTAAAAAAAATACAAAAACATATTAAAATTAGCAAACTGGGAATATGTATTGAAGGCATCAAAAAAATATCCCGAAACAGAATCATCATTGAGTGTTTAAAAAAAGAGGACGCGGAGAAATTACAAATGGAGATATCAAAAGTAATAAATGATATCGATACTAAAAAATTATCAAAAAAGAAACCTACTTTAATTTTCAAGGGAATATTTAATGATTATGATAAAGAAGATTTCACTTGTGACATCATCGAACAAAATGAAGAAATTAAAATTATGTCGGAAAATAATGAACATAAACCTGTCTTCAACATCAAGAAAATAATTAAAAATAAATTTAATGATACATCTAACTATGTGGTCGAAGTAAATAGTGAAACCCGGAGAATAAGCTTAAACAAAGATAAAATTAAAATCGGATACCAAAGAATCTTTTTTGAAGACGCAAACCCAGTTATGCAATGTTACCACTGTTTACGCTTCGGACATGGTACTGCAAGATGTCTGAAGAGAGAGAAGGACGAAAAGCCTGTTTGCAGCTACTGCGGTCTCGATCACACACACAGCGATTGCGGGAACAAGGACAAACAACCAAATTGCAAAAACTGTTGTATTCAAAATGAAAAATATAAATTGACATTTCCAGTTAATCATAGAGCAAATGACAAAAACAACTGTAAGGTATATAAAAAAATGCTCGCAATTGCTGAACAAAATTTTGAATATTAATTTTATCATATCAAAAAAAATGCAACAATATTTTTTAAATATATTTTTGTTATATTTTAGTACTTTGATAATTAACATTAATGAAGATAATCAATTTAATTTACATGTATATATGATATGTAAACTCTCACTATGCTGTTGTTGGCAACAAATGAATGTAAGGTTTTTAATGTATATATCAAACTGTATAACTAAAACAAATTCACTTTATATTGAAAACATTGTGACATGTTACCTTCTCATCAAAATAATTGTTTATTTATATTTTTGCTCCTATTACATTCCAAGCATACTGATGGTAGGATTTCAGGTGAATATTTTCAAATAAAAATGTCTTTTAGTTATATTGATGATGAAAGAGATGTAAATTATTGTAAAGTTAATAATTTGCATGAATGGATTCAAATGCAGACTACAAGAAAATATGAAACAAATAATCTAACTTGTGTAGAACTAAACATTAAGTCGATTTGCAAGTATTGGGACCTCTTTCATGCTTATTTTAAAAACTGTATAAATCACATTGACATACTTATGCTTTGTGAAACAGCAATACGTTCAGAACATGTTGGTTTCTATGAAATTCCCGGATTTAATTCATATCACTATTGCAGAAGTAACAAATCCGGTGTTATATGTAAAAAATAATCATACCTTCTCGCAAATATTTATAGACACAATATATTTTGAAAACGTTTTTGGAAAATTGACACTTAAAAATAATAAAAATTTAAATCTTTTAGCTATATACCGACCTCCGAATCTCAATAAACAAGCATTTTTGTCTGAAATATCTTCTGTGTTTAAAAATAATATTGACCCAAAAGAAAGTGTCATATATTTTGGTGACATCAATTTAAATTTATTAAATAGAAATGATTCAGTCATAATAACTTATGAAAATATCCTTGCAAATAATTATTTAATAAAATGTATAGATGACGTAACAAGAGAAGTGATAGTTCAACAGAAAATAAACAGCTCGTGTATCGATCATTTTTTTGTAAGGATTAGCGGAAGACAATCCGCTGGAGCTTATACAGGTATGAGTTCAATCTCCTCATGCGTATGTGATTATAACATTGCAGATCACCACACCACGGCTATAAATGTTCGGTTAGATTCTATAGAACAAATAAACTTAAACAAAACTGAAAATATAACGATTCTTTCGCAGAGACATATCGATAATAATATCCAAAATTATGATTGGAAATCACTTCTAGAAGAAAATGACTGTACCATTATTTACTCAAAATTTCAAAATTATTTTGATGACTTGTATAAAAATAGCACAATTGTGATAAGTAAAAAATCCAAAACCCGGCCTTATGCGAAAAACGATTGGATATCTTCCGATGTTTTATGTAAAATTAAAAAAAGAGATAATTTATATAAACGTTGGAAAAATGCTCCGACAAACAAATATTATGAGAAAGAATATAAATGTTTTAGAAATGTGTTAAATAAATTATTAGTTAAACTAAAAACTTCTTACTATAATGATAAATTCAAAAACTATTTTCAAGATTCAAAAAAAACATGGGAGGAGTGTAATAAAATTTTGGGAACTAAATGTAAAAATGACTGTGATGAAAATGCTTCTAAATATCTGATGAAAGATCAAACAAAAGAAGTTTTAATTAATGATTTTGTTGATTATTTCTCTGAAAGTGTTTACAATATGTTACATAAGTGCAATCATAAAACAACTGAATTTGAACCAGAGGCGATGCCTCAAAGCATGTACCTACCGAGGGCAAAAGCGGCGGATATAGAAAGTATTGTTAGACAAATGAAGATTTCTTCTCCAGGAATTGATAATATCAGGATGAAAGATATTAAAAAACATATTTTAATCCTAGGTCCAATTATAACCCATTTTATAAACAGAATCTTATTTCAAGCAAAAATCCCCGATGATTTAAAATGTAGTATTATAAGACCTATATATAAGGGAGGTGACCACACTGTATTGGGTAACTACAGACCAATTAGTATCTTGCCATCTTTAGAAAAAATTCTCGAAAAATATATTCAAATAAAATTAATAAAATATTTAGAAGATTTTTCTATAATAGATACTAATCAATACGGTTTCCAAAAAAAAGGATACCGAATTGCTGCTTCAAAAATTTGCCAACATGATAAATAATGAATTAAACTATAAAAAACATACATTAGTCTTATTTATAGATTACTCGAAAGCTTTTGGATACTATTGATCATGGTAAATTACTTAAAATACTAGAAATTATAGGAATAAGAGGAAAACTACTAAAACTTTTTGAAAATTACCTAAACAACCGATGCATGAAATTAAAACTCTTAAAATCTTTAAGTAAAAAAAAGAAGTTTTTTGCCGGCGTTCCTCAAGGTTCCATATTAGGTCCAATCGATAGATTTGCTAACTTGTATAGATCTTTTACAAAAAGACTACATTGAACTCTTAAAATGGTCTCATGACTCTGGCTTAATTATAAATGCCAAAAAAACTAAATTGTTACACATAAGATCCCCTAATGCTAAGGTATGTATTACCTACACCTGAAATAAAGACACATACATCAGATTGCTTACACAATGGTATTCCAGTAATGTGTACATGTGAAAATATGGAACTAGTTAAAGAATATGTTTATTTAGGTGTAATTATTGATTGCTTTTTCAAGTGGGATATACAAATAAACAAAGTTTGTGCACGACTAAGATCAACTGTAAGCAGATTGTATAAACTAAAATTTTTTGTTCCTATCTGCACACTTCGAATAATTTATTTATCTCTAGCTGAATCTGTTATAAGGTATGGAATAACAGCTTGGGGATTTTCTTGTAAAACAAATATAGACCATGTTCAATCAGTGCAAAATTCATTGGTTAAATTATTAGCTGAAAAAAATTTATACAAAGAAAGGCATAACATTCCATATTTTCATCAGTCTCAAAATTCTTTCAGTGAGAGCAATTATGTGGTACAAAATTATATTTCAGCACATAAATAACCCTTTATATATAAACAGGCTGGAACACAACCATAATACTCGTTTGAACTTTAATGAAGGACTAATTGTACCTAAACATACAAATAAATATGGACAAAGAACGTTAAAGTACATGATTCCCAGTTGTTTAAATATGCTTCCAGCTGAAATTAAAAACTGTGCCCAAAACAAACAATTGGTGAACTTACTGAAGACTTGGCTTACGGAAAGAATAAATTTGTATTAGTTTACAATAACATATTATTTATTCTAAAGATTTTAAAATTGTTTCATGTTTTCATAATTTTTCTTTTATCTAAGTATATTTCTGTAAAAATTTTTATTTTATTTTATATCTATAATTGTAAAAATGTATCTAAGTATATTTCTGTAAAAAAATTATTTTAATTTTATATTCTTTAACTGTAAAAATGTAACTATTAAATCACTATAATAAGATCTTTAATGTAAAGAACCCGTTAGACAAACTGCTAAAAAGTAGTTTATCGGGACTTTTTGTCTTATATTTGTAAAATGTATAAAATAAATTAAAAAAAAAAAAAAAAAAATTGCTTTGAATCCTTTCCAGTTGCATACTTGTCATTCGACTTACTATTGTATTTACTCTTGAGTTGTAGGTATGTACAATGTACATATTATTATTATTGGTGTTGTGAAGTGAGAACAAATTTCTGACTCCTACTTCATGTTTGAAATTTAGTAAGCAGATTATTACAGTTTATATTGTGTTTTCATATTTTTTTTTTTTAATAATTTTCAGGGTTATATTTTTGTTAAGTTCCTATGGGTACAGGACCCTCACTTTTTGTTTTACTTTTTAATTATAATTTTAATTACGTGAAAATCTATAATTGGGTATTATGTATATTATTATTGTTATTACTACAAGTGTAAAATATCTGTTGATTTTCCAAAATAAATAAAATAAAAATAAAAATAATACTTATATAGTGCAATTGCATAGCGTGGGTTGACTAGATGATCATTTGGGAAAGTGTGTGAAAGGGTTTAGTTTTTCCTGTGTAGAAAATTTAACCCGGACATTTAAATCTGGTGCGTAAAAAGTCCTTCCATTATAATGCGTACTGTACAGGGCCCGTAGATACTTTAATAGTACACAACTGCTAACCCTGTACAAATCACAAGTGCGCCCCACGGTTGAATTTGGCAGCATCTCTGGTCTGGAGCTCCTAAATACCTAAAAAATACCCTCGACTCTGTGCAGAAACGGGCGGTCCGTTTGATAGATTCTCCCATCTTAACAGACGGATTGCAATCTTTAGAGCACAGGCGTCGGGTGGGAATGATATCCTTGTTCTACCGGTATTACAATGGAAGATGCTCGGAGGAACTAGCATCATGGATCCCTTCGGCAACAGTGCAAGTCGGGAAATAAGCCAAACGCGTGCGCAACATTTGTACGCAATTGACATTTGTCACATGAGAACGGGTCGTTTCTTCGACTCGTTCTTGTGTTCAACAGCTCGGCTGTGGAATGATTTGCCGGCCTCTGTGTTTCCTTCTTCCTTTAACATGGGTCTCTTCAAGACCAATGTTCATTCCTTCCTCTCCTCAAAAAGACCCTCCACACAGCATCCCAGATGACATAGGCCCTGAGGGAAATTATTTTCCTCAGGGCTTCCTGTGTGGAGTTAATGTAAGAAAAAATATGCACGTAAGTGTTGATTATTGACAATTTTTTGTGTGAAGCAGTAGTAAACATGTTTGTTAATTTTTAGTAATAAAAAAAATGTTTTTTTTCACATTTTCATTCATTTATAACATTTATTTATACTTCAATTATTGCTTTTTTTATTTCATTTAACACATGTGAACTGTTTGTATAAGTGTAAAAAATAAGCCAAACTTCAGAAAACAATAGATTTTCAACATGACCAAAAGAGTTTCGGTTTCGGCCGAAACTGAGACAGCTACCAAAGATTCGGTTTCAGTAGAAAGTCCTGTTTCGGTCGGACACTAAAAATAATCGATTCATGAAAACGAGATAGGTATTATTTTATATGACGTAAGATTTTCACAGCCAAACGAATCATCGGGATTTATTTTTGGAGTTTACGACATAATTGCCGTGTTGCGTTTCCTCTTTCTTTAGCCAACGTTTATCTCAGAACTCGGCAAACTCTGTTATTCTGATAAATCGTCATTCGTCTAGCACAGGGGTCGGCAAACTTATTAGCCAAAGAGCCAAATATGTACATTACAATGATTAAAAAAAAAATGGGAGCCAAATCTATTTATTCATTTAGAAAACATTTATTACACAAGGAATGTTCAGAAAGTAAGAACCTAAGCTTTTTTTTTGTTTTTTCGGGGTTGACAGGATTGAGTGGTAGAGGAGGTCTCCCGACCAGCGCGGGCATCGCAGGAACATTGTAATACGGAAACTTTAGTCCAGTCAAGTTAAACATGAAAAGGGGGTTGTGCTTGCAAAAGGTCCGGTCATTCTGAATTTTTTATATGTTGTTAGGACCTAAACCAGTAATAAAAAAAAAATTTTGCAACTTCGAAAGTGCTGTGCGAGCGGCGGTGGACCCATAAAACCAAGAAATTTTCGGATTTTTTTCAGTTTTTGCTCAATATCTCAGTGAAGGAAGGGTCTGACCGGTATAGTTAGTATACATACTTTTAAAGTAGACTAAATTTGCTACAATTTGAGACCAAAGCAAGCTATATACAGCCATTGGTTTCCAAGATACAGTTCTTCGAAAATAGGCCATTTTTTCCAAAAAGTGAAATTTTTTCGAAATGGTCACTTATTTTGTAAAATATTTTCTAAAACACGTATCCCACGTCAAATATTATATGAAATAAAATTGTAGTAAATTTAATTAGCTTTCATTTAAAACTAGATTGATATCTGTAGACCTAACGGTTCTCTCAAGAACGCCAGATAACCAAAAACAGTCATAGGTGGGTTTTGGGGGGAAATGCAAATAAACTGTTCTCACGTCTTTTTATGGTTTTATTTATCAAACAGTTACAATTTTTTTTTTGTTATTGTTAACACATTTTTGACGAGAAAAAGAAAAGATAATACATCTATCGGGAATTACGTCATCTTCAAATATTGTTTTATATACCTACATACTAAAATGCTTGTGCAAACATCATGGTACCTACTGTAAGGATAAGTTATATGTGCACAAAAAATAAAACTAATATATATCATGTAGGTATTGTGTCTTGGTTGCCAAATCATGTCTTTCTTTTTATCTTAGATGGCCCGGGCTCAGGCTCGCACGAAGAAGGTGTCTCGATATCTGTGATGGACGCTGGGAGAGGCGCCCAGTCTGTAGTCGGGTCATCTTTATCGTCCGAGCATTTCAGCTCCACATCCGGGAGTTATTGCACAATTTTCCACCGCATGACTGACAGAGGACTGAGCAGCCTTTCTGTACGAGCAGCTCCCAGAGCATCCTTACTTACATTTACATGGAATTTTTCGCAGAAGGGCAGGAGGTGCGGGATCCATCGTGGTGGGGATGGGGGTGAGTCCTTGAGAAGACAGCTTCCACCCCCATTCAGTGGGATTCAAGTTGATTCCTCGCCACTTCTGTACTTGGAGGTAGCACCTTGCTGCATGGTGGCCTGCGGAATCTTCCGTCGGTGGCAAACGGGCGAGGTTTATGCTTGTTGAAGTGACAAACGTCTTATACCTCAGGAAATCCAAAGTATCCCTCGCGATGTCACCCCCATATAGATCCACAAAGCACTTGATGCCTGCTTCACTTATGGCTTGTGGGGTGGAGTCTGGCCGAAGGAAGACCTCCACTTGCTCAGCAAGTGGTTCACTCTTGTGGTGATTTTGGTCTTTCCTTGGCCAAACGGTGCTGAGGTGGTATCGCACCCGGTAAACGCGTGGGTGAATAGTACCGTTCCTGGTAATCGCCGGGAGCCCTGGTGATTGTAGGAGGTTGTAGAGTAGTGACAGCAACCAGCTTCTCCCTTGGTGCTCTTCGGAAGATAGACGTTTGTCTCTTCAGCACCTAAACCATTGAGAAGAACGAGCAGGTCAACGTCTTCTCCCACTATGACGATCCGATAGGCTACCGCTCTTTTTGAAAGCGCCATCATGACGATCTCTCGATCCGCATCTTCTTCGGCAACAGCCACTTCTACTCCATCCTTCTGAAAGGCGTCACAGAGAAGAGTTATAAGGCGTCTCTTGAGCAATTTGAACGTCAATTCGTAGCTGGAATGAGCTGCGTAGTGCCGGAGTCTTTCCGTTGTTTTGGTGTTTTTTTTGGTAGCATCTTCGGGGTAGCCGTCAAAAACGATGGAGACGTTCTTCCCAAAGTGGTTTCGGACGTAGTTGGTATAACGCGTGTCCCTTTGTTGGAGCCCGTCTCCACTTTGACTATGTCAACGCCAAAACGTTTTTCGAGGTAAGTTTTCGCTGTTTTGACATCAGGGATACAATCACCCTTTATTTGCTGCAGAAGGTGTGATAAAGAAAACTGACATTCATCACTGTTTTCCATTAGGTAATTGTACACACACTCCATTGCTTCTTCAGTATTACTAGCTGGACGATAACCTCTCTTATTCCCAGTAGCAGATGGTAATTGAAACAGGCTCCTGTAGCACACTCTGTGGTACGTCCCGTCTGCAGCAACCAGGTCGTCAGTGGCGAGGAGGCACTCCTCAATGGCCCTTCCCCAATCGTCACCTCGGCGTTTAGCTGCATCTAAAACAATTTGCCTTATGCCCAACTTCTCAACTGTATGGACCATATTCCTTCTTGCCAATGGTAGTTTGCTTTGCTGCTGGAGAAATTCTTCAGTGATAGCATCACCACACAAAAAGCAAATCCCTTTCAAGGTAGGAGCCAGTCTACTTGATAATCTTGTCGATGAAGTCTTCGTTTGGGAAGCAGAGTCTCCTCCTCGACGAACTGAGGCTTCAATGTTACGCACAGCTCTATATCTCTTCCTGCATGCATCATGAACGCTGACTTGGTTGCAATTTTGGAGGAAATTTTTATTTTCTGCGAGGCCACGTTTTTGACTCACTTCAATTAGTGCTCGAATTCCTCGTTCTTTGATGATCACAACAGGACCTGTGTCGAGGTCCTCACGACACACGAAACACACGCCCGGACGGATAGACATTTCGCAACACACTGAGAGCTGCCCTGAAAGGGCTGGGTGCGGGTAAGGAGGTCAAGGAGGGGGGGGGAGGACACTGAAAACATTTTGTTAAAATATTAATGGTTCTTTTAAATTTGAGTTAAGTAAGTTTCCCAATTACTGTATTGTTTAAATTTGACTTAAGGTCGTTATACTGGTCGATAATTATGCCATAAAATAAACCCATGATGACTCATGGGTATAGGTACTAATGGGTACTTGAAATTTGAAATGGTCGTAATTATATTATTACCCTAGGATAAACCCACGATGACTAATGGAATTACTTCACAGCACAATAAAACCATAAAAAGACGTGAGAACAGTTTATTTGCATTTCCCCCCAAAACCCACCTATGACTGTTTTTGGTTATCTGGCGTTCTTGAGAGAACCGTTAGGTCTACAGATATCAATCTAGTTTTAAATGAAAGCTAATTAAATTTACTACAATTTTAGTTCATATAATATTTGACGTGGGATACGTGTTTTAGAAAATATTTTACAAAATAAGTGACCATTTCGAAAAAATTTCACTTTTTGGAAAAAATTGCCTATTTTCAAAGAACTGTATCTTGGAAACCAATGGCTGTATATAGCTTGCTTTGGTTTCAAATTGTAGCAAATTTAGTCTACTTTAAAAGTATGTATACTAACTATACCGGTCAGACCCTTCCTTCACTGAGATATTGAGCAAAAACTGAAAAAAATCCGAAAATTTCTTGGTTTTTTGGGTCCACCGCCGCTCGCACAGCACTTTCGAAGTTGCAAATTTTTTTTTTTATTACTGGTTTAGATCCTAACAACATATAAAAAATTCAGAATGACCGGACCTTTTGCAAGCACGGATGTACATCTTGACTGGGCTACTTACGTTTTAGCTAGTTGCGTAAAAGATATCGGCGAAAAATATCAGCAAAAAGTGCCGTGATCCACTTTTCACTCACGGAAGGAATAACACCTACAAGAAAAAATGTGAGGATTTCTGAGCACAATCGTGAATGGAGATGATAGTGGGTGACTCATTCATTACACGTCTGGGAAAAAAAGTCCGATCAGTTTACTATTGCTAAGTTCATGCTTGAAAAAAATTGTACCCATAATATATAAAACCGAAAAGGGAAAGACCAGCAATTGCGATTATTTTTCAGCTGATCATAAGAGGCAGGAATACTATTCCAGGTTTTGAAGATGATCATGTCTTCTTTCTCCAGGTCTTTCAAAGCAGACCACTTGTGTTGTGAACTAAGCTCACATTTGTTCTTCTCCAATATTTCCAAATCAACACAAAGACGTTTGAATTTAGAGCTCCACATTTCATTTCTCCATAGTAATTGTATTACCAATGTCAAAGCCAAAAAGAGAAAATTTCAAATCTGTTATCGAAGCATTAAGAGGGTGTTTGAAGAATGCTAAGGTCGCTCTGGTATTTTTAAATTCCTGAAACCTGCGGAAAAATGCTTCCCTCACATTTAAAATGGTTGTTTTGAAATAGTGTTTGCAATAGAAGAATTACTTTCTTGGCGATGCTTCAGCCGACTCGGAAAGAGAAACCATTTTTCCCTTTCAAAATCTAGAGTAAAAAGGATACCACGTCTTACTTGCCTGTCCTTGGACATTTGTGCCAGAGCCGCACTTAACGGGCCAAAGAGCCGCACTTTGCCGACCAATGGTCAAGTACTTAATTGAAACCGGCCATTACTTTGGATTTGTTCCTAAAGTCCTAGGAAGACCCAAAACGTATCGTAAAAAAATCGTATAGCCTAGTTACGGCGGCAATTGAAATCCACGAAAACCCCATTAATATTAATAGAGACAACGTGGCTGAGTTTAAAAGTTCTTTGTGTGCAGTACTTGACGATTACACCGACCCTAGGAGGATTGCCCTATAGTACCTCTTCTACATACATAAATACATACTTCACCACAATTAACACTAATCGCACAATAGCCACCCGTTTCGAGTCAGACGTCCCAAATTGGAGTATGTTGTAAGGCGTGGTTGATAGTGGTGGGGAGGAGATGGGGAAGAGGATGGTGGGGGAGTACCTGGCTATTCAGATCTGGTCACCAAATACGATCAAAGTCATTTCAAGCAACATTTCAATTCTGAATGTGTTAGTGGGGTGAGTTATACAAGGGCGATACTGACAATATGTTGAACTCCAGAACGTGCCGCAAATATACAACATAATTATCTTGAATGAGTAAATTGTGAAATAACACAAGTTTATCATACATATTCCACTGACCTCTGTCAATCTAGTCGAGAGCCTTACCTCTCGACCACGTAGACCGTCACCACTGTAACACTGACAGAAACGTTGTCTAAAGATAAAGGAAGCGCAACTTAGCGTAACACCCCAAAACAAAACATGATGATGGGGTGGGTACAAATCCAATAAATCCACTCATCAAAATTTGAACTTCTGTCAAATGAGAAAATAACGCTTCAGACAGTGTACATTTCCGGCATTAATTCCACTTTAAATGCTAAAAGTAATTTGTTTTTAAATGCTTCATTGAAAGAGGGAATAATGTAAGCGCGCATTCTCATGGCTGGGTCATTGTAAGGGTGAAAGAAGTTCAGCGAGCTTTGGTATGGCGTACCACAGCTGTTTGGCGCCCGCACAAAGATGATATGCATATGAAATTTAATTATTTCCACACCAGACCGAGAATCTTAAGATGTACCTACAGCGTGCATGACTCTGAGAATTCTCTAGAAATTATTCAGTTGGTTTACCAAAGTAAATTTGATTTGTGTCGTTTGTAGCGGGGTTTGAATATTTATGAGTTGTTTTACGTTGTTCATGTTATCTAATAAGGCAGATTGAAAACACAGTCGTTGCAGCATGTTATTTTGAAACACGCACGTTGATGCTTTACTATATTGTAGTTAATGGAGAGTTCAAAACAAAATAAGAAACGCGCTAATTTTATCAGATATATGCTAATATGACGTTATGGTAAATTGAAGAATTTGAACTAGAAATTATATAATCGCTACAAATATTTATATTTCTTTTCTCTCTTTCATTTTTCTCTTTCTCTGTACAGCAATTTGATGACCCAGATGCAATGATAGCCATGTTCGATGGCGTCGTAAGTAGTAAGAAGTAAGTTGGAGTAAGCTAGTGGTGTGTGGACTCCGCACCAAGCTAAATATGCTGGAACAAATTCAGAAAAAGTTCCTTAGGTATGTCTATATGCGTATGCATGGAACGTACCCGTGATTCATGCACCATGTGGAATTACTTGAGGCAACAAATAGATGCTTGGAAACTAGACGTTTTGCAAATCTTGCAATTCTTAGTTTTAACATAATCCTTAAATGTATTGACAGCCCATTCCTCTTGGAATATTATGGCTTAAACATGCCTGAAAGCTTAAGCCGTAGTCGTCGACACGACTTATTCAAAACACCATATGGCAGAACAGATGTTCTAGCACAGCATAGCATGACAAGAGGAATGGTGCTGTTGAATGAAATATCGGAAAAACTTAAGATTTTTTTGTATAATAATTATCTTCCTAGGTGTTAAGACTGTCAAATTGAAAAAAAATTGTACAGTAATTGGATAATAATCTGTTGTACAATTAAAAAAATGTACCTACATTGTTTTATATTTTATTTAACTTATCATTGTTTTTGTTATTTCACTAGTAGCATCTTCACCCACTAACTATTAAACCTAATTTGAGTGTTTGTTTGTTTTTAATTGGAGTGTTATTATCTATACACAGTATACACACCCTAATGGAAATTTAATTAATGTGTCAATTGTTAACTCTCTATAAATGTTTCTATCAATAAAAAAATAAAAAAACATAATATCGGCTCGGCAATGGAAGGAAAATCCCGTAGATGTGTACATAGATTATTAGGACTTTCCGAATATCTACCGACATAGGTATTTCCATTGAATACTTTTAAGTTCATAATGCAGTATGTCATTTTTTAAGATAATCTCCATTCAAATGCCGAGTTGGAAAAGTAATTATATAAAATTCTCTCCATAGAAATAAATTGCCAGGTATGCTCCGAAAATTATAAGAAAACTGATTGGGTTCTCTTATTTAAAACACGTACTCGTATTAAGTATGAAAACATTATGTGTTTCTTTAAAAGCTACATCTAAGATGTCGAGAGATTTTTGCACTATTTATTTCTCTCTGCAATGAAGAAAAAATTAAAAAAAATGCAAATGGTTACTACAAAAAAAAAAATAATGCAAATAATACACAAGCGCAACATATTCACTTGCGTAAGAGACAAGTTAAAGGAACAAAATTTTATGACGGTGGAGCAAATCCAAAGATATTCAAATACAGAAAGATATGCTATGGTGTCCGCGCAACTGTCGCCGGACTACGCGCTAATTAGCGTAGTTTTCATACAAAAAGAATTTGTTCATTTCGTTGATTTTTTGAAAATGTGCATTAATATTGGTTAACAATATATTTTGAATAAGGAAAGAATTCGTTCATTTTGTTTAACGTTCGTTTGGTTTATTCGTTAATTATTTGTTCTTTTAGTTTATTTTTTAATTGGTAAACAATATCGGCGACACCCGGAAGCGCAGACCCACATAGTAAAAACAGCAGATAGCACATCTACTTATATTTCAATATCTTTGAGCAAATCATATATTTGAATGTAATGAAATCATATATTTTAAGAAACTGAAGAAATACATATAAAAATCATGAGATACACGGACATGTGACGAAAAATGCAAAGCAAATTTGATTGGCTATAAGGAAGGAAGCGAGCATCTAGAAATCACTTATGTACCACGCCATCCAATTTTATAATAAAATGCTAATTGAAATTACTCGGTATGAAAATATGTTTAAATTTAAAAGAGGGAATAACCAGACAAAACTGGAAATACGTCGTTTTTAAATCAAATTTTAGACGTATTGACTCTCTTCCACAAAAAATTATAAATTGATTTCGAATGACTGTTATTTCATCTAGTAAAGCTATGTTTTATATTTTGAGAAAAAATTGTTTATTTTTATTTAGGTCGTTTGCAGATTTGTTAAATTTTCAAACAATATGTTGTATTATACAACATACATTTCAAATCATATAATCATACAGTAAAATAAATCAATTAGTTATTTGGGAAAGCTACTTTTCAGAATTTTCATTCAAATAAAATCTTTAAAAAATATCCGCGCCCTTGTTTTGTGACGAAAATACTTCAGTTTGTCTATTTATTTACGGTCTTACAAACGAATATATTATTAAAAAAATACGTTCGTACTTTGCTTAGACATTACTGAAAAATTATTAATATTTATGATCTAAAAAGAATTACAAAAAGTAAATAATTTTAATAGTTTTATTATCACGAGTTTGAGCATTTTTGAATGTAGGTATTTATCAAAGCAAATTTAAAATGAAATAAAATCAATATTAAGTTATTATGTTAAAATGCTGGTATGGAGAATAATTAATCTTTCTCGTCGAAACCGCCCTGTACAGTTGCAAGGGTACGATCGCAAGATCATTGTTCGACGAAATTAAAATTCTCGGCCGCTGGTTAATGGCTCTTAAAACCCGGCGAGATGGGGGTGGAAAATTGTTACACGGTGGTGAAGGCCGGGTAATTGTTATCGGAATAGACAATGTCACTCATTTCTGTATCTATTTAAGGAAATTAATATTATTCATTACTAGCATTATGTTACTGTTATAAATGTAATAAAACACCAAAAAAATCTTAGAAATAAACTTTTAATCATAGGAACAAGGCTTTGAAACTTAATGTCTAAAAAATCAACAAATTTTGGCTTCTTGTAACAAAATCAAACAATTATCAGTCTTCAATTGTTTAAATGTTCCTTTTATGAATCTACTAACATAAACAATTACGGAAACAGTCGAAAACACTAATTAACAACAAAAAAAACAATATTTAACATAAACCACGCATAAGAAATTAGGTGAAAAATTGTTAATTGGGGTGGAGCGGTCTAGTATGGAGAATTTTTTTTTCGTAATATAGAATTCGGCATACGCGGGATCGATGCTCCATTATGTACTTATCTTAAATAAATATTTATAATTAGGACATCGCCACCACTTTCAATTTTTCATAAAAATATTGAAAACACAAAAATATTCTCCAGATTCTTAGAAATGCTTGTACAGGGTGTCCGGTGGCAGAAATAGGTTTGAAATTTTGAATTTCTCTGTAACGGTTAAGCGGACGAGCGGGGAGAGGGCTGCGTTAGCTTTGTCGTTCGTGCGAATTATTTAGTCACGATTAGTCACGATGTCGCAGTGGACGGGATAGCAGCGTGCATTCGTAAACGAAGCCTATTTCAAAGCTAACGATTCGTATGCAATTGCGCGTCGAAGATTTAGTACGCGTTACAGTATTCGACGTTTACGTGATGCCCCAAGTGAAGATTTGATTCGATCATGGGTCCGGAGGTTCCGGAAACAGCGAACTCGTCACGAACAGTTTGCGCGATAATCCGCGTCAGTCCGTGCGCAAGAGAGCGGCTATCCTAGGGCTTCCAAAAACTATTGTGCACGAAATATTGAAGAAGGACCTTAAATTTCATCCTTTTAAGATTCAAATTGTGCAAGCACTTAAACCTAATGATTACAATTTACGTAAAATTTCCTGCGAGACAATGTTAGAGCGATTTCGTACGGTAAACACTATCTTTTGGAGTGATGATAGCCATTTTCATTTAAATGGAAGTGTAAATAAGCAGAATTGTCGTTATTGGTCACCTAAAGGACAGAACCCACGTTTAAAACCTCAACAGCCACTTCACAGTCCCGAAGTGACGGTTTGGTGTGCATTGTCCAGCGGTGGAATAATCGGACCTTATTTTTTTGAAAATCGTCGAAGGCAAGCCATTACTGTGAAGGGGGTTTCTTATCGGGGCATGCTTAACGATTATTTTTTGCCAAAAATGAGAGAACATCCTGCCTCCAATTCACACACATGGTTCCAGCAAGATGGCGCCACGCCTCACACTGCTAGAGAGAAGATGGTGCTACTTCGTGATTTGTTCCCTAAAAAAATGATTAGCCGTTTCGGTGACATCCCCTGGCCAAGGGGGTCACCAGATCTCACTCCAATGAACTTTTTTCTGTGGGAGTACGTCAAAATTAGAGTGTATGAAACTGACCCCGCCACCATCTCTGCACTAAAAGAAAATATCATTCGCGAAGTTAATGGTATCCCGATGTCACTTCTCCAGCGAGTGGCACGAAATACTGAGGCCAGATTCCAAGAGTGTGTCCGACGTGATGGTCTACATTTAGACGAAATAATTTTTAAGAAATAAAATCTGCACTTCTCATATTTGTATCAGTTATTGAAATAAATGAATATCCTAAGTAGTTTATATTTTATTTAAGTTTTAAATCCTAATTCTGCCACCGGACACCCTGTATTTATGTAAAAAAAGAATATGTATTTACTTATTCTCCTTAAACTATTCCCTCCAGAGACTCAATCCTCCCACCCCAAACGTGTTTCAAACGCAGTGAATTGATCTACGTAGATGAGTTTTACATCATATCTAGCGGATTGGGCTTCCCTCTAAACCAGTGGTTCCCGACCATTTTTTTGGCCAGGGACCACCGTGACATTTATTTGTTATCATAGGGACCACATGGTACAAAAATGAGCTCTTCTTGGACTTCTTCAGCTACCTCTCCAACACTTATACCAAAAGAGTTACGAATCAGCTTTAGGACTCCTTTCGATTCGGTTTTGTAGTAAAATGAACAAATGTTTCGCTGACCACATTTGAGATCTCGCGGACCACCTGTGGTCCATGGACCACCGGTTAGGAACTACTCTCTAAACGGACTAGTACCTTCACTTCTGAAGGAACTCAGAGAATTGTTGTGTTTATTGGAGGTATATATTAGGCCTTCGTCTCTTCGATGATTTTTGCTTATCAAAGTGCGCGTCGGTCGAGTTACAGTTTACGTAGTATTTTTAATTGTGTGCTGCATTAGAATATTCAACTATTTTTCGATAGGCTATTTAAGAGTTTATATTAACTGTTCTTTGAACTTTGAACATAATGGCAATGTGACATCTGGATGAGAATTACCTTTGAATGTTTTGCCTACTTATGAAGATTTATTACGAGGTTTTTTGTGAATAAAGCATAACGAAAAAATGTTCAGCATCATGCTGACCATGCTGCAGTGAAAGCCTTCCCTGTTGTAACCAGAACGTTAGGCAGATATTTTTTCTGTTGTATTACAAGATGTTGACTCAATTTCACAGAACGATATATGTTGTGCATAGCAGTAATATTCGTCGATATAGTTTGTTGCAATTGGATGCGATGGAACTGCAGTCAATAGTCAATACGGGCTACAAAAGAGATGTGATTTGGTGTCTTGAATCACTTCTCAAATGGCCTTTACGGTGGATTGTCTGTCAGTTACACACGTGTGAAAATTGTAACAGAAGCCTCAGCTGCTGTCAGTGAACCCTTGAGACGAGTTGACTTAATAAAAACAAGGTTATAATCACGAAACCTTATGCCACTTTTTGACACAAAATGCAGTACCGTTCATAGCAACTTTTGCAATTTTCAAGTTTTTCAATGCGGTAAATAATATGTGTAGGTACATTTTTTATTTCCACTATTTGTTCCGTTCTACCAATCTATGAATGTATTATCCGTAAAATAAATGGTAAAATACAAATTGTGCGTGTGTTTTATTTCGCGTATACAAGCTATAAATATATATTTTTTAATTTATTTTTAATTGAATGAATAAATAATACATATTAAAATCAACAAACAAGTCCTGCTAAGCCAATTGAATTGGCTTGTCAACAGGTGCTTATATTTTAGTTACATACAGATTTTTTACATTTAAAATTTACATCTTATATCTACAGATTCAACATATCAATATAAATATTTTTTTCCGATAGCCAATTTTTCACCATATATTTAACCTTATTCATAGAATTACATTGCTTTATAGTGTCAGGTAATAAATTAAATATCTTCGGTATAATGTATTCAAACGTTCTCTGTCCGTACTTATTGTTAAATTTTGGAACTATTAACCCGTCGTTGCGCGTGAATCTAGTGCTGTATTTAAGTTCTAATTTCTCTTTATGCTGCGCGGTAAATATATGTTGAATTATAATTTTGTGCCATAGTATTGCCTTAACCGGTAAAATTTTGGCACTCTGAAACAACAATGGTGTATTATGTCTCTGAAAATATTAGGGACGACCAATAATTTTACAATTAAGTAAAATCGTGAAAATGATAAAACACAAAGCTTTGGCGATGTCCAGGTTTTGTGAATATATTTTTTTTAATTATTTTTGTAGTAATTGTTAATATATGGAGCATCTTTTCCAACTATGCCGATTTCGAAATTTCCAAAAAAAATTCACTCCATGCTAACGTGTAGCTCACAACGCGGCTAAGGCCCAACTGATATCGCGCCAGAAACTCCAGGTACAGAGAAGAACGGCAACGTCGCATAAATAGTTTTAAAATTATAGGCAAACTTAAAAGGCGCGGGTAATCTTGACCCAGCCCCCATCCTGCCGGGTTAAGAAATAAAATATTAAGAATGTATGTTCACTCGTCCACCTCACATATTGATATTTTATAAGTAATTGAATTATAATTATAATTAAAGTTATTTAAAAAAATTAATTTAAGTTATTTAAACGTGTGTCATGTTTGCCAAAAATTGTATATTTTTTATATATTATGTATGCTTTTGAAAGTATTAACAAACACAACGTTAACAAAACAAAAAATTAGCACAAGATTAATAAATAAATATTTCAAATACCCACATAAGTCGTGTTTTATTAAATATTTTCACAACAGTTGCTATAAGCCTATTTATTATAAATTACAATACCTTTTTTTGATATTAGCATGCTCCCTCCATCATTCGTATTTGTACATAATATATCTATTAATAGCTTATAACGGAGCTTTCATAAAAAACCTTATTCAGCAAAAAGTAAAATAAATTGACACGTAATATAAAAGTAATTTGGGTTGTGTAAATATTAAGGGTGTTACTTAAATAGGGTTTATTTCACATATATTATTACGTAGTTTTATATACTAGGTGGGTATTTGATACGAAAAAAACGATGTATCAATTTGTGCGTAAAATAAACAAAAACCTAAATGGCCCCAAACCACGCGAATTCTATGGAAATTATGACCAGATTATGACCGAAATATGCTGTTCCTAAATTCAGAGAGCTTTTACAGTCTTTTTTTATTCCAAGCCCTTATAAAAATGGTTAGATATTTCTATAACATAAGCCACTCTAAAGGCGCCAACGATGTTCTCAATTCATGGAGTAAATTCAATTATTATTGGACCTTGCTGCTTTTCTTATCGTATCTTGAATATTCAAGTTCGTGACTCTGAATTGAATTTATCGTGACCTTAAAGTGTGCGATGTTGCAATTCTAATCAAAAATCCTATTTTCTATTAACTTAATCTCAAATTGCTTTTTCCATTTTCAACATTGGTTGAACATGAACCCACGTCGACGCACTTGGAGTCTATATCCAAGAGCACCCCTTGAAGGGTGAAAGACACATATATAAATCATTTTGTAAATATGTTAACCATAATAAATCACTAGACATTTAATCAATGCGCCAGATAAAGCTTGAGAAATCCAAGCGAAAAAGAATTGACGTTGATTTTTTTTTGCTGCAA
The DNA here is from genome assembly GCA_917880885.1 of Limnephilus marmoratus. Taxonomy (NCBI): domain Eukaryota; kingdom Metazoa; phylum Arthropoda; class Insecta; order Trichoptera; family Limnephilidae; genus Limnephilus; species Limnephilus marmoratus. The sequence goes on from OU862908.1 coordinate 64,305,071, forward strand.
AGACTTAGCGGTTTGACAATTAACTATTAATATAATTAATTAAGATAACTTAGATAACTTAAAGGCCTGGAAATAAAATTAAAATCCCTTAAAAATTATGAATCTATTATCAACAAACAAAAAATATTATCTTTCAGCCCAATCAGGGATATGTTCCCCCACCCACTCTTCATTAATCCCTAGCAACGCCTCCACCCCCACCACAATCCTTAGTAATAATACATCGTTCCCACCTACTATTTTGTATTTGTCAAATCAGTATACGTTTGCCAGGGGAAGGAACGGTCATTCCGAAACCGGTCGGCTTTAAACAAATATACAAGTGGTTCAAACAAAATAACATTGTTTCATTTATTTAAGAAACGATAAATTTAAAATTTCATTTCTTGGTAAATATACAATACATGCTTAGGCTGGCCGCGCACTAGGCAGCCAGGCTACGGCAGCCTAGCTGCCGCAGCCAAAATATTGAGCAGCCAATTTCGGCAGCCAGAGTCGACGGCCAGTACTCCTCCGTCAAGCGATATGGATCTAGAAGAAATAACTCTTTACCTCTTGTTTCGTAAGAAACGCAAAGCAAAGAGAAGATTTTGGATTCATCCTCTTCTTCTAGAACGACACTCAAAAGGCTTATTTAATAATTATTTTAAGGATCTTCGTAACCACGAAGAACGTTTTTTTAACTATACAAGAATGTCAGTGAAATCGTTTGATAACCTCTTGAAAAAAATAAGAAATTCAATTTTGGGTACCGATTACAATACAATTATTATGTTTCTCTGTATCGAAACTCATTTTCAAAAAGAAGTTAAAACTAATTTCGGAGCGTAAAATACTTCTGGCTGCTACGACAAGTGCGCGGAGACTGGAGGCAGCCGCATACTAGCCTTTGGGTTCTACCTTGCACGCTCTAGCTGCGTGCAACCAGCTGGCTGCCGTGCAATCGTACGCGATCTATTGGCTGCCGCAGCCAGGAATTCTTGGCTGCTTAATGCGCGGGTTACAATGATCCACCGTATGTTAGTTGCCCAGTGCGCTGCCAGTCTTAAAGTCAATTGGTCCGAGTTGTTACCGAACTGCATTAGGACAGTATAAAAAATAATTATTTATTTTATTAAACTGTCCCAATGAAAGTTGGGTACTAGTCGATGAATAATTAAAATAAAAATAAAAAATCATTTATTTTGTATCTCAAACATGGAAAAAATCACGGGATTATGTATATTACTTTATATAGGTAGGTATTTTACGCTCGTCTGATTTCTTCATTTCTTAAAATCAGTTAAGATTTTGAAAATGATACTTAAATTCAGAACAAGTTAAGGCGGCGACTGACCTGTAACATTTGATCGTAACGTAACGTTACGTTACGACTAAATTTTACAGGTCAGTACAGCGAGCCAATCTGCTCGAAATAAGTCAGGTAATGCCGTAACGTAAAACGCTCGCCTCGAATGTTACGATACGGCCAAATGCTCATGTCAGTCGCCACCTTAAGTTCGATCATTTAATTTATTTTTTGTCCCGCCAATCCGAATTTCTTCCGATTTATAACATATTTTCCTTGAACACTAGGTTTTTCAGTTCTTAATTTATTTTATTTAATTTTTAAGGTTAATACCCTCGAAACAAAAGAAATCGCAAGGTATGTTCCGAAAGTTATATTTTGTTCTGTTATTTAACATGTTACAGGTTTGAAAAAAATTACAGTGTATTTTTTAAACGACTTCGAAAAGGAGGAGGTTCTCAATTCGACTGCATTTTTTTTTATGTTTGTTACCTCAGAACTTTTGAATGGGTGAACCGATATTGATGATTCTTTTTTTATTTGAAAGCTGGTGCTTTCCGTGTGGTCCCATTTTAATTTGGTCCAGTTCTGATAATGGCATCTATGAGAAAATCATATAAGTCTTAAATTTGCATCAAGTTTGTGCGCGACAAATGGCCGAATAACTCAATATCACGCCAACCGATTTCGATGATTCTTTTTTTATTTGAAAGGATGTACTTCAAGGGTAGTTTGATGAGAGTTTGTTTAGCTTCTGATTATGGGATCCATGACAAAGTAATGGAACTCTCCAATTCTTAACGATACTCGGCCGAATCTTAATCGAATTAGTAAATCAAAAAATAAACAAAAATTTTAACAAAACCAAAAAACTACTTCAAAAAATGCACTAAAAAGTAAAAAAATAATTTCGTATTCTTCTCCAACTTAATAATCAACTTACTTTTTCTACTCATCAATATGTAGGTACGATTGATATTTTTGGAGTCGGTGTCAGCCAAGGTACTCCCCTCCCGCCGCGGCCCGCTCTCGCCTCTCACCTCGTCAAGTTGCGCGTGCGACACAAGCACATCTCACCTATAACTATGTATGTAGTCACAAACCCACCTTGGCTGACACTGACTCCAAAAATAACAAGCGTACCTACATATTGATGACTAGAAAAAGTAAGTTGATTATTAAGTTGTAGAATAATACGAAATTATTTTTTTTACTTTTTAGTGCATTTTTTGAAGTCGTTTTTTTGTTTTGTTAAAATTTTAAATTCTCCTTTAGACATTTACCGATAGATTTTTGCTGTATTTTAAACGAGTAGTGTTTTAATACATATTTTCACAACTTTTGCATAATTACATACGTTTTTTAAGATTAGTCTGCTCCCTAAAACATGTGTATTTACATATATCCTTTTTAAAATATGTTTTTCTTCATTTTGAACGCTTACTACGGAGCCTTAATGAGTTTTGGCAATTTTTTGAGGAATTATTTGATATTAATTTAGAATATAAAGGTGCAAAAAAGATAGCATCTGTAATTTCAAATAATTATTTAAAAAAAAAAATGGTCGTTAATTCTTAAGAAAAAAAAACTGAAAAAACATTTCACCGTGCACCATAATTGACCAACTAAAATATGTATTCTTCATAAGACCTTTTGCACGACTTTAAAACGGAAAGATTGAATTTAAATTGATTTCACTCGGGTCGAGATTGGGATAGAGTTACCCGCGTTAGGTAAACGAAAGCCCAGATTACTGAATAAATTTATCATTTTACCAAGGCACTTGCACTGAGCACCACTCTGCAGAATGAACCTACACAGTAAAATGTATAAAATGTATCATCGGATTCTTGATATCAGTTACAATACTCTGTCTTAGGGTCAGGTCTATTGCTTCATTAAAAACATTTTAATAGAACCAATCAGATCAATGGGCATGTCCACACTATGCCCGCACAATGCACTGAGCTGCTCCCAACTAGCAAATAAATAATTAATAAAGTGCAAGAAATCAATTGTGACTTTCAGTCCGTATTTGGGCATTCTCATTGACGGATGGGCACTTGTGATGGCATCACGCAATTTCCCTTAATGACGTTATTGTTTTTATTTCCATTTGAAATACAGCTGTTGCGTTGATAATAATGTTTTTATAATGTAAAAAATAAATACAAAACAAAGCTGCTGACTGTAGGCCGAACGCAACATCAGATGAGAGTAGAGATGTCAGGAGTTCCACTAAAGAACACCAAGGATTTTGTCTACCTCGGTGGCAAAATAACATGGGACGGTCGGTCTAAGAGCGAGGTCGACAGCCGTATACACCAGGCTAGGCTTGCATTCAATAAAAGGTCGAACATAATAGAATCGAATAATATAGACCTAAAACTAAGAAAACTCCTCATCAAGACCTATGTATGGAGTATCTTGATGTACGGCTGAGAAACATTGTGCCTATCCGAAAGAGATAAACGGAGACTAGAGGCTTTTGAGATGTGGTCCTATAGAAGACTATTAGGAATTTCCTGGAGAGACCACATCACAAATAAGGAGGTTCTCCAAAGAATCGAAGGAGGAAGGCACCTGCTCAGGACCTTGTCCGAAAGGCGCGCAAGATGGATCGGCCATGTAATAAGACAAGAAGGCCTCTTGCATGCCATAATGGAGGGTATGACCGAGAGGACAAACGCTAGGGGACGCCCACGCCGAGAATACCTGGAGGACCTGCTGGTGGACGTGCGCTGCTCATCATATGCAGACTTCAAAAGAGCCGCACAAGACAGGGAAGAGTGGAAGAAACATATAGATGAAATTGCTGCAAACCAATCCCACGATTGAAACCAGAGAGAGAGAATGTAAAACCGCGATAGAGTCCCAACTGCTCCCAACCTTCTGGAGCCAGTGAGACTAATGAAGTGAAATACATCGAAATCGGTGTTAATTTTCTTTAAAGCTTGCATCCGCGATTGTTTCATATTTAAACGCCAAACGCATTCTTATAATTTCTTGGGTTAAATAAAACATAATATACGTATACATTTTTCTCAAAATTGAATCTATATAAGATTGCTGTTGGATAGTTTCGTTCTGCACAACGGCGTTCAATTAAAAAGTCGTTGGATCTAAAGAGTTCTATAAAATTCATTCCCCTACTGATCTCAAAAGAAAAAATGTAAAGAAAAATTATTTAATAACGCAAAAAAGGTTCATCTAATTACCTACGCCAACCAATTTTCTTAGCGATAAGGCAGCATTATTGAACAACCTTTCAAATTTTCCTTACTAAAAGGAATGGCCATCAATGATTTTTGTAATAAATAATTATCTCTCAAAGTAAAACCTACCCTAGATTTTGGTGAGAAGCACGGATTACTAAAACAAGAAGAGAAAGAATGAAAGTAACGCAAAGTGACATGCGGTATGATTGTTGAGCGTATTGATAAAGAAAATATTTGATAAGGAAGCTAACAAAATGAGAAATATTAATATTTTTTAAAGTTCATTAGGGATACAAACAGTTATACATATTTCGATAAAATAATTACGTGATACGTGGTTGCATGAACAAGCGAAGAGTTCGCATAAAATATATCCATTATTATACAGGGTGTTAAGGAACGTACTTGACTTATTTTAAGCAGTAATTCCTGACATTATTTGAATTTTGTCTCATGTGACATTTTTGATGTTTTTTTGTTCTACAAAAACATAAAAAATAGTAGGTGTTGGACGATTGGGGGCGGGGTAAGATGTTTGGCGGTCACTCGGCTGAGTGACCAGTGACTACATGCGGAAGAATTTTTTTCGGTTTGATTCTCAAAAAAAAAAATTTGGAACAATAAAGTCTTGGAAAAAGTCACAGGAGACTAAAATTTCATTTACATTTTTTACTCAAAATAATTAACTACATCCCTTAACATCCTATATACAGAGAAACATAGATAATAATTAAGAAGACATAAATTGGATTTGGAAAAAAGGATATTTTCTTCAAAAAAGAAAAAGAAATGAAAAACACGGACTAATATATGCACGGTAGATTATGTGAAATTTTACTATGGACTTATATTTAAAAATTAACAGCTGAATGTGTTGCTAAGCGCATAACTTTTGAACTACTGCACCAAATTGGAATTTTTTTTTGTGTATTCTTTATTGTCAGGACGAGGTTTTTATAAAACTTCCGGTGAGCTCTGGCATTATGAAATTTGTATAAAAAATTGCTATTGGTGGCACGCGAGGTTTGAAAACTGAATGTATGGAAAGCGGGAGGGAGGGAGAGATGGGGGAGGGGGGGAGGGGGTAAGTGGGAGGGGGGTGGGGGAAGGGGGGATGGTAAAGGTGTGAGGGGGTGGGGAGGGAGGGGGGGGGAGGGGAAGGAGCGGCGGGAGGAGGGGGGAGTGGGGAGGGGGAGGGAGGGCGGTGAGAGAGGGGGGGAGGTGGAGGAGGCGGAGTGGGAACCCCCCTTACATGCGAGCGAAGCCGAGGGAAAAAGCTAGTAATATTATATATCACACGCAATGCATATATAATACATTTTCATCAAAGGATGATTGAAGTAGAACCATGATTTAAAAAAAAAAACAAAGTAATAATGAAACAATGACACACAGCAGGGGTAGAGGATTCAAAATTAACAAATTGTTTTAATTTTTTCTAATATGCATTTAGTAAATTGACCCGAAATGGAAAACATCAGCGTCCGAAAGGATATTATTGTATTTTGTGCACATCCTTCTGAGAAATGAATGTTGTGTGCGGTTAATTTCTGAGTGTGGGACGTGGAATAGTTGGTTTAATCGTGGATTTCGAATTGGACAGTGGAAAATAACGTTTTCTAGAAGAAAATTGTTGCCAAAAACGATGTTGAATTTTGATTAAAATTTCTGGAAGGATATATTTCTTCTATTTTCTAAAATTGGTATATTATGGAATGTTGATGAGTCTTTTAGATGTTCTGGTGTGCTTAAAGGAAGGAAGGATTTAAAGTACTTTTAAAAATAAGGTAGGCCTTTTATTGCTAAAAAATAACGTTTAAAAATTCATTCAAGTATTTAGCCTGTCGAATCAAATGAAACGAAAAGTGTATTTATAGCAAATGTTCCTAAAAATATATATGTAGATAAGTTTTAAGATTTTCACGGCCAAAAGCATTTTCGTTATTTGTTTTTGGGGTATTGTGACATCTACCGGATCTGCCGGATCTGCCCTGATGATGGACACTGCAACGATGTCCGAAACGTTGGCTAAAGAAGGAGGTAGCGCAACACGGCACAATACCCCAAAAACAAATAACGAAAATATACATGTAGTTTCGTTGCCCTTAGGCATATTTCCGTAGACATTGTCAAATATATATTAGTGATGATATGAACTCACAAAGTTTTCTCATTAATTGTAATTAGCTTATTTACTATTTGACAAGAAGGTATAATCATAATGGTTCATTGACAGTTTCCTATCGCACTAAATATAGGTACATTATTACATACATTTTGGAAAAAAATATTCTCTTACGATGGAGGAGGGAGGGATTTCATCTTTCATTGATATTGTAAAAAATTGTATGTGTCTTCAGCAGTAATTAGAAAGTAATTGGTGATAATAATTAACGGTTAGTAGCTAAATTAACATGTGTGTCGGCTTCCCACCGGTTATCATGGGTTCATTTATTCTGCTAGTTAAGTAATTTTACCCTTGTTCGAATGAGAATTGGACATTGTCCCGTCATCTCACCTTTTAAAATTCACGTCCTTTACTCCCCAGAACTTTCTGTGGTCTAGAGGTGGGAACTTTAAATCATATATTTTTGGTAGTCCCTCCCTAAACAAATATCCTCCCTTCTATCAAGCCTTATCTAAAATTGCCTTCATTCAACATCTCATCTCTCCTAAGTCTGAATTCTACTCCAATATTTGGTTTTATTTTAAAATTTGCCCATTTAAATAAAATTAACAAATAAATTCACCTTTCCTTTCTCCATAATTTGAAATGAAGGCCTAACCAGGTGAAAGCCAGAAACATTGAAAAAAAAACATTTTCCGCTAATACCGCTCGTTAAAGCAGTTTTTCAAGGCCGTCTATTGAGTTCAGGTCTTGGCGCGCAACGGATTTTGAAGTGTCACGTGATCAAGTCAGTGCCCTCAAGTTTGCAAATGGCGGTGACCATTGTTGATACTCATTGTTTCTGCCGATATGTACATTGTTTTACCACAAGCATATTAAATAAACAAAATGATAAGACTATTCAGTGAAGTTTACTCAGCGCTGTGGCTTCGCATTTTAGAGGTCATTCGCTCAGGCCTGTACTCTTTTTTTGTCCTCATGATGTCAGATTGTTCATAACCAGGGAATAGTTCTTCCTTTAAAATTTTTAATTAAAATTTTTAATTAAATTCATGAAAATTAGTAAAATAGGGGTTGAAATACTCACATATTAGGGATGTTCCGCATTGCTCTGTGCCTGATGAAGACCACCACAAGCGTGCCGTTGCCCAGGACGCCCACCACAAAGATGATGGCGAACACGACCGGCACGATATACGTCTCCGGTCGCTCGGAGTAGGGCGTGTAGTCCAGCACCACGGACATGGAGTCATTGTCGTACAGATAGTCGTCCGTGTTGCGCCAAAAGCTCTCCTGGAGCTTAGAACTGGAAGACGAAGATATCAACTCAGCCGTGGTGATGTTCTCGACAGAGTGATTCATCTTTACAATACACTTGACGCGATTTAAATTCACTCAGATGTCACCAAATTTAAGTTATCGTGCACATGTTTAAATTTATAAAATCACTTTTTTGATTATTAATTGAAGAAGTTTTACGTTAAAGTATTGATTTATTTTCACGTTTAACATGGTAGAAGATGTGAACCTGAAATATAAATAATATGCTCACTTAATTATTGATTAAAATTTTTTTTTTTTTTTTTTTTTTTTTTTTTTTTTTTTTTTTTTTTTTTTTTTTTTTTTTTTTTTTTACATTGAATACCGCGCAAGAATCTCAACTGCTCCCGTCCGGAGCCAGTGAGACTATGGCATCCCCAATTGGGTCACTAAACACGGCTAAAGCCATTTTCAATTCTGAATGTCTTACACCAGGGCGATACTAATAGTATCTTCCACTCTGGAACATGCCGCAAATATACTATATATTATTTTAAATGAATTAATTGTGAAATAACACAAATTAATCAAATAAAATTTATTTGCGTTGCAAGAGTCTTACCCACTGGACTACGGAGGTCTTGCCCGCTGCGCTATCGAATTATATTAAAACCGAGGACCGAAATCGCCAAATAATAAATTACATTGACGCATTTCCGTTTCATTCGAATTTTAAATGACTAACGGGGCTAAAGAAGTTTCACTTCAAAAATCTTTATATAAAAAAAGGATTATGTTAATAACCTATCCGAACTCGGAAGTTTTCCCAATTTACATTTTTTGTGCTATTTCATTATTGCTGACTCTATCGGTCACACATTTCTTTAATAAATATATAATATAATATACTCGTAAATATCTAACTCATTTGATTTATAAGGAATGTAATATCATCAATCAGCTACACGTATATCATACAGACGCTTTGTGGATTTAAATAATATTAATATTGCAGAAAGAATGCAGCAAAATTGGTATAAAATTAAAAATTGGTACAAAATTCTCATACTAAAATTGACTTTGGTCTGAACTTTGTGGCAATTCAAACTAAATTTATGTCAAAAAAATCATTTGTATACAGAACATATTAGGTCATCTACTTCCTTGTGTACTTTTAGGACGGTTGTGAATTATTTGTGTTAGTCGAGGAGTGCCAACATATGGTCACAATACACGATTACTTCATTACAGTGTATTTGCTTTCTTCATCTTAGTTGGTGCCCATTATTTGTAAGAAAAATACTGTAACCGTATTGTTCTTTCAATATATTGTTTCGTATTATCTTTATTATTTAAAAAAATTATAAACCTCAACACAGGCTTTTCCAGTAGGGTTCAAAATTGATAAGTAAATAATAAAAATAAAAATAAATAATATAAATTTAAAGGAACAAAATTAAAAATACGTCGCGTATTAAAATAAAAAGTAATATATTTATCCAAGACGCTATAGATCGTGTGTAATAGAGAGTGCAATTGAATTCGGTTAGAATATTACAATCATACTCAAAGGTAGCAACCAAAAAAAAGGATTAAGAAAATAAGATAATGTGGGTAGACCTTTGGCGAAGAGTGATACAATTAAAAGTGACGTTAGTTGATATTCTCGAATTAGATCAATAGTTAGAGCAGTGTCACGAGAAAAGGACAGAGGGCAGAGGTCCTGGATTCAATTTCCAGAAGCGACCGAATCTTTTTCTGCCTTTTCTGTATCTTATGTTTCGTTTCGGAGTGATTAATATTGTTTTCAATGATTATTTTTTTTAATTTTATCATTACGAATTTGTGGTTATTATATCGTGTTGCACTTCCTCCTCCTTTAGCCAATGTTTCGGACAGCTTTACAGGTTTCATCATCAGGGCACTTGATGAAGTGTGTTTATGTATGTAGAAGTGATACCGTGTGGAGCGCATAGTCTTGGGGCTGATATTTCATTACAATAATTAGTTTAATTAATGTGATTTTCGGTGTTTAGTTTTGGTGTAGCCGTCTATCTATCAATCAATTTAATGATTTATCTATAGACATCCAAATTTAATAGACCAGAAGAAACAGATGAGGGGTAAAACCAAACTATGGAGGGTGAAGAGGGGAAAGATAACAGTGATTCGTTAAAAAATCAATCTGACAGTACATAGGCATCTCGCATTATAATATCACCATTTAGTTATTAAAAGCAAAACTGCTTTTTAATGAATAGACTTTTTTGGGAGCGCGAATTGCCCGCCACGTTATTATCATATTTGCGTAGTCGAAATCGGCAAAGGAAAGTTCGCCCTTTTTCACACGGGAATATTTTGTTGCCGTATTTAGTTAAGACACTTTTACAAATGTTTCATAATTTACTTACCCCTGTAACCAGCGACAAGCTCAATGGAGATATGCCCACATTCGCTACGTTCACATATATTAGGGTATAATGTATAGCACAAGCTCTCACTTTTGTTCGTAAAATGTGCGATTGGACCAGCGCGCTGGTCAGGACAATAATGATGACGTCACATTTTTTTAGATTCAAGCGGCCGGCGCTCTCGTAAGCCCAGCTGGCTCCAAGGCGAAGCTATAGCCGGCTCCATGGGAAGGGGGAAATAATACGTTTTTATCACTTAGGGAAGGTCCAGATGAAATGAATTTTACGTTCCTCAGCAAATATTTTAATTGAAATAAACCACAGCAATGTTGATATAAGTACATCCGTTTCCAGTAATCTTTTTTCAGTAATCGCTTTCTCTGAAAGAATAAAAGAAGGAATTGTAATTTGAAAAAAGCTGTCTTAAGTCATTTTCCACCTTTCTTGTCTTTGGTAACACACCTCAGGCAGATTTGTCTGACAATCACAGTACCCGCAATGAATTTCCTAAATATATTTATGGAAAAAAACAAGGAAGTAAATACTCCATGAATTTTTTTATTGTCTGAGGATATCAAGTTAAGCAATCTGTTGTAACTGACAATTTTTGGCTTAGGTTGCCGTTTCCACCTAACGAAAGTATGTACCTTCCTCGCCTGTGTCAGAAAAGACATTGTCTTCAAAAACTATGTTACCGATATTGTAATATTACTAGAGTAGACCGGTAAAGAAATATGGGACATGAAATGAAAAATAATAAAAAAAAATAAAATGAAAATAATAATACTGACCTACAAATAAGTATGTATCAGGCGTACACATTTTTTTAAAAAGAATGCCACAGTCGAGAATCGAACCCCAATCAATTGCTCCTAAGGCAACTATGCTGAACATTTATAACACCATTAACTATTTTAAGAACGGCGGCATAAAATCATTATATATTTATGTAAAATAATAAAATTGAATTTTTTAATTTTACAACATTACGTTCTCACACAATATCCGATCATCGAAATTATACTCTTCATACAAAAATCACCAAATGTTTGTACTCTAAACAAATCAGTTCCAATTTTGAAACTCACAAAATAGTTTTCAGTTAAAAATATTATTTTATATAGAGATACTTTATCGCTAGTCTCTGGATTTTTCACAAAATCCGTTACAACTTTGAAAATCAAAACAAATTTGAGATCATTGAACCATATCATCGATCAAAACATATCGACGGTCAATGAACGTTTTTAATTTTTGACACGTGAACAATCCTCGTTCTCTGCTAGTTTCACCTTTTCAGATGGCAACTACATTTTTTGCTTGTCATAATGATTTTAATTTTGAACATGATATTATTTAGCTGAAATTTTTAATGAACATACTTTTAATAGCTTCCCCGCTACGGAACTAGTTACTAAAATTGTCAGAATTCGAAACCATATTATCATTAACGATATGTAAACAAATTTGAGCAAAATTACGAAATACGGATGCGAGTTAATAGTCCGCGAAGCTTAATTACTCTGTTAATGGTGCGGTGAAAACTCACTTCCGGAAAATACTGTAAGCAACTTAAAACATATCGTTTAGTTATTGAATTGACGAAAAATTGTTAAATACCTTACCATTTAATCGAAAAATAGTTCACATTGTTATTATGGTCACCGCTAAATTCAGGAGAAGTCAAAGAAAGGTAGCATGTTCATTTGTCTGTGCATGTTTGAAGTGATTTTTTTTTATTATTTTTAATTGAATACACTAACGTTTTAGACACGCACTGTGTCTGCATTATGCATTTTTATATATATATTTCTATACACTATGCATTTTTTATGCATAGCACAAAGAGAAACAATTATGTATTATAATTATAAGCAATAATTATCAGCCTGAAACACTCATCAACATTGAAAAAATCTTCTGAGAAAAGATACGTGCCGCCAACGGGACTTGAACCCGTGTTCTTCTGATTGCCGGTCAGGTGCTCTATCACTGCTACGACGCGCGTCGGCTTATCTAATACCCGCCAAATAGTTCAATACATACTAGTGTTTCGTTCGACAATTACTGCTTATTACATTTTTCCACCTGAAAACAACCAACTTTATTTTCGTGAGAGAGGTATTGTTAGTACTAAATCTCTCGCTAGGTGGCGTCGCGTCAATACAAATTATGTCAACATTTTTTGGTAAAATACTTTAACTTGTCAAATATTAATTATTATTTTTAATTGTCATGTATCTTTCTCGGAAGATTTTTGAGTAATTATTGCTTATAATAATTGTTTAATTTTTTTTAATTGTGAATACCTCACAGGAGTACCAGCTGCTCCTGTCTGGAGGCAGTGAGAATTTGGCATCCTCAATTGGGGTATTTTGAGGGGAAGAAAATGGGGAAGAGGAAGGTGGGTAAGTATCTGGCTATTCGAAAGTCACCAAAGCCATTTCAAGCAACGTTTCAATTCTTACACCAGGTTGATACTGAGAGTATCTTCCACTCTGGAACTTGCCGAAAATACACTATATATTATTTTTAAACTAGCTGAAGTCCCCGGCGCTGCCCAGGATTTATACAAAGTTTTCGAAATCGACTGTAGACAGTGACCTTCCTCAGTTTTTAAGGTCCATGTGCAAAATTTCGTCAACCTCGGCGTAAAACTGTAGATTTGCATGCGAATCAATTCCACACCGCCCGCTTGCCAGCCCACTCGTCCACGCATACAGAAATTCTATGTTATATATTTCAACCAATTTACACAAAACCTGGGCAAATTATATACCTAAACCTTCCTCATGAATCACTCTATCATTAGTGTAAATCCGTTCAGTAATTTTTTGGTTTATCGCGAACAGACAGACAGACAGACAGGCGCGGCGGAGGACTTTAATTTAAAATATATAGAGATGAATTAAAACCGGTCCGCAACTTAAGCAGATACATGCGTTAAAAATACGATAGCAGTCAAGTACAATAAGCGTGTTTATACGTCAATTCGTGTGTCTCCATAGAAATCGTTCTAACTAAAGCAGATAATATATGGTCCGCAACTTAAGCAGATATATGCGTTAAAAATACGATAGCAGTCAAGTACGATAAGCGTGTTTATACGTCAACACGTGTGTCTCCATATAAATCGTTCTAACTCCGTTATTGTTTTAGTGACATCCCTAAATTAATTGTGAAATAACACAAATTAGTTAAACAAAATTTATATTTGTACGCCTGGATTCTATCCCGCGACCATCGGATTGGGGGCCATCCATAAATTACGTGACACCTTAAGGGCGGGGGGGGAGTCAAAATTGCAAAATACGTGACGTCAAAGGGGGTCTCACAATGGTGACGATGTGTGACAGGGACGGGGGGGGGGGGATCAAAAATCATGAAATTCGTGTGACGTAATTTATGGATGGTCCCTTGTGAGTCAAGAGAAGGCATGGTTAGAGATTAGAAAGCAAATAGATATTGAAAGTTGTGATGAATTGCATTAATCAACAGTGAAAATAAGAAAATATCGTAGCTTCCCACTTTAATTCAAAAAGAAAATACCAATTAATTATAAAACAGACACACCTGCGACATCTACCGGATCAAAGTAAATTGAATTCTTGTTGACGATAGGGATCTACAATTAAGTAGATTGAGATGAGTATTGATGAAAAGAACACAGAGGGTGCTAGAAATCATCATTAATCAGCGTAATAATAAATAGTTGAAATCAACAGCCAATCAGGTCTAAGCAGAAAGCTATAAATAACTAATGAAACCAATCACAGAATGGAAGGCGTAGCCAGATTTTGAACAAAGGAATGGACTTTGAACTAAGCAATTAATCAGAGATTTATGAGAAAGAATATCGTCACCGACCGAAAGATCAATACACTATAATGTAAACAGGGTCTCACGCCCGGTGCATTAGATACGATGACCCCAAATTTAAGATATACAATCAGTACAATGAAGGTGTTGGCAACCGCCGTTAACGAGCAAATTAATCCACATTATGTTGGAAAAACTAGGCAAGAAAATAGCAAGAAAATTATGATCAGAGGAAGGTTAAAGAAAAGACGTGTAAAACGTAAGAAAAGCTACTGTAGGGTTATTCAGCCGTATAACGAGTACATAGAAAGTCAGGGAGACCAGATTGAAAGGAAAGTGTACATTTTACATTTAAAAGGAAGAAAAACGCTGGAAATTAGGGATGTCACTCTTGTAACGTCAGGGAAAACGATTTGAAAAGGAAATCTAATGGAAAAACTGGACGTTTAAACGGAAGTGTTTATTGAACAATATAAGATTTCGACTTAATTTTGCGTTTTCAGACGAGTTTAAATAGATATCGTTATATATTTGGAATAGGGAGGTCATACTGGTTACATTGCGTTAGGTAAATCAAACAAAAAGGAATTGTTTTCCGTCAATTGTTTGACGAAAGTACTATGGAAGATAGGAAAGTTTGATGATAGACGTAAACATTATTTGAGTTGACGACCCCACACGTGATTTTGTTATTAAAACAATCAGAAAACGAACACGGTTTTAGGCGATTAAACCCATTTTAATGGCTTTTTGGACGATAAAAATTATCATTGGGCATAGGGACTGTTTATTCAAACTAAAAACGATTAGATTTTACGACCCTCGAATAAACGCTGAGTTATCGGTCGGTACATCGAAGCCCAGACATAAACACATGTCAAATTTTAAATTAATGTGAATTCAGGGAAGAAAGGGACGGAAGTTGGGGGAAGATCCATATGAAGTAATAAAAATTGACATATATTTAAGGGCCGAAGTGGAAGTTTCTCCAAAAAAAAAAAAATGTGGAAAATAACATAAAAAGTAATAGTATATAGAAAATGAAATTTTCTAAGAGGTGACATACATCGAAGACGAAACGGGGGGTAGTAAAAAAGAAAATAAAAACAATTAAAAGATGATTCCGTAAGGAAAAGTCATGAAAATTCAGAAGTATCGATGAAAACAATAAATTTGGCTTGGAATGTAACTAATCATATAGATGTGGATAATAACATAAGGATAAAAGAGGAAATTCGTAGGAAGAGTGTTGTGAATACAAGAAAATTCTAGGGGAAAGGGGAAAATTCAGATATACTACGTAAATAGAGAAAATACGGGTTTAATGGAAAAAAATTCATACAAGTAGCAGTGAGATAGAGTGGAAATTATAAAAATTGCAACTCGAAATTGCATAGTAAACATTTCGATATGGAGATAATCATGATTTGTGATAGGTACGGAAAAATCGAGACGTAAATATAGTTATCGAAGACGGACCTTTTACGAATTGAGAAAAAAAAAATAACTAAAAAACTAATGAAATTTGAGCTAATTTTGTATGACCAACAGACAAAAGGAATGAAGGGCATTTTGACGTAATATCGCCGGTCCGATCCTGGAAAAATGTTTAAACGAGATAGGGCATGAACAAAGTCATGAAAGGTGGACCTAACGACAGTTAAACAAAAATGACAGAATCGATATATGAAATCTCGAGTTGTTAGAGATTAAATTCGTGGATCAAAGATAGCTTAGATAGGCCATTCTAATCCTGAGAGGGGTTTAAAAGACAGGACTTAGTGAATTTTCGTGAGTCATCGGGGGTTTTGAAAAGCGGAAGTTTGTGAGACGTGACGTGACGTTTAAAGCGGTTATTAATTGAAAAATTGTCTAAGTGTTAAAAAAAATTTTTATGATTCTGAAATAATTGGAGTCAAGTCAATAGAAGTGATTTCGGACTTAGTATAATCTAGTGTTAGATAAAATGCATTTTAACAGAAAGTTCTAAGTGTCTAAAGTTTGGTATTAAATTCAGTGTAAGAAATTAGTACCATTAATAATAATTAATTAGATTCAGTGAGGTGATTAAATCATAAATTTAAATTGTGAAAAGTTAAAAAGTGCTGCAATAAATACAATTTGTGTAGTGAAAAGTTCGGATCTTACAATCATTAAATATAAACATTTTGAGACTTAGGGAAATTGTGAAAAACAAAAATCAGTGAAATAAATAAATAAAGTTATGTGATAATTGATGTAATGCAAATAAGTGATAATTAATTATATGTGTCCAGTTTAAACGGCGAGAGTTATAGCAAATATCAAATATTTAAATTAATGATTTTTTTCAAAACAGTGCAAATTGAAAAGAGATAATAAATAAATAAAGTGCAAATCGGACATAATAATTTATCACAGGATTAATCTAGTATTAGATAAAATAATAATAATAAATATGGACTTTAGAATAAATAATACAAATTATTAAGTTGTTGTTAAATGAGATTGTGATAACTTAATAATAATAACTATTTCGGAAAGCTTAAATAAATAGTAAAACGTTATCTTACTGCAAAATAAATAAAAAGGGTTCGGTGACAAACAAAAATAAAAATAATAAATTTCTTATTTCGTAAATAATCGTGAAGTGGATGTTGCTTAAAATTTATAATTTAAACGGAATACATTTTGATTGATAAAGATTAGTCATCAATTAATTCAGCTTAGAGTCAACGCAATAGTGAAATAATGAATAAAGATGATTAATCTGGGTTTAGTTAGACAATAGCTGAATTAGGTAGAAAAAAATATATAAAAGGTTTGTCGTGTTGAACCCGACAGGAGTGGACCTTTTGGGGTAAGTCCTTACAAAGTATAAAAATTTCTAGAGACATGAACGAGGCAGAGGGCAGCTGATCGTCGGTATAAAATTTTATATTATTATAACAAAATATTATTTGCTTAATATGTGATATGTACCTATATTAAAATATTATATATATAAAATAGATATATTTATATATATATGTATATATATATATTCCAAGAAAGTTTAATCAAAAGAAACACACTTATATTAAAAAGTAAAGGTATCGATCTCGAATACCTATCTTTGCATTTATCCGTAACTATTTAAAATAGTTATGTGTTTGATAAATTTCCAAGTCAAAGTTTTGTATTTATTTAGTATATATACTATTTATTATAACTTCAGCTAATATAAAATGATCAAAAAAAATGAGTTATGATATTAGAATTTACCTCAACTATAATAAAATTGTACATATATCAGTTTATTTATTTATTGAGACAAAATGTATATGTATATATATGTATGCATTATAATTATATTTATCGGGGAACAGATTAGACCTCTACGAAAAGGAAATTATCACTATTAAATTCAAAAGAAAAAAAAAATTAGAACCATATAAGCCCGCGTTTAGGAATGTTCAAAAAAAAAAATAAACAAACATCTCATGTTTGGAATCTAGGTCACGAAGCCAGTGGGGATGTTTACATAATTGAAATGGTTTATAAAACAACTCGGTCATTGAGGCACTGGGTCAGATGCTTTTAAAGGAAGATGTACCTGGGTCTTTAATAGGTGGTTGATAGGTATTAGTATTATAGTAAGTTAGGTTATTATATAGGTTATAGTATATTTATTAGGTAGTTGACAGGTATTAATATTAACTTGACAATGGGACAAAGCCAAGAAATTGCACAATTATAGAAAAGGTTGTAAACACCATCTTTAACTTGAACATGAAGAGATAAATTTTGAATTGAACAATTGAAACTAAATAGATTTATTATAAGCTAGTCAAATAATAGGTACATCAAACATTTGAAAATCACGGGATAGTCAGATAAAAGATTATTAAAGAACTACATGAAAAATTCGGGGAAAAATTATGAAATAATTGCTCTTACAGGTATAAATAATTTACAAGAAGCAGTTGAAAAATCACGGGATAGCCTAATAAAAAGCATCAATCATTTACAAGAAGCAGTTGAAGAATCACGGGATAGCCTAATAAAAAGTATCAATCATTTACATGAGACAACTGAAAAATCACGGGATAGTAAAAATTTTACCAAAAGTTGAACCTTGGGGGAAAATTTAGAAAACAGTTCAACAATAGGAGGCAGTGGTCGCTCCTTAAAAAAAAACAAGGACCATTAACCAAACACATAATAGAGATGGCAATCTCTTAAATAAAATTGCCAACCAAACAAAACAAAAAGCTTGGAGTTTTGGCGAATCTCCAGAACATATCGCCAGATAATTGCTTATTATACTAGTATCTATTAATATTTCCCACTTTTAATATGTATATATTCGGTCATCGGTTAAGGTTTTGTGCAGAATTCCTTTCCACGAAATCCGAGCTCGGGATTTGAGACTGGCTAGACTCTAAATTGCGAGTTATAATCCTACCCAAACGTATGTTTACATATATATCTTTCTATGTACTGTACATTGGATGATGTGGACCCGCTTACAATTAGCGTTTTAGACTCGACAGAGTTACTCTCACATCATTTCTTGTACGTGGAGGGAGGATTCACGACCCGTAACTCTACACAACACCGTGAGTATATGATTGCAGATAGGACGAAACCGGTTCGCCCTAAGTAAATAGTAGACCTTGGAGGAGTAGGAATTTGGGGGTTTCGGGACTTAGGGAAAGACCTGAATGACGTGCACGACGACATGGAATATTGACAGAACAAGGTACTAAGACCCTCTGGAAAATCGCGTCGGCTGACTGTGCGAAGTTCTAGTTGATCCTTGACCATCCTGTTAACTTGCAGGAGGATAGGAGCCAAATTTTCGGCAGAAAAAGGGTATTCTGAGTTCGTCTAATATGCAATCTATTAATTACATTAACCTACTAAACCCATCTTTATATGTACCTTATAGCAGCTGAATCGGATTGGAGAGATGACAAGCAGATACAAAACCATCATAATCAAATTTACTAACAATTAACCATTTGAGTCATACTTAATTATTTGTTCAATTAAACATGCGTAATTCGATTAGTACAGGTTATTTACGAGTTCGTTAGGATGTAGGAAAACATAATAAGCGACGGAGGAAAGTTAGTTCATTTAGAGAAACTATTTAAAGTTAGATTTGCAAGAGAGAGACCAATACAGTTTGAAACTCAACGCTCTGACTAGAATCAAGAAGTTACCACAAAGAATGAAAGTAATTAAAGTCCCATATCATAAATCAAAAAATTACACAACGTTTGATGGAGTTTAATTACAACATAAATACGAAAATATTTACGTTCAAGGTCGTAAATAACGTATTAATTAGTTAAGTACATATATCTCTAAAGGTATGTAGTACAAGGGAGCTTTAAGTAAGCTTTCTGTAGTATCAAAGAAAATAAGGGTCCAATTTTCATGAAGGCTTGTGTGACGTAGGGAAGGAATTTTCCATCCCTACTACACACATGCAAAGCCTTAAAAATTTAAATATCGATCAGAGCCAAAAGAAAAGTTCAAGAAAACTTGAAGGGATGAAAGAATTCCAAAAATAAAATAAATCAGCATCAAAAGATAGAAATATCAACTGTCTTGCCGATGACGAGGAGAGTTTATATATTTAATATTAAACCAAGTTAAATCAAGAGGGGAAAGGAGAAATATCACTAAGTTATAGGATTGCATAGTATAAGTAAAAATGAATAAAAATAATAAATTATAAAGTTAATTTAATTTTATATGTTTCAAGAGAACAGACGAAAATACCAACACGTCATATGGCCTTGAACAATACGCCGATATGTCCGAGCAATATGTTTTGTGCATATTTCGATTTGAAATATTTATCTAAATAAATCTAAATAATTCAAAATAAATAAAAATGAATCTCCGAAATGTATGTACGCGCATAACTTCCGAACGACTGCACCAAATTGGATAATTATTTTTTTTGTGTGTTCGTTATTGTCAGGACAAGGTTTGTATAAAACTACTGGTGAGCTCTGGCATTATGAAATTTGTATAAAAAAATGCAATAGGTGGCACGCGAGCTTTTTGAAAACTGAATGTATCGGGAATGAATGTATGGAATGCGGGAGGGGGGAGGATAACTCGGGTAGGAAGTCGCAGTATCGGGGGAACCTGGGAGGGGGAGGGGAGTTCGCGGAACGGGGAAAGGAGGGAGTGGATTGGGAGAGGGAAGGCGAGAGGGGCAGGCGACGCGGAGGAGGAAGGGGAACGGAACGAATGGGAAAGGACACGCAGGGAGAAGCAATTTATTTATTAAAATGGCATAGCAACGCATGCCGGGTACCAGCTAGTATAATATAAATTAGGTATTGCGTTCAGGACAACGAAATGCAATCCTTTCTGTAATGGCTGGCGAGTCAATAAGGTAGTTGTCAAAAATCTTATATACAGTAACAGTAGGTATGACAGCATTTATTTCCGTTTGGAAAAAGCAATTTTTCCCATTGTAAATTCCAAATGCCAGATGCAAATTCGAGATAAGGATTCCAAATGACAGATGCAAATTCGAGATGAGATCTTACGTACGCCATGTATAATATACATGGCGTACATACATATGCAATGTATATTATACATGAAATAGTTCATGTTTGTGATGCGTACAAAGAAGACTTTTTGTTTATAGGCTTTTTCTAAGATGTGTTTAAAATGATCTTAAAATATTAATTTCGAGTCAAGAGTTCGATTTGGAGGCGGGTATGGGTACCGTCACCCCGGAAACCATTTATTGGATAACAAACATATTTTTTTTACTCATTTAAAAGGAATTAGTTCAATAATAGATGATTAGGTGACATTAGGTGGATTATTAAGAACCATCTATTTTTCCCTAATTCAATCAGTATTACAATATGGAATTGTTGGCTGGGGTGGTGCTTTCAAAACTTCTCTTTTGCCTTTAGAAATTATCCAAAGAATATTAATAAAAATAATTCTAAAAAAGCCATACGATTACCCTACCATCAAATTATTTCAGGAATTCAAAGTCCTTTCACTTTATATTATTTATAAAAAAATTACGCTTTTATAAATACACAAAGATTGTCTCAATAATGTTAACACTCTTTTTTCGAACAACAATAGAACAAATATCCTTGGTTCTCTGACTATACCTCGCTGTTACACCACCACAGCCCAACAATTCTACAAATATATTGGAGTTAAATGGTTTAATGAATTACCCTTGAAATTAAGATTGGAAACAAATTACAAACAATTCAAAAAATCAATAAAAACTCTTTTTATATAACTTATCAACATAACAATTCAAATATAACATTAGTTATCCTTTTTCTCTCATTATTTTTTATCTCCTCCGCTTCAATCTGTTGTTTTTCTTATCTTTTATTTGTTTTGTACATATATATAAAAAAAATAATTTATATATATGAAAAAATGTGATTTTTTCTTATTTTCTGTTAATTATCTATTTTTTGTTTTATATATTTAAAAAAATATTATTTTTCGTTTTTCTAAATTGTGTTTAACATGCGTTTATCCGCCCTTTTTACTCGAGCTTTGCTCTTAAAAAGGGTGTAAAGCGTATTATTAAATGTATTTTAATAGAAAACTTTATTTAATGTATATAAACATGTAATTGATACTATTTTATTAAATAAAAAAAAAAATAAAAAAAATAAAAAATTTACAAGAAAATGTTATCACATTTATTTATGTAAAGAAATAATTGATTTTCTATGCAATATTTACTAACTTATATAACTCTTCTTGTAATTTTTGCAAACGTCGGCTGAGCATAATATGCAATTGTATATTTGCATATCGGCAGCGTAAATAATGAAATCAGAATGGCAGGTGACATGTTTGATGTCGTTGAAATGCAAAGTAGAGAACAGAGGCCCTAAATGGGAACCTTGAGGTACCCTCGAGGGAATGGTTATTATCTGTGACACGTAACCTTTTAGGGCAACAGCTCGACTCCGACTCCATTTTAAATGTAAGATGTGAACCATCCGAGAAGATTTCCACTTATACCAATTACTTTCCACTTATACATAATCCTGGGTGTTCGCATTTCTGCGAAAAATTATTCATCTTCAACGAACTTCAAATTTTCTTAAATTAAAACTATTTGTAAATTTGACACACTATAAAGTAGGTACCAAAATTATTTTATTTTTAATAAACAATATTTGATTAAGGCAATGTTACTCTAAGGCAAATATTTTATGAATACATATTTTTGAATGAAGCTATAACTTTGTGGTTATATATTATAGAAAAATGAAACAATTCAACTTTGTATAAACCACTTATATAATGCGTAAATCCTACCGGTTTCGGAACAAATGTTCCTTCTTCAGAGAAAGCTTATACTAATTTGACAGTTTCAAATTAGTATAAGCTTAGAAACTGTCAAATTACATAGTACAAGCTTTCTCTGAAGAAGGAACGTTTGTTCCGAAACCGGTAGGATTTACGCATTATATAAGTGGTTTATATAAAGTTGAATTGTTTCATTTTTCTATTTTATGAATACTTTCAGCTTTACACATCCGACGATCAACCCCTGATTTTACACGGGTCTGCGCAAGTTTAGTTTTAAAAATTGGCGAAAATTTGAAAGGTGCCTAATCATTTGGTCGAAAAATAGTTCACGTTGTTTAGCTAAATTCAGAAAAAATTGTTAACCAAGAAAGTCAGAGAAAGGTGGTACGATAAAAATCTAACAGAATATAATAAAGGCTTATCTTATTCTTACAACGTAGATATTGTTATGAGTGGCTCTTAAATGGCAATTAGGTAGGCACGTGGTCTGGAAAATGTTGTTTTTCGCGTAGATAATAAATGTTGAACTTCTCAAAGAAAAAGGCCGCGAGAAAAATCGAAGTAAGAGTTGCTCGCGATGAATTTTTACTTTGAACAGTTGTAGGTTTGAACCTACCGAATATATTATTATAAAACAATTAATTGTTGTATAATTAATTACCCGTCAAATCCTTTCATCTATGTATTTTAAAGGGTGTTAAGGAACCTAATTGACCTAGTTTAACCATTCCTGACATTATTTGGAGAAAATAATGTTAATAATATTTTAGTTTAATACGTTGATACCGATTTTATAATAATAATAATAATTGGATAATTTGTAGAGCGCCGTTTTGTTTAGGTTCGTTGAAAAAAAAATTACAAAAAGTTTTTCACCGGAGACTAAACTTTCTGCTTAAAATAATGTCAGAAATCATTGATTAAAATGCCACGTAAGTCCCTCAACACCCTTTATTAAACTGTAACTAAATGACTTATTTTTTAAATAAACAAAAAAGCAAAATTTACAGTAATTGCCTATTTCTTTATTCCCATTTGTTTGATGAATTCCACAATAATGAGAGGAAATTGCCCAGTTTAGTGATATAATCCAGAAAATGTTAATAAATAACCTGAAGATGACACACACATATTTAGTTGCTTTATGACCAATAATAATATTATGTAAAACATAAAAAAGATCTGCAAAATCAGAAAAAATTTCGTCGCGCTTCACAAGATAAAATGATTTTGCCTTTCAACAATCTGGTTGTTTCCACCAATACGGCAGTTTGTCGATTCGCATTGCTCACTTGCTCCAGAAGGGAGCAGGCGAGACTCTTTTGCGGTATTCTAATATTATAGGTATAAAAAAAATAATCAAAAATTTTACTCGACCTGCCTCTTGTATTTGGTTACTCGATCGTTACTGAGGCTGACTATTCGTTCTGAGGCTCCCTAATTTCACACTTTTTTTTTACTTCTGAGGCTGATGGCAGTAGGGAGGGGAAGGAGATGTGGAGAAGGGAGGTGAGAAGTATCTAACTATTCAAAACTGGTCACGAAACACGACTAAAGCCATTTCAAACAACGTTTCCTTTCTGAATGGTGGTCTTATACCTAGGTGATACTGAGAGTGTCTTTTACTCTGAAACGTGACGCTAATATAATGTATATTATTTAAAATGACGAAATTGTGAAATAACAAAATAAATAACAATCAAATAAAACTAATTTGCGCACGCCGGGATTGGAATCCGCGATCTGCCTATTGCTAGTCGCTACCCTCCGACCACGGAGGCCGTCAGAAATAAGTCAGTTTACAAAAAAGTATGAAAAGCATAGCAACGTGTAATACAAAAAAAAACAATTCGCAATTAGTTTGTGTGGTTAAAAACATCCATAAAATTTCATATGATATTATGATACTCAAAAAGGTCTCTTTTGTTTACTGAAAATAACTAAATACTTATGAAGGTAATAAGCCTTTAACGTCCTGTGCCCATGTGTGAAAACCGTACTTAAGGTTATCACGTAAATTCATATTAAATTCGAATTATCCATACTAACGTAATCAAATGCTTACTTTTGGTTAAATTTTCTGCGTACGAGAGTTTAGTAAACCATCGCTAAAATTAAAACTTTATATATACACGGTGTCCGGAAAATCGTAGTACAAGCGGGAAACTGGTAAATCTACATCATATTTGGAGTCGATTTGTGGTATAACTTTTTTGATTTGAGCTTTCGTTTTCGAGTAAATCCGGTCCGAAGTTGGAATTTTTTTGGTTAAATTTGAAAAAAAATTTCACTAGGGGGTTGATTTCAGCTGTGTAATGTCTCTAAGGGTAAACCGGGCTCAATATTTTTTTTAACCCTTTAGTTGCCGAAAAATGGAAAAATAGAAAAAAAATAATATTAAAATCGAAATGCTCAGATCGAAAAAAATAAGTTTTTTGGGTTCTCTACGTGATGTAGATTCACCAGTTTCCCGCTTGTACTACGAGTTTCCGGACACGTTGTATATAAGTTTTACGTCTCGTAAAAGCAGCACATAATGAAGTTGACTCGATAACAAAAAAATAATGATGTTCAGTTGTAAGGTTTTTAACTCAAGATAAACTTTCTAATGATTCTGTAAAATGCTTCAGAGTTGTTAACTTAGTTGAGTTTGACGCGTAGGTATAATTTTTTTTTTTTACATACAACATGCTCTTGAAAAAAGGTTTTTCCGTTTTCTCCTTGAATGAATTTTTTATTAAAAATAAAAATATTATTATAAGACCATTAGTAATTTTATGAGAAAATACGATAAAAGTAATAAAATTATAGGTTAGATAATAAATGATACAAAGTTTTGATAAAGCAAACAAATAAATCTAAACAATAAGTTAAATTATGAGGTGGTACTAGAGCATTTCTTATATTTGTCGTAGTTTTCTTCCGATCGTATATCTAGGGGTAATTTATTGAACAGTTTTATAACCTTGAATATATAGTGATGCTGCTCTGTTGTGGTTCGTACTAGTGGTATGGTTATATGGTTAGTCCTCCAACAGTTATGATTCTTTTGCTAATATTTAATTGTGGTATATTATTTTTATTAAAGAAATCTTTATTTATTTGTAGTAGTGTAACTTTGTCATACATTTTTTTAAGTGGGGGAACCGGGAAATCTTGGAAAACATTTATTGTTGGGCAGTAATAGGGCTTTTTTAATATGATTTTTATTAATACTTTTCTAAAGTCCGAAAAATATATAGATCAGTTTTTTTGATCCTGTCTACTGTGGAATTTATTTGACTTTTCCATTTGATGTTATATTATCGATTATTATTCCAAGATATTTTATTTTTTCCTTACTACTAACGTGTGTACAGTTTGAGTTACAGGGTACGATTCTGAGAAGGCAATTTCTTTCACAACCCACACCCCTACCATCCAACCCAAGAGGTTCGCTACGTTTGGTGACTTAACAGCGATGCCCGAGTTTGTTTAGATCTTGGCAGCGGATGCGTTTGCTCATCTACTTCGTGGCTGGCCGGATCGGGAGAGACTGGGTGAAAAATACCTCTTTAGCCAGACTCTCTCCAGCTTTCGCTTTGCAAAGCAGTAGTAGGGTTGGGTTCATTCGTCCTACCTCCCCCCCCCCTCTTAATGTGAAAAACATACATACAATATAATACATGAAAACTAACTTTAACAATAAAGTAAAAATCTGAAGCGGTAAAAACTTTCATTCAGCAATAAAATGCTTCATAATCATAATATTTTAAAATCATTACACCGTAATTTTTTTTAATAAAACGCCTAGTAAAAGATCTCCTTTCTCTACTGTGTTCAGCAAAATATATTAAAAGTTTTATTTGAGTCGGTGATATTTTTTTAGATGGCGCTATATAAATAAACCAAATGTATCACATAGCACTCTTTTTAGGGTGAATTGCCTTAAACAACAACAAAAAACAAAATTTATTATTTATGGCTTGTATTTTGAATTGAGAGGGTTACCAAAATACTAGTAAGTGATTTTTTAAAATTCATGTTTGACAAACTTTCCGATGTTTATTTATTTAACCCTCCGTCAGGCGCAAAGCAAATCGTAACACAGTCGGGCTCAATTCATGTGTGAGATTATATTTTAGAAAAAACACATCAATATAGACATTTTCCTTAAATTTTTCTATTTTTTTTATTATGAGTGGTGGAGGAGGAGGAAAAGTCAGGAGGCTACGTCCCTAGATCGGCGATATTTACCCTTTGGCACAAAAATAACAGATCACTTCATCTCACAGATTAGTTGCGCCCGACGGAGGGTTAATAATCAATTAAAACTTGTGTATCCACACCGATCACCCTTTTGAAACGCGGTAATATATCTAAAATCCAATAATATTCTGACTACAACAAAAAATACGGGTTAACGTGAATTATCATGAGTTTTTGATTAAATTTGTTGTGGCTGACACTTCGTAAATAAAAATATTTTTAATAAAAAAAAATTGTTACTTGGGTAAATTCTTGAAAAATTTTTTTATGTTTCATTTTTGACTGAATATATATTTACCTCCATGCGCATCACGAAAGAAAAAAATTATTAATCGAAATAAAATCAGTTGTTTCAAATATTCTTAAAATTTCTTGAAATTATAGTTTAGGTCTTAGCGGCACATGGGTTTGCCCACTTACTGCGTGGCGGATCGGGAGAGACTAGTTGATGGACTTCAGCCGGACTCTCTCGATCCATCGCCTCGTACCACGGTGAGAGATGGATTCATTCACTCTTGAACATGTTGACCCCCGATTCCTACCCACCTCTCATACCTTTTTTCTTTCCAGAATTTCCTATCCTTTCTTTCCCTAAAAAGATCAACCACACAGCATCCCCGAAGATGACACAGGTCCCGAATTTGTTTTCTTCAGGATATCTTGTGTGGAGCTATTAATGTAAAAAAAGTATTTTATTCATAACCTGTTCATAAAAAATACGAGTTCTACTTAGAGTTTTGCGAATTTTAAATAATAAAAAATGTGATTTTTTTCATCTAGAGCCAAATTGTTTACCGAAATAATTGAATTCCTAACATGGCTGACCAAAAATGTACACCGATGATTTTTTTAATACTATGTTATTTACAAGCATTACCTACTCTAAAATAGATTATAATATCCTACGTACAATTTTCGTTATTTATTTTGAGGGTGTTATTCCGTGTTGCGCTACGTACTTCTTAGGCGACGTATCGGACAGCGTTACAGTGTCCATCATCAGAGCAGATGTGTGCCTGATGATGGCTAAAGAAGGAGGTAGCGCAACACGGCATAACACCCCAAAAACAAATAACGAAAATACTTTTGGCCCTGAAATCCAAAAACGTATCTATAATACACGTAATACATATAGGTATGTATGTAATAATTATACCTCTGCAGTTTGTATGAAAACGATGTATGGTTTGTAGTACTAATAACAGTAGCATTTTCCGTTTTCTGAAACACCAAAGTCTCCCCATCCCAGAAATCCTGAAATAAAAATTAAATTATCGTCAACAATAAACTACTCGTCAAAATAAAGCAATCTGACTTGAATTGAATGCGCCTAAGTAAATCAGGTTTAATAATCCGAACCGGGATAATAACATTTCCTTCATAAAAGGGTTAATTAAATCCATCTCTGCAGATTTCTATGCCGGCTTAGCCAGACACGAAAATCCCTCCATAAACTCGTTATCTTTATATGACGTGAAGTTTCCCCCCCGAAATAAAAATGTCCGAAATTGGTCCAGCGAACCGAGTGTCTCACAAATTCAAATGTCTGTTTTCGTACATAATGTTGTATACAGAGGGTTTAACTTACAGCATCAAATGTATTTTGGTCCTCAAATTAATCCAGGCAATAATTATTTACGTAAGAAAACTATTATTTATTTATTGTTCAATTTATTCACAGATATAATTGTGTACTAAAAACATGTTGTGTAAAATAATCACACAACGGTGTCCTAAAATAAACTTCGGCAAATAATCCGTGCTAATCATCTGTGCGTTGAGTCCATACAGGATTTCAAGAATTTTTGCGATTATGTCTGGTCATTAAAGTACTTCTACGCATAACTCCATTGATAGTGACAATATATTTTTTTAAAAAAGAGGATCAACTCCAATCGAGTTAGCCAACAATATTAAAAGAGTTTAAGAAAGAATTCAAAACCTGAATTTGGACTTGAGGCCAAAATACCCAACCAAACTCAACGTATAAAAATTTTGGTTTGTAACCTAGATAGCGTCTATATCGGATATAATTATCCGAGACGCTATATTGGTTATAAATCAGTTCTTTGAACGATTGTCTCCAATGAAAAAAGGTAGTTATCCACGATATGTAAAAATTAGTCGATGATAATATTGTTAATTATAAAATTTGAAAATATGAGTTTGACAATTATGACGGTTTGATGGAAGGTGGCAATTGCTAAATTGGAATAAGCGCACGTGCCGGTTAGACGAGAGATTCTAGGTTCGAGTCCAAGTTGCGACCATTATCTTTTTCTATTTTTCTATTCTCTTTCATATTTTCGTTTAGATTATAAGTGTTATCTTCTTCTTCAATAATTTTTAATTAACTCACAAATAATATAATTAATTATCCCAGTTGCCTATGTATTGAAAGAACTAGTGTATTATATCAAGGGACCGAAACTTTAGGAAATTTCTTCGGTGACTTTGAGACTTGATATAAATCATTCAGGGGAAAAGATATATAGGGGTTAAGACACACAAACTGGAATTCAGACTGTACACGCAACCTTACCGGCTTTTGTGACAGTTTGTGCGTGAACTAGTTCTACATTCAACGCAGTGACCTTTTCCATACAACTTTATACGAACTGTCACACTATCCATTTCCTTATAAACCCAAACAGCCATTAGGTACCAGTACACGACTATTTATAACTACTATTCCTCACTAAAATCTTCATGATGTACTTTGTTGGGCTTTCACGTGGATTAAATTATTTTAAGTAAGTACTTACCCTATATTCTTATTGGGTGTGTTTGTGATAATATGTTTTCTTTGTGATTTTAACCTTATAACAGCAACTGTACTGGCTGCTAAACTAAATACATCAACTTCTTAAGTAATTATTCCAAATTCACTTTGTAGCAGCATTTTTATAAAATGAAAATGATTAACTTTGTTTAAATCACTATCTGATAATTGTTTAAATGGAGTAACTTAAGTGTTATTTATATTTTTAAAGTATCAAATATTATTTATACTTTAAAATAAAACGATAACTTTGTAAACACCACTTTTATTTATATACTTTACGCCACCGGGTTTCGCTACAACCGTAGTTTCTTCAGGGCAGTATAATACTAAGATTGTTCCCTATTGACAAAGAACACTCCCGTTCCCTTCCCAATTCTCCATCTATACTTATGCCTTCTTCCTCCTTCACTTGAGTAGTCCAGCCCATTTTGTTGAATCATGTATTTATCTATAACATGTACATGTAACTTAATGTTAGTAGAGTATTATACTGGCCTGTAAAATAAAATAAAAGTGGTGTTTCCATAGTTTAATTAAATTAGATTGTAAATAAATATCTACACTCTCAAATTCAAAGTTAGTCAATATTCACCACTAACAAAAAATGTAAGTAATTTATTTCAGTGCAGAAATTCTGGGATAAACTACCTTATGTTTTCCTCTTTGTCCATAATACTAATGGAGGGAAATAATTATATCACAACTTAATCATGTTCAATTTATCTTTAAACAAATATAAAATGTTGTTGCTGAAACAGTTCAGTCATGTACAATAAATACGGCATTATTTCTAGTATACTTATGTAAAAGTCTCTAAAAAGGGCGTAATAAATAAAAAAAAAATGAAGTCACAAAACGTACTTACGTAAATCAATTTGTGTGCATTATTTAGAATTGTTTTTTGACTCAAGAAATCAATTAACTAAACATGTTTTATAATAATGTTTTTAGCTTCACTCCTATCAACCAACACATATTCTAATTAACTGGAAAATTAATTAGATTCGCAATCTACGTACAATTTCCAAAGAATGTTCTAAAACTTAAACCAACTCGATGAAGAGTAATTGTATTATTTTGTATTTTAAGATGGGTTATTTCATCCCTTTAAAGAACCCTTTATAACATAATCCAAACAAAGGGCCAACCCCAAGTCTTCGACAATTAAGTATATATTTTCATAAACATTGAAACCTAGGACCCCACAGCATAGTAAATATGGCGCCAAAACTTGTTAAAATCTTTAACCTCTTAAATTAGCTGAAAAATGTTGCTTTGGCGTCTTGCCATTATGCTAACACGAGTTTGCAAGATAATAAAATGATTGGCGTGAACACATAAAAGATCTATTGTAAATTGAATAAACGCAAACAAATCAGATTATTTTAGTTTTTCCTTGAAAAACAGTTAAATTAAAATTTTACAACTTTCTTTAGAGAATCAACATAACAACTACGATTCCATTAAATGTTTTGATTTTAGGTTTTATTGACACGGGATATTTGGCACCGGAAGTTACTTAAAATGTTTAAGTTTTACCTACCCATCAAATTGTCAATTTGATAATTATAATATTGTTTATAATAGCATTAACTCTTTATGTTGTAAATCTTTATGTAATTCCTCCAAATTGTTATCAGGTACCTGGTTTATTCTTTTCAATACTTACAACTAACTTACCTGCTGATCTCACAGTAAATCCGAATATATTATGCGTTACCAGGTTAATTCGGTTAAACCGAGTATAATATTGTATGCTACCAGGTTACCTTTTCTATTTTTATTTTGTTGGTTATGTAATTATGTACATTTATTGGAATAATATTATGAACTAAACCTGTCAATTTGTCTGTCCTGGAACGGGAAACTTTCCTAGTTGGACAGACAAAGCTGCCTAATATGTTATTTGTACTTTCTTTTGTATTATAAATAAAAAAAAAAAAATAAAAATAAAAAAATAATGCCTTCAGAGGCCGAAAAAGCTGTCACATATAATAATAATTACATTGCAGAACTGTTTGTAAATAATAACCTGTTGTTATAAATTAAATAATAATATTATTGAATACATAAAATAAATAAGAAAAAGGGGAACCGGCTTCTTGTGTGGCGTGTAAAAAAAATCATAATTTACAATAAAAACATGTGAATTTGTAACAGACCTCTTTAAATTTATTTTATTCACACTCCACTGGTTTCGGAAGAACCCTTCCTTCGTCAGGAGAATATTAGAATAGACACTTTAATTTTATTTTATTGACACTACTAGTATCGGAAGAACCCTTCCTTCGATAGGAGAAAATTAGAACTAATATTCAGTTTTAATATTATCCTGACGAAGAGTTCTTCCGTAACCGGTAGAGGGTCAATAACTTAAAATTAAAGGGGTCTATAACCTATAACTAAGTTACATGTTTTTATTGTAAAAAATCTTTCTTTTTTTATTTCATTTTATTTTATTGGAAAAACGAACTATCACAATATTTTATAATGTGTAGTAAAATAGGTGTAGTAATTGAACCAATACTAGGTTTTTTACTTATGTTTCTTAATTATTAGTGAATGTACAAGATAAGGGTGTTACGATAGTATGAAGAGGAGGGGAAGGGGATGGTCTATATGGTTGATTTAGAGTTAAATGTCTATCGGTGGCCGAGTTGGCATCGCATTTGCGCCGTTTGTGGAATTCCTCGACTGGCTAAGTCCTCCATTACGACACAAGCAAGTTTTTCCGATAATGTGGTGGTAGTACGGAATTTTCAAATATTGTCAGATTAATCGTAACCCGGGAATGTTTGTCTCTCTTAAAAAAAATGTATCGTCAAAAAAAAATCAGAGCATGCAATTCCCACGCAGTATAAGTGAAACTATTAAGCCAATAGATGTCGCTTTCTTTTCTTTTGCCTGTTTATTTTAAAGCGGTTTGAAGATTAAATATTGATTAAAAAAAATATATATATTTGGATTTGGTAGGTTTCGAACCACCGTTCTCTGAATGTCTCTCTGGGCGCTGAAAGTCAAGCGCTTCATACCGCTCCGCTATTGGAGGCCCGTGCGTAGTCGTGAATTTACCGCATTATATTTGAAACGAGGACCGTCAAGTAATAAATTTTTGTGACACATTTCCGTTTCATCCGAATTTCAAATCACTAAGGTGGCTTAGTGATTTCGCTTCAATAAATTAAACTAACCTATAAATTTGATTTCTCAAATAACCGTACAGATTTTTCTTAAGACATCGTATTTTCTTTTTTCTTCACGAAACTTTGACTCTTTATTTTTGTCATGACGATAATGAATATGACACAATCGTTTTATTTTACCTTCCATCAAACTTGATCAAATTCTTTCAGTTTTATTATTAGTTCAACCTAATTTAATCTTTATCAGAGTTGACTCTCGTTGATCTCAACCTGCTTTCGTAAAGAAAGTTTCAGTCTTTTCCGTTAATGTCATCAGCGTCAGAGCGCGCTAACATTGTTTCGAAAATATCTTTAATGGGATTGGAAATATGTGCATCACTTCATCTAATAAAGGAAAAAACACACTTGAAAGAACACATTGTGTTTTTCGTAAAGACTTTAAGGAGTTAACACTACGTAGTTTGAGTTGTAAAGCGCCCTTTTGTGATTTTCTCACGAAAACGGCGTTGTACAATTGATCAAAATATATATTTTTTAATTATATTTCAACTTAGAAAAAATGTTATTTCTAAATATACGAAACCACTGTTGTATCTTTTTTTTATTTTCACTTGAAAAAGGTATTTCGCGTTTTATTATAATATCCACCGTCTGTTTTTATATCACTACTTCAGAATTATTTTATTCATTTATTATCGGATCCGTGAAAAATCACATGATGTAAAATGTATCATTTATATATTTTTTACATTAACGTCATACAGGCGGCCCTGACGAAAATAATTCCCCTCGTGGCTTGTGTCATCTTGTGGGATTCTGTGTGGAGAGTCTCTTTAGGAATAGAAAGTGAGAAGGAAAACGCATGAGAGGTGGGTAGGAATCTAATAGACAGTGTGTCCAGGAGTGACAGACATATGAATCCATCCCTTCGGTGCAAGGCATTTTTCCGAGAGAGTCCTACTGGAGAGGTCAAAAAGTCTCTCTCAACCAGTCACTCCCGATCCGGCCTGCCACGTCGTTGTGAGCAGCCGCCAATACGACAAACCTCACCTCATGAATCCGGGCTCCTCTGCTAAGTCACCAAAAGTAGCGAACTTGGGGTGACCCATGATAGAGGTGTTGGTTATCCAATAAATGGTTCCCAGGACGGCGGTACCCCTACCCGCATCCTAAATTTTAAAATTGTGTGTTTTACCAAAAAAGTATTTTCTCGCCTTTAAAAGACGAAATTTACCTAAGGCGGGAATGAGTACCGCCACCCCGAGAACCTTAATTGAATAACCAACACCTCTGTCATAGGTCACCCAAGTGGTTCGCTACATTTGGTGATTTAGCAGGGGTGCCCGGGTTCATGGGGTGAGGTTTGTCTAGGTCTCATGGCCTCCAGTGTGGAATTCATGTAAAAAAAATGTTGAAAGATTATGAGATATGTTAAATCATCAGTTTCATTATTGAAAATTTAAAGTTCTTTGAACTTGAGTACGCTGGAACACATTTCAAATCACGGACCCGTTCACCGACAACCGAAATTTATATGTTTAATGATGGGTTTTTTTTACATGGGAATATTAGTTCGTACCAAAGATATTGAAATACAAAAGAGACATGCTATGGTGTCCGCGCAACTGTCGACGGACTACGACCCAATTAGAGTAGTTTGCATACGAAAAGAATTTGTTCATTTCGTTGATTTTTTTAAGGTGTGCATTAGTATTGGTTAACAATATAGTTTGAATACGGAAAGAATTCGTTAATTTAGTTTAACGTTCGTTTGCTTTATTCATTCATTTAGTTTATTTATTAAATGGTAAACATATCGGCGACACCCGGAAGCGCATTCCCACCTAGTAAAAACTGCAGATAGCACATCTATTTATATTTTGGTTCGTACATTCCTTTAAAACGAATTTAAGGTATCAAATAAAAATGATCAACTTACTGAACCAGATTAATTTATCAGAAAATCTGAAATGCGTCATAATACTCGCAAGTTCACGCAGTAATGTAAAATTATGTATAAAAATTAAATTTACATATAAATATTGTGTTGCAATTACGTTTTCTCTCGATGGTAATAATTTCTTAATAGAGAAGTTGCATCCTCCTTCTCCCCCCTCCCGCGAGCCCCTGCCCCTCCTTCATTCCCCATGCCAACCTACCGTATTCCTCTCCCCCTCCCGCCTTCCTTCCCTGCTGCTAAAGTATATGAAACACACACATTTTTCAAACAACACCTATTGTAAAATTTTAATAGAAATTTCATAACGCCCAAGTGTAAATAGAAACCTTCACGGGCGTGAGCACAACAACTCACCAAAGTTTCATCACAATAGGATGAATGCATAGGAAATAACTTCATGATGCCAGAGCTCACTATTATATAAAGAAACAAATCGCGGGCATGCACTTATCAAATCACTAAAATTTCATCGCAATCGGATAAATAGTTTAGGAACGCACAAGGGACAAACAAAGAAACATTCATTTGTATATTTCATTCATTTACATTCAACAAACTGCAAATAAGGGTATGAAAACATTAGGATTTGTATTAAGAATAATTAAAAACTTTGAATTGTTACAAATCATTAAACTACTGTACACATCCCTTGTTAGAAGCCTAATAGAATATAACGCCATAGTCTGGTCGCCCTTCTACAAAATTCATATTCATACTATTGAAAGAATTCAAAGAAAATTTCTACGTTTTGTAAATTTTAAACTTAACGGACGTGTTGCTCTCCCTCATTGTTAAATTATAAAATGTCTAGCTATGTACAATGCCCCGGTGCAACCAATAAAGCTTGTGTGCCAAGTTTGCACCGGGAGCCATTCTAGCCTCCTATATTTCTCTATGTTATATGTTATACCCCTGAGAAGGGCCATTTTTTCCTGCTCCAAAGGATCGTTTCCTGCTCCAAAGGATCGGTTCCTGCTCCAAAGGATCGGTTCCTGCTCCGAAGGATCGGTTCCTGCTCCAAAGGATGGGCCCTTGTGACGGCCCTTTTCAGGGCCTTTTCGTTCTGACCACGGTTCATGAATACCGTGCCGCCAGCAACTACTCTTTTTTACCATTGCTAAAATGTTATTTTCTTTACACAACAAATGCCCCGGTGCAACAAGTAAAAATTGTTTACCAGGTTGCCACCGGGAGACATATTAAAATCATTGTCATTTCGCCCTCAGGGCTATTTCTCCGGCTACAAAGCCAAAAAACCAGTTTGGGCGTCCCTATTAAGGGCCTTTATATTGGTCAAAAATACACCATATTTTAATATAACTTCGTTTAAACACCCCGTAGGACGCTGAAACTAAGACGTTTCAGTGCAGAGTCCTACGGGGCATAGAGCCATAAATAAACATTGCAACTCTTAAACTGCCAGCGCTATCAGCACTTGAGCAGATTTTCGAGACTTTAGCATCATTTCACTTTTTCTCCATTTTAAAAATCCCAGGACCTCGTAAAGCGACGGAACCAAAAGGTTTCGATAGCCAAGCTTACGGGGGACCTGGGAAAAATATTAACTTCTTTGTAACTATTCAAACACTTTGTTAAATAACAAATACCTACCGACAAAAAGTCAAACTTCCTTAAAATCAACCCAAACTCGTCAAACAAAAAATCTACGAATGTAGAACATCCGTAGAAACACTGTAGTATTAAGGAAAACATTGTAAATTTGTAAATACATTAACCTGACCTGTATAATTATTGTAAAAACCTAATTTTAATCGACCACTTTCAAGGAAATGGTCGGCAAAACCAGCGGCAACAGAAAACCGCCCCTTATATGCAAAACGGGATAGGTAAAATCCCCCACTCTAAAATTGTACCACGTGACCGTTTTTTCACCCGAAAACGGGTATAAAAGGCGTGATTTTTTGGGTAATAAATCAGTTATTCTTCAACATTCAAACAAGTCTTTTATTTACTCCACAAGTGGTCCAGACACCTACCTCTGGAAGTCTGCGACCTGCTGCCAGCTGCTGCCTCCTGCCGAAGTTCTGCCTGAACGGGAACTCGGTGCCTACCGCTGCAGTCGGCCCTGACTCTGGGCACTGCAAGGCACCGCTCAGGCAGAAACGAGGCGCATCCAGGGCCATACCACTGGATGTAGGGAGGCCAGCCAGCTACTACAACCATCATCAGCGTGAGCTAGTGGAAGGCGTGCACAAAACCGGTGCCCCTTATTTTACAGTCTTGTAAAGGCTTGATACGTCTGTTACAATCCCTTTAGAGCACATAAATTACCCGTCGTTAATGAATACTTTAAATATTCCAACATTAGAAAATAGACGAAAAACAAACGACCTAACCTTTTTATTAAAATTATTAAACTCTAAATTCGACAGTTATGAACTCCTGCAATTAATAAATCTACATGTACCTACATGAACAACTAGACAAACATTGACATTTTATATGACATTTATATTTATATTTCAGTACTAAATTAAATAACTAATTGTGTGTACAAGTGCTCCTAAATATAAAAAAAAACAGTAAAAAATAAACGCCAAACAAGTGCAAAAATATAATTGTTAATGAATTCATAAAATCAGAAGTATATAAAAGTGAATTTCGCCACTTAGTATACCAGTTCGGTAGCAACGTGGTTTAATGCGCCTCCAACTCGTGAATTGGCCGCCCGCTAGTTCCAGCCCGAGTTCAATCCTCACTCCGGCGAAAAGAATTATAAAAATTCCTTTTTATTAAATTAATACTTACACCAACTACATACAAACAGAGTGCAGCCCGAGTTCGACCCTCACTCCAGCGAAAAGAATTATTGAAATTCTTTTTTATTAAATTAAAACATTATTATTATAATTAATTAGCCGAGACGCTACACGCTAACCTTCTACTGCGCCATCTATTGCAAAATATCAAAAACATTACTAGAAGAAATAATACTTAAAAAAATGAAAAACTCAAGATCAGGGAGGCAGAATACGGATAGCAATGAAAAAATCGGTTTTTCATCTGATGACTTCATGTCCCTAATGGAAAAAAAGTTTGAAGAATTAAAACAAGACGTTTTTAAGAAAATAGAAAATGAAATGAGTGAACTTAAAAATAATGCAGATTTTATTAGTTCGCAATACGATGAACTTTTAAAAACGTTCAAAAATGTGCTAGGTCTAAAAAAGGAAAAAGACCAGCTAAAGGAGGAAAACTCTATAAAAGACAAAAAAATTAAATCCATTGAAATGAGACTGGCTGAAAGAGAACAGGAAGCGATACGTGATTTTATTGAAATTACTGGTGCCGACGAACGACCCGGTGGACAACCAGCTGATGCGGCAATTCGAGTGGTGGGCACCCTCGGATTAAAACTTATTTCGACTGACTTTCAACATGCATTACGCTCTTACGATCCCAGACCAGGCGCGCCAAAAAGAATTTCAATTGAAGTACAGGATTCGACTAAGCGTCAAGCTCTATTAGCTCTGAGAACTAAGGCTAAGATTTATAATGTCGAAAACAAAAATAAAATTTTTATTGGCGAACAAATGACCCCATACCTCAAAGAACTCATGTGGAAAGCAAAGGTGAAAGCAAAAAGTTTCAACTTTTCTTACGTATGGTTTAAAAACGGTAAGATCCTGATCAAAAAGAATGATGAAACAAGAGTCTTCAACATCAAGCATGAGGATGACCTTTTTAAGCTCTCAAGCCAAGAAAATGCAATTGAGATCGACTAATAATTGAGAAATAGTAACACTTTATATATATTATGTGTATGTTATTTAAAAATAGAAATGGATGATTACATTATTCAACAACTAGAAAAAAAATTTAACGTTCAAAATTTAATTTGTGACAACACAAATGACTTTAACAAAATACTTGAAATGACTCCAAACTCCTTTACCGTAATACATTTAAACATACGATCCATAAAGAAAAATTTTGACCATTTTCTAGTAAACCTAAATTTATTAAAAATAAAACCAGACATAATCATACTGACTGAAGCCCATTTAAACACTAACTCGATCATTCCAACTCTCCCCAATTACATCAACTTTCAAAGTTCACATTATATTAATAAGAATAGTGGTATTGTAATATACACTAAAGCAATATATAGGGACGTATGTTTTGCTGAAATAAATATGACCAATGCAAACTGTATTATTATAAAATTGAATATTAATAATAAACTGCATATACAAATAATGACAGTCTACAGGACACACTCAGCTGTAATACAAACTTTTATAACCGAACTGAATGATATTATCCTAAACAATAAATGTGCAAACAATTTTCTAATTGGTGATATTAATATAAACATTGCTGAAAATAACCATACTATTGAAAAAGACAATTATATAAACATGATGACCGCTTTAAACTTTAAACCCTGTATAAATAAGTATACTAGAGAATTTAACAATCAAATGCCATCGTGTATTGATCATATATGGTGTAATTCCAACTACACTGATAATCCCCAAACAATAATATGGAGAAACAACATAACGGACCATCATACATGTATACTAAACCTCAATATAGAAAAACAAAAAATAAATGATAATAGTAATGACTCTGCCATTCCAAAAATAAAAATAAATCAACAAGAACTATATGAAAAACTGTCTCACGAATCGTGGGAATCTGTACTTACCACAGAAGATGTGAATATAAGTGCATCACAATTTCATGACACCCTTCAAAAACATATAAAAGATTCAAGCTATGAAATACCGAACAAAGCATATAAAAATAAATTTCATAAACTTAAACCATGGATCACTCATGGCCTCGTGGTTTCTATACGAGAAAAAGAAAAATTATTTAAACTAACTAAAAAATATCCACTAAATAATCCAATCATCTCATACTTTAAAAAATACAGAAACAAACTAACGGCACTAATTAAAACTACCAAAGAGGAATTTTATAAACAAAAGGTATTGAATTCAGGAAACAACAATAAACAAATTTGGAAAACAATAAATGAAATAA
Source organism: Limnephilus marmoratus (assembly GCA_917880885.1). Classification (NCBI taxonomy): domain Eukaryota; kingdom Metazoa; phylum Arthropoda; class Insecta; order Trichoptera; family Limnephilidae; genus Limnephilus; species Limnephilus marmoratus. The sequence continues at coordinate 64,344,657 of OU862908.1, forward strand.
TTGATAAAAAAAGGAAAACCAGTGACATTTTAAAGCTACGTATTAATAACAATATGGTACAAGTTTTGGATAACCCTAAACAATGTGCAAATGCCTTCAATACATTTTTTTCTAATGTCGGAAAAAATCTCGCAAGCAAAATAACTAATATCGTAGATAATACCACATCTACCGCAGAAAATGATGTAACATCATAAAAAAAAACCATAGGAAAATTCGATACGGTAACTGAACAAGAAATTGTTGATATAATAAAAAACCTAAAAACTGAATCAGCACCAGGGTTTGATGGGATCACCGTTGAAAATCTAAAGACACATCTTAACTTTTTGAAAAAGCCTATTACATATATCATAAACAATAGTCTTAAAAAGGGAATCTTTCCATCAATATACAAAAAAACTATTATTACACCGATTTATAAATCAGGTGACTCTAAAGAAATTAATAACTACCGACCTATATCAGTATTATCAAATATCTCAAAAAATTTTGAAAAGGTAGCTAAAAGGCAAATACAAAATTTTATTGGAATTAATAATATACTGAGTGACCAACAATTTGGTTTTCGCGCAAAAATAACCACACAGGACGCAATCATAGATTTAACAACAAAAATACATCAAGCACTAGACAAAGGCAAAAAATCTCTTGCATTTTTCATAGACCTAAGGAAAGCCTTTGACAGTATAAGTCACAAAAAATTTCTATACAAGCTTAACGAAATCGGAATTATAGATAACGCTAGCACATGGATAGAAAGTTTCCTAAACTCTAGAAATCAATATGTAAAAATAAATAAACATTCTTAGTGAACCGAGTACAAGCGACTTTGGAATACCACAAGGCACGATTTTGGGCCCTCTTCTATTCATCTTGTATGTTAATAATATCTTTGAATTACCAATAACAGGAAAACTTGTTTCATATGCAGATGATACTGCAATTATATTCCAAGCAAATTCATGGAATGAACTTGAAACAACTGCTAATCATGATATTAATATCTTGAAAGAATGGTTTGACGAAAATTTATTAACATTAAACATTGAAAAAACCTATTATATACCTTTTAGTATAAATAACAAAAAATCTCCTCCTATCGCCATAAATATTAAAATTCATTCAAAAAAATGTACCACTAAAATATTAGCATGCCAAAATAATGACTGTCTATTCATAGCAAATAAAAAAGAAATAAAATATTTGGGTGTAATAATAGATAGTAACCTTAAGTGGAAGACTCAAATTACCAATACTATAAATAGATTAAGAAAACTTATATACATATTTATTAATTTAAGGAATATACTTAACTTAAAAATTCTTAAAAATATATACTATGCTCTAGCCCATTCGATAATACAATACGGTATCGTTGCATGGGGAGGAGCTTACAAAACCTCAATTTTACCGTTGGAAATTACTCAAAGATTAATTATCAAAATTATTACTAAGAAACCATCAAATTATTCAACCTCTCAACTTTTTCAAGACTTTCAAGTCACACCTCTAAGAAATACATATATAAAAAATACACTGCTTCAAATACACAAAGACTATTCTAAGAAGTCGCACCACGCCATGGTCCGCGTTGAGAGCAATAGGCAAAACACAGTGGGTCGCTTGTGTACGCCATTAATGCATACCAGTTTTGCACAACACTACTACACGTACAATGGAGTGGTGTGGTTTAATCAACTAGCAATAGAGCTGAGATTAGAATCTGACTACAATAAATTCAAAAATAAATTAAACAATAATATCTTAAATAATTTAGCCACTTAGAACCGCATTAACCTTAAATTAACAATACTTTTTCAAAAATTTATTTTATATAATTATTTTTTTATTTTTTATATTATTTATTTTTTTTTACACATTTGATTTATGTGAGTACGTAAATATAATGTATGTGTTATAATTTTTAATTTTATTTAATTTAATTTTTTTAATTAAAAAAAAAAATATATATATATTTTCTCTTCCCTTTACACACGAGTAGTTACACTCTTGAAAGGTTATATATTATATACATATATATGTTTATACTGTTTCTAATCAATGTTGCATGATAGTATTTAATGATTTGAGTTTAATCCGATTGTAGCCTGAAAATGCAATTACTCATGATTATATTACATGTATATGTATATAAAAACTAATAATAAAAAAAAATATATATATATACGTACATCTCATTCGAACTGTGATTTATATTCTCCAATACAACGTTTGCATAGTCTTGGTAACAAATACTTAAACAATCTGGATGTATTTGACAATAATTTGAACTTAGCAAACTTCAAACGCCATATGTGCCAACTATTTATTTCTACCTATCCCATAAACTAATGAGAACAATAATTTTAAGCATTACCTACTTTTTGTCAACTCCTATATTTTATAGACTATATTTTGTTTCTTATATTATTTTATGTTACCTGTATTTTTTTAACGCCTATATTTTATGTAACCTAAATTTTTAATTTTTTTTTAACCCTTATATTTTATGAAACTATTATTTTGTTTTTAACAAATATTATGTTACGTGTATTGTGTATTATACTTTGTAAACCCACTTTTTTTACTGTAATTAAAAAAAATGTACTGCATTCTATGTAAAAGCCCTATGGGCGTTTAAATAGTAATTAAAAAAATGTACTGCATTCTATGTAAAAGCCCTATGGGCGTTTAAATAAATAAAATAAATAAATATATAAATATATATATTGATTATTGTAGCTAATAAAACCTACTTATTTAAAAAGATGCACGTGCTTGCTTACTTGTAGAATCAATTTTTAAGTTGTACATGATTAAAGATTGTAAAAACCCAGAACAGACATTACTTATAGAGGAGTGTGACGAAAAAAAACATAATGTTAAAAAAATATATATGGAACGCTTAATTGCCAGCTATGAAAATGTTAAAAAAGCAATTATCCTTTCCAACAAAGTTTCAACCAAATGAAAATTGTCTTTCCTATTGTGTTGTCAATTGTTTACTTTACTGTGAGTAAGCTTAATGAACTTTCCATTAGTTTTCTATTTTCATCTCTTAAGAAAATCTCATGTTAACATGTCGGAAACACGATTTTCGGAAGTTGAAACGCAAATAAATACATTATCTCTTTTCTATGGAGGATTAATTGGCAATCTACCATCACTTGTCTGTTTATCTATTTACCCGTATTTTGTTTCCTTTGTAGAAACTTCTTTGTGACGTAAGTAGAAATATAGAGATGTTTATGTTACTTTAAAAAGTTTGTGTTGCTTAAATGTCTTCGAGGATATTGAAAATAATTAAAAAAACAACAAAAAAAATGGAAGGACGCTGCATAGTACAACTCATCTTTAAATGAAAGCTATTTTTTAAGGACAGAAAATATGATATATTTTAATACATACTTATGCATGTAATATATTATAATGAAACAAATATAAAACTTATTTCCACTTTAATTTATTGACCGTAACCGGTCTGATCCTGTTAAGGCCATCTTCAGACTGGTACAAATTATTCATAACTCACGGTTTATATACAAAAATATGGGGGAGGGGGAGAGGGGTGGTGTACAAGGATTTTATTCGAATATATGGGTGTTCTTACAATTGTTACTAAGTGGTCTTTGGCTGTTTAATTTCTAATTATTTTGGTTTTTTCCAGTAGGCTTAATTACCTCGGCCTTGTGGCTTTACTCCAATATGGTGATGACCTAATTTTTATTGTTGTCAAATCGTTATTATATTTATGATTATGTGGAATTTTTAAGGGACCCATGTTTTACATTGGAGTTGGAATAATCTTATAATGGTCATTATAAATGAATGGACATGGACATCACCTGGCGGCAGATACCATAACCAAATAGACCATATCCTAATTGAAAGAAGAGGGGCGACCAGTATCACAAATGTAAGAAGCTACAGAGGAGCTAACTGTGATTCGGATCACTATTTGGTAATAGTATCCTATAGATGCAGAATAGCAAGAGATAAAAGGTCTAATCAGCCAAGTATCCCAAAGCTAAACACCGAGGCTCTAAAAACACCAGAAGGATTGGAAAGTTATCATGACTCATTGTCAACAAACCTACCAAACCAACTGAGTGATCAGCTCTCCCCAAATGATTTAGAAGAGGATTGGACCAATCTGAGAGATGCACTGCTGACAGCGGCGGAATCAGGCATTGGAAATAGACCAAGACAGGCTAGAAATCCCTGGTTCGATGAGGAGTGCATACAAAGCGTCTGCAAGAAAAATGTTCTAAAAAAATTATGTATAGAAAGAGGAACTAGAGCAAAAAGACAAGCCTACGAACAAGCACGAAGAGATGCTAACAATTTAATTAAAAGAAAGAAGAGATTGTATTTTAACAACATATTGTTGAAAATGGAATATGACTTTGCAAATAACAATCCACATGAGGCATATAAAGGCGTCAATGTATTTAAAAAGGGCTTCAAACACAACACATCTCTGTGCAGAGATAGTAATGGAGACATAATAGGAGATAAGGAAAAGATCAAGACTAGGTGGAAAGAATATTTTCAGCAGCTCTTAAATCCCAATAACAACCTGACAGTCGAACCAACTCACATTCCGGACGAGCTAAATAGTGATGAAACAACGAGAGCGCCATCAATGGCAGAAATAAGGGCTGCCCTAAAGAAACTGAAAAACAATAAAACTCCGGGAGGAGATAATATCCCTGCAGAGCTCTATAAATATGGAAACAAACAACTGAAGAAGCTGCTACACAATCTCATTGTGAAAATATGGACCGCCGAAAGAGTACCAGAAGAATGGAAAACTAGCACAATACGCCCCATACATAAAAAGGGACACAAATTGAAGTGTGAAAATCACAGAGGAATATCGTTACTTTGTACAGCGTATAAAATTTTCACAATGATTTTGAAAGAAAGACTAGAATATTACTCAGAAAACTTACTAGGAGAATATCAGGCAGGTTTCAGGAGGGGGAGATCCACCACTGATCAACTCTTCACTACTCGACAAATCCTGACAAAATGCTGGGAATTCGATATAGATATATATCAACTATTTGTTGACTTCAAACAGGCGTACGACAGTATAGATAGGGAAAAAATATATGAAATACTCCTAAATTTTGAAATACCGCCCAAAATAGCCAAGCTTGTAAAAGCAACAATGGTCGGCTCACGGTGTCGAGTAAGGATAGGAGGTGAAACAACGGAGGATTTTAACGTCTCCCAGGGGCTGAAACAAGGTGATGGCTTAGCACCCACCCTTTTCAATATTGTACTGGAGCACGTCGTGAGGAAGACAATGATCAGAACCGACTCAAACATCTGCTACAGAAGCAATCAAATAGTTGGCTACGCAGATGATCTTAACATTGTCGGAAGATCCCTACAGGCTGTAAGAGAAGTGTTTGACCCTTTAGAGACTGCGGCAAGAGAGGTGGGTTTGGAAATCAATGAAAATAAAACAAAAATCATGATGCAAACCAGAACCCCTCACCGCAGAATAAAAGACAAAGTAAAATTTAAAGACAATTATAATTTCGAAGTGGTCGAAGAGTTTACCTACCTGGGCTCCATCATAACGCAGGACAATGAAGACCCAGGTCTTATTTCTCTCCATTAAGAAAGCGCATTACAGCCGCTAACAAAACTTACTTCGCGTTGCTGCCAGTGTTCAAATCCCGAAACGTCCATAGGAAAACCAAAATAACCTTATATAAAACAATTATCAGAACGGTCTTGGCCTATGGATGTGAGGCGGGAACACTGACAGCAAAGTCAGCGGAACGGCTGGACATCTTCGAAAGAAAGGTACTTCGAAGAATCTTAGGAGCGGTGCGAGAGGGAGAGGCATGGAGAATCCGCCACAATAATGAGCTCTATGATATTTACCAAGCTCCCAGACTCTCCACCCATTTAAGACTCCAAAGATTAAGATGGGCCGGACATGTGCACCGAATTCCAAGCACACGAGTACCGAAGAAGGTTCTGACAGGACACCCGGGAGGTAAACGAAAAGCGGGCAGACCTAGACTGAGATGGGAGGATGATGTCAGGAAGGATGCAAGAGGATTACTCCATGTTGCAGATTGGAAGACGACGGCCGAGGACAGAGGGCGGTGGAGGCTTATTTTGAAGGAGGCCAAGGCTCGAAATGGGCTGTAGCGCCATTGAAGAAGAAGTTATAATGAATATTATAAGATTATTAATTCAAAATAAATATTATACGTTAGAACATATGATGAAAATTACAATGCATAGAAGCGGAGACTTAGCAAATGATTCTAATTGTTTATTTATTACTATTATATTTTTTCTATTTTAGGCGGGTAATTAGGTTAGGCTAAGGACTCAAGCCTGTCTAATTAATTGCCTTTATTACAAGTATGGTGAATTTTAACGTCTCTGTAATGGAAATATTCAATATCGTCAAAAATAGCAATATTTAACACATTCCAAAAATTATTTCTTTTTCATCATACAGCTCTATATTTCCTTCTCATCAGTTAAACACGAGACTGCTCTCTGTTCCCATCTTATCAGTTAAACACGAGACTGTGCTCTATTTCTTTCTCACATCAGTTAAACACGAGACTGTTCTCTATTTCACAACAGTTAAATACGAGACTACTCTCTGTTTCCTTCTCATCAGTTAAATACGAGATTGCTCTCTATTTCCTTCTCATTAATTAAACATGAAACTGCTCTCTATTTGCTTCCCATCAGTTAAACACGAGACTGCTTTCTAATCCTTCTCATCAGTTAAACACGAGACTGCTTTCTAATCCTTCTCATCAGTTACGCATGAAATTGCTCTCTATTTTCTTGTCATCAGTTAAAAATGAGACACTGAGACTCATGAGACTGCTCTGCATCTTATCAGTTAAAACACTAGAAATTTGAAATATTCTTTGAATTTATTTGAAGCGTTTCTTATGGTCGGTAAGCGGTGTGGTATTATTATCATACACTCATTTCGGTTTTCGGTGCGTGAATTATTTTAACGGCGTGTGAAATTATTCACGTTCAATGAATTTAAATTTGCTTTATATTTAAGTGACACTGCTTTCGATGGAACAAATTAGACTACCTAGCCATAAAGTAGTACCTTTCTGTAATAAAACGTTTCGAAAGAAAATTATTTTAACGATCTTATTCCATATTGAATTTATAATATCCCGTGAGTTTGCACTCTATTACGCCGTTTAATGGTTAAATCACCTAAAGAGCGCTGCGTAGGTTTCCAATAGCCGCTGTGAAAGAGCTCAGATAAAATTCTAAGAACAATTATTTGTCAAAACAACGTGTAAAATAACACTTGTGGAAAACCACGTATTATTTAGCCCACCAGCCTAATATTATTTATGTTGTTAAAACATGACAAACAGCCAAAACTATCTAAAACGATATATGTGTCAAAATCAAAGAAGAATACAAGCACTATATTTAGCTATCATCACTATTCACGAACAACAAATATCACCACCCACACTGTTCCCATGGAATGGTTTATGAATATACATCATTCGAAGACATCCAAAAACGGCCAGTGTTGCTGTTACCGAACCCAAAATTTTAATAAATTACATTATTCATAGAATCATTCCCCAGAAAACAAATCGATCCAGTTTTCTCTCTAAATGTCAATACGCTGCTGAAACACTTTACTAGTAAAAAGGTAAGAAGACAGTATGTCGAAAGATTTCAACGTGTTGGTAGGCACAGATTATTGACTTTTCATATTGAGTAAGAATTATTGACTCTTCATCAGGATGGTATCAAACTATTCCTAGATGACCGAATCTTTTTCTGATTTATCTGTTTAAAATTATCGTTTTAGAGTCAATAATATTGTTTTGAATGATTAAATATTACAATTTGTGGTTTTACTCATAAAGTTATCGTAAAAAAATCTTCTTGTAGCTTGATACCTACCTACATACCTCACGAAAGTTACCTGAAGAATTTTCTTGCGGCAATCGTAGAGGCTTTAAAACCATGACTTTAAACGGGATACGCTTTTAGAGTGTATTTGACAACGTAGATGCAAAAGAAGTAGCGAGTAGCAAAAGCATTATATCTCAAACATGAAGGAACATCTATTTGCTCACGAAAAGTACCAATATTCTAGTTGCAATTGAAATGTTGAAATGCTTTGAGTGAGTTTCTAACAGACCAATTGCAACTAATCCACAACTAATCCACAGACACAATGTTTGTAGGCAAAGCAAAATTAGCATAGGTGCCCTCAGTGCACCGGACTGAACACCCGTCCAAAGTTGATGCTGGCTTCATGCTTCATGAGTCATTTTTTTGACTAGTTTTTTGTGTATGTCTGCTCGTATGTGGAATGAGCTACGGGCATCTAGGCCACGAAACACCGCAAGAGACCGATTAGTCTATCTTATTCTCTCGCTGGCTAAATCCTATTGACGTATGTATTTGTCTCTTTTTAGTGTCGCTATTTTTCGTTTCATCGAGTTTAAAATCACAATGGTGCTAAAGAAGTTTTCACATAAAAAATCAAGAATTGCAAGGAAAATAAAACTACGGAAAAGCATCTACATGAAAAACTTTTCTGGCGAAAGAAGTTAAAAAAATAATATTAAAAATTTACTTTATTTTAGAGAATAACTATCTGAAGTCCCCGGCGTTGCCCGAGCTTCACACAGAGTTTTTAGAAATCAGACAATTATACAGTGACCTTCCTCTTGTTTGAAGGTCAAGTGCGCAAAATTTCATCAATCTTGGAATAAAACTGTTGATTTTAATAAAAATAGCCGCCCTCCGCCACAGATACTCTCATACATGAAAATAGAACAGATCATATTATTACGATAGTGTAGGTAAGAATTAAATATATATATATTTACTCTTTTAGGTTCACTATTAACAGTATTAACACCTTTCATCGGATAAAATAAACAATCTGAGAATTTATGTTTTCAATGTATCAACCTATTCTTGGCAGAAAAGTCATCATTAAAATTTCTATTTTTGTATACGTATAAAACCCGCCAAATTGTGAAATGATTCAAAATAGATACCACAATATCTATACCCGAGAAGCATACGGATGCAAGTCCAAAAAGGTAAATGTTTAAGAGTGTCAAAAAACTATTTTTTCTATAACTATGGTCTCACAACTTCTTCGAATATCCAGGCTGATAGATAACAAAACAATTAATTATTTAATCAATTGGTTTTGTTTTAAAAAACGAGCAAATAAAAAACGCTGACTTGTGTCAAACAAAAACACGAACTTGAGTCCTTCTGCTTCAAAATGAAGTGGAATATTTTGTTATGACATGTGGTGTATTATGAAAGGATCAACGTTTGAAAATTGTTTACTTCCACAGAAAGCGTAGTAATGTTGGAGGCAGGAGGAAGTCAAATCCATTTACACCCGGATTTGAGTAATAATACTCAAAATGCAACTAAATCATAAAGATGCAAGTCCATGTACATCTTTCGGCTTCTAAGATAGTTGTTGCATCCTTATACATTTATTATTTCTTATACAGGGTGTCCGGGGGTAAAGTGCATTAACTTCGGGAGGTGATTCTACATGATAGTATAAGTAAAAAAGATAAATAACTTTTTTCGAAATTCCAACTTTTAGGGGTAGTTTTGTGATAAAAAGATAAAATTAGACCGGCGTGTGCGGGCAGCATTATTATTACCAAGCAACGTTGTAACAATCGCGCCCGGCAAGCTAAGATCAACTAACGAGTAAGTTTTACCTTAACACTGAGGATTTTTAGTAGGTGTATCTTTTTGTATGGGAAAAAAAGTTGGAATTTCAGAAAAAGTTATTAATCTTTTTTACTTCTACCATAACTAGAATCACCTCCCGAAGTTAATGCACCTTACCCCCGGACACCATGTATAATGTATTTTTGTCTAGTTATCTTTTTTATTTAGTATTCTTTTTTAAATGTATTTGTAAATGTTACTGTACCTACTTCGTAAATTGTATTTTTTTTCATATTTTCCTACTAGATATATGAAAATATTTACGTACATCTAAATAAAAATTTCAAAAACAAAAATTTCTGAAAATCCTATTTTTCTTCACGATATGACTTGTATCTTGCTGCCATCAAAAATTGATTTCTTCAAATTTTGGACTTGCATCCGTATGCTTCTCGGGTACAGATATAAACAAGCCGACATTAAACAAACATTGTTCTTTATTTTCACAAACCTTTAAAATCGTATTTTTTTTTTATTTCGCGTCAAATGTAATAAACAATCATTAAATGGGATGTTTACCCAGGTTATATTGCTTCATAGACCTCAATGACGTTACAATTCATGTAGACTTATTCATGTTTCACAAAATCAAAATAAAATGTGGCAAGTAAGAAACACTCTGACATTTCCAGTTAATTCTTACTCAAACTTACATAGAAGGTCTTTTCTCTGTAGGACCAAACATGCAATTGCCTATGCCAGGTTTCGAACCCTCTATCTCTGTGATAGGAACCAAAGAGCTTATCGCTTTGCTAGGAAGATTTGTAATATCGACACTTTGGAGCACAAGACACAGGATGTGAATACTTCTTCAAGAGTACATCTTTAAATTTCGAGTAGCCATAGTGAGTGTGGACATACATGGGTGCTGTTGTTTTTTTTTTAATATTGTAGAATTTTTATAAAAATTATGGACTTTTGACAAGTGTGCCTTAACGCTCAGCCTATCGCGCCTTTTTTTAACGCGAAAAGTTGCCAAGGACCCCAAAAATAAATATGATTAAATTGTTGTTTTAGCATACATAGCATACATGTGTTATTTTAATTGATTATGTCAGGTGATAGGGGCTGAAAAGAGAATGGAGGAAAAAGAACCAATCTCCATCAATTTTTTTTCCATTTTGGTGGACTTAAAACCTTTGTGTTCCAAAGGGTCAGTATGTAATTACACTGGAAAAAATAGAAGTTCATGTTAATATTTTTTGTTTGTTTCCAAAAAGACAGACGACCGGTCATATTCTAAATTAAGGACATTTTTAGATTAGTTATTTTGTATAATTAGAAAGCTGGTTTGTAAAACAATACAAAATACGTGTGTTTTTAAGATGATACATTCCTGCAAGTTGTGTAGATCTCTGATACATAAAAAAATTAGGCATTCTTGAGAATCAATAAAAATACTTAAGATTAAGTTGTACAATTTACCAAAAAATACGTAATTTTCTTATCGATACTATAGTTAATAATACGACGAGAATAGATCTTATTTTAATAATAATATTTTCTTCAAGGAAGGCATACAATGTAATTTCAGGGTACAAGAATATTTTACATTTTCACCAGTCTTTAAAAAGATCCGCGTACATTGCGGGAAAAATATACCTATTTATATTCTTTTCATATATTTTTAAATAATATAATATTCCTTCCTTAGAAATTCCATTGCAAATCACCAATTCTCTAATAGACTATGTTTGTTTTTGGTAACTTTTTCTTTGTCTCACTTTTACGGTCTTTTTAGTGAAAGGAAGTTCTGTGAAGGAAAAAGTTATAAGGGATGAGAGAGAAAAGCGATGGGTCCAGAGAGTTACGCAGGTGGTCAAACGCATTCGCCGCCAAGACCTGGAAAAAAATTCACTGTAAGTCACTAAATGTAGCGTGTAGGCGTGACCTATGGAAGGAGTATTGGTTATCTAATAAATGGTTTTCGGGGCGGCGCGCGGCACGGCGGTTTCCATACCCGCCTCCCGAATTAAATTAAATGTCAAAATTGTATGTACCATTGATTGACGAGTGAACTATTAAAATATTAACTTAATAATAATTATTCGATTCTTTGAAAACAAATCAGAATTCGACGGATTTCTGATATCGTAAATGCATGATTACGAAACTAATCATCACATTTTGTGTTCCAGAAAATTGAAAAACCAATTTACTACACCAAATCGGTTTGTTTTTAAGCTAAATAGGATTCTTAAAATAGCACATTATTTTTAATTTCATATTTTTTAAGATATGATGTAGACGTATTTCATAATTGATATTTTCTGAATAAAACTATAGTTTTTAATAAATTCTCTTCTTCGTGTTAACATTATGAAATTTCGAAAAGAGGCGCAATATTCTGCGTAAACATTTTCTGCATGAACAGTAACGATTGAATTAAATATTTGCATAAATTACTGTAGCAGCATTCTATTCTTAGCCAACGACGGATTAATGAAGCAAATGACAATTCTACAAAACAGAGCTATGAGAACTATATTGAAGAAAAATAGGTACACTTCAATCAAGAAAATGGTGAAGGAGTTAAATATCTTGTCATTTAAAACAATTATCTACTTCAATACTATATTGTTAATCTACAGAATAATCAATGGCCATACGTCTATTGAATTCCTAAGAAAAATTGATAAACAACAAAGCAAACATACACATGAGACGAGGAAAAGAAATGATCTAAGACTCCTCTTCATGAAAAAAATACAGAGTCAAAAGTCATTGATGTACGAAGCACTGAAGATATTTGGAGAAATACCAGAAGAAATAAAATTGGAAGAGAGCATAAAGGCATTTAAAATTAAATTGCGAAGATATTATGTGATTGATTTGGTAAAGATGTGTTATTTTAAATGTATGTATATAGGATTGTATTAGGACATAGATAACTATGTACCTATTTAAAATACCGCAATTAGAAAAAAAATCGAAATAATAAATAAATAAATTAATAAAATAAATATTTTATTTACTTTTATTTTAGGTACATATGTAATAAATAATCATTAAAATATTTCTATTAAATGTCTCCAATTATCACACTGCTGCACTTCACGACTTGTTTAAATTGACACAGCTTTTAGTGAAACAAAACCTCTTTTTTTTTAATATTGTGTAACCCATTGCCACAATATGTAAAATTAGTCAATCCAGCCTAGCAAACACTCAGAAATTTTTTTCTGCATTGTGAAGTCGACAAAGGCTTTCAACAGAGCCCATTGTTGAAATTTAACTAACGCGTGATTCTGTGATGCGTAATGCGTAAATGATAAATGAAGTGAATGTGATCAAAGGATTCAAATAGGCCACATTATTAATAAATACAAAAGTGGAATCTATCGTCAGGTTGTGTTTGGTAGTAAATAGATGCAAACTAAACAACGTTCTTTATAAATTAAGTAAGAAAATATCAACAATTTGCTGACCCGGCGAACTTCGTACCGCCTCAGATACAATAACTGTTGTGTTAACTTATTAGCTGAATTAAATTAAGTTTTTTCATTAAGTTAAAAATTACACAATGAAGCAATTATCGATGCGCTACTTACGAACTGTCCGTGTTTTGTTTTTGTCAGTATCAGAGATGGCGTTGTTTACGGATTTATATTTTTTGTGATTTTCTTCCTTTTTCACTTACTTACGGGAATTGCGTTTCATTTTCTTTATAGGTATGAGGGAGATTTATTATAATTATTATTCTTTTCCTTTAGAGGGGTGTAGACATACGTTCACCGTTTGTCCCATTTTTGACATTTAGTGTGCAAGAAAGAGAGGCAGCGTTATATGTTGTTACGATACACAAATACGCCCCTGCAAATTACTCGGCCCCCTACTCCCAAGTTGTAGAGCACGCCACTGCGCAAACTACAGTTTCGCCCCTTCTCCGCTAGCTTCCCGGCGCGCTACCGGCGGCGGAACCCAAACAAGCCACCGTCGGCAGCGAGCCACCAACCGCCACTTACCCGTAGCTCCTGGTCTAGTAAGCACGCATGGCGTGGGGACCGTTCCGCGCTCATTCTAGAAGTTTCCACGCGGAAAACAATGGAACGTGTTTTGCTAAGTGTTACACTGCGACACCAAGAATGGCCGAACTCTTTCCCGACACGGAAGATACAGGAGTCCAAACGCTCACTGTAAGTACCCAAGCTGTTTTCCCCCTTATTTGCGTGTGTTCGCAGTAAATTCACCGCGGAGATAAATAGCCCTTCCAGAGAGATTATAGAGACAGATTCCTCCTTTTTAGATATAACTGTTGTTGCTACCCTGAATTACTTTGTATGCATTATTGTGATTTTGTGTTTACGCAGGTGTTTTACCCAATATAACTGATGTTTACCCTGATTACTGGTTTCACTGCCTTCTCCCAGCCCGTAGAAATTTGAGCTTTATTTCAGGAAAGACCCACACACGCCTCACAGATCCTACCACCCTGGTGGTGAGGGCCTCTCCCGCTCTGCTGACTAAAACCTGAGCTAGTCTGTCGGCAGAATGTAGGGACCCCCATTTAGGTCCGCTAACACTGGCGTTCCCAACTTAGGGGCAATTTTTTTTCTTTCCTCCTCATCTTTTCCCCCACGTTCCGCTAACACTGGCGTTCCCAACGTGAGGCAATTTTTTTCCTCACCTCCGCCGCTAACACTGGCATTCCGTCTTAGAGGCAATTTTTTTCCTCATTTCCCCACGTGTTGACGCTAGAATGTGGGGCATTTTTTTTTCTCTCTTTTCCTCAACCTCCTGAGCTCAAATCTTTACAGGCCGGCGAAGGATAAATGTATTTTTTGTTCCTTTGTCTTCTCAGCTATACTAGTCCAGAATAATACCTAACTATCACTTATTGTAAACGATATTCGTATGTACCTTGTTCCCGCGCATAATAATTCTAGAAGGTTCGTCGATTACGTCATTTCAACGACGCGACAGTTTTGGCGCGGGAATGATCTATTATTACGTAAGCCGTAACTACGACATGCGCGCGAAAATTAACAACGCGGTTTGCCTCCAAATATACCTTCCAGTTATCAGGCGGGAATACTTCTTATAAATAACAATGTTGATTTACTATTCTTTCCCATGAATATCTAGGTACATTGTGTCTTATTTACACAAGTGTTGTTATGTTTTCGCGCGTCAAGTGAAGCGAAATGCTCATAATGTAAAATACCTAAGCGGGAGCCGTCGGCAAATCTTTTTCATCAAAATAGGTTTGTGCCCCGTGTTTGTTTTCTTTCTCAGGAAGTGTGAAACTCTTAAATAGTGAACAGTGAAATCAAACAGTGATTTTTTTTCTAAAGGCCTCCTTTGGCAATTTTTTTCCAAATAAGTGAAATCTTTTAGAAGTGAAATTGTGAAGTTTGCAAAAGTGCTTTGTGAAAACCAAACTAGCTGACCCTACAGGGAAATCTATGGCCAATTTTTTCTTTTCTGCCTTGTGTTTTTGCGTCTCAAAAGTGTTGATGCTCCTACAAAAGTGCTACTTTTTCAAAAGTGTCTAAGTGAAACCAAGAATATACACCCTAGAAGGAGACCCCTGGCCAAATTCTGCAAGAATTGAAATACTTTGAAGAATTTTAACAAATTTTCAAAAAGTGCTTATTTTAAACACAAAAAAGCAACTTTGTAAGGATCCCCCTTGGCAAAAATTTTTCAAAATTTTGGACTTAGAAAAATTCAGGATATTTTTTTTTTTTTTTTAAAAGTTCCCTCTTGTTTTTTTTCTTTCTCTACTCATCGACCAGCGAAAGAATTTAAGCTGTCACGCCGTCCATCACCTGCATCAATATAAGGTCACTCTGACTCGATTCTATACACCATGGAAGTTCTTCAAGTCACGCTGGGTATAATCCCGCACATTTTGACTTCAAGAAAGGAAGAACTACTACAGGCCCTGAGAAATAGAAAGATTTCTCCCAGGAATAAATCCAAAAAATGCCTTACTTTATATGCTTCTTTCTACAACAAAAAATACATCAGGAGGTTGCAATTTCAACCGGAAGTCACCTCGGAAATCATCCCTACCCCCCTCACAGTCTCCGAAGCAAAACCCTTATTGGTGCAAGCCCAGGAACCAACAAAAATATACGATCTGACATCCTGGAAAACGAAATACAACGGACTCACGGATGTGGAGGATTTCATCAACAGAATAGAAGAAACAGCTCAAGTCAGAGAAATTCCCGAAAATATCCTACACAGAAATTTCATAGACCTCATCGCTCCTGAAATGCTTACCTGGCACAGGATACATAAGAGAAAAACAAACTCATGGAAGGAACTCAGGGCGGCACTTTTAACAAGTTTTGGAGAAAAAAAGGCCCAACATAGAATCAGGCTATCCTTACTCGCTATCAAGCAGCATTCCGGAGAGCCTGTCGCTAGATTCACGCAGAGGGCAGAGGCCATCAATATTAAGCTTGCCCAACCCGTTCCTGAAGTGGAACTCCTCCCAGTTTTGATCGACGGTCTCCTGCCCAGATACGAAAACATCATAACTTCCCAGAAAATGTCCACGCTGGAGCAACTTAAAGATGTCTGCCAGCTACTGGAGGCATACCAGGATCGAAAGAGGGACGAAAGGTTCCCCAAGGAAAACTTTCACCCCAGCACTTCGTCCGGCATAAAACCAGAGCACAACGAAAAGAAATCCTGCTCTTTTTGCCACAAGGTTGGTCACTCCCAAGCCTCCTGCTTCAAGCAAGCTAAACTTTTATCTTCAAGAGACCCCCATTCTAACAAAAGGCGATCCGTTGATCGTTCTCCAAGAAGAGACGAAGGGAGGAAGTTTGGCAAAAGACCAAGCCAAGACAATACTGAGACACCCATCCCGGACCTCAGATTCATCAAACCCCCTACAGATTTCTCCAGACCTCCTCCCAATTGGACAGCCAAGAGGACAAAAAACTAGAACCCAAACCCCCGCGCCATCCCCCCCATAGGCCGAAGGAATGGTCGGAGTGGTTGGAACATGTCAAATTCTTCAAACAGGCCTTACCCCTCTCTACAGTTTGCTGCAAACAGGCAATAGACGGTAGACCCTTCGCGCATTTTTCTATAAACAATGTGGTTTTTTCTGGTCTCCTTGACAGCGGCGCGTTTGTCAGCTGTCTGGGCGACAACGCTCACACCTTATTCACAAACTGTGGTTTTAAAATGGAAGAACATTCTTCACATGTCACCACGGCAGACAACACTTCACAACGTGTCATTGGTTCTCTTACCCTGCCGATCAATTGCGACACAAAAACAGTTCGGATCAAATTTCTGGTTGTACCTACAATCTCACAAAAATTTATCCTGGGAGTGGATTTTTGGATGGCTTTCAAAATTGCTCCACAGTTGTTTAACAACCCCTCCGTCCCTCCACAAGTGAACGAAATCCGTACAGTAATACCGTACGAAAATTTGAACCCCCTACAAACAAATCAGTTGGATCAGATGATCAACAAGTTTGAATCAATCTCCTTCGAAAGGTGCGGTTTAGGCTTAACCAACTTAGTAGAACACCACATAAAAACAACAGGCCCCCCAATCAAACAAAGGTATTATAACCTCGCTCCACAAAAATTAAAAATACTAGAAAAAGAATTGGACGATATGTTAAGAATGGGAGTGGTGGTACCCAGCCGCAATGCATGGACCAACCCCACCTTAATAGTTTCAAAGAAAGACGGCTCGGCCCGTTTCTGCCTCGATAGCAGACGCCTCAACGCATGTACGGTGTCAGACGCCTACCCCCTCCCTTTGGTCAACTCCATCCTCGACAGACTTCGAAACGCTAAATACATCTCATCTATAGACTTGAGCAAAGCTTTCTGGCAAATACCTTTGGATCCCAGCTCCTGCGAAAAAACTGCCTTCGTAGTGCCTGGCAGGGGTATGTTTCACTTTAAAAGGCTACCCTTCGGTTTAAAAAACAGCCCAGCGGAGCTACAAAGGCTCATGGATAAATTGTTTGGCCCAGAGTTCGATAACAACTTATTTTGCTACCTGGATGACTTGATCATCATCAGCGATACTTTTGAAAAACATATACTAATACTAGAAAAGGTTTTTCAACAACTCAAACAAGCCGGTTTGACTATCAACCTAAAGAAATCGGAATTCTGCAAACATCGCCTACGATACTTGGGCTTCATAGTAGATGAAGAAGGCCTAAGAACCGACCCCGCAAAAGTTGCGGCTATGACAAGCTTTCCCCGGCCCACGAATGCAAAAGAGGTAAAAGCTTTCCTCGGACTCACAGGTTACTACAGGAGATTCATTAAAGACTTTTCCACAATCTCGGCACCCCTCAACAAAATTACCGGCATCCGTAAAGGCGTCAGTAACTTTCGTTGGTCTGATGAAACTGAAGAAGCTTTTATAACCTTAAAAAACGCTCTTCAGACAGCTCCCGTCCTAAACTGTCCGGACTTTGCACTCCCGTTCACCCTCCATACGGACGCCTCAAATGTTGGAATCAGTGGAGTTTTGTCACAAGAATTCCCTGACGGCGAACACCCATTGGCTTACTTTTCCCGATCCTTAAATAAGCACGAAAAGAATTACGGTATCACCGAGAAAGAGTTACTGGCCGTACTAGAATCTGTTCACCATTTCCGCGGCTACATAGACGGTAGCAAATTCACTGTGATCACTGACCACAGTAGTTTGAAATGGTTAATTTCTCTAAACAATCCCTCCGGCAGGCTCGCTCGCTGGGCCTCACGCCTGTCGCAATACTATTTTGACGTCATACACCGTAAGGGTGCGGAAAACACCGTCCCAGACGCCCTTTCAAGAATTGAACTAGCCACTTTAAATACTGGTGCAATTGCAACTACACCATCCACAAAGGATGAATGGTACCTCAAAATTTTTGAGGGTTGCCAAAATAATCAACAAAAATTTCCCCATTTTATTATAAAAGAAGGACAATTATACCGCAATTGTAAATCCCCTCTATCTATCCTTGAGGACCACTCATGGAAACTTGTTGTTCCCTCCGAAAAGAGAGAACAAATAATTATCGACAACCATAGCGCACCCGGCTCCATACACCCAGGGACTTTCAAGACGTATAAAAAGATTTCCTTGAAATACTACTGGCCCGGCCTCTACAAGCAAGTTCGCAATTATATTTCTAAATGTGAAACATGTAAAGCTTACAAACATAGTACGGCATCTCCCGCCGGTTTAATGGGCAAACCCAAACGCACTGATAGACCCCTGCAGTCGCTGTCTATGGACCTCATAGGACCTTTTCCCCGAAGCTATGCCGGACATATGCACATACTCAGCGTAGTGGACATTTTCACTAAATTTTGTTGGATCTTCCCTTTAAAAAGAGCCAACGCTACCGCCATCGTCAAACTTCTGGAGAAACATATCTTCATACCATACGGGACACCCAGAACGGTGATAGTTGACAATGGAAAACAATTCATAGCTCAAGAATTCAAAGACTTCCTTGCTAAATATGGGATCAAGGATATCTATTACAATACCTTGTACACCCCCCAAAATAACACCGTTGAACGGTACAATCAAACCATCAACACAGCTTTGGCCATTTTGGTTGACAAGGACCAACGTACTTGGTGCAAAAACTTGGATAAAATCCAAGCCGCCATGAACAACACGGTTAACCAAACCACCGGTTATACCCCTTTTTTTCTAAAACACGGCATGGAACAGGTTGTCCATGGTTCACTACATTGGGACAGAAGTTTTCCTACGTCCACCACCCCCACAAATAATCCCACCTCCGATTATGCTCACCGTTTGGAGGAATTGTCTGCCATTTACAGTGAGGTTACCGATGCTCTACTGCTGGCCCACCAAAAGAGCGCGGACAGGTATAACTTACGCAGAAAACATGCCACCTTTAACGTAGGCGATGTCGTCTGGAGAAGGAATAATACCCTTTCCCAAGGAGCTCTGTACTTCTCTGCCAAATTGGCCCCCCGTTTTGTCAAGGCTAAGGTCGTAAAGAAAATATCGGACTTAGTCTACCATTTGTCCGACACCTCTGGCAAACATGTCGGTAATTACCATATTAAGGACATCGTAAAGTCCGGAAGTGAGGAGACAACCGATACCACTCCCACTATCGACGGAACCATAAATTAATTCACTAAGTATCACCACCTCCCTCGGTAAACCCAAAAAGTTTTACCTTTTAACTGGCGTGTAAGGTGTCAATTACACGACCAGACCCCTATAAATAAAGCAAATCCTTTATTTATACTTGTTTGTAAATAAATGTAAAATCATAATAGGTACATCCAAATGTCACGGTTGTATCAATTTCTCTTGTCCCCATCACGGCAAATTGCCAGCATTGTTTCTTTGTATATATATATATTTTTTTCTTTTTTTCTCTCACCTGTTCTGAGGCTGATTACTTCGGAGCAGAGACACCTCGAGTCACGATATTTTGGGAAGTCATGATCCCAATTGTCGTTTCTCAACCCCACACTATGCAATGTTCATGTCATGTCACTCGTTTTGTTTCGTTTTTTTGTTTTTTGTTTTTGTTTTGTTTTGTCTATGGCCTCAGTTTCGGCCGCCCTTGTACATTTTTTTTACCTCATTCTCACGTTCATCGCATTTTACCTACCAGGGTAAAACCTTTTTCTTACCTCTCGATTTTCAGCTCACCTTGAGTACGTAAAACCCAATAGTGGTCTCAAGCACGAAAGTCAAAAAAATGGTTACTTCACCTTTTTTCTTGTACATATAAGTCTTTTTCAATTTTTTACTTAAATCAAAAATTGATGGCGTCCTTTACACCCGTGCTCAATTTTTTTTCTCTCCCCAAAACTGGATATTGACACGTCCATTTTGGAAATTGTATTTAATATAAAAAACCTACAAGTTGGCTTTTTTGGCTTAAGTCATACACAAATCCGTTGGCTCGTTCGAAGTATGTAAAACCGAATCACCAGGTCTTTGGTTGCTACAACGAAACCACTGATTTGTTTCTTCTCTACTGTTGCGTCACGTATGTTTTGTATTACACGCTTTAACACGAGACAGGTTAGTAAAACCAAACGGTCATCCTGATTCTCGAATCCAAATAATTGTAATTTTTAACGTAAATCAGCATTGATTTGTTCGATCATCGTTTTGTAATTATCACCTTTTTTTTCATTTCTAAAAAATGGTTACTCGGACAGTATGTAAAACCCCTCCAGGTCTGTCTCTTTTATTGCTCGGTGTAAGCAGAATATACCCTGCCATCATTTTATGTCATTCTATCGTACGCCCCCGGGCTACGGGGTTAGTTAAATCTAACGAATCTTTATAAACAACATTAAAACGAATGTTGTCATCATTTATTTTGCTGTACTTATGCACAACCTGTACGCGATAGGAGAGATCCTTAAAACATCCACCATCATAGGAGAGATCCTTAAAACATCCGCCACGATACGAGAAGTTCGTTATAATTACTTTATACTCTTAACTAAACGTTATTGAGTTGGTCGTGTGTCTTTTGACATGAGTACCGCCCCTTTTGGTCGTGTGTCTTTAATTGGACATGAGTACCGCCTCTTTTTGGTCGTGTGTCATTAATTTGGCATGAGAACCGCCTTGTATTTATAATTGTGTACTTGTATAATCTGTACACGAGACGTGAAGACGTAATAATACTTACCGTGATTCGTGTGAACGACATAATATCGGCCTTGCTATCTTCTTTAAGATGCATTGTATAACACTCTTTGACATCTGTCTGTAATTGAGCTGTACCTTGTTATAATTGTGTACTTATATAATTTGTGCACCAAACGTGAAGACGTTACAATACTCACCATGAATCGTGCGAACGAAATAATATCAACCCTTTTTGTGCGCACTACTCAAAGTAGTCCACAACCTTTTTGCAAATTGTTCAACGACAATGCCCGTGGACTTCCTGTTTTGCCACTTCTTTCTCTAAAGGAAAGAAGCCCAGGAATATCTACTATCTCAAAAGGACTAGCTTGTCAGCTTCACTGTCAGCTATGGGGCATAGTGCCGTGGGAGTTAATCGAATGGGCACAAAATCCACCAAACTCGTCGTCTGGGAAGCGAATAAAAGAAATCCCAGGATTGTGAAATTGGAGCGAGGGTCTATCTTTTCTCACAATCAAGGAGAAGTTTTAAGTGACCCCTAATCTTTCGTCAAATACACGCGAAAGACTAGTCTCTTTGGTAATGTGTATTCCTTCTCATCTCATTTTTTTTCTTATGTAAAGAGTCAGGAAGCATGCTGGTGGATTACGTTTCATACTCACATAGAGTTTGAACTGGAAATTAGTCCAGTCCCTAGCAAGTTTCGTCACTCAACTCCCCTCCATCCATTTTCCCCTTCCCTCCCTCACGTTCTCATCATGCATGAAGTGGAAGATCCGTTGTTGTCCATATTTCGCCCTCACTTGGAGTTCGAATCGGTACCTAACCAGGCATAACGGGCCTTCTATTTCACTTTTGTCATATGTTTCTTCTGTTCTTCATCCTGGTTTCAATGAGGCAGATTCATGAATATTGGACACGTATGTTATGCACTTGGCGTATCATCTGTCTCTTATCGACAACCTTTATCCATGAATCAGTTTCGCTGCCTTGCCGTGACTCGTTCACGACTTTGTGTCTTGTTCTTTGAAATTCTTCAAAAATGTTACCATTTTATGTTAACATAGGCCATGGAAGGCCGGTTGCTTTTCAACCAAGGTATTTTGTCACCCGGCAAAGCCAGGTTATCCTAACAAAGGATACCTTTGTATTCATTTTCAAAAATGTAATTGTACACTAGCTAGGAATCTCTCTCTCTCTCTCTCTCTTAATCTCTCTGGGTCTCCGGGTTAAAACCTCGTTTGCTATTCTCTGAACACACTTTGTTTCTCTCCAAACTTTTCTTCATTGGTCTCTAGGCAGGTAAACTTCAAGAATTTTGCTTTAATAATAATTCCTCCCGGATTAAAAAAGAAGCCCAGAAGGATGTCTCCATCGGTAGCCAAGCTGAGCTTCACTTCCTAGCAGCCTTCGCTGTGGTTACAAAGGTCCCCCGCCGCCATTTTCTACATATTTGTTCCTGAAAGCACAGACCATACCGCCCCTATGTATGTTGTCTTGTTGCGCCATTGCGAGCCGAGTTGTCCCGCTATATACAATGACACTCTGGACTACCTTTGGGCACGCTAGCCCCTGGGTTTTGTTCCTGCTCTCGCTACCAAGCCAGTTTTGCCATCTCTTGCTCTGTCATGCAGTGACGCAAACCATGTCATGTGTAAACCATTATTACCTTGACTCTCCAGTATTCGCTGAATGCGCACCCTCACAAGTTATTCCGAGCTACATTATGCTTCGATAACCATTATACACGATCCGTGCCCACCATAATGGCACATTAGGATTCGTACTGGCATGTCTGCAGATCCTGGATTCTTCTCCTCAACGACCTTTGTAACCATAGCCCTCCGCACTGCAACCACAGTCTCCACTTCGTAACCTTCGACGTCTACGACAAAACAAAGTGTTTTTCTCCAAGGCCCTAGTGTACTCTTGAGTGTTATCTCAAATGGGTCAGATTACAGTGATAATGTAATCCCTTTAGAGTCTGTGAAATCACGTCTCTTCACAATTCTTCGAAACTCTTCGAACCCCGTCAAAAACACAAACAAATCTACGCACCGCAAATTTAGCTTCCAGACCAATGAAACCCTAGAGTCACATTTTTTGTTCATAATTTTGTCTTTGTTTTCACATTTTCATAATTTGGTCCTTGTTTTCACATTTTCATAATTTTGTCCTTGTTTTCACATTTTCATAATTTTGTCTTTGTTTTCACATTTTTATAACCTTGTTTTTGTTCCTTCAATTGCATAAATATGTATGTTGTTTCACCCCTCATGTGATAACTGCCTGTTCCTCATATTTTATGTACCTCCCTCCCTACCCTGACAAACATTGTACCTAGTTTTAAGATGTTAGTCAGCTCTCTCTCTGGTCAACGAATCTCTCTTTCAACTCCCGCGGGTAACGTAGAGGGTTCTTGCCCTATTGCTCCATTGCGACGTTGCTTTTTTTCCGAGCGCGGGGAGAGGTGTTACGATACACAAATACGCCCCTGCAAATTACTCGGCCCCCTCCTTCTAAGTTGTAGAGCACGCCACTGCGCAAACTACAGTTTCGCCCCCTCTCCGCTAGCTTCCCGGCGCGCTACCGGCGGCGGAACCCAAACAAGCCACCGTCGGCAGCGAGCCACCAACCGCCACTTACCCGTAGCTCCTGGTCTAGTAAGCACGCATGGCGTGGGGACCGTTCCGCGCTCATTCTAGAAGTTTCCACGCGGAAAACAATGGAACGTGTTTTGCTAAGTGTTACACTGCGACACCAAGAATGGCCGAACTCTTTCCCGACACGGAAGATACAGGTGTCCAAACGCTCACTGTAAGTACCCAAGCTGTTTACCCCCTTATTTGCGTGTGTTCGCAGTAAATTCACCGCGGAGATAAATAGCCCTTCCAGAGAGATTATAGAGACAGATTCCTCCTTTTTAGATATAACTGTTGTTGCTACCCTGAATTACTTTGTATGCATTATTGTGATATTGTGTTTACGCAGGTGTTTTACCCAATATAACTGATGTTTACCCTGATTACTGGTTTCACTGCCTTCTCCCAGCCCGTAGAAATTTGAGCTTTATTTCAGGAAAGACCCACACACGCCTCACAGATCCTACCACCCTGGTGGTGAGGGCCTCTCCCGCTCTGCTGACTAAAACCTGAGCTAGTCGGTCGGCAGAATGTAGGGACCCCCATTTAGGTCCGCTAACAATGTTTAAGAACAAAAGCAAAACAGTCAGAGCATTGACATTTGAAGATTTTGAATTTTTGGAATTCACTCACCACTCAATATTATATTTATCACAATATTCCTGCAGATCTTTCAAAAGATGAGAATTCGTTCCATACAAAATGCATGAGGAAAATAATTTTATTAATATTTTTTTCGTGATTTTTTTTTCCGATGTTTTAATAGGTATTTTGCTCTTCGGGGTGATGACAAATCCAACAAATCAAAGATTATAAAAATCGGTCCAGCCGTTCTCGAGTTATAAATGGTAATAAACTAACCCGACTTTGTTTTATATATTACTAGCAGACACATTGCTGCGGCTAACGAATAACGAAACACAACGCCATTACCCAATCTTTATAAAATCCACACCTGCTTGCCAGCTGCCCGCTGCCCGATGCCTGAATTAAATATTTGAATTTATCGGCTTTTCTCTACTACAATAAGCATGTATTATAAACTAATTAACTCGCCACTAATTATGCAATGCTTGCAATGTAACACTGGATATTTGAAAAGGGAAAATCAACATCAGGACATTACTCTAGGACATCTATTTTCCAATTTCTTCCTTAGAACGAATTTCAAAAGTGACTATAGTTCGGCCCGCCAGCCGTTTTAAATCGCACAAAAATATGTTTTCTTTGAATTTCTCGGCTTTTCTCTAATAAAATATGTTTTCTTTGAATTTCTCGGCTTTTCTCTAATATAATTTACATGACTTATACATATAAACATTCCTCTTGAATCACTCTATCTATTGGGGAAAACCGTATGAAAATCCGTTGCGTAGTTTAAAAGATTAACGCGCACATACATTTTGAGCGACTTCATTTTATACTATGTAATGATGATGAAGATTTGATATTGTCAAACCCTCAGGCTAATTTGGTCGCTTTTGGGGAAAGATCACATATGTCTCATAGAAATCGTAAATCTCCCTGACTCGCACGGCGAGAAATATGATCTAAACGTTGTTAGAAAAAAAATGCAACGCTTTATATTGGGAGTCTTTTGAACCATCACCTTACGCCGCAGTGGAAGGGATGGATTCATACGTCCTGAACACATTGATTCCTGTATGACAGATTCCTCATACCTATTTTCTTCCCAGAACTTCCTTTCTGGCCTTAAAAAAACCACACAGCATCCCCAAAGGTGACATATGCCTTGAGAGATTTTTTTTCCTCAGGGGCCTCCTGGGTAAAAAAAGGAAATGTAAATCCTACAAATACACGTTTCTACTGCGTATTATTTTATAAATAAGACAATATTATTACAATTTGTTTTATAATTTGAGATGAAAAGTAAAGCGACAGTTTTTTTGTGGATTCCCTAAATAAAAGGAACGTGTTTTCTAAATTTCGTACTTTTTAAAATTGTTGTCATTTGGAGAAATAAAAATATGCGGTTTTTTTCAACTTTTCCATCTTTAAAATTAAAATATTTCTATTTATACATTAACGCCTCAGCCTAGCAACTCATTTGGGTCTCGTAGAAATCGTTGTCTCTCCATTACACGCAAACTTTAAAATATGAGCTAAACAGTGTGAAAAGGAAACAAAAACAGGCTTTATATTAAAATCTTTTTTTTACATTAACTTCACACCGGAGGCCCTTAGGATAATAATTTCCCTCAGGAACTATGTCATCTGGGATGCTGTGTGGAGGGTCTTTTTGAGAAGTGGAAGGAATGAACATTGGTCTTGAAGAGACCCATGTTGTAGGAAGGAGGAAACACAGTGGCCGGCAAATCATTCCAGAGCCGAGCTGTTGAATACAAGAACGAGTCGAAGAAACGACCCGTTCTCAAGTGACAAATGTCAACCGTGTACAAATGTTAGGCGTGCGTTTGGCGTGTTTCCCGACTATGCACCGGTGCCGAAGGGATCAATGATGCTAGTTCCTCGGAGCATCTTCCATTGTAATACCGGTAGAACAAGGATACCATTCCCACCCGACGCACAATGGGGTGAATGACCCCGAAAGTTGGCATCAAATCAGTGGTTGCAATTGCATCAAACCTTTTTCGATTTTAAGTTTCGTATAGACATGTTAATAAAAATAAGTGAAAAAAAAATTCTAAAAGTCACATATATTTAGTACAAAAATATTAAATTGAAAAATATAAGATAAATTAAATTAGTCATAGTCATAATGCTCACCTCAGTTCGCAAGCTATTTATTAACAGTTATTCACAGAATAAATCGTCTTAATCGTCTTGTGACAATATACTATCGTCATCACTACTTTGTTCAACTACCGAATCATGTACTGTAGTCGTATTAGGGTCCGGTATCTTTATCATTTGCAGTACATCTTTTGGAATTGTTTTCACTGTCCTTTTGTTTATTTTTCGAGTTTTAGATCGCAGTGTCATAGTTTTTTTGACGTTTTATATGCTCAGATGACATAATATCAAACGACAGCGTGGGTCGACCTCTTTTTGTTTTTACTATTTCTGGTAAGGATTTGCAATTCTTAGATGTAATAGTCCTTTCAAGCCATTATTTATTATCAAAATTTTTACTTTCAAATCATTATTTATTATTGTTTCTGCGATACTTCAACCATCTGATTTTCAATTAAGAACAGAAAACAACTATTTTATTAAAAAAGTTCTTTTTGATTGAGGTGACAATGTGTATCTAAGAGATATTTTTTCAGGAATTTTACATTATCATCAAATTTCTTAACGCTAGAGATTCATGTGATAATGTGTATCTAAGAGATATTTTTTCAGGAATTTTACTTTATCATCAATTTTCTTAACGCTAGAGTTCTTCATAATTATATATAACTCGAATCTCGTATGAACCACTTCAGAAATTGCATCTAAAAAAAAACACACTTATTATAAGACTAGATCCGTTTTTCATGAAAACTGATAGTCCTCGCTTTCAGGTACAATAATTAATAAAATAGTATACAAAAGCAACTTTTTACAATTTATTCTAGTAGCTAAGATACTAAAGTATACAAAACAAATTATAATATGACGAAATCTAGTGGAATTTTTACTATTTGCCTTCGACATTTAATATATTCACAAAAAAATATTTCAGACGAGATACTTTTCCAAGAATTTTATTTTATCATCAAATTTCTTAATGCCAGAGTTCTATATATGATTATATGAGTTACATATGATTATATGTAACTTGAATCTCGTACGAACCACTTCAGAAATTGCATCTAAAACAAAACACATTGATTATAAGACTAGAACCGTTTTTCATGAAAACTGATAGTCCTCACTTGCAGGTGTTGTAATTAATAAAATGGTGCATAAAAGCAACTTCTTACAATTTAGTCTAGTAGATAAAATACTAAAGTATACAAAAAAAATTAAAATTTGACGGAATCTAGTGGAACTTTTAACTATTTGCCTCAATATTTAATATATTCACAAAAAATATTTCATCCAATTAGGTGTTTGTTTTATTTAAAAATTTTGACATGTAGTGAAAGGTTTTCAACAACTACTATAAAATAATAAAAGTAAATACCACTAGACATCGTATTCATCTTGAATTGGATCTAAACACTTTGTAGATTTCACTTTATTAAAATTTGAAACGTATTGAAATTTACGCGACTGCAAAAACTGACACGGTCACCTCAACAAAGTTCAAGTTCAAACTGATCTCTTTCCGTCAGTATTGCGATAAGGGTGGCACGCTTCGGGGGAATTATGAAACATTTAATGAACTTCAAAACTAGCTTACTTGTTTCATTGTAAAGAACATTTGACTTTCTGATTTTCTGCCAACGTGGTTCATAGAGCTGTGCCATTGTGCGACGCCTGTGCTCTAAAGATTGCAATCCGTATGTTAAGATGGGAGAATCTATCAAACGGACCGCCCGTTTCTGCACAAGGTCGAGGGTATTTTTCAGCAATTTAGGAGCCCCAGACCAGAGGTGGTTGCCAAGTTCAACGGCGTTCAATGGGGCGCACTTGTGATTTGTACAGGGTTAGCAGCTGTTGTGTACTATTAAAGTATCTGCGGGCCCTGTACAGTACGCCCAGTTTTTGGGAAGAGAGTTTTTGGTTCTAAAAGTTAA
Source organism: Limnephilus marmoratus (assembly GCA_917880885.1). Classification (NCBI taxonomy): domain Eukaryota; kingdom Metazoa; phylum Arthropoda; class Insecta; order Trichoptera; family Limnephilidae; genus Limnephilus; species Limnephilus marmoratus. The sequence continues at coordinate 64,373,320 of OU862908.1, forward strand.
CCACAAAATAATTCAAATCTACTCCTTTATGAAACCAAAACGACCGTAATTTGAAAAAAATATTTTAAACTTTTGGAATTTTGTATAACTTATTTTTACATGAAACGACAATAAGTAAGTTAGCTATAAAGTTTATAATACTCGTACATTTGACCTAAACAGTATGTGTGTGTTCTTATAAATTTTCATTGTCAGTTATTTTTGTTAAAAAAACGAAAAGTGAGTCATTTTTAAAACTTTTGTATACTAATAATAATAATAAATGGATAATTTGTAGAGCGCCTTTGCATTAAAAAAATTAAAATTCATTTTTTTTTAACTTAATGATCAAAACCTCAAATCCCAGAGGTGCCAATACCTTTTTCTGATTTTTCGTTTCCAGACTTTCAACTGAGTTTCGCTTAAATTGTCTTCATAGTTTATTACGAGATATAGAATTTGAAACAGTATTTAATCGCCTTTCAAAAAAAGTTTTTAGTTTTTGGATGCGTTCAGAAATATGCCATTGCTTTGGAATTTATTGCAAAACAGAAATATTTTTTTGACCTTTCGACAAAATAGGTGCAACGCCTGAGGGTTAGAGAATATTTCAAACATAAAAATCTGAAATGTAATTTTATCTAGTTTTTAAGATGGTATTTGTTTTAACGACATCTTCAAAAAGAAGAAATACATTGAAAAAAATTTAACCTTTTTTCCCCATAGGCCATATAAAGAGTGAGAACTTGAAGTACAAATGATATTAGGTATTTTTTTTATATATTTAACTTCAAAACGCATTTGTGTTAGTATTCTAAACACGCAATGAACTCCGCTGGGAACTCTTCAGACTTGAAAATTCTGTACAAAATAAATATCTTTGTGTGGGATTTGCTAAAGATGTAATGCTGAAGTTACTCAATTTATCGCCCGTGAAAAGCAAAACTTTTGCTTACTAAATTTTTACTGTATTTGCGGGTTTTGCTTTCTTCAGTAAGTTTACCTACCTTAATTCCTCTAATACTCTACCGATTCCTGAATAAAAACCTTAAAAAAATTCTGTACCTACTGAAACATTTTTATATTATATAGGGTATTAATAAATTTAAACAAGTCTTTCTACTTCATGCTACTTACAATAAAACACTAAACTAAAACGAGCAATTAATCCTTAAATATAATAATTAAACCTTCAAAGTTGATATACCGCTAAGTTTCACCAGGTGGTGAACACAAACTATATCATATAAATCGTTTATGAGAGCGATTTTGCAAGAGTTTCTAATAACTGGTGTGGTCACGATCGACACAATATTTCAACTGACATATAGGTATTCTTATCACATGTATGTAACATGGTGTAATCGGCAAAAGTGGGTTTTTTTCTCATGTTCTTCTATTTGGCTTCCCAAGTAAGGCTTTTGAGGAAAGGAGAGAGACAAGGGGAGATGATATTACATTGAACAGGACCTTGGGGATAAATGGAGAAGTCACAATGCTGTTTTAATACTAAACAGGTAGGTTTAAGAATAATCGACAAAATGTGGATTCATAAACGTGAATGAAGATTTTCGTATAAGGTGCGAACTTTTTATTCATGTTTAGCGGTCTAAATAACTGTGCACATGGCTCAGCGAATTCAAATTACGAAAAGTGTATCTAAAAAAATGGATTTTTTTTCCAGCTATTGCGATATTTTGACTGACGTCAGCTTAGAAGCGGGAATTCGATACATCTTAAGATAAAAGTAATACATCTGTTAAATACGATATCGTATCATATCATCATTAGCACAGTACACTCGTATCAGGAGCTCTAACGGTGAAATCAATGACTTTACAAAATCGGATTGACAGTTACTTCCGATGATTTTTTTTATTTCGGTGTTCCGAACACAGTTTTACCAATGACAGCCGAACCGATGATAACTGAACCGGGATTAAATAAGAAATCGATATGCGCTTGCGACACTAAAGATGAATTTGAACTTTTATGATTTGACAGGACGAAATGTCAAACGCCAAGCTTTCCAAAAAATATTAATTGGTTTGTTGGTGGCAATGTTAAATTGAAATACTAACCTGAATACGCATTGGCAGTCCGCATTTCCATTATGACACTAAATGCGAGATATTTAATTAATGAGGTCTTTATTCATATTTCAACCATTTTCGTTTCTTAAAGATCGAACGGAATAAATTGATGGCGTCTTGAATGCATTATTTATCGCGCATTTCGTCAATATCACATTGATATACAGGGTGTCCGGGGGTAAAGTGCATTAACTTTGGGAGGTGATTCTACATGATGGTAGGAGTAAAAAAGATTAATAACTTTTTCCGAATTTCCAACATTTTTTTTCCATAAAAAAAGACATAGGTACCAACTAAAAATCGTTGAATGAAGTACGATCTTACTTGCTGAGAGCCTGCCGCGCCGGGCGCCCGACTCGATTGTGATTAGCCCGTATCTTAAGGTGCTCCCATAGCCGTTGTGCTCACATGATGCATAGATGGGGCCTTAAAGAGTCGGCGACGTGTGAATGCGGTGCGGTGCAGACTACCGAACATGTGGTCAACGAATGCCCGCTCCATTCATTCCCCGGCGGGATTGATGAGGTCCACAGGTCCACAACGCCTGAGGCCCTAGACTTGCTCGCAGACCTAGATGTCCCCCTCTGACCCCCCACCATACGAAAGAAGAAGAAGCCCGTATCGTAACAGCGGAAAATAATAAATCTGGCCGCACACGCCGGACTAATTTTACCCTTTTGCCTCAAAACTACTCCTGAAAGTTGGAATTTCGGAAAAAGTTATTTATCTTTTTTACTTGTACTATCACGTAGAACCACCTCCCGAAGTTAATGCACTCTATCCCCGGACACCCTGTATAAACTTATCCTTGACAGAATCTCCATACATATTAATAACATCATTGTACCTAACCAACATGGCTTTATGCCGGGCAGATCAACCCTAAGAAATCTCTCACTGTACGAACAATTTATTGCATGCTCACTTGAAAATAAAACCCAAGTAGATTCAATATATACAGACTTTGTCAAAGCGTTTGACAAAGTTAACCATGAAATTCTTCTCAACAAACTTAGTAAAATGGGAATAGAGGGTAAACTATTAGAATGGATGAAGAGTAACTTAACCAGTAGAATTCTCCAAGTAAAAAACAACTCTTACCTATCACACAAATTCATGGCTACTAGCGGTGTACCTCAAGGGTCACATTTAGGCCCAATACTGTTCCTACTTTTTATAAATGATATAATCACTGTTTTTGATAATAATGTTGAAGTGTTGCTTTTCGCAGACGACTTAAAACTATTCAAACTTATTAAAACAATAAATGACTGTATTCACATTCAATTAAATTTAAATAAACTACAAGACTGGTGTAAAACTAATAAACTTTATCTGAATATAAGTAAATGTCAGATAATAAGGTTTTTCAGAACAAATCAACCCATTAACTATCAATATAAAATTAATAATATTTCCCTCACCTCTGTCAGTGAGATTAACGATCGTGGTATTATTTTCGATTCCAAATTTAACTTTCTTCCACATATAACTACAGTAACCAATAAAGGATTAAAAATGCTAGGTTTCATTCTTCGAAATGGCAGAGACTTTCATGAGATCTCTACATTAAAAATCCTATATTCCTCTCTAGTTCGAAGTCAAGTTGAATATAATTCTTCTATTTGGTCCCCTCACTACAAAATCCACTCCGATTCCATTGAAAAAATTTAGCATAAATTCTTAAGATTCATTAACTATAAACTTGGTCTACCAATAGAATCAATAAATTACAAATCACTTGTTGAAAGAATTAAACTTACTCAAACTTTCAGATAGAAGACTTATTTCCGACTTGACTTTTATTTTTAAAATTGTTAATGGTATTATAGACAGTCCTGATTTATTAAACCTAATTACCTTCCACATACCTACTAGAACTACTCGATCCAAAATTCTTTTTAATTGCAACAAAAATATCAGGACTGAGTCATTTAGATACTCGCTTATACCTAGATTGCATGCAGTTGGCAATGCTTTCTCAGAAGTAGTAGATGTGTTCAACTGCACTGAATACAGTTATAAAAAGTCTATAATATCATACCTCAATCACATTAATTAATGTTAGGTATAAAAGTATTCGTCTTCACAGCGTCTATATCATACTCTATAGATTCCAAACTACTTACTTCATTTATATCAACTATCAGACAGACTAGTAAATGTATAATTTTTTGTCAAAATTATTAAGTACTTTCAAACCAAGGATTTATTTTTGATTCTCTAACTGACAGCCCTGAAAAGCAGAACTAATTAGCAGTACTTTTAATGTCATAGTCATTTCAAACTGCAGTAATTTCAACTGAAGGTAACAATAATATCATTATACTAAGTTACTCCATTTTAGCCAAATCCTAGAATCCAACAATATGTACAAATAAAAGTAAAGTAGGTATATTATACTTGATGTTGAGAATTATTCTAAGTCACCTTTATTTACATATTTTTATTCTGCATAAACATTTTTGCATCCTATTACTAAATTTTAGTTGTTATCATACATTATGTACTTTGTCTAATGTACATTTTTATCGTTGTAATTACCCTCCTGTGTACCACTGTGTATCATGTATCACTGTATTGTAATAGCCATTTTATGGCGTTGAAATAAATAAATAAATAAATAATTTGTCCACGCTAGACCTCATGATTTTATTAAAATTTTCAGTATTTATCGTTTTTAAATCGTAATAAATCATTTATATTCTACCTTCTTACTTTGATTTTGGCTTTCGCTTGATCGAAACTATCAAAAATATTAAATAAAGTATGTCATGAATTGATACTTTGGTATATTATATTCGAAACATGTACTTTATTACATATTGATTGAAGATTTGAAGAGAAATTTTTGTAATAAATTGTTTGAAACTCTCGTTAGATTAAAATTCGTAATATTCCAGTAGATGTTTTCAGAAAATAGGAATAAATGGTACCTGGAGAAATGGGTTTATAATGGTATATATATTCTTCCCACACTTCGTTCAAATTTTTTTTTTTTTTTTTTACATTAACACCACACAGGAGGCCCTGAGGAAAATAATTTCCCTCAGGGCCTATGTCATCCTTGTAGATGCTGTGTGGAGGGTCTCTTTGAGGAAAGGAAGGAGTGAACATGGGTCTTGAAGAGACCCATGTTGTAGGAGGGAGGAAACACAGAGGCCGGCAAATCGTTCCACAGCCGAGCCGTTGAACTCAAGAACGAGTCATAGAAATGACCCGTTCTCATGTGAGTAATGTCAACCGTGTACAAATGTTGGGCGCGTGTTTGGCGTGTTTCCCGACTATGTACCGGAGCCGAGGGGATCAATGATGCTAGTTCCTCGGAGCATCTTCCATTGTAATACCGGTAGAACAAGGACAGCATTCCCACCTGACGCCTATGCTCTAAAGATTGCAGTCCGTCTGTTAGGATGGGAGAATCTATCAAACGGACCGCCCGTTTCTGCACAGAGTCAAGGGTTTTTTTTAGGTATTTTGGAGCTCCAGACCAGAGGTGGCTGCCAAATTCAACCGTGGGGCGCACTTGCGATTTGTACAGGGTTAGCAGTTGGGTACTATTAAAGTATCTGCGGGCCCTGTACAGTACGCCCAGTTTCTGAGAGGCTAACTTAACTCTGGTTTCGATGGAGCCCCCGTACCTGAGCTGGTCACTTAGAGTTACACCAAGCATATCAATGGAGGTCCTGTTCGGAAGGTTGCTTCCGTTGAAGGAGACTAGATTTTCATTTCGATCCCTTTTAGACGTTATCAAACATGATTGGGTCTTTGAAACATTAAATTCGACGAGGTTATTCTTACCCCAAGAGAAAATACTCTCGAGGTAACCGTCCATTCTTTGCTTCAAAGCCCTCCGAGCTATTGGAGTTTGTGTGCCCTTTGGGGGCTTGTCAAACAAAAAGCTATCATGGACTGTACTGTCATCCGCGTAACAATGAATCGGTGCACATGACAAGAGGTCATTGATGTGCAACAGAAACAAAGTCGGTGACAGAACCGATCCCTGTGGGACGCCAGCATTTATCGAATGCGAAGAAGAGGTGAAACCGTCAGCAACCACCTGAATCGACCTCTCCCTCAAAAAGTCGGCAATCCACTTACACAAGGATGCGGGAAGTCCGTAAGAAAGCAGTTTGTTGACAAGCCCTCGGTGCCAAACCCGGTCAAAGGCCTTGGAAATATCCAGTGCAACCGTTTGGGTGTCACCAAAACGTTCCAGGCACCGCCCCCAAACATGCGTCACATACGCGAGAAGATCACCGCACGAGCGGTTCCGCCGGAATCCGTATTGACGGTCGTTAATAATTTTGTTCTTCTCGAGGTATGTGAGCAGTTTGTCGTTGATCACACGTTCCATTACCTTAGACAGAACTGATGTGATCGCTATGGGGCGGTAGTTGGCTGGGTTGGAGCGGTCACCCTTCTTTGAAATAGGGTGAATGATCGCTTTTTTCCAACCAGAGGGCACAGAACCAGACTTCAGGGACATTTTGAAAAGCTTCGTCAAAATTGGAGCTATTTCTGCAGCGCACCTCTGCAATACCAGGGCAGGTATTCCGTCAGGCCCACTAGCTTTATTAATATCAAGCCCTCGTAAGACTTGGAGTACATCCCGATGCCGGATCCTCAGCTTTTTCATATGAAAACCGCAGTGAGGAACCGACGGCGGGGTAGCACCTTGATCATCGAGGGTCGAGTTTTCCGCGAACATTTTGCCTAATAAGTTAGCCTTTTCGGCGGCGGTATTTGCTAGAGAGCCGTCAGGTCTGGTAAGAGGTGGCAGACTGGATTTGCAGAAATTGCGACCTATTGAGCCCGCAAGCGACCAGAACGCTCTGCTGCCGTGCGGGCAGGCAGCCAGCTTTCTACTGATCTGCAGGTCGTGCTCGAATTTAGACCTATTAATGATCCTCTTGCTTTCCTTTGCCATTTTGTTATATTCTGTTCTGTTTTCGGACGTTCGAGATGTGTTGTAGGCTCGGTAAGCCGCGTTTTTTCGTCGCACTGCTTCAGAGCATTGTCGACTGAACCACGGCTTTGAGCCCACACCAGTTTCTTTAACAGTGGATTGGATGAAGCCATCCATCGCGGATGTGATGACTTCACCAATTTCCTGGGCACATCTTGAGGGATCCGAGGTCCGAAAACAGACAGCTGACCACGGGAAAGCATTAAAATGTGTCCGCAGACCAAACCAATCTGCTGATCTATAGTGCCACACTTTTCTCTTCAGCCGCTCGTTTGGCGGTCTGAAGGTTACGGGGATTGACGTCGTCACCAGGCAGTGGTCGGACGATCCTAAAGGCGCTGTGACGTCAATCTTGTAGCCGTGTGGCACAGTGGTTAAAAACAAATCTAACAGATTGGAGCGGTGAGTCTGGACATCAGGAACCCTTGTCGGCCCCTGAACCATTTGCTCCAGTCCATGGCAGAGGGCAAAGGATTCCGCCTCTCGTCCAGCCGAGTCCGTTGGTCCTGAGAACTTTAACCAAGGTTCGTTATGAACATTGAAGTCCCCCAGGACCAGAAACTCTGCCGTAGGGAAGCGGGGCAAGAGGTCATCAATAGTATTACTTAGATGTTTGAAGAGTTCGGACGTATCTGAAACGCTAAGGTTCGGTGAGCGGTATAGACACGCGTAAAATCTTACCGTACTGGCAAGATTGACACGCACCCACATTACGTCGAATCTGGAGTTCTCCAGATTCAACAGTCGCACACAGTTGACGTCAGCTCGGCTGAAGAGACAGACACCTCCTTTGGGTCTGAATTTGCCAACGAGGGTGAAGCCCGGGCAATCCAGATAGGTGGCGTCTGTAGGCTCGGCTATCTGCGTTTTGGAAAGGAAGAGAAGGTTAGGGCGTTGGGAGAGAAGGTGTTGGTGGACGAAGTTTAAGTTTTTGTGCAGGCCGCGAATGTTGGTGAAATTCACCAACAGCTTTGGCCTGCACCGGGGACTCCTGCTTCTCGCCGTTGTGATAGTGATATTACTGTTGTTTGTGCAATTCAAGATTTTATATGGTTTTTTTTTTTTTTTTGGGGTTATTAGAAGAAAGGAAGGTCCGGGAAGGAAAAGGTATGAGGGATGGGTAGGAAAGCTGGGGATCAGAGTGTACAGGAGTGATGGACGTATGAATCCAACCCACCCACTGCGGTGCAAGGCGATGGGCTGGGAGAGTCCGGCTGGAGAGGTCACCCAATGCGCCCCAAACGCTACTGCTGGGTCCCCTCCGGTTACGAACCGGCACAACAGCAGCGGCAGGGTTTTTGCACTCGTTGATGGGGCAGCCCACCCTCAGTCGTGAGCCTGAGGGTCGGGCCCCTGTACTACCGAGCGACCCGGACAACGGTAACCGGTTGTAAAGGGTCTCCCTCAACCAGCATCTCCCAATCCGGCCCGCCACGCAGAAGGTGGGCCGACGCACTCGCCATCAAGACCCAGACAAACATTACCCCATGAACCCGGGCACCCGTGCTAAGTCACCAAACGCGGCGAACCACTTGGGGTGACCTGTGGCAGAGGTGTTGGTCATCCAATAAATGGTTCCCAGGGCGGCGGTACCCATACCCGCCTACCAAATTATAAATGGTCCGTTTCTAAATTGCATGACAACCACCTAACGATATCGTGCAGTCACTTTGCAAATCCGGCTTCAACGGATCGTTGCAGGTCTTTTTGGAGTTATGTGCTTTCCAACATATTAAATTATAATGGGATTGGAAATATGCATCGACAGAAGAGAAAGAGATTTTGGAATTCATCCCTGCAAAGAAGATAGATTTGGGGCATTTTGACGATAATAAGAATGTTGCCTCTAAAAACACACTTTCTTCATTGTTTTATAGTTTTTTTTTTACATTAGTTCCACACAGGAAGTCCAAAGAAAAATCCCTCGGGGCTTATGTCTTTGGGGATGCTATGTGGATGGTCGTTTAATGGAAAGGATGTAAAAGGGTATGAGAGATAGGTAGGAATCTAGGATCATGACTGTGTTAGGAGTGACAGACGTTTAAATCCATCCCTATCACTGCGGTGCTGGGTCGACAGAATATGACGGGAGAGATCAAAAGGTCTCCCTCAACTTCCAATCCGGCCAAGCCGAAGGTGGAAAAACGCATCCGCCGCCAAGACCTAGACAAGACAATCCAAACAGACAATCATTGGGTCGGTGGTTTGGAGCCCACACCAAGTGAAGTATTCCCTCATGTTGGAGAAGGTTCAGAAGAAATTTCTGAGATTTCTTTACCTGAGGAAGTATGGCTACTACCCGTAGCTCTACCCTACCCACTTTTTCTTGGGCATGCTTGGTCTGAACTATATTTCAATATCTTTGGTCTGAAACTTCTACGGGTCAGAAGGGATTTACTCATTGTAACACATTTCATCAGACTGATTCGTGGAAAGTTCGAAAACTCGGCTATCATGGAGAGCATTAGTTTCTATGTTCCCGATGGTTATCTCCGTCACCGACAGCATAGACTGTTTTATCTCCCGGCTTGCAGAACTAACTTGCAAATGGTTATGCCAGTCGGGAGAGTTGTCTTGTTGTTAAATAGAATCACTTCGAATATCGATATGTTTAATATCAATGAAGCACAATTCAGACAAAAAACTTTGTTGTTGTTAGTATGATTGTGCTTTATTGAAGTATAAATTGCTTAAATCTGTTTAAATCTTGTTCTTTATCTCTTTTTGAAATTTTATTTTGTAATGTTTTAAAAATTAATAAATAATTGAATTGAATAAATCCAAGCACCCCTGCTAATTCACCAAACGTAGCGAATCACTTAGGGCAACCTACGGCAGGGGTGTTGGTTAACCAATAAATGGTTCACGGGGCTACGGTACACCCTCTCGCCTCCCAGGATTGTTTTGGGCAAAATTAAATTATCTGTTTCTAAAGAAGATATTAAAACAAGATGGAGTCCGAGTCTTGCGTTGCTTAGTTAGCGCTTTGTCCCGTTTTTCCGGTAAATTGTTGTGCTCGAGTCACGGAAAACGGGGCGAACCATTTCCGTGGCAAATTTGATGTGACAATGGTACCTTTAATTAGTGCTAACGAGTAAACGCTAAAATTGAAAGCAAAACAAGATGCATTTAATAAATGCACGATGCGACTGTTGACAGTAGAACTCGGGATCCTCTTGACTCGGAGATAATCTCAAGAAACTTACGTCTGCATTTGTCGACTTCTAATTCAATTTATATGAAAATACTCGTACCTTCAATAAAGTGGATAAAGCATATAATTTTCGCCTTAATGGCTTCATTAACTTTACATCATTTAATATCCTATCTTTTCTTTTTATTACATCGTTATATAATAATATGAGTTTGTCGATACATTTCTTCTGCATACCCTTTCGGGTACATTTTATATATTACGTGTAAATAGATAAAGCATATTTCCTAAACGGGCTGCATATATAAGTATGTCATATTTGGTTATTCGGCCGTATAACCTCACCTGCTCTTCGAACTCAGAATTATTGTTAGTAAAAATATTAGCAAAGCGGATTTCCTCTCAAGACGCCCTTTGTTACGTGATGTGCGAAAAGATATACCATAATTCTTAAGTCGACTGCACATAGGGTGTGTCAATTATTTCAAAGTTTCAAAAGTTGCGGCTTACAAAGAAAACGAGAACTTAATATATATTTTTTTAAAATAAATATATCTCGCTAAAATGCGTTGAAAATCAGAAAAAAACCTAAAACATGTGTTTTTAAATTATGGTAATTAATATTTTTTTACAATAATTTAACCTTTTAACGTTATATGTTATTAAAAACTGCATATAGCTGATAATTAAAAAAAAAATCAAGTTTATGAATACACGTAAGTCTACAGAATACTGATTTTATCAAGAAAATGTGCTATTTTTCCCTTTCATATTTTTAACAAACATACCACTGCCTCTTGCTTCTGAGTGCCCTTTCTTCGGCACTCTAGAAATCTGACTGTGGCTCCAGGAATAGCCAGAGATATTCTTGATGATGTTCTGCCGGTTCTTACACTCGGTCAGAAGGAACCAAAAAAATACTCCAATATTCCGCCTCGGCTGTAGGTAGCCTTAAAAAATTTTCCAGGGTGACTTAGCCCTCCTTGCTTTGTTTGAATTTTTTTTCTTCGGTAATCTAATTCAAATTCACAATGTTCTTTAAATCTGTGGCTCACTAGCCCACAATAATAATAATTACAACGTAAGTTCGTTATTTGAGTTTATTGTGAATTACAATGATCGCAAGTAGTATTGTATTTATGTCAACGGTAGCGACTGTTTCCTAAGGCTTCGTAAATAGATCTGGGGGCCTAGTCCCTATCTTTTATTAACGTCTGTTAGCGCATTAGTTACGTCACTAACACGAATTTTGACAGTTACGCTAATTTTGGGAGGCTCTATCAAGTCGTAATCCGGAATTTTTGTTAACTTAACAGATCTTAACAGATTTTAAATTTACTGTTTTGCTAACAGGGCGACGCCTGTTAACGCCCCTGTATTTTGACAGTTGTCGTTGATTTTAGTAGTCCGTAAGTCAACTTTGTTAATTATTTACGTTAAATTTGACGTTTAGCCAACGGGGTCGATCGACCTACCGATTAGATAACAGACGGAACATTTAGCTGTGTAACATTGCCGAAAGACATACTTCAAAGTTGATTAATTCGAATTTTGTTCTTTAAAAGGTTAGTGATATAATGTACTGTGAATTAAAAGATACGTCAACTAAAATATTTACCTAACCTCCGAACTTTTAGGCACATATTATGAAAAATACACTTCGTTTCAACAATTACTATAAGAAACAACTATTTATATTCAAAAATAGGTTGTTAGGTTCTTAGTTTGAGTTATTTAAGTAATTTGTACGAAACTTTCGAAAACGTCAAATGCAGCGAAGAGATCGTTTTATTGAGGAAATTTTAACTAGATTTTTGATGCAAATTTTACCTCTCACGGCGTAAATAGTTGCTTCTTGTATGTTTGCTATAATAATATGTACCAAATAGGTAAGTGTCTGTTGCAATCTAATTGATAATTTGTGTATTTATGTAGGTACGTTTGCCACAGACATTATGTATCTCCGCCTGGCATATATCAACAGGGCCTTGCTCAGAGAAGAACTGAGGGAAGAGAGTGTCCGAAGACGGCAGCTTAGGGACCAGTCGAATCCTTTAAATATACCTCCATCGTTATTTATAGGCAATTACAGACTGTCGCAAGACATATTTATGGCATTAGTTGAGGAGCTGAGGCCAATAATACCCGCACGTAGGAGAAAAACCGGAGTGCCATTGGAACTGAAAGTGAATACAACATTATTTCATCCCCTTTTTTCAGAATATTTGCAAATCCCCAATCTAACAGTACATGAATTGCTCATCACACATACATACTTCTAATATATTATTTACTTTTAAGGTTTTAACAACACTCTCGTTTCTCGCCACGGGCTCCTACCAGAAAGTGGTGGGAAACGATTTCCATTCATCCCTGTCCCAAAAATCAGTAAGCCGACATATGAATGCGATTGTGTCAGCATTAAATCAAATTATGAAACGCCACATAAAATTCCCAAGTACTCAGGAAGAGAGGAGTTCCGTTAAAAGAGGGTTTGTCTTGATTTATTATATTTTATTGTTACCTTATCTTGTTTACCCGAGGATTAAGACATATTCAGACGACAGGATATCCTAAATTATAATACATACTTACCACTGACTTAGTACCCTTTGGTTCTAATTCATTTAGCATGCGCTCTATCTTTCTTACACTGTAATGTAATTACGGTATCGAACCGCCTCATTACTGATTTACAGGCAATTTAATAATGAATAACAACACAATATATAATTTGAATACTTACAAAACCAACTTTATACACAAGCCTCCCCAGCTAGCTCGATCGGCAGAGTCTCGTGTTCACAGTTCGTTCACAGACTTGATTCAATAGAATAAATGTAGGCAAGGTAAAAATAAATTAAAAGATCTCTTGTCGTTTTTAAATAACTTGCAAATTTATATATGACTCGACGCTACTAGGAAAAGCCTTTTAACCCAATGTGAACTTTGTAATTTACTGAATCAAAAATATAATAAAAGGGATGATTGGATAATGTATAATTATATAGGTGAATTATATAGGATGGAATTATAAGGGATGATTGGATAATATATAGAACAAGAAGAGGCGCGTAGAGCTCTTAATTAAAGGCAATTTTACAAAAAAAACATCGTTCACATAGAGATTCGGCACTAAAAACCTAGGCAAAAAGTTGTACAGTTTACATACATACAATAAGTTATAAAATTTACAGTTTAAATAAAATAATAAAAAAACAGCAAAATCAACACATCGAAGCGGCCTGTCATGAACATCTTTGAGCGCAGCTTTCTAGGCAGTGCAAGTCAGTGAGTAGTGTCCATCGCTTCTAGAATAACAGTCACGTTCCTCAGCAGCAGAGAAGTCAACATGAAGATAGAGTTGTTTGGCGGTCCGTCCTTTCTGCCTACCCCTGCGGAGAAACGGCGTGATGGTTAGTTAGTTTTTTGTTAGTTATTGTAACAATAATTAAAAGCCTTATAAAAATACCTTTGCTGCAATGGGTGGGTATTGGGTATCGAATGGTAAAAAGCTAGAAAACTGCCAGAATGTCTCTGTTCAAGTTGCTGTTCACAGAACCACTAGTGTTACATTGGTAGAAGTAGAAAAGGTTAATTTTAACGATAATGAAAAGTACTATTTAATTGAACTTAAAAAATAATAATAACTCACGCTTGTACGCTTCATACGTCATTATGTATGTCTGGCCGTGTTGTAGGTAGCTTTTTTTTCAAGCTAATGGGTCCCTTCCCGCTCAGCAAATGCCGCTCTCAGCTTGTTGTTGTCCTAAAACCAAAAGAAAACTGAATTCTAAAAACTACATTGATAGTTCAATACCTATATCTATTTTAATGATTAAAATTGTATATATTTCAGATTTCATGAGAAATATCAGTTTCCGGGGGTAATTGGATGTATCGACGGGACACATATAGCTATAGTAAAGCCGAAAGTCCATGAAGAGATATTTTTCAACCGAAAAGGTTACCACTCAATGAATGCTCTCATGGTAAATAAATATTTTATTTATTGAAATATTTACAAATAAGTTGATCATATTATATAGCTATAATGTAATATATCGTACGTAAACATTTTCCTCCCGCAGATCTGCGACTCCAATTTAAAAATAATAGCTATATGTGCGAAGTACGGAGGTGCATCCCACGATGCCCATGTATGGCAAATGATGGCCATCAAACCACACTTAGAAGAAGAAAATAATCGAGAAACTTTCTGGCTTTTAGGTAAACTTCTTTTATGTTTTTAGTGATTTGTTACTATGTTTTATTGTAATTATTTATTGAAATCTGAATGACGCCACTGGGATTGTTCTTTGGTCTCTGGTGCAGCACCTTGGAGACCTTATTTTACAGACAGCCCTCGTAGTTACAATACAGAAAGTTAAACTAAAATTTAAATGTGTGTATTATGTTCATATAATATTGTATTTCAGGGGATTCAGCATTTCCGTTACGGCCATATATAATGACTCCCATCTTAAATGCAGTACCGGGATCACCGGAGGAAAATTACACAAAAATGCAATGCAGGGTTCGAAATTGCATAGAACGCTGTTTTGGAATTTTGAAAGCGAGATGGCGCTGTCTCCTAAGACATCGTGTTTTACATTATACGCCAGAAATGGCAGTGAAGATAATCAATGCATGTGCTATTCTTCACAATATTGCCATTGCAGCTCACATGCCAGAACCAGAGGATTTGATTATTGAAGATGATATTAGAGAAGTGGTTAATATTGGCGATCAACCCAACGATCTCCTGCAAGGTCGGATAACTCAACGTCAGCTTGTTGAGACTCTCAATCACCAAATATAATTATTTCTAACCATCTCCCTAAAATCATCTTCAATACTCACTTCCTCTGCTCTGGTTCTGGCATTTGAACTTCAATTATCTGTTTTTGCTACTATGTTTACTTACCACAATAAATTATAATCTTTGGAGGTTTCTGACTGAAAATTGTAATTTTTGTAATTTATATGTCGCCATTATAATATCTAATGGTTAATTTTTTATTTTTGTTTTTATGCTTGTAAGCTTGCTTAAGCTTCAGTGCACCTAAATGCAATGTAGTCTCTTTCACAAGGGCAAAACAGACGATCATATTTGAATATTCAATTGACGGTAACATTTTTCATTGCTTTAATCAAATAAAAGATCTAGGGCATCTAGGGGTTACTTTTGACAGCAAATGACATTCCACCAGCACACAAATGACTTATGCTGCTTATGCAACAGAGCATATAAACTGCTGGGCTTTGGGCCCCATTTGAAGCATCCTATATTTTAAACATTGAAAGAGTTCATAAAAAATTCCTACGTTTTTTTTATTTTTACGCCTCTATGGAACATATCCATATTTATATCCATCGAGATTTATTCTAGGTATGACTAACTACCATTCTCTAGAAACTCGTAGATGTTTTACGTTGCTAAAATATAACCCAGCTAGTAAATAAATAAATTCTAATGCATAATTTCAGTGTATTGTTATTTTAATTTTATCCTATCGTAAACTACTGAAATATACGAAATTTTTTGCAATCCAATGTAAAAACCCCATTGGCACATAAAAATAAAAATATACTTACATTTCCGTTTCAACAGCTCTTCAATTCTATCCATCACAGACAAAATCTTGTTTTTGAAGAGTTTGTCTTCCTCCTTATCCTCCACTTTGAGCTGAAGCTCCTTCTCTTTAAGAACAAGCTCCTTTTTCTTGATAGCAATGCATTCCTCTTTGAGAAGAAGCTCCCTTTCCCTGATAGAAAACTCCTTCTCTTGATGAAGGAGCTTCTTTTGCTCGGCAATCAAGAACCGATCATCGAGAGAGATGGCTCTCTCCTTAACTGAAAGTGAAATATTTTTATGTAATTTTTTTAATAAATATATTTGTTACATGCGATTCTTACTCTTTTAATGGCATCATTCCCCATACACAACAAGATATTTCAGTGTAAGTACTTACACAGTCCTGACGGCCCAGGCGTTACCGGGTGAATCTCCACTGACTGAGGTGTTGTGCAGCGAACCTCGGTGGCTTTTTTCTTAACTGAAAGTGAAATATTTTTATGTAATTTATAATAATATATTTTTTGAGAAATCTGGGGGGCGTTGAGATGGTATAGTGTGGCGTGGGCAGGTAATTTTTTTTTTTTAAATCTATCCCATCCCATTACGCCCTCCCCCGTTGTGTTGAATATAATCGTGACAATAGCTGTTTCGGATTCGCGACAACAGATGGTAAGTAAAAACAGTAGGGGGGCGCTATAAAAAAACATATTCTCAAAATAAGGTTGAGAACCTATGGTATGGACAAATAATTAAACCCTTGATGCTTTTGATTGAAAATATTATTTCTGAGTGGAAAATACTCTCAGTATCGCACTCAGTAAGACCACCATTCAGAATTGAAACTAGATCTGAATAGCCAGATAGATTTTCTACATTTCCTTTCCCTCAACCTCACAACATACCAAAATTGGGGATGCCATAGTCTCACTGGCACCATATGGTTTGGAGCAGTTGGGTCTCTTATTCGGATAAAAAAATTACTTTATATTGCCCAACATACAATAAAATTATCTACTTATATTATATTACAAAATACTTTACCCACATGCTGACACGTCTCGCAGAATCTGCGTCCCGGCCGCAACTTGACGCAAAGCCGAGCTCACACATGTCTGCACACATCTGCGTCTCAGTGTATGTTGCTCTGTACACTTCCATACAATACAAAAACTAAACTAGCTGAGCATGCTGCATGACCGATGTCTTAATGTATGCTCACCCTTACTCGTTTCATGGCATCATTCTCCCATACACACCAAGATATTCCAGTGTAAGTACTTACACAGTCCTCTATCGCAGGTGGGTGTGGCCATTCTCTTCATGCCAGATGGCCCAGGAGTTACCGGGGGAATCTCAACTGGCTCAGGTGTGGCACAGCGAACCTCGACATTTTCCAAGGTTTCTATCTGCAAACAAATAACAAATTGCCTATTAGGTTTTCACCATCCATATTAAAATATATTTGTGCATGAATATGATCTGAAACATACAATCTCAATCTCCGTTTGCCCTCCACATGTTCCGTCAATGAGCCAATTCCCAATTATGGCCATCACTTTGTCCTCTAGTTGGGTAAGAGGTGGAACTGGACAAGTTCCACCCCCAGTTTTCCCCATCTCCACTCGAATCTTGGATGCGTTCCTCTTCGTATTCGTCTTGAGGTCCCTCCATGTCTGAAACAATTGATAAATGGTGAAACTAGTAGGTATTCAGATACCGGTGAAATAAAGTATTTAGAGTAACGTATCCATTATTATAATATGTACAAACATGCTGCCACTTGTCCCAAGACTTGCTGCATCCAAACCCGATGGAGTTAAGCCTCTCGGCCAAATCGGTCCACTCTTTTTGGTTGCGGATGCGTCCATCCATCCCCTCAAACCTTCCTGAAGCCATTGCCGGCCTGTCACTGAGCCAGTCCACCAAGTAGTTTATTTGCGCGTTTGACGCCCTTTTTTTAATGGTCTGTAAAATAATTATTATTACACATTAAATAACACTTAATTTCAACAATTTCTACAAGAAAACAACTATTTACGTACACAAAATAGATTATTAGGTTCCTAGATTAGGTAAATTAAGTAATTCGTGCGTATTTAGTTTGAAACGAAACTACGCAAATGTCAAAAGGTCAATTTTTAACTTGGAATGAAAATCGTATTTTTAATGCAATTTTTTCCGTTTATCACGACTGAAACCGATGGTTTCTCAGGTAATTATGTTAAAGTAGTTTACTTTTCAAAATGTATGCATATTTAAAGTAAAGCGGCATTACCCATTCGAGTTTGTTGCGTACAAAGTGAATTTGAGGTTATAACGTCCTTTTACATTCCTATTTGGAAAGCTCACGATATCTTACAAAATATATTTATTAATGTAAACAAATACAAAACAAAAGTAATAAATGATTACATAACTTACGGTCATCGTTGTTTCTTTCAAAATAGGTTAACCTTATACTTGAAAAGCGAAAGCCGTTGAATATGTGGGAATTGGTGGGAATCTGTGACAATCTGTCAGAAATAATTCATAGACAATTTACATTTTGCATAGAGTTTCATGTTGCCCTAACTGACCGACGCTAAAATAAACCAATTGTTAACAGAAAAGATACTGACTACCATTTTTAGCAAGTTGCGACAACTTTGCTCAAACTACCAAGTTAAGCAAACAGGCTGTTAGTAAACATAAAAGATAGGGACTAGGCCCCCTGAACGCTGCGCAACATGCCAGCTGTTCTCTTGTACTGTGTGCCCGCTCGTCAATCTCCGGAAACCCGAACCTTTCCGAGCGGCGTGGTGTGCGAATATACCTATATTCACATATACTACACAAACACGTCACATACGTATATTTTTTTTTGGTTCTTTGTAGTGCAGTTATGGAATAAAAATTATATTTGCAACAACATATAAAATATGGACACTTTGTTTTATTTTTTTCTCAAAAACTTTTTTTCAAGTCTTCCGGCCATTCCGGCCTGTGTAAGTTCTGTTACTATATCATTATAGGCCAGTTACTTCGTAAAACTGAAATAATAACAATACTTGAATAGAACGTACACGTTAGTAATAGACCACACAGTGAAGCAGACAATGTCTATGGAGCTTCATCGACAGTCATCCTGAGGAAGACCGAAGAACTCCTGGATGACTCAATGCTCCAAAATTCTTCAGAGAAACGGCCTGGATGAAGGCGATACTCAGAACAGAAGAAATTACAACCTGAGAACGAGAAGAGCCGACCCCAACAGTCTACCTAGGCAGTGATTTGGGACAGCGCAAGGAAGAAGAAAACTTGAATAGAACGTACACAGAATGTGAAAATTAACTTCAAATATTTGTTAATTGTTTTTGTGTTTAATTTGTAGAACTCCATTTTAATTTTTTTAAATTTAATTAAAATTAAATTTGATAAGAGCATTCTCAACTAGATCCAAAGAACATATACGATGTTATAAAAATAAAAACATCTCTTCAAAATTCGCAGAACATATCTTAGTGAATAATCACGTTCCACTTAAAAACAACCAGCCAAAACCATTACATATAGAACGAAAGGGTCTTAGATTAAATTTGCTTGAATAATTAGAAATCAATAAACGAACGAATGACCCCAGCATAACGCTAATTAATAAAGTAAGGAAAATGATTTATTCCCCCTACTTAGTATGTTTACCAAACCTAAACAATATAACGCACTAAAATGAGTCATAGAAATAACATCATTCTAAATCAATTAAGAAAATCATTTACACTTAGTGCAAGGGAAACCAAAGGGAAAGATTCTGAATCCCACATAATCACTCTCTCAATTAGTGTCTCTGCAAATTGGATTAACCGGTAAAAAATCAATTTAAACACCTTGAAAAATTGACATTTAAAATATAATAAATAAGTCGTCCGTAAGTGGCTTCACCACAGTTTGAAAATGACATTACACGTCAAAAAAGCTGTAACTCAAATACATTCTAAAATACTTGCAAAACTCGATAATAAGATTATCGAATTTAATTTTAATTAAATTTCTAAAAATCAAATATTTGACGAATTGTTCAAATTTTGTTCAGCTACCTGAATGTGTTTTGTGAAAAGTGTAGACCTCGCGACTTTTTTTCTTTTTACATTAACTCCACACAGGGACCCTGGCCCCACAGGCCTATGTCATCTGAGATGCTGTGTGGAGAGACTTTTTGAGTACAGGAAGGAATTAACATTGTTCTTTAAGAGACCCATGTTGTGGGACCCACTTGAAGTGAGAAAAACTTAACTGCAGTTGTTCTACCTCTTGCCATGTTCTTCGAATTTTTACCAGTGAACGAATAAAATCACGACCATCCGTGAGGGATTTATATTTTTTGGGTAACAATCCCCTTCCACGGCCTTGTGGGCACGTCTTATATTCTGGAGCTGGGCTTTCTAAAAATCCGGCTAATAAATTACCTTACGGTCCCCTAAAAATGTTTTATTAGCCCTGGGAGAGGTGCATGCGGCTACTCTCCCCCTAACAGCTTGCCTAATGCATCACCGTCAGTGAAGGAGGCACCCTTCAGTCATGAATTAGTTAGCTAGATTTAATTAATTCCGGGTTCTCAGGTGAGTGCCTCCCATGATAATGTAATGTATTGCTTTATACAATATGTAACTTTTCTTTGGAACCACCCACCGTATTTACGTTGGTGGAGATTGATCCTTCCCCAGAAGTGTCATGAAGCCAAAGATATTGGAATATAAGTAGATGTGCTATCTGCTGTTTTTACTATGTGGGTCTGCGCTTCCGGTGTCGCCGATATTGTTTACCAATTAACAAATAAACTAAGAGAACAAATAATTAACGAATAAACCAAACGAACGTTAAACTCAACGTTAAGACAACTCAAGTCAGTTCGATGAAACCTTCCTACAGAGGCGACAAAACTATTAATTAACTCTTACGTAGTCTCGCGGCTCGATTACTGTAACGGCATCTACGCTAGTCTACCAAAATATCAAATTGACAAACTTCAATCCGTGTTTAATGCAGCGGCAAGTTCATAACTGGAGTTTCTAAATAGTAACCTTCACTGGCTCAAGTGCCCTGAGAGAATCCAGTACAAATTGTGCTGGATGGTTTTTAAATCAATCAACGAAATGGCCCCACCTTACATCTCCGAATTATGTGTCCCGGAAAATACCGGTCCGAGACAATTAACCCTTAGATCAGCAACTTCATCTGCTAAAGGCAGACTAATAGAACCTAAACGAAAGCCAAATACTATGTTTGGAGATCGTGCTTTCGGAGTATCTGGGCCTAAGGCTTGGAATAGACTCCCTCCAGAATTAAGATGCATAACAAGCCCAACAGAGTTTAGGTCCAAACTAAAAACCTTCCTTTTTGGGCTCTCATACCCGTAATTTAAATATACCTATTTGAGAGTATCATACTTGTATTGTCTATGATATGTCTTAATCACATTTTTCTTACTGAATTAAAATTACTCGATTCCTTACACATCAATCTGTCTCTTGACGAATCAAATTTAGAAAGATCAAATCCTTATAGGTACTACTGAACCACCCACCTTTACATGTTGCTTTTACTTTTCAAAATACACTCGTCAAAGAATACATTACATATTGATATTAAAATATTTTTCAGGATTAAATAACATGTGTTCACAATAATTTCCTCTGCGTGCGAACTCTATCTAAATTTCTTTAAATGGACAATATACAGTGTTAATTTCAAGCGACCTCCCAGGTAAGTATGGTCCTGTTTTCATTAAATTTTAGGCAGCATCGCGTTCATTGGTCAAAATATTGTACATATATTTTCGTATCGGTGATCAATGAAAAGGTGTATACAATTTTTAGCCATAAGTTGTTTATAATTGTTTGCCTAGCTTGTAGTTTTTTAGATTTTAGAAATGTATTATAAGTTTGTACAGCGCCCTTGAGGTGATTTTTCACAAAAACGGCGCTATATAAATCATCCAAATATTATTATTATTATTAAACTAAATGAACGAATTCTTTCCTTATTCAAAATATATTGTTAACCAATATTAATGCACATTTTCAAAAAATCAACGAAATGAACAAATTCTTTTTGTATGAAAACTACGCTAATTAGCGCGTAGTCCGGCGGACAGTTGCGCGAACACCATAGCATATCTATTCTGTATTTGAATATCTTTGCATGAAGCTGTCTCCATGGCCTTAAAATGTCTCTGCCGTGAGAGAAGCATACATTGACTTCAAATCCGGATTTAGCTCTCTTTTTATTCAAAACAAAGCTGTTTTCTAAAGAGGACACATATAAATTTATATATAATTATATTATAATTACTATAATGATAAATTAATACCCAGCGTTAATCTAACTTGACATACTGACGCCATTCATGGGATAATTTTTTCCACATAGCAAACTAGAATAACAGTGTAATAGAATAGAAATATATAAATAAAATTATATGAAGACACTCATTGTTGAGCAATTCGCTCCAATAACCACTCTTTCTCATAAACGTAAGTAAGGTTGCAACGGAGCTTTCTTGAGAGTACCACGATAAAACGGCGCAGCGGCATAAAAGCCTCCATTATATGGAATAACGAAGATCCATAAATATTACAGATATATAATATATCCATAATGTAATTCAGTGTGTACACTAAACATACAATTGAAAATTGAACAGTCGCCGAGTACCAAAGTATGAAACGGTCTACTTTATCGGATTGTCATTTATCATTTACGCGGAAAGAGCCTGTTGTTTTTACCATTTATTAAAAAATACTCATTTGTTTTCTGCCTAAAGGTGGGTGTTACAATAATAATGCTAATGATTTTGTTTCTCAGTTCACCTTGAGTTGAACGAAGGATGCCTCATGAATATTGAATTTGCACATAATTCATTCGTTTAAACACTTTATCCCATGGGGTCTTAAATGGTTATTCTATTCTTCTGAATTTTTTTTTTTACATTAACTCCACACAGGAGGCCCTGGGGAAAATAATTTCCCTCAGGGCCTATCATCTGGGATGCTGTGTGGAGGGTTTTTTTGAGGAGAGGACGGAATGAACATTGGTTTTGAAGAGACCCGTGTTGTAGGAAGGAGGAAACACAGAGGCCGGCAAATCATTCCACAGCCGAGCTGTTGAACACAAGAACGAGTCGAAGAAACGACACGTTCTCATGTGACAAATGTCAACCGTGTACAAATGTTGGGCACGCGTTTGGCGTGTTTCCCTACTATGCACCGGTGCCGAAGGGATCAATGACGCTAGTTCCTCCATTGTAATACCGGTAGAACAAGGATAGTATTCTCACCCAACGCCTGTGCTCTAAAGATTGCAATCCGTCTGTTAAGATGGGAGAATCTATTAAGCGGACCGCCCGTTTTTGCACAGAGTCGAGGGAATTTTTCAGATATTTTGGAGCTCCAGACCAGAGGTGGCTGCCAAATTCAACCGTGGGGCGCACTTGTGATTTGTACAGGGTTAGCAGTTGTGTACTATTAATGTATCTGCGGGCCCTGTACAGATTTAATAGATTTAATACACGAAACCCCTTTGACCACCAATTCTATCAATCTTGCAACTCGAGTGTTGGTTCTACCGAACTACGATGCTCTAACTTCAGAAACTCTCACAGATATATTGTAAATGTCCTATCACATAACCAGTAAGTAGATCATAGTTATTTTAATTAATTAATGAAAACCATATTCAAGACGTATTCAATAAAATATCTGATATAGTGGAAATCATGGTTTTTCTTATAAATAAAGCATTAATAAATAATACAGGGTGTTAAGGGACGTACTTGACTTACTTTAACCAGTGATTCCTGACATTATTTGGAGTAAAAAAGGTGAATGAAATTTTGGTCTCCGGTGACTTTTTTTGACGACTTTTTTTTTTTTTTTTCATAATTTTTTTCTTTAAAAACACAAAAAAAAATTTCTTCCGCATGCCGTCACTGGCCCCTCAGCCGGGTGTCCGACGAACTCCTTATCCAGCCTCGAACTGAAATAATGTCAGGAATCACTGGTTAAATTAAGTCAAGTCCGTCCCTTAATACCCTGTATATCATATCTCGTTTCTAACAAGTTTCTGGCCGTGGGCATTAATATTTATACCATGAAAGTAGTCTGAGAAATGTGATTAAAATTACTGAACATCTCGAATATTCGTTCTGCTTTCTCTATAGAGAAATATATTAGAAATATAGATATATATATTATATTATTATATTCACCCAATTCTTTATACAGAGGTCAATATAATCAACCTCCTAGTTCCAAATAATGTTATGGCAATTTTATTATGTAAACTTCATCAAAAGCAGTGACTGTTCATAATCTCGTAAAATGTTAATATTATCGAACTGACATATTGTTATCGGCAAAACGTGGAAATTTCAGGAACACAATATTCTGAGGTTCGGTGCTGAGAATATTGTGTTGCTGTCTTGAGGATATAATGTGAGATCTACGACCTTTCAGAAAATGTTGTATCATGTAGGCACCAGCGTTCTTAACCCGGCCAGCGTAAGTTCGGTAAAATTTACCCGGGGCAAATTATATTGCTCGATAATTTTAGTTTCCGCGCTGTTCCGTGACTCTGCGTCCAGCGAGGTAGTTAGACGTAGTCAAACTCGTCCGCGGGTGAGTTTTACCCACCTAGCGCTCAGTGTTACTATTTTTTTTAAGTACTAAGATTAAGGGCGGCTTGCACCAACTATCGCTAATTTTATCTTAAATTGTATTTAACTAAACGCATTTAAGTAACTAAATACATTTAACTTAAATGTGTTTAGTTTCATCCTGCACCAAGCAGTTGGAGCGGTTATTTAGATAAATATCATGTAACGTCGGTAAAACAGTTGCATCGTTCCTTAGCACCACCCACACGCACACTTTTTGCACAGCGAATTGAAGTGGCGAGGGGCACGATCGCTCCAAATTGTCGGTGTGGGGTGTGCTTAAATTTGAGAGTGTCAAAATATTTTGAGGTTATGTAAAAGAGTCATTACAAATAGAAATTGAGCACAAGAAACAAATTAATGAATCATCTAGATTTGAAGAAAAAATTAAATTAAACAAACATATGGGGCAAAAAGAGGTTTTGTTGTTAGATTTAAAAATAAAACAAATATCTGGGTAAAATTTCTTTTTTTTCGTTTCTTTCATGTAGATTATTTACTATTATAAGAATGCTGTAGGTATAATTTAATTTTACAACCTTCCAAAGTACCCCTACATAAATAAATCAATACCTATTCCTCAATAATGAGTATTGCGAGCACCTTGCTGTTGTGCTGATGTTAATGTTAAGAAATCTTTGAAACTTTCTGGCACTGAGTATCAAATAAATTTGTTCTTGTGTTTACTTCTCTCACTATAAACGGTCTACTTATAAAATCTATAATTTCTTCGTCAACTTCAGAATAAAAAACCCAAATGTCCATCGTGAATACAAATTAATAAATGATATAGATTTCAGAAACATTAGACAATCGGAAATCGAAGGAATAACCTAAAATTTTGTTTGACAGAACTTGCTCGCTAAACACGTTTAACTCAGTTAAACAGCCCTTTCTGGGCTATGACTTCTGGGTATTTAACTTTGACAGTTCTTTAAATGCGTTTAACGACTTAAATTTTATGGTGCAAGACGCCAAGTCTACTTAAATCAAATAATGTGTTTAACTTGATATTTAAATCAAATTTAACTTTTGGTGCAAGCCGCCCTAGTTGTAAAAGAAAAACACTAAGTATTATAATTTTGTGTTTGTGATGATTAAAACTTTAGAAACTATTATTTTTTGTGATTTCATCTGAATCGTTAAATGCCAATATCCTCCCTAATGAATTTTGGTCAAAAAATAGGTGTGATACCATCTGAAGGGGTTTTTACAAGGATTGCAATGCCTTTATTATTATTTTCGAAAGTATTTAAGTTTCTTTATAAATCTTGTTTAAATATGGGCCTATAATAATTAAAACACATTCTTTTAAATATGAATTAAACATTTAAATAGAAAATAACAATTTTATTAAATATTACAAGATCGTTCTAACTCTAACTACACGTTTTTCTTGATTTACTCGAAAGTAAGAAAATTCATTATGGAGTACTTACTTGGCAAACAGGTAAAATTAGTATACTATCGAATATCGAATTAAATATAGTAATAAGTCAAGATTAAAAAAAAAACATTTAATTAAGAATTTCAGGTGAAAATAACCCAATCTTCCGCATGATGTTACTAATTTGAACCTATCGCTCGTTGGGTTAAAATGACATCTTTAGAAAAATATTTTCCAATGTAGAAATAAAACAACATAATGTTATACTTACAACACAAAACAATATCAATATCTTCTCTAACAATGAGTGCACCTACTCCAATTGTCCTTTTACTGAACAAAAATAATAAATCTTCTTTACGGAGGCTTTAGTTAGATGGCCTACGTGGTTGAGTGGTTACGATGCCTGACTATGAACTCGGCAATCACGGGGGCAAATCACGGCGTTCACAAATGTATTTTTTTGGTTTAATTTGTACTATTTTACAATTTATTAATTTAAAATAGTATAACTATGGTTTATTTGCAGCAGGTTTCAGAGTGGTAGATACTTTCAGTATCGCCCTGGTGAAAGACCACCATTCTAGGGATCACTGGCTCTAGAAAGTTGGAAACATTTGGGACTACGTGCGGTACTCGGATAAAAAAGCTGTGTGTTAGTGATCAGAATAGTTAAATTGGTTCCAATATTCCTCAACTCGTTTCCACCCCATTTCCATCAGATACTTTATCTGGTGTCACAACATTCCCCAAAAAGCAACGCTTTATTACAACTGGCTTCGGCAGAAGAAGTTTTTTTTTCATATATTAAAAAAAAATCATTTGAAACTTATCTACGTATATAAAAAAAAAAAAACAAAATATGTTTGCTTGGGGATATATTATATGGGAATAGGGGATGGCTATATTAAGCATGGGAAACGTTTGAAACTTTCAAAATTCCTTACTTAAACCCCCGCGAAGGTTTCTGGATTATTACGACCACATGACAATACATCTGAAAAGTTTTTTAATCATTACAAAACTCTTGCAACACTGTAAAAAAATTCAAAATTTGAGAAGGACATTTAGCAAAACAATGATTTTTAAATCAAAATTCTTTTTCGAAACTCTTTTAATTAATGCATTATTTGAAGTACTCGCCTAATTATTTTAATCAAATCTGGAATTGTAGATATTTTAAATATGTAGGTACCTATTTTAGGTTCCAAATTTGATTGATTGTTTTCATGATATACAAAAATGAATATTTTGTAAATCTATAAAGGTATATATAAATCTCGGGTCACGGTGTTTTGGGTCGCACTCCTCCGAAACGGCTTTACCGATTTTTATGATTTTTTTATGTATATTTGGTAGGTATGAGAATAAGTCGTAAAGTATATTTCATACCGCTAGGTGAAATCCAGAATTTTTTTCTATTTTTTTGGACCATTTTTTTATATATTTTTTTTGGGCATCAAAATATACCTATAAAACCGCATTTTTTACCTCCTACCCCCACCGTCCCATTTTTAAATAACGATTTTAGTATTTTTGTATGAACAGATTTAACCGTCTTTCATATTTCAAACAAAATTAAATTATTTATGTGGTGGAATGACAGATGGCGCTACGTCCGCCTCATGGAACTTTCATTCACACATGTGCAAGTCATTCACGAGAAGT
Organism: Limnephilus marmoratus; assembly: GCA_917880885.1. Lineage (NCBI taxonomy): Eukaryota > Metazoa > Arthropoda > Insecta > Trichoptera > Limnephilidae > Limnephilus > Limnephilus marmoratus. Next base: position 64,400,840 of record OU862908.1, read on the forward strand.
GTCGCGTTATTTTGACATTTCGTTCGGCATTTTTTATATTTCACAACGCATTGTGTAAAAAATTTTGTTCGATTTATTTTAATTTATCTATTTGTGTGCATGTATTACAGTGAACAATGCCAGCACGATGCAAGAAATACATTGAATTAAAAAAATGAAAGGTTGGTTTTTTTCGTTTTCATCGGCGGTCATCGTCTACAGCGCTCCATTCCTCTTTCTGTCGTAGTTTCCATCCTCACACACTTACAATACATTAAATATTTTTTATTTAACAACCAAAATATTCACCAGAAATAATTTACACGGCAAAACAACGTTTCCGGGTCAGCTAGTATGAAAAATGAAAATTTGAATAAAAAAATTGTAATTGGTAGCAAGCGAGCTGTTGAAAAACTGAATGTACTGGAACTGACTATATGGAACACGGGAGGGGGGTTGACGGGACGGGGAGCGGGAGAGGGGTGGGATGAGGAAAGTGGAAGGGGAACGCTGGAGGGGAAGGGGACGCGGGAGTTTAACGGGGATGCACGGGAAAGTATATGCAGGGAGAAACAATTTATTTCTTTGAATATGACATTGCAAGGCATGCCGAGTACCAGCTAATTACTTTATATAAATGGAAAATGTTCTTTGTTTAAAACCATTTTATTTTATTTATAAACGTTGACATCAGGGCCTAGAAGTAAACATGTCCTATGTCGTGATGAAGATTGAAACCAACAGAAACCGGTCGGTGTTTATGAATAAAATAAATTGGTTTTAAAGAAAGAACATTTTAATGTGTGTAATGTCAAGTCATGTAGTATTTGCTTTCTTCGTTAATTTATTACTTTATTGTAAGATGAGATGTAACATTATTCCGGGTCAAAAAAAAATTCCTTAAGAGGGCATATGTCATTTTCAAATCACATTTTATACGTTCTGACTCTTTTCCACAAAAAATTATAAATGTATTTCGAAAGATTGTTCTTTTATCTTGCATTCGCATGTAATAAATTTTGATAAATTTTTTTAATTTTTAGTATAATAAGGTTATTCCATAGGTCGTTGGCAGATTTGTTAAATTTTCAAAAAAGATTTTGTATTATACCACACCCATTTCAAATAATATAATCATGCAGTAAAATAAATCAATACATTATCTAGCAAACGCATGTTTAAGAATTTTAATTTTAGTTACAATAAAATCATTAAAAAATATGTACGTACATGTGTTTCTTGACGAAAGTTGGTCCATTTGTGTATTTATTTGCGCACTTACAAACGAATGTATTTCAGATTTTTTTAACATTCTTATTAAATTTAGACATTATTGAAAAATGATAAATACTTATAATCAAAAAATAATTACAAGAAGTACATTATTTTAATAGTTTTATCACCACGCCTTTCAGCATTTTTGGATGAACGTATAAATTAGAGCTAATTTAGATTGAAATAAATTCGATATTGAATTTAAAAAAGCTGTTACGGAGAATAATTAATCTTTCTCATTGTAACCGCCCTGCACGATCGCAAGAACAACTTTCGACGAAATGTGGATTTTCGTCTGGTGGCTGGTTAAACGCTCTTAAAGTTCACATACCAAACGCCATCATTTTAAGTTTTCCCAGTTTGTGTGGGGAAAGGGTTAGAATAATTAGATGTTTGGTCCTATTGACTCTGTTTGTATTGGAATAGTTTACTTCGGAATGAAAAGGACTTTCTTCAAGGAAAAAGGTTTAGGCAGGTCGTAATCGGCAGGTTCTTTCACAGTTACTTTTGTAAAGGTGGCTGTAAATAGATTGAGTTATGTATTTTCGTTATTTGTTTTTGGGGTGTTATGCCGTGTTGCGCTACCTCCTCCTTTAGCCAACGTTTCGGACAACGTTACAGTGTCCATCATCAGATCAGATGTGGCAGGATGATGATGGACACTGTAACGCTTTCCGAAACGTTGGCTAAAGGAGGAGGTAGCGCAACATGGTATAACACCCCAAAAACAAATAACAAAAATACTTTTGGCCGTGAAAATCTAAAATCATATCTGAGTTATCCATGTTAAAGTTTATTCAGGAAACAATGATGAATACAAAATAAAACAGTTAAATTCCGTTTACGTTTTTTTATAAAAAAACATCTGTTTAATGGTATCTTAAAAATAATTATTGTTCGTGAACCTTCACAGAATTCACGCGCCCCACAAAATTTTATAACTCCTATCTTACTACACCGAAAAGACTAAAAAAAGCGCTGCCTTCATAAAAGTAATGGAAAAGTTTTAAAAAATTAAGCACTATGTAAAAAAAATACTGTGTCATTTTAATTCTCGGCTGAAAAACGGATACTCCAGGTGAAAATTTTAAAGATACTCATAATAGCTTCACACTAGAGGACATGAGGTAAATAATTTCCCTCCTCATCATCTTAGGGGATGCTGTGTGGAGGGTATTTTTAAGGAAAGGGAAGAGAGTAAGTTCTGAGAAGGAAAAAGATACGAGGGGTGGGTAGGAATCTGGGGATCAGTCCGGCTGGAGAGATCACGGGCACCCCTGTTAAGTCACCAAATGTAACGAATCACTTGGAGTGACCTACGGCAGTAGTGTTGGTTATCAAATAAATGGTTCCCTGTAATGGCGGCTGTACCCATATCCACCTCCCAAATTGAATAACGAGACAAACATTTTGACAGTCAAAAACCACTTTACCGGTGGATATTAAATTTCTCATAATAGCTGTTAATTTGACACCTTCTTGATAAATGTGAATCCCTTCCAACTGACTGTAAGAAAATTGGCAGTGAGCACGAACACCCATATACCACCAGAGATTGTATGTATGGCTACTTTGACGTTACTTTGAAAAGCCCTCGGAAAATACTTGTGCCAATGAGACTAAAAACCGTCTGACAGGATTTATTTTACCATAGTATTATATGCTTATCGTTTACACTTATTTCTTTTCTGTACATTTTTCGTATTTATATTTTCCAGAACGTATCTCTTATTCCTGCAAGATGCGATGCATTCGACGATCCTTTTATTTGAACACAATGCATTGAAACAAATTCGACAGCAGTTTACTTTATTGTATCCGAGTGTATTGGGAAGAAGAATCTGTTTATATTCAAGTGAAGCATTTATTTTTCTGTGTGATATTTTTCTTTTACCTTTACAATCTTTTTTTGGCACTTTGGATAGGATTTTCACTGCAGATTTGAAAGTTTATTGCATTGAAACGGTCATATTTATACAATCTAAAAATATAATACTGGAACGGGCGCCCAATATCTTTGACCGAATTTATTGTTTTTAAACGCATTCTAAAATTGGCACCTGGCACTCCCACGGAGATAAGGTTTGGGGTCTTCCAAAGAAGGGAAATAAGGGTACGAGTTATTCGAGCAAAAAATATTCCAGACTTTATTTAACTCACAAAATAAAGTGATTCATTCGCGAATTGAATTACGCGAAAATAATTTCCTGAAAAAATCGATTATTCCATGCCTATTAGCAAGATTGTGGAAGACTTCTCACGAATATGATTTATGATTTTGGGAAGAAATAAGGGTTTTTGGCCAAACAGTAATTGTATTTGAGGTGCTGATAAAACAGCTACAGATCAATAATTATCAGTTTGCTGATTTTTTGACTTTTATTAGTTTCCACATTTCAGGAGTGTGAAGTTAATGATATGCATATTGATCTCTAAGGGTTATAGTACATTTGTTTATATCACTAAGGTTGTCCGTGGCGGTCGGCGTTTGTTTGATTTTTAATTAAATCTACAGTTTTTTCAAGATTGATAACATTTTGGACACTTGACCTTCAAAACACGAGGGACGTGATCAAGATTTTTAAAAACTGAGTACTAAACTATCTTCAGAATGCCGGGGACTTCATCTAGTGTGATATTAAAAAAAGATTTGATGTCTGTTTTCTTCACACCGGTCATACATATATGTATGTTCAACAAATATAACAACATCGATTTTCGTTGTAGATGTGAATTATGTTTACTTGTTCAAATGTTTTTTTCGAATCTATAGATGAGTTCAAACAAATTGATAGTTGAAATTTCAACCGTCAAGGCACTATATTATTGGAGATGAATGATGATATTTAATTTAACTATATATTCTTAGCGACCGGGTTTCGCTACAACCGTGGCTTCTTCGGTACATAATTAGAGGTTATCTTCCACTTACCTGCCCTGGTATAAGGAACAGATGGTTACTCTTTCAAGGCTCTCGCAAGGACTCTAATTTTTTTGAATGAACGAATCCACATTTGATTTTGAACGAATCTAGACCTCTAGGGTCCCTTCATACGTTGTTAGCAAGCAGTATGCAAGTGCCTAGCGGAAAATCAAGATGCAATAAGTGTTAGTATGACTATAGACAAGACAATGAGACAAGTTGGTGATACACAAGGAGGCAAGGGCTGGGTGATTATATCCAGCGTATTCTACAAGCACCTGTAGGGAGAAAGACACAGTACATAAGTAATTAAGATATAACACTGGAAAACGGGTTCTTCAGGGCACTTGAAGTAATCCAACCGCTTTCCCGCCCCGGTATAAGTAACATTTGGTTACTTCTTCAGGGCTCTCAAAAGGACTCTAATTTTTTTTTATATAAACGAAGCTACTTTTATGTTGAACGAAGCTAAACCTTCTTCAGGGCAGTACAATACTCCACTAAAATCTAAAATCTACACATAACATGTCGTGACATAAACATGTTACGCTTTCACTGTAGGTTACTAAGGGCTTAGCTATAGCGGAGGAGGTAGGGGTGATTTGGAGAATTGAGAAGAGGGTGCTCTTCGTCAATAGGGAACAATCTAAGTATGGATCATTCATTAAGGTTTATTTGATCGTTAATAACTTTTCTAATAATGTTTATGGCTTTCCTTAACTCTAATGCTTCTGAGTAACTCCTTTCCGTTTTCATATTGTAAATTGACACCAGTATTTTTATTAAACGTGTTGTTTGTTTCAATGAGATGTTTTGCAAATTCGTAGAAGGTGTTATTTTTTTTTTTTAATCTTAGAAGTTCTTTAACACGGGTACATTTATTTTACGGTATTAGCGAATAGCAACGGTTATAGCGAAAGCCGGTTGGAATTAAGCATGAAAATTTGGGTTTTTACTACGTTATTGTGTTATTTTCAATTATAAGATCACACCACAGAGCACATTATGAACAGACGTTATTGTTTGTTATTTTATGGAAGTAATTGCTATTTTATTATGAAGCTGAAAAGTGCCGCAATGTTTGGATACTGCATTTAAACAAAAGATAAACTATTGATTTTCCCTGAATGTACTTAAGTTGCAATAATACGTAATATTAATTTATATTTATATTAATACTGGCTAACATTAATAATTATATTATTAACAATATTCTCTCCAATTCCCTCCAGTTCTATTCAAAGGACTACTATTAAATATGCTCATAATTAATTGCCATTCGTATTATTAGAAAAACAGTTTTTACTTTCAAAGCAGATAGTGTGGGTTCGAAATCCCCAAAATTCATGGCCCTAAAGAAACGACCGGGCTGTAGGATGAATTGGTAGTAAACATAAATTTCAACAAGATTATTTCGGAACAACTGATCGATGGGCTAAATCCGTCAGTTAGACGTCCCAATTGATCTGTTTTCTTTTTGCCTGTATTTGAACTTTGAGCGATTACAATTCTTTATTATAAATTATTGTAATCGCTGTTGTTCTGCCATATAAATTATTTATAGTGAATATTTTGGTTGTTAAATAAAAAATAACGAATGTATTGTGAGTGTGTGGGGATGGGATCTATAACACAAAGAGGAATGGAGCGCCGTAGACGATGACCACCGATAAAAATTAAAAAAAAAAACCGACCATTCATTTTCTCAATTCAATGTATTTCATTAAAGTAACGGAGATATTCATTGTTTGATATCCTAAAAGTTAAATGTAAAGTGAAAAATGTCAAAATGACGCGACGCTTCTCGTGAATGACTTGCGCATGTGTGGATGAAAGTTCGTGAGGCGGACGTAGCGCCATTTGTCATTCAACAACGTAAATAATTTCGTTCTATTTGAAATACGAACGACGGTTAAATTTGTTAATACAAAAACACTAAAATCGCGATTTAAAATGGGAGGGTGGGGGTAGAAGGGTGAAAATTTGGGGTTATAGGTATTTTTTGATGCCAAATACAAAAAAAAATTGTAAAAAAAAACATAAAAAATTCTAGATTGGGACACCCTAATCACCTAGCGGTATGAAATTTACTTTACGACCTGTTCTCATACCTACCAAATATACATACAAACTTTCATAAAAATCGGTCTAGCCATTTCGGAGGAGTGCGACCACAAACACCGTGACACGAGATTTTTATATATGCATAGAAGATATTCACGTCTCATTTACATACATGAATGAGTGACTGTTCAGTGTTTATGACCTTTCTCCTTCGAAGATTGTAAAAGGAAGAAAAAAACACAATTTAAAATATAAACAAATTTAAAGTTATAAATATTAATTTCACTGACAATTATTTAATGAGTAGTAGGCACGTAGTGGCTCATGATGATGATAGTTCTAAAATGTGTAGGTGTCGTACCGAACCAATAATACCAATAATAAGTTAGAACTATCATCATCATGAGTCACTAGTAGGCACGTAGTGACTCATGATGATGATAGTTCTAACTTATTATTGGTATTATTGGTTCGGTACGACACGTACACATTTCACTGAGCCGCTCCCAATTATCGAGTAATTAATTAAGCAGTCAAAAGAGCTAAATAAAGTGTACGAAATCAATTTGTCATGAAAATAGTATATTCTGGCGTTCCCATGTATTTTTTTATACTAAAAATTCGTTTTGGAATTCCATTATAATAATATGTTAAAACAAATATAAAACGTTTTTTCACCTAATTTTTTTGTGACCGTAATCGGTTTCAGCCTGTTACGGCCATCCTCAGAGTTGGACAATAGTTTCATAATCTACAGTTTATATCAGTTTATATACATAACATATGAGAGAGGGGAAGAGAGGTGGTCTACAAGGATGTTATTCAATTATATTTGTTGCAATGTCGTCTTTGACTATTGAATTTCTAATTATTTGTACCCAGTTATTGGTACCCGGCTTCGCTCAGGACAACACTCCGCCACTCCTTCAAAAACTTTCTAGTTTTATCGAAACTTCTAGAACTTTCTGGAAGACTGTTCTTAAAATTTCTAGAGAAACTTCCAGCCCATCTTCAAAAGCACGCCCTTTAGGTAAAAATGGAAACCGTCATCCTTGAGGGGGATAGAGTTCTACTACACCATATTTCTCACTTGATCGTACCGGGACTCGTTTCTGAGTTTTTGCGGTGCACGGTTTTTCGGACTTTTTTATAATATACTAGGGCCAGTCAATAAGTAATGCATCCCTTTTTTTTTCTCCTTTAATTGTCAAGTAATAAAAACTGCAATTACAGGGGTCAAAAAACCACACTAGTGATGATTAATTTGTTATTTTTCAATATTATATCCGTCCATTTCCACAGCTTTGGTCCATCTTTTAACAAGGGCAGGTATCACAGTGTTGTAAAAAGGACGGTCATATCCAAAATACCATCGCCATGACTTTCCCCGCCGATCTCACAGTTTTGATTTTTTTTGTCCTCGGTGAGTTTGTGTGATGCCATTCCATTGACTGCCTCTTTGATTCAGCTTAATAAAATGAACCCATTTTTCGTCTCCGGTCACAATTTTGTCCTCAAGTATTGTGAGGCCTTTGTTTTCTTGTTTCTTTATTCTGGCAGGGAAAGTTTCTTGGTACCCACCTTGCAAAACTTTTATTGAAAAATCACTTGTCGAATAATTTTCATCACACTGCCTTAACTAAGGGAGAGAATGCGACATCTCTAGTTATCTGGGGTCATCACGAATGAGTGCAGTCGCTGCAATCAATGGTTTGCGCCGCTCCGCTTTTCCTCAGTCAGCGGTGTTTGTCCTTCAGCTTGGTTACTGTAACGAACCCATCGCCTAGCAGTGCTGACGTCCACTGTTGCATCATGGTACATATTTTTCAGTCTTTCATGAATGTGAATTTTTGCGTTTCACCTTCTGCAGTCGAATCGTTATTGTATCATATTTATTAAATACTAGCTGTCCCGGAATTTAATAAAGAAATTGTTTCTCCCTGAGTGTCCTTTCCCGTTCTTCCCGTTCCCCTTCCGCCTCCCCTTCTTCTCCTGCGTCCTCTTAACCTCTCGCGTTCCCACTCCGTCACATCCACCTTCCCTCTCCCCACTCCACTCCCCCCTTCCCCCGTCCCACGAACCCCCGCCCCCCTCACACGTCCCCTTCCCCTCCCGCGTTCCCCTTCCACCTTCCACGCCTTCCCTCTTCCCTTTCCCGCTCCCTCGTCCCGTTAACCCTCCTCCCGCGTTCCATATATTCAATCCCAGAACATTCAGTTACTAAACAGCCCGTGTGTTTTAGGGCTTTTTCGCTCGCTTAGTATTAGGGGGGGGGGTCCCCACTCCGCCTCCTCCACCTTCCCTATCCCCACTCTCCCCCTCCCCTCCACCTCCAAACCCCAACTCCCCCTTCCCCACTCTTTCCTCCCTCCCCCTCTCCACCCTCAACAGCCACAATAAACCAAATAAATAATTTCACGAAGCTTTCTATTAGTGAAAGAATTTCAGTCCATTCAGTATTTTTTGCGTGAAAGAGTAACAAACATACTTACATCCAAACATCCATTCAAACTTTCGCCTTTATAATATTATTAGCAGGATATTAAAATAATAGGATTTTGATATTTGAGAAAAAGTCACGAAAAATATAATATCACGTTTCTGGATTTTTAAATATTAATTGGGGACTTCAACGGTAATTTTAAATGACGAACTCTAATTTAACTAAATTAATCGTTTAAGAACCGTTAACCAACTTTGCCAGGGAAAATGAAAGATAAGAAAAGAGACATTTTTCATCCGGCCGGAAAAAGGGGAAATTTGGGCGTAGTTGAATTTCCTAATGTTTAATGCCAAGATAAAAATAAAGAAGGCTCTAATGATAACTGACAACCAATCGCTAACAGGAGAAGGCTATTTGGAAAAGGATCAAATAAAAATATTTCATAATTAATTTTTTCACCGCTAAAATCTCTAACACTTAAATGACACTTTGCGTAATTTATACTAGACTTATTAAAAAAAAGATTTTTTAGCAGGAAGATTTTATATTTATCCCGAATGATGAAAAAAAAGTTTAATTATGATTATTAGGAATTGTATTTTTATTCAAAGTTTTAATTATGCACTCGTTTGTGTATTTGAAATTGAACAACGCCACAGTATCATGTATTATTGTGACAAATTTTTAACTAACTTCTGGAACTTCCGAAATACGTTTAGGTCTATTGGATCAAAAAGCTTCGGATGAACTAAATAAAAATAAAAGGTTTTTTTACGAGTTCATGTTTTTTTTTTTGGAGAAAAAAAAATGCAACTTGAGTAAATTTGTAATTTTTGTTATCTCTATCTCTTATCTCTTATGTCTTATCTCTTATCTCTTATCTTATTATTTAATTTTATATTATTATATAAATAAAAATGAATCGCCGAAATGTATGTACGCATATCTTCTGAACGACTGCACCAAATTGGATAATTCTTTTTTGCTTGTGTTCGTTATTGTCTGGACAGGGTTTGTATAAAACTGCCGGTGAGTTCTGGCATTATGAAATTTGCATAAAAAAATTGCAAGGGGGGAGGGGAACCCGGGTAGGGGTTCGCGGTAGGGGAGAGGGGAACCAGGAAGGGGGTAGGGTAACCTGAGTGGAGGAGGGGAACTTGGGAGGGGGTTCGCGGAACGGGGGAAGGGGGGAGTGGAGTGGGGAGAAGAAAGGTGGAGGAGGCGAGAGGGGAAGGGGTCGTGGGAGAGAAAGGACACGCAGGGAGAGACAATTTCTTTATTAAATGGCATAGCAACGCATGCCGGGTACCAGCTAGTTTTTAAATATTATTTTGTGATTTTCGAATAATTTAGGGTTGTAAATATAATTTAAAAATTTGATTTAAATAATATTTTTATTTATTTGAGGTATAACAAACATTATTTAACCATTGATTTATTTTGGGTAAAAAATAATCAAGAATAAGCCCCGCCGCACATGCCCACGCTCGCACTCGTTCACGACACTGCGCCAATGTCGCATTGACATTGGTGGACACGTGAGTGTCCGCATTTGCTTTCACGAGTCGTACATCAGTCAGTGCGCCTACCACCTTACTTAACATCCTTGAGATGTAGCACCTCTGCGATTCGTTTCCAAATAGAATCCTTTAATTTTCTATTCATATAATCTGGGTGTTTTAAGTCGTATAAACATCTTTTGCTTCGAACTTCAATGAGTTCCTTCATTTTGCAAACACTCGCGCCACTGCCACTCGAAAACAATGTCTCGGTTATTTAGCCGACACGCGCGTACACGCTCAAGTACGTGCCTGCGTCGACACGTGAGAGCAAATGCGGAGTTTGGTACTGCACCATAGGTTTTAAATACTGCCACTCGCACGCGGCTCATGACGGCCAATGCGAGTGTGAGCATGTGCGGCGGGGCTTAAAGTATTTTTTTTGTAGCACTGTTGGTAATTTAAAAAAAATAATTTCACAGAATAAATATTACTTCCCAAGTAATTCGCTACGTTTAGGGACTTAGCAGGGGTGCCCAGGTTCATGGGGTGAGGTTTGTCTAAACACATTGACCCCCAGATTCCGCCTCATACCTTTTTCCTTCCCAGAACTTCCTCACCTTACCCTTAAAAGACCCTCCACAGCATCCTCAAAGATGACACAGGCCTTGAGGGATTTTTCCTCGGGGCCTCCTGTGTGGAGCTAATGTAAAAAAATCCACAAGAATTAAATGAGTTCGTTTGGAAAAATTATAGAGGTCTGTATGTTTTAGTGTCCATAAGATTCGAGTTCATACAATATTGCAATCATGGCAATATAATGAGAAATAAGATTTTTCGAAAGTTTGACATAATTTTTCTCAGTTGGTTGTTCAGGATTAGCGATTTGTTAGGAAGAGATTTTTTCCTATAAAAAAAGCTAGATATGAAAATAAATTTTAATGATTATAGTTTATGAATTTTCTTTTCAAGGAAAATGAAATGTTTATTTGTTTATATAAAATATAAAAAACATGTACCTGCTCGCCCAAGCACCCATTGGATGAGGCATAAAATATTGTTGTAATTTTCCGGTTATTATAAACTAGCTGGTTCACGGCATGCGTTGCTATGCTACTTAGTAAAGAAATTGTTTCTCCCTGCATATCCTTTCCCATTTGTCCCGTTCCCCTTCCGCCTCCCCTTTTTTCCCTTCTCGCGCGTTCCCATTCCGATTCCTCCACCTTCCCTCTCCCTACTCCGCTCCCTCCCTTCCCCCGTCCCGTGAGTCCTCCTCCCGAGTTCCCTTCCCCCCTCCCAGGTTCCCCTCCCCTCTCCCATATTCTCCTCCATCCCACGAATCCCCCTCCCGATTTCCCCTCCCCCCTCCCGAGTTCCCCCCCCCCCCCCCTCCCGGATTCCCCTCTCCCCTCCCGCATTTCATACATTCATTCACGGTACATTCAGTTTTCAAACAGCTCGCGTGCCACCTATTGCAAATTTTGTATAAAAATTTCATAATTCCAGTGCTCGTATATGTTATTCTGACGTGTGAGCTATATTATTGTAAAGTTTCATTAAAATCCAATCAGCAGTTTTTGCGTGAAAAATTAACAAACGTTCATCCATAAAAACTTTCGCCTTTATAATATTAGTAAGATTTCTTACAAATTCTAGGTTTCTACTTGTTTGGTTCTGAAACAGTTTTTTAAAATCCATATTCCCCAAGTCCTTTATCAGTCATTTATTCCTTTATTTTCCTTCTCTCCTTCAAGTCCCTACTTAAGTAGTTACTTCAAAAGGAAAATAAGAAGATGTTTTCATATCTACGTGGAACTCATTTCCAAATCGGATCAAACATTTAAAATTAGTTACTCTTTTGTTGTGTTGAAAAATCGAAGTGACATCAATGACGTTACATATTATTAGACGAGGGGTAGAAATCTCAAAGTGGGAAGACAAGAACAAGACAATTGTAACGATCTCGATATCTAGTACTTTGGTACTAAACTGTTACGCGTCGAGTAAGGTTTGCTTTTACCAGTAAGTAAATTGCATTTTAAAAAGTGTCAAAATGCCCTCCTGTGTGATGAGAAAATGTTTCAATTAAGTACACGGCAAATAATAGTAAAGGCGAATGAATAACATTTCATTTGTAAGTACACGCAAATTGCTTAATATTATCGATTATTATAAATATTACAATTAATTTTCATATTTCCCGCTCGCGGTTTTAAACGTCATTAGAGAAAATTCAAGTCCTACTAAAGTAAGAGGTCTGGACGCGCAACATCCAAATTTCTGTTGCTAAGTAAACTTCACTGTTTTAAAGTAAACTGATCAGCCTAAACACTCTGTTTATCTGTTTGCTTGCGGTAAAACAACACATAAATCAGTAGTTCTAACAAGTATTGATGATAATCGTTACCATTTAAAAAATTGTCGTTGTCCTATTAATTGTATTTATTGCATAGCTGGACATATCAAACTCTGACAGGCAGCCGGACATTTTATTATAATGGGCCTCAAGAAAAGGAGACAGCGAACGTATTATTAAAAACTGACAAGCAATACGCCACCCGCTCATATATATCCATGTCATTCATACACACGCATTATTTGATTGTCTATCTTTATCACACAGGAACAAAATTTTGAATTTAGAAATTATACTGAAAATCGCTGAAAACAAAAGAGTGTTCCTTACTTTCCACATTATATTGTGAGTATATGAGACTACGGCGAGTCTATTTATTTATATAACGTCATTGAGTGACATCTCTCAAATCTCTCAATAATCGCAAAATTACTAATCAATATAATCCCAAAGTGTTGGTAATTGTGACCTTGCGTTGTGCCGTTATTGTGGGAAGCTGGCAGCAACAGGATCGATCCTGAAACAGTGGAAGAAGCCATCAAAGGTAGGGACTTATTCCTTCCATCTCCCAATTCCTGTGATTGAGTTTTCATAACGCAATCAATTGTCTTGTATTAGCACAATTAGATTTACAGTCCATATCTTTCTCGTGTCGCGGCATCGGTCGTGACACTACTCATTTCCGTAAACTAAATCCCACTTCGTTTGGTATTATTTCTGAATGAAGTTTTTTGAACATTCACTCCGAACGCTAAGCAGAGAGTGCACAATACGTAGTGTTGGTCTCTGTTTTTGACAAGATCGTTATAAACGGTAAACGTTTTCGAATAATGTTGGAAAAATGGTATTGTGTGCATTTTCTAGCAAAACAAAACCCTGTATTAGATAGAGATGAATAAATAAACAATAAATAATATTTAAAAATTAAATTAAAACAAATGACGTTGTATAAATACCACTGTATAATCAATATTATCAACAAGTTTCGAAAACTACGTTTTCTTTGTCAGGATAGGATTGCCAATAACAATAAAAATAACCAAGATAAAACAAGAAAGAAAAAAGTAACACAGTTTTCGAAACATTTTTTTTTTTTTTTTAAAAAGAAAGACAAACATTCCCGGGTTACGAATAACTCAACAACGTTTGAAAATCTCCTACTACCACCACAGAAAGCCAAAAATATTGCTTGTGTTGTGATGGAGGACTTAGCCAGCCGAGGAATCGAACACGCGACGCTCGGGTGGGACCCAAGCGCTATGCCCACTCAACCACTGACCGGTCAACATGTTGATAAAATTGATTATATTTATGGTGGTGTGTATACAACGTCATTTATTTTCAAGTGCATATTTAAAAAGTTATAGATTATTTAAAAGCATTTATTTTTATTTTAATTAGATTAGTACAACAGCAAATTGTAATATTTGATATCCAAAGACAATTTGAACTAAAATTTTCTCAGCCGAAAATTTGAATCTGATAAAGATACGGTAATATCTAGGAATTGAACAAAATAAAAACGTATGAATTTATTTATGACTCCATCTAGGTGGCATTTAGTTTGAGATGAATCTTGCAATCACATATAAGATAGCAGCCAACAAAAATATGCCTTAGTAAATGAAGATTTGGTATTTCTTGGTCATGATATAATTAAATATCAATGCTGAATTTCTGAAAGTTTTTTGCAAGTCCCAGCACATAAAATATTTCATAGATATTAAATATAGATTCTACAAATGTTACGGACGTCCAGCCTAGTATGAATGGTGGTCTAAAGAAATCCGTGTGAGAAGCACATATTTTCCGTATTTACCTCCAGCTATCGCCTACCGCTACTATGTCTCCTTTGCAATCCCTCCCCACCCCTCTTTCCCATGCATCCCAACTCCCGCCTCGTTTCCCTTCCATGTCCTTTTCCTCTCCCGCGTTCCTCTTGTGACTTCCCCGCCTTCCCTCGACCTCCCTCCCGCGAACACCACTCCTTCGTTTCTCTCCTTCCTCCTTCCTCCTTCGATACCTTCCCCCACCCTGGTTCCCTTCCTCTTCCTTCCTTTCCTACCTGCCGCTAAACTATATGAAATACACACACTTATAACAGCTGTGTGAGATGCATTGATTTCCAAATTTACACACTGCTATCCCCTACCACTTCAATGTCCCTTTTGCAATCCCTCCCTCCGTCCTGGATTCAATTTCTAGGTGTGGCTGTTCATTTCCTGATTTATCTGTTTTCAATTTTCGAATGAGAAAATTTTCACTAATATTGTCTTCAGTGATACTTATTTGAAAATATTTTACGAAACATAAAATTGAACGCTTGTTGCTTTAATTTAAAACGAAGTGATTTGCTAATGGGTGATCTTCTTGGAAATATGCTTAACGCTAATGGCCAAGGTGCGCCAATTTGCTTTCTCGGACCAAACGGAAATCTAAATCGAACATGGAAATTAATATCGATTTTCCTGCGCCTTCGAAATTCACTTTTCGAAGTAATAATTTATTAAATAAAGGAATATTACAAGGTTACGAATAGCGTGATTTTTTTTAGCCTATCCTACCGATGATATCCTATAGCTAGCGAATAATCGAACCCGCGAATAGAACGAATAATTTTTTTAATGTTTTTCATAATTGGTTTTAAACAGCTGTGAGGAAAATGATTTCCCTCAGGGCCTATGTCATCTGGGATACTGTGTGGCGGGTCTTTTTGAGGAGAGGAAGGAATGAACATTGGTCTGGAAGAGACCCATGTTGTAGGAAGGAGGAAACACAGAGGCCGGCAAATCATTCCACAGCCGAGCTGTTGAACACAAGAACGAGTTGAGGAAACGACCCGTTCTCATGTGACAAATGTCCACCGTGTACAAATGTTGGGCACGCATTTGGCGTGTTTCCCGACCATGCACCGGTGCCAAAGGGATCAATGATGCTAGTTCCTCGGAGCATTTTCCATTGTAATACCGGTAGAACAAGGATAGCATTTCCACCCGACGCGACGCCTGTTCTCTAAAGATTACAATCCGTCTGTTAAGATGGGAGAATCTATTAAACGGACCGCCCGTTTCTGCACAGAGTCGAGGGTATTTTTCAGGTATTTAGGAGCTCCAGACCAGAGGTGGCTGCCAAATTCAACTGTGGGGCGCACTTGTGATTTGTACAGGGTTAGCAGATTTGTACGCCCAGTTTTTTGGAGGCTAACTTTACTCTGGCTTCGATGGAGCTCCCATACCTGAGCTGGTCACTTAGGTTTACACAAAGCATATCAATGGAGGGCCTGTTCGGAAGATTGCTTCCGTCGAAAGATACTAGATTTTCATTTCGATCCCTTTTAGATGTAATCAGACAAGATTGGGTCTTGGAAACATTAATTTCAACGAGATTATTTTTAGAAAAATGAAATAATTCAACTTTGTATAAACCACTTATTTGATGTGCAAATCCGACCGGTTTCGGAACAAACGTTCCTTCGTCAGGGAAAGCTTATACTAATTTGACAGTTTCGAACAATGTTTTATTGTGGTAGGGGTGGAGCATTATTATATTATGTATATTATATCATTATTATTTATTATCTAGCAACGGCTCCACCCCTACCATAATAAAACATTGTTCGAAACTGTCAAATTAGTATAAGCTTTCCCTGACGAAGGAACGTTTGTTCCGAAACCGGTCGGATTTGCACATCAAATAAGTGGTTTATACAAAGTTGAATTATTTCATTTTTCTATAATGGATGACCACAAAGTAATAGCTACATTCAAAAATATAGATTATTTTTACCCCAAGAGAAAACACTTTCGAGGTAACCGTCCATTCTTTGCTTCAAAGCCCTCCGAGCCGTGGGAGTTTGTGAGCCCTTCGGGGGCTTGTCAAACAAAAAGCTATTATGGACTGTACTGTCATCCGCGTAACAGTGAATTGGTGCACATGACAAAAGGTCGTTGATGTACAACAAAAACAAAGTCGGAGACAGTACCGATTCATGTGGGACGCCAGCATTTATCGAGTGTGAGAAAGAGGTGAAACCATCGGCTACCGTCTGAATCGACCTCTCCCTCAAAAAGTCAGCAATCCACGTACACAGGGATGCGGGAAGTCCGTAAGAAGGCAGTTTGTTGACAAGTCCTCTGTGCCAAACCCGATCAAAAGCCTTGGAAATGTTCAGTGCAACCGTTTGGGTCTCACCGAAACGTACCAGGCACCGTCCCCAAACATGCGTCACATACGCGAGAAGATCACCGCACGAGCGGTTCCGCCGGAATCCGTACTGACGGTCGTTAATAATTTTGTTCTTCTCGAGGTACGTGAGCAGTTTGTCGTTGATCACACGTTCCATCACCTTAGACAGAACTGATGTGATCGCTATGGGGCGGAAGTTGGCCGGGTTGGAGCGGTCACCCTTAGGATGGATAACCGCTTTATCTACTACTATTATCCCACTGTATAATATATTGCAATTTGTGAATGTTAATTTTACTTAATACTACATCTATGAATGATCGTGTACCTAACTACCTAATTATAAACGAAACCTGTCAATTTGGCTGACCTAGAACGGGAGACCTTCCTACTGGAACAGTCAAAGCTTCCGTAAGGACTGTGGATGTACTTTTATAACAAAATAAATCCTCGTTTTCTTGCTTATACATGACGAGAAAGAATATTATGTGTAATGATGTTTGGCATTTCCTATTGGCATTCCAGGAAAATCTTAAAATAACCTGAAAGGAAAGACTAACATTTGACAAGTTATTGAGAAGGGTTGATGTATATTGAGTACTAGTGAGTACTAAAATAAAATTACCTCGACTTTCTGGAAAGTGTTATTCGGCTTTGCGCATGTGCCATTTATATAATAAAACAGGATAATTTCAATCAGCCAAAAATATAAACCTAATGCTTCAATACCATGCAGAATTTTTTTTTTTTTAATTTTTTAAATTGTAACATTATTACTAGAAGGTAATAAACATAATGCTATGGCAAAACCAAAATAGTGAAATACATATTTTTAAGGTTACTAAAGAGAGCTAGCTCTTGAACTTGGTGGAGGTTGAGGAGTTATTTCATAAGTTATAAAATAGAGTGTACAATATATATAATCTGCTAGGATGTTGTAATGTTAAAATTTTAATATGGCATGAAATGAAGTTACAGCATTTTAATTGGTGATATTCTAATAGTTGGTTTTTAAGAAAAATTCGACCCTTTTCTTGAATAATACCAAATCTCTTTCTTCTTCGGGAAGACTATTAAAATATTTAATGCCTTTGTAGGTATCATCATGTACGTAGAAGAAGTCGGGGACACCCGAGGAAGACATGGCTCGACCAAGTGAATCAGATACTTGAGTCGGACCGTGTTAAGAGTCGGAATAATAGAAGAGCATGTATGGGAAGGTGTATGAATGTGAATTAGGCAAGGAGTGTGTGCCAAGATAGAGTTGTTTGGCGGTCCATCCTCTCTGCCTACCCCTGCGGGGTAACGGCATGATGGTTAGTTAGTTAGGTATCATAATTGTGCAGTTATTGTGTGAAAAAAAGAGGAATTTGGATGTTATATTTATGCCTTAATGATGAGTTATGTTAAATTTTTTGATTACATTTTCTTTGAATATTTGTAATTTTGAAACTTTTATATAGCTTCAATTTATGGTACTTGGAAAATTTAAAAAAATTAATGTTAAATTAAAAAAAATAAATGCACCTAACTATTTAAATATACCTAAACACATCTGAAGATATAGGTTGCAGACTAATTGCCTGTCAAAATGTATTCAAATAACAGGAAAGCGTGAAATAGATCAGCTTTGATTTGAATAATATCGTGTTTTCCTTATAATCCTAATTCTAAGAAACTCCAGTGAAATATATTATGACTTTAAAAAATATTTTCATTTGGACCAATAAACGCTGATTCTGAATATATAAGTTTTATTTATTAATATTAAACGCAGAGATTTTAAAAAATTATTAAAAAGTCCATTTGTAATCGGCTTGTAAAAACACGCCGTCAAGTTAGCATTTTTGAAATTTTTGTGGTACGTCACCGTAAAGTCGTTGTATGGGAATGTATGATATGACACAAGCCATCGTATTAATTTATTCGTTTATTTACATACTGTTTATAGAGATTTGGTTGTTGTATTTATTAAAACATTATTTAGGCCTAAATAATGTTTCAAAAATAAAGGTATCTCTTATAAGTTTATCTCTAATATTGAAAATATTCAAAAACTACTGCATAAAAAATCTAGGGAGAATACTTCGAACAACGGAATTCCAAATGGCGGCAGTTGATCAGCTGATTGGCCGATTCTATAGTAATTTTTCAGGAGTGATGACGTCACCCGATTCACCATACGTACGGTGGTTTTCGGGGGTCTTGAAAAATTAAAACTTTGACAATTTTTTAACAATTAAAACTAACTCTAAAAATTAAAATAAAAATGCAGTTATTTAAGTTATAAGGTCATTATTCATTAAAAAAATTAAACAAATGGACTGGAGTTCTCTATTATTGGTGTTATTGCTTTCTATAAACCTACTTACGCCAGTTTAAACGGATATCATATCATATTATCCCATCCAATTTGGGAGGCAGGTATGGATACTGCCGCCAAGGAGTCATTTATTAAATAACCAACATCCCTCCCATAGGTCACCCTAAGTGGCACTTCAAGGAGTTAACGTGCATGTTTACTTGTACAAAGTGCAACATATTTAGTTAGTGCAAAATTAACGTTACCTTCATGCTTATTGTGCACATTGAAGTTTGATGAAAATATTACTACTGGTAAAAGCACAACACGCTTGCTTAATTCAACGAAGAGTAACAATTATTATTAATTAATAATCGAATAAATTAACAATGAATCCTTACACGTCGATACTTGTGAACTTTAGAATGTAAGATATCTGGAAGTGAATCAATACAACTTATTCTGTTGATTAAATTCATCAGAATTGCGTGATACGTATAATGTGAATTTTAAACAATATGAACCGGAAACCCACAGCTCGACTTTTTCCCTCCATTATGAAATGTGGAAACTGATATGAAAAGACTCATTTTAAGCGATGTTGTCCTCTTTGTAATTTTTGTTTATTAATAAATAAGAAAAGAGAACCAATTTATGGAAAAAATATTTCTTTATAGTGATGGTCGACAATGTAAAGGGAGCTTTGAATCATTGGTTTCAATTTCGATTCCGGATCAAATCTGAAATAATAAGACGTGTTTCATTCCACGAAATATTTTGACGTTTTTTGTCATTATTTTACGCGATTGGAAAAGATATGACTTACTTGTGATATAATTTTATATGGCGTCTCTTTTTTAATGTGTTCAATTCGTGGAAATCCTTTTTTGAACAAGTAAAAAATAATCAAAATATTATTATATTTACGGTCGGTTGGTTTTAGGTTTTGTATTTTTATGACACCTGTTTCGGCGTTCGCCTTATGAAATAACTAAAATTAACAGTTCCACATTAAAAAGCTACCAGTTATCTTCAAATAAAATGTTAAATAAGATAATACAATAAACAATCCGTTTGATTTATGTTATTTTTTTAATCATATATTTCAGTTTATTTTATTAGATGTGCCAAAATAATAAATTAAAAACAGAATAATCAAAATAAACTTAAATAACACGATAGTAACTAAACCAGGGGTCACCAAATGGCGGACCGCGGTCCGGATCCGGACCGCGCCGACGTATTTTGTGCGGACCTTGTGTAAACAATACAAAATATTTTACACATGTAACTTGAATACATAATTTGATAATTTTTCTAGAGCTTTGTCTTTGCTGCCGTCTTAACGATAAATAAAATGTATCTTCCATTGCTTTTTCTCATGTCAGAAATATTTAAATAGATTATGAGAATTTGTCTCTGCAAACTTTGACACCTCAGAAAATGATAAGGTGAAATCATCCAACTATGTTGACGAATTACGCTGGGCTTCGTAAAAATGATCGCGGGGAGTGGCGAGGGCGGGGGGGGGGTTGAGGGCTGGGTGGAGAGGGGGGGGGGATGGGGTCAACCTTCTAGGCCATTATGATAAAATATAAAATAAAAACATGGCACACTAACTTTTCTTTTCGGCCGAAATTTAAAAAAAAGGGACTAGTTCAGTAAAAATTTGAGCCTTTCAAAATGCTTTTTTCAACACTTTTTCATTTTATAATACACTAGCGAGTACCCGGCATGAATTGTTAGTTGGAACCTTATCGAACTAAACTTTCGATTGTTTGAAATGTATTTGAAAGGTTCCAACATTGGCGTATGCTATATAAACTATAACATACTTCACGTTTATAAAATTCCTTGGCAGATGTTTAGTTCTTGAATTGCGTCGGAATGTGTGCAGCAGACATGTGGCAAAAATCGTTAAAGTTCTATTCAAATCTAGGTAATAAAATTGCCGGAGAGTTAACTACCAATTTGCTATCAAAATCTCTCATTTTACTATCTCTAATAAATCTATTTTACGTGCCTGAACTTCCACCATAATATTATGAAATGTAATTTAACGCAGAGCTCTACCATAAACGAAAGAATGCAGTTTGAGTTGGGAGTAGGAAGGAACTGCCAATTCCTTTATTTAAATGGTAAAGGGACCATATAAGAAAAATGCAAAACTAAACGATATCCAATAGATTTTTAAAACAAAATTTCCGGTTTGGGATAGAAAAAAACACTGATCGACGATCGTCCACATAGGATGGGCTGACTTGAAAAAATCTTTCCGATTTGGATGTTAACAACACACTGTTATTAGTATTTGAGATATTTGGATGAATTCTATGATCAAAACTTTACCCCAAAAGACTGAACAAAAATACCACAATTAAAAACTTCAATTTCAGACAGTGTTTTAAATTTATTTTTTATTTTTTCCTTACTATCTAGAGCGAATAAATTTTGGCGCTTTTCGTTTTCCAATTGCTGGTATAACGGGATTCGCATGATATTTTTTTATTAAATTTTAACTCGGTTCAGGCGGCACCTGGCTATTTTTTTAATTATGAAGGATTATTTTTGTCTTTTCGGCCGAATTTTTCATCTCAATTTCAACGTAATTTTTGAAAAATATTATATTTAATATATAATATTATATTATATTCAATTTGGGAGGCGGGAATGGGTACCGCCGCCCCGGGAACCTTTATTGGATAACCAACACCTCTGCCATAGATCACCCCAAGAGGTTCGCTACGTTTGGTGATTTAGCAGGGGTGCCCGGGTTCATGGGTGAGGTTTGTCTAGGTCTTGGAGGCGGATGACCAGGACATACTGAACCCCAGATTCCTACCCACCCCTTAAACCCTTTTCCTTCCAAGAACTCTCCTCTCCTTCCTTTCCTTAAAAAAACCCTCCACACAGCATCCCCAAAGATGACATAGGCCCTGAGGAAAATTATTTTCCTCAGGGCCTCCTGTGTGGAGCTCATGTAAAAAAATATATATATTTTCGGTAAACAGAGTAAGATTATATGTCTTTTTATGTAAAACACCATCCTCTCAGATCAAATGTTATTTTAAATTTTAAATGAGAGTAGCAATAACTTCTAAACTGTCGAAATAAACTTCAAAAATTTTCAAATAATTCTACTGATTGTCGTCAAGCATCAAACACGTTCCACCACTGCCAGTGTTAAATCAGGTCTGAAAGGGTTAGTAAAAACCTCACGTCCTACATACGTATAGAGTTATAGAGGTTCATGGTTCGTAGATTGATATGTGTAATTTTTTTCACTCAATTTATTTTTTAAAGCCTTTCTAATATTACTCAACTATCAATAATTAAAAAATTTAAAAATTTTTTTTTTAAATTATTGCCCACACACCATTGCACATGAACACTCCGCCTTGATTTTTTTTACCAACATCAAGATAAAAAAACTGACGCCTTCGTGTTGATGTACCTACTTGCATACATTACAGGTGTATACCTGCATATAATGTTACATAACTTAATAATTATTATAAGTTCAAGGATTACCAAATAATGATGTTTTAAAAGATATTTTTACAGGAAAAAGAAAACAGAAATTTCGATTTGAAATATTGTTTATAAAATAAGGAACTCGATCTGGTATTGGGGTCAGAGCAACAAGGCAGATCGCAATCTTATACAGTAACAGTAGGTACGTAATTTTTTTCTCTGTTTGTGGAGAGCAATAGGGTTCCACTTATGATTTTCAAGATTTTACAACAAGTGATTCAAAAAATTTATTTGAATATTTTCTTTCGACAAAAGGATGCAAATTTGAGATGAGATCTTACATTTGCCATACACGGTGTTTAGAGTGTAAAAAGTTTATTGAATGGTTTTTTAAAGTTTAGGAGGAAGCCTATTTGACGGTAGGCTTTTTCTAAGACGTAATTTTTAAACAGTAATTTACAGTCAGGTATGTATATTTATTTTATTATCACTTCATTTCTGTGTCAGGAAATGTGTAGGGAAAATAGGAATAAATATTTTATAGCCGTTTCTAAACTCAGTCTTGGCGAATATCCATTTCTTTAATGCTACAAATAATCCAATGTCTCATGTTTCGGAAAATACGGCTATATATAAACAAGATTCAATGTTTATTAGTTTATCGCTATTCTCAAGAAGATAGATATTTTTAGATCACAACGCGTAATACAATACTATTTGAGGACCTAAGTAAGGGCTGTGCACAAATCTGTTTGGCTTAAAAACAATACGCTGAGTGATTTTAAGGGGCTCCTGTGTGGATCTATTGCAAAATAAATAAAATGCAGTCGGTCTGCCTCAAGCAATCTCTCCCGATCCGGATTGCCATGAAGTGGGTGAGGAAAAGCATTCGCCAACTGTCATGGAACCCTATAACATTCCGAATACCAATTCGTATCACGAGACTTTTAAAGTCGTTGTTTTATATTTTTTTTATTCATTTATTTATTTTACACACTTTACAAATATAAGGCAAAAACGTCCCGATAAACTACTTTTTAGCCGTTTGTCTAACGGGTTCTTTACATTAAAGTTCTTATTTTAGTGAGTTAATAGTTACATTTTTACAATTAAAATATAGACAAAAGAAAAAATTATTAAAACATAAAAACTAACAATTTTAAAGTCTTTAAAATAACATGTCATTGTAAGTTAATACAAATTAATTCTTTCAGTAAGCCAAGTCTTCGGTAAATTCATCAATTGTTTCTTTTGGTCACAGTTTTTAATTTCAGCAGTAACATTTTTAAACAACTGGGAATCATGTAATTTAACGTTCTTTGTCCACATTTATTTGTATGCTTAGGTACCAGGGCTAATGGTATCCTTCATTAAAGTTATAACCAGTATTGTGGTGGTGTTCCAGCCTGTTTATCAGTTTCAGTTTCAGTGCCGGCAACCCGGGCGTTTATTTATTTTTCATTTATTTACAAAGTTTTATTTTACCCACCTCACTAGACACAGTCTGTTTCGAGGTAGGTAAATAACATTTTATATTTATTAAAAAGGATATGAATCAGAGTAGATATAATATTATAAAAAGATAAAAAATGATGTGATGTGATGTGATATTTATATATAAAGGGTTATTTATGTGCTGAAATATAATTTTGTACCACAAAATTGCTCTAACTGAAAGAATTTTGAGACTCTGATAAAAGTATGGAATATTATGCCTTTCTTTGAATGATTTTTTTTCAGCTAGTAATATAATCAATGAATTTTGCACTGATTGAACATGGTCGATATTTGTTTTACAAGGAAATTCGTTTGGTCTTTTCTTTTTTTTTGAAATATTGTATTGTTTGCTATTGTGTCAACTTGAATTGCATGTCCCGTTCACGTAGCTGATATAAAATATATAATTTGTTATCAAATCTATTATTTTTAAACTACGTAATTGATATTGGATACATCGTTTATTAGGTATATGGTTTCAACTCAGTTAAATATTCAATATTAAAGTTTCAATACTTCAATAATGTCAATGTGAACACTGTGAACAGTCGCGCACACCCACAGGGTGAAATAATTTAGTGTTCATGACAATTGACAAGCGCTGAGTGAGTGGCGCTTTCTGCCATGAGTCGACACAGTATGTAAGCAACCGTTGAAAGCATACAAATCGAAATAAAACAAATAGCAACTGTGAAGGGCTCAAAAGCCAAGACTAACCCATAACAAATAGTTAACATATAAGAAAAGTTTTGGACAATTAAAAATGTAGGGACGAAGAACTTATTATCACTCTACGAAGGAAAACAATCAAGAACTCGCCAATAAAATAACTATCCCGTAGCGGAAAAACACAGTGAATGAACGGCATGAAATAAAATAAAGAAAAACTCACCTGAGAAACATAATATACCTACCCACTCGTACTAGGAATTAGTGTAATAAAAGAACTACATTTCGAATCCGATCTATTTGTGTCTGTGGATGGATAGATATTGGGTTCGGCGCTCCCAGCAAACACTTATTATTAACTAATTAATTAGCTGGAAAAGACTTATAATTGATTGTGTCAGAGGCAATGGACGAATAAGTGTATAAATTCTTTTCGTCGAAGAAAATGAATTTTCGGATAAAATGAATGGATTGATTAATTATTTATCTATTATGTCCGATTACGTAACAAATTTTATTTTATTAGGAAAGCATTATTAAAACCGTTGAAATATATGATAGATTTAAAGCATCTTTGTATGAAAAACGAAATAAAAATCACAATGTGACAGATGTTAAATTAGTTGGAATTATTTCAATAGTTATTTTCATATAATAAGTTATGATACCATTATCATTTTCTAGAATGGTGAAAAAACATTGATAATATTCTTTGTATTACCATATTTCCATATAAATTGTTTAGGTGGGTAGGTTTTATTTGACGTAGCAAACATAATAATTATAATAATGATGGTCTGGGATCACCCAGTGATATATCATTATTAGTAATTTAAATTATACCATCATTATTAGTAATTTAAATTTACTTAAGAGATTATTATTTTGGTAATGCTATACTTGCATTAATTATAATCTACTTTTCGTTTTGTTCTCTTTTCATTGAGTTCACTTTTACTAGTATCCTTTTCTTTTTTTTCACTACAGTGATGTACTTTAACAACTACTAACCTAATATCCATGGTAGGAACCTCTCTTGAGAGTCTCAAGGACGATGCCGTGTTTAAACCTATGATGGCAGAATAACACTTTATCTAAAACCTCAGCGCAGGTTCTCCTCGTGAAGTGTTAATAAAACACTACTACTGGGCTTTTGCCAAAATTACGCGGTGTAACGTAATTATTTCCATGGAGGTTATTCAGTCGGTACCTACTCTGGATTAGTAATATTAATTTCAGCGTGCCGTTGGCAACTACTGCGAATTTTGACTGAAAATGTTGGCCGGACTGATACAGGAAGGAAACGGGACAGGGAGAGTGCAAAATGGCTGGGGGACATTTTTTTGGGGGACCAGGGCATAAAGACGGAAAGGAAAAGTAACGCGTGGAGATTTTTCTAAAGCGTGTTTGATAAATTCAAGTTGCCTTTACGTTTCCCCATTGTCTAAAGAAGAAACTTTATTTGGACCATTATAAATGCTACGCTACGACATGGCAATTCAATTTTTGGAAGTGGGTCTTGTGAAGAGTTCGCTTAAGGATTGTGACAGTTTCTATATCAGCGAGAGCAGCTGTTATCCCTCGTAACGGTATAGTTGCTTCATGTAGTCCGTGGTTTTGTTCAACGAGCCAGAGAGGCAAGTACTTAGGGTGGAGCACGGATGTATGAAAAATTTTTTTTTTTAAGATTCAGAGTTCTAAGAGGAGGGGATTTGTGCCTTATGTTAAAGTAAAAATACGTGGGATTTTTCATTTCATTTGATTAAGATCTTCAGTCTCCGCAGTGACTTCAAAAATTGAAAATTAGGGTAAAAAAGTTTAAAGTTTATAAGGCGATACATTGTGATTAATTTAGTGGTAAGTAGGTGTTAAATGATAAACAATATGTAATTAAGATATTTATTAAGGCATTGCTGTAAAAAAAAAAAAATTTGAAACAAACTCGAAGAATTATACATTTATTATTTAGGTTTAAAATCCTTTTTAGTTTCAAATTTAGGCATTTGATTTCGCGATTCCAGCTTGGCATTTATTGCATCTAATTGCGAATTTCTTATCCACTGAGAAATGGAAACCTCCGTTGTATTCTTTAAAGCTCTTTCAACAGCTTGGGTATGGCAGGGAAGCCTTATAAACAATAGTTCGTTTTCACCACCAGATTCCACGACTCTGAATTTCCTAGTCCAATAAGTTTTTCAAAATCGGTGGTTTGGTTAAGTTTTCCTGCCAATTTATTAAATCACTATATGTAGAAGCATTAAAATCTATTGATGGCACTTGAAACAGTCTAGGTGTTGGAGGTTGAGTAGTATTGCGTGCCTTTAGTAGGGCTGCCAGCTCTCTAACATGTTTTTTTATCATCTGTTATCATCGCAAGAAGAATCGCTTCAGGATGGCAAAGTAGCCGTTTCTTTGGATAAAAGGAGCTATAATTTTTTTTAGAGTTTCTGGCAGGTAACTGGAGGCCTTAATAATATTGAACAGGTAACACGTGCCATCTTTGCATGATGGTTTACTTTTAATTAAGAACCAAAACGGTGCGTAAACTTTGACCACAAAAGTAGCCAGAGTTTTCAAATTATCAGATGGTTCTTCAGTAGATACATACAAACGTAGTCTTCGATGATCCAACGGGTATGTGATAGTTTTTTCTGGAGATTTATTGCCTAGGTCTTCTGGAAATTCATCTGAAACTACAGCCGAGACAATTTTATACAAGTACTGTTGGTCTGGACTCAGATCTTTGGCCATTTCTGGTAGCATTTGACCTTCGATGCGTTCAAAATTTTTAACAGGCAGCTTTTTACAGGTTTCCAGTGATTTTCTCAGTGGACCAATATAAGATTTAGGTCCCGAAGAAGGTCACCCATCGAGATAAAAAAACAGATGTCTCAAAGGCAGTTCGTTAATGTGGAGTAAAAAAATTATCCACTGAAGTGGTTTTTGTAGCCTTTTCTCAAGCAGTCTTATAATTCCAGCATACTTTCCAGTATTAACATTCGTACCATCACAATCAATAGCCATAAAATCTATCTTGGGTAACTTCTTTATGTAACAGAAACCCTGTTATCACGGTATCTATTCCTTTTGCTGTACCAACATCAGGTACCACGTATCCCATGTAAATGGATCCCGGCTCTTGAAACAGTGAGACAGGTTCCTTTTTTCCGCTGATTACCATTACCCGAGACGTTCTTTTATCGGTCAAAAAAGTTTGCTCTTGTTTGGGAACCTTTTTATCCTTAGGATATATACACTAAGCGAATGCTTTGTACTTGCATACTGAAATATCAAAAAGTATCTTATTGTTTTTCTGAAAAATATTTAACTTGTCCAGGGAGAGCCTCTTGATAGACTTGACTAGATTTTTGTACTTTAAATGATATGCTTTCAACATTTGAACGATCCTTGTTCGTGCCAATGTAGGAATAGATGCAGTGTGCCATATATTTTCAATTTCGACATTACTATATCTCACCAAAAATTGGTTCTTTTGCAGTTTCTGATTGCAATTTCAGTTGATGTCTCGTCCACTCATAATAGTATTTTACTGCATCTTCGTAAGTAGGTAGAAAGTTCTCTTTCATCTCACAAACATCACCAAATAGAGGACATTCGAATACACTCCGAGTTCTTTGCATAGTTGCCATGTAAGAATATCGAACGTAATTTTAACGACAAACAAGCGTGCGACTGATCCGAGCCTCGAACAAATAGAGCAAGCAAGCTAAGTATCACCTCCCGCGCTTCCTCTCTCCCCTTTATTTAAATTATAAAACACAAATTCGAACTTCTTTTTATTTTGTGTCGAATCTATATTTGTACCAAGTAAACTTTCTTGATAAAAATTAGTACGTTTATTCAAAAAATATCGTACATAAACATGACTTCCAATTAGAGTGAAAAACCGACTATTTTCGTAAATTCAATGCCATTGCGGAGGCAGTTACCCTAAAAAAAATTGAATAATATTTTACATGGCTTAAATTAAACCTAAAAGGCACCAAATTTTGACTCTTACATTACCGTCCAGTGAATAAAAAGAATTCACTCCTACCTAAAGTACATGCACCTGCAATTAGTTCTGTGAAGAATTATTGCTTGACGCTCGTAATGATGCGGTAATCAATCTTCCGAAAAATAGCAATCCTGATTGCTTCATAAATCGATGTTTTGGACAAAGGTCGGCGAAGCTAAGTGCATTCATCTGCAGGTTGATCTGAGAATGATTATTGTTTGGCGCTTGGAGTGATGCGGCAGTCGGTCTATCGTGACTTGCGTTGGTTGTGGAGCTCGCCTGAACTGAGCTCAGTGCTGGAGACGTAAAGCTGGGACGATCTGCCTTTTGGAGCGTGATTAGCATTGCATATTTTTTCTTCTTCCCCGACATAAATGCTCACTTTTTGCAATAATAAGCTAAATCTTACAGTTTGAATAAGAAATATTCAGTATTAACCGAGCAGCGGAGTAAGAGAAGTTTAATTTAAAATTATTTGAAATTGCATAGTAAGCTTTTAGATGTAAATACACAGCGTGGTGTTATATCTTTCTGATTCTGCTTAAAACATAAATTTAACCGTAATACAAATGCCGTAAAACAAACCGTAATAAAAATGCTTTTATTCATGTTATTAAAAAAATAAAAAGAATGTTTTAAATTAATAAATTACTTCGTTTTTACCACTTTTATTGTTTACAAAACCAACATGTTTCGTGAGCAATGCTCACTTCTTCAGGGTTTTTTTTATTGATACTAATTATAAATAATAGACGTAGACATTGGTGTCAATTGAAAAAGAATGGACATAGACAATGATATCAATGAAAATATGAGAGTGGGTAGAGGAGAGAGGGGCAATGGAAGACAATTTACAAAGGGAACAGGTTTAATATTGGGTCATTTAAGAACAATTTTTGTTATTAATAATATTCTAATTCACCCAAGGATACGAGGGGTTTCGTGTAAAATAGTTTTCTTTCGTCGAATGGTTCTGTAATTGCACAACGAGATAACAAGCGGGTTAACAAACTGAGAGCTGGTTTAATGAGAGAGGGTAAGTACAGGGTGTCCGGTGGCAGAATTAGGTTTTAAATTTCGAATTTCTCTGTAACGGTAAAATTCGGTACGCGTTACAGTATTCGACGTTTACGTGATGCCCCAAGTGAAAATTTGATTCGATCATGGGTCATGTGATGTTCGGCGTCATGGGCAACATGTTCGGCGGCAAACGACTCATGGCCGGGGCCCAGGAGAACAAATGAAAACATCGAACTCGCCACAAACAGTTTGCGCGTTAATCCGCGTCAGTCCGTGCGCAAGAGAGCGGCTATCCTAGGGCTTCCAAAAACAATTGTGCACAAAATATTGAAGAAGGACCTTAAATTTCATTCTTTTAAGATTCAAATTCTGCAAGTGCTTAAACCTAATGATTACAATGTACGTAAAATTTGCTGCGAGACAGTGTTAGAACGATTTCGTACGGTAAACACTATCTTTTGAAGTGATGAAGCCCATTTTCATTTGAAATGAAATGTAAATAAACAGAATTGTCGTTATTGGTCACCTAAAGGACAGAACCCAAAACATCAACAGCCACTTCACAGGCCCAAAGTGACGGTTTGGTGTGCATTGTTTAGCAGTGGAATAATCGGACCTTTTTTTTTTAAATTGTCGAAAGCAAAGCCATTACTGTGAACGGGGTTTCTTATCGGGGCATGCTTAACAATTATTTTTTGCCAAAAATGAGAGAACATCCTGCCTCCAATTCACACACATGGTTCCAGCAAGATGGCGCCATGCCTCACACTGCTAGAGAGACGATGGCGCTACTTCGTAATTTGATCCCTAAAAAACGATTAGCCGTTTCGGTGACATCCCCTGGCCAAGGGGGTCAACAGATCTCACTCCTATGAACTTTTTTTCTGCGGGGGTACCTCAAAAGTAAAGTGTATGAAACCGACCCCGCGACCATCTCTGCACTAAAAGAAAATATCATTCGCGAAGTTAATGGTATCCCGATGCCACTTCTCCAGCGAGTGGCATGAAATACTGAGGCCAGATTCCAAGAGTGTCTCCGACGTGATGGTCTACATTTAGACTAAATAATTTTTAAGAAATAAAATCCGCACTTCTCTTCTTTGTAACAGTTATTGAAATAAATGTGTATCCTAAGTAGTTAAGTTTTTATTTAAGTTTTAAATCCTAATTCTGCCACCGGACACCCGTACTACGATAATGTCAATTTAAATACCATGGCATCTGCCGTCTCTGACATTGTTTGACTATTCAAACATTCTTACAAAAAAATAAACTCTTTCAATTCATTACAATAATATTATTTCTTCTTTAAAACTACACCCAAATTCCACGAGAATTCATAACCACAAAATTTTACTCCCAACCATTCGCAATGCGTCCCCGTGCAATGCTGGGTACATTTCAGCTAGTAAATTATGAAGGTGATAGTTGTTAACTGCCGACTAAAACACCTAAAAGTACTAAAACATTTTCAATTGCAAACGAGCAAGCGCAGATCGTGACACGCTCCATAACCACAGGTTCAACGTAGCAGAAATCAAATAATTCACTGACTACGAGCGCACAGTTTTGTCACAGGTGATTCATTACAAGTTTGTTATAACGGCTCCGTTATCCGCTCCAACAAATTAATCTCAGTGCCTTTTACATAGGCCTAATATATCAGTTGCTCAGAGCGGGCTAAATCGGCCGCTGAATCCTTAATAAGCCGTAAAATAGTTCCATTTTTAGATGCCGGGGCATAAGTGATAATACATGTCAAATTCGTCATTTACTTACGTAAATAATTGCATAATTTCGTCTCACCGAAATTTACGTTAATTGCTTACTTTCATCGGTAAGCACTACGATGGTTTACAATTTGGGAGGCGGGAATGGGTACCGCCGCCCGGGAACCTTATTGGATAACCAACACCTCTGCCACAGGTCACCCCAAGTGGTTCGCTACGTTTGGTGATTTAGCAGGGGTGCCCGGGTCCATTGGGTGAGGTATGTCTAGGTCTAGGTATGGAGGCGGATGACCTGGACACACTGAACCCCATATTCTTACCCACCCCTTAAACCCTTTTCCTTCCCAGAACTCTCCTCTCCTTCCTTTCTTTTAAAAAAACGATGACTCCTCCTGTGTGGAGCACATGTAAAAAAAAACAGTGCGAAGAGGAATAACGATGATTTTTTTTTTTTTTTACATTAACTCCACTCAGGAGGCCTTGAGGAAAATAATTTCCCTCAGGGCCTATGTCATCTGGGATGCTGTGTGGAGGGTCTTTTTGAGGAGAGGAAGTAATGAACATTGGTCTTGAAGAGACCCATGTTGTAGGAAGGAGGAAAGCATATCAATGGAGGGCCTGTTCGGAAGATTGCTTCCGTTGAAAGAGACTAGATTTTCATTTCGATCCATTTTAGACGTAATCAGACAAGATTGGGTCTTTGAAACATTAAATTCAACGAGATTAGTTTTACCCCAAGAGAAAACACTCTCGAGGTAACCGTCTATTCTTTGCTTCAAAGCCCTACGAGCTGTTGGAGTTTATGAGCCCTTTGGGGGCTTGTCAAACAAAAGCTACCATGAACTGTACTGTCATCCGCATAACAGTGAATTGGTGCACATGACAAAAGGTCGTTGATGTGCAACAAAAACACAGTCGGAGACAGAACCGATCCCTGTAGGACGCCAGCATTTATCGAGTGTGAAGAAGAGGTGAAACCATCGACTACCGTCTGAATCGACCCCTCCCTCAGGAATTCGGCAATCCACGTACACAAGGATGTGGGGAGTCCGTAAGAATGCAGTTTGTTGACAAGTCCTCGGCACCAAACCCGGTCAAAGGCCTTGGAAATGTCCAGTGCAACCGTTTGGGTCTCACCGAAACGTTCCAGGCATCGCCCCCAAACATGCGTCACATACGCGAGAAGATCACCGCACGAGCGGTTCCGCCGGAATCCATATTGACGGTCGTTAATAATATTGTTCTTCTCGAGGTATGTGAGCAGTTTTTCGTTGATCATACGTTCCATCACCTTAGACAGAACTGATGTGATCGCTATGGGGCGGTAGTTGGCCGGGTTGGAGCGGTCACCCTTCTTTGGAATAGGATGGATAACCACCAGGTTGATGGATAATCTTCAGGGACATTTTAAAAAGCTTCGTCAAAATTGGAAAAACTACAGGCCGCCTCAGAAGAGGAAACCCTAGTGAGGAGGACTGTGAAAAAAAAAATGTATTTTATTATACCTTAATATAATATAATTTATAAATATATTATGTACAAATTTTGCTAAAGATACAAATAAAAAAAATAAAAAAAAATGGAGCTATTTCTGCAGCGCACCTCTGCAG
Organism: Limnephilus marmoratus; assembly: GCA_917880885.1. NCBI lineage: Eukaryota > Metazoa > Arthropoda > Insecta > Trichoptera > Limnephilidae > Limnephilus > Limnephilus marmoratus. Next base: position 64,433,884 of record OU862908.1, read on the forward strand.
TACCAGGGCGAGTATGCCGTCAGGCCCACTAGCTTTATTAAAATCAAGCCCTCGTAAAACATGGAGTACTTCCCTATGCCGGATCTCTTTTTCATACGAAAACCGCAATGAGGAACCGACGGCGGAACAGCACCTTGGTCATCGAGGGTTGAGTTAACCGCAAACATTTTACCTAATAAGTTAGCCTTTTCGGTGGCGGTGTTTGCTAGTGAGCCGTCAGGTCTGGTAAGAGGCGGCAGACTGGATTTGCAGAAATTGCGACCTACTGAGCCCGCAAGCTACCAGAATTGCCTGCTGCCATGCGGGCATGCAGCCAGCTTTCTGCTGATCTGCTGGTCGTGCTCAAATTTTGACCAATTTATGATTCTCTTGGTTTCCTTTGCCATTTTGTTGTAAGCTGTTCTGTCTTCGGATGTTCTAGATGTGTTGTAGGCTCGGTAAGCCGCGTTTTTTCGTCGCACTGCTTCAGCGCATTGTCGACTGAACCATTGATGATATTAATCAATAGAGAATACACGACCGTAAATGGTCTGGTAAGTAATAGAGGGCTTTTAAAAGTACCAATATGAGAACAGTAGTTTGTTTTCATCAGTTACTACATGAATCACTGACTCCAGTAAAACAAGAGTGTGAAATTCACACGCGGTTGAAGTGAAACCTTCAGATAACCAAAGTGGACAAGTGTGAGGAGATCACGAAGCACCGCACAAAGAGGAGACCGATTATACCATCTCATCCTCTCGCAGGCTAAATACTATAGCTATAGATTAAAGATTTATGTATTTGTCCCTTTTTAGTGTCGCTATTTTTCGATTCATCGAGTTTCAAATCACAACGGTGCAAAAGAATTTTTCACTTCAAAAAAACTTATGGAACCTAGTGATGTGGTAAGAATACCAAAAAGAGCAAGTCAGTGACTTTAACCTGCAATTTGTCAAACGTGATTTTACTTGAGAAGGTTTTACCAGATCTGATTTGGGAGAAAATGTTTTTATCTTCATATTAACTAGAAACCCCTTCGGATTTACAAGTTACATTGTTAATTAAAAGTTTTCCATGTTGAAGGAATGTAGGCCTTCTTTTTTCGTCTCCTTTCTTTAACAAAACATATCTACGTACAAAAGATAATAGCAAAATTTTAATTAAGAATCAGAACGAAACACAAAAACGTATGAATTCGTGATAATAGAAGGATACGAAAATAATTAAATTTAATAAAATCACGTTGGATGGAAGGCCATTTAAAAATGTTCGATTTATTTGAATTCGATGTGATTTTTTAAAGGATTTATTTTTACAGTTCTGCGTTGTCCTTTTTAATTATTTTATTTAGCCTCCGCTGTAATTATTGTAAATGTATTTTGCTTTTGCTTACTTTGAACTATTAACATTTAATATATCATTGAAGATGAAAATAACACTAATAAATCTTGACGAAAATATGAAAGAGAACAAGACACAGAAAAATAAAAACATAACGGTTGAAACTGGGAAGCCCTCGCCTTACTGCCTCTTTCCCGACTGCCTTTCTGGCTCTTGATTTCCAGTTGAGTCATGAGACCATTGACAGGGGTTTCCTTCATCCTTCCATTCTTAGTAGTTTCCTCCCATTTTGATGTTGACGTCAGGTGTTTTTCTTGCATGGGACAAATGCCTTACAAATTCGGGAACTGAGATCTCTTATTTAAACGTAATTTTTGTCAATCTCATGTTTAAAATTTCAGAATTAACAATATTATTTTCGACAATTTTTTTTTTCAAATTATTTATAGGCAGCAACTCTTTTAATTGGAAACAAGTATTCGAAGAACTGGTTTGCAACCTAGATAGTGTCTCAGATAAACATATCCTATTTTTTCTTCTTCAAATTTTGCAAATTCACTCTTGGCACCATTTTATTAATGAAATAATTAAAAACGCTTTGTTTTTACCACAATAATCTTTATTTAAAAGTCAACATGTATCAAGAACGATGTTCTCTTCATCAGGACATTTAATGCACTAAAACTAAATTAGATGTCTAAATAGCAATAATTATTCGGCATTTGATAACCATCTACCTGAATTTAACCATTCATTTGATATAAATACTGGTTTTAAAATTTTACACACTTAAGTGGTTTGAGTGGTTTTAGTTAGTGGTTTTCACTTAGATCTTTTAGAAATATTAGAAATTAGGAAAAATGTCAATAGAAATTTAAATATTATTATTAATCAAATTAATTTTGTGAATAACCCTATCTTAAACATATTTCCATTGTAATTTTTTGTTTTTGATCTTCTAAGCACCCCCCTTTCCACCTCTCTCTCCCCCCCCCCCCCTCCTCTTTGTTGATGTTCTCCTCTTAACACCACCTCCCCTTTTCCACCTCTCTCCTCCCCACTACTTCCATTTCTACCCACTCCTGTCTTTCTATGTTTGATCATTTAGTTTTAGTACATTAAATGTCCTGATGAAGAGAACATCGTTTTTGAAACAAATTGACTTTTAAATAAAGATTATTGTGGTAAAAACAAAGTGTTTTTCATTATTTCATTAATATCCGATTTTATTTAAATGAAATACGGTAAGACGAGAGGTTCTGGGTTATAATCCCAGTTGCAACCGTTATCTTTTATTTTTGTTTCTTGTGCCCTTTAATATTTTCGTTAAGATTATTAGTGTTATTTTCTTCTTCAATGATATTTCACATTGTTAAGAATAATCATCAGAATTTATAAAGAAAGAGTTTATTTTATGTGTTAACATTTATTTTATTTAGGCAGGTATATGAAACGCAACAACATTAGATTTCATCATTCAAACGTTTCTGTTTTTTCAAAAGAAAACTGTATCCTATGCCTAAATTATAATGAAAACAGATATCTTCTTTATTTCTTAAATTCTTTGGAATGGAATATTCTGGAATAACCTATTATTATTATTAGGTAAAATGAGTTTTATTAAACTCATTGGGAGAAATGTATTATAAATGAAGTGTAATTATTTTGTAATATATTATCAGTAATAAATACAATTAAAAAAATCTGGTTTATAATTTAGATCGTTTAACGAGAATTTATTAAACATACGTACTTGTGGTATAGTGTCAATGGCCTAGAAACTGGTAAAAATATTATATTTTAAAATATTAAATCTGTAAATAACAATTACCTATGTTTGTTATTATTTTACGAAGATCATTTTTCGAATACCGGGAATGGAACTTAATAAGATTGATTTTAAAATTATATATTATTTGAAATACTACAAACGGCTAAACTATAGTTGCGTAATCCCGAATTATGTCTAATACCCATAGCTCTTAAAATTTATCGTATATTTCAAACAATTGAAAATTCTCTTTTGATACCTAACAAAATTGACCGCGACAAATACAAACGAGTTTTATCAGATTCGTTAGTTTTTCGTAGGTGCAAATGAGATTTCTTATGTCCCTTCATGCATTCGCAATAGATCTCTTCGGGTCTGTAGAAATGCGGAAGAATAACAAAATTATTTACATTGTATCGATTCGAGTTCTATGAAATTCGAGACATCAAACTGTATTGATTCAATGAATCTGAAATACTATTTACTAACATACATAATTTATCCACTGTGATGAAATACTTTCCTTTCCTTTCATCAGATACTTATGATCCAATTGTATTGATAAATTAATAAGTGAGTCGAATTAAGAAATAAATGAATAAAATGCACGCGCTGCGTGAATCGACCAGAGCATTATTTTTGCACTCATAAATTAATCTTTCAAACCGATCGATGACGTCGAGTTTTACAAAGTTTACTTTAAAATAAAATTTTCTTTCAAATTCTAAGAAAAGTGCTCAGTATTTTTATACATAACATGCATCGAACCATTTTTTTTGTGAAATTCGAAAATGGTCGCATTAACGAACTGTATTTTCTATCATTCAACATGTTAGTGGTTTTATCATTTCTTACAATATTTTCAAAACAGCGTAATACTCTTAAGAACTAGCAGTTAAAAATCCGCTCCACGGGTTTTTGCTGCTAGGCCCTGCGGGCGGCTTTTAGTTCGTCTTCGCCCGGTTTGAGTGTTAGTGACCATTGTATAAATCCGATTGGAAAGAGGAACTGGTTCCTAAAATACCCGGTTCCTCGGATCCACTCTGATCAAGTGACAGCTGGTCACCGTCGGCGACTCACCGAGACAAAGTAAAGTAGCCGTGACAAAGTAACCGCGACAAAGTAACCGAGACACGCAATGACGTTTTACAACAAACGTCATTGCGTGTCTTGTCAAGTATTGCCGTCAAGCTGCTTCGTCAAGTATTGCTGTCAAGCTTACCAAATCCGGTAGGATACTTGAAGTATATAAATCCGTAGCACTTATACCTAGGGGGAAACATCCATATGCGTGCTGTTGACGGAAGTAGTGAAATCTTGTGTCGAATTTTTTAATTTGAAACCGAATTATAACAGTAGCTTTGTGTGAAAATCCACGTACACAGATGTTATTTGAGGCGCGGCCGTTAAGCGTGGCGTCCGATTGCGATATGCACTCGTTGCTGGGTTCGGAAATTCAACCACGCAGACGCTAACGTAATAATATACTCCGATAATCATTGCGGAATTTGTAGAGCGACGTTTTTGTGTAAAATCATCTCAAGCATAATATAATGTCTTCTACACCAGTAGTTTATCTTTAGAAACTATTTCGGCGCTCGGAATAGACATCGGTGTAAGTTCTACCAAGAACGCAAATTCTTGAGCTAGATTGTAATTTATATATAATTAGTTCACTCCACTATTCTCGTTGTCCCAAACCTTTCTAAAGTGGATGTAGGATGGAACTAATCAGCAGGGGCGTGATATACGTACTAAGATATTGCTAATTGATAAGCTCGCTAAAAACGATTTAAAATTTATTCCTCAATAATAGCTAATTCAATTTGTTACGTCATTTAATTAAATGGAAATAAATATCTTCGTAAGAACTCACTTTTGATCCCTATAAATAAATTATAATTGCAAAGATATTTAGTTTAAAATTATTTAATCAGAGAAAAAAATTATTACAGCTTTTTACACCCCAAAATTAAGAGCGTTTAAACAGCCAGCGGACGAAAATCCACATTTCTTCGAAAGTTGTTCTTACGATCGTGCAGAGCGGTTACAATGAGAAAGATTAATTATTCTCCGTACCAGCTTTTTTAAATTATAACTCAATATCGAATTTATTTCAATCCAAATTAGCTTTAATTTATACCTTCATCCAAAAATGCTGAAAGGCGTGATGATAAAACTATTAAAATAGTGTACTTTTTGTGGTTATTTTTTGATTATAAGTATTTATCATTTTTCAATAATGTCTAAATTTAATAAGAATGTTAAAAAAATCTGAAATATATTAGTTTGTAAGTGCGCAAATAAATACACAAATGGACCAATTTTCGTCAAGAAACACATGTACCTACATATTTTTTAATGATTTTATTGAAACTAAAATTAGAATTCTAAAACATACGTTTGCTAGATAATGTATTGATTTATTTTACTGCATGATTATATTATTTGAAATGGGTGTGGTATAATACAAAAACTTTTTTGAAAATTTAACAAATCTGCCAACGACCTATGGAATAACCTTATTATACTAAAAATTTTAAAAAATTCACAAAATTTATTACAAACGAATGCTAGATAAAAGAACAATCTTTCGAAATCCATTTATAATTTTTTGTGGAAAAGAGGCAATACGTCTAAAATCTTTTTTGAAAATGACGTATTTCCGGTTTTCTCTGGTAATGCTCTCTTAAATATTTGAGCCACCCGAATGACAGCTACCCAAATTTAATTTGGTGATTTTTATGAATTATAATTTTGAAGATTTTTAAAAATATTTTCTAAGAAATCTAAAAATATGGAACAAACGATGAAATCTCGGTGAATTCATTGGCTTTAAACCACAGTAAGCAGTTAATATTTAGAGGTATTATATAAATCAAATCTAATGGCCGAATACCCGTCGCTCGAGAGTGATTAGTAGAGTTTTTTTATTTTACCATAATTTTTCCTTTCTCGTGAAAGACTGCTCTTGTACATACTATTAAAAAAAATAAATATATATATATATATTTTTATTGGACAAAAGATTACAATTATTAGTAGCTTACCATCGATAAGACTACTAATTAATTAATTATTATTATTAATTATTATTACTAAGACTATTTATTATTATGCACCAGATTTAAATGTCCGGGTTAAATTTTCCCCAAAAAAAAGGAAAAAAAGAAGGAAAAACTAAACCCTTTCACACACTTCCCCAAATGATCATCTAGTCAACCCACGCTATGCAATTGCACTATATAAGTATTATAAATACAAGAACAACATGTCAACCTTCTAGAGACCAAATGGGAATATAATTCACCGACTCCAGATATTTTCATATCAGAGGGTTCGGCTCTGCGGCATTTCTAATTGAACCTATAAATCCTACCGATCCCTCAATATAAATATTTAAAAAATCCTTTGTAATCCTACATGTATTTAAAATGACTGATTTTTGCATTTTTATATACAAATTCTTTGACAAATCTAATATGCTTAAATTTTGAATCAGATTCCTAGGTATTATGCCAGTAGCCGAAATAACAAATGGCAATATTTTTATAGTCCGAGAATACCAAATTCTTTTAATCTCATTTCCTAAATCTGTGTATTTTCTTATTTTTTCAGAAATAGTTTTTTGAATATTACAGGAATTTGGAATAGCTACATCAATGATATAAGTTATTTTTTTAATTTTGTCATGTAAAACTATATCAGGTCTATTATGACTAATTGTTCTATCTGTTAGTATAGTTTTATCATAATATATTTTATAAAACTCATTTTCTAAAAATGAATTTGGTTCATATTCATAATATGGTACTATATTACGGCAGTCAATCAAGTTATGTTTAATTACCAAACTTTGGTGAATTATTTTTAAAACCTGATTGTTCCTAAATGTATACTCGGAAGGCGTTAATATAGAACATCCCGATATAATATGTTCTATAGTTTCGGGAAAAGCCAAACATTTTCTACATAAATCATCAATTTGATTTATATCTTTGATTATATGCTTTCTATAATTTTTAGTATTAATGACTCTATCTTGAATGGCAAGCATAAATCCTTCTATTTCTGCGCTCAACTCTCCAATACTCAACCATTTGTTTGACGAAAGTTTGTCAACATACGTTTGGTTGAGATAATTGAAGTGTTTTGCGTGAATAATTTTATTTGACCAGGAATCTAATAATTCCTGGTTAGTATTTATAAGAATGTTGGCATTCTCGTCATATAAATTTAAAGGTGTAATATTTCTATCTGCCTTGCAAATTATTTTGTGCATTTCTGAGCTATTAGCTTTCCTATGGAAAAAATTTCTAAGCATTTCTACCTGATTGTGTTTCAAAGATGTTATTTTGACTACACCTCTACCTCCTAAATTTCTAGGTAAATTAATTCGTTCTATAGCTGAATTTGGATGATGGCAATTAAATTTTGTTAACGTAGTTCTAATCAATCGTTCTAAACTATCTAATTCTGTATTGGACCATTTAATTATGCCAAATGAGTACGTTAGTAGAGGTATTGCCCAAGTATTTATTGCTTTTACTAAATTTTTAGCAGATAGATTGCATTTTAAAATTTTTCTGATCCTAGTTTGAAATTTAATCCTAATATCATTTTTAATACTGGTGTGATCTAATCTATTCGATTGCGGGTATCCTAAATATTTATAAACCTCATCCCCTTTCATACTTTGAATTTTGAAATTTCTAAATATACCCTCGTCTCCATCTACAATTTTGCCTTTCTCTATATGGATAGTTTTACATTTATCTAAACCAAAAGTCATTTTAATATCATCTGAAAAAATTTTAACTACCTTAATCATTTTCTCTAAATTTGATTCAGAATTTGAAAATAATTTTATATCATCCATATATAATAGATGTGAAACTATACTACTCTCTCTTGTATTACCCTTAATTTTTATTCCAAACTTGCTTTTAATTAACATTTTAGAAAGGGGATTCAATGCTAAGCAAAACCAAAGAGGGCTCAATGAGTCTCCTTGAAAAATCCCTCTTTTTATTGAAATGCCCGGTACTACTATTTTTTTACCTTTTAAATTAACTAGCAAATCTGTATTCCAAAAGGACATAATATTTTTCAAAAAGCTAATTATAATTGGGTTAACTTTATATATTTTTAATATTTTGATTAGCCACGAGTGCGGGACACTATCAAAAGCTTTTTGATAATCTATATAACAAGTATGTAAATTACGCTTTTGATTTTGAATTTGTTTTAAAATTACAGAATCAATAACTAACTGTTCTTTACATCCCATATGTTTTCTGCGACAACCTTTTTGTTGTTCAGATAAAATATTTTTTTCATCCAAATGAGTATATATTAAATCTGTCAAGCAAGAGGTTAAAATTTTGTATATTGTCGGTAGACATGTAATGGGTCTATATTGAGAGGGATTATTAATATGTTCGCTTTTAGGCAACATATAAGTAATGCCCTTAGTTAGAAAATTAGGAAAATTTTGAGGTTCTCTGACAAGTTTTGAAAGATTTTTTGCAAAAAAAGGATGTAAAGTAGTTAGACGTTTGTACCAAAAATTATGTATCCAATCGCAACCCGTGGCTTTCCAATTATGAGTATTTTTTATTATTTTGGCTAACAATTCAACCGATATATCAGAAAAACTCATTTGTTCAATGTCTGAACAATTGAGTTCTTCATTTTCTATCCAGTTACCTGCCTCATTATGTTTTATATCTTTACTCCAAATGTTTGTCCAAAAATCGCGCATATCTGATTCAGATGGCAACGGAATATTATTATTCGAAATAATATTCTGTTTATCGTCAAGTTTGGAATAAAATATTTTCTCATTTTTCTGAAATAATCTATTATTATTTCTTTTATTATACGTATAATTATATCTTTTTAATCTACTAGCTTTTACACCTAATTTTTGTTTTAATAAATCTAATAAATCATTGATTATATTTTCATTATTATTACTACCAATGCTATAACCAAATTTTCTCCCAATTTCATCTACATATCTCAAAATATTCCTACTTCTATTTCCATTTTTAAATTCAATTACTCTAGCTATACTACTTCTTAAAAATACTACATCATTTTCTAATCTAATCTGCCATTCTGGTTTACTATAACTATATGATCTATCATCAGAGGACATTAATTTTACTCCTAACTTATTACATATAGTGATATCACTAGCGTACACTATTGTATGAAGATCTAAAAAACTAATATCGTCAAATATTATTTTTGGTAAAATTAAATTATTTAATTCAGAAATTAATTTAGATAATTTCTTTGACGTATGCAATTTTGGTAATTTTGGTCTAACTGTGGGCTCTATATCTATATATCTATTTATATTATTTTGAAGCAAGTTAGCTTATTCTATTACATTATCATCTAGTAAGTTTAAATTTGCAATATTGATTTCCCTAAGATTATGAATAATGTCTAAGTTATTTGAATCTACTCTAATATCATTGGATTCTTCTACTAGAATATTATCTAAACTATCTTCATTCAATGCATCTAATATAACATTACTACTCGTATTAATTTGATCTAAATTATTCTCCAATTGCAATCTATCTGCTACTTCTTTTCTTATCTGATTTAATGTTACTACAGGAATTAAATTATTTTTGAAAATTGACCTTTTTTGGTCAGCTAATCTTTGTTCGTTTACTTGGGCAACCGGATAATTTTGTGAGAAAAGTAAATGTAATTTTTTCCTATACAATAACATATCTGTTTCTAGTTTAGTTACATAAAAATATGAACGAACGATGAACATATTGACATCGTTCGTCCATTTCATACGCTGCCTAGGAATACCTGCTTTTGTTTTTTGGGGTCTCAGATTATCAATGTTCATCTGTATAGATGACATAATAAACCCATTTTCATTTCCGTTGGTTGAAAATGACATTGTGTCACCTTTCAAAACAACTTGGAAATGATTTATTAATTATTATTAATTCCTACATTCCAGTAACCAAGCAACTGTCGTCGTTATCTAGTGTCAACAAATAGTTTTCAATATCTCCAAATTAAATATTTTAATGTAAACTACCCTTCAATACTACAAATCTATAATATATATTATATTGTAGAATAATGTTATCAAAATAAAATATATAATTAAATTTACCTACAAAATATATTTCAACGTAATCTCAAAATATAGTTGTTTACCTTGGTTACTGAAGTCCTCACAAAAGGAAAAATTTATATTGTATTTATTTACCTAAATATCCTACGGTTCACTGGCAGTTTATTTATTACGTTATCTAATATACTTATTTTCAAATATTTATATGTTTTGGGATCATTTATTATTATTACTATAAGACTACTTATTATTATTAATTATTATTATTACTAGACTACTACTTATTATTAATTACTTCATGTTTGAAATTTTGTAAGCAGATTATTACAGTTTATATTGTGTTTTTAAATCTTTTTTTTTGAATAATTTTCAGGGTTATATTTTTGTTAAGTTCTTATGGGTACAGGACCCTCACTTTTTGTTTTACTTTTTAATTATAATTTTAATTATGTGAAAATCTATCATTGGGTATTATGTATATTATTATTGTTATTACTACAAGTGTAAAATATCTGTTGATTTTCCAAAATAAATAAAATAAAATAAAAATAAAAATAAGAGAAGTTCCAGGTGTACGAAAATCTCATTATGAAAGTTTTCGCTTTATTGGAGTATGGTATTAGTACGTTCTTGGTGTGGGTATTAGTAAGTGTCAATTTTAAAAATTGCGGGAGAATATTTTAACATATATTATAATGGAACAAAAGGTTCATCTTTAACGTAGAGGTCAAAATAAGAGAAATTTTACGATTGGCAGTATTTTCAAGCACTGAGTAAAATTGATCATTTCTAAAACTCTTTAATGATGCAAACTAAATTGGGATAAGTGCTTTTTGATAAAAACACGAAAGTTTTTTTAATTTTTAAGTCGGAAAAATTCTCGTAGTACGTTTAAAGTATTAGTCTTCTTGATATGTTTTTTTAAACAATATTAAACCATTAATTTAATTTAATATTTCCGGGCAATATTAAATAAAAAGAATGTTGTTCGAGTCCCAGAGGTGTCAATATATTTTTTTTTTTTTTTTCCGTTTCCAGATTTTTGATTGAGTTTTGCTTATATTGTCTTCATTAAATTAAATACAAATTCTTTCATTTTTGGTCCCGAAAAACTTTAATTATTTTTTTTTATTCTTTCCAAATCTGTCAATACTAAGAGGCCTTTTTTATTTCTTTTATATATTCAATGATACTATTATTCAGTTTATTATTTATTAACAGTTTATTTATAAACAAGTTCAGCCATCTAATTATTATTATTATTACACGTGACAGCTGTTTCGCCTTCTGAAAGTATTATTAAAACGACAGTTTCTGAAAAGAGTCCTCTTCAAAAAAGCTCATAATCTACCCAATTAAATTGCCTGTTGTTTAACACACAAACTTGTTTTGTTTTTCTTTCTTCTGGAAAATCTTATGTTTTTGTATTCTTCTTTTCTTTTACGTTGATTAATCATCATTTGAAATCTCTTTGTTGGTTCTTTTTTGCCAATAATTGTTGTTCCGTTTTAATTGACATTGATTTCCTTTGAGGGAACGATGTTTGCTCGCATTAAGTTTGCTGAGCTAATAGACGACACCATCATCCTATTACGAATTCCAGGCTGCGTACATCGTGGATTTGCTGAAGAAAAGAAATTGTTAGATAAATATAATTAGTATGGCGGATTGCATAAAAGCTTGTTGCAGTTTTATCTAACCCGTTTAACCGATTATTTGCGATGGGTCAATAAAACTTGAAATGGCAAACTTTAGCGAACTGTCGTAATATTGAAAATATACTAATATCATATGCGAAATGCGTGTTGCGCAATTATTTTGTTCATTAAAAGACCGCACACATCATCCATCCATTTGGTAAATATGCACTACGAAAAATAATTTGTGAATACCACACATAGATTTTTTATGAAGTGTAATTATTCCTATTACAAATAAGAAACTGACACATTTTATTTGTCTCATGAATGATTATAAACGATGAAGATTTCTTTGTGTCAATTTTTTTTTCTACATGAGCTCCACACAGGAGGCCCTGAGGAAAAAACTTCCCTCAGGACCTCTGTCATCTTTGGGGATGCTGTGTGGAGGGTTTTTAAGGAAAGGAAGGAGAGGAAGGGAAGGAAAAGGGTTTAAGGGGTGGGTAGGAATCTGGGGTTCAGTCTTGGTCATCCGCCTCCAAGACCTAGACAAACCTCGCCCCATGAATCCGGGCACCTCTGCCAAATCACCAAACGTAGCGAACCACTTGGGGTGACCTATGGCAGAGGTGTTGGTTATCCAATAAAGGTTCCCGGGGCGGCGGTAAACATTCCCGCCTCCCAAATTGAAAATGTCAATATCGTTATCATTTTACATTTAGTTGAGTCAACATCCGAACTTCAAGCCACGAATAAAAAACCAATCGTTTAAGCGATTGCTTGATTTGTGCTTAAGAGCGTTTAACCAGCCAACGGACGAAAATCCACATTTCGTCGAAAGTTGTTCTTACGATCGTGCAGGGCGGTTACAATGAGAAAGATTAATTATTCTCCGTACCAGCTTTTTAAAATTATAACTCAATATCGAATTTATTTCAATTCAAATTAGCTTTAATTTATACCTTCATCCAAAAATGCTGAAAGGCGTGATGATAAAACTATTAAAATAATGTACTTTTAATAGTTTTTTTTTTATTACAAGTATTTATCATTTTTCAATAATGTCTAAATTTAATAAGAATGTTAAAAAAATCTGAAATATATTAGTTTTTCAATTTGGGAGGCGGGAATGGGTACCGCCGCCCCGGGAACCTTTATTGGATAACCAACACCTCTGCCATAAGTCACCCCAAGTGGTTCTCTACGTTTGGTGATTTAGCAGGGGTGCCCGGGTTCATGGGGTGAGGTTTGTCTAGGTCTTGAAGGCGAATGACCAGGACATACTGAACCCCAGATTCCTACCCACCCCTTAAACCCTTTTCCTTCCCAGAACTCTCCTCTCCTTCCTTTCCTTAAAAAAACCCTCCACACAGCATCCCCAAAGATGACATAGGCCCTGAGGGAAATTATTTTCCTCAGGGCCTCCTGTGTGGAGCTCATGTAAAAAAAAAAAAAAAGTTTGTAAGTGCGCAAATAAATACACAAACGGACCAATTTTCGCCAAGAAACACATGTACTATTTTTTAATGATTTTATTGAAACTAAAATTAAAATTCTAAAACATACGTTTGCTAGATAATGTATTGATTTATTTTACTGCATGATTTTATTATTTGAAATGGGTGTGGTATAATACAAAAACTTTTTTGAAAATTGAATAAATCTGCCAACGACCTATGGAATTACCTTATTATACTAAAAATTAAAAAATTTTCTCAAAATTTATTACATAAGAATGCTAGATAAAAAACAATCTTTCGAAATCCATTTATAATTTTTTGTGGAAAAGAGTCAATACGTCTAAGAACTTTTTTGAAAATGACGTATTTCCGGTTTTCTCTGGTAATGCCCTCTTAAGTTAAGACTGCAGCCATCGTAATTTCAAGAATTGAACAGTACAAAATAGTATAAACAAGTGGTATTTAGATGAATTTAGGTCATTATTTCCAGGGAATATCTCTGATCAGTAAAACCCGTTTTTACAAATACACAATACAAAACCACCACAAAAAATGGTGTCGAAAAACTGCATAAAATACCGACCAATTCTCTTGATTTCCGTCGAACGATGGCATATCAATCGCTGGAAGCTTAATAAATTGGGACTTATTTAATTTCTGCGTACCACCTAAATCTTGCTTCGCCACAATACTTTCGCTTACACTAACTACAAAGCAATACTTATTTTCGAATTTATTCCATAAATCGAAATTTATATTATAGTTTGGATCCTTTTTCAATTGAAGTGAAAGAAATTCATCACAATACGTGTTAAATTGTGAATAATATGTAGCTATATTAACCATTTGTTTAACGAACTCATCGGAACTCCTTGTCTCCCTATCTGCAAAAATTTTCGCTTTCTCGTGTAACTCATTGAGACCATTATACATCAAATTAATCTTAGATTCTAGTAATTTGATTTTAACTAGATCCTGAGTACCATTACTAGTCGACATGATTAATTCTATGTAGGAATTTTAATGCAACAATAATTACAAAAGTATGTCGGTACAAATGAATTAAGAAAGTATGAAAAGCAAATAATATTTATTTGCAGGTTAAATATATTAATTTTAAATACCCCGTTGGTAATCCGACACGAAAGAACCAAAAATGCTGCAGATCAAAGACTATGCAGCCCTCGAAGGACCAGTCCCGAAACTACGTGAACGCTAAGTTATATGGGACGACTAAATAGTATACACTCGCAAACCTGATGGATAGTCAGTCGATAGTTCAGATCTGGGCTTTTGGAAAATTAGGTAATTAGGTAATTAGAAAATTAGACTGGAATAAGGAAAATAGGACTCACCGTTGCAGATGGGGCCTCGATGATCTCCATTTTGTGGTGTACACTTCTCACTGTTTAATTTAAAATTCGCAATATTCTTATAACAGGAGGTTACGATACATGCGCCCTGTCTGAGATGTTATTTTGTACTGAGCAGCAAAGCACACTGTCACCTCTCCAAAGTTGAGTACTTTCTTGCAACAATTTTTATGGTGACATTTAGGAAGGAAAGATTAGGTAGGTGGGATAAATTCAGGATTTTGACATATCTACCCACCAAGTCTGCGAATGCAATACCCAATCAATCCCATATAAAAATGCGCGAACAACCACATTGACATCTATTAGAGAGTTCACACTTCCTATAATAGTTAGCCTTGAGGTTTAGCATGGAAGATCGATAAAATCCTATATCAATACGTTATTGACAAAAACCGTTATCTATGGTAAGAAATATTACGACCGACCGACGCCGACGATTGATAAGTTTTAGCCCGGACTCGGATAAGTTTCGGTCAGCTGTCATTATACTTACGCATTTATTTGGATAATGTCGTTCATTATGCAAAATTACCTATGATTTAATTATTAACGAACGGAGTTCAACTTACGAAGCTTTAAGAATTGAAGCAGTTGTGATGTACTAGATATACGCCAATTATATGTCAAAACACTGCTCAACTACATTTTTGACCAAAAAAAACAAACTCAAAATATCACTAACAAACCAGTTAGATAATCTTACAAAACTAACATAAAAACTCCGACAGTAAATACAAGCTTTGGACAAAGGCACTATAAATATCACGCTATAAAAGCATTCAACAGTCTTACCTTGAAAATAAAATGGAAGAAAACAAAAATAAATTCATTCTCAAAATAACAAAATGGATTAAAGAAAAAAAAGACAATATTACCAAAATTTTATAACAAAAAAAGGATAAAACACATACCTACACGTAACACACAAAACCAATATAAAACACACATCACTCACAAACACACAACACAAAATTAAATACCGATTTTAATTTTATTTGGGTATTAAAATAATGGAATGGGTACCGCCGCCCCGGGAACCTTTATTGGATAACCAACACCTCTGCCATAGGTCACCCCAAGTGGTTCGCTACGTTTGGTGATTTAGCAGGGGTGCCCGGGTTCATGGGGTGAGGTTTGTCTAGGTCTTGGAGGCGGATAAGCAGGACATTTATTTATTTATTTATTGTAAGAAACAAACAGAAATTTATATACAGGATGAGTTATACAAGAGGTTAAACATGAGGTAAGCCAAAACAGTTTCTTATGCTAATGTTGGTTATTATGATATAATATACAATTGTTATCGGTAATAACCATTAAATGAAAATGAAAATAACAACAACAAAAAAATATATATATAAGTATATTAGAAGGAAGAAGGAAGAGGAAAGGGCAAGAGGCAGAGGAAGGTGGGATGGGGACAGGAGATGCTCATGCTATACCTTTTCTATAGTTGTGCATTAATTGAATTAACATCTGTGGTCGTACGTTTGACTTCGTTTCGGTATTTCACAAGAGTGTTATTAAGAATATCGATATTGTTAAATTGCGTGTTATAACCCAGAAAAACAAAAAAATAAAAAATTACAGAAACATAATATACTTTCAACATTTGAAATAACAACAGAATGTGAAATCTTAAAAATAATAGAAAATATGAAAGGAGGTTCGTCTCCCGGTTTTGATTCTATTACAGCACAAATGTTAAAATCTATGAAATCTTACTTAATAAAACCCATCACTCATTTAATTAACTTGAGTTTAACGAAAGGAATATTTCCAATGAATTACAAAAACACAATAATCTCACCTATTTACAAATCTGGTGATCCGCAACAAGTAACGAATTATCGCCCAATTTGTCTAATTTCTAACATAGGAAAGATATTTGAAAAAATAGTAAAAAAACAATTGGTAAATTTCCTAGATAGTAATAAAATACTACACAAAAACCAGTTTGGTTTTATTAAATCGCTCAGCACACAAGATGCCATTGCTAACGTAACTTCATACATTTACGAATCATTAGATAAAGGTAAAAAATGTGCGGGTATATTTATTGACCTCAGAAAGGCATTCGATAGCATATCCCATGAGATGCTATTAAAAAAATTAAATGATATTGGCATTAAAGGCAACGCGATTAAATGGATCACAAACTACTTAAAAAACCGCCCTCAAGTGGTAAAAATCAATCATGTTAATAGTGATCAAGAGATTTCAAGCTTTGGAATCCCGCAAGGTACAGTGCTTGGACCAATTTTTTTTACCATATATGTAAATGATATTTTTTTTCAACATTTAAATGGTCAAATTACATCATACGCCGACGATACAGTATTAATAATAAGTGAAAAGACTTGGGAAAATGTAGAATTAAAGGCCACAGAAGACATCAACACGCTTAAGAATTTTTTCGACACTAATTTACTATCACTAAATAGTGAAAAGACATTTGTAATTCCATTTGCAATCCATCCAAACGATGCTCCCAAAAATTTTAACATTGTCATACACGATAATACTAAATTTCATAGCCAAAATTATTGCAAATCAAACGTACAATATTAAAAACAACAAATAAAATTAAATATCTCGAAGTAATTATCGACAAAAATCTGAAATGGAAGGAACAAATATGTCAAGTAGTAAACAAAATCAGAATATTAATATATATATTTTTAAGAATTAGAAATTTTCTGTCGATAAAAAATCTATATTTAATCTACTATGCCTTAGTTCAATCCACTTTACAATACGCTATTATTAGTTGGGGATCCGCGTATAAATGTAACCTTCTTCCAATAGAAATTGTGCAAAGGACAATTATTAAAATTATATTAAAAAAATCCTTAGACTACCCAACAGAACGCCTGTTTGAAGAATTTCAAGTACCCACATTTAAAGATTTATATATTAAAAATTCATTGATTCAAATTATAAAGGAAAAAGATAAATATCCATTTTTAAATGAAAACAGAACTCGACTTAAACATGTTTTTCTATGCCCAAAACTAAATACGTCTTTTGCACAGCATCATTATACTTACCAGGGAAGAACTTTTTTCAATCGTCTACTAGAAGAAATCAGAAGCATTAATGATAAAACCCGAATACTGCTCTCTGTCAAAAGACATTTTAAAAATATTCTTAAGAAAAAAATTACTGTCAATTAATCTTACAAATATCCTTAGTTTTCCATTACATTCTTTCTTTTTTTAAAAAAATTCACACCATTATCAAACAAATACTGCAGCTCACATATATTTATGTACAATTAATTATTTAAGTACTAACTTATAACTAATAACTAATAGCATTTATGTACACTCCCCTTCCATACACAAGCAAATGCTTGTGTATGGAAGGGTAGTAAAAAAAAATACCTGTAAAAAAAAAATTATATATTTGTTGTAAAATTGTAATTATAATAAATGTTGCAATAAATAAATTTAAAAAAAATATTGCGCGCATATACGGGGGATTGGAGAATTTTTTCTAAGGTTGGTTCTGCACGCTGGCAAATGAAAAAAATGGTTTAGTCTGGTTGGCCTTGTAGGTATGTGAATTTTTAAATAATTTACGAGTTCAGGAGAGTCCAGGCCGTTATTCAGAATTTTGTAAAAAAATATTTGATCAGATATTAATCTTCGTGTTTGAAGTGGAGTAAAGTTGTGAAATTTTAAGGATTCGGTGTTATTTGCAAAGAGTAATTTGAATTTATAATTTATGTGTTTAAAAAATTTATTTTGTAAACTTTCGATTCTGTCAATATGGCATTGGTAGAACGGTGCCCAAATTAGTGTGCAGTATTCTAAGTGGGGGCGGATATACGTGGTGTAAAGGGAATACAGAGTTTTAATATTGCGAAAAGGTTTAGATATGCGAATTATAAATCCCAAAGACATACTGAAGCCCAGATTCCTACCCACCCCTTAAACCATTTTCCTTCCCAGAACTCTCCTCTCCTTCCTTTCCTTTAAAAAAACCCTCCACCCAGCATCCCCAAAGACGACATAGGCCCTGAGGGAAATTCTTTTCCTCAGTGCCTCCTGTGTGGAGCTCATGTAAAAAAAAAAATCATTTTACCAACAATTTTACTGTAATTATAAATCTTTATTTTTAGTATAATTTTAGCTTACTTTTTAATGCAGCATTATATTTACATAATTTTTAATGTACTATAAATTTCTGTTTTGTAAAATGGAGGCCTCAGCACAGGTGAGCTACCCAGAGAGACCGACATTGCTGAATTGTATTTGAAATGTAAGATATTATATCAAATATATTAATAAAGAAATGCTATATGCGATCCACAAAAAAATCATCTAAGACGCGACTAATTAATTTAATCCGTTCGATCTTTGATAAACTAAGAATCAATTCGAAAATAATCAATTAATTCGATTAACTAATTAACTCCCGTTTAGTTTTATAAGTTTTTTTTCATTCACTCCACACAGGAATGAATGAACATTGGTCTTGAAGAGACCCATGTTGTAGGAAGGAGGAAACACAGAGGCCGGCAAATCGCTCCACAGCCGAGCTGTTGAATACAAGAACGAGTCGAAGAAGCGACCCGTTTTCATATGACAAATATCAACCATGTACGTATGTTGGCACGCGTTTGGCGTATTTCCCGACTATGCACCGGTGCCGAAGGGATCAACGACACTAGTTCCTCGGAACATCTTTCATTGTAATACCGGTAGAACAAGGATAGCATTCCCACCTGACGCCTGTGCTCTAAAGATTGCAATCCGTCTAGGGAGAATCTATCAAACGTACAGCCCTTTTCTGCACAGAGTCGAGGGTATTTTTCAGGTATTTTGGAGCTCCAAACTAGAGGTGGCTGCCAAATTCAACCATGGGATGCACTTGTGATTTGTACAGGGCTAGCAGTTGTGTACTATTAAAGTATCTGCGGGTCCTGTACCGCCAATGTTTATTTATTTATTTACGTCCTTTTACAGGGCTTTTATATTTTATCGATATAAAAGCACCGATACTTCCGAAAGTTACAATGATTTACGATCTGACATTGTAAATCATTGGAGGGGACCGCAACCACTTTCCCAACGGCGTTATAAGGAAACGTACGGTTTCCTCCTTCATCGCAAACGTCAAGTCTATTTTATTGAACGAAAATATTTAGAGTAGGTATTCCACAAACCACCAGGCAGTCCTAATGACAAAGTGCATGACTATCGGCCCAACCGCAGACAAAACCCCGAGTCCTCGCCCTTTAGCCGGCTCCCCGATTTTGCCTCGAAGAAATATATTTGGGAAAGAAGAGAAAGTTTTGTAAGACTCTGGGAAAAAGATGAGCGACATTGTAAAGTTATCGATTTCACTATGCTAGAGTACCTGGGATCCATTGGAAGATAGCGAATAATACAATTATCAACCCTCGGCCACCTTAACAGCCGCAACGATAGTCAAATTAATTACATCTCTGTGGTCACTTAGTCCGATTGATTACCGATGCTCCTAAAGCACACATTGAAGCGGTATTGCTATGATAAGCTGTATTGGTACATAGACTACATTTAATATGAAATCGCATTGCCAGACCAAATGTTATCTTCTAAATTGATTCTAAGAGCTAAATATTTTAAGAACGTCATTAGAAGAGATTATTAAATAATTCTAAAATTCAAGCCTTCAAAAGATATTCGATTGTTGCCCTGTTGCATTTTTTAAATTTATTTAAAAAAAAGTTCAGCACGCAGCAGATACCTTTACATAAGTGTGCCGTCCATATAGGTATATGAGTACTGCCTGACCTATCTTCCTCGCATGCAAATATAAATAATATTAAAATTATTGCAAGAACTCAATACACACTTTCAAAAATACGCGTTTAAGGTGAAATAGGTGATACTTTAAAAAAGTCATAATCTTCTCTTTCATAAACGAAAAAGTTGGAACCAAAAACGCACTGTGTTTTCTTTTGCGGCACCTTCGCCATACACATCATTAATCCTTCGAGCCGTTTCTGCAGCACTGGTGCCACGGTGGAACTACTCGTACTCGTAAATAACGCGATATTTCAAGTTTTCCATTCTGTAAACTAAGTGTAGCAAAAAAAAACAATTAAGGAAAAAACAAATGAATTATAATTTTTGAAACACAAATACATGAGTAAATAGCTGTATAAATTTGAATTTGGAATTCCTAACCAAAGAGAAGATATTTGAGATCAAATTTGCCAGTACAACAAAACGCCAATTTAAGGACCTAATATTTATTTATTTATTTATTTGTTTGTTTACGCCTTGATGGCTTTTACATATAAAATAAATTGTACAGGAGCATTATAACAAGTATGCAGTATCATAAGTATATGGTACATAAAATGATAAACAGAGCTAGAAAGATATAAGTAGGCTTAACATAAGTAGGTATTAATATTCAAGTAATTGTTTACAAAGGAGTTCAACCAGCGGATTCGTATTTGGGCTCACGCTACATTATATTCAATAATTATTGTCACAATATCACAAAAAATGTGATTCCAAATACACTTGAAGCATACCGGTATTGCAGTGGTGTAAAACATTTTTAACAATTAATATAAAAGTAGGTAATTTTCTTGTAATTAATTATTTTTATTTTTTTAATTATATTTTTTTTTTGCTATCATAAATGTACGTATGTTTGTTATTATTATGAAAAAGAGAAAAAGAAAAGGTTCACAGTAATTACATATGTAAATAAGTAAGCAGGTACTATGAATGTAGTTATCATGAATGTAGTTACAGAGCAGTGGGTATTAAGTTTGTTACTTTTAACAATCTGGTACATTTAAGGATTTTTGCATCTGCATACATATACGCTTTTTGAAGGAAGCGATGTTTTTATAAAAAAATATATCGACAGAGCAAGTTTCATTCCCCACACGATGCAATCTCTGAAGACAAGAGTTGAACATAAAATTAGTGCGAGAAGCAACTACGTTAAATGGAGCATGGAGTCTGGTGTTGTAATTGTTAGGTACTTGATAATTTATCATGTTCACAAGTTCAGGGCTATCCAAATATCCGTTGATAATTTTAAATAATAATAAAACATCATAGATTTTTCTTCGCTGTGACAATTCGGGTAATTTAAGCAATTGCATTAAATAATTATAATTTAAATTTTCTATTGGAATTTTTAATTTGTAATTTATATGCCTTAAAAATTTATGTTGTACTCTTTCAATTTTGTGTGAATGCACATTGTATAATGGCGACCAGAGAGAGGAATTATACTCAAGAATACTTCTGACTAGCGTTATGTATAGAGTTTTGAGTGTATTAGTATGCATTAGATCTTTGGACGATCTTAACACAAAACCGAGACCTTTAAGTGCTTTATTCGTGATTGCATCAATGTGGGGGACAAATGTCACCTTGTTATCAAAAACGACACCCAGATCCTTTATTAATGTTACTGTAGAAAGATTCACATTTTTAATGTGATATTGAAAGAGTATTGGATTTTTATTTCGAGAAAAACTTATAGATTGACATTTGTTAATGTTTAAAAATAAATCATTTATGTTACACCAATTATATAATCGATCCAAGTTGTTTTGCAATACAAGACAGTCCATTAAATTTCTTATAATAGTGTATATTTTCAAATCATCAGCAAACAATAGGAAATGGATTCCTTCAAATATTGAAACAATGTCATTAATAAATAGCAAAAAAAGAATAGGACCTAGATGAGAACCTTGGGGCACCCCACTTGAAGCTTCAATTTCGTTTGACATATGGTTAGATAGTTTAACGTATAGTTTTCTAGATGTTAAATAGGTCTCAAACCATTTTAGTAGATTTCCTTTTATCCCATATACTTTAAGTTTGTTTAATAAGATTTTTTGGGAAACTTTGTCGAATGCTTTGCTGAAATCTGTGTAAACTGCATCCGTTTGCAATTTTGAATTTAGATTGTCTGAAATATATTTTTCGTATATAATTAAGTTTGTAAGTGTAGATCTTCCGGATATAAATCCATGTTGGTGGGGGGAAATGATTTTACGAGCCTGTAATATAAATTTTGATAGAACTACGGATTCAAACAATTTAGGTATCGCTGATTGTATGCAAATAGGCCTGTAGTTAGAAGCATCCGTTTTATCACCCTTTTTATAGATGGGACTAAGGAAACTGATCTTCCATTTTTGAGGGAAAAGGCCTGATGCTAATGATATATTGAATATATTGGTTAAATGACCTTTTAAGCTAGATACACAGTTTTTTTAAATAAATTGCTGGTATGGTGTCTGGGCCAGCGGATTTTTGACTATCTAATAGTGTAATTTTACGCTGAACATCGATTTCATCAATAACAAGGTCATTAAAATCAATAGAAATATTTGAGTTGAATTGAGGTATTTGGTTATTAGATGAGTTTACATCATATACTTCGCCAAAGCATTCGGCAAATAAGTCAGTAATTCCTTGAGGTGTATCAGCAATTTTACCATTGTAGTATATGATAGACGGAATACCAGATTCATTACTATTCAGATTGTTTGCAAATTTGAATAAATTTTGAGGTTTATTTTGTAACGATTTCTCAATATTTTCCAGGTATTTTTTGTAACAAGAGATCGATATGTTTTTCACCCTTTTGCGTAAATTAGAAAAAAGTAGATAGTCATTTGGGGCTCGAGATTTTTTAAATGTTTTATGTGCAAGTTTTTTTGACTGGATGGTAAAAATTAGCTCTTTGCTAAACCATTTGGGGTAATTAGATGTCCTACATTTTGTAATAGGGACGTACAGTTCAATTGATTTGTTAATTATACGGTAAAAAGATTCTATTATATCATTGATGTTATTACAATTACTAATGAAGTTCCAGTCTGATTTAGCGAGAAACTCATTAATCTTAGGATAATCAGCTTTATAAAAATTTGATTTTTCTTTAAAAGACTCTAAATTTAAATTTTGAAGAGATATGTGCTTAACAAAAAGTGGTGGGTGGTAGTTATCAATTGTTGAAACATTGTCATTTGCATGTTGTACACTTATATTGCTGGAATTGCTAAAAATTAAGTCTAATAGATTATTGTTGCAGTTATATATAAAGTTCACTTGTCTAAGATTTAGGAAACATGACATTTCTATAAGTTCACGAGAACCATTATTGGACGTGGAATTAGTCCGAGTATTATTGTTGTTAATATCCCAATGAACAGTAGGTTGATTAAAATCACCTGTAAGGATAAATTTAGCGTCTGGATATTTTCTTCGCAATATTTCTACTTCTTGACAGTAACTAGTATATAGCTGGACATCAGATGAGGGTGGAATGTACGCACAACCAACTATAATTTTTTCACTTTTGTTTGTCACTAAAACAAAAAGTTGTTCCACGTTGATATTTGCACATTTGAGTTTTCTTGAGGTTAATTTAATGTTAATAGAAATTAGACAGCCACCTCCTCTACTTTTGTTGCTAGTATTAGTATCGCGGTCCATTCGATAAGTGTTATGGGAGTGAAATCCTAACTCACCATTTTTAATATCTGGGGTCAACCATGTCTCAGTGAAGCAGTAAACATTATATTCTAAGGTCGGTAGTTTAATTCTTAAATTATTTAGTTTAGTTTTAAGTCCTCTTACATTTTGGTAATAAATCTTGAGAGATAATGATGTAGATTTCAGGTTATGGGTCAGTTTTTTGGGGTTAATTTAACAATTGTTGGGATGTTATTAATATATTTTATTGTGATGTCTTGCTCACCTGAAGATTGCCTATTTTTCAGTTCCGTTCTTAAATCATTTAATTGATTCCTTTGCGCAATTGAAAGATCCGGGTACATACGTATGTTATTTTTTAGTGAGTGTTTTTTGCCGAGTAAGATTTTAGGTCATTTTGACTCGGGGAACTCAACTTTGATTCCCCTCGGTTTATTATTATCATTTTTACCGATTCTGTATATTTTCAGTTCTAGAGAACTTGTAGAGTTATCCAAGTCAGATATGATTTTTTTAACGCTGGTGGTATCACTATTCATAATATCTATTTGAGTCGATGCATCACTTTCAGGAATATTACAAATTATTATTTTTTTTTCTCTATAATTTTGTTCATTGATCTCAGCAATTATTTCACAAACGTTTTTTGTTTGCAAGTGTGAGGGAATAGTAGTGGTTGTAATTGGAGGATTATTTTTATAAACTGACAATTCACCTTCCAAGGTGGCCATTCTCGCTGCCATTTGGCCAATGGATCTAAGAATATTATTTGTTTTAGGCATTATTTTAGAAATATGTTCTTTGGTAAATTTATTGTTTGGATCCATCACAATGCTAGTTAATGCATTAATGGCGTCTTTAGCCAAGGAAATATATGCTTGCGCAACCATAATTAGTTCTGATATTTTGATAAAATAAATTAATAAAACAAATTAATGGTTGGTTGGACTTCCCTGGTTAGCGGCTTCAGTCTAGTATATCATTCACTACGTTAGTAGTGGTGGACGGTCGCTGGCTTGTAGAATGCAAGGTACCTGAGCCAATGTTGAACAATAATTTTAAAAGTGGATGATGTGAATTCATTTTGAGTATGTACGGGCGCAAACAATTAATTCATCTTAAATTAAAAGCAGAACTTGTAAAAAGCTTTTTTCCATTAAAAAAAAATAAACTCACGCCATCTATAAAAGAGTAGGTTATGATTTTTTTAAGTATCACTTTAACTAATGAATCACAGCGCTGCTCCGCTCCGACCCTACTTCTATAAGTTATCAAAGGCAGGAATTAATCATGAAAAATGACGCACATTCATATTCAAATGTCGTCTTCATTCAAAACAAAAAGAACATGTGTACACGATGCTAGTTCAGGAGACGATTTTTTTATTTTTTTATTATTAAGAAAAAGTTATGCAATATTACAGGAAATAAAATAAAATAAAATATTAAGGAAAAAAGAAAAGTCCCAATAAACTACTTTTAAGTAGTTTGTCATTGTTTGTGTTGGTGCTGAAAAAGGCTGTGCCTTTCGGTAATCAGCGACTGTAGGTAACCATAGCAATTAATACAACTTAACTTAATACAACTTACTGTTTATTACATATTTCCCGGTAATTAATATTATACGGTAAGTTTTAAAGCCCTTAAAAAAATATATGTTATTCTTGAAGATAATGTCTAGACTTTGCCGGCGCCGAAACGCAAATTATATAAAATTCCCTCGATAGAAAAAAAACGCAAAGTATGCTCCAAAAATTATTATAATCACGGTTGTTTCAGTTATTTTACAAGTAATATGTATGAAAAAATTCACAGTGTTTCTTTAAATGCTGTTAAGATAATGCCCGCGAGATTTTTGCTTTATTTTAAACTAGTCGTGTTTTATTAAACATTTTCGCATCGATTTTGTCGCTGTAAATGTTAGCACTCTTCTCTAACGTTCGTTATTTTGTATCTCTCCATCTTCTTTATTTTCGATCCCGGTTGCAGAGCCTTAACTAATGAAATTCTAAGTTGGCATAATAATCGTGCGGTTGAAAAAATTAGGAATATTTAGTTGTTTTTATTTTATTTTTTATTTTTTTTATTTTATTTATTTGGGATACCAACAGTTTACATTAATAACAGCATATAGTAATTAAGTTACAACAATTGAACCATTTACAGGTTTCCACATAGGTATTGTACACAAGTGTAGTTATTCCAAAAAAAAATATACAAATGAAAAATTACATTTTAAGAGCCGAGTTATTTAGGTAGGAATAGGGAGGGGGAAGGATGGGAGGATGGAGGGGGAAGGATCGGTTAAGTTGAGGTATATTAGTAAAAATATGCGTGACAAAAATTAAAATAGAAAAAAAAAGAAATAAAAGGAGGTTCATAGAGTGGTGGTTGTATTAGAGGGTATCAATAGTTATTGTTATTGTAGAGTATCGAGAGAGCGTCTGTGTGATATGATCGGCTTTAAATTTAGAACGATGATCTTGCGATCGTACCCTTGCAACTGTACAGGGCGGTTCCGATGAGAAAGATTAATTATTCTCCATACCAGCATTTTAACACAATAACTCAATATCGATTTTATTTCATTCAAAAATTGCTTTGATAAATACCTGTATTTAAAAATGCTCAAACTCGTGATGATAAAACCATTAAAATTATGTACTTTTTGTAATTGTTTTTTGATCATACATAAGTACCTAATCAAAATTTTTCAATAATCTCTAAGCATAATCAGAATGTAATTTTTTTTAAATATGTTTGTAAGACCGTAAATACATAGACAAACTGGAGTATTTTCGTCACTATAAAAGGGCGCAGATATTTTTTTTATGATTTTATTTGAACTGAAATTAAAATTCTTTAAAGTAGCTTTCCCAAATAATTTACTGCACGATTAAACGAGTATGATTTGAAATGTATGTCGAATAATACAATTTTATTTTTTTAAATTTAACTAATCTACCAACGACCTATGGTAAAACCTTATTGTACTAAAAATAAAAATATTTTTTCAAAAATTAAAACAAAGCTTTACCAGATAAAAGAACAGTCTTTCGAAATCAATTTATAATTTTTTGAGGACAAGAGTCAATACGTCTAAAATTTGTAATTAAAAATAACGTATTTCCGGTTTTGTTTCGTTATTCCCTCTTAATTTGAATAACTTAAGTGGTTATTTCGATATTTGAAATGGATTAGGTATAAGTGGGTATAAGTGGAAGATACTCTCAGCAGAGTGGAAGATACTCTCGTATCACCCTGGTGTAAGACCACCATTCAGAATTTAGACGTTGCTAAAATGGCTTTAGGTGTGCGTGGTGATCAAATCTGAATGGCTTGGTACTTCCCCACCGTCCTTTTCCCTATCTCTTTCCCTTCCCACTACCGTCAACCTCGCAACATAACCCGATTGGCGATGCCATAGTCTCATTGGCTCCAGACAGGAGCAGCTTGGACTCTTGTGAGGTATTCACATAAAAAAAATAATATAAGAAAAATAAAAGTTCCAACTTTTGTAAGCAAAATTAAGCCTAGTAAAAATTATACCAAGTATTTTCTTTCTATTAATTTCGGTAGTCTAGCGTCTTGTTTAAACCTCAGTTAGAATGCTTAAGTCAAGCTTTAAACAAAATAGAGTGAAAGCTCTAAAAGTACTAAGGAAAAAGTGTAATTTGTATATTTCCTCACAAAAGCTTCCATGTCTTGGAAATTGCTTCATGAAGTACTTTACCTACTTACAGAAATCAAAACAATTGTATCCTGTACCTAATTAATTTTAACGAAATCGCTTAATATTTCTATTTCTGCTTCAGTAACGTGACTCATATTGTATGTATGTCTATGTGATTTTATTTTTTTAGTATGAAATTTGATGGATGTCGTAAATATTCAAGGCTGACATTCGATGAGTAAATTTCTTCTTTTGAAAGGCAATGATTAAGACGCATTTTTTTTAAATGCTACACATTTGCTCTACACAGGAGGCCCTGAGAAAAAAAACCCCTCAGGGCCTATATCGTCTTCGGGGATGCTGTTTTGAGAGTCTTTTTTAAGGAAAGGAAGGAGAGGAAGTTGTGGGAAAGAAAAAATCGAGTGCGGTTTACACGCGGTAAAAGCGAAACTTTACAAAAACAATCTCAACCAATACTTGAAAAGAGAGGTCATAATCAAGGCGACAAATGAGCACAGACCTCGCCTAATTTCCGTTTCATATCTCAACCAATAGGAGCCTTTAAAAATGAAATTAGGTAAATTTTTGAGATCGCTGGCAATGGTTAATACGCACTTTTTTTTGAGAAAATCTTTTGATTCACCTTAATTACATTAAAAGACAACTATTTGCATTGAGGGAAGTGGAAAATATTTCATTCTAAATTTCGATTATGTAAAATCAAAATTAGCTTTGATTCTGTGGAACGAGACCGTCCATTTTCAAACATTATTTTCAAATGTCATTTTGTTCTGTTGGTATTCTTGTTACTGTACGAAAAGATGCTAGAGCAAAGCGTAGCAGACTTCATGGGAATTCTAGGTTTGTGTAACATGGTTTGTGATACAGAAGAAAGTGCCCCTTTATAACGCCTACTCGCGTCAAGGCAAGAAAAACATCCCAGTTTACAAGTAGTTTAGCGGT
This sequence comes from Limnephilus marmoratus, assembly GCA_917880885.1. NCBI lineage: Eukaryota > Metazoa > Arthropoda > Insecta > Trichoptera > Limnephilidae > Limnephilus > Limnephilus marmoratus. Next base: position 64,462,688 of record OU862908.1, read on the forward strand.
TATGCTAGGTTTGTGTAACATGGTTTGTGATTCAAAAGAAAGTGCCCCGTACCTTCAAAATCTTCTAGCCGTTCGTTATACATTCAAGTGTATCAGGAATACCAACATACCAAAGTGACAGCGAATGAGCTAATAGCTAATGGCGTACAATCTCACAGGACGAAAGCTAATTTTAATTTTACGTAATCTAAATTTAGAATTAAATATTTTCCACTTCCCCCAATGCAAATAGTTGCCTTTTAATGTAATTAAGGTGACACAAAAGGTTTTTTTTTTTTAAGTGCATATTAACCATTGCCAGCGATCTCCAAAAATTAATTAAAATTATTATCAAAGCGGCCGATGAGCGCAGTTGATGCGTTGCAGGTGCACCAATCGTCATTTCCGTTTTATCCGAAATCCAAATCACAGCCGTGCTATAGAAGTTTCACTTCAAAAGGTTTGAGGAGTGGGTAGGAATCAGGGGGTCGGTGTATCCAGGGGTGACGATGGTATGTATCTATCGCTCCTACTGTGGTGCAAGGCAATGTTCCGTGAGAGACAAACCTAACCCCGCGAACCCGGGCACCCCTGCTAAATCACGAAACGAACAAACAAACGTACGAAAAGTACATAGATAAATTTTCAAATAACTTAACTGCAGCACGTACTGCTGATATTGTAAATGCAATCGAAATGTAATTGAAATGTTACGTCAGACAATAGGAAAACCTTTTGTATAAGCTGACAAAGCTCATAAATAAAGACTGCAATAAAATGTGTCTTCTGTCGTGTCGTACCGTTGTCAAGTTTTACGACTTCTGCCCACGTTTTCTTCGAATCAGGTAACGCGAATATTTTCCAAAGAAAATGTACGTTTTTTGTTCTTCATAAAAAATCAGGGAAAATGCTGTGATTTTGAGTCAAGACATGTTCAAGAATAAACTTTTCAAGAAATCAGTCAGATCAAATGATGTTAAAAATATTATGCGGGAAATATTTTATATGGGTGCCGCAGGGCCAATATACGTCACGGGTTTGACATTTTATAGATGACAGGGCCATCTAAGAGTAACTGTCAAGATAGCGGCAGAAGTTCGCTCCCTCAGGTGATCCAAATCCCGAATCTTTTCTACGTACACAATGTTTTTAATGTACCCCCAGAAAAAGAAATCCAAAGCGGTAATGTCAAGACTTCTTGGAGGCTAGGCAATGGGGGTTCGTATACCAACGATACTATACGGCAGTCGTAGGCGCGCCCGCGGCCGACTTTGGCTACTGGGCATCTAGTGTGCGCATAGCAAGGTCACGATGCCTCCAAAACAAAACTTATATTCACCAGCTGGCGTTCAATGACAGAATTACAAGGGTTTCGGTGCTACAATTTTTTTAAATGTTGGCATGCTCGCTTTCCCGACGGCTGGATTGGTAGAGGAGCCCCCATAGACAGGCTTGACATCTGCAGAGAACGACGAATGGTGCACACATCGACACATACTAAAGTACGAAAAAAAAATTATTCTTTTCCGCACATTTTAAGATCAAAACCATTGAATTACCACTATTCGTTTTTTTATAACGGTTATCATAACTACATTTTTTATTATATAATTGTATTCTGTGTAATTTTAAAATATTTTGTAGGGATTCTTTTTCTAAATCTCTTTGAAAAGTACTTATGTAATGAAGAAGAAAATTTGAATTCCCGATAGTAAACGCTCAAAAAGAAGAAAAAGGGAGGATATACAGGATGTCCGGTGTGACGAATCAAATTTCGTCACAAATAAATTTGAATAAATAATTTTGTGTTATGAAAGAATCTCGCTCTGTGCAGCAAAGACAAATAAAGTGATGACAGATATGGGTGCAAGGACTAAAACGGAAGAAGAAAGAAGTGCGGGGTAAAGCCACGAGCTCATAGGGCACGCGCGCCGGTACAGACAGTCAAGACAGGGACGGAGAGGAGACACGTATAGTGTACAACGGCAAGTACGCGTTCCCCGCCCAGCGGCGTGATGCTGGGCGGTGGATGAAGAAGTTATAGTGGAGTTCAAGGAAATGATTCGCAAAACATACGTTCCTCCGCCCGGCAAAGTAAAGTTGGGCGTGAGACGAAGAAAGTGCGGTGACTATACGCAGCGAGTGGCCAAAGTGCGAAGTGAAGCAGACGACTTCAGGAGACTTCAGACTTCAGAGGCAGGAGACTCGGCTAGGAGGGCCCGAGCTGCTGAACCAGAGGAGCTGCCATCGAGGACCTCGACCTTACCAAGGCACCCGCAGAGAACCCAGTGACACGAAGGTAGTTTCAGTGAACAATAAAATGATGACGTGAACAATGGAGAAGCAACCCCGAACCATATGACAACTAGTTAAGATTTAGATATAAGTTGTTCATGCACGGGGCATGGGGATGAGAGTAACCTTGCGGATACCCTTGCTAAGACGCTAATGGATTTCGTTGAGTTATGCCCAACCACCAAACAAGAAAGGTATAACACAATTTAGTGGTACTCACGGTAGTTGTCTTCTGGCTTGGTGATAGTCACAGATGTCCATAGCGCTCGATATTGTTCTATTTGATTGTTAGAACTTCGGTAAGGTTTGAGTCACGAGTTCACACAAAATATACGAAAGAATACGGTAGGATTTATACTTTATGTGACGATATGATGAATAACACTTCGGCTCGGTGCGAAATGTCACTATACGGTCGGGGGTTAGCAACGGACTGACTTGTTGACGATAAAGCGCTTGTCACTTGTTGACCGTGTAGTTAGGTACCCTTATTGTGCGGAATTCCCAAGTCTGGGTTCCTGCCGATCTCGTATGACAATCGGAGCACAAAACGAAAGAAATCCATCGGCGTTATGAAACATTCCGCCCACCAAAATACAGCAAATTGTATTTTAAAGAAAAGTTGAACGTTAAGCGAAACGCAGAATGCCATGAAATGTAACGTCGATGAAAAGAAGACGAAGCAGAAGAACTAGTTTTAAACGATAACTAGATGTAGATAAACTAGACGAAAAGAAACTAAATGATACGATTAATATAGACGTAAAAAGAATAAAACGAACCGCGAAACGATGATGATTAGTCACATTGCCTAGGCAATGGACACGATTAGGTGAATGGTCTTGTAAGAGAAGATCCATTCAAAGTACGAAACGTAACGATAACCACAAGATTTATGATTTTAATCACCTCATCCGTAGAGAGTGATGTCCAATGTTTGGTTAAAGATAGAATACGAATTTCGAAATGATTAAGTAGAAAATCCGAACGACGAGAGGCTTTGTTATGAAAGTTGTGTACGAATAGATAACAGTAAGCAGTAAGACGTTGGAGTTTCCGAATACGATATAATTTGTTTAATAAAAGTTTAGCAGAATATATCATGTTGGACTAATGACGATTGAACTCGTTCTTCAGAGTGGAGTTCAGTTTTGTTAAAATGGCCATCTGAGATGGGCCAAGAGTCGTTTGGCTGGACAAACCCGGAGGGCTCCGCCCACCATAATACGTTACGGATAAGAACGGCCTGAGAATGGCCACGTGAAGCGATATCCGATGGATTATCAACCGATGATGCTTGACGCCGATGATTAGATGCGATAACTGTCAAGAGCGATAATTGGTCAGTGTAACGATTCCCGTGACGAGTATCATCGGGTGAAGCATCCGGTGGCCTCCACTTCCATCCCAATACCCTGAGAGTAAGAAAATGATCAACATTCTTGAAGATAACATCAGTGAGATAGTAGCCCGGCGGTAAGTTTCGGTAGGCGCGAAGTTTTGGTTTGCTACAATCCGACTTCTGCAGTTCAAGTTGACCTCGTTTGGTATGTTCGATAACTTCGGATTGCGTTTGTTGAGCTTGTTCCACACTGGAACAGCCGACGACGATTGAATCGATATTTGAATCCGAAGTGATCGCATATCGTGTGAGTGATAATTCGTAACCATTATTTTCTGTCAACGATCTGACAATACGGTAGGACAGAATAAAGGCAGAGATATCAGAAGTCACAGGGTGTAATGGGTAATCCGGGGTAGATTCCGATAATTGATGACGCCAAAATATTCTCTGGAACGCGTGATTTGGCTCTTGTGGGCATATTTGGCGATACATTTGCCGTACTTCAGCAATGAACACCACAGATGGCGAACGAAAGTTTTGCAGAAGTTCAGCAATGTTTGTTTGAAGCTTGGGAGCGATAAGGAAGGCATCATTTGCCGATGATTCAATCACCTCCGTCACTGAGGCATCGAAGACAATTCGCAAAGTAGTGGTAACGGTGCCCGGACGAAGAATGCAATGACGAAGTATGTGATGCATTTCCTTGAGTAAATCTTTTCCAGGAACACGTGTCATGTGACCACTGTGCAAGTAGTCAGTCATGAAAGCGAAGTACGGTTCACGTAAACTGAGCTTTACTGTCGGTTTACGTTCGATTGAAAGGGTGATGCGCGAAGAGACTTCGCGCGAACCTGGAAAAGCGATATCCTTATCCTTTTCGCCAAAAGGTAAGGCTACGATGAATTGTCCCGAAGGGTCACGTGAGTGATTAGTGTGATGGACCTGCTCATCACGTTGTTCTTCAGGAGTGAGATATGAAGACTGAGGGAATGTGTCAAACTCTCTCAGTTTCTTGACCTTTTCAGAAATACGGTACTGGTTGGTTTCGATAAATTGACTAGAAAAGTCACGTGAGCGATAAATGCGATACACTTGTTCACGACGTTGTTTGGTGGGCTGTGAAGACTGAGGAAATATGTCCAACTCCCTCAGTCTCTTGACTTCTTCTGGAAGACGATACTGGTTGGTTTCGATGAAGGAGTTTGTTTGACGATCGGTAGTAAAACCAACCGAATCCAGAGGAAGCCAACCGAATGGTGAATTGATAGCTAAAGGCTGGTGAAGATCACCCGTTAATTGGGGTCTCGATAAAAATGGCAAGATCTCAACATCTCGAAGTAGGTCAGTCGCTCCTGTGTCAGTTGTCAGTTTGTGACAGTCAGAGTCGGCATGAAGTATGTCTTGGAACAGATGACAAGATAACTGGTCGAATTGAATCGTTGGCGATGGAAGTAACTTCGTGTTGAAAGTAGTTTGTCCCTTAACATCGACATCGAAATTAGTGACGCCTGACGCAGTTGTAGAAGATTGGCCTAAGCCACGGATTTTCTGAGAGCTGACTGGACGCTCGGCAGTGCGATTGGATATGAAGTGTGCTTGACTGTCTGAATCGGTCAACCCACGAAACGTTTGAAAACTGCCGGAGGGATCACGATTGCTAATATGAGCAGTAGGCAAACGTACGATGGATCTGTCACCGAAGTTAGCGAGGAAAAGAACTGGAGGATCTGAAATAGAAGCTCCTTGAATGGCAAACATGGTAGGTCGTTGGTACTCCTCTTCAGCAGAAATTTTGTCTTCCCTATGAAGAAGAGTGTGGTGCTTACGATGACATTTCTGACAATCAAACACAGATTTGCAATTCGTGAGAGAATGAGAAGGCGTGAGACAATTCAGACACCAACGGTGTGCCTTGGCGAATTTAGCACGTTCCTGAACCGATTTGAGTGCAAATAATTTGCACTTAGCGATATGGTGAATACCCTTGCAAAACGCGCACTTTGAAGTGAACGCAGTCAAGGACCCTTTGATTTCAGGTTTTGCCTTATTCATGACATAAGTAAATGATGACGTTTGTTTTATGACAGTTTGATCATGAAATGTTGAAAAGTTTTGGTTTGGTACGATAATGTTCGCGGGTTCCGATTCGAAAGATTGATTCGTTAATTCCTTGTGAATTACGACGATTTTGAAATAAACATTATCAAAAGCTACGCGAACTTGATTTTCAATGTCCTTGTTTGCCTCATCTAAAGCTAAGATATCAGCGTGAACGGTTTCAAAATCATTAACAATTTTTTGCAACTTCGTATAATACGCTAAAAATAATGGGTAATTGGTTGCATCTTGCAAAACGCTTTGACCGACCTCATACGCCTTGTTTATTCTGCTGATGGCAACGTTCCGTCTTCTACGCAAGCCTTGTAAAGTACTAGCCATTTTTTTTTAAATAAACAAATGTACTAACGAAATAAACAGGAAAACGTTATGAATTAAAAAATAGAATTCGATATAATTTAAATACCCGGTAAGTCGTAAATAATTAAGAACTGTAACCGAATTCTACGATTTATTGTTTGAAATTCGTTCTTCAAAATGACATTTCAATTCACGTAACATTTCATAGCATTCTTTCGTTTTGTCAATGAAAGAATTTATTTATCTAAAGGTTTGCTGGTTATCGGCACCAATAATGTTCATGCACGGGGCATGGGGATGAGAGTAACCTTGCGGATACCCTTGCTAAGACGCTAATGGATTTCGTTGAGTTATGCCCAACCACCAAACAAGAAAGGTATAACACAATTTAGTGGTACTCACGGTAGTTGTCTTCTGGCTTAGTGATAGTCACAGATGTCCATAGCGCTCGATATTGTTCTATTTGATTGTTAGAACTTCCGTAAGGTTTGAGTCACGAGTTCACATAAAATATACGAAAGAATACGGTAGGATTTATACTTTATATGACGATATGATGAATAACACTTTGGCTCGGTGCGAAATGTCACTATACGGTCGGGGGTTAGCAACGGACTGACTTGTTGACGATAAAGCGCTTGTCACTTGTTGACCGTGTAGTTAGGTACCCTTATTGTGCGGAATTCCCAAGTCTGGGTTCCTGCCGATCTCGTATGACAATCGGAGCACAAAACGAAAGAAATCCATCGGCGTTATGAAACATAAGTAGATATAAGTATAATTAAGATCATGTATTAAGACCTTGCCAAACCTAATTAAAATCTTAACATATAAAATCTGTATAATTAAATTCATCCCCCCTTTGTCCCAACCCAAGCGACCCGAGTCGGTGAGAAGGCGGAGAATGCAGATTGGAGGAAGTACAAAGAAGGTAGGTATAAAAACTGCACTTATTTAACCTCACATCAATGATTATCCTGAGCTAGCTTCCTGTAACAAGGTGATATGTTACACCGGGGGTAAAGTACATTAACTTCGGGAGGTGATTCTACATGATGGTAGGGGTAAAAAAGACTTCCAACTTTTTCCGAAATTCCAACATTTTTTTCCCATACAAAAAGACGTACCTACCTACTAAAAATCCTTAGTGTGAGGTACGATCTTACTTGCTGAGCGCCCGACGGGCTCGTTTGTGGCAACATTGCACGGTTGTGAGTTGTGACTGGCCCGTATCGTAACATCGGAAAATAATAAAGCTGGCGGCACACGCCGGTCTATTTTTATCTTTTTACCGCAAAATCACCCCTAAAAGCTGGAATTTCGAAAAAAGTTATTTATCTTTTTTTATTTATAATGTCATGTAGAATCACCTCCCGAAGTCAATGCACTTTACCCCCGGACGCCCTGTATAAATAAGAACGATAATATTAAAGCAAAAATTCTCATTTAAAACGGAGCAAACATTTCGTTAGAAATGTCTTGCATAGCATTTAAAGAAACACTAAATTTCCCATGTATATAACTTGTAAAATAACAGAAAAAACACAAAGTGCAATTCACATGCGGTAGAAGTGAAACCTTCAGAAAACTAAAGTGGATAAGAGTGGGGAGGCTAAGAGGTACGAAGAGGATACCGATTATAATCCTATAGATGTACGTACGTGCTAGGGGACGCCCACGCCGAGAGTACCTGGAGGACCTGCTGGTGGACGTACGCTGCTCATCATATGCAGACTTCAAAAGAGCCGCACAAGACAGGGAAGAGTGGAAGAAACGAATAGATGACATTGCTGCAAACCAATCTCAGGATTGAAACCAGAGAGAGAGAGAGATGTACGTATTTGTCTTTTTTTATTGTCGCCATTTTCGTTTAATCGAGTTTCAAATCACATAGGTGCCAAAGAAGTATTCACTTCAAAAACATGTTTATAATAATTTTCGGAGCATAGCTTGTGATTTGTTTTCTATTCAGGGAATTTAATATAATTACCATTTCTATTATATAAATGATATTATATTAAAAAATTACCCTTTTCATAAACTTAAAAACTATTTTTTCAAAAACTCAGAAATATATTTTAAAACGGTAGGAATTCGTTTTGCCGCGGGAGGGCTTCGTGATCCAAAAGTCGGACCATTCTTTGTTTAAATTTCAAATGCAGTGTAGTGTTTCATCATAATTCCTTACACTATTAAAATACAAACTCGTACATAATCACATCTTTTTTCAATTTCTTTAATATCATACGAGTACCATAAACAAGTGATCTTCTAGATGAGTACCATTGATTACATTTGCAACCGTTCAAAGTATTTAAAATTTCACTTCGCGAACTGATATTAACAGTCCGCCCGCCATTTTGTAATAACCTAATACGCTAAACATGGTTTGTGATACAAAAAAAGTGCCCCTTTATAACGCCTACTCGCGTCAAGGCAAGAAAAACATCCCAGTTTTCAAGTGGTTTAGTGGCTACGCTAGGTTTGAGTAACATGGTTTGTGATTCTGGCGTACTATTAATTCTGTATTAGGTCTGGGATCTAACATAAGCAGTGAAAAAATGGCGAACGAACTGTCAATATCAGTTCGCGAAGTGAAATTTTAAATACTTTGAACGGTTGTATCTCCCTCAATTTTGCCGAGCGCGTCTTAATTTATTTTTTATTCATCTTCTCCACACTTTTCTCATCTAAAAAGTGCCTTTTTATTAAATTCCCAGACATTGGCGGGATCTGCATTTCACCCAATAATTTCCCTCAGGGCCTATGCCATCTTTGAGGATGCTGTGTGGAGGGTTGTTTTTAAGGAAAGGAAGGAGAGAAGAGTTCTGGGAAGGAAAAGGGTTTAGGCGGTGGGTAGGAATCTGGGGTTCAGTATGTCCTGGTCATCCGCCTTCAAGACCTAGACAAACCTCACCCCATGAACCTGGGCACCCCTGCTAAATCACTAAACGTAGCGAACCACTTGGGGTGACCTATGGCAGAGGTGTTGGTTATCTAATAAAGGTTCCCGGGGTGGCGGTACCCATTCCCACCTCCCAAATTAATGCAATAATTAAGTAAACTGCAATTCAACCTAATTAAAGCGTTTTGAAATGATTACATTTACTTAGTTAACAACACCTCAGCCATCGGTCACCCCAAGTCGTTCGATACGTTAAGGAGACTTAAGAGGGGTTCTCGGGTTCATCGGATGAGGTGTGTCCAAGTCTTGATGCGCATGCCCACCAGCTGCGTGGCGGATTTGCGCATCGCCTTGCACCGCAGCGGGAGGGATAGATTCATAAGTCCGTCACTCCTGGACACTGCCCCTAGTTTCCTAACCACCCCTCCCACTATTTTCCTTCCGGAACTTCCTTTCCTTCTCTACACAGTATCTTTAATGATGACATTGGACCTGAGGTAAACTAATGTTTTCAGAACCTCCAGTTTGGAGTTAATGTAAACAAATGCTTGTAACAAAAGGCGCCGCGAAAGTGATCCCAAAAAGCATCCATATTTGTTCAGGGTTTAGGTGAAGGGTAATACGAAAAGGGATATCCGTACCAGGATATTGCGGGAACTTATATTTGCAGCCTTCTTTCCCCACCCCAAGGGCTGTAATATTCCAGTCACTTACTTAAATATCCACCCACTTATCTTGAGTGTGGGAAAAAGACGTGATGTTTTTTCTAAATGTTTTTTTTAAACTGTTCGTTTTAATGAAAAATAACAACAAAGTTTTAACGACATTTGAATAAAGATAATAATATTAAGAGAAAGTAAACAGATCATAAAAAAACAGTTTTCTTTAATATTTTCAATAATACCATCATACAATTTATAAAAAAAGTTTATTAATAAACAAGTTCTGCTGTGTAATTTTTATTACACGAAACGGCTGTTTCCTCTTCTGGAGGCATTATCAAATCAAGGTTAGGTTACATAATAATAATTACACAGCAGATATTGTTTATAAGTAAACTGTTTTCTATAAATTTAATATATGGTATAGGCCGACTGGTCAGTTGCTGAGTTGACATTGCGTTCGAGTTCCACCTAGGCGGCACACGTTCGATTCCTCGGCTGGCTAAGTCCGCCATCACAACACAAGCATTTTTTTCCGCTTACCGTGGTGGTAGTAAGAGATTTTCAAATATTGTCAGGTTATTCGTAACTCGGGAATGTTTGTCTTTGAAAAAAAATTACAAAAAATACTATTTAGGTGGCGTATTGATGGTGGGAAATTATTTTCCTCGGATCCTCGGGTGTGGAGTTAAAGTTATAATTAAATCCACGGTAGTCTTGTTCATTATTGCTATTAGCTCCATGCACTCAAGATTGTTATTTGTGTGCGACGGCTAATATAACATTACCGATATTTAGGCATCACTTAAATTCCACCTTACATAAACAGAACTCCTAATCTACTGCGAAAGCTTTGTAATGCCTATTTTAGTATCTTCTTTAGTTGTATAAAAGAGTTGTATTTAAAAATGTGCAAAATTAATTATGAACGCTTAAGGGCCCTCTACCCGAATTTTTACCGATTTCTTACATATTTCTCTTAAACACGTTAAGTTTTAAAGCTCTTAAAAATATATGTTATTCTTGAAGTTAATATCTAGACATTGCCCATGCCGAAACGCAAATTATATAAAATTCCCTCGATAGAAAAAAAATCGCAAAGTACGCTCCAAAAATTATATAATTATTTTATTATAAACAAGTTTGTCTCAGTTATTTTACAAGTTGTATGTATGAAAAAAATCACAGTGCTTCTTTAAATGCTGTTTAAGACAATGCCCGCCAGATTTTTGCTCTATTTTAAACGTCGTGTTACACATTTTCGCATCGATTTTGTCGCTGTAAATGTTAGCGCTCTCCTCTAACATTCGTAATTTCGTATCTATCCATCTTCTTCTTTTTGGGCCTGGTTGCGGAGCCTTAAATTAGAATGCTTCTATAGGCTTATTTCGCGGATTTCAAAGCAACTAAAACAATGTTTAGGCTATAAGTTAGTCCGTAATCTTATATTTTCATTTCCTTTAAGAAAATCCCTTCCTCGAAATTAATAGAATTAAGGCAATACTATCTGTTTTATTGTCCTGTTCAGGTTTACGAAACTAATAATCTCAAACTCGCTACCATTATTTTTCCGGCTGTAGGCTAAGAGAGTGACATCATAAGAAGTAAAACTGACAAATAAAATTCCTTAGAACAAGAAAATCTCCGGGACTAGATGCCTAAGGCCTGAAATGTGGAAAGTTTTCGGGGCTTCAGACCCACGATGGTTTTTTAATGCGGGTTTTATCGGCAAAACCGGAGACGGAGAGGCTTAGAAAGCTGAAGTAATAGACTTAATTTTACAAAAGGGACCAAAAAGTATGTTCACCAGATAATATTCAAGTTTGAATGAATCATTATTTTTTTAACGAATCCTTTTGTCTCTAGTGAAGATTGAAGCCACTCTAGTAAAAATCTCCAATCTTAAAACACCATTATTTTGGATGCCGGTAAATTATTTGTGAATATTTTTTTTGTACGATGATAAAGCAAAATAAGTAGATGTAGAGATATATTGTGTACACATTTTTTCAGATACCTACTTAAATTTTTAAGTAAACCTATATGATAAAATGTACATGGTGGTTTTTGCCTTGGTTCTTTGATCCACTGTTATTTATTTATTTATTTATTTATTACACGCCCTGATGGGCTTTTACATTATAATTTATAAGTTGAGTAACAAACAGTAAAGAAAATATAATACAATGAGAAAAGAAAATTGTAATGTCTGTGTGTATTGTATGAGTGCAAGCGAGATAGCATGCTTACGTGAGTCTATATAAGGCGATGTATGCGAGACTCGTCCTTTTTTGCTTTGGCAGCTCCCCTAATAAATACCTGTACAGTAAACTGTTACTCTCTTCATTTGAGTACTACCCACCATAATTCGTCTACACACACATGTAAGTCCGCATCTGATTTGGCTTGACACAACTGCTCAGATGGACATCACAACTGGCGCAGCCGATAGTAGCCGACTCCACAACTGGCTAAGAACCTGAAGACAAAAAAAAATCGGAAACAGAAGAGAGGAGATTGTTGCGACAATTGAAAAAAAAATTGTTGCATGAAGACGCATTCAAGAAGACGCCATCACAAAGTCAAGAAGACGTGCATTAGAGCCTGCATCTATATTGCAGTATTGAGGGAGCAAATTTGGCGTGGCATGCTAGCATTGCATGCAGTAAGAAGAAGACGGTGATAAGAGGACCATCTACGGAGGAAGCCGGAATCTGGGGCAAGGTCAGATTCTGTCGCTGCAGCTATTCAAGCGGGACCGGACAAGGGCTGGATTCCGTAGCTGCAGGGAGACGGACACGGGCGATCAGCGGTCGAAAGAGACGGCTGGTGACGGAGATCCGGAAGCTGTGTGGGGAGACACTTTGGAGCGGCGAGGTCGTCGGTTCTGGAGCGGATTCACCCGGAGGCGCTGAGATAAGTTTTTTTAATCAAAATTTGTTTCAGCTCTTATTCCCGATGGATGCGATTTGTAAAAGTCTGGGGGCATTCTGTCACAAGACAGGAGTGTGGTCCCTGTTCAAGAAGAGACTGAACCAAGCTCTCATATTATATGATGAGAAAATTTTGTCGCCAGAACGTAAAAGAGCGTTCCTCTTGAATAATCTCACCGAAGATACCTTTTCATTGTTAAGGATTTGTGTTTTCCAAAAAAAGTGTCGGAAACCTCATTTGAGGATTTGTGTAAATTACTAGATTCCCATTGTAAGCCTATTCACAATATTTTTGAATCACGGGAAATGTTCTATAAATGTAAACAATCGGCTAATGAATCTATTAAAGAGTTTGCCGCGAAGCTTAAAAATATTAGTTTGTCATGTAACTTTGAAGCAAGATTAGAATCGTGTTTGAAAGATATATTTATTATTGGCGTGTTCAATGAGAAAATGAAGTACAAACTTTTTATGGAAGGTCTAAGCAAGTAATTTCTAGAATGCATTAACATAGCTTCTACGTGGGAACATGTATTGAGTATGGAGAATGCAAAGTCGAATTTAAATTCAGTACATAACTTCGATAAATCTTGGCAGGTAAGCCGTTATAAGGATTGCAAAGTGCGTAGTAAATCACCTCATAAGATAAATAATAATATGTCATGTTTCATTTGTGGTAAGAATAATCATGTTCAAAAAGATTGTTGGCACAAGAAGTTGCAATATTATATTTGTAAGAAGGTAGGGCACACTAGCTCGACTTGTAAAAATAAATCAAGTAGTAAATCTCGCTCGCCTAGTACGAAGCGGGTAGGTGCGATAAATACTGTTTTGCAAGGTAATAATAGTGATCCTATGTTTTTAAATTTACGCGTAGATAATATTATTTTACAGGTTATGGTCGATACGGGAGCCAGCATAAATGCGATCCCATACGAAATGTTTAATAGATATTTTAGTGAAAAGAAATTAATGGTGTGCGATATTAAGTTATTCGGGTATGATAATAAATCATTAAAAGTTTTGGGTAAAATTATATGTAACGTGGAATTTAAAAATAAATGCGTGCCGACCGAATTTATAATAATAAATAATGGTAGTTCATGTATTGTGTGTAGAAAGTTTCTAAAGTGTTTCGATATTACTTTACACGGAATTAATCTGGTAAATAAGAGTGTTGCAGATATTAATATTCGCGAGATGTTAAAATTAAAATACCCTAACGTGTTTTTGGATAAACCGGGTACATTGAAAAATTACGAAGCTAATATTTAGGTTATGTCGGATTTTAAACCAAGGTTCGTTAACCCGAGACCCATTCCGTATTGTTTGCGGGAGCTAGCGGAAAAGGAATTGCTAAAAATGGTGGACGACGACATTATTGAGAAAGTTGAAATTAGTGAAATGGCAAGTCCAATTGTTATTGTTAAAAAAAAGATGGCACGATTAGGATATGTACAGATTTCAAAAACACTTTGAATCCAATGTTGGCACCTTTAAAGTTTCCGTTGCCTAGAGTAGAAGATTTAATTTCTTCGTTAAATAGCGCGAAACATTTCGCAAAAATTAATTTAAAAAATGCTTATTCCCAGATTGCTTTGAACGAAAGTTCAAAAAAACTATGTGTTATTTCAACCCACATAGGTCTATATACGTATAAAGTTTTGCCGTTTGGGCTTACGACGAGTCCGGCGATTTTTATTCAAGTCATAGCAACTATCGTCGGTGGTTTAAAAAATGTGCGTGTATTTTTAGACGATATATTATTATTTGGTAATTCGAAAGAAGAATTAAATTCGGTATGTGACGCGGTAATTAAGAAATAAAATGATCATGGTCTGACCGTAAATGACCAAAAATGTTATTTTTATGTACCGGAAATTGAATACTTAGGTTTTAAAATCTCTCAGGAAGGTATAATGCCGCTAGAAAGTAAAGTAGAAGCGATTAAGAATTTGGCAATTCCAAGGAATGTGTCAGAATTAAGAAGTTTGTTGGGAGTAATCCCATATTATAGAATGTTTTTACGGAATATATCGGACACTCTGTCGCCACTCTATAATTTATTGAAAAAGGGAACCGTATTTTTGTGGTCGGAAGAATGTAGTGATGCTTTTAATTTTGTAAAAAAACAATTGATGTCAGAAAAAATTCTAGTTCACTTCAATCCCTGTATCCCTTTGAAACTCATTACGGACGCCAGTAATATCGGGATTTCAGCAATGCTTTGTCACAAGTATGATAACGGGATAGAACGCCCAATTGCATTTGCAAGTAGGACTTTATCGGAAACCGAACGGAAATATTCAATTTTGGATAAAGAAGCGTGCGCAATAATATTCGGTTTAAAAAGATTCTTTCAATACTTGTATGGAAATTAGTTTATTCTGTCTTGCGACAATAAACCGCTTGTACATATTCTAGATACAAATAAGCAGGTACCAATTCTAGCAGCGAACAGATTACAATATTATGCTCTAATTTTGCAGTCGTTTAACTATACTATAGAGTACATCAAATCGGACGACAATAAAGCAGACTTTTTGTCAAGATTACCGATGCAACGGAGTAATAATAATATTGAGGAATACGAAGATAACCATTATTTCTTGGATATAATTAACGATACCGATATCAATAGTTTGGAAATAGAACGGTTAAATAATATTTTTGTTGAAACGGAAATAAATCCGGAAATATTTAAACGGAGTTCGGAAAAGGATTTAGTTTTATCAGAGATTGTCAATTATGTGAATACAGGGTGGCCTGAAAAAAAAAACTTAAATTCTGATTTATTAAAATTTTGGCATATTAGAGATAAGTTATCAACTCATGATGCATGTTTGTTTTATGATAGTAAACTGGTAGTACCAGTGGAATTAAAAGAATCAGTTTTGAAATTTATTCACCGTTCGCACCTGGGTATAGTGAAATCGAAAAGTTTAGCTAGAAATTATTTTTTCTGGTTAGGTATAAATGCTGATATTGAGAAGGAGGTAAAACAGTGGACTAGGTGTGCAGTATGTTTACCTACTCCTTCCAAAGTGCAATTGGCGAGTTGGCCAGTGAATAATTTAGTTTGGAACCGTATTCATATAAACCATCTAGGTCCTTTCGGTAATTTAAATTTTTTTGTGGTGGTAGACGCTACCACAAAGTGGGTGGATTGTCAAATAGTACCGATGGTAGATTCAGTTAGTGCAATCAAAATATTAAAGAAAATGTTTTCTAACTTTGGTATACCGGAAAAAATTGTTAGTGATAATGGAACAGCTTTCACGTGAGCTTTATTTCAGGAATTTTGTCGTGAATTTAATATTGAACATATGACGTCAGCAGTCCAGCACCCGGCTTCAAATGGCTTGGCAGAAAATACTGTCAAAACAGTTAAAAAAAATATATATATATATTAGTGAATAACAGATTTCCAAGGGATCTGGACGATAAATTACTGTCATTTTTAATTGATATTAGGAATACACATTCGTTATGTACGGGAATTGAACCTAGTGTATTGATGTTAGGTAGAAAAATTCGTTCAATTTTTAACACGGTTGTTCCAAAAATGAATAATGACAAGTGTAGTGATTTTAAAAAAAAATTGATGATAAAGTAAAAAATAAAATGGTAGCTAGTCAAAACAGTCAAAAAAAATATAACCGAGGAAGAAAATTTTAAAAATTCTTTGATTTGGGATCAAAAGTTTTGACCAAAGATCTTAGAAATAAAAAGAATAATTGGATTTTGGGTACAATTATCAAAAGATTAGTGAGTAGAACCTATATGGTTAAGATACATTCAACAGGCCAGGTTTGGAAAAGACACCACGATCAGCTTTCTGATAGAAAGGTTAGGTGGGGGGAGAGTGACTATTCTGATAATGTGTTGGACTTTGGTCCACTCTCAGACGTGGACAGGACCAAT
Organism: Limnephilus marmoratus; assembly: GCA_917880885.1. NCBI lineage: Eukaryota > Metazoa > Arthropoda > Insecta > Trichoptera > Limnephilidae > Limnephilus > Limnephilus marmoratus. Next base: position 64,479,149 of record OU862908.1, read on the forward strand.
ACTAATTCCCCTGTTCTTTGCAGATCGCAGCCACCATGGGAAGGGAGACTGCGTTCCAGACCTCAACCACGCCCACGCTATCCAAAGTGAAATAAGAAAAATTTTTTTTAAAATAAAATAAGTTTGTATAATTACATGTTAGAGAAAATGTATATATAGAATAAAATATAATGAAATATGTAGAAATTTAAGATTGTATAAGTTAGGTCAGAATATATATATCATGTAATTATTGTTTAAGTGTGGGGGTGTAATGTCTGTGTGTATTGTATGAGTGCAAGCGAGATAGCATGCTTGCGTGAGTCTATATAAGGCGATGTATGCGAGACTCGTCCTCTTTTGCTTTGGCAGCTCCCCTAATAAATACCTGTACAGTAAACTGTTACTCTCTTCATTTGAGTACTACCCACCATAATTCGTCTACACACACATGTAAGTCCGCATCTGATTTGGCTCGACACAACTGCTCAGACGGACATCACAAAAATACACAATACAATGTGACAACAAAACAAAAAATAAAATAGAAATACGTATTATGTAAAAATGATAAGAAGTCTCAAATTCAATATAAACAAAAACTGAAGAAATTATGTAAATCTATTTGTGCCTAGAAGAATAAAAGTGATAGAATATACAACATTTATACTGATTAGTTTTAAGATGAAATATATCACCTAGATTGGAATATTTATTTCCGAGACTGTGAAGTCTCGGAAACGGAGAATTTTGATAAGCTAGTGTCCAGGTGTTATTGAAGTAGAAGGCTAATAAATGTCGACATGATTTTTGGGGAACATGGATATTGATAAATCGAAGTAATTCAGGACGGTCAATTTTAAAATGCAGTATTTTATGTAATAGTAATATATATAATAATTAAGGTGGTCCAAAAATTTTTTTTTATTATTTTTCATTTGGCCACCCCGTGAATTTGTTACACGTATTTATAGAAATAACATAGTAAAATTTCAGCGAGATAGCTCAAGTAGAAAGGGGTGCTCAATCGAGTGTTGTTTTTGAATTTTTTGTGTAAAATGCTTAATTTTTACTTTTTGCTACAGGCCAGTTTCGTGTGTTAAACTATTAAATAAATATTAAAATAAACTACTAAAGAGTTTTATAGACACATTTGAATAGTATTTGATACTTATTTAGTTGACTGTGAAGTGAATCAGTGTAGTAAAATGTGTTCATCTACTCGAAAAAAATACGAAATTTTTCTACTTGGGGTTCGAGATATTGAGCCATTGTTAAGGCTTAACCAACATCCTACTCTTCGGCAAGTTTTACTCCGTTATCACTACATATTAAATGATTCCAAAAATGTGAAAGTTTCCGCGCTTGTATTTATTCAAGAACTTATAAAAGTATGGAGCAAATCTAGTATTCCGACCAGACAACAAAATCACTGCATTGAAAAACTGATTAAGTTTTTTAAGAACAGGCTGCTATTAAATAAAAATAGAGGAAGAAATTCTGAAGCACAAAGAAAAGGAGAGTATTTGTTTAAAAAAGAACTAGACAAACTTTTTGATATTGCCCATGCAAGCGCTTTGAATTTGATAAAAAAATTACGGAAGACAAGAGCGTTTCTCATCGATCAAAGATAAGAACGTAAGATGATTATGACCTCAATTGACAAGAAACTAGAAAAGGTCAAAGAAAGTTCTCTAAAATGGAAACCACTAGCTATAAGTCTTAGATGTAAGTCACTAGTTATAATTGTAAATCTTAGTTATAAGCCAGTAATATTATTATTTTATGTATTTATTTGTACAGCGCCCTTGAGGTGATTTTTCGCGAAAACGGCGCTATATAAATTAGCCAAATATTATTATTATTATTATTAAAGATCTGAAGAATTGAAAGAAATGGCTGCTGAAAGTAATGCTTCATCTTCGGTGGTGTCGAGACAAGAGTTAGAACTTGAGTGCAGCTTCAGTAGCACTTCAAGTAATGCTAGCATATTAGAGGATAAGTCCAAAGATGAGTTTGTAGTGCGTTGAGTTGTCTACAAGTGACATATTTACACAACACGTTACCAGTGCGCTTGATCGTAACAAGATTTAAACTAATCAAGAGAGAAGAAAAACAAATTGTTGGATTTGTAAGTTATCATCTACACTAAAGTTTGAATCGAAGCGTCTTTGGCAGCAGATGCACCTGTAAATAACTTAATACTTTGGAATAGCTTAAAATTGTACGAAGTCATTGATTCCGAAATCAGTGTAGCAGCTAGGGGTGTCTTAGAGCGTCACTGATGGTATTTGTCAGATGAACTAGTCGCATTTACCTTATTTACTGAGAAGCTGCCTGACGCTGAGAAACAGGCCATTGTTCAAAAAATAAATTCTGATGGCAGTAATCGTTCAGTACGAGGTGATTCTGCTAAGCTTGCCTCAGATGTTACATTAGAAGCTTTTGCAATACAAACAACGTTGAAAACGCTCTTAGTTCTTGATGTCAAGGACTCTTTCTTGTAATTAAATCCTGAAACTTGGATTATCAATGTTTATTACCTTCAAGGCAAAAGCTAAGTCAAAAATTTGCGTGTTGTTAATGATACAGCGGAGAGAGGTGTTAAACTATTTGAAGATTACAATACGATACTCACCAAGAATAAGTAATAAAAGCAATTTTTACTTCACATCGTTGAACAAAACAGAAAAATCGTTTCTACTGAAACATTCAAAAAGGAGTTAACAAACATGTTTTTGAAAGATTGCGACTAATATTATGTTAATTATTGCTTTGTTACTAAATTTTGTTAAAATTTAAATACGTTTTATACTTATTTGGCTAAAATATTTGTAATATTAATAAACCTTAAATTACGTGTTTTACTTAAAATTCAGAACTTTTGTCAGAAACTTCTAACTCGATGAGCACCCCCTTGTATATAATATTGGGGGCTGAAATTTTTTTCACATAATAGGAATAATAGGTGTAATAAATAAAATGGGTGGCTACATCTATATTTCAAAAAATAAAATTTACTATGTAGGCCTGGACCACCTTAATAATAATATATAAATATAAATAATTAAAGTGATAAAAAATGTACATGATGATAAAATTTAAAAATATTTATTAATAAAATATGTACGAGATATAAATATACCCAAATTTAAAACTGCTGTTGGAAAAAGGACTAACAAATAACTCTCCACTAAGTTGTTTAATTTACTTCCGACAATAATAAAAACGGTAATAAAAACTATTTCATATAATAAATTAATCAAAATCTGGCTTTAGAAAAATCAAGAAGAGGAATTATTGAAATATACAACATTTTGAAAAACACAGTATAGGATCTGAAACAAATAGATTTAAATAAAATCCGGCCTATTACAGAAAACCCTAGTGAGGAGGACTAAGGAAAACATTGTGTATTAAATAAGCGGAGTCCAAAAACTCGGATTGATTCAAGCCAAAAAACTTAAGGTTTTACGTTTAACAGTACCCAATTATTTCTTTCATTTCAAAGTCATCGCATTGTCTGCAATTTGTTTTTAATCCCAGAAAGTACACATCTTAGATAGGGTAAGAAATGGTTACAGATCTATTGATTTTCTGAAATCGATAAATCAGTGGGGTTCAATATGTAACATCTCTAAAAAATAAAATTATCCCTGGAAAGGTTCGACGTTTGAGATAAATTTTCCGTGGCTGAGGACTGGATACAAATTATGAAGGTTCGAAAATAATGCTGAGGGTAACGTATTAGGATAATATGGTATAATGACATTATAAATATGTGATACCTTCGTGACGCTCATGGTAATTTACCATAGAGTTAAATTCTTGTCATAAGTAAGGCCCTTCTTAAATAGAAATAAGCAAGAATCCGATACTCGACTTGTGTAATCATGTCGCAGACAACTTGTCCGTATACTTCGCCACTGAATTTACAAGATCCGCGTCGCGGCGCCACAATGATGTTGAATTCTCGAAACTAGAATGTCTTCATCATCTCATTCACAACCAAAATATTGCTTTGGCTATCTTTTTTTATCCCGTTGTTCCACTGGAGAGGCCACGCGAAATAAATAAATTTGCCTCGATTGCTCGCGATTTCCCAGAATATATATATTTTTTTAATTTTTCGCCAACATTAAAAAAATCGAACCTTAAAATTTTAACAAAGAAAAATAAAAACTTGTTATAGTGTATAGCTAATGAATTAACCTGTATTTTACCGTTTATATCATATTTGTAGGATTTATAAAAAAAAATATGAAAAATTGTTAAATTTATAACCGGGCGAATCCTGCGTGTTGTTACTTTAAAACTGCCGTGAGGGGTACTTATTCGAGTAATTATAGAATATTTTCGATTTCTTTATGTTGGCTGTGGTATACTTGATAATGAAAGGTACGTATCTATGAAAAAACAGCTGATCCAAAGTTCGACGTGGAAAAAATATTTTAAAAATATACATTTAACATCGTTCTAAAAGTCTACGAAGTTCGTATTTGCAACATCTATGATCATAATAAGTAAAGCATTTCAATAGCTTCATTTAAAAATAATAGGCTAGCCGGGGAAATGTTTTAAATAATTACATTAAATGTTTTACGAATGGTAGGAAAATTTGGTCCAATTTTGGACCGCTATCAATCGCAGAAAAATAAAAGTGGTCCATTTGTCTACCATAATCGCTCCATTGGTTCTGTTTCGTTCCTCTCCTTAATGCCTTAACGACTGTAATTTTTGTCGTTGTCATATATCAAATTCAGAATTAACAATATATTGCCTTCTCACTGTGTTTTGTTCTTTTTCATGTATTCGTTTGATTTATAAGTTTTTATATTCTTCTTCAATGATTAGTTAATTTTTATTATTAATTTTTTAAACTTTATGAGTAAAATCTCAAATTATAATATTTAATTAAAATGAAGACAATATTAGCGAAACTCAATCGAAATCTGGAGACAGAAAAATCAGAAAAGATATTGGCTCCGCTGGGACTCGAACCCAGAACCCTTTTCTTACATGGAAACAGCTCTACCGATTAAGCTACGGAACCCATATTAATTCGGTCACTTTTAACTGTATCATACTTCGACTAAGAACTACCAACATTTTCTTCATTTACTTAACGCACATATTATTGGCTGCTATCTTTATTTATGATTACAAGATTCAACTCGAACTAAATGCAATCTAGATAGTGTCTGGATAAATTTTTATCCATTTTATTTGTAATACGCGATATCTATTGACTTTTTCTGCAAGTCTAGGATGAATATTTATTATTAATTTTTTAAACTTTATGAGTAAAATCTAAATATAAAGATAGCAGCCAATAATATGTGCGTTAAGTAAATGAAGATAATGTTGGTAGTTCTTAGTCGAAGTATGATACAGTTAAAAGTGACCGAATTAATATGGTTTCCGTAGCTTAATCGGTAGAGCTGTTTCCATGTAAGAAAAGGGTTCTGGGTTCGAGTCCTAGCGGAGCCAATATCTTTTCTGATTTTTCTGTCTCCAGATTTCGATTGAGTTTCGCTAATATTGTCTTCATTTTAATTAAATATTATAATTTGAGATTTTACTCATAAAGTTTAAAAAATTAATAATAAATATTTATCCTAGACTTGCAGAAAAAGTCAATAGATGTCGCGTATTACAAATAAAATGGATAAAATTTTATCCAGACACTATCTAGATTGCATTTAGTTCGAGTTGAATCTTGTAATCATATATAAAGATAGCAGCCAATCATATGTGCGTTAAGGAAATGAAGATAATGTTGGTAGTTCTTAGTCGAAGTATGATACAGTTAAAAGTGACCGAATTAATATGGGTTCCGTAGCTTAATCGGTAGAGCTGTTTCCATGTAAGAAAAGGGTTCTGGGTTCGAGTCCCAGCGGAGCCAATATCTTTTCTGATTTTTCTGTCGATTGAGTTTCGCTAATATTGTCTTCATTTTAATTAAAGATTAATTAATTAATTAATTGTTAATTAATTAATTATTCACTCACTAATAAATAAATTAATCACCCATGAATTAATTAATTAATCACTAACTAATTAGTAAATTAATCCTTCACTAATTATTAATTAATTAATCGCTCACTAATATAATAAAAAAATACTTCATTATCGGTGGGAGTTAGCTTAGATTTTATTTAAAGTTCCAATAAAGAAAAGGGACGTGCCTAAGAAAAGTAAAATAAATTTCCAAGTTTGGAAAAGCTCTGGGGCAAATAAGTCAGTTAAAATTAGATCCCTGTCAGCTGTTACCCCAAGTAACACGCCTGACGTATTCTTTCAATTGCCACGTAAAACATTATTAATTTAAAGAATCGTGTCTTGGGTATCAAGTTTAAATATTGTTGCGAAAATGCGTTTAATGGTCGCGAAAAATGGATGAAGAAACATTTTAAATTGATTTTTGAAAATATATGTTTTGTGGACAAAAATATAAGTGTTATTTATGTCTTATTCGCAATTTGTCATCCTAAGCAAACTGCACAATGTGAAGTGATTTGTGTTTATCGAAAATAATTGGATCGCTTGCAACCCTCGACCCGTCGCGTGGGGTCTTTAGCCAGCCCAGGTTTTACAGGAATGCTAATGATGTACATTTTAAATATTCCTAGTGATTCCTTACTTTAGGTAGCTCCCTAAAAGGGACTATACTTGACGCTAGCGCCGCAAACATTCATTCTGCGCATGTGCAATGTGAGATACAGACTTGTGTTTCGGCGTGTCACCTAATCGAGAAGCCGACCGAACCGAAGATAACATCGAACGAGCCACGCATCCTGTGCTACACCTAATCTGACGATGTACTGTTACTGTTACTATTACTCAACAAACCAATAAACGTTAGCAGCTACAATGGACCCCGGCCGTCTGCTCGTCTACACGTCCCTTGTTGCTAGATTCTCCAAATTGAAAGCACTCACTGTACTGTTTATTAATTTTAAATAAATAAATCAAGTTCATCGAATATTCATTTACGTGTCTGGTGATTAAAGAAAACCATCAAAAGTTAACTGGCGCGAGGCTCAAAATAATCAACAAAATACAATGAAAAACCAAGTTTATAATATGTTTTTTCATTGTGTTTTGTTGATTTTTTTTGTAATAATACTAAGTCTGTATCATTCTCAAATAGTTATAAGTTTGATAGAAATTAGTTAGATTTTTTTTTATCTTTTCTATTAAAAAAGTACGATTCAAAATTAAAAATTATAAAAAATGTTCCTTGTTGATTTTTAAGCTTTTACATTGAAAATAAATCTCTAATTATAAAAAATTCTTTTGATTTCAATGCAGTCATTATCACCTGACTATAATCAGTTAAAATAACACATAAAATGTAAGCTTTAAGAACAAATTAATCATATTTATTTTTGGGGTCCTCAGTGACCCCGCACGACACCTCGCGTTATAAAAAACACGCGACAGGCGGTTAAGTTATCGAATCGCTTGCCCTTATAGGCCAATTAACAGGCCCCTTTGTCGAAATTTATTTATCGCCAAAATTAGATTTTAATACGTCGATGGTTGCCGCTGCCATGTGGCATACAGCGCCATCATTATTTTGTTGATACTATTTCTCGTATGAAACTTTGTCATCACTTGTTCAAAAAACAAATCATTAATAATCATCCAGTAACGCTCTCCAGTTACCGTAATAAGAGCTCCAACCTTATTTTTAAAGAAATGAGGTCGAATGATGCTACCAGCGCGCAGCGTGTAAACCGTAACAAAGAGAGCATATTATGTGTTTAGTACGTGGGGTTTCTTTTGGGCGGGACTATCTCAAAATACAACCATTTTAGTTTTTAACAAATTTGTTTGTAGACAAAATAACTCATAGCTGAACACAATTTTTCCATAAAACAATCTTCACCGATTTTCTAATTAAGTTTGGGTTATTTGCAATGGCGGACTAAGGAGTGGGGGTTAAGGGGGGGTGGGGGGGGGCGGGTCGCCCCGGACCTCTGGTCCTGGGGGGGGGGGGGGGCCCAAACGCCTCCATATTCCCTTGATCAAATCCTAAACAAGGCTTTAACTTTAAGGCATCAGGACAGTGTGAAAACAATTTTTTGTCATTTTTTATTTTCATTTTTGAAAGATGGACCCGTTAAGAATGATCTCACCAAATTTTGTAAAGAAATTCAAAAAATTGACAGATATACAGCATTTTATGTGAAACCGTTTGAAACATTCTGTATGTTGAATTATCCTTCAGCAAAAATTTAAATGCGTTTTTCTCGAAACTTTTTTAACACGTTTTTCAACCTGGTTGACAACATATTAAAAAAATTTGCCGATTACACAACCGATTTGCATGTACCAAGTCTTAAACCGTTCGAAAATCCAATGTCTACGGCACCACGTAGGGGAATTTTGGTATCTAAAAAAATAAAAAAAATGGCGGACCAGCGAATTTTATTTTCGTTTTTAAATGGAAAATTTTCAGCGTTCATTAAAAAATAGAAGAGGGCCCTTTATAAAAAAATCCCTACGTGATGCTCTCGATAGTGACTCGATTTTCTAAAAGTTAAGACTTAGTGCATGCAAATCGGATGTATAGTTTTTCTAATATATTGTCAACCAGGTAGTTTAGAGAAAAACGTTCAAAGTTTTGCTGAAGAATAATTCAATATGCAAACTGTTTAACCGATTCCCCAGTCCCGTGTGTTGTAAAATTACAACGGTTAATAATTTCGTCAAAACAAGTTAAGCTGAAAAAACACCCAATAGATAAAAATTACTACCCATCGGATTTTTTATCCCTTTCCAAGAAGTTCTTTCCGAAACAAACGTATATTCTACTGCCAGAAGAGAATGGGTGCCGTTTAGTTTTTATGCACCAGATTTAAATGTCCGGGTTAAATTTTCCCCAAAAAAAAAAAAAAAAAAAAAAAAAAAAAAAAAAAAAAAAAAAAAAAAAAAAAAAAAAAAAAAAAAAAAAAAAAAAAAAAAAAAAAAAAAAAGAAGAAGGAAATACTAAACCCTTTCACATACTTCCCCAAATTATCATCTAGTCAACCCACGCTATGCAATTGCACTATATAAGTATTATAAATACAAAACAATACAAGAACAACATGTCAACCTACTAGAGACCAAATGGGAATATAATTCACCGACTCCAGATATTTTCATATCAGAGGGTTCGGCTCTGTGGCATTTCTAATTGAACCTATAAATCCTACTGATCCCTCAATATAAATATTTAAAAAATCCTTTGTAATCCTACATGTATTTAAAATGACTGATTTTTGCATTTTTATATACAAATTCTTTGACAAATCTAATATGCTTAAATTTTGAATCAGATTCCTAGGTATTATGCCAGTGGCCGAAATAACAAATGGCAATATTTTTATAGTCCGAGAATGCCAAATTCTTTTAATCTCATTTCCTAAATCTGTGTATTTTCTTATTTTTTCAGAAATAGTTTTTTGAATATTACAGGAATTTGGAATAGCTACATCAATGATATAAGTTATTTTATTTTATTTTGTCATGTAAAACTATATCAGGTCTATTATGACTAATTGTTCTGTCTGTTAGTATAGTTTTATCATAATATATTTTATAAAATTCATTTTCTAAAAATGAATTTGGTTCATATTCATAATATGGTACTATATTACGGCAGTCAATCAAGTTATGTTTAATTACCAAACTTTGGTGAATTATTTTTAAAACCTGATTGTGCCTAAATGTATACTCGGAAGGCGCTAATATAGAACATCCCGATATAATATGTTCTATAGTTTCGGGAAAAGCAAAATATTTTCTACATAAATCATCAATTTGATTTATATCTTTGATTATATGCTTTCTATAATTTTTAGTATTAATGACTCTATCTTGAATGGCAAGCATAAATCCTTTTATTTCTGCGCTCAACTCTCCAATACTCAACCATTTGTTTGACGAAAGTTTGTCAACATACGTTTGGTTGAGATAATTAAAGTGTTTTGCGTGAATAATTTTATTTGACCAGGAATCTAATAATTCCTGGTTAGTATTTATAAGAATGTTGGCATTCTCGTCATATAAATTTAAAGGTGTAATATTTCTATCTGCCTTGCAAATTATTTTGTGCATTTCTGAGCTATTAGCTTTCCTATGGAAAAAAATTCTAAGCATTTCTACCTGATTGTGTTTCAAAGATGTTATTTTGACTACACCTCTACCTTTATGGTTATTCCCTTTTGGGGTATTATGCCGTGTTGCGCTACCTCCTCCTTTAGCCAACGTTTCGGACAGCGTTACAGTGTCCATCATCAGGGCAGATGTGTAAATGTTAGAGATGAAATGTGTGCTTAAGTACTTCGAAGCAATACCGTGTTGCCAGCACCAATCCACTGCGGGCTGGCATTACAGTATACTTCAAGATGGTTTTTTGTATTTAGCTTTGGTGTAGCCGTCAATTACCGGATACCAAGAACTATTGAGCTTAGCTCCGTCGTCTCTATTAATGTTAATAGGATTTTTATGAATTTCAATTGCCTCTGTAATTAAGCGTGCTCTATAGGTTTTGGGTCTTCCCAGGACTTCAGGAACAAATCCGAAGTAATGGCCGGTTTCAATTAAATGCTCGGCGATTGCCGATTTGTCAGGGTGGCCAAGTTTATATGCTCGAAAGTGTTCCGATATCCTTTTGGAGATCGTCCGCTCTGTCTGGCCAACATAGACCTTATCACATCCGGAACAGCTGAGTTTATATACTCCATCTGTTTCCAGAGGAAACTTGGTCTTTGCAGACCTCAGTAAGTCTTGTATTTTGGTCGTGGTTCCGAAGACAGTCTTGATGCTTTCTTTCCTCAACAGTCTGGCAATTCTGTCTGTCACATTGTAAACATAAGGTAGGAAAGCACAGCCTTTAGGCTCTTGTTCAAGTCTGTCTTCGTTTGGTGTAGATTTGGCTCTTATTATTTGCCTTGTCTGCCTTGCCGGGTAACCGTTACGCTCCAGTGCATCGGTGAGCTTAGTAAGTTCCGCTCCGATTTTTGTTTCTTCACATATTCTGGTCGCTCGGGTTACCAGCGTATGGATAAGTCCTCTCTTCTGCGCTGGGTGGTGATGCGAATCAGCATGTAGATACCGATTCGTATGAGTTGGTTTCCTATACACGGTGTGTCCTAGGCTACCATCTTCTTTTCGCATCACTTCCACATCTAGAAAAGGCAGGATTTTGTGGTTATTTTCCAACTCCATTGTGAACTTAATTTTACTGTGAAGTGAGTTAAGATGGTCTAGGAATTCGTTCAGTTTCTCTATTCCATGAGGCCAAATGGCGAAAACATCATCGACATAACGCCACCATACCTTTGGAACAGCCGAAGCTGTGTCAAGTGCCACTTTTTCAAACTTCTCCATAAAGAAGTTAGCTAGAACTGGCGACAACGGACTGCCCATCGCAACTCCTTCCACTTGCTCAAAAAGCTCACCCTGAAATGCAAAATATCCTGTTTTGAGACAGTGCTCAAAAAGTTTGCAAATGTCTTCCTCATATATCTCCCTGAGCATTGTCATGGAGTCTTCTAGAGGCACATTCGTAAAAAGAGAAACTAAGTCAAAACTGACAAGAATATCCCTTTCATCAGTCTTAACCTTCTTAAGTTTACTGATCAGATCTGTGGAATCCTTAATCCACGATTCAGTTTTTCCAGTTTGCATCTGCAGTTGTCTAGATAGGTATTGGGACAGTTTGTAAGTAGGTGCACCAATAGCACTGACAATCGGTCTCATTGGTATATCCTTTTTGTGAATTTTTGGAAGACCGTATAGGGCAGGAGTTCTGGAGGCTTTTACGAAAAGCCCAGATCGATCCTCTTTCCTAATACTGGAAGCTTTAACTAGCTCTCTTGTCTTCAAGTCAATCTTATTTGTGGGGTTGTTTTTAATCTTCTTGTAAGTGCCGGCATCGCACAGGAGGTCTTCCATCTTTTTGATGTAATCTGCCGTAATAATCACCACAGTGGCATTACCTTTGTCGGCAGGCAGAACTAAGATTTCCTCATTGGCGCGCAATTCTTTTAAGGCCACAAACTCTCCTTTTGTGATGTTTGGGCGGGGTATTTTGGCCATTTTCAAAATATGGCACGTCTCTTGTCGTATATTTTCTGCTTGGGTCTCTGACATTTTATGGACTTTCATCATTGAATGCAGTGCTGTCTCTACACCACATACGATAGATTCCACAGGTATCTTTTTGGGGGCAACTGCATAGTTCATCTCCTTGGCAAGCACAGAAGTCGCCTGTGGGCTCAACGCAAGGGACGAAATGTTAATAACAATTTTATTTTGATCAAGCTGTTTTTGATCACCTTTTTTATCTTGGTTGAGCCTCTCGAATTTTTGTTTCTGTCTCGCATCTGTTGACTGGTTACCCGGCAAGGCAGACAAGGCAAATAATAAGAGCCAAATCTACACCAAACGAAGACAGAATTGAACAAGAGCCTAAAGGCTGTGCTTTCCTACCTTATGTTCACAATGTGACAGACAGAATTGCCAGACTGTTGAGGAAAGAAAGCATCAAGACTGTCTTCGGAACCACGACTAAAATACAAGACCTACTGAGGTCTGCAAAGACCAAGTTTCCTCTGGAAACAGATGGAGTATATAAACTCAGCTGTTCCGGATGTGATAAGGTCTATGTTGGCCAGACAGAGCGGACGATGCATGTAAACTTGGCCACCCTGACAAATCGGCAATCGCCGAGCATTTAATTGAAACCGGCCATTACTTCGGATTTGTTCCTGAAGTCCTGGGAAGACCCAAAACCTATAGAGCACGCTTAATTACAGAGGCAATTGAAATTCATAAAAATCCTATTAACATTAATAGAGACGACGGAGCTAAGCTCAATAGTTCTTGGTATCCGGTAATTGACGGCTACACCAAAGCTAAATACAAAAAACCATCTTGAAGTATACTGTAATGCCAGCCCGCAGTGGATTGGTGCTGGCAACACGGTATTGCTTCGAAGTACTTAAGCACACATTTCATCTCTAACATTTACACATCTGCCCTGATGATGGACACTGTAACGCTGTCCGAAACGTTGGCTAAAGGAGGAGGTAGCGCAACACGGCATAATACCCCTAAAGGAAATAACCATAAAATTTTTGGCCGTGAAAACCTAAAATCATATCACACCTCTACCTCCTAAATTTCTAGGTAAATTAATTCGTTCTATAGCTGAATTTGGATGATGGCAATTAAATTTTGTTAACGTAGTTCTAATTAATCGTTCTAAACTATCTAAATCTGTATTGGACCATTTAATTATGCCAAATGAGTATGTTAGTAGAGGTATTGCCCAAGTATTTATTGCTTTTACTAAATTTTTAGCAGATAGATTGCATTTTAAAAATTTTCTGATCCTAGTTTGAAATTTAATCCTAATATCATTTTTAATACTAGTGTGATCTAATCTATTCGATTGCGGGTATCCTAAATATTTATAAACCTCATCCCCTTTCATACTTTGAATTTTGAAATTTCTAAATATACCCTCGTCTCCATCTACAATTTTGCCTTTCTCTATATGGATAGTTTTACATTTATCTAAATCAAAAGTCATTTTAATATCATCTGAAAAAATTTTAACTACCTTAATCATTTTCTCTAAATTTGATTCAGAATTTGAAAATAATTTTATATCATCCATATATAATAGATGTGAAACTATACTACTCTCTCTTGTATTACCCTTAATTTTTATTCCAAACTTGCTTTTAATTAACATTTTAGAAAGGGGATTCAATGCTAAGCAAAACCAAAGAGGGCTCAATGAGTCTCCTTGAAAAATCCCTCTTTTTATTGAAATGCCCGGTACTACTATTTTCTTACCTTTTAAATTAACTAGCAAATCTGTATTCCAAAAGGACATAATATTTTTCAAAAAGCTAATTATAATTGGGTTAACTTTATATATTTTTAATATTTTGATTAGCCACGAGTGCGGGACACTATCAAAAGCTTTTTGATAATCTATATAACAAGTATGTAAATTACGCTTTTGATTTTGAATTTGTTTTAAAATTACAGAATCAATAACTAACTGTTCTTTACATCCCATATGTTTTCTGCGACAACCTTTTTGTTGTTCAGATAAAATATTTTTTTCATCCAAATGAGTATATATTAAATCTGTCAAGCAAGAGGTTAAAATTTTGTATAATGTCGGTAGACATGTAATGGGTCTATATTGAGAGGGATTATTAATATGTTCGCTTTTAGGCAACATATAAGTAATGCCCTTAGTTAGAAAATTAGGAAAATTTTGAGGTTCTCTGACAAGTTTTGAAAGATTTTTTGCAAAAAGAGGATGTAAAGTAGTTAGACGTTTGTACCAAAAATTATGTATCCAATCGCAACCCGTGGCTTTCCAATTATGAGTATTTTTTTATAATTTTGGCTAACAATTCAACCGATATATCAGAAAAACTCATTTGTTCAATGTCTGAACAATTGAATTCTTCATTTTCTATCCAGTTACCTGCCTCATTATGTTTTATATCTTTACTCCAAATGTTTGTCCAAAAATCGCGCATATCTGATTCAGATGGCAACGGAATATTATTATTCGAAATAATATTCTGTTTATCGTCAAGTTTGGAATAAAACATTTTCTCATTTTTCTGAAATAATCTATTATTATTTATTTTATTATACGTATAATTATATCTTTTTAATCTACTAGCTTTTACACCTAATTTTTGTTTTAATAAATCTAATAAATCATCGATTATATTTTCATTATTATTACTACCAATGCTATAACCAAATTTACATTAATATTGTTATAACATATTATAATTATGTTGCATCACCTCGCAAACAACAAAGTGTTTTTGCAAATACAATTAATTCAATACTGAAACACCCAATTATGAAATGAAAATAAACTATTTATATATTTTTTTAATATTAAAACGAACTTATTTTACTCATATGATAATTAATAATTGTGCTTTTACCAATGGATCCAGAGGAATATATATTTCAAAAGACTATATTATGATCAGAACATTGCGTCGTGAATATTTTTGTCTCTCAACTGTATTAACTTTAACGAGGAATTATTATGAATTTTATTTCCATATATCCACTAATCTCCATCGACTGAATTTTTTTTATCGATAATAATAGTATAATAAGCTTCTAAAAATATTTGCCATTTTATAAAATGCTTTTAATGGTATTTTTGTTCTGGAATATGTGAATATCCTTGAAAAAGGATATTATAATAACGAACCGTTTACAAAATCCTGCCTCACCCCAAGATCTCCAAATCAACACGAGGAGGATCCTTATTCAGATTCGGAGGATAAAAGAAAAAATGAAGAAGAAACGTCCACAATGATAGAGGCAAACGAGGTAAATAATGCCCTGAAAAACTCAAGACTTACCATAAAAAATATTAAAAAAATAATAACGGAAGGGAAAGGAAAAATCATTCTAAAAGAAAAAATAAACGAAGGCATGGATCAACTATTCGACATTATTGCCCACTTAGTGGCTGAAAATAATGAAATGAAGGGCGAATTAAAAATATTACGACCACTAATAAAAAACTTTACTCAAAATATTATTGAAATAAAAAATGTAATGAATGAAAACAAGTCGCTTCTCGTAAACATGGCAGAAAAAAATGAAGAATTTAAAAACAAATTGCATCTCACCAATATTAATAAACAAAATAAAGAAATTAAAACACCTCTTCCGGCACAGGACATCACACATCGCAGAATTAAAATAGCACAACTTCAATGGAAAGAAATAAAAATACAGATCTTTGGAGAAGAAGCAGGCCACCAAATAAGAAGAAATCTGGAAAAAAACTTTAAAGATGTCGATTGTTCCAGCTATATATACCCTGGGGCAACACTAGACTGGTACACGGCAAACATCATAAGAGAAAGCAAGAATTTAAACAAAAATGATTTTGTAATTTTAATAGTCGGAGAAAATGAGACATCCCCTAAAAACTTTCTAAGCAACTTGTACTACACCCTACGACAACTAGCCCATACTAATGTCCTAATACATCCAGTTACTAAAAACAACTATTTAAACATCTATAAACTGAATTCTGAGATTATATCTCACATTTTCGAATTCAAAAATTATTGTAAATTTAGTGGGCCCATTTTTTATGAAAAAATGAATAGCCATACAATTATCAAAATGATGAGCTTAACAAGGGCGCATATAAAAAATGAGATCAATAAAATATCAGTCTACAATTTTGAGCACCCACATCCATCAGAAAAAAACCCAAAATATATTCATTCATCCATTCCTACACAAACCCGAGATGACAGGAACTCACCTTATCCGAAAAAACAAACTATTTTTTTATGAATAATACACGTACTCCTAAACCTGACGACATCAAATCCACCTTTATAATAATGCATCAAAACGTGCAATGCATTCGAAATAAAATCTTAGAATTAGAAAATATTCTATATGAAAAAAATATCGATGTACTTTGTGTTAGCAAACACTGGTTACAAAAGGACGAAACGACATCTATTAATTTTAATGGTTATAAATTAGGTTCAATTTTTTGTCGAGAGAGTCATATTCATGGAGGTGTCTCCATTTACTTAAACGAAAACATTATATTTAAAGAACTAGAATTTGTTAAACATATAACAAAAGAATTTGTATTTGAATGTGTTGGTATTGAAATTCCAAAACTTAAAATGATAATTTGTACAGTTTACTATAATGACTCTGATATTAATATTTTTTTTGAACAACTTGAACTTTTACTAAACAAAATTTGCAAAAACAACAAAAAACAAATAATACTCTGCGGTGACTTAAATATTGATACAAGCTACAAGAACAAAAACGCAGATTCACTCAAAAACACATTAAAATCTCACAACATACGCTTGATTATTGATAAACCTACTCGTATACAAGGAAATAAAAAAAAGTATAATTGATCATATAGGTACAAATATACCAAAAAGCTCTTAAACATGGGAAGTCACAGAATTAGCTGTATCAGATCACATGGCACAGTTAATGCACGTAAAAACAGAATATAATATAAACCAAACGTGGTATACAAAAAAAACAATTATTTAACAGAGAAAACACTAACATTTTTAACAATTACTTATCATGTATATGTTGGGAACCACTGAAATCCTTTGAATCCATTAATGACAGCTACGAATACTTCATTAATGAAATAAATAATGGTATGAAGCTTTGTTTCCCCTTTAAACTGTATAAATATCCCCAAAAACGCAAAATAAATTGGGTAACGACTGGTATTAAGATATCTATTAGACAAAAAAGACATCTGTACATGAAACAAAAAAACACAAATGACCTCACAATCATAAACAATTACAAACATTACAAAAAATTTCTTAGTAAAGTAAAACAGGTAGCTAAACGGAATTATTATAGTAAACGAATTCAAAACGCGCAAAATTAAACCAAAACATCGTGGAACATAATAAAAGAGAACTCAAATAATTCTAATTCTAAAAGTAAACCAAAAATCTGTCTTAAAATAAATGATAACCTGGTATCAGAACCAAAAAACATTGCAAATGAATTTAACATTTTCTTTGCACCACCGCCACCACCACAAAATACATCTCTACATCCACAATCTGCCAAAACAGTCGAAAACAAACAGTCGCGATCATTCTTCATAACGCCTGTAAACAGAGAGGAAATTATTAAAATTATCGTAAAACTGAAAAATAAAAGCAGTGTCGGCACTGACAAAATCCCGTAAGAAGCGTTAAGTTACCCGTTGGAAATATTAATTAACAAATCTTTCGAATCAAGAACCTTCCCAGAACAATTAAAACAATCTATTATTGTACCTTTGTATAAGAAGGGTCCTAAACAGGAAATCTCAAACTACAGACCGATATCCTTATTACCAAACTTTTCAAAAATATTTGAAAGAGCCATTGTACAATCGCATTTATAACTTTCTCGAAAACTTTGAGATAATATGTCCACAACAATTTGGATTCCGTAAAGGCCGTTCAACAACACAGGCAGTATTCAATTTTTTGAACAAAATTCTAGAAAATATTAATGTGAGTAAAAAAACCGTAGGTATCTTTCTCGACCTCTCAAAAGCATTCGACAATGTTGATCATGAGCTTCTTCTAATTAAACTTGAACATGTAGGTATTAGAGGATTAGCATTAAAATGGTTTGAATCGTACTTAAAAAATCGTCAGCGGAAAGTTAAAATTTCAAATATCGATGAAAAAATGGTCCAGTACATGGTAGAATCCAAATGGAGAAAAATAAACAAGGGTGTGCCACAAGGAAGCATTCTTGGGCCTCTCCTCTTCCTTATCTATATAAACGAACTTCCAATAATTGCTGGCACAATAATATAATATAATATAATAAATAATTGTAATGGAGACGTTGACGAATTTAACAAACAAGTTAACGAGACTTGCCAATTAATAGCAAACTGGCTGTTATCGCAACATCTATCACTCAACACAAACAAAACCCAAATTTTAAAATTTTGTCCAGTGCAAGCTACACCTATAAATATAAATGTAAACATTAATAATAATATTATCGAACCTTCCCAAACCTGTTCACTACTGGGAATAGAATTAGACATAAACATAAATTGGAAAGAACATGTCTCAAAAATTGTAGCAAAAATCAGTAGTTTTTCTTATGTTCTGGGTACCTTGAGAAAAATATTGAACACCGAATCAGTAATAGCCGCATACTATGGTTATGTATATTCAATAATAAAATACGGTATTATTTTTTGGGGAAACTCGGTAAACGCCAAAGATGTCTTCATCATACAAAAGAGATGCATAAGAAAAATTACAAACTCTGGTCGTTTAGATTCATGTAGACCTATGTTTAAAAATCTGAAAATTCTGACAGTCATAGACATATATATAATGGAGTTATGCATGTTAGTGCGATCATCTACAGACAAGTTCCCACTAAAAAACTCAACACATAAATACGCTACAAGGCTCACAGAAAACCTATTAATACCAAAAGCAAACAAAACAATATTCCAAAAAGGACCATACTACATGGCCATTAAAGTATATAACAACCTTCCACATAACATTAAACAAATACAAGATAAACACAAATTCAAATCGTCACTAAACACTTTCCTTGTTAATAAATGTCACTACACGTTGAGTGAATACCCCACGTAAATGAAACGCCTATTTTTATTGGTATATATATATTTGTATATATATTTTTTTTTCATTGGTATATTGTTATTTTATCTGTATAAACATTGTAATTATAATAAAACAAATAATATTATATAAACATTGTAATTAAATAAATGTGGTTAGCTGGAAGAAATGGGGTCTACCCATAAGCTACACCTTTTGTAATTTTTATTTTACAATAAATATTTTTTGATTTGATTTGATTTGATTTGAACGCCCTAAGCATTATTTTGAAAATTATTTTATCTGCTCTATGCAAAGATATTCAAATTCTGTCATTACTGCTCATAAAGACCTCTTTGTTCAACATCAAAGACCGTGAACTGATGGCGCAAGTTTCATTATGATGCATTTTCTATGGAACTATTATTGCAAAAATGTAAAAATGTTAAGATTATTTGCAAAAAAAATAATTTTCTTTTTCCCTTCATATTGCGTTAACCACGAAACAATTTTCTGATATTTTGATTTTGACAAGTATTTTTGTAGTATACCTAGAACCATTTAATGGATCACCAACACCCCTGCCATAGGTCATCCGAAGTAGTTCGCTACGTTTGGTGATTTACCTGGGGAGCGTTTGGGGTGAGGTTTATCTAGGTCTTGGTGGCGAATGCGTTTGATCACTTACTGCGTGGTGATAAATAAATATATTTTTTAAATAATTCGCTAACGATTTCGAACTTTTGGAAAAAATAAATATTTTTAACCGATTCACGAGTTAATTTTTTGATTAGTTAAAGTCGATTCCGCATTCTGTCAAATAAAGTACCACGCTAACCAGGCACGTTATTAAAAAAATTGTAATCATAAAAGTTTTTTTGTCATGAATGTAGATACTTTTAGTTTTATTTCGGACTGTGATCAAAAGCAGGACTATTTAGGATTGCGCAAAAAGAAACAATCTTAAAATATGAAAGTTTGAAGCTGTGGCACTCGAAAAAGTGATCTGAGGTGTGATAAAAATGCAAATATCTCGAAAACTAACAATTTTAAAAAATACGATTATTACAGATATTCTGGGTCACGAGTTGGCCTATCAGCCCTCCTATACAATGAATAAAGATGAGTTTTGGGACATCCTGTATATGATTGTACATATACTATTGTTCTAGTGTCTCTTAAACTATGCTCACTGTAGCTCATATTGCTGATGCCTATATATCTTGAGAGTCGGGGTAAATTTAAAAGCCAAAAGTTTTATTCAAATTTAATTTTTCGCTGTTTATTCATAAGTAAATGATGTGTAGAGCTCGAGATTGAGGTTGCATGTTCGAAGTCTTTATTGAGTTCTAACAAGATTACTTTTACAAATCAATTCTGAACTGGACAGCGGAATAGATTAAATACACACTCGGTACTAGGTAAACGTGGATTTTTACTGGGTCAAGGTTAACTGCGGTTGCAGGAAGCGAGAATACTGAATGCTATGTTAACACTGGAAACACTGTAATTGTGTGCGTTGCTGAGCGCCTTTATATAGTCCGGCGAGTCGGAATATTGCTTTTTCTGATAGTAATTCTTCACTCGGCGACTTTCTCGAAAGCGCCCGAACTGTGCATTTCAGGCGCGCAATGGTTCGTACCTTTTCTGGAACGCGTGAGAGGTAGGTAGGTCTGCAGCTCATTATCAATGTGATAGGTACCTACACATCCAGCCATCGTAATGCCAGCGCTAGGTGTATTTAACGAGAGGCCACCGGAACGTTCTCGTTAGTTCGGTATTCGAACACTTTAACATGGGCGTCGCTTCTAGAAAAGATCGTGGATCGCTTCTAGAAAGGGCGTCGAAAGATCTATATATTTCGGAAACAATCCATAGCATGTGGTAGCAGAGACTGGCTGCTACAGATGTAATATTCGGTCCACATAGTGGCCGGTGAGTTGAACGGAAGGGTAGAGTAATTATAGAATTACCACAGGTCCCAGAATGCAACCTGAAAACCTGAACATTTCCGGAAATGGATGGAATTCGATGTATTACATTTTTATGTTGAGGAGGGTGAGGTGTGAACCATTTGTGAATAATGAATTTAAACATGCGACACGTGTAAGTTGTTACGTCTGTAGAATTTCGCATTTCAATGTAATATTTTCACCTTTTCCACAATAGTTTCAAAGCGATTTTTCAGTTTTGTAATATTATTTTAAAAATGGAAATGTTAATCATTTTCCAATATTAAATAAAAATCGATTCTTTTACAAAATTCGCAAAATAACTTTGTCGCGTCATTTTAATTATCATTTTGTAAACACCACATATTTAATGACAAATTTCACAATGTTTCGAAACCGATGGATTTTTGTAAGGGTAAAACTTAGATTAACAAATATAAGAACCTAGAGACAAAGAACGTTATAAACATTATATTATGTTAACACAATTTTTAAGTTGTCTACTTAAATATAAATATAATTTTTAATATTATTGTCAATATATTTTCAATTACCCAATATTTATTTGAAATAGCTATATCTGAAATTTACTATCGTATTCACTTATATTAGTAATAATAAAAATTATATTAGCAGATAGAAAACTGCTTTTATTAATAAAAATCAGGAACATTTCATATCTGGGTCATATACTTCAAGTGTTCACTTGCTCCATTTAATATTGAAAGGCAAGGTAGAGGGTTCGCCGAGGGCCTGGCTGTCTTGGCTGCGAAATATACGAGAGTGAACCGGCATTAGAAGTGTGGAGGAGCTATTCCGGGCAGCGCAAGATAGAGAGACATTTTCAAGAGTGATCGCCAACGTCGGGGGGACCTGATACGGCACACAAAGAAGAAGAAGTAATAATAAATTATTTTTATTTATTTTAAATTTGATTACTGTTTGATCATTTTGTGTTAATTTAAAGAAGTTTTTAAATATGTAAATGAAATTATTACTTATTCCAAAACTATTTTATTTTACATAATTATCCTGTTATTTTAAGTAATTAATCTTTTTCTAATGTTTTTTGTCTATTGGTTCTTATTTGTCTATACTTATTTGTCTTTCGTCATTTTTGTAAATTTTAGTTTTATTCTGACCAGGAACCATTGGTTTCGAAACATGTTGATAATTTGGTTAAATAGGTGGTGCATAGAAAATTTGTTTTCCTTTAATTAAAAACAATTTATCAGTTCGATATTTTTCATTTTCTCACGAAGGTAGAAAAAAAGGGTAGAAAGCGTTGAAATCCCTTTTCACTGGATTTTTTTTTATAAGGAAGAAAACCTTCGTAAACTAAACGAAACCAATAAATACGCTTGTAGTTTTCATTTTGCTTCCAAAACTTGTGCAATCAAAGTTTTGTTCATAACTCGTTACCATGTACGAAATGAATATTTTCAACAAAAAATAAAACTCACATTAATCGCAATCCACGAGTTTGGTAATAAAGTTTTCTAAAAAATCAGAGAGAACCGACCGATTTTTAATAAAACCATTTTAACTTGGTATTTGCACGACTGCGTGAAAATTTCGCGATATACATATTACACTAACAGCTTCGTACAAACGTACTGCACAATGCACGTGAGCCGCTACCAACTAACCAATAAATTATTAAGCAGTCAATAGGGTAAAATAAGATATATGAAATCAATTGTAACCATCGTAGTGATTTCGGGTCATCTTTTTAAGTTCATTCCACATTAGAGTCCTAAATGCTCCCAACTGTCTGGAGCCAGTGAGACATCCCCAATTAGGATGTGACCGGTCAGTGGCTTAGGCGTCATGTTTTCAATTCCTCGGCTGGCTGAGTCTTCCAAATGACAAATGACAAAAGCAACATTTTTTGCTTACTGTGGTGGTAGTAAGAGTTATTCAAATATTTTCGAAACATGGGAATTTTATGTCTATCTTAAAAAAAATATTGCAAGACTGATGGTAGCGGGAGGGGAAGGAGAAGGGAAGAGAAAAATTGAAAAGAACCTGGCTTTTCAGATCTGGTCACCAAACACGGCTAAAAAGCCATTTAAAGCATCGTTTTAATTCGGAATGGTGATCTGGTACGCCAGGGCGATAATTGAATAAATTATAAAACTATTCAAATCAATCAATAAAACTATGGGAATTCATATGTCAAATATTGGTTTATAAATGTGTAAATTCTAATTATGCATATGTAAATGATCTCTAAAATGGCCTGGAAAGAACCTCCTACTTGTGATCTCACTAAAGAAACCACTCATTCACTCTGAATGCAATTAATAATGTTCTCCAAAATGACCTTGAAAAAAAAATCACATCTTTGCGATTCTTTCAAAGACATAAAGAAACCATTCCTTCGTTCAGAATACTATTTTTAATGTTCTCATAAGTTGTCTTAAGAGAAGCAAATTCCTGTGATATCTTGAACGAAACCATTCATTTGTTAAGAATATTATTACTTATTACATTACTTGGCGAATTTTGTTGATCTTGTAAAAAACTTATTCCAAAACTATTCCTAAACATATCTGTATTTTTGTAAACCTATGAAATTGCTGTATTTTTGTATTTTTATGACTTGTTTGCTTTTTTATCTAATTTTATTTTTATTAGTTCTGTATCTGTTTAAAAATCATCTGTCATAAATTAACTGTACTACCAAACATGTAAAAGCCCTTTGGGCCTTAAATAAATAAATAAATTATGAACTAATTATACAATTTGGCTGTCCTGAAACGGGTATCCTTCCCAGTTGGACAGACAAAGTATCATTTTGTATTGTATTGTAATATATATGCAATATATGCATATATAAATAAATAAACAAACAATCAAATAAAATTTGCTTGCATCCGCAGAAATTTCAAGTCAAATCAATGTGCAAGTATTCATTATCATACTTGCTAGATAGGAGCGGCTTACGTGCGTCGTCGTGCGGTTCGTCTTTATGAAGCTAATCAATAGAAAATTATTAAAGCGAGCGCCAATTCGTTTGACAGCTTTATACTGATCTTCGATCATTAACAAACGGGAAGCGCTAATTAAACTCGACGAAATGAATTTAAAAAAAAATCGTATATTTATGATTTCACATTTGCTTTCAGGAAACGTATTTATTGAACTAAAAAAAAAACGGTTATTTGAAATGTATTTAATAAAATCACGCATGTTTATGATTTGGTGAATCGAAAAGAATTATGCATGGTAATAAAGAGTAATTAATTAATTTTGAATTTATGCCAAAAAATAACCATCCAAACTAAATAATAAAAAATATGCTTGCTCTATCTGCTGTGTTCATATTAAGAAAAATAAAAAAACTAATTAAACATTGTAAGAATTGCGTTTCTTGGGTAGTAATTATAATTTATGTTCGACAGATTTGTATTCCGCGACGTAAATAGGTAGTTTAAAATATATATGAATAAATATGAATCGCCGAAATGTATATACGCGCATAACTTCCGAACGACTGCACCAAATTGGATTTTTTTGTTTGTTCATTATTGTCAGGACAAGGTTTGTATAAAACTACTGGTGAGCTCTGGCATTATAAAATTTGAATAAAAAATTGCAATATGTAGCACGCGAGCTCTTTGAAAACTGAATGTACCGGGACTGAATGTATGAAATCGGGAGTGGGTTCGCAGGACATGGGAAGGGGGGAGTGGAGTGGGGAGAGGGAAGGTGGAGGAGGTGGAGTGGGAACGCGAGAGGGAAAGGGGAAGCGGGAACGGGAAGAATGGGAAAAGACACGCAGGGAGAAATAATTTCTTTATTAGATAGCATAGCAACGCATGCCGGGTACCAGCTAGTGACATGTATTTTCAAAAATACATATATGTATATATATGTATTTTTTTTCTTTTTTAATTGGGCAAATAATAAACCCTAAAAAGAGTGCTTTATAAACAACTATAATCGAATCCATACAAAGAAAATTAACCCGTGTTATTGCTTATCGCGAAGGTATATCTGATCAATTTGGAACGTATAAAGACCGAATTCTACACTATAAACTACACTCTCTGACAGGAAAACGGAAACTTTCTGATTTATTGCTTCTGCACAAAATTATACATGCATCAGTTGATACACTAAACATTTTATCCCAAATTAACATTAACACACCATCAAGAAATTCAACAAGGAGGATGCAAGATATTTTCTATATATCTACCTACCACACAAATACAGGATATTTCTCCCCTTTACCACGAACATTAAGAGCCCGCGAGGGATTTTTCAATATTTAATTTTTTTTTCGTATTTTTGCAGATTTTTGCCTATTTTCGAAGTCATCTGTGTCGATAATAGCACTTCAAAAAAAAAGTTTGTAACTCTGCTTTTTTAGATACATGCATTGTCAATGCCACAAGTTTAAATTAAATATTCAAAAAAATATTTTTTCTTACTTTATAACTGTTTATAAAAGATCAGTTTTCAAAAAATCGTCAATGTACCACTGATTTTTTTCCATCTGTCGTCATATACGAAAATAAAAAAAATATTTAAAAATATTTTGTTATAGGACACATATCAACCTATACCCCCACATTTATATTTTTTTATAAAATGCGCAAATAATGAGGTAAAATAATTTTTAAAAACTACGTAAATCGATGTACTTTGAAATCGATTTTATGTATTAAAAAACAAGTATTTGAAAAAAATAAAAATAATGTGTATTAAAACAATATTTAAACTATACAAACTGATAATTAAATAAAAATAATTTTGTGATTTATTGTGTAATATTCCATTTTTATCTGTACCCAAAACAGATAAAAGCGATTCCTTTTCCAACTGCTCTTCATTACGCGAAAGTAAGTCGCCACAAGAGGTTCTTTCGTGACGCTCTGTTCTGTAAAGTAGTATTAAGAATACATGCATGTGTTGGTTTTTGTATAGAATACGTATACTCTGGAGAAAAGAAATTCGACCACTGAATTTGGACGGGGAAAGTGAATGAATCTTGTCAAAAAGATATATTTTAAAACGATAGTGGCCAGGACACGGACTGCCATATACTTGTACCTTCCTACGTTTTGCCTTGTTTGTGTGCAAAAAATAATATCCGTGGACCCAAATATGAATACAGTGATCACTCGGTTTTACGAATCAATTTTTAACTGCTTTTATGTTTATTTTTATACGTGGGCTTTCGAAAAATATTTTTAATGTTATCATTGAAATCAATTACTAATTATTAAGTTCTGCTTGATATTTTTAATGATTTTAATTATATGCGTACCGGCAAAAATTGTTGATTTGGCGATGACTTTGGTAGGCAAAACTCCCATTACTTGTAAACAATAATAAATGAAACTTTAATTATTTTCAATTAGCTTTTATTATTCGGAAGTTTTATTCCTTTTGACCATTTTTACTTAGTTTATTTAATTATGAATACATTATGGAGCAGATGAATGAAGAAAAGAGTATAAGGAGAAGGAACGAGGTGAATGTGTATGGTAGAAGAAGTCGGGGGGAGAATGGGACGATCAAGTGAACCAGCGCCCTAGGGGTGATTTTTCACCAATACGGCATTATACAAATCATCCAATTATTATTATTAAATGGTTGAGATTCAGAACTGTACCTAACTGTATAATATTTTTCGATATCTCTGTATATGGCAGTAAAACCATGTAAAAATTAAACATTTTGTAAAAGCCCATCAGTGCTTTTACAATATAAAAATTTCCGTGTTGTCTTACTTTTTCGAAGAAGGCATGTATATTATCCGTCATAATATTATTTTATTTTTCCAAAGCGAGTGTCAAGTTACACACGAAATAGGGCTGTCCAAATAAATGGTTAATTATTATTATTCATAATTTAACTAACTAACCATCACGCCGTTTCTCCGCAGGGGTAGGCAGAGAGGACGGACCGCCAAACAACTCGGTCTTGGCACACACTTCTTGCCTCGTTCACATTCATACATCGTTTCATATATGCTTTTCTATTATTCTGACTCTTGACATCATCCCACTCAAGTATCTGATTCACTTGGTCGTGCCATATCTTTCTTGGGCGTCCCCGACTTCTTCTACCATTTGCGTTATATATTATCCTTACACTCCTTCCCTCGTTTATTTGCTCTACATGCCCAAACCATCAGAGCGTTCCTTTCTCAATCTTACTCATTAGGCTTATATCAGCTTTGCATTCTTTGCGGATCTCTACGTTTCTCACACGATCGTACATGGTTTTACCACACATACGCCTAAGGGATCTCATTCTACAGCATTCAGTCTACTTTCATCATTTCTCTGCCAGTTCCATAACTCACTGCCATATATCCATTAATAGAGTTACCTGCATTCACCCCTCTTTCAATATCTCTATCAGCCTTCCCATCTCTCGTAAACATATTTCCCAAATACACAAACTCATCCACCTGCTCCAAGTATTCATCATTCACAACTATGTTGCACATTGTTTTCGTATTCTCTCTTTCAAGCATATGACTTTAGACTTACTTACATTCATCATTCACTCCAGAGCCCTGGAGGTGATTTTTCACAAAAACGGCGCTATACAAATTATCCAATTATTATTATTATTATTATTCATACATACTTCGTTCGTCCTAGATACGAGAGACTAGATCTTCTATACTTTGAATCTCTCGACCCATCGCCTTACTCCACCGTTGAAGGGATGAATCGTTACGCCTGGATACACTGAAACCCAGATTCCTACCCATCCCTAATATCTATTTCCTTTCCGGAACTTCATCTCCTTCTTTTCCTTAAAATAACCTCCACACAGCATTCCTTAAGATGACATAGTGATGATGATAGTGTGATTTGATCTAAAAAACCAAAATACCATTTTATCAAGTACAGTATCACAACAAGATGACAGGATAGACAGACTTGAATACATGCAACAAATATGTAATATTGAAATAAGAGGCGTTCCGGAATCCATCTCCAATAACTATATGGAAGTCATCAATAAAATATCTAAATTTCACAATGTTTCATTATAAGTACCTATTTTTTTTACATTAACTCCACACAGGAGTCCCTGAGGAAAATAATTTTCCTCAGGGTCTAAGTCATCTTAGGGGATTCCTATGTAGAGGGTGTTTTTGAGGAAGGGAAGGATAGTAAGTTTTGGGAAGAAAAAAGCTATGAGGGGTGGGTAGGAATCTAAGGGGTTGGTGTGTCCAGGAGTGACGGACGTATAATCCATCCCTCCAACTGCGGTGCAAGGAAATGGGTTGACAGAGTCTGGCTGGAAAGATCAAAAGTCCTCCCTCACCCAGTCTCTCGCGATCCGACCCGCCACGCAGCAGGTGAGCAGGCGCATCCGCCGCCAAGACCTGTAAAAACCTCACCACATGAACCCGGGCACCCTTGCTTACTCAAGTCACCAAACTTAGCGAACCATTTGGGGAGACCTATGGCAGAGGTGTTGGTTATCCAATAAATGGTTCCCGAGGCGGTGATACCCATATCCGCCTCCAAATTGAATAGTTACTGTAAAAAAGGTTTTGGCTTTGATTTTAATAAATGTGGTTTCCAAGATTGTTTTTTTATTCAAATTTTGTGGCAGCCCTAGAACGTTAGTCCAGCAACAGTCCAGCAAAATACAAAAAATGACGACATCGTGTGTGGCGGTTCCCAGTGTTGTAATCTAATAAAAAATATCCCATATTTATTGGTATTTATATTTTTTGTCGTGAATATTATATTTTTGGACACATTATATATTACATAAATTGAAGCAATAAACGTCTAATATGAATGTCGCGATGAGGAGAAACTGATTTATTTTAGATGTTTGTTAAGTTTTAATCAATGTGCGGAGTTAAATTTACAAACACAGAGATTTCTAGTATTAACATCGCAAAAATCACACATTTATCTTAAAAGCTGAACAACATAAATGCGGCGTTGAATTAATTCGTCGATTCTAAAAATTTTTATTTTTTTAACAAAATAGGGAATTTCGGGGAAAAATTCCCCAACATATAGGGAACATGGACATTCGACTGAATTAGCAATCCGCCAAAACTGTCAACGATATTTTTAATATACCATTTTTTATTTGTTCGGGAGTGTTCGTTTGAACTTCGGATTTCCGAGCGGATGAAAGGATACAAATCAGTTTAAGCAACGATTTTTGGCGGAATTGTCTTCAAAATGTGCTGAGAGCGACGCAAGCGACAAAAACTATAACTATTTTATCCAATCTGGAAAAAATCGCTAGGCCTGCTATGCTCTTAAACATTATAACACTATACACTGCTCTAATAATGAAATTGACATTTTTAATAACCCATTCAATCACTTCAAAAAATATATTTTACCATCAATCGTATAAAGCTGATATTGTGATGAACCCCTTTATTCAAAGACAGGAAATATTGTACCTACTAAATCATTGTCCCATCAGCACAGGTGCCAATAATAAATTGTTGGTGATTCTTTTGTACTCTACCTTTTACTCATTCTTGTTCGTCATTCACTTTTGCATATTTACGAGTAGCTAATTATTACTGATATTATTTTTGTTATAATTTTTGTAATTTAAATCATCCATGTATCTAAATTTTTGGGCATAATGCCTGTTTTATGTACTTAAATAAAAATAAATAAACTATGCTTACAGTATTGAGATGGTATCTTGTTAGGTATAATATACTGTACAACTCTACAGAATATTTACTTAGTATTGTGAAGCATTTTGAGCCCATTAGGTTATCATTGTTGTGTTTGTTTTTAATTAGTGATAGATCACCCATGTTCAATGTAATTGTATTTGTGAGTGCTTTGATATAAGCCACCACTGAAAACCTTTAAAACAAAATACTTATATCCGTACTAGATATTTGATACCTGTACCTTTTGGTTATGTTTTTTTTCCGTTTGGTTGGGTATTTTTCCCCAAATCCAACATTAAGAGGGAATAATTATTTGATAGTCACTTTAAGCAATCAGAAACATTAATGATTGCCACATATTGTCAAATAACTTGTTGAGATTTATTATATGGTGTCATGATAACCGCTTGCAACTTAACATAAGCAAATGTCAAATTATGAGGTTTTATCGAATAAAGAATCCAATATTTTTCGATTATTCCATTAACAATATGTCGTTAGTATCTGTCTCGGAAATTAATGACTTAGGTATATGGTTTGAAACGAAACTCAACTTTATCAAGCATATAGAAATAATAACCAATAAAGCTTTGAAAATGTTGGGATTTATTTTAAGGGTATCTAGTGATTTCAATAATGTCAATACTGTAAAAACATTATATATGTCACTCGTAAGGAGTCATCTAGAATACAATTCCACGGTTTGGTCCCCAAATTATGAGGTTCATTCACATGCGATTGAAAGAATCCAAAATAAATTTTTAAGATATGTGAATTTTAAAATGGGCATTCCTAGTGAATGCCTAAATTACGATAACGTACTTTCTTCATTAAATTTAATAAAATTATCTGATCGTAGAATCATTTCCGATTTAACCTGTTTGTATAAAATCGTTAATTCAATGTTTGATACCCCTGATTTATTATATGAAATCTCTTTTCATACTCCAGGCAGGTCAGTCACAAGACAGTACCTACCATATTATTGCAGCAATTCTAAGTCAACAAATCAATATTATACTCCTATGCGACGGATTCAACAGCTTGGAAACAAATACTCTGAAGTTGTTGATATCTTTAGTACATCAATTTTATTATATAAGCGCACCTTATTGAAGTTTTTTTCATCACATAAGGGAATAATACTTTGATAAAGCTATTAAAATTGTCTAATTCATTGGCAGTATTTTGTCGGCTGAAAGAAAAAAAAAACTATTTCAGATTTATTATATTGTGTACCTACATACTGTGTGGTTTAAATTCATTACCTAATATTTTTACTTTGTATTTATTTTTGTGCAAGTGTTTTAAACAGTAGTTTCCTGCACTATTTACCAGTATAATTTTGTTAATATTGTTATATATATGTATGTAAAAGCCTAAATAGGCGTAAATAAATAAATAAATATAAATATTGCGTAAGAAAGATTCGCTCTAATGTAATCGCTTATAAATCTTTGTTTTTTTTTAATTTTTTTATTTTTTACACATATTTAAAAAAAACCTAAGGACTTATATTCTTTAATTTGATCTATTGTTGAATATGGTATGAACTAATGATATAATGAATGAGAACATATTATCTGATCTCTCAACACTTTGTTATTAATTCATATATTTTTATCACTTATTATTTTCTCTGTTTATCATTTTTTTTTTTAAATTTTATTATTTTGCTTTTACTTAACTGTTTTGCATGACCCAAATATCTGCGTGCGTAATTTTTATTAAATTGTGAAATTATTAACCCCGATACAGGCGAACCCTAGTGGGGTTAATAATTACATGCTAAAAATATATGTATGTTAATTGTGGAGAAGCAATAAATAAATAAACGGACAAAACCGGAAATATGTCATTTTTAAATCAAATTTTAGGACGCATTGACTCTTTTCCACAAAAAATTATAAATTGATTTCGAAATATTATTATTTTATCTAGTAAAGCTATGATTAAAATTTTGAGAAGATATGTTTATTTTTAGTTCAATAAGGTTTTACCGTAGGTCGTTGACAGATTTGTGAAATTTTCATACTAAATTTTGTATTACACAACACACATTTGAAATCATAATAAATCGTGCAGTAAAATAAATCAATAAATTATCTGGGAAAGCTACGTCTCAGAATTTTAATTTGACTTTATATAAAATCGTTTTAAAAAAGATCCGCGCACGTGTTTTGTGACTAAAATACTTCAGTTTGTCTTACAAACTAATATATTCAAGTTTTTTTTTACATTTTTGTTAAAAGAAGACAATATTGAAAAATTATCAATACTTATGATCAAAAAATAATTACAAAAAGTACATAATTTTAATAGTTTTATCATCACGCCTTTCAGCACTTTTGAATGTAGGTATAAATTAAAGCAAATTTCTAATGAAATAAAATCGATATTGTGTTATTTTTTTAAAAAGCTGGTACGGAGAATAGTTAATCTTTCTTATTGGAACCGCCCTGTATGACCGTAAGAACATCTTCCGACTAAATTCGAAAGTAAGATTTGTATGAAATGGGCAGCGCAGCTTTTCTCCTTTAAAAGTGATTCTTAGATGGTTTGGAAGTGTAATTGCCGTGGTAATTAGCGTCAGAAGAACTTTTTTTTTCGTTTAAAATTATTATGGACGACAGATTCTGCGAAGGTCAATATTGAGAAAATCTGAAAAACCGAAAACCAGAATACCGAATCAGGAAGTTCCCAGAAATTGTTTTCTGAAAAGTCGATATCCTGAAATAAGTACTTGAAAATGTTTCTTCAAAATTTCAACGAGCCTTTGTAAATATTTCAAAGTTGATATTACAGTATTTTTTAAAAAATATTTATGAATATGTCATTAAATTATCATGGGTTAGTAAGTAACGTAAAATTTTCTTGCGTAAAGAGAATTCAAGTTCGCTCAACTTTTAATTTTAAAAATGGAACTGATAATAATTAATCATATCAGCGAAGCGATAAATTAGATATTAAAAATTATTTTATGAAATAATAATTCTGTATTCAAAATGTGCATTTATTTTTTTCAAATGCTTGAAAGATACGTGGATAAATTAATATGGAGAAGATATGTCACTGAGATAACGCGCGAGATTTTAACAGAACTAGGTCCAGTGGACATACTTTATCGGCCCCTTGATATAGTTCCTATTCTGCCAATGGCTATCCTTTAGCAGTGCAAAATTTTTGTTGTTTTATAATGAATTTAATGTGTGTTTTTTTATTTATTTTAATAATTTCACGTGATAGATAAATGAACTTCGATTACAAGATTTCTAACATGATGGTTTTTCCTTTTCTATACAAGTTCATCAAAGAACACAAATACATATTATTAAATAAATACTAGAAATAAATAATAGCATTTTTAATTTTACTGTGAGACCTTGTAGGGATGTAATCAACGATTGTCTTCTTCCTTCTAAAATATCTTATATGAAAACGAAAAAGACGGAAGATACAAAAACAATGACTTCCCAATTTATGTCCTCTGGATGCGACCGTTATCTAAATTCTTCTAATAAGCAGTAAACGGTGTTAATCTTAAGTGACCTCCCTTGCAGGTTTGGTCCTGTATATTTTCTGCCTGTACAAAGTATAAAAAAATTATACTGTTTGCAAATTCTATCGTAGCATCACGTTCATTGGTCATACATATACAGTACATAAATATAGTTTTGTATTCATAATCGAGGAACCGGCGGATATAATCTATTAGCCATAAATTAATTGTTTATTTTTTCTTCATGTGAAAATTAAATTTCATATTTTAACCCCTCTAGAACATGCCTGTATTGATATTAATATTACCTCAATTTTTCTTGCAAATAATGGATACCTACTAAGCTGAAGGAAATTAATACATTATATTGGATTAAACGTGTAGAGTAACCATGTGTTGATATTTGATTTTAAGTAATGTATTATGTGTGATTAATTTAAAAAGGAAAAAGATGAAAAGAGAGAAAAAAAAATGTTCATTTAAAAAATGACAAAGCTGTAAAATAAAATAAAACTCATATCCATTTGGTTAAAAAATGATTTTGCAATATAATACAATAAAATGTGACTTAAAACATACACTAAATACGTGGAATACCAATATTTTGAATAAATTATTAAATTCTACAAAACTTCGTATACCTAGGGCCACTTCAGTTCAGTAATAACATTGCCTTGAGGGTAAATATTGTACTAAATAAAAATCCCCAATATTGATAACATGACGCCAAAATAGATTATATTTAATATCTACACAATTTTTTATTTAATTAATTATAATGTATTACAAAAAAAAAATGGTAACACATTATTCCCAATGAGTTAAGAAACAAACTCATTATGAGAAAATAATAACAGCCAACCTATCCAACTCTCATTTATTTATGATGGTATTAAACTTCCTTGAAAACAGCACAATAATGACAGAAACTCTCGAAATTAAACAATAAAAAAGTTGTACACAGGAACTAAAAAAAATCACTGTGATTGAAGACAAACTCAAAATTAATTCATAAACAACGAACTTACCTTATTTCGTATTATATCCAGATCCTAAATAACTTTCATCGCAAAAATTTATTACCAATAAATATTTTTATTCAAATTATTAAATCCAGCTTTACATTTGCACCAATATATTATTTTTTTATTAAAATATCATAGCAACACTTTTTGCAAAACTTTTTAAAGTTATTATAAAGATTTTACACTAATTTGCGTACACTTAAATACTTTTATGTATTATCACAAAGAATAATGTTTGAACGTCACTTAAAATATGTTTGAATGAACGTATTGTATTTCTAAGTGTTTGATTACTGAATTTGCTTAGAAATATTCCACAAACAACTGCATCACTTAAATAAAGTAACTACAATTTATGCACATCTTTCGTAAGCCTCATAGAAGTTAGTTTATTTGCGCGGCCTGATGAAGGGAGCTTAATTTCGTGGCTCACGTACGACTACATGCGGCGAAAGCGCGTTTAAAACTGGAGAAGATCAAACTCTCCGCTACGAGTGTCAGCCGGCCCTACGACTCTGCTACGCGAATCAGTCGGCGCTACAACTGTACGCTTTGCTGCTACGAGTGTGGGAAAGCTCAAATAAAGAGATTATCTTGTGAATGAATTCTCACGTTCAAAGAAATTTATCTACTCGCCGTATAGCTACATAATAGTAGTTCTCTAATCGGTGTGGACCAAAAAAGCAATATTCTCCTTTTTCTTATTTAAAAAATAAAAATGAAACTAATTTTTCCTCTGATATCAATTAAGCAGTTTTTAAAATGCCTACCCCTTAATTATAATAGTTATAATTAATTATATTTTACAGCATAATATGTTTTATGTGAATTATTTAAAACTAGCTGGTACCCGGCATGCGTTGCTATGCCATTTAATAAAGAAACTGTTTTTCTCTGGGTGTCCTTTCCCATTCCCCTTCAGCTTCCCCTTCCTCTCACGCGTCCCCTGCTCCCTCTCGCGTTTTCACTCCGTCTCCTCCACCTTCTCTCTCCCCACTCTACTTCCCCCTTCCACCGTCCCGCGAAACCCCCTACCGAGTTCCCCTCCCCCGTCCCAGGTTCCCCTCCCCCCTCCCTCGAACCCCCTACCCGATTCCCCTCCTCCCCGTCCAGTCCCCGTACATTCAGCTTTCAAACAGCTCGCGTGCCAACTATTGCAATTTTTTATACAAATTTCATAATGTCAGAGCTCACCGTAGTTTTATACAAACGTTGTCCTGACAGAAACGAACAGAAAAAAAAGAATTATCCAATTTGGTGCAGTCTTTCGGAAGTTATGCGGGAACATACGTTTCGGCGATTCATTTTTATTAATATGTGTTAAGGAATACAATTAAAGACAATTCTTTTTTTCAAACTTTCTTCTGGCAGGTATGTACTTAACATATAAAAAAACTAATAAGATGGTCCAAATAAATACGACGATAAATACAATGGAAATTTTTTTTTACTTAAGGGCCAGCAACCCGAATTTCTACCGATTTCTCACATATCTCCCTTAAATACGTTAAGTTTTAAAGCATATATGTTATTCCTGAAGATAATTTCTAGAGATAGCTCGCTCGCAAAAGGCAAATTATATAAAATTTCCTCGAAAAATTATTATAAACACGTTTGTTTCAGTTAGTTTACAAGTTATATGTATGAAAAAATTCACATTGTTTCTTTAAATGCTGTTTTAGACAATGCCCGTGAGATTTTTGCTCTATTTTAAACGAGACGTATTTTATTAAACATTTTCGCAATTTTCGCATCGTTTTTGTCGCTGTAAATGTTAGCGCTCTCCTCTAACATTAGTAATTTCGTATCTCTCCATGTTCTTCTTTTCTAGCCCGGTTTCGGAGCCTTAACCAGTCGAAGTGAGCCACCTAGTAGATTTTCTAAAACGGAAAGCACAAATAAATTTACAGACAGACGAAATGAAAAACGGTTGAGTTAAAACAGGATAATAATAATAAAATTTGGTCTGTTCTATAGAGAAGGAGTTTAGAGTTGAACAAACATTGTAATTGAACAAACATTGTGATTGAAAAAACTTTATGATTTAACAAACATTATAATTGAACAAACCTTGTAAATGAACAAACCTTGTAGTTGAACAACCACAGTAATTGAACAAACATTGTAATTGAACAACCCCGGTAATTGAACAAACATTATAAATGAACGATACAGGCGAACCCTAGTGGGGTTAATAATTACATGCTAAAAAAAAAAAAAAAAAAACGTAATTGAATAAACATTTTAATTTAAGATTAACATCCATAATGGTAAACATTATAAATGAACATATACATCCTGTTGACCAAGTGCTGAATTGCGGTTCAATGGGAGTGTATGTACTTTGAAAAAAACAATTGAAAAAAATAGATATGTTAGAAACAACTAAAACGGTTTCTGATAATAGTTAACGTGGTTTTTTTTGTTTACATTGAATTTGTCTTTAATTGTACAATAGGCATTTATCGTCTTTAATCTGATGTTTTCCGATTTTTTAATTGGAATGCTTGTTTTGTCGTGTCAGGTAAAAATCCGGTTTTGTTTTGCTTTTATTATTGGAATTCATATTTTTTCCAGACTAGATCATTAAATTTTATTATTTTTCATTCACTAAAAAAATGAGATTTGTCAGTGTAATCCCTTGGTTTTTTAATGTTATTGTTAGGCGTCGCACAATTACAACAGGAAGTTGATTTATTTTTTACGCTACTCCTTAGCTCAAACGTCTTTCTTTTTAACATATATATTACGCTTATTTTGGTTACTTTTCATTACCTTCATGACAAATAGTCAAATTCCTTAGTTCAAGATTCGCATAGAATGCAGTTTCAAAACCAGGCGGAGAAAATAAATAGTTTTTTTCTTAAATATATTATGAGGTTTCTTTATGCAGACAATACGTACGGATTACTCAATATATATTTTTTTTAATTTTAAAAACATAAATAAATGTAAATTTTAAGCCGTTTTAAAAAATATACATTTAAAGCATATTAGTACAGGTTAATAAAGCATATTAGTACAGGCAATTAGTACAGGTGAACTTACACAGGTCCGCACCGGCCGCAACGCACGCACGGCACGCAACGGTTTTTCTTTATCTTTATATGAATTAGTACAGGTGAACGTCCACAAGTCCGCACCGGCCGCAACGCATGCACGGCACGCAACCGTTTTTCTTTATCTTTGCATGAATTAGTACAAATATTATTTGTACAAAAGTCTGAATCGATTGGTTATTGGTTGGGAGAATGCGTGCCGTGCGTGCGTTGCGGCTGATGCGGACCTGTGGACGTTCACCTTAAATAATTTTAAAGTTTTTTGATTGATAGTGAATGACACGGAAGTGACGAAAGCAATTGCACATGAATAATAATTAAGTAACAAATTACATGTGAAATAAAACTCTTCAAAACAAAATTTATAATTATAACTATTGACTTATGTACATCCGAGACTTGTAACTAGTGATTTATGATTAAGACTTATAACTACTGACTTAAAACTAGTGACCTAATGACATATCTTTACAACTGCGACTTAAGTTAGAGATTTACAACTAAGATAGGTTGCGTAGTAAGTACATATAAAGCACCAAAGGTACTATTAAAAATTGGAGCTCTTTAAATATCAAGCTTGCCGTCAAGACTTTGGACCTACGACTAAAAATGCAAGACCTACGACCTGTTAAAACCAAGGGACCTCTTGAGACAGATGCGAGTTTATAAACTCAGTTATTATGGGTGTGACGCGGCCAGATAGAACGGATCATCTTCAAAAGGATATCAGAACGCTTTCGAGCATGCAAACTCGGCCATCCTGTCAAATCGGCAACTGCTGAGCTTTGAATGTATCCGGCAATTACCAATGATCTTCAAAGCATTGCAAGGAATTGCGCCAGCCTATATATCGGAACTATGTGTCTGACAAAACTTAAGCGAAATACAGCTTACTCTAAGGTCAGCAGATCTATATGTTACTAATCGTCTAATCGAACTTTCTAGGTCAAATCGAGTTGTTTACTATGATCGCTCTTTTCGCGTAACTGGCACTCTCTTTCGTAATAAGCTTCCCTCAGCTCTTACTAATATCCAGAATTTGGCTGAATTTAAACGGGCTCTAAAAACAAAATTATTTAAAAAATCGTACCATTCATGAATCCTAACATCTTTACATTATATGTAATAAGCCATTTTCTCAAGTTTTCAGTAATTGTTTGGTTTCGGTTTCCTCCTAATTGTATTTTATGTTTAACGTCCGAATTTAATGTCAGAATATTTCTCAATTCTGAACGCAAATTGCTTTCTGTAAGTATATCATATTTTAGTTTTAAAGTTCTGGTTTTGTCCTGTGTTACAATAACATCGTTATTGTCCAT
This sequence comes from Limnephilus marmoratus, assembly GCA_917880885.1. NCBI lineage: Eukaryota > Metazoa > Arthropoda > Insecta > Trichoptera > Limnephilidae > Limnephilus > Limnephilus marmoratus. Next base: position 64,517,822 of record OU862908.1, read on the forward strand.
TATTATTATTGTCCTGTGTGTGCTATAACAGCACTGTCTTTGTTAATTTTTGTTCTCTTGTCATTGTTTTTAAAAATACTGTAAATTATTTTTTTAATTATTTTGCCATTATTATAAGGAGCAGTGTAGGATTATTTTTAAATTTATTATAGTTAAGCGCACTTGAAGTGAAATGACCCAAAACTGCGCTTTATAAATGTAACATTATTATTATTATTAATTACTTCGATTTTGTTACTGGGAAGCCCAAATCGCATAGAGCGCGCCTAATTACGGAGGCAACTAAAATTCACAAAAATCCCATTAATATTAATAAAGACGATCAATGAAGCTAAGCTTAATAGTTCTTGGTATCTGGTAATTGACGGCTACTCTTAAAACTATGCCCAAAAAAACATTTTAAATTATTCTGTAATACCAGCTGTTAGAGCCTGTCAACACGGTGTCGCATCTACACAATGTAAACACACACTTTACCACAGTCGATAACAAATCTCCCCTGAAAACAGGCACTTTAACGCTATCCAAAATTTTGGTTTATGAATGAGATAGCGTATATAATACCCCAAAAACAAATCATGATAAGCCTTGCTGATTCTTAGTATGTCGAAATTCGAATTGATTCTGTTCAATAGCAAGATTTACCTACCCACACTTGATCGTTGGCAAGTTAGTCCTGCAGGTTGGGAGAGAAAATAGTCTATGTTATCAGTGACTAAGATAACACAGAGAGACTAACAATCGAATGGTTTCGAAACGTTATTTAAGGTGTGCTATGTTTAGTAAATATATCTGAATAACCAGGTCCTTTTGTTTGTTTTCCCTTCCCATATCCCACTCACAGACATCAGTGTTCCGTAGATTCCGACGCAAACAATTACAAATAGCATTGTAACCGACAATAAAAATATCAAATGATTCGAATTTACAATCCGATTTTTGTGAAAAATCACCTAACAGGGCAATATGGGCTTCATAATGATGATAGATTAATATATTCTTTCAACATTGGTTTGAAAAGATGTTTACAATGGTGGTTACACCTAGATAGATTTAACGTGTTCTTTTAACGTGTGGTTTGAAAATATAGTAAACTAAATAACATACTAAACACACTTTTTAACAAAAGTAATATTAGTTTTAAAAATCAATACGTTCACAACGTTCACACTTTCAATAATAAGTACAAATATTAAATTTTGTTTTTAACTTTATGAGTAAAATCTCAAATTATGATATTTATTTAAATGAAGACAATATTAGCGAAACTCGATCGAAAATGTGGAGACAGAAAAATCAGAAAAAGATATTAGGACCTCTGGGACTCGAACCCAGCAAAAAGAAAAAAAAAACGTATTTATGTTTTTATTATTTTCATTTTTTAAAAGAAAGACAAACATTCGCGGGTTACGAATAACCCAACAATGTTTGAAAATCTCCTACTACCCCGACAGAAAGCCGAAAAATGTTGTTTGTATTGTGATGGAGGACTTAGCCAGCCGAGAAATCGAACACGCGACGCCCGGGTGGGACGAGCGCTATGCCCACTCAACCACTGACCGGTCACACTATTCAGAAAAATGTTGTGAATAGTGTGACCGGTCAAAAAAAAATTTATTGTGAACCCCTCTGACGTGATTTTTCACAAAAACGGTTCTACACAATCATCCAAGTATTATTATTGTACAAAGATATGTAAAACTCGCAAATGTAAAATTTGAATTCTGGTCAACACATGTTTTGTCCCTTTAACGAAAGTAGCTAAATCTGACAGGAAATTTCACACTGATTTCAGATATGTGATTAGTTTTTTTCTATCACGTCAGGTTTTTATGGGTTTTAGGTTTTACTAAAATGTGTATTGATTCATATTTATTCGTGAGTTATCATTGATTTTTATTTATAATATGGCAACACTAGGCTCGAATGTAACAGCAGTGAGCTCTCTTTATCTGAGCACATGTTTTCTTGTTTGTTTATGTAAATTGTGGTAGAAAGCAAAGTAAAAATGCCTCGAAAGTATATATATTATATATATATATATATACTCACATAGTAAAATCTAAAGATATCTTACTTCCACCCTTATACATTAAATTGGGTTTGATGAAAAATTTTGTAAAAGGCTTGTCTAAGGATGGAAATGGCATGTTTTACTTAAAGCAAAAGTTTCCTAAGATCAGCGACGCAAAAATTAAAGAAGGAATATTCGTGGGACCACAAATAAGGGAGGTCTTGACTGATCCGAATTTTATAACAGTGTTGAGACCAGTCAAGCTAGTCGCTTGGTCAGCCTACAAGAATGTTGTCGAGATCTTTCTTGGAAGTCATAAAAGTGAAGACTACTCGTATGTCAGAAATGCTCATGGCCTATAAAAATATGGGATGTAACATGTCACTAAAAATACACTTCCTTCACTCTCATTTGAATTTTTTCTCCGAAAATATTGGAGATGTCAGAGACGAGCACGGCGAACGATTTCACCAGGACATTGCGGCTATGGAAAAGTGATACCAAGGAAAATGGAGTCCATCTATGCTAGCAGACTATTGCTGGACCCTGCAGAGAGACTCAAGATACTCACAAGCGCAAATCAGGAGCAAAAAAAATTAAATAGAATTACTTTTGAAATTTTGTTAAGTAAGTACTATGGAAGAATTATGTAAAAAACTTTGTTAAATAATGAAAAAACCTGACCTATAAATTTTTTTTTGTTTCATTTCGTGTTTATGGATACTAAATACATATAAAAAAATTAGCTATGCTTAAGGGACTGCACTTAAAAAAATAAATGTCGACCAGTAATTAAAGAAATATGAAACTTATTTCCGCTTTAATTTATTTTATCGTAACCGGTTTCAGACTCTTAAAGGCATCTTCAGACTGGTTACCAGTCTGAAGATGGCTTCTACTGGATCAGTCTGAAGATGGCTTTAACAGGCTGAAACCGGATACGGTAAAATAAACTAAAATGGAAATAATTTTCGTATATGTTTTATTATATTATTACCGCTTTTTGCACCCGGATTCACTCGCATAGTATTAGGGGGGTTCCCACAGTGCCTTCTCTTCCTTCCCTTTCCCCACTCCACCCCCCACCTCCTCCTCCCCTCCCCTACCCCTCCCCCCTCCCTCCTCCCCTCTCCCCCTCACCACCTCCCTTCTACCCCCTCCCCCTCCTCCCTCCCCCTCCCCCACTCTCCCACTTCCCATCTCTCCCTATGCCCCCCCCCTCTCCATACCCGTTACATTCATTTCTCAAACAGCTCGCGAGCCACCTATTGCAATTTTTTATACAAATTTCATAATGCTAGAGCTCTAAGCTATAGCCCATAATATGTTATTCTGATGTATGAGCTATATTATTGTAAAGTTTCATTAACATTCATTCAGTAGTTTTTGCGTGAAAGAGTAACAAACATACACACATCCATTCATCCATACATACGTATTCCACCACGAATTGTCGGTTTCAAAAACAGAAATAATAAAATTTGAGCGTAACATCCTATTTCTGTCAACAAGTTTATATTTGTTTTCGTTTGCGGTCAGAGGAATTTTCGTTTGTTGATTTAACTGCTTTTTTGCAAATACTCTCGTGATTTGCATCATTTTTGTAATGGTTTATTCCTTGGCAAATATTTTCAAAACCACACAGGCATTTCATATGTAGGCAACACGGTTTTAATTAAAAAATAACCATTAACCAAAAAAAAATATTTTTGGTCAAAAGAGAGAGAGTGTTTGTGTTTGAAATTACTTTAACGCAAATAAAAGTTCACTGCATTTTTGATAGGCTCGAATATTTTTAAACGATTTTTGCTTCTATATTTTTTTCCGTGTGGATTGCGCGCGAGGGTTTGAAACAAAGCTAAACTGCGGGAAGTTTCTCAAACAATTTATTTTTAGAAATAATATAAGCATACCGACGAATAAACAAATTGGGATGTATTTTTGATTATAATCTACATTGCGCGTCTTTTTTAAGTTGTGTCAAGCTTGCTTCAGTTCGATCATGCGAATCAGCTGTCATTTAATTTAAAAGCGATTCTGAAAACAAAAAAACTGGGAAATATTACACTAGAATTCATTTGACATTAAATTTGTTTCTTTATCATATTTTTCTAGCTTTAAGAAGTGAAATATTTCAGCAGTCGACGTGTTGAACAGATGAAATGACTTGACACATGAAATCAGAAAAAAAAAATTCACAGAACCAAAAATCATTACTTAATCGTAGGCTTGGACTTCGAAATATTATTTTTATCGCACATGGAGATTTTAAAGTTTAATAGCAAGTTGATTTTTTTAAAGTTAATACCGCGCAAGAGTCCCAAGCTCCCAATCACCTTGAGTCAGCACGGCTAAAGCCATTTCAAGTAGTGTTGCAACAAGAACTCTGCTTCCGCTTCCGCTTCTGCAGAAGTTCATCAAGTTTTTTCACTTCCGTTTCCGTTTCTGGTTCCGCAAACTTTATAACAGAACTCTAAACGAATAATGCAGCGAGGAGCAAGGGGGTGGGGGGCGCGTGGACGACTGTACAGGGGGCGGTACACAAACGTGTCGCAACGAGTTCATTTGTTTATATATTATTTTGATTCATTCTGCGCATCACGTGACGTTTAGCGTAAGCGCGTGAATCTTCTATTGTTTTTTTCTTATGTTTGTTGTTTGTTTTGTTTCAAAAACAAGTCCCATTTGGAACTATTTCGTTGAGATTAATGACTCAAGTGCTAGATGCAAACTCTGTGAAGAAGTGTATTCGCGAAAAGGTCAATTATTTAGTGGAGCTGGTTTAATATATGAAGAACACCGAAACAGACTCAAAGGGTGTAAAAGCAGCCAAATTACTTTTATTAAATATAATTTACCTTTGTTTAATTTCGAGTACTAAAAATACAAAATATAAATTTGATTAAACAAATCTTGAAAAATAAAATTGTGCTTTTTCTTCATAGTATTAACACTTCCGCTTCCGGTTCTGCTTCCGCTAAGATTTACTTTTTACGTCTGTTTCCGTTTCTGCTTCCGTTAAGACACTTCCGTTGCATCACTAATTTCAAGCAACGTTTCAATTCTGGACGGTGGTCTTAAACCAGGGCGATACTGGGAGTATTTTTCTCTCTGGAGTGTGCCGCAATTATACCTTATATTATTTTATAAATGATTATATTATGAAATAACACATTATCACTATCACACATTAATCAAATACAATTTACTTAGACACATCGCGATTCGAACCCGCGATCTCTGTCATACTAGTCGAGAGCCTTACCCCTCGACCACGGAGGCCGTTAGTCGAGAGTCTTCATTCGTCTACTTCGATCACTTATTACTCATACTTAACCGAGATAACATAATGTTTCTTGTAACTAACTACCAGATCAGCATCTACGCCAAGTCAGCGTTTGTTGGGTCTTAAAATTGATACTTCAAAAGATAAGCCGATAGAAGTGTGTTGAATCATAATATTTATATGAGCCAGGGATGTGGAAATACCCCGAATTCGTTGGGCATTTTTAATTAATGAATCTACTCGCGGACAAAACATATCAACAAAATGCCAATTAGCACTGGTCTAAATGTTCAACAAAGACTATCAGACCTTATAGAGCTATCGTCTGCTGCAAAGACGGCATTTTGGCTATTTTCCACACGTTAGAAATGGTGCACGATTTGATAATATTATTTTATGACGGACACCGATTAGATTATCAATTTGATCCGCAGAGAGTAAAATTCAATGAATCAAAATAACAATGGTTAGGCAGTTTGCTTTTCTTTCATGTTCCAAAAAATTAAAGTTTGTGTCCAAAAGGCCACTTCAACGACATCTATGGCCCAGTTTTCTTCATTCCATAGTTCACAATACAATGCATCTCCGGAAGCACATGGAGACCGCCAAACAACCACTTTGTGTGATATACATAGTTTTTAATTATAATCAAGATTAAAAAAACTAAAACTCATGATAGGCATGCCCTGATGCTCGAAGTAAGCTCAATTTTTTCTTACTTCTATTGAAGTTAATCAAATATTTTCAAATGTAGAAAATTTTTCTAAAACAGTTGATCAAATTCACCCAAGGATACGAGGGGTTTCGTGAAAAACAGTTTTCTTTCAAATATTTCGCACTTCTTGATATTGTCTATTCAGTGGAGTGCATATTTTGCTGAAATGGTTAGTGTCCCGTTGGTGCGTTTTGGATATTACTCAAGATCATGATCATTTTTTTGACTCTTCCGAATCATCGAATTTCCTCTACATATTCATAAATTACTCGAATTATCGAAATGACCGAATTCGGTTTACGCGCACTGCTTATCGAACTTCAACAATATTTCGCAATATCGCCTCTAGTTAAAACTGATAATGAATGGTGTAATCATTGTACTAGACGTTTGTACATAAACTAAATATAATAGGGAGCTGGCCACAATGACACGCCAATGGAGTTTCGTACGCCAGTGGATTTTGGAACGCCACTGGTCTTTTAAATGAATTTACTACTTTGACAAAAAATGCTTCTAGGTATAATGGCAAAACTGATTTTAGTACTGGATTAAAATAAATATTTTTCACTTTGGAGACTGTGGGAGACTGGGGTTTTTAGGTTACTGGGATACTGGGATAGGTAAACTGAATCTAAGACTGACTAAAACACTTTAAAAGAGGTTTGAACTTGGAGACTGTTGGTATCTTGAGTTGGTATCTTTCTTCTTCGCTGATAGTTTTGAACTGACTTCCTACCGGTTTGACTTCTATTTTTATAGGGCAAACTCAGGTCGGACTTTTGGGGGACAGAACCTCCTTAATTTTTCTAAGGTACTTGTTTTAGGTAATTTCCCTGGTCGCTACGATTGGAAGTCAGCTGTGTTAAAATTATGTGTGATAGTTTTTGCCATGATCTTACCAACTTAGGATACCAAAGTCTCACATCATTTTTATTGTGTTTACAAGAAAAGGTACAAGTATACATATGTGATATAAGGTACAATTTTAAACAGTAAATATTTTTCTTAAAGTGCAACAATCACTGATAGACGTCAGTTTTTGGGTTGTTTTTGTAGCATATACTCATTTTTAGGTGATGATGTTTATTTCTTGATCCAAATTATTCCCAATTTCTCGAAATTGAGCTCCAAATTTTTCGGAACATGAATTCGCTGTCGTAAATATTCACGATTCAGATTTTTCCTTTGTTCAGAATTGACCAATAGTGGCTCGGCTGGTCGCATGGTGGGGGTGACGTAAATAGACAGCCAATTCCTTGGCGTTGATCATTGCTGTCTAGACTCCCTTGTGGAAGTATTAGGTAGTTATTTAGATGTGTTTTCCAGTCCAATGAGGCTGCCGCACGTCTTCATTATCAATTTCATTAATGTTTTCAATTGATTAGTTAGTTAAAGGACATAATTGCGTTGTAGACAAATCATTTGGAAGGGGCATCACATGCACATTGTTCCGCTAGCCAATAGCAGCACACAGATTGTCGTGCTCGCGGCACGGTACTCTGTGACAGCGTAAATTCCAATCTTGAATTTCCAGGGTTGTCATATGCTTTCGCGCACTCGTTCAATGCACACGTATTCCTATGACACGTTCGATATACTCCCCTCAGTGCAGTCTCGACTGTGCTCAGCTACTTCGTCGGGCGTGTCCTTTTCCGATGTCTGAGTTTTGAATCGGGTGTCTTCGCAGAGGGTACAGTTTCATCAGTTGCTGGCGTGGCAGGCAGAATGACGGCGATTTTGACTGCCGGCCTTACGTATATCCCAGTACTGGTTTGGATCCGGGCAGTTCTGACTTGTCCATCAGCTGCAGGTATTGCTTCGATGATACGGCCACGTGGCCAACTGTTTCGAGGCAGTGCTGGGTCCATGATGATCACTAGGTCATCCTTCTTAATTGGTGTAGTTGGATGGTGCCATTTTTGCCGGACAGCCATGGTAGGTAGGTATTCCCGCAGCCATCGCCTCCAGAAGGTGTCTGCAAGTTGTTGTCCGATGCGCCACTGGCGGCGTAGGCATGTTTCCTCTTCTTTTTTGTCGTAGAAGGATAATTGGGGGCGCTTCCCGGCTGACCCTAGCAAAAAGTGGTTGGGTGTTAAAGGTTCTTCATCACGTGGGTCAACTGAAATGTGGGTGAGTGGACGATTATTTACCACAAACTCAGCTTCTGCAAGTGCGGTGCGTAGCGTTTCTTCTTTTGGTGCTCTTTCCTTTATTGTAGCGCTTAGGGCTTTCTTTACTGATCGTACTAATCTTTCCCAAGCTCCCCCCATGTGCGGACTTAGTGGTGGTATGAAGTGCCACTCGATGCCCTGGGTAGCTATTGCGTCAATCATTCTGGCGTCTTGACTTATTGACAGCAAGGCGTCCCTCATCTCGGTGTCAGCTCCGTGAAAGTTTGTCCCGTTATCCGAGTATATGGCTGCTGGTTGTCCTCTGCGGGCGGTCATTCTTTGTAGGGCCATGATGGCCGAGTCAGCAGTCAGTGAAGCGGCTAGTTCTAGGTGAATGGCGCGTGTCGAGAGGCAGGTGAAGATGGCTCCATATCGTTTTTCTCGATGCCTACCGACCGTGATAGCCATAGGGCCGAAATAATCAAGCCCGCAGTGTGTGAATGGGCGGACGTGATGCATCAGGCGGGGTGGTGGTAATGCGCCCATCAGAGGTGGAGTCGGTTTGCTGCGTCGTATGAAGCAAGTGGGGCAGGCGTGCGTTATCTTCCTGCTTGTTGTGCGTAGTCGTATTATGAAGAAATGATTGCGTATTTCTGCTACTGTTTTCTCAGTACTAGGATGATCCGCCTTTTTGTGGTAGTGACTGATCAGAAGTCGAGTGTAGGGTTCGTCGCCGTCCAGTATTATGGGAGTTCGGGCCACAATCTTTGTTCTTTCCAAGGCTTGTAGTCGGGTCCCCATTCGTAGTAGGTCATCTGGTCCAAAGAAGGGGTTCAGGGAGTTGAGGCGGCTGCCAGCAGGCAGTTTTTTACCTTGTCGGATGATGTGTAGATCAGTTGTAAAAGCGTTTTCCTGGGACCTTTTGATCCATCTGTGTTCTGCTGCTTTTATCTCCTCGGCTAGTAGTGGGCCTTCTACTGGTTTATTGGGCCCCATCTTGCATCGTCTGATAAATCGGAGGATCCAAGCTGTGGAGCGAATCAGCCGATGCCATGAGGAGAACCGCTCTACTGATGGGAGTGCTTCGCCCCTGGTGGACACAAGGCCAACGTAGTGAGGTTTGACTTCTAGTGTCAGGTCGTCAGGCCTGTGGGCGGGTGCCCGTTCTTTTGGCCACGCACCCTCCGGGGAAGTGAGAAAGGCTGGGCCAGTAAACCATCTTCATTCTGGTGTTAAGTCTGGCACCTCTAAGTCTCGCGTTCCTATGTCAGCGGGATTGAGTTTTGTGGGTACCCATTTCCAGTCGGGTATGTTGGTTAGTTCGTCTATTTCGCCCAATCGGTTTGCCACAAAGGTTGAGTAGGAGCGTGGGTCGGTGCGTAACCAGCATAGTACAGTTGTGGAGTCTGTCCAGAAGCAGGTGCGGGATATCAGGGCTTTGCTTTCTTTTTGGATCGTCTGGGCTAGTCTCGCTGCTATGAGGGCGGCTTGAAGCTCGAGGCGTGGAATAGAGAGAGGCTTCAGTGGCGCTACCTTGCATTTACTTGCAAGGAATGTTACTCGTAAGGATCTATCTATTTTTTCGGTGAAGTAGGCCATGGCACAGCAAGCTTGCTCCGATGCATCGCAGAAAAGGTGTAGTGTTACGTTGTTTAGTTTGTTGTAGAGGCAACGTCTCGGGATTGAGATGCTGTTCGTGTGCAACAGGTTTAGCCAGTCTGTCCATCTCTGGGCATGTTCAGGGGCAATGGGTTCATCCCAGCCGACGCTTGAGCGCCACACTGCTTGCAGTAGTATCTTGGATCTGATGGTAAGGCAGGCAACGAAGCCGACTGGGTCGAAGATCTTCATTACTATGGATAATAGTTGCCGCTTGGTAGGTTGTGTGGCCGTGTCGTGGGAGATTGCCTCACGAAATGAGTACAGGAAGCGGTCTGTGGTGGGGTCCCAGATTAAACCAAGCACTCGCTCTGTTTCCGGACCTCCGCTGCTGATTTGTATCGTGGAGCTGGCACGGTCTTCTATAGGTACACTAGCTAGGGCCGCCGGGCTGTTGGACGCCCAATTTGTCAAGTGGAACCCTCCTTTCGCGAGCAGGGCACTTACACTTTGGGCGAGTGCAGCAGCTTCATTGGGTGTGTCTGCTGCATCTAGGTAATCGTCCATGTAGAACTTGGTGCGTACGGCTTTTGCGGCGGCCGGGTACTCGTGCTCGTATGTTTCAGCCACTTTATTTCGGACGAATTGGGCACTGCTTGGGGAACAGGTGGCTCCGAACATCATCGATGACATTTGATAGGTGTCTGGTTCGTGATGGGGTGATGTCCTCCACAGGAATAGCTGGGACGACTGATCTTCTCGCCTTATTTTTATTTGCAGGAACATTTCTTTGATGTCTGCAGCAATAGCGATGTTTCCTTCCCGGAAGCGTATTATATTCCCCAGGAGGGAGGACAGCAGATCAGGACCAGTAAGCAGCTGGTCGTTGAGGGAGGTTCCTCGGCATCGGCTTGCGGCATCGAACACCACTCTGATTTTTCCTGGCTTATTTGGGTTGATTACTGCAAAGTGGGGCAGGTACCATTTGCGAGGTGTGGTGGTGGAAGCTTCATGGCTTGATAACTTCTTGGCGTAGCCTTTGTTGATAAGTTGATTTATTTTGTCATTGTAGGCCACTGCTAGATTTTTGTCTTTTTCTAGCTTTTTCTCCAGGGACAGAAGTCGTTTCAGCGCACACTGCCGATTATCAGGTAGCGTGGCTTCTGGATTGCGCCATAGTAGACCGGTTTCCCACCTTCCTACAGGAAGAGGACGGGTAGTTACATTCATAAGTGCAATTGCCTGTTGTTCGCTTGCATTGACTCTGGTGGCTGATGTTACTCCGAGGGAGTCGATGGCGAAGTTGGTTTTTACTAGCTCCCTCAACTGTATGTCTGCGGCCGTTTCTGGTTGTAGTGCCAAAGTGGTGGTCGTGTTATTATCTCTGGGGTTGACTCCCCCATGAGCGATCCATCCTAGTGCGGTGCGTGATGCTATTCGCGTAGTATCATTGCATTCACGAACTTCCCTTGACACGATCAGGTGAGCGTTATCTTGGCCTATTAGCAGCTTCGGGACAACCGACCTTCCTTGGATCTGTTGCTCCGGCAGGTTGAGGTTGCTTATTGTGCTGGCAGATATGTGGAATGTATTACTGTTGCCTGCACCTCGTATTCTTAGTCTCACTCGTTGGGAGAGATTGTCGGAGGTGCACATTCCTTTCGCGCCGTGGATTTGCAGTCCGTGAACTGGGCCGTTTGCTCCGACTTGTATTGCGGTGTCAGTGTCGACAAGTGTTACTGTGGATCCTTCATCCAGGAGAGCGAACACTGACACTTCTTCTTTGTTTGGAGCGCTTAATATGACTGGCGCAATTTTTAATAGTACTCTCTGTCCGGAGTCCTGGCGTCACAAGTTGACATTTTCCACGGCGCTTTTTCGTACGAACTCGGGATTATGTAGCAGGGGGTGGTGTGGGGATCTGCAATCCCCTACTTTGCACCATTGGTTTATTTTGCAGCTTCGTGAGTGGTGTTTTTCTAAGCACTTGCGGCATAATCTTCCCATGCGTACAGTTTCCCATCGAAGTTCAACATCTTTGGCTGCGAATTCTTTGCATTCGCGGGTTTTATGATTGCCGCCACATTGGGCGCAGCTTTCATCAGCTGTTTTTCTTTTTCGGCTCGGTCCAGGGTAAGTATGTTCCTCGTTTACTTTGCGTTTTATGCGGGCGATCTTTTCTTTTGGGCCATCCCTGATTTCTTCTTGATGTCCGGCATGTATTTGCTCATGGCTCGGTAGAAGTCGCATGCGTTCACTCTCTTCTTCCTCCTGGTACCCGGCATGTATTTGTTCACGGCGTGGTCGAGATCGTATGTGGTCCACCATCCCACTGTTTGGAATTGCGTTTGAAACCTCTTTCAGAAAGGCAGCGAGCTGGGTTATGGTAGCCGGAGAGTGTTGTTTGCGGATCTCGATTAGCCATGCCAGCCGCAGGGAACTCGGCATTTTGTCAGTGACGTCATTCAGTAATGCAGGATTGGTGAGATAACCTTCGGTTTTCAGGATCCGGAGAGATGCCACCAGGTTTTGTACCGTCCCGGAGAAATCTGCCAGGTCCTCGAGTGATACCTCGGTCGTGAGGTAAGGTAGTTTTTTAACCTTGTCTAGCATAAATTTTGCTATGGAGTTAGCGCTGCCGTATCGCTGCTCGAGGACGCTGATGATCTCTGGGACTTGCGCAGGATCCATTAGTAGGGGACCCACAGTATCTCGTGCCTTGCCTTTGAGGGCGCGCTGCAGCCGAATGAGATTTTCGCTCGGAGTCATTTGGCAGGTGGCGGTGGATTGAGCGTACTGTGCCTTCCAGGTGGGCCACTCGAGGGGATCTCCGGAGAAGGTAGGCAAATCTTTTGCTGTGGATTGCCTGGCGATGAGGGCAGCCATTCTTGAATCATCTTCTAATGTGCGGGGGCTATCTTGCGTTCTGGAAGAGCGGAGCGCCTCCGCCATCACCGAGGCGATCTGGGCCAGTGGGTCGTTGCCATGCTGCAACCATTCTCGGGTGTGCCGTGCTGTCTGATCGGCTGTGTGCGGTGGTGTAAATAATGGGGAATCCGGCTCGAAGGACCAAATGTACTAGACGTTTGTACATAAACTAAATATAATAGGGAGCTGGCCACAATGACACGCCAATGGAGTTTCGTACGCCAGTGGATTTTGGAACGCCACTGGTCTTTTAAATGAATTTACTACTTTGACAAAAAATGCTTCTAGGTATAATGGCAAAACTGATTTTAGTACTGGATTAAAATAAATATTTTTCACTTTGGAGACTGTGGGAGACTGGGGTTTTTAGGTTACTGGGATACTGGGATAGGTAAACTGAATCTAAGACTGACTAAAACACTTTAAAAGAGGTTTGAACTTGGAGACTGTTGGTATCTTGAGTTGGTATCTTTCTTCTTGGCTGATAGTTTTGAACTGACTTCCTACCGGTTTGACTTCTATTTTTATAGGGCAAACTCAGGTCGGACTTTTGGGGGACAGAACCTCCTTAATTTTTTTAAGGTACTTGTTTTAGGTAATTTCCCTGGTCGCTACGATTGGAAGTCAGCTGTGTTAAAATTATGTGTGATAGTTTTTGCCATGATCTTACCAACTTAGGATACCAAAGTCTCACATCATTTTTATTGTGTTTACAAGAAAAGGTACAAGTATACATATGTGACATAAGGTACAATTTTAAACAGTAAATATTTTTCTTAAAGTGCAACAATCACTGATAGACGTCAGTTTTTGGGTTGTTTTTGTAGCATATACTCATTTTTAGGTGATGATGTTTATTTCTTGATCCAAATTATTCCCAATTTCTCGAAATTGAGCTCCAAATTTTTCGGAACATGAATTCGCTGTCGTAAATATTCACGATTCAGATTTTTCCTTTGTTCAGAATTGACCAATAGTGGCTCGGCTGGTCGCATGGTGGGGGTGACGTAAATAGACAGCCAATTCCTTGGCGTTGATCATTGCTGTCTAGACTCCCTTGTGGAAGTATTAGGTAGTTATTTAGATGTGTTTTCCAGTCCAATGAGGCTGCCGCACGTCTTCATTATCAATTTCATTAATGTTTTCAATTGATTAGTTAGTTAAAGGACATAATTGCGTTGTAGACAAATCATTTGGAAGGGGCATCACATGCACATTGTTCCGCTAGCCAATAGCAGCACACAGATTGTCGTGCTCGCGGCACGGTACTCTGTGACAGCGTAAATTCCAATCTTGAATTTCCAGGGTTGTCATATGCTTTCGCGCACTCGTTCAATGCACACGTATTCCTATGACACGTTCGATATAATCATATTATTAACGCATTAGGGAACTAATTTGATATTTTCAATTTTTTACAATATAATTTGATATCAAGCCAGAGAAGTCTTCGCCAAGACCAGCTGAAGTGCCCGGTGTTACCCGGGCTTTACATAGAGTTTTTCCAAATCAGACTTAGATAGTGATTTTACTCTTGTTTTAAAGGTCAAGTGTGCAAATTTCCTTCACTCTCGGAATAAAACTATAGATTTGTGTAATAATCAAATCTACACCACCCGCCAAAGTCAGTCTGTTTCATATTAATTATAGACAGATAAGACAAACCCGCGAGGAAACTCTGTTTTAATTTATTTTTACAGACATGCTCTCTGCAGGTTTCGTTAATAAAATTATTAAATACGGTAATTATTACGAGAGTAAAAAATAATGTTAAAAAATTTACATATTATCGTCGTTTAAGAGCGACAAGTGTCTAACTAAAACAAATGGAAATCATTTTTAACTTTTTTTTAGTTTTTAAACTTATATTATATTTTTTTATATTTATATTTAAATTTTTTTTTAATTCTTCGATTTAAGCACCCGCTAAACTGCCAAAGCAGTTTGTCAGCAGGTCAATTTTACAATATTAATGTAACTCAAAAGCACAATTATAACAAGATACCGCAATATGAAAATAGAAACAGAAGAATAACTTTTAACTAAATTTAATAATGATATTATTAAGGTCCACAAGTTTTTAGTTATTCATTATTGTGACAGCTATTTCAGCTTACAATGCAATTTTCAAACTGCGCCCGCGATTACAAATACTTACTTAGTAATAACCTCATCAAATAGAGTTCCGCGAATTAAACAAAAAAAAACAATTTATAAGGAAGTTTAATGCATATTTTAATTTCTCTCTCAATATGATTATTGAGATCCTTCACAAGGCATCGCATAAGATGACATAGGGCCTGTTGGAAATTATTTTCCTCTGGGCCTCCTGTTCTCCCAACTAAAATAAAAAATAAATCCTATATCTGTGCCTGAAAATAAAAGCGCGAAAAACGATTTAATTAATTCCCATGTGCAAATTTTCAGATCAATGCAAAAGGTTTAATCATTTGCGAGAAATTCTCTGGTTTTCCATCCAAAAATCAAATTTTATTTGGCATTTCTGAAAATATAGCCCACTTTGTAAATCAAAATATGTAGGCTTAATCAAATCGATTTATGCGTATTTTACCCTGGAAAGATAGTCTGCATAAAATTAACGCATGCGTGCTAGAGTTATTGTTCTCTCGTTCTAATTAGTGCGAATCCGTCGCTGTGCTTTTCAGACATCTCACTCGCTGCTTGGACCTTCCGTAGGGCGCGCGCGTCGCTGAGGTAGGTGTCATCTGCTTTGAGATATAACGACTGCATGAGTCAAAGCATAATATTGATACGTTCCAAAGCTGTCCCCGATTGATTTTTATATAACTAAGTATATGTTATTATTAAATATAATATATCTTACTTATTTAGTACATTAGTCAAAATGGCTGATTATAAATCAATTACCAAAATAAAATATTACAGCTAGTTAAAGCTCATGTGTCAATTTTACGTATGATTATCTTTATCGTACATCAAAATGTGATTAGATATCTTTCTAGAAATTATTTTTCTGAAAATTTGGTCCAAAAACGAAGACGTTTAAAGGTTTTTTTAAATATTGTTTTAATTTTTGGAATTCTCTGATTCATTTTCATTTCTGTTATATTGTAAGTTTCGTCTGGATTTATACCATTTTTAAGGCGCGTAGAAGTAAACCTTCCACTTTCACAAAAAAAATTATTTTGCACAAAAAAAGTTTTCACCGTTGTTTCGTAAGTTATTAAAAAATATTTGGATCTGATTTTACATACTTCCATTCTATTCTTAATTACGAATTTCAGAATATTAGCCATTGACCATACTATTGCAGTAATTAAAATGAACAATGATTGGCAGTTTTGTAGCTCTTCGAAATACACCTTGGCGATTTTGAATCTAACTAAAATTCAAAGTGCATCAATTCAATTATTATCAACGATAACACAAATTGCTCTGTTACTACTTTCATACCACCTTAAGTACTTATTTTTACTCATAATACACTTACAGTTATTGCACTCCCCTGTACAACTTAACATGCAAATTAAACTTCATACCTACTTACTTACATATATTTGAAATTCTGTTTATTACGTTGTGTAATAGGTTTCACTTGTTATCAGACTCAACGACTTACTTAATGGATATACATATGTAAAAGTCTTCAAGACGTTAATAAATTGTTTTTGTGTTTAATTCGTAGAACTCCGTTTCAAATTTTAGAAATGTAATTAAAATTAAACTTGATAATGTTATTATCGAGTTCTGCAAGTATTTTAGAATGTATTTTAGTTACAGCTGTTTCGACGTGTAAGGTCATCTTCAAACTGTGGTGAAGCCACTTACGGACGACGTATTTATAATATTTTAAATGTCAATTTTTGAAGGTGTCTAAATTGATTTATTAACGGTTAATCTAATTTGCAGAAACACTAATTGAGAGAGTGATGATGTGGGATTCAGAATCTTTCACTTTGGTTTCCCTTGCACCAAGTGTAAGAGTTTTCTTAATTGATTTAGTATGACGTTATTGCTATAACTCATTTAAGTGAATTATATTGTTTAGGTTTGGTAAACATTCTAAAATACTTGCAGAACTTGATAATAACACTATCAAATTTAATTTTAATTAAATTTCTAAAAAAATAAAAAAATAAAATATTTAAAATAAATAAAAATTAAATAAAAATTTTACATAGCTTCATAATCAATTTAAATCTCAAAAATAATTTTATTACAAAGTGGCAGGTTTTCTTCCACAAGTTTGTAAAAAAACGGACTGGACCGTGACTTTGTTCATCTTAACCGCCAGTTTCCCCATTTCAGTTCTCTCTCTGCGTTTATTAAAAACATTCTTCAAGCTTCGGAATCATGTGCGTTACGTTTCTTTAGAAGGTTTTCAAAGTCATTCCCGGAGATTCATAAACGAGCTTACCACTGTCTAGCAAGCTTAAATTTAAAGCTGTGGGCAGATAAAGCTCCCATTATGAAGGTTACGAGTTCAACAACCATAATGTTTTTACATTAATAGCTTTAGACTGTTTATTATTATATACAACATTGGCGGCCTACACTAAATACCGTGAACGTGCGATTATATGACGGGATGTTATTTATAAATACATTTTAATGATGTATCAGTTACATGGGCTATTTTCATAGTGCATTTAAGATTTATGTGGTGTATCATAAAAGCTTCCGCCTTGTAGACACAGATGGCGGTGATATCATCTATCGGTACATTCCGCTAGATGGCAGATAGCGTAGTGCTTAAGTTAAATTACATTGTAATATTTCATAACTCACCGTTTATATACAGAAATATAGGATAGGGGTGGCCTACAGGGAATTTATTAGAATATAGGTATGGGTTTTCTTACAGTTCTTAAGAGCGGTTAACCAGCCAGCGGACGAAAATCCACACTTCGTCGAAAGTTGTTCTTCCGATCGTGCAGGGCGGTTACAATGAGAAAGATTAATTATTCTCCGTACCAGCTTTTTTAAATTATAACTCAATATCGAATTTATTTCAATCCAAATTAGCTTTAATTTATACCTTCATCCAAAAATGCTGAAAGGCGTGATGATAAAACTATTAAAATAGTGTACTTTTTGTAGTTATTTTTTTATTATAAGTATTTATCATTTTTCAATAATGTCTAAATTTAATAAGAATGTTAAAAAAAATCTGAAATATATTAGTTTGTAAGTGCGCAAATAAATACACAAATGGACCAATTTTCGTCAAGAAACACATGCACGTACATATTTTTTAATGATTTTATTGAAACTAAAATTAAAATTCTAATACATTACTTTGCTAGATAATGTATTGATTTATTTTACTGCATGATTACATTATTTAAAATGGGTGTGGTATAATACAAAAACTTTTTTGAAAATTTAACAAATCTGCCAACGACCTATGGAATAACCTTATTATACTAAAAATTAAAAAAAAATCTAAAAATTTATTACATTCCAATGCTAGATAATAGAACAATCTTTCGAAATCCATTTATAATTTTTTATGGAAAAGAGTCAATACGTCTAAAAACTTTTTTGAAAATGACGTATTTCCGGCTTTCTCTGGTAATGCCCTCTTAACTAAGTGGTATTTGGCTGTCAAATTATTTTGGTTTTTTCCTGTAGGCTTGGTTATCTCGGATTTGCAGCCTTCCTTCAATATTGTTTGGGAAAAATCTTACAAATAATATGCATCATTAATTACATATTTGGTATAGGTCATTAATAATGCACGTTACTTGTAAGCTTTTCCCCGAAAATATTGAAGTAAGGCTACAAACCCGAGGTAATTACGCCTACTGGAAAAAATCTAAATAATTGGAAATTCGACGGCCAAAGACAACTTAGTAACAATTATAAGAAAACCCATATATTCGAATAAAATCCTTGTAGACCAACCCTCTCCCCCTCCCCCATATTTCTGTATATAAACCGTGAGTTATGAATAATTTGTACCACTGAAAATGGCTTTAGCACGCTGAAACCTGTTACGGTCAATAAATTAAAGTGGAAATAAGTTTAATATTCGTTTTATTATAATACAATTAAAAGATTGTGTCACTCATTAGGAATCCGTTAAGTGCTCGCAACAATCAATAAATCAACGGGTGCTGATAATGTAAAATATTCAACCCTTCTACGAGGCCTCATCGGAAAATTAAAGGGGTGCGTAATTTTATTTTTATATATTAATTTGCGAGGCGGGTGTGGGTACCACCACACCGGGAACCAATTTATTGGTTAACCAACACCTGTGCCATAGGTCACCCCAAGTGGTTGCTACGTTTGGTGATTTGGAAGGGGTGCCTAGGTTTACGGGGTTTTTCGGCGGATGCGTCTGCCGACCAACTGCGTGGTAGGCCAGATCGAGAAAGGCTGGTTAAGGGAGACTTTTCGGCCTCTCCAGCAGGACTCTCTAGAAACATCGTCATACACCTCATTCATTCATACTTCCGTCACACCTGGACCCCCAGATTCCTGCCAACATACCATTTTTTTCCCAGAACTTTCTCTCCTACCTTTCCTAGAAATACCCTCCTCACAGCATCCCCAATGATGACACAGGCCCTGAGGAGAATTATTTTCTTCAGAACCTACTCTTTGAGGTTATATGGATAGTGTATATACATACTTATATAAATAAAAACGTGATGTACGTATTTTCGTATATATTACACGAGTAAATCACGTTTTATTCGTAAGCAGATTATGGGTAGAGTAACTCGTGAAGCTCGTCAAAATGACTAACAATAATGCAAATCTATCTGTCTTTCTCTAATACTCCTACCGATGGTAAAACCGTCACGTGCCACTAGACTAGTGCATGTTTTTAGTCGACAAATTCTTTTTTAGATGCTTGTCATTTTATCGAAATATTATTATTACATAGTATAAAATGAAGTCGCTCAAAACGTATGTGCGCATACATCTTTTAAACTACGCAACGGATTTTCATGCGGTTTTCACCAATAGATAGAGTGATTCAAGATGAAGGTTTATACGTATAATACATGCTTTTTATAGTAGAGAAAAGCCAAGAAATTCAAATATTCAATTCAGGCAGCGGACAGCTGGCAAGCGGGTGGTGTGGATTTTATAAAGGTTGGGTAATGGCGTTGTGTTTCGTTAGCCACAGCAACGTGTGGCCAGGTCTGCTAGTTGGTTATATTTGTATGTTTGTGCTTTGTCTTAGTATTTATTTTTAGTTTACTTTTTTCTAGTTATTACAAAAAAGGGCAAAGCATATCGTTTAAATGATGATGGTGATTTAATACCAACGAAAATGTTTTTTCAGTGAAACGGAGGATTTTTTAAAGATTAGTAAAGTAATTTCCAGGTTCAGATATCGAAGAAAAACAAGCACTAGCCTCAAGCTAATATTCGCGGCTAAAAGCAGGACGCATGGGCAACTGAAAAATATATATAATAATCCTATCATACTAATATCATAAATGCAAAAGTTTGTATGGATGTATGTTTGTTGCTCTTTAACACAAAAACTACTAAATGGACTTTGAAAATTATTTCACTAATAGAAAGCTACGTTATTTGCGAGTAATATAGGCCATATAATGCCTGAAAATACCTAAAATATCCAATAAGTACGGAAGCCGAACGCTGGAGTACTGTGTACCAGTGATTTTTAATAAGCTCAAAAATAACTTTGCTTTAGAGGTAAATGAGAATATAAGCTTGAAAACTGTAAAAATGTGGATTATCAATGAAAAAACTATGTACCTATCTGTAAAAAAAAAAAACAAAAAAAAAAGATTGGTGATATTATGGCAGTTAATTTTTTTAATTATTTTTAAATATTTGTACCTTTTTCATACCAAATCTCCTATCTTATTAAATTCTTCGGGAAGATTATTAAAATATTTTATCCCAGTAATATATTATAAACAAAGAAAAAAATTAAAGATTGGGAATGTTATGGCAGTTAAATTTTTAAAATTTTTAAAAAAATATTTGTACCATTTTCTTAAATGAACACCAAATCTGCGAATTTATTAAATTCTTCGGGAAGATTATTATAACATTGTATCCCATTGTATCGGTTGTTATGTTATTGTGTTGGTTGTTATGTTATTGTATTATCCCATTGGTTGTTATATTATTCAAATTAATAGATAACTTTGTATTAACCACTTAATTATTTACAAAAACCGACATGTTTCGTCAGCAAAGCTGATTTCTTAAAAAAAAACATGTTTTTTTTTCTTTGACGAAACATGTCGGTTTTTGTAAATAATTAAGTGGTTAATACAAAGTTATCTATTAATTTGAATTTAAAATGTTACCATAAAATAATTTTGCACTATTAGAAGAAGTGATTGTTATATTATTCTTTTTTTAATACATTTTCTTTAATTAGTTGTAATATTAAATCTTTTTACAGAGGTCTTCAATTTCCTTTACATTTTTGAAATAACACATATTATTTTTTTTTACTTCTAATATTAACAAGTGTATATTGAGGTAGAACCTGCAGACAAGCAGCCATGTGGCAGTTTCGCAGGACTACCGATAAATTATTTAAAAAATATATTTATGTACACTATGCTTTTGTTGGAACAATAAAAAAAAATAAAATAAAAAAATACCTACAGGGTGTCCGGGGGTAAAGCGTATTAACTTCGGGAGGTGATTCTACATGATGGTAGGAGTAAAAAAGATTTATATTATTATCTCTTTCCGAAATCCCAACATTTTTTTCCCATACAAAAAGACGTACCTTCTAAAAATCTTTAATGTGGGGTACGATCTTACTTGCTGAGAGCCTGTCGGGCGCCCGACACGATTGTGATTGGCCCGTATCGTAACGGCGGAAATAATAAATCTGGCCGCACACGCCGGACTAATTTTATCTTTTTACCTCAAAACTACCCCTAAAAGATGGAATTTCGAAAAAAGTTATGGCTAAAGTTCGGTGTTTGGGAGAAATTCCTAAAAAATAAAACTAGTTATTTTTATACTAATTTGGGGTCGGGGAATCCGAATCTGAAAGAATTATGCGGCGGCAAGCAATATTAACTGAATTACACGACTTTAAAAAATTTTATACACATACAGGAAAATAGCCATTTTGGAAGTATTCTGATTCCTAGAAAATCAAACTAGTTATTTTTATACTAACTATGGGCCGGGAAATCCGAATCTGAAAGAATTAGGCGGCGGCAAGCAATATTAACTGAATTACAAGACTTTGAAATTTTCTATACACACACACATGAAAATATTCATTTCGGAAACATTTTAACACACGCAGTACGAAAATCATAGATGTTTTTACCACACAAAATTAAGTGTTGCCATTAAGCAGTAATATCAATAACGTAAAATAACATGTTTATATTTTAAGTACTTATTTTTTATAAATTTTACTCACTTTTGTATCACAAACCATGTTACATAAACCCAGCGTAGCTGCTAAACTACTTGAAAACAGGGATGTTTTTTTGCCGTGACGCGAGCAGGCGGTATAAAGGGGGCACAAACCATGTTACACAAACCTAGCGTTAGGTTAGGTTAGGTTAGGGACGCGATCAGGCGGTATAAAGGGGCACAAACCATGTTACACAAACCTAGCGTTAGGTTAGGTTAGGTTACGTATTTTTAAGACTACGAATTTTCATACTTTTGGTTTAAGAATACGGCCGTTGAGATAGTCGTAATTCATCAGGTTAATGTGAGGAATTATCGTGTCGGAAAGTTTTACTTTATTGATATAGGGATAAATATTTTTGAGAGCTGGTAACACTGCCGGCACATGTTTTTCTACATTTCTTGTTTTTCTATGATTTTCGTACTGCGTGTGTCAAAATGTTTCCGAAATGAATATTTTCATGTTTGTGTGTATAGAAAATTTTAAAGTCTTGTAATTCAGTTAATATTGCTTGCCGCCGCCTGATTCTTTCAGATTCGGATTTCCCGGCCCATAGTTAGTATAAAAATAACTAGTTTGATTTTCTAGGAATCAGAATACTTCCAAATGGCTATTTTCCTGTATGTGTATAAAAATTTTTAAAGTCGTGTAATTCAGTTAATATTGCTTGCCGCCGCATAATTCTTTCAGATTCGGATTCCCCGATCCCAAATTAGTATAAATATAACTAGTTTTATTTTTTAGGAATTTCTCCCAAACACCGAATTTTTTCCAAAGTTATTTATCTTTTTAAACGACTTCAAAAAGGAGGAGGTTCTCAATTCGACTGTATTTTTTTTTTTTTTTTTTTTGTTTGTTACCTCAGAACTTTCGACTGGGTGAACCGATATTGATGATTCTTTTTTTATTTGAAAGCTGGTGCTTCCCATGTGGTCCCATTTTAATTTGGTCTAATTCTGACAATGGCATCCACGAGAAAACCATATAAGTCTTAAATTTGCATGAAGTATGTGCGCGACAAATGGACGAATAACTCAATATCACGCCAACCGATTTCAATGATTCTTTTTTTATTGGAAAGGATGTACTTCAAGGATAGTTTGATAAGAGTTTGGTTAGGTTCTGATTATTTGATCCATGACAAAGTAACGGAAATCTTCAATTCTTAGGAGCAAATTAACGAAACTCGGCCGAATCTCTTAATTTGACCCTAACGTCGTTATGGTCAAATTATGTCTGTCTCATATGAGCAGCACGTTTAGTAGGTCTACCTTTATTCAGACAAATTAGTGTACTTCAGATTCACTAAAAATAAAAAAAAATAAACAAAAATTTTAACAAAACAAAAAAACGACTTCAAAAAATGCACTAAAAAGTAAAAAAATAATTTTGTATTCTTCTACAACTTCATAATCAACTCACTTTTTCTACTCATCAATATGTAGGTACGATTGTTATTTTTGGAGTCGGTGTCAGCAAAGGTACCCGGCCGGCGTGTTCACTTGACAGCTCCCCTCCCGCCCCGGCCCTGCTCTTGCCTCGTCAAGTCGCTCGACACAAGCACATCTCACCTATAACCTATAACTATGTATGTAGTTACAAACCTACGTTGACTGACACCGATTCCAAAAATGACAATCGTACCTACATGTTGATGAGTAGAAAAAGTGAGTTGATTATGAAATTGTAGAAGAATACAAAATTATTTTTTTACTTTTTAGTGCATTTTTTGAAGTCGTTTTTTTGTTTTGTTAAAATTTTTGTTTATTTACTTGTACTATCATGTAGAATCACCTCCCGAAGTAAATGCACTTTACCCCCGGACACCCTGTATATCGGTAAGTTCTGGATTTATGAATAATCTCTGGCGTTATGAAATTATTTATCGTACGTTTTCTGTCCCTAACAAAATCGAGTTATTGTAAATGTCAGAAGAAAAGCAAACAAATTGTTGCCTTGGAAACTATGTTTTTTTTTTTTTTTAATTTGGCAATTCACGCTAAAAAGGATGCTTTGTTGGCGTTGCAGTTAATATCTATCACCAAAAATGAATCGCCAAAATGTACGAGTAGGTATGAATTCGCTTATAGTCTGTCAATTAAGAGTAGAAAATATTAAAAATTGAACTACTAAATTTGTAGGCTAGCAACACCAATTTAACTGTCAAATATTCTTTCAAATCGCAATGACACTGAATGTATAAAACACCGTAAGTCACATTTAAAAAACTTTTTTTTGTTCTTGAAGAAAAAAATTTTATTCGAAGAAGCACTGTTAAGGTATCTTATAAATTTAAATAAAAGGTGTTATATAATGTGATTTGCTTTCTTTAATATAACATAAATTTGAATTTAACAGTAGGTAAAAAGGAAGAATCACTAATGGTGAGTAGTTACACTACTTTTAGTTCGGAATGAGTATTAAATAAATATGAGCAATTTCTAACTGTGCTTTTTATTTTACTATAATAACGTTATTCCTCATTGTATTAACAAAAATTGCAAAGCTATTATATACCTATATCAATTCTAATTTTGAGATCGGTAGGTATCAAAATTGCAATAAAAAAATATTTTTCCCACTTTTATGTGTTTTTTATTTTTTACAAAAAATGTAGGTTACACAGCTTTACTTTAACACCATGAGTTAAGTGTCTAGTATTGCCATTTGATCAACAGTGGCGCCCTCCTATGTTTTCTACTCTTATTTGACAGACTGTAACTTCCGAACTATTGCATCAAATTGGAGAATTTTTTTTTGTTAATTATTTTGTATGAAAATAGCGTTGAGCTCTGCCATTATGAAATTTGTATAAAAAATCGTAATAGGTGGCACGGGAGCAGTTTGAAAACTGATTGTACCGGGAATGAATGTGTGGAATGTGTGAGGTGGGTGAGGGAGGGGGAGTGGGATGGGAAGGGGGAAG
Organism: Limnephilus marmoratus; assembly: GCA_917880885.1. Taxonomy (NCBI): domain Eukaryota; kingdom Metazoa; phylum Arthropoda; class Insecta; order Trichoptera; family Limnephilidae; genus Limnephilus; species Limnephilus marmoratus. Next base: position 64,542,780 of record OU862908.1, read on the forward strand.
AGGATGGAGTGGAAGGGGTTGGTGGTGGGAGAGGGGGAGGGAAGGAAGGGGAAGGGGGAGGGGTGGAGGAGAGTAGCGGGAGGGTTAGGGGGCGGGGGGAGGGGCAGGGGAGGGGGTGAGGAGGTTAATGGGGGGAATGGAGTGGAGAGAAGAAAGCTCGTAATATAATAAAACAAATATTAAACTTTTTTCCACTTTAATTTATTTGACCGTAATCGGTTTCAGCTTGTTAAAGCGATTAAATTATTTTTAACCTACGTTTTATATACAAAACTAATGGGGGAGGGAGAGAGGGGTGGTCTACAAGAATTTTATTCAATTATATTGGTTTACTTACATTATGAGTTGTATGTGTGTGAATGATGTGATTTATAAAGGTACCAGCGAGTTCCCGGCATGCGCTTCAATGCCACTGAAATTGTTTCTCCCTGCGAGTCTTTTCCCAATCGTCCCCATGCCTCTTCCCCTCCCCTTCCCCTCTCACTCCCCCTTTCCCTCATGCACGCGTTCCTCCACCTTCCCCGCCTTCTCTTCCTCGAACCTCCCTGCCACTAAACTACGGGAAACACACACACTCCTCGAACTATTCACGCGCCACCTATTTTAATTTTTTACACAACATAACACCACAGTTCACCAATATGTATATAGATAACTTCGTGGGCGTGCGTACAGCGTACATTGTACATTCGTGCGTACATCGTACATTACCAAAGTTTCAACGCAATCGGATGAATGGTTTAGCAACGCTTAAGGCACAAACAAACAAACAAGCAAAAAAGCAAACATACATTCGTTTTTATACAGAGGTTTATAAGATTATGTGTAATGTGTATATGTTTTATTCTTTTGTGTTAAAATTTTTTGGTAATATTATTATTTTTTGTTCTTTAATCCATCTTTTAATTTTATATCTGATTTTATTATTGTTTCCCATTTTTTAATCAAGTGAAAGGTTTTTTAATGTTTTCATTGCATGGTATTTATGGTGTCTTTTTCCAAAGCTTGTATTTTATCTAAATATAATATAAATGTTAAGTTAAAAGCGTTAATGTTAGGGTTAAGCGTCGTTAAGACATGTGTTTCAAAATCAAAATAGACAATGGTAACACCTACGCATGCAGAGTTCACAAATGTTTTTAATTAGTCATAATCTACGTACAAGAAAGTTTTATTGCTTTCTTCAGAACCGTTACTAAAGCAGTTTTATTCGACTATTAGTTACTATTAAAAGCACTGCTTTTATACTGCTGATTTCGTACCTAAACGTTTTAAATTGCTGACAGTCTCACTCAAAAATATTATGGAGCTTGAATGTTATCTCCCAATAACTTTAAGCTGTTGCTGATGATAATTTTAATTTCTCAGTTCAATGCAAAAATCTCTTCACCCCAGCCATAGGGCGCCCCAAGCGGTTCGCTAGGTTTGACGACTAAGCAGGGGTACCCGGGTTCGTGGGATATAGTTTGTCTAGGTATTGGCGGCGGATGCGTATGCCCACGACTGCGGATCGGGAGAGACTGGTTATGGGAGACCTTTTGACCTCTTCACCCGAACTCTCTCGACCCTTCGCCTTGCACCCCAGTGGAAAGGATGATTCAAACGTCTGTCACTTATGGACAGATTGATTCCCAGATTCCCACCCACCCCTCATACTTTTTCCTTCCCAGAACTTCCTCTCCTCTCTTTCCATAAGACGATCCTCCACACTGCATCACAAAAGATGACATAGGCCTTGATGATTTTTTTTCTACAAGGCCTCCTATCTCCTATGTAGAGGTATTGTAAAGAAATCCTATACTTTCTATTTTTCAATTATATGCAGGAAAATAACTTCCTATCAAAGGCCTTGTACGAAGAGATACAATTTTCAAAGAAAATTCAACAAGTTGGACAATTTTCCGCTAGATGGTGCTGAAATAAATTATGAAGAAATTGTCAAACAATCGCATCTCCCAGAAATCACAAAAATTCCTTAATAGGTTCAGAACGAATTATTATTTTGAGAAAAGGAAATTGCAAATATTTTACGTGTTTTAAATAATAATATGCTTATTATTTTATGTTATTTCATGATTTAATAATAGTATTAAATAAGTGCCTATATATTATATAACTTATAATAAAAATAATAAATCGTGTCAATGAAAACGAAATGTTTTAGAAAGGGGTTAAAATATATTTTTAAGAAATGTGTGGAAAACCTGGCGGTCTTTTACCAAAGCTCTTGAAAAAGTCATTTCTGAGATTTTTTTTTGAAATTTTATACTTTCACGTAATGTCATATTGCCTACGTACTGCGGACTTTTTGGAAAAAATGTACTTTTCCATTTCATTATTAACCCTAGAAAGATAACCTTATTCTGCCGCACATAAAAGATAACCATACGCCGCAGAGGCGCATAATATATTAATGATTTTTTAAAATTAAATACCTACGTAATGTATTTATTTAGGTGATTATTTTAATGTGTGGTTAATGAACTAATAATAAAAAAACTTTTTTAGTGAAATTATTTATTTGTTTTAAACATTAAACTTAAATCAAAAAATCTCTAGAAAAAATCAACAAAATTAATCCTTTTCTGTTTACAGGAAAATATTATCACAAATTTATATGTTTTTTTATAAAACTAATTAAACTATTTTAATTTACTAATCAACTATAAAATAATCAGTCAAAACTATAATTATTACTCTAAAAATTTGGTTTAGAAGCATTCAAAGCAAACATCTTTTTTGTAAACTGTTTTTTTTGCATTGACATTTTGACATTCTTTTTTTTTACTTAAGCAAAAGCTGCAATACCGTCTTTTCTTGGCTGGAGGTTCTTCTTCATTACCTTTTGAGCTCTGCACATCCGGTTTCGGAAGAATATTGGTGATATTGTCTCGCACACGCTTGAGCAAAGTAGGGGCTTCGAGTCTTTCCGTCATCCACGGTTGAGATAACTGAGTGCTTAACTTTTTCATATATGCCCTTCTATTTAGAGGCTTTTCATTTTTCCCTAGAACGTTGTGACAGTATATGACATAAGAATTGACGAATGCCATGTTCAGTATGCCATAAAGCATAGCCATTGGCCACCTATTGGTTTTCCTTGAACATGACATTGAGGAACACATTTGATCGAATGTGTCCACCCCGCCTTTTCCAGGCTCTGAACATACTGGTGGAGTTATGATGTCTTCATTTTGTGTATCATACAATTTTTCTGGCACCTCATCATCGATGAACTCATCTTCATAGTCACTCTGCATTTCATCTTCACTCACATGATCTTCTGTTTCACTGCCACTTTCCTGATGTCCATCATGCTCGTTCTCTTCTTCTTCAGCCATAAATCTCAATATTGCATCATCAGATAGTATTTTTCGGCTCGTCATGATGAAGGTAAAAAAATTTCATGCTAAAAAAACAAAAAAAAATACCTGTAATCAACATGTAATGTAAGTATAAACAAATTTATACTTTTACTAAAAGTCACTCAAAAGATAACCATACGCCTTCGGAGCGCATTACCTGGTCATAACTGCAAAAATCTGGTACTTACCTCGTAAAAATAGCCGTCCCGCGACGCTGTGCACTGACGACTGAGCTAACAAAAAAGGACAGCTAGATGCGCGCAATCTTTAAAAAGAGACAGCGTTTTCTTACCGTCGCGGGCGCCTCTGAGGCGTAGGTTATCTTTCTAGGGTTAATAAGCATAAATATTATTGAAATAACACCAGTTTCAACTTTATTACTACAAGAAAAAAACTATTTACGTCGGGGGAGTTGGAAAATCTTTTATATTAATATTATTTGGTCAAAACGTTTATAAGCCGAATTTGTCGTTAGAATTACCGCCATGATTATTTTAATGGAATTATGTGACAATTATGTATTATAGTGACGTAGAAAAGCCCAAGCTAAAAACCTAAGACCCTTTTTTATATTTTTTAAACCAATCCAACATAATATTATTTGTCCCTAAGTTGTGCATTATTCATGTATTCATTATTATTATTAATTTCACTTTTTACATTTTCGGGAAATGTTGTGACTACGGAGGTATCCATGTTTATTTACGGAGTAAGTTATTAATGTACTGTCGAAGGAATAGAAGAAGAGAAAGAAGACTTGTAAAATCAGAAGAAGTTTGGAAAATATTCCATAGATGTCTAGACGGTAGCATATTTTCACGTGTTATTTTAAGGAAAATTCCACGAGGTATGAGAACAATCAATCATGTTAAATGAACTTGTTAAATTATTTTTAAATAGGCTTTATAATTTCTAGTATTTGTATGTGTTTTATTAATTAGTTTATTTGGAATATAATTAAATATTTTGAAAGTTATAAATACACACACTTATTACTTTTATTCAGATTAAAAATGATTCAAAGTTTTCCTTTCTGGTTGGATGTTTGTCCATTCTTCTGAGATTGCCATTAAAAAATATTAAATTAAATAACGCTCCACTGCTATTTAGTTAACTACTATTTAGTTAACGCATCTCTTTTAAAGTCAGAAATATTTTCATAGATAAAATATATCATAACCACTCCGTGGTTAAATGGTTACGATTCTTGCCTACGAAACTGGGGGTCGCGGGTTCAAATCCCGAACTGCTGATATTATATTATCTATATGATGCGTGGTTGATATTCCCGACTCGAATATGCCAAAATATTGTTTATGTGTGGCACGTTTCCAGAATGGTAGATACTCTCCTTATCGCCATGCTTAAAAACCACCATAGAAATCCGAAGCGTTGCTTGAAATGGCTTTAGCCATATTTGGTGTCCAGCTTCGAATATCCAGATACTCCCATTTTCTGGTGGATTCCGAGGTTCTCGGTTGGAGAGAAAGGTATTAAGAGTGGGTAGGAATTTGGGGGCCATTATGTCTCGATCTCCCTCGACGGGCCTCTCCCGATCCGGTCTTCCGAGCAATTGATAAACAGACGCATCCGCCGCCAAGACCTAACTAAAAAACACCCCCATGAAACCGGGCACCGTTGCCAAACGCAGCTAAGCACTTGGGATGACCTACGGTAGAAGTGTTGGTTACCCAATAAATGGTTCCAGGGACGGCGGTACCTCTGACGCCTCCCAAATAGAAGTACTTTTCCCTCCCCATCTCCTTCAGCCTCACAGCATATCTCGATTTGAGATGCCATAGTCCACGTGCGCGGTACATTAAAGTATTAAATGAAACAAATGAATTAAAAATATTCTATGATCACTTTATTAGAACCTAATTGTTTGCAGCTATTTACAAAAATTCGATTTATTTTTCGAAACCTATGCAATAACTTACAACTATATATTTCAAAATATTAAAGATTTGTGAACTTAACATATTAAGATTTAAATATTTTTTATTTACATTTTAAATTACTAAGCGTAAAATCCCGCTTTCTTAATGTACACTTAATCATAAATAATTATAGTATTCCTTTTTTGAAACAATGGTTAACATTTAATATTTATGAAAACTTTTAACAATATTGACTTTCATGCAAAATAGCACTGCACCATTAAGAGGAACGGCTGTACGATATTTATTATTCAAAGCTAATATTTGGATTTGAGGCCAAAATACCTAACAAAACTGAATAATATTTTATTTAGTATATAAGCACATAAATTTGTTGTAGACCCCTTTTATTTTATTCACACTTTACCGGTTTCGGAAGCACCCACTGCTATCAGTTATCAAATTATCCTGATGAAGGAAGGATGTAAAATAAAAATGGTCTATAGTGTGTTTTTATTCTAAATTATGGTGAGCCACAAAGTTAATGATTTTTACAAATATGTAATTATTTTTTTAATCGAAAGGTATTTAAAATATCTTGTAAAAACATATATGTGCTCTTTTATTATATTTGTTTAAATAAGTCATTACAGAATTCCATTTCGCCTGATTTTAGGGGCAACTCCGGAATTTTTCGGTGTCTTGCTTCACCTACTGTACTAACATAATAAAAAATATTTAATAAAATAAAACATCTTAAAAAATCATAAATTTGGGTATAAATTTTAATTTATGTACGACAAATCAAGGTTGCCTCAAAAATTATTAAAAAATGAACCCTTTAAAATAGCCTGTATTTTATAATTGAAAACACAAATAAATAAATTGGCATTCATGTGTATTACGTATTTGTTACATCTTTTGATAAAAAAAATATTTATTCATCACCCGGTTGATTATTTCGGCCTCAAATCCAAATTTAAGTTTTGTATGAAAAAATCATGCTTAAAAAACCGTAGTCTTAAAAAAAATAATTTAAAATAGGTAAAAAATTTTGTTTTGAATAGTTTTAATTTTCAATGTACATTTGTTACTTTAATTTTAAATTTTTGCGACTGGTTTCGAAACGTCCGCGTCATTAAAAATTAAATTAAATAACTTAAAAATTCTAAACAAGTACAAAAATTAATTAGGCGGGGGTAGTGGGAGGGGGGATTTGAGTGGAGGGCTCGTGAATGACACGGACGTGGTCGAAACCGGTCCCAAAAAATTAAAGTAACAAATATACATTGAAAATTAAAACTCTTCAAAACAAAAATGTCTAAAAATTGTTACATAGTTAATGCCCAAGAAATACATAAAGTAGGTAGATATTTAAAACATCTTGGCAAAATAATATTCCAAAAACCCAAATCCTGAAAGGCTGAAGAAATAAAAATCTCTAGAACCAATGAATTATTTTACAGTACTTTTGTGAAATATTACCCCTAGAGCAATTTACAAATCTTGAAAATACCTTAAAACCTTCTTAAAACTATAGAATTACCCTAAAAATGTGATTATGGACTGGAAACTTAAATTTGTTAAACAACATGAAAAAATGTTATGCATTTTATGTTGGGAAAAATATTATTGCATTAACAATATTGACCACACAATAATTTTTAAAATGGGTTTTAATTACTTGCAAATTTCTCATTCACGAACTTGAACATTCGAAATTTCGGTTTTGGGGAAATAGTATATGTGAAATTCTTGTATGTTGATGAAACAGGTATAAAATAACTAAAGTATTTACTTCTACCAATTAATTAAATTATTAATAAAACGTTACGTATATTTTGAAGTTTGTTATGCTTCTGCTTCCAGTATCTACTTATCAACTGAGAAAAGGAAAATGACTCACAATGTAAAAATATTCAGAATCTAAGGGGTTCCAAAATGCCACCTCACTCCATTTTCATACAAATATTACAAAAAAAATGCTTTCAAAGTTGAATTCAAAGATGAATAAAAACTTACATCATATACAAAACAAGAGTTTTTTATTAATCCATTTGACACTAGGAGTGAAGGAGTGAAGATAATAATGTACAGGTTGTATCTGAACGTGAGTATTATTTGGAGTAAAATGTGTCATTTTTCAATCCGATGATGTTTTCATGAAAACAACAACAAAAAATTTGATCGCTTTCTTGAACTTGGCGCGCCACGTGATACGCACTCCATATCGTTCCAGCATCACCGTACAGACAAAACAGAGCGACATGTGGCAGTGTGATCAGTGGCGACATGTGAAAAATGACAAAAAAATGACTAAAAACATCATGGGAAATCAAAATGACATCCATTTTTAATCTAAGTGAGCTCAAGAACCGCTGGTTAAAATCTATCGGGTACTTGTTGATACATTTTGTTTTAAATCAACATAAATGATTTTGTTGATAGTCCAGAGTTGCATTCATTGATAAGCTTTAGGATTTCACTAAGTAATACCAGAAGTGGGAATTTATTTTAATGCAGAAATTCTGGGACTTACTGTAATATGTATTCCTGTTTGCCCACAATACTAATGAAGGGAAATAATTATACCAATCAGTGGACATTTTCAATTTATCATAAACAAATACAAAATGTTGTTACTGGAGTAGTTCAGATATGTGCAACAAATATTGTCTTATTTTTACTATCCATATGTAAAAGACTTTAAAAAGAGCATTAATAAATAAATAAGTCATAGAAAGTTTGATCTAATGGAAATATTTTTGTACAATAGTTTAAATAGAAATTTTCACCAAAATTTTGCGGAAAAAAAAACATTGAGAACATTGCACATAGATAGTAGTGGTTTAATATGTAGAGAATGAAACGCCAAAACTATTCTTGGCATACCTATATACTTAATTATTTCATTCTGCAGAAGGACTCTAATTGAGGGAAATTTTTTCAAATATTTTGAATAATGACTTATTCAACTTTAACTTTTGTTGTGAAATCGCAAAAAAATCATTCAGGTGTCAAATATGTGATATTACATCTGTTAAGGAGTAAGCTGGCGAATGCGTGACGAAAGCGTTACGAAAACGAGGCGAACGCTACGTATATTACTGTAGGGGCAAGAGAGAGAGAGGTGCGAGCACACATTTTCTTTCTCTCTTTCTCTCATAGCCAGTTACGTTACACAGTGCAGGCCTATTGTCTGTATCACACTGTAGGAGCAAGAGAGAACAGTGCGCGCGCACATTCTCCTTCTCTCTTCCTATCACATAGATGGAGCAGAAGTTTTACTTCAGTTGTGTGGTCTAAAACACACTAGTTTTTTTTATTGTTACAAATTACTTTGTGATATTCCATTTGAATCATAAAATATCAACAAATATTGAGAAGAAATAAGATATAGGTACTTCTAATGAGTGTGTTATGCAAGACAACTTTGAAATAATCCTGTTTTTAAACCAACTGTCCCGGAAGAAACAGATTTTTAAACGCCATATTTCACTTAACTGACAGCAAATTTCAGACAAATAAACTAAGCGGCCATTTTGTTACGTGACCAAAAGCTCTGTTTCTTTTGGAATGAGCCTGTTTCGATAATAACCTTGAATAGCATAAGACGAGTTTGCCGGAGACAGTTATTTTTAATTTTAATTAAGTAGCTTTTGCGACATCGTATTATGAAATTTTTTATGAAGAAATGTATTCAGAAAATATTGCCTCCACAAGTCAAATTAGATAAAAATTGAAATAAGTCAGATTTGTGAATATATCCCTCGTTTAGTTATTATGTCAGCATGAAACATTCCCACCATTACTTTATAGTAAAACACCAACCAATATCGTCTTACGATAATTTTTTAGGTTTCATTGTGAAATAAATTATTATTATATACAAGCACTTAGTTCTAAAACACAGCAAATTCAATAAAGGCATGTAAAACATTCCGATAAACTTTATGACTAATTACTTAAACATAATAATATTCGTCATCGATATACATAATGCGTTTTATGTTTTACAAATTCATAATATATTATAGCAATTTTATTGTTTCGTATAATTTTGTTTTTCAAAACAAGTTTCCCTCTTTATATTTGACGCGGTTTTTAATTGTGATTTAGAAAAAATATATATAAAAAGAAGGTAAACAGCACACTGTGGATATTTTCAGTAACAGAAGTGACTGAATCTATTTTTTATAACTTCATTGAAGACAAATTAGCGACTCTTAAACAAAAAATTTAAAAAGAAAAATCAGAGTGTGCCGTTCACAGGTAGTAGAAGTGAAACCTTTAAAAAAACTTAAAGTAGACAAAGTTGAGAGACTACAAAGCACTTTTTTAATCAATGTAAGGATGATTTTTTCTACATTTTTGTCGTCGAATTCCAGTGGACCTTTTTCTATACATTTGGTTATCTTAGTAGTATTTGTAATTTGATTAGTGAATACTAATCATTTTTTCTTGGCTCATAAAAATTTATGAGCCAAGAAAAAATAAATTATCAGTCCTTTACAAAATCTTATACTTACGAACCCCTTTACGGTTATGGTTTTGTTGTTGAATTTGGAAAATAAAATTCTTTAGAAAATGATCGTAAAACATTTAAATGTTTGTGCCTGAACTTTTCAAAATTAGATAAAATACACTTTTTGGCCAAGCTTTTTACTTGAATAAATCAAAAGGGGCGGCTAGTATTAAACCAGAATTTAAACCTTATCGCCATCTACATAATGAGTGTTGTTGTTAGCGGCCTGATCCTGATTTTTACACATGATGCATCGCCTTAATGAGAACCAATAGTGTAATTCAAGTGATATACCCAAGCTTAAAAGTATTAATATGTATTCTTTATTACGTAACAGAGTAATGTAAAAAAAATATCAATAAAAAATTAAATAAGCACTTGTTCAAAATGTTCACATTTTGCTGCAAACGATGTCGTTACTGAAGTGAAGCGGTAGATTTCCATTACCGAGTGTGGTCACTGAAGTTTCTGGTCCACCTCTGAAAAAAACAAATCACAATGAGAAAAGTACTTTATTTCTTTTATAATCTTCATCTTCACTTCTTCTTAAATATACATTTTTTTATTTACTTCTCACAGGAGGCTCTCAGGAAAATTATTCTCCTTAGGGCCTATGTCATCTTTGGGTATTTGTATATATTTTTTTAAAATATTTATTTCACACAGGAGGATATTTGTTATTAAGTCGCCGTTGTCTGCTAAATTTCTAATTATTTGGTTATTCACGATTATGTTAATCATTTTCAAAACAGTTTCCATGCTGAACAGTTTTATTCTTGGCGTGAGCTCTACTCGGTGTGATTTTTTTGTACAGTTCACCCATTTATACACGTAAAAAAATAAATTAAATATGCGATCATTATTGGGAAATAAAAATCAAAGTAGGAATATATTATTGCAACAATTGATTTGCCTTCCTACTCCTGGTAAAGCAAGTCGAACACCTTATACAATTTCGAATCTGGACCCGAATTACTTCCTTTGCTTTATCTACCCGTTCTACTTTTGTGGACCCTTTTTTTCTTCCATCACATATTATAATACATCCCCTACTCTCTTTTATTCCCATCTTGACTAGTAATTATCCAGAGGTATAGAATTTCTGTCCCAAAATTTCATCATCTCCTCAAAGCAAATCCATGAATACGATCGGTCTTAAGCTGAACTTATCTTGGAAGTCCGTATTTCAATCGATATACTCATTTAAAGATAAATACGTTAAGGACATTTACTGTCCTACATCTTATCTTACTAATATTATAAACGCGAAAGTTTGTATGGATGTATGTGTGTTTGTTACTCTTTCACGCAAAAACTACTGAATGGATTTGAATGAAACTTTACAATAAAATAGCTCATACATCAGAAACATATGTAGGCTATAATTTATAAAGCTAGTAAGAAAGGAGACGCGGGAGGGGAACGGGGACGCACGGGAAAGGTGATTTAGGGAGAAACAATGTATTTCTTTGAATATGGTAGTGAAACGCATGACGGGAACCTGCTAGTTATCAATAATGTACAAAACTAACTAATCGGAAATCAAATCAATCGTGATTAGATTAACGGAGATTCAAAATTTTAACCTCTCCGCCCCATAAGTGTGAAAAAAGTCAATCAAGAAAATATATGTATAAATGTTGGAAATGCGTAAGTGGCATTCCTCTCGGCTGAGTAAGAGCGACGAAAGGATCATTTGAGGTGGATCTCTGCAGACCTGTCTTTAAATTACCGGTAGAATAAGAATATAATTCTAATTCTATATGAGTCCATGTTTTAAAGATTATAATCCTTCGCGTTAAGAGGAACGACTGAGCGGTCTTTTTCATTCAAAATTAAATTTGGATTTATGGCCAAAATACCTAAAAAAAATTAATTATATGTTTTTAATCAAAACGTTAAGCACATATCTTGTTGGAATATGTGATATTGTATTTATTTTTGTTTTAAATTATAAAACGTAAACCATTAATGATTTCAATTATTCATAATTTTAGAGGCAACTTAGGATTAAAAATAAAGTTATTTTTAAGATAAAAAAGAGTCTCCCAACCTACTTTGTCAATATAGTAAAATATAAAATAAAAATAATTAAATGTCGTAAAAGAATTCGGGTGGAATTTATATTTTACAAAAGGCCAATGTAAAATAATTTTATTTAAGTTTTTTTTTTCATTAACTCCACACAGGAGGCCTGAGGAAAATAATTTCCCTCACAATTTCCCAGCATCTGGGATGCTGTGTGGAGGGTCTAATACAAATTTAATTGAATTAATACCAGTAGAACAAGGACACATACCTATCTGAAGCTCATTCTCTAAAGATTGCAAAACCGTTTGTTAAGATATGGGAGTCAAGAATTTTTTTCCAAATTCAGCAGTAGGGCGCACTTGTGATTTGTATAGTGTCAGCAGTTTTGTACTATTAAAGTGTCTGCGGGCCTAGTACAGTACGCCTAGCTTCTGAGAGGCTTCCGGCTTCGGTAGAGCCCACATGCCTGAGCTGGTCACTTACACCAAAAGCACATCAATGGAAAGCTGCCGAAAGTATTGATAGATGATTTTTAGAGAGGTAAAATCAAATTCTATACAATCCCATTCTTCATATTTATCGTTTTGGATAGTCCTGCAGTCTCCATCATATAAAGTGATATATAAATATCATGCTATAAAAGCAATCAACAATCTTTGAAAATAAAATTGAGGAATACAAAAATAAATTCAGACACAAAATTACAAAATTGATTAAAGAAAAAAACAGAAAATATTACCAAATTTTCAGAACATAAAAAATAAATCATACGCACAAAGCAACGCACAAAACCAGTATAAAACACATTTCACACATAATGTATACCGATTTTAATGCTATTTAATTTTAGTTTTTAATTTTACTTTAATTTTAAAACTTTATTTTTAATTTAAATTTACCTTAATCTAATGTTTTTTTTTCTTCACCAACATTATATCACATATATTTTTAAAATGCATTATGTATAATTTTTTGCATTATACAATAAAGGCCTCAGCACGGGTAAGCCACCCAGTGAGGCCAACATTAGTGTATAGTACTATGAAATGTAAAATAAAGAATCAAAACAAAAAAAAAATCTACTTGGCTGATCGACAGTGCAAAGCTATACTAAACATTATTGGATAATGTTTGGAATAAATATGATGGATTTTAATTTGGGAGGAAGGCATCGGTAACCCCGCCTCTGGAACTATTCCTTGGATAACCAACTCTACCATAGGTCACCACAAGTGGTGTGGTACGTTTGGTGACTTAGAAGGAGTGCTCGGATGTGCCTGCCTAATCGGGAGCCCACCGCCTTGCCTTGTAATGGATTCATAAGTCTGTCACTCCTAGACATACTACCCCCGGATTCCTACCCACCTCTCATACCATTTTTCTTCCCAGAACTTCCTCTCTTAGAAAAAACCATCCGCGCAGCAAGACGAAAGCCCCGAGGGAAATCATTTTCCTCAGTGCCTCCTATGTGGAGTTAATGTTAAAAAAGCTATTATAAATTGGCTTAACAAACATTCATAAAACGAAATAGTACTTGAAATGAAAATACGAGATGACGAAACTTTTATTGGTCAGTCAAAAAATAATCTATTTTCCTGAAGATGGAAAATTATAAAATAACATGGAATAAGATTATAAAAAAAAAAGAATTACCAGGAGGTCCGAAAATTCTGTAGGTAATAAGTGGCCCAAGGGTACATATTATCAAGGGTTAAAGCAATATCTGCTACCCAGAAATCTTTGTAGGAAATAAACCACTCGAAGAGTTCTGAGTATATTCAATATTAATTCAAACACTGATAAACCTATTTTCCACCTTGCTATAAATCAAAATTTTCACTATAGAACTATTTAATATAAAGTTTATTTGTAAGTATTGGTCTTCATTTCTAACCCTGTTGTTATAAACATTAGTAGTTCTGTGAACTGTAGACCTCGTCTCCAAAAAATATATTTCTAATAGTTTTATTCAATAAATCAAAACTAAAATTTCCGTTGAAATCAAAAGATTTGTGGGTAGGTACTTAAATACTCACTTGCTTGGTTATAAACCATAAATATTTTTTATGAATACATTCAGTAGAATTTCGATATTGGTTTGGAGAATGAATGAATGAAAACAATTCTTGGACGTGGAAATTAACCCACTTCCCGTTGTTGTCGATGACAAACACATTCTATCAAGATGGCCCTCACGCAGACACATACATTTTTTCTGAAATTGCATGAAACGATGACGCAACGAGGCCGTTCGATACGTAGGACCGTGGAGGAAATTCGAAACTGCCTCACTACGTAATAAAAAGACGATACTATTTACTGTGCTACAATAAAAAAAACATTATTTTAAAGGGATAATTTTAAACTCTGGCAGTTTATATTGAAAAATGCTATTGAGAAAGTCCAAATAGACACGACGATTTCACATCATGGTCTTCACCGAACAATAGTCAAAGTTTGCCACATGCTCAAAGCTCCATCCACATCTATTCACATTTTTACGTCGGAGAGATTATGGATTCCAATCCTATGATTTTATGTACAGAGCTCTAAAAATATTATGTATACTCATTTACAAGACAACTGATATCGCCAAAATTTACAGAACTATCGACCACTAGGCCACACACAGGCCGATGAATTTGATTATTATAATCCTTAAGAAAGAATTCGGATACATGAAAATGTTGAAACAATTTCAGCAGAAACAAAAAAATGAGCTTACGACACAAACATATCGGATAATTTCGATGGTACAGAGGTACTGGCATGTTTATTTTAGCTTCAAGCAAAAAATAGGATGAAACGTGATTTTAACCTTCATGGTGAGGTCGGCAATGTTGATCGTTATCTTATGTATGTTATTGAATGGAGATATATTTAGAAGTTTCCCTATTCTGAGGTAGTGTTATTTTCATTTGAGATAATATAATGATTACGTTTGAGGAAATAATACGTACCTACGTGTTAGCGGAAGGAATTAGGTTTATTGTTTGGATTACATAATAACATGCTGAGGGCTGGGAACTCAACGCACTGCCGATTAGAGAAACAGGCGAGACTTACCCTCGAGCCAATTACGACTCTATTTACATGAATTACGTTACATAATTACGAGAGTATGAATTGTTTGAGGATGAATCAAGCAAGATTTACCCAGAGAAAATCTCCAGAATAAATTTCAGGATAAATTGTGAGCATATCAACTGCGACAAAGCGGAATGGAGTTACCCACCCTTTTTTTTGTGAAAATCATGGATTTAGTTAGCAATATTTTTTGCCAGAATTTTGTTTTACATGAGCTCCACATGGAAGGCCCTGAGGAAAATAATTTCCCTCAGGGCCTACAACATCTTTGGGGATGCTGTGTGGAGGGTTTTTTTAAAGGAAATAAAGGAGAGGCGAGTTTTGGGAAGGAAGTGGGTTTAAGGGGTGGGTAGGAATCTCTGGTTCAGTGTGTCCTGGTCAACCGCCTCCAAGACCTAGACAAACCTCACCCCATGAACTCGGGCACCCCTGCTAAATCGCCAAACGTAGCGAACCACATCACACATTCAGGTAAAAAAAGGTGTGTTTTTTCACAATTAATTAATTAAAAATAATGTATGGTATGTTGGTGGCACGTTCCAGAGTGGAAGATACTCCCAGTATCGCCCTGGTGCAACACCACCATTCAGAAATGAAATTGTTACTTAAAATGGCTTTAGCTGTGTTTGGTGATCAGATCTGAATAGCCAGGTGCTTCCCCACCTTCCTCTACCCTATCTTATTTCCCTCCCCACTACCTTTAGCCTCACAACATACCCCAATCGGTGATTCTATGGTATCACTGGCTTCAGACAGGAGCAGTTGGGACTCTACTACCTAGTGCGTGGCGGGCAGTATCGGCCGTGACAGGCTAGTTGAGGGAGATCTTTTGGCATCTGCAGCCGGAGCCTCCCACCGCCATGCGCTGAGGGATGGATTCGTTGACCCCAGATTCCTCCCCACCCTTCATACATTTTCCTTCCCAGACATTCCTCTCTTTTCGTTTTCTAAAAAGACCCTACACACGGCATCCACAAAGATGACATAAGCCCCGAGTGGAGCTATTTTAAAAATAAATAAATAAAATAAACGGCCTTCGTGGTTGGGTGGTTACGATCTAAGTTACGATCAGCCACGAATCCGGATGTCACTGGATCACGTACAAGTGTATTTTATCGGTTTAATTTGTATTGTTTCATATTTTTTTAATAAAAATAACCCAAAATAGTTTATTTGCGGCTCATTTAAGGGTAGAAACTATCATCAATATTGTCCTGTTGAAAAAGCACCATTCCGAACTAAAACGTTATTGCTTTAGCCTTGATTGGTGACCAGGTCTGAATAGTCAGGCACTTCCTCATCTTCTATTCCCCATCTCCTTCCCCTCCTCGCTACTTTTAGCCTCACAGCATTCCGCAATTAGGAATGTCATCATTTCACTGGTTCCAGACACGATTGGGAGTAGTTTTTTATGTTAATACCGCACAAGAGTCTCAACTACTCCCGTCTGGAGTCAGTGAGACTACGCCATCCCCTAATTAGGGTGTTTTGTGCGGCTCAAGGTAGTTAGGAAGGAATGGAAATGGGGAAGAGGAAGGTGGTGAATTACCTAGCTATTCAGATCTGGTCACCAAACACGCCTAAAGCCATTTCAAGAAACGTATCAATTCTGAACGCTGGTCTAACACCAGAACGAAACTGTGAGTATCTTCCACTCCGGAACGTGCCGCAAATGTACTATACAGGTGTCCGGGGGTAAAGTGCATTAACTTCGGGAGGTGATTCTACATGATGGTAGGAGTAAAAAAGATTAACAACTTTTTCCGAAATTCCAACATTTTTTTTCCCCTACAAAAAGACGTACCTACTAAAAATCCTTAGTGTGAGGTACGATCTTACTTGCTGAGAGCCTGCCGGACGCCCGACTCGATTGTGATTGGCCAGTGTCGTAACAGCGGAAAATAATAAATCTGGCCGCACACGCCGGACTAATTTTATTTTTTATCTCAAAACTACCCCTAAAAGTTGGAATTTCGATAAAAGTTATTTATCTTTTTTACTTGTACTATCATGTAGAATCACCTCCCGAAGTAAATGCACTTTACCTTTATACTTTTTAATTAATTAATTGTGATCAAATAAAATTATTAATTAAAAAAAATATTTGCGCTCTCCATGATTCGATCCCAGGACCTTCGGATTGCAAGTCAAGAGCCTTACCCCACGACCACGGAGGCCGTCATACAGGTCAAGCTGGACTCTTGAGCGATATTAACAAAAAAAGTATCTAGTTTATCGTTTTAAGCATTGGTAACCAGGTGTTATTAGCTCTCTCGAAATGAGGAAATATCGTGAAATGTTTTTTTTTGTGAAGTAATCAAGTTACGAAATTCATGCTTCAATTATGTTTAGTTGTTTACGAGTTCCTACTTATTTTATAGATAATAATTAAATAATTAATCACCCTCAACATTCGCATTAACGTTCCTTGTGAACGTGAAATTGCTTATCGGAAATCGTGGAAGAGCACGTATTCTTCCAAGAATTTATTTTAGGGTGAATCATATTAAATTAATTATTACGAAAGTATTATTTACATACTTTTTAATTAAATCAATAAATAAAAGACTATAATACTGATGAAAAAAAAATATTTATCGCTTAATGAAATTTGATATCCACTCAATTTTAAAAATAAATATCTCCACCATGGAGCAAAAACATGTTTTTGATGCAAAAACAAGTCGAAATTTGAACTCTGATGAGGATGACTTTTTCCGCTGAATTACCTGTGTGCTTATCAAGGCATATTAGTCAGCCCAACTAATTTCAATTTCCAACATTATTTCCATTATTATCTACGGAGCTTTAACCTATATTTTTATATATCGTTAATTAAAGCTAATTTTTGCAGCGCTAATTTTTGTAAAGTAATTTTTTAAGTGAAACTTTTATAGCACCGTTGTGATTTGAAACTCGATGAAATGAAAAGCGACATTAAAAAGAGACAAATACTTGCATTTATAGGATTTAGCCTGTGAGAGAATCAGATAATATAATCGGTCTCCTCTTTGTGCGGTTCTTCGCAGCCTTTCGGTCTTCTCTTCGTAGCCTCCCCACTCTCGTTAACTTTGGTTTTCTCAAGGTTTCACTTCTACCGCGTGTGAACGGCACACAGTATTATTATTAAAATTTTGATATTCGAATCACCAATGTGCACCTCTTATCCAATAAAACGCAAGAAATTTAATAAAGCTTGACTTTGAAACTCCATGGGAAACGGCATATATAAGAAATTTCTTCACATTACGTAACTTATACGTAACTCTGAAATTTTAATAATATCCCTTCATATTGAATTTCTCAAAATCGTTAAGTATTTCCACTTCCACACTATTTAACACTTCCCCTATTCCTTCAAATTAATATCTTAGGTAGGTACTACTATGCACTTTGCAACCGCAACACGAAATAATTATTTTATTGGGCTACAAGGATGGTTAAATCAATCGTTTTATTGAAATGCAAGTTTATTGGAATTGCTTAGAATAAACTTATTAAAACTTTAACCTTTTTTGGATAAATGTATTGCGCGGGATAAAGAGAAAATATTGACATCAAACTTTAAATTTAGGAGGCGGGTATGGGTGCGCCGCTTTGGGAACTATTTATTGGGTAACCAATACCTCTGCTATAGGTCATCCGAAGTGACCTCGCTACGTTTGGTGATTTAACAGGGGTGTCCGGGTTTACAGGGTGAGGTTTTTTCGGGTGTTGTGGTGGAAGTTGAACCTCGCTTTGCACCGCAGTGGGAGGGATGGATTCATACGTTCGTTATTCCTGGATACACTGGCCTCAGATTCTTACCAACCCCTCATACCTTTTTCCTTCCGAGAACATCATCTCCTACCTTTCCTTGAAAGACCTTCCACATATCAACCCTAAAGATGACATTGTTCCTGAGGAGAATTATTTTCCTCAGGGCCTTCTGTGTAAAAAAAATTTAAAAAAAAACAACTTTTCTGAAACAGTTTTATACAACTTTTCAACGACTTAAATAATACATAAGAGTAGGTATATAGTTAGCAGATACAGTCTTTGTTATTTGGACACAGGTGTAAGATTTGATTTTCTCCAATTAGAAAATTAATGAAGAGCAGATTTTCTCTTCCCATAAATGCTGATCATCTGCCAGCGAAACTTTTAACGATATCTCCAAACGGTGCGGCGCGAAGAAGTGAATTTTGAGCATACTTTAGATATCGATTATCGTGCTCCTGGGAAACATTAATTAAGCTCGCTCAATTGGAATTTAATGAGGAAATTAGCTAAAATTTGTTCAAGATAAGCTTTACCTTCGTAACAATACGCATTGGAGAGATGCTTTAAGTACGTGCACTCCGGCGATGTGTAGTAATTTTTCCAATTTGGAATTTCATGCACAAATATATAACATTTTCAAATTAAAGAAACAGGAAAATTATATTTCAAATTAAATCTGCGAAATTTATTTGTTCCGCATGTGGATAGAAGAATTCATGGCATGATATTATGATATTATGACTAACAGAATAAATTGCATACTTCAGTCAGGTCAGATCAAGTGTCAAAATAACAAATAAGTCATACTTACGTACCCTGCTGAAAAGTGATAGAATAATAGTGGTGTTTTATCAATCCTTTTTTGTAATGTGAAAGTATCGATAAACTTTCTCTCGATTCTTTCCTACGGGTTTATAATCATGATGAAACTTTAAACCTCGCAAACTAATTTCTTTTATTTTAAAGAAAATAATTGTAGAAATATCGTAGAAATATTTAAATATTTAAATCAAAAAGTTAACCACAAAACAATAAAAATGTGCACCTTCATGAAATCAAAGTTTCCGACCGCAATTTGAAAAAAGTTTATGAAATTTTGTGATTTTTTTATTAGTTTTTAACTTGAAACGATGAAAAAAGTGAGGCAATGAAAGGTTTTATATTGTTAACATTTTAGTACCATGCTATTTGTACCAGGTGTGCCATTTTTAAACCTTTTTAAAGTTTGCTTTAAAAAAATTTGATATTAAAATGTTACGCGTTAATTTCTAAAAATAAAATTTGAGAACATATTTTACCACCTTTTAAGAAACAGTTTTTAGTTTTCAGATTCGTTTCCATTTATTTTGATTTTATTTAAAAATATTTATTTTGATTTTATTTTCAAGCGGAAAGATATCGACTTTTAACAGAATACGCCGGAGACCTGAGGGGTTAAGATTAGGTTTGTTCAAAATAGTAATTATATTTTCTAAACATCACTTTATCTGATGATGATGATTTAACAGGCGGGGGTTAATAAAGTGTAGGTATTATGTAGGGTCTGTAGCGATACATAATAAAGTACCCATTTACGATTCAAGCTTTTGCCGACAATTTAAGGCAATTAATATTATCTCGCTCATTACGGAGAAGGCGATGAGAATTCTGCTCTTACGTAAGTGATGTAACTTGATTACAGATTATAATAGACGATGATAGATATTTTAATCATTATTTTCAACATGGCCCTTGGCAACTTAATTATTAAAAATGAAGTAAAACGTTGGAAGAATTCTTAATATGTGTAGGGTAAATAATTCCTGGATTTATATTTTTTTATTAAAATGATTTCGAAAATCATTAAAAAACGTTTATTGGCCTTCGTCAATGATATCACAAAATTTCACTGGGCAAATACTGTTTTTTTGCGAATACTGCAATAAAATTAGTATTATTTAAATAACTTTGATATGAAATCAACTGACAAGTGGGTAGTAAAGGAAAAACGTTAATTAAAAAAATGTATTATTGGTTTTCTGTTTGAGTAAGTAAATTATTCAACATCGAAAGCCAATTAAAAGGTGAAGCATTGAAGATTCAAAATAAGAGAAATCTCAGAATAGTTTTTCTTATGATAAATGTCTCCTAACATCACCGGAAAAGCCAATTTATTGTCATGGAAACTAAGATTTGGGGAGTATTGTGATGCCGAAAGACAATGGAAATCAGGATTTGGGTTGTATTACGAGGTCAAAGGATTATGGAAGCATTGATTTGGGGAATATTTTGAGGTTGAAGAACTATTGAAAACATGATTTTTGGAGTATTGTGAGGTTGAAAAACTACGATATGGGGATTACTGTGAGGTTGAAAACCATGGAAACAATGTTATGTGGAGTATCGTGAGGTTGAAAAACTACGGAAAACATGATATGGGAGTATTGTGAGGTTGAAAAACTACGATATGGGGATTACTGTGAGGTTGAAAACCATGAAAACAATGTTGTGTGGTTGAAAAACTACGGAAATCACGATAAGGGGAGTAGTGTGAGGTTGAAGAACTAAGGAAATCGTGATATGTGGAGTATTGTGAGATTGAAGGACTATGGAATCCATGGTTTCGGGATTATTGTAAGGTCGAAGACATTGCGGAAGTGGAGGAGATAGACAATAAAAAGATTGGTAAATTAAGAACTTATCGCACGCATACCTTCGTATTGAAGTCGCCATGTTCCTCCTGTTCGATGCCCTTGAGAAAGTCCGACGAGTGTTTGTTAGTGAGAGGGAGTTGGCTCTTCTGGCTGTACTCAAATCCCTTCCAGATTTTCTGCAGAGAAGATACCTGGAAAAAATATGATAAAATAAATATAAATATATCGTTTTTTTTTCGTCACCGACAAAGAAATTTATGTAGAAAAAATATTAATTTATCATTTTTTTTTATTTTTATTTTTTTTTATTTTTTTATTTTTTTTTTGTGTATTACAGACTGTGTCCATTTACAATACAATGTAACATTAACTACATATATATGATACAAATAACAAGTTATAGATTTTTAGCATTAACATGCCTCTTGAATTCTTCAAGGCTACTATTAAAAATATCGATAGTCTTGGAGGCGTTGTTTAACAGCGCCATACCTCGTGTCATGCTATGCCGAGCCAGTACGTCCGTTCTGCCACGTGGGATACAAAGCAGATCATGGTGACGTCCCTGGCTGTAGTTATTCGGTACGAACAACTTATAGCATTCCAGAAGGTATGGGCTATCTATTAAATTATTAATAATTTTGTACGCCGTTACTGCAAGGGCCCCACTCCTCCTCGAGTGGAGACTTTGGTAGCGCGTTTCGGCAAGCAAATCTTCGTGATGCATGAATCGCGGGTACTCTCCGTGCATTCTCAAATACATGTATCTCAAAAACTTTTTTTGAATCTGTTCTAGTTTTTCAATATATTTTTGTTGGTATGGGGCCCATACAGCAGAGGCGTATTCAATTTTAGACCTTATAATGCAGTTGTACAAAGTCATCATTGCCTCGGGATTGGAAAATTGTTTGCAGAGTCTTATGACAAATCCGAGAAGCTTGTAGCATGATGTCGTCAACTGCAATATATGGTCCGAAAACGTAAGTTTGGGATCAAAGACTACCCCAAGGTCCTTGATTGATTTTACTTTTGACAATATATCATTTTTGATGCAATAATCGAATTTGATAGGGTTTCTCGAACGTGTATACGACATGGCGACACATTTTTTTGTATTAAAAAATAATTTATTTTCATCAGCCCATGATGAAATTGAATCTAAATCAGTTTGCAATTTGACACAATCTTGACCATCACAAATTTTCTTAAGTAATTTTAGATCGTCAGCAAAAAGCAGGCAAGTGGAATGTTTGATGCATTCTTGAATGTCATCAATTAAGATTATAAATAGTAGAGGACCTAGGTTTGACCCCTGTGGCACTTCAGAGAATGCAGAGAATTCTCTAGACCTGTATCCGTCGATGCAAACATATTGTTTCCTATTCCTTAAATACGTGACAAAAAAATTTAGGAGGGGTTTGTCGAAGCCAATTCTATGTATTTTTCGTAGCAGTACGTCATGATCAACTCGGTCGAACGCCTTGGCGAAATCAGTGTAGATCACATCAGTTTGATGTTGAGCATCTAATCCTCTTGCTACTCTCTGTGAGAGTTCTAGAAGATTAGAGACGGTGGACTTATTTGATAGAAATCCGTGTTGGTTTCCCTGAAGAAACGGTTTAATTTGTTTGTTTAGCTTTTTGCAAATTATTGTTTCAAATATTGATTATCATGTTATCTTCAGTAACCACACTGCTTCTTAAGCGTTTTGCTTTAATACGAAAGACACATAATGTCAGAGTGACTAATGCTAATCTCACAAATACGGTATTAGGTAGAGTCTCATAATATAATATGTGAGCTTGGCCTATTTCACCACACCGCTAATACAAGCGTCTTCTAATGAAAACGCTTATGTTTACCAAAAACCCTTTATCATCGTTATTTTATGGAAACCAAACGTCAACAGAAAAGATTTCTATTCATATCTTTCTCTCAAGTAAAATAAATTGAGTTGGAAGTAGAAACCACAATTTTGAGTTAAAACACTAAACTTAGGTCGACCCAGAAACTTGCCACGGAGCATTCAGTAAACATTTCATTGTTCTGGGCTCCGTTTGCGAGTTTTAAGTTGGACAACAATTCCAATGATAATATTTTTCTGAAATATTCTGTTGCACCCGCAGTCTCTACTGTCCACTGAAATTCCGGGGAAATTGCAAATACAACCCACAGTTTGCTGAAACTGTAACGTCCCAAACGTTCAGAGTAAAAGATACAATTCTTGAAATTATTTCTACTATAATTTCTTGGCTCACACCCTTCTTTGTCTCAAAGTGTGTAGACACTGTTATGTGATAGTATAATACATTGTTTCAGAGTATCGCCCTGATGAGACCACTGTTCAGATTTTTTTACATGAGCTTCGCACAGGAGGCCCTAAGGGAAAAAATATTATTTCCTATAAACTTGCAAGAAAAGGATTGTCCGGTGGCATATTAGGCAAAGCTCGTCTGTGAAACGATTTATTTGCCGGCCTTTACGTTTTCTCTCTCTACAGATAATGTAAAATAAACTCTTTTGAAATTCGAAAGAAAATCCAATTTTAATGCCAAATTGCTAAAAAATGTATTAAGTGTCGAAAACCTGACATTTACCCTTTTAGAAGCAAGCCACAGAATTATCTAATAAACTTATCTTACTGAATTTTTCTGTCCTAATGAACTTATATCGGTCCGTGTTACACCCTTAATTTAATTAGTTTTCGATTCAATTAAGGCATAAAGTTTGTTGATCTAAATCCTTGTAGATATTCGTTCCCGCCCGGGGGAATAAAAATGAAGGGGTACGCCATCTTTCTCGCTTTTAATTAAATGAAAAGCGAGAAAGATTTTGAAAACTGATTTAATTATACTAAAGATACTTAAATCCGATATCTTTCATGTCGAAATTTGTTGCACATGGGTAATACATCTAGTTTTAAATCCAGTTGTCACGCGATCAAATCTTTGTCAAGTGGTAATAAAAAATCTATTTTTGAAGGAAGTGACAGCCAATCAGAATTTAAAGATTAATAAGCTTAGCTTTGACTCTGTAGTTATTAGATAGGAACAACCGCGTGTTTATTTAGGTTGACACAATTATATGTACCTCCCTCCACATATTATATTCCCTCATTCGGGACCCAACCTATTTTCCATGTACCTATCCCTGTCTGACAGTGCGTAACCAGTATAAATCAGATAATAATAATAATAATAATAATAATAACATTATATTAGTTTTGTGACATTTTTGTGACATTTTAGCGCAGTTTTGTGACATTTCACTTCAAGTGCGCTTAACTTTAATAAATTTTAAAATAATTCTACAGTGCTATTAAGAATAAGTAATATTAAAAAAATAATAAAAGAATAAACAGTATTTACAAAATAATGACAGAAGAACAAAATTAACTAAAGAATATACCGTATTTACAAAACAATGACAGAAGAACAAAATTAACAAAGATAGTGCTGTTATAGCACACACGGGACAATAATAATAATAGACAATAGCGGTGCTATTGTAACACAGGACAAAACAAGAACTTTAAAACTAAAATATAATATACCAACAGAAAGGCAGTTTGCGTTTAGAAATGAGAGATATTCTGCCATAAGTTCGGATACGAAACATAAAATAAAAATACAATTATGAGGAAACCGAAACTAAACAATTACGGGAAGCTTGAAAACATGACTTATTATAATTACGTATATTGAAAAGATGTAAGGATTCATGAATGGTATGATTTTTTAAATAATTGTGTTTTTAAAGCCCGTTTAAATTCAGCCAAATTCTGGATATTAGTAAGAGTTGAGGGAAGTTTATTCCAAATGAGAGGGCCCGTTACATGAAAAGAGTGATCATAGTAAACAGCTCGATTTGACCTAGAAAGTTCGATTAGATGATTATTAACATCTAGATCTGCTGACCTTAGAGTAAGCTGTCTCTCGCTTAAGTTTTGTCGGACACATAGTTCCTAGTCTTCCTTCCATAGTCAGTATTGTCACATAGTTCGACCCAGAGTGACGTGCGTTAGCACGAAAACTCAAGTTTAATAAAAAAATGGATGTACTAACATTAATAGAAAACATTAAAAGTGAACTAAAAAACATTTCAACCGTAAAGGACACAAAAATTAGAAATAACCTGGAACAAAGATTCAACTACTAGAAGAAGCATGGAAACGGGAAAAAAACCATTTCCAAGAACAAATTATTGAACTACAAAAAAAAGTAATCATCAAGCTGGAAAAAAATTATGAACAAAAATCCTACGCAATGGTTCTAAAAGGAAGAACTGTTCAAATCGAAGAACCCAAATTTGCAATCTTAATCACCGCTGAAGGCAAAGAAACATCCGAAGACATAAAGAGTATTATCACAAAAACAATAAAAGCGCCTAACCTAGGAATCGGAATAAGTGGAATAAAAAAAGCAACAAACAATAAAATAATTATGACTTGCTCGAATAAAGAAGATGCTGAAAAACTGAAGGTTGAAATAAATAAAAATAAAAATGGAATATCTGCAACAGAATTAAAAAAGAAGAGACCATGTATGATTATTAAAGGTGTCGGAGGCGAATATAACGAAGATAATTTTCTAAATGATCTTATTTTACAAAACAGTGAACTAAACGATATAACAAATGAATCCATTTAAGTAATGAAAATATTAAAAAATAGAAAAAGTGATCAACTCCGTAACATAATAATTGAAACAACAGGACCAATCCGAAAAATACTACTAGAAAAACAAAGAATTAACATTGGATTTGTCCGAGCGCATATACAGGATTGCGACCCTCTGATGCATTGCTACCACTGCCTTGGATTTGGACATACATCCCTTAAATGTCTAAATAAAATGAACAAACCCAGATGCGTACATTGTGCAAAGAACCACAAATTTAGCGAATGCGAAAAAAATAAAGACAGTGTCAAATGCTACAACTGCGACAAAAACAACAATTTATTTGGAACAAAAAATAATACTCAACATAGTGCAAATAGTGAAATATGTACTTACCGAAAAAGAATGTCTATTATAGCACAATAACGAATTGATTATGAGTAAGTTATGGACGATTTTCTAACTGAGGAAATTGATAAATTAACAGATGTTTCACAGTATATTTGCGACGATTCAAAACAATGTAACAAACTATTAAAAAAAGTCCCAAATGTTTTCATTGTTCTGCACCAAAACATCAGAAGTTTGCAAAAAAATCTGGATGAATTTGTAATAACACTAAACCTTCTCGAAATATTACCGGACATAATTATTTTAACAGAAGCACACTTAAATATAAATAATGCTGCCGCACTGTATGACATCCCTAACTATACATATTATTCGTCCAAAATGCATATTAATTAGAACTGTGGTATTGCTGTTTTCATCTTAAATAAACACAATAACGTCACAATCACTGAAATCAACATGAAACTAGCGAACTGTCTAAAACTGAACTTAAAAGTAAATGAAGTTATATACAATATTATAGCTATCTACCGCACACATGGATCAAATCCAAACAGTTTCATTATAGAACTGGAACATTTATTGCTACAACTAAAAGGTACTTGTAACGTTGTCACAGGCGATTTTAACCTGAACATTTTGAAAGAGGTAAGCGGTAATCTAAAGGAAGATTATATAAATGTAATGACATCGCTAAACTATAAATCATTTATAAATAATCCAACACGGAATGTCAGAGGACAAATTCCTTCCTGCATTGATCACATATGGTGCAACTCAAATAACAATGACAAAAACATGTCAATATTATGGAAAACCAGCATAACCGATCACTACACCTGTATATTTGTTACCAACATTGATAAAAGAAGTACCAACTCTAATACAACTGACAAAAAAAAATATGAAAAAAAAAATTTTAATATGGAAATTTTAAGAACAAACCTTAAAACTGAAACCTGGGCATCCATATTTGAATCGGAAAATCCAAATACCTGTGCTGAGAATTTCGAAACAGTTTTCCAAAACCACATAAACCTATCCACACAAATAATTATTTACAAACCAAAATCTAAGCACAGATTAATAAAGCCATGGATAACTCATGGACTAGTGATTTCAATCAGAAATAAAGAAAAATACTACCACCAGTGCAAAAAATTCCCAAATGATGAAAAAATCGCCACTTTCTACAAGAAATACCGAAACAAACTTGCGCTTTTAATTAGACTGACAAAAGAAAAATATTTTCGTGATAAAATAAAAAATGCTGGTCAAGACAGCAAAGAGTTCTGGAAAATCATCAATACAATAACGAACAAAAGCACAAAACAAAAATTATCAAATGAAATTACTCATCAAGGAATCAACATCAACACCGAAAAAAATCCAAAACTTTGTGGTAATATTTTTAACGATTATTTTGCAAATGTAGGCTCTAATCTTGCTTGTAATATTACACTAAACAATAGACAGACTCCCCAACCAGAGAAGAACTCAAATTTTGAAGAAGGTTTTCACACATTTGCTTCAGTAACTCAAAAAGAAGTTGAAAACGCCGTATTAAGTTTAAGGGGATCAGCAAGCCCTGGCTATGACAACATAACTGTACAAACAATGAAAGCCGTACGTGAGATAATCAGCAAGCCAATTGCACATATAATAAATGTTAGTTTGAAGAAAGGTATATTCCCGAACAACTATAAGAAAACTATTGTCATCCCTGTTTTTAAATCTGGAGACGAAAAAAATATTTCCAACTATCGTCCCATAGCACTCACATCAAACATAGCAAAAATCTATGAAAAAATTGTTAAAAAACAACTTAACAACTACATAAAATCAAAGAAGATAACGAGCCCAAACCAGTTTGGATTTAGAGACAATCACAGCACT
This sequence comes from Limnephilus marmoratus, assembly GCA_917880885.1. Classification (NCBI taxonomy): domain Eukaryota; kingdom Metazoa; phylum Arthropoda; class Insecta; order Trichoptera; family Limnephilidae; genus Limnephilus; species Limnephilus marmoratus. Next base: position 64,570,929 of record OU862908.1, read on the forward strand.
CAAGATGCAATTGCTAAATTAACTTCAACAATAATACAAAATTTAGATAATGGAGAAAAGTGTCTTGGTATATTCATCGACCTACGCAAGGCATTTGATAGCATATCACACTCCAAACTCAATGAGAAACTCATGCAAATTGGTTTGGACGGAACAGTACTGTCATGGTTCCAAAGTTATCTAAAAGAGAGATTTCAATACGTCAAAATAAATGATACCCTAAGTGAACCCAAAACCTCATCATTTGGTATACCGCAAGGAACTGTCATCGGTCCAATCCTTTTTATTATATATGTTAATCAAATGTTCACTCTTCCCATAGTTGGAGATATCATATCTTATGCAGACGACACAGTAGTTATCACTAAAGGGAAATCATGGGAGGAAACGATGATTAAAGCAAATACAAATATAAACATACTCAAAACATGGTTTGACCTAAATTGTCTCTCACTAAATACAGAGAAAACTTATTTTATTCCATTCTCTTTGAAAGAAAAAAATGTCGAGAACAATATAACTATTAAAATCCATTCATCACAGTGTGAAAATAAAAAGGAATGCAACGATGACAATTGCCTACAAATAACATGCAAAAATAGTATTAAGTATCTGGGTGTCATTGTAGACAAACACTTAAAATGGAACGAACAAGTCGAAAATACGGTAACCAGAGTAAGAAAACTTATTTACATATTCATTAGATTGAGAAACATTCTATCATCTAGTATGATTAAAACTGTTTATTTCTCTCTTGCCCAATCTATTCTAGAATATGGTATAATCGGGTGGGGGGGAACTTTCAAAACTAACCTCCAACCTGTAGAAAGGGTACAGAGGTTGATTCTAAAAGTTATCACACGAAAACCATCTTTATTTCCAACAATACAACTATTTAATTCTTTTAGGGTACTCAGTTTAAATAAAATTTTCAAAAAGAACACACTGTTACAAACACACAAAGATCATTTTAATTCTACAACAACAATCACAAAAATAAGTAATCGTTCAAGATCACGTGGTAATCTAGAAATCCCTAAATTTAATACGAGTGCTTTTCAACAACATTATACTTATCAAGGCATAAAATTTTTAATGCCCTACCATATAAAATCAAATCCGAAGAAAATTATAAAGTATTTAAATCACTAATAAAACAACTGCTTGATCAACCAAACACTAATTATAAGTTTTAATTTCAAAGAAAGAATTTCTACGTATATTTTTTGATTACAATGTACTAATTAGTAAAAATTGATCAAGTCTTAATTATAATTTTATGTACTTTATTTCAAAATTAATCACTTAACTCCATCACTAATTAACAAAAAATAAATTATAAATTAATGTAGTCTTATTGATTGCACATATCCTCTTAAAATATTTCATCAACTTTTGAACTGAAATGTAAGCGATTATTGTCGTAAAATAACATTATGTACCTACTCCTGCAATATTATCAGTTAATCCCATTTTCAGAATCAACTATATGTACTTACCATCTCAACACCTACCTATTAAGAGAAATGCAATAATATTATTTTTATTTTTACTACTTCTATTGTATATTATTACTTTTAAAATATCTATACTACATTTATATCTAATTTAGCAACTGCTACGTTAGTATATTTCTTTATTTAATATTTGTTTTTTATTCATAAGTTTTATTTGTTTCTTAATTTAAAAATATATATATATAAGTATATCTTATTTTTTATCTTTTTTCTGTAATGACACGACTCCCCAATTTAAACACGAGAAATTTTTTCTCTTTTAAATTGGGTAGATCCATTAACAAGAAATTATTTTATTTGTAATTATTTTTAAGAACCATGTATTTTCCTTATGTAAATCTGTTATATGTATGTATATTTCAAATTAAAAAAATATATATATCTCAGGCTGGCACCATTCCATGCAATGCTTTGAAGGTCATTAAGCAGATCTTGAACTCTATTCTTTCAGGACATCGAAGCCAATGAAGACGATCCCTTAGAAGCGGGGTTATATGACAGTACTTAGATTGACCAAAAATCATTCTCGCCGCAGCATTGAAAACGGACTGTATTCTATTCAATTGTGTCTTAGGTAGGCCAGCGTATGCACTATTACAATAGTCCATTCGTGAGACAACGAACGAATTTATGAGGCACTTTGCTCCATCAGTGGGAAGGCATCTCCAGATCGGGAGATTCCAAGTTGTGATTTTCGGTACTGTATTATAAAAACAAAAAACTTATTGTTTCTCTTTATTCAGAACCTGCACGAGTTTATTTTCATTTTTTTTTGTATTTTGCAACCACCAGATCTGGCACAGGCCCGTTTTTTGACTTTATATTATTCTTACTCGCTTATACCATGTTGAAAGAAACGCTGCTTTGTTTCAACGTAAGAAAAATAAAGATAAAAGATTAAAAAAACAGAACAAAATTATATTTCGTATAAAATTATTTACTTCTTTCTCTTTAGAAAAAAATAATCAATCTTCACAAAACAAGGGTTGAAATCCTGAAAGAAAATTGTGACAGAAGACCAAAAGTTTTTACAAGTTCTTTATTGTTTCATGATACCTCGAAAATACTGCCTTCGAAGGTCATATTAACTTTTGAATTCAATCAATTTCGGAAATACATTATGGGCAATTTTTTTTTTGGAATGATTCAATTTTTGTTATTTTGTTTTTGGGCTGTTATGCCGTGTTGCGCTACCTCCTTCTTTAGCCAACGTTTCGGACTGCGTTGCAGTGTCCATCATCAGGGCAGATCCGGCAGATCCGGTAGATGTGTAGTATGTGTCCGGTATGTGGATGTTCTACACATCTACCGGATCTGCCCTGATGATGGTCACAGCAATGCTGTCGGAAATGTTGGCTAAAAAAGGAGGTAGCGCAACAAGGCGTAACACCCCAAAAACAAATAACGATATGCTGTAAGTAAATGATTCAATTGTACAATATATTATATTTGAGATATGTTCTACAATAAATAACTTCGATTAAAATGTTAGGTAGGAGCCAAAAAAATAAAAATCAAACGAAGATAATGTCGGTAGTTCTTAGTCGAAACATTATACAGTTAAATATGACCGAAGGAAATAGGGTCGAGTTGGCACAGTAGTTAGATATATGAAAAAGGATATGAAAGACGTAATAAAAGTAAAAAAAATATTTCGTTTCATCATAGGTTGGTCATCGCTTGTTACTGGATTACAAACTCTCGGTGTTTGATATGGAGCTATGGGTTGATAAAGATGTGCAATAATTTAATTACCGGTTAGTACCTACTTGAGATAAAATCATTTAGAACGGAAATTCCCGCAAAATATGAGACGGTTTAGACTTTAACATTTAAAATCATCAACGGATTACATTTTATAAATTACTAGCTGACCCAAATGTCACAAATTTCCCATGAATATTTTGATATTCTATAGACACGTTACATCTTTTCCATGCATATTTTGATATTCCATAGACACGTCACAATTTTTCAATTAATATTTTGATATTCCATAGACACATCACAACTTTTCTCTGAATATATTGATATTCCATAGACACGTTACAACTTTTTCATGCATATTTTGATATTCCATAGACACGTCACAATTTTTCAATGAATATTTTGATATTCCATAGTCACATCTCAACTTTTCTAATAATATTTTTTATATTCCATAGTCGTGACACCACTTTTCCAAAAACATTTTGACCATTCCATAGACATATCTCAACTCCATAAACATTTTGATCATTCCACAGACATGTTGCGACTTTTACATAAACATTTTGACCATTTCGCAGATGTGTCACAACTATTCCATAATCATTTTAACCATTCCATAGATAAGTCGCAACCTTATATAAACATTTTGACCATTCCGAAGATACGACGCAACTTTCCCCAAATATTGCTAATTCCATAGACATGACGCAACTTTTCCACAAACATTTTAGTAATTCCACAGGCGTTTTGCAACATTTTGACAATTACTTGAACATGTTGCAACTTTTCTACATTCCATGGACTTTTCCATAAACATTTTGACCATTCCATACATGACGCAACTTTTCCACAAACATTTTAACCATTCCGTGGACATATCACAACTTTTCCATAAATCTTTGACCATACCAAGGACACATCACAACTTTTCTTCAAATAATTAGATTTTTCCACAGACATTCACAACTTTCCAAAGACATGTCACAAAGATTCCATAAAGATTGAGATTTTTCAAAATCAAAACTTTTCCATAAATTTTACCCTCATTTCAAAAAATCTTTTGACAGATACGATATAAAGTTCTGACAACACAAACGCCATCTAGTAACAGCCAAACATTTCACAAAACTCAAAATATGCATACTTTAAAATTTAGATATAATAAGAAACATCCATCCCATATAACCACAAAAGGTTTTTAAGTATTCTTGGGTGCTTTTTTCATAACCTTTTATTAAAGGTTTTTCATCTACGATTTTAAGTTCATATTTTTTTTTTTAAAAACAACCAAAGCTGACAATTACGATAATTTTAATAGCAAAAATAAAATATATCAAAAAAAGGGGGAGGGGGAGAGGTAAAATAATATTCAGGAAGGAACAATTTTAAAAATCATAATAAAAAACCAAATTAAAAAAATCACAATTTAAAGTTTAATTTCAAAACAAAAAATTATAAAAAATAAAATGTAATTAAAGCTATTTTAATGACCTGAAAATTTCAAAATCACTAATGATTGTAGTACAGTCAGATAAAAAAATAAACCTTAAAATCAGCACGGGATTAATTCTATACTTAAAACATTTGAACCTTTAAAACGAAAAATAATTTTTGATTTGACTGTGCTATTTTCTAATTTTCTGCTGCTTTTCTAAAAAAATATGGCAATTAAAAATGTATTATATTTATGTATATATCGTTGGCTTAAAGTATAGCTACACATTTTCAAAAATTAAACGTAATTTGAAATCAAATTCACTGGTTTCGACATGATATTATTTGACAAAAAATTATAGGTACCTATGCAAAATTAAAATTAAAAAAAAATGTTTTTTCAAAATTTTTAATAAACTTAATTTATTAATTTGGATAGCTTTGGCACATAATGTTTAAAAGCTGGCTGTGGTAAATAAAGAATACACATTAATAATAAGAAGGTACTAAATCCATGACACCATCTGAAAGGAGGCGTCTACTAATATCTACAGGAATTCCAAAAACTGAAAAAATCGAACTAATATCTATGAGAATCAAAGTGTTGATGAATATCTACAGCTCAAACTGTTGACCAATATCTATGAGAACCAAAGTGTTGACGAATATCTACAGCACTGGCAGAGGTTGGATTTGCAATTATGTATAGCATATTGGAATAACGTAATATTGCATATGCAGTTTAAAAATCTTAATTTATGTAAGTATGTATGTAAAAATCCCTAATATCGGACTATCGGACACATTTAGCTGATGAGTCCAACCTACGCTCTGTAGATATTAGTTCAACCTACGCTCTGTAGATATTACACCCTACAAACATTGTTCTGCCATATAAATTATTTCTAGTGAATATTTTGGTTGTGAAATAAAAAATAACGAATGTATAAAGTGTGTGGGGATGGGATCTATGACAGAAAATGATGCGCTGTAGACGATGATAAAAAAAAAGGGAACTAAAAAAACTAAAGTAGGAAAATGAAATAAAGAAAATCAATATGAATTTCGAAGAGCAATTGAGTGTACTGTCGATTGATTGATATTTATTGTCAGCCCGTCTTTAGCCTACACAAATAAGCTCGATGAGCCCACGAGGGATCATGTTGCCGAATGAAATATAAAAATGACGTGACGCTTCTCTTGAATATCTTGCACATGTATGGATGAAAGTTCGATGAGGCGGACGTAACGCCATCTGTCATACAACAACAAAAATAATGTTGTTCTATTTGAAATACGAAAGACGGTTAAATTTGTTCGTACAAAAATACAAAAATCGCGATTGAAAAATGAGAGAGTGGGGGTAGGAGGGTTAAAAATTGAGGTTATAGATATTTTTTGATGCCACAAAAAAATACAAAAAAATTTCTTAAAAATTAAAATTGAATTTTTTTTCTGGGTAGGGACTCCCTAATCACCTAGCGGTTTGAAATATACTATAAAACCTATTCTCATACCTACCAAAAATATATAAAAAAATTCATAAAAATCGGTCAAGTCGTTTCGGAGGAGTGCGACCACAAACACCGTGACACGAGATTTTTTATATACAAGAAGATTATCTGTGAATAGGCTGATTGTATCTACTTATTTAAATAGTTATTGGTGGTTAATCACAATAATTATTTTTTTTACGTTAACCCAGCCTAGGAGGCCCTGAGGAAAATAATTTCCTTTAGGGCTTATGTCATCTTTGGGGGTGCTCTATGGAGGGTTTTTTTGAGGAGAGTACACTGAACACTGAAGGAGTGAACACTGAACATGAGTCCAGAAAATCGTTCCAGCGACCCTTTCTTATTTGACAAATGTCAATTGAAGGCAAGTAAACTTTAATTGTTTGATTAGTGTTATTTCACAAATAATTCAATAAAAATAATAATATATGATGTATTTACGGCATATCCCGAAGTGGAAGATTTCGTTAATAACGTCCTGGTGTAAAACCACCATTCAGAATTGAAACGTTGCTTGAAATGGCTTTAACCGTTTTGGTGATCAGATCTGAATAATTTCCCACCTCCCTCTTGCCCATCTCCTTCTATTCCCAATTGAAGAAGTCATAGTCCCACTGGCTCTAGACGGGAGCAGTTGGAACTCTTGTGCGGTATTCACGTAAAAATAAAAATAAATAAAACCCATTACCTATAATATTGAGTTGTAAATACGTGGTATCTTAGGTTTTAAATTTTGAATTTAAATTGAATTGTTTTCAAAATACTCTTTGCAAAAACATTGGATGCATGTGGGTCTGCAAAACAATTGAAAATAATTTCATATTTTGGCATCCTTAAGGGAGCTTTCAGGCGGTCCGCAACCCTTTTGGGTTATTGTTTTAAACTGTATGAATAGCTGATCCCCATCCAAACAAAGATACCGTATTCCAGACGGTAATGGCATAAAGCATTGTCAACATTTTGACATACTTTCTCATATTTAAAAATGACTTATACTAGCTTAACTTCGAAGATTAATATAATGATATTTTATCAAAAATCATCACCAACACACGATCAAGAAAATTAACAAGGAGGATGAAAGATATTTTCTATATTAAAGCCACACAAATATAGGATGTTTTTCCCCTGTACTGAAAACATTAAGAAATCATAACACTTTACACTAGCTTGTGTCGCTCTCCATAGAGAGAAAAATATGGCCTTAACGTCTGCGGTCTATTGTGGGTAGGATTTATAAAATAAAATATTTTGTGCCTTTAAGTACTTTAAAATTAATATACGTATCTCTGGCTGAATAAACTATCCGTTATGGACTTACTTCTTGGGGACAATCTTGTAAAACTAATATAAATTATATCCAAACATTGCAAAACTCCCTGACAAAATTATTAATCCCTAAGTACACTAATGAACACAGAAGTGACACTAAATTAATATACAAGTCTCTAAATGTTTTACCTGTCAGAGGATTATTGTTTTATAATATTATAAGTCAACGTGTAATATTGTCCGATTCCTTGTACAGGGAAAGAGTTTACCATAAACATAATACAAGATTCACTCAAAATGAAGGATTGGTGGTTCTGAAATGTACCAATAAATACGGTGAAAGGACCCTAAACTATATTGTACCCAAAATATTCAATAAACTACCAATGAAAATAAAAAATAATGGTAAATGGTAAAAATTAATTTGTTTATTTGTTTATTAGGACATACACAGTACATAAGTTTACAAGTTATAAGGAATGTTAAATAAAGTAATTACATGATTTAGTACCTATTACGTAAGTCCGTATAATATCTGGGATAATACGCCTGGGATTTGAACAGTTCTTAAAACTTAACTAATGAATGAAAGAGAAGAATAATATAAAGGAAAATTGTATGCAAAGATAAAAAAGATTTTTTTTTTTTTTAGAACAAGAATTACATGCTAACAAATTGTAATTAGTTTAGTGAAAAGATGAGTATTTTTATAGCAATAAATACATGCTCATGAGTAGTAATTAAAGTCTAATGAAAATATAAGTGAAAATAAGAAGTTTTAAAATTAATTATAATATCACGCCAACAAATTTAGTAAATTAGTTTTGATGTTTGCAAGGAGTTGTGGAAAATGTCTAAGTGTAATAATTTTTCATAGTGTGTATAAGATGTGATTGCGCGAGAGATTGGTGAGTTTTGTGCAGCATTAGTATTATTGGATCCTATGTGAAAAAGTGAAGTGTGCCTGGTACGCCTCATTGGAACATTTAAACCAATGACAGATAGCAATTCGGGACTATCTATTTTATTATTAAGCAGGTTATGTAGAAACATCAGATCTGACAGTGTGCGTCTTTTTTGTAAAGATAACATATTAATTGAAGTTTTGTTATATTTCTTGAGTAAATATTTCGAAAATTTATTCTGTATACTCTCTATTAAATTTATGTATACCTTATATTGAGGATTCCATATGGTGGAAGCATACTCCAGTGGACTTCTGACCAATGAACAGAATAATATTTACAGAGTCTTAGCACTTTTAAAAACTTTACATACTCTTAAAAGAAAACCTAGCATCTTATAAGATTTTGATATAATGTATTCGATGTGCTTATCAAATATTAGTTTGCTATCCAAGTGAACACCTAGATCTTTACATGTAGACAAATATTTTAAAGGTTTGTTATTCAAGTTGTAAGGATAGGTTATTTTATTTTTATTTCTAGTAAACGTAATCGAGTGACACTTGGATATATTTAAGGACAATAAGTTTGATTCACAGTATGTGCACAAATGATCAAGATCTCTTTGTAATTCGATGCAATCGGATAACGACTGTATAGGTTTAAAAATTTTCATGTCGTCCGCATACAATATAAAGTAACTATTTGGGAAGCATACAAGAATGTCATTTATATAAATATTGAATAGGAGTGGTCCGAGATGCGACCTCTGGGGCACACCTGAGACGATTTCTATTAAGCAAGATGCGAAATCATTGACAACCGTAATTTGGTGTCGATTACTAACATAAGATGCGATCCATCTATAGAGATCACCGTGAATTCCTAGACCTAAAAGCTTCTGTAAAAGAATATAATGATTAACACGGTCGAATGCTTTAGAGTAATCAGTGTAGATGGCATCCAATGCAATTAATGTAAAAATTAATCGGCAAAAACTAATGATAAAGTCAAATATAAACTAAGGAAATGGCTATTAGATAGGGATGATTTATATTGATTCCCTACCGAAGTCCTTGTATTCTTTATTGAAACTCACATTGAAGGAATTGGTAAATTCATTACAATTTTTGTAATACCTGCTGTATATGAAACTTTTAATTTACTTGTCATTATATTATTTGTTCATACTAAATCCATTTGTACTTTTTTATTATTCAAGGCTTCTAGTGCTACTTACATGTGTATACTATTTCCGTTATTTAAATAATCTATTTAATTGATATTTAGCATCAAAATTATAAAATTATATGTATACAATGTTTGAAAATGTACCAATGTTGTCATTATGTACCTGCTGACAAACAACATAAGTATAGTTTGGCAAGAAAGTGTAGAAATTAATTCAATTGGAACTAAACGTGTTCATTACTATGGCAACACCGAATTATATGACGTTTCTTATGGCTGTCATATTATGTGTTATCATATTGTGTGTATCAACGTGTTACGGTTGATTTATTGTCTTAAATCTGAGTAGAATATCGCTGATTTGATAATATTTTTATTCATTGTTTGCCTGAATTTAATTAAAATGAATAAATTATTACATAGTGATACAAGAGGGGTTATATTCTGCGTTTTTCAACGCAGCCTAGCCGAGTGTCACGCGAAGAAGCTTCTTTTTAATTTAGAAGATGTTTGCAAACGAACTGCTAAAATGACTGGTACGTAGTATAGTTTGTTTAATAAATTTCATTAGTATTACAAGATTTATGCCAATTTTCGAGCGATAATAACCATTACAATCTGATTTGAGGTTATGGTAAAAAAATCTGATTTTGACACTTCATTTTGACAGATAATATGCGGCCACAAGAAAAAGGGAATAACTCAATAAAAAAAATAATATTAAACTCGTAGAAAAGTTACCTTTTTCTCGTTTTCTCTTTCTTTCTTTCCAAGTGAATATTATCTAGTGTGTGTTTTTAAAACTCCCTTATATAATAATAATTTTAATGATTTTTCACACACAGGTAAATCTGAATCAACGGTAAGACGAATTGTCAAGGAAGGGGAAAAGGCAGATGGAAAATTTGAAACACCGGGAAAACAGAAAATGGGCATTATGTAATAGCATAAGTGCTGATGATTGGAAAAATTGTTGCAAACACGTGATGAAAATTGATGCAGAATATTATGCATGAGGCAGTAATATATATGATATCGATGAACTGCGCTTAGATGAAGATGAAGATACGGTAGAAGAAGAATCACACGAGGACGAAGACAATAATTACATGTCGGGTGTTGAATTAATAGACTTAAATTTTTAAGTACCTACGTTTTTATATCGGAATAAAAGCCCACTTAAAACTTGTTTTGTTTTATTTTGCTTCTATTAAATTACAGTTTTTTGTGCAAATTTTTTGAAAATACAAATACGCTATGAAATATGCATTTTGCCAGAAGTGTTTTTTTAAAACATACGTTATTTGTCTTATGAGCCATCTTGGTGTTGCCATTTAAAACTAGAAAACGATCGCAGCGCCATCATTTATTTTCTACACTTTCTTGCCAAACTGTAGTTTAGCGGGTTTAAATGTAAATAAATAAAAAATAAAAAAAAATAAAATTAAATGCAGTTCTTATTTTCTTTGCAAGACGCAACTTTTGAGACCCCGTGCGTTTCTGAATTCAAAAGTTGAAATAATTGACACACCCTACTGTACACTGCTCTAATGATGAAATAGACATTTTTAATGACCCAAGTAAACGCTTTACGAAAAATGTTTTTCCATTAATCATGTTAAACTGATAATGTGATGAAGCCCTTTATTTAAAGACATACAATATTACCTATACATTTAACAGAAAGTCGTGTAAGAAGAATGTATGACGCAAATGTGAATGGTGGAAGGTGGGGGACGCCCGAGGAAGACATGGCATAATCAAGTGAATCTGAGTTACTTGAGTCGGGCCATGTCAAAAGTCAGAATAATAGAAGTATGAGACGATGCATGAATGTGAATGAAGCAAAGATTACCTATGTGCCAATAGCGAGTTGTTTGCCGGTCCGTCCTATCCCTGCGGGGAAACGGCGTGATGGTTAGTTTAGGCAATATTGTACATTCCAAATCAGTGTTCCATCAACACAGGTGCCAATAATAAATTGTTTCAGAACCTATTTGTATTCTATCTTTTACCCTTTCTTGTTTGTCATTTACTTTTGCTGTTTTCTAATTATTTCTGTTATTTTAAACTTCTTTAGCGCCGTTAGTGATTTGAAATTCGGAATGAAACGGAAATGCGTCACAACCCAGTTCTACACAAATGCTTGGTTCTACTATAATGCGGTAAATTTGCACCTCAGCGCGTGCCTCCCATAGTGCAGTGGGTAAGATCCTGACAAGTCTCAGCGGCCAGAGAGACAGACGTCAAGCGAACGGAGGTTCGAATCCTACGAAATCCAAAAAAAAAACATTTTTATTTTTGTGAAATCATTATCCAATCCTCAAACCTTCACAAGAATAGTCAAAAGAATAGGCAAAAGTAAAGAAAGTGACATCTACCGACTTTCTAGTTTAACTTCTACCGCGTGTGAACTACACATTCTGATTTTTATATTACTATGTATTTACACATCCACGGAGGAAAATTTTTGTGCGTCGTGCTTGTCTTCTTTACCGAAAACCAAATAAAATAATAAAAATAGAAGCGTGTATTTCACACCCGGTAGAAGTGAAACCTTCAGAAAACTAAGGTAGACAAGGGTGGGGAGGCTACGAAGCACCGCACAAAGAGAAGGCCAATTATTCTATCACATTCTCTCGCAGGTTAAATCCTGTAGATGTATGTGTTTGTCTCTTTTTGGTGTCGCGTTTTCGTTTCATCGAGTTTCAAATCACAACGGTGCTAAAGATGTTTTCACTTCAATAAATGTAGGTAGCGCATTATGTATTTGTATGAAATATTATTTTCAATAATACCTAATATTTAAAATAGAAAAAATCATAGTGTGCAATTCACACGCAGCAGAAGTTAAACCTTCAGAAAACTAAAGCAGGGAGTGGGGAGGCTACTAAGCAATGCACAAAGAGGAGACCGACTACAAAAGCATCAAAAGGCTACAAAAAGCAAACAAAGGCTACAAAAGCATCTCCCAAAGAGGAGACCAATTATACCATCTCATTCCCTCGCAGGCTAAATCCTATACATGTGTTTATCTCGTTTTAATGTCCCTATTTTTCGCTTCATCGAGTTTCAAATCACGACGGTGCTAAAGAAGTTTCACTTAAAAAATCTGTGATTAGAAGTATTAAACTTTAAAGACAGATTCTATAAGAGCTTCATTTTGTACTATTAAACTAAATTGAATCATTAAACCGATAGATACGAATAAAAGTGATATGACTTTCCGATGAAGAATTATGTTACAATTTATCGCTTCCCAGCACTGTTTCATGACCTCGTGAATACACGAGAACCGCATACAATTATTTATTATTTAATGGCAAACAATGTTAAATTCAATATTCAGAGGCGATTTTGGTTTAGAATCACGTCATCATCTTCATATTTCAATAAGAAACGAAATAATTGGTTGACATTGGTCAATTTAAGTGGAAAGGCTGCGCGGCCCTTTTCATTAAGTATTTGAGAGTATCTTCCACTCTAATAAAATATACCATATATTATTTTAAATGATTTAATTGTGAATACAGCAATCAATCAAATAAAATTTATCAACGCACGCAGGGATTTGCACCCGCGATCTCTGGATCGCAATTCGAGAACCTTGCGCCACGACCATGGAGGCCAGCATCTGACCTAACGAACAATAAATTCCGCGAAACTATGTTTAGAAAAACCAATAAAACTATAGAGCGCCCAGAAACACGCTAAGATGACTGCAGATACTATCGCGCACCATTGTCACGCACGACCATTGTCACGCAAAACCACCGTCGTGCTCAACTACGCACTGCAGGCATGTGCGCAAAAACAAATTCTTCAACAATATGTATTGTGGATTGCAATAATTGTCCATTTTCAGATAACACAGAGTTCGTGGCTTAAGAATAGTAAACCAAGGATAACAAAGCAAGGTTAAGGAATAGGTACCTGCCTAGTGGTAGGTACCCCAAATACTTAAATATTTGAAATAAAATTTTCGTGTTACCGAGGGTTGTCTTCGTGTTGGGCCTTTACTCATTTTCGGCGACGCGGACAATTTTTCTCAAAATATGGTGGCACTAGCGTATTAAACTACCCTAAAAAATAAGCAGTGATCCGGCTTGGTAGTTGCTTCAGTGCGACCTTTGCGTCCATTTGAGATGAACACTCCACTGTCAAATCGAGGGGCGCTCAATTATTCGCTTTCTCAACTAGGATGGAGTCCGCCCTGTTGAAGTTGGTAAGTTCGCAATTTTGATCCCAGACATCTATAAGATTAAGATCCCAGACGTCTAAGACTACCACACAAATAATTTTGAGAGAAAAAGGCGTTTGCAAAGTGAATGCTCGTTGGGTTCCCAAAATGCTGAAGAGCAAAATCGTGTGAAAAGCGCTCTGGTCTCTTTGAACCATTTCTCCAACCAAGGCTTTTTATGGGTTGAAACATGGGTTTACTACCTAACCCTAGGATCAAAGAGGCAATCAATGGCATAATTTTCATCTTTTTCTTCACCTGAAGCAACATTTGTTCGGAAAACCTTTGGAGACCAACTAGGATGCGTAGGAAGAGGTGAGAGCATTTTTTGCGGCGGAGTTCTACAACAGAATCACTTCCTGGTGTCACGGCTCACGAAGTGTATCGATCGTAACGGCGACTATATCGAAAAATAGTGGGGATATCTTCCTAAATAGTCTGATGATTTTTTGTAAATAAATTTCTTCCAAATTTTTTGAATTAGAAAGGTCTTTATTTCTTGAAAAACCTTGTATCTATTTGCTTACAAAGTTATTTGCGATCCAAAGTTGTTCTGGCTTCGAGTCAAACGCGTATAACATTACTCTACGGTTATCGTTATTTAGAACCAACTGAAAATCGCTATCACAATATGTTTTCATTAACTTGATTCAAGGAAGAAAATTATTTTGGTTCCTATATCAAATTACAAGAATGAATTGTAAAATAACTAAATCACATTTTTCAAATGAGAGAACGCGTACCGATTAAAATACTATTGCTGGCTGACGCGAAAACCAACGTTAATTTAAATTGAACCATAAAACGTATCACACTTTGCACATAAACAATGAACATTTAATCAAATCATATATGAACTCTGTTATGTATTTTTTTACTTACGTATATTTTTTAGAAATATGAACGAATAAAAAAATGTGTCGCCCGTTTTATTAGGTGAAATATGTGTGGTGTATTAACATAGATATTTCTCATAAAACGAGAATATATCTATTCTCTTTCAGGATTTAACAATCAACCCTTTCCGTTTCCTTTGTGTGTTTCGTTTCAAATTATTGTTTTTTCAGGGAAAATTTCTGAATAATAAAATACGGAAACCCGTCGTTTTCGAGGCTAGGAATTTAACGATTATTTCGACGACTTTGGTTTTTTGCCAAGTGGGCTATCAAATTACAAACATGGTAAACAAGTTTTATGAAGACTTTAATATCATTTAGTTGTCCCTTTGCTGCGTGTTCCGCGAGATTTTAAAATATTAACGGGAGGATACAAAATGCTTTCTCTCGGAAGCTTACGCGAAGCAAAGAAAGGCCCTCTCTCTAATCATAATTTATCACAGAGCTTTCGCAGAGCATTTTTCGTGCATTAAGAGTGATTTATACGAATTTGAGTGGTTGTAAGCAGTTTACATTTTTAAAGAAGGCTTACTTTAGCGCATGAAAAGAAAAGAAGAGCATTTTTTATGTGAGTACCGCACTGGAGTCCCAACGGCTCCCGTTTGGAGCCAGTGAGACTATGGCATCCCCAATAGATGTATGTTGTGAGGCTGAAGGTGGTGGTAGGAGGAAGTATAATGGGAAGAGGAGGTGGGTAAGTACTTGGCTATTCGGAGCTGGTCACCAAACACGTCTAAACCCATTTCAGGCATCTTTTCAATTCTGAACGGTGGTCTTACACCAGGATAATACTGAGAGTAACTTCCACTCTGGAATGTACCCCAAATGTACTTTTTATTACATATTTTAAATGCATAAATTTTGAAATAACAGATATCGATCAAATAAAATTTATTATACGAACCCGCCACTTTCGGATTGCTTATATTCCCTTATCCCTTGGCCCTTGGGCTATCAAAAAGCCCGTAACTTTCCTGAGAGTTTTACATTTAAATCACCTTACAGAGTTTTATAAACAGGGTCATATTTTTTCTCCTTAGTACATGAATTACTCAACTAGCCGTAATATAATTTACACATACCTACTGCAAATATACTGATTCATCTACACGTGTACTTTAATTCAAATATCTTGCCTCCTATCACATTATTTGAGGTTAAATATCTGTTACAATTAAAAATGCAATTAAAATAACACTGGTATACCACGTAGTTTCGTTCATCGTCTATCAAAATGTTAGTTTATTGTTAAAAAACTCCTTATTTTTCCAAAAGTGCAAGGAAAGATAAAACTAATATTCTCTGGGCCACTATAACCGTAAATCGACTAGCACACAAACCATCACGACTTCGTAATGTTTATTGGGCACTTTTCCTAGCAATATAAATATATTCCGCCACGTACTGCCGACACAGCCAATACCTGCTTAGAGACATACGTGTGTTTTATGGTTCCGTTCTAAAGTTGGGTGCTTAGGCAAAGGAAATAATAAAATTGGTGGCATAATGCGAAATTTGAGTACGCCATTTCGCGTCTTGTTGGCAATGTCTCTGTTCGCTCATAAATTTTGTAAGATATCCAACCAAACATTTGTTTCTTTTTGTTCATAAAATATATTCGGATTTCAGTATTTACCACTTGAGAACCATTCAAGTCGGAACGTTCCTTGAAATGCTATTAGCAAGTATCAATGGCGAAATGAATAGCCAGATACTTCCCAGCTTTTTTGGTTTTCAGCCTCCGTTCCAGTCGTCTCAGCCATACAACATTACGCTTTGGAAGTGTGCCACAATCGTACTGGTTCCGGACGGTTGGGAGCAGTAAGGATAAGGATTATTATTTGATATTCACATACAAATACAACATAAAATTTTACCTTCGAATATGTGCATAATTGGGTTTTTCTTTTTTTAACCTACATAAAGTTGTCTTCACCAGTTAGTGGAGAAAAATTTAACGGAATTACCAATATTATTATTTTACAATTAGTTTAAAATCTGTTGTCTTAAAAACGGTAATAAAAAAATCTACAATCTTCCAAAAACGATAATACAAAACCGAACACTTTATTGATCAGATCCGTTTTTAGATTTTCACGGCCAAAAGTATTTTTGTTATTAGTTTTTGGGGTGTTATGCCGAGTTGCGCTACCTCCTTCTTTAGCCAACGTGTCGGACAGCGTTGTAGTGTCCATCATCAGGGCAGATCAGGGCAGATCAGGCAGATGCTTGTTGATGCTATAAAAAAGTTGGCACTCACCGATTGAAGTGTTTTCTGAAGGCGCCGCTGACGCAGTACAACGCCACCGGGTTAACGCAACTGTTCATGAAGGAGAGACAAAATCCCACGATGCGGAAGATGTGCCAGAAAGCGTTGTAATCTTCTTGAGCTGTTGGACTGAAATTCACAAAAAAACATCTCTATTTTATTTGTTTATTATTATTATTTTTACAGTAATTCCACACGGGAGGCCATGGGGAAAATATTTTCTCTCAGGATCAATGTGATCTTTGGAGTGTGGGGAGAGACTGATTACGTATGCCCTGGGAAATTAAGTATTGTTTGTCTAATCTTTTATTTACTCGAAAAAGTTTATTTTCCAATATTTATTTATTAATTCAAAGATTGAAAGACTTATTAAACTTATTATATACAGGGTGCCCGGGGGAAAAGTGCATTAACTTCGGGAGGTGATTCTACATGGCGGTGGGAGTAAAAAAGATTAACAACTTTTTCCGAAATTCCAACATTTTTTTCCCATACAAAAAGACGTACCTACTAAAAATCCTTAGTGTGAGGTACGTACGATCTTACTTGCTGAGCGCCTGCCGGGCACGATTGTGGCAACATTGCATGGTTGTGACTGGCCCGTATCGTAACAGCGAAAAATAATAATGCTGGCGGCACACGCTGGTCTATTTTTATCTTTTTACCACAAACCAACCCCTGAAAGTTGGAATTTAGATAAAATTTATGAAATTTTTTATCTTTTTTACTTATAATATCATTTAGAATCACCTCCCGAAGTAAATGCACTTTACCCCCGGACACCCTGTATAAGTTAAGTCATTTTATACAAACATTATTTTGTGCAAGTAAAATAAAGAAAAAAAAATATTAAAAGAATAGTTGATAGGTAACCAATATAAAAGCATGTACGAACGAAATGTGGGTACAAAATATATTAAAAAAATTCTAGTGCAGTTTACACACGGTAGAAGCGAAACTTTACCAAAACAATCTCAACCAATACTTGAAAAGTGAGGTCATAATCTAGCGGCCAATGAGCGCAGACCTAGCGTCATTTCCGTTTTATATCTCAACTAATAGGAGCCTTGATAGTAGTTTGATGCTTCGCAAAATTACAAATCACAACGGGGATATAGACGTTTTACTTCAAAAATATAAAACAAAGAAAAAAAAAACTTTATACATAAATTTATCTAAGATATTTAAGGAAACACTTTAATAAATAAAATAAAAAATTAAATTGTAGATTGAATTTATATTATATAAAGATGTGGACATTCATGAATTGTAAAATCTAGAATAATTTTTTTTAAAACTCAATAGATGTACATTTGTAGTAATCATTTTTAATAACTTAAAAAAACCATTCGGTTATAATATTAAAACATTTTTAGAATGAAACTAAGCATAGGAAAATGTGTAATAATATAAGTTAGTTGAAACAAATAATAATAATTCACATTCCCGATGGAGATGATGTCTGAAGTCCCCAAATATAAAAAAAAAAATATGTATTTAAAATTATTTCTCCAATTGGAGTAAAGTTTAAAAAAATCATCTCCCCGCACATTCACATCTGAAATTTTGCAAAATATTTTAATATAAATTATTACAACTTTACTGTACGTTGGTTCCCTGGGGGATCCCGTTGGAACAACTGTATTTTAGTATTAAAAAAATACTCTTTACTTTTTAGGATCTCGAGATCGTAAAAAATCCATAAGGCAAAAAAATTTAAGGAATGAAATGTAGAAAAAAAAAGAATAAAATAAAAAAATACCTTATTTTTTTTTTTTTTTTTTTTTACAGTGAATACCGCACAAGAATCTCAACTGCTCCCGTCTGGAGCCAGTGAGACTATGGCATCCCCAATTGGGGTATGTTGTGAGGTTGAAGGTAGTGGGGAGGGGAAGGAGGTGGGGAAGAGGAAGGTTGGGAAGTACCTGGCTATTCAGATCTGGTCACTAAACACGGCTAAAGCCATTTTCAAGCAACGTTTCAATTCTGAATGGTGGTCTTACACCAGGGCGATACTGATAGTATCTTCCACTCTGGAACATGCCGCAAATATACTATATATTATTTTAAATGAGTTAATTGTGAAATAACACAAATTAATCAAATAAAATTTATTTGCGCATGCCGGGTTCGAACCCGCGACCTCCGGAATGTGAGTCAAGAGTCTTAGCCACTGGACTACGGAGGTCGGTCTTATTACTTATTACAACATATAAAATAAACAATACTAATGATAAGAGCCTTCGAAAGCAACCAAATTTAAATTACTTCACAACAGAGTCATGTCTGACCCACGGCTATTTCCAAGATGATTGCATTAAAAATTTGAATGGCATCAAGATAATCTTCAAAAGGTGTGTTCAATCATAAAAAATGTTAATTTCATAATAAGTCAAAATTCACGATGTCCTATCGGGCTGCATAGGATAGACACCGTAATAGAATAAGACATAGGAAACACAGTCCCATCCAGTAAAAATTGCGGATAGCATATCTCTTATATTTCAATATCTAACGTTCGCGGCTTAACTTTTAATACATTCCACCTCCATCTAACCGTTTTACAATAATAGAGAAGAAGTTTAAAACAAATTTTTAAAAACCTTTTTGTAGGTTTTTCAAAACATTTATAAAATTCCATCATATATTTATGACTCTCGACTTTGTATATATAAGAGGGTGTTTTTTGCGAGTCAAAAAGTTTTTAATTCTCAAATTAGACCATTACTTTTGTCGGATAAAAAATGTTGGAAAACAAAATGTGATAAGTTACAATTGAGTAACTTATCACATTTCAGAGGCGTTTCTTTGACGTTTGTTTGACAAAAACCTTTTTACCGCTAAATTAAATTAGTCGAAAAGATAATGCTGCCTTAATTTACGGGAGTTAATTTTCACCTCGCTAGTCTGGAAAACTAAATTTCATTTATGTGGAATTATTTTTATCGTGATAAAAACTTATTTTTGTCAGTTTTCGCTGAGCCAAAAAACAGTTAATTTGAAAATTCGCTGGAAAACATTTAAATAACTCAAAATAATTTACACAAATATTCAAATTTCCCTTTATAATTAATGTTTGACTTTGGTTGCAAAATCAAATAGAAATAAAATATAAATTACAAAGTCTTTTGGGTGCGTCCTATTTTTGGCAAACCCAATAAACAATAGGTAAAAAAATACATTGGCATAATAGTGTAGACTTTACAGATTGTAAATATATCTACCTATAGTGCCAGTCTAAATGTTTACAGCTTACTGATTCGATGTGACAGTATTTATTTTTAATTAAATTTTTATTTTTTTGAATATGAACATTTACTTGAATTTTACTGTTGTTTTGTTGATTGAATTAATATATGAATGAAGCGGATTCTTGTAAGTAGAAATTAACCCAATTTCCGACAGCCGATCGAGCTAAAAATCGACAGATGAACTCGTTATCGATTACAGTGCGTTCTATTAACTTGGTGGCAAACACGCATACACATGCTGATGTAATTGCATTTTTTTATAATTCGAATAAAGTAAAGCACTTAATATACGAAACAAATGTCCTCAAAAATCAAAAATCCTATAAAACTCGAGGTTTGGCCAGCTTCATAACGTGGTTGATTCCGATCACTGGGTAGGAACGTTAAACCTTAGTCAAAAGAGAAAAAAAAGTTTTGAAATACATTTAAAAATAGATGTAACATAGTAAAAAAAACTTTCGTTTTTACTGGTTGATTAGTTGGAAACACTTCGATTCGGTGTGCAATTCAATATATTAAAACGTGTTGTCTTTAAAATGATTTGCCTATACCTCATTACAAAGAACTCTTAATTTTAATTCTATAAACAAGTCAGAAATATCATGCTAGAAAGCAATTACTTTAGCGTTGCAGAAGCATTATCATATTAATACATCCACTGCTTTACTCCAATTTACAGTTACTGCACTTTTCATTGGAATTCTGCCACGCTTTATGCAACCTATTATTTATACTAACTGAATTTGGCAAAACAAAATTGCAATTTCAGCACAACAAAACTAAAAATTAAAACGCTTTCAATAATATGATTACATCGAAACAATTAAAAACTCTTTCCCTAAATTATTAATGTTGAGACTAATAAATATTTTCCCAATTTTTTTATATTATTTCATTTAACACTGTATTTTTTTTTTAAATATTGTGTTGATCTCAAAAGGAATTAATATTTTCATTTAAGGGATATTTGTGAAAACCAGTAAAATAGAGAAAAAGTGAGTTACTTCAACTAATAGGACAAAATTTATTTAACCAAGGATAAATTTTAAATTTAAAGTTAATTTATGCTTTTAATATGAGAAGTTATTATAAAAGAAGCTTTTTTCACATTCCAAAAAAAGTACTAAAATAATAACATTTATTTAAAAAATTACGAGAGCCCTTTAGACCTCCGGACCTACAAATACATACACATTTGGATATGTTTTAAGATTTTCACGGCCAAAAGTATTTTAGTTTTTGGTTTTTGGGGTGTTATGCCGTGTTGCGCTACCTCCTTCTTTAGCCAACGTTTTGGACAGCGTTGCAGTGTCCATCATCAGGGCAGATCCGGCAGATCCGGTGATCTGCCCTGCCGGATCTGCCGGATCTGCCCTGATGATGGACACTGCAACGCTGTCCGAAACGTTGGCTAAAGAAGGAGGAGTGCAACACGGCATAACACCCCAAAAACAAATAACGAACATACACATTTGTTAAAATCACGATTCCGACGATTTAAAAACTTATCAACTTCGTGTTGTTTTTAATGTTCATAATATTTTTTTTTAAATCTAAAATATGTCAAGATTACTGAATGATAGAGGAAAAGGTTGTAAATTATTAGTGCCTTAACTCCTAACTCTACACAGTCATGTGTCATCTTTGGAGATGCTTTATAGTTAAAGAAGGAGAGGAAGTTATGGAAAAAAATATATATGAGGGGTGGGAAGGAATCTAGGGGTCAATGTATCCAGTGGCGGCTCGTGACTTTTTGAGTGCTAGGGTGCTAATATTTAAAAAAATGGCATCATGGATATTGTCGTATGCGAAAAATAATTTTTTTTTTTCAAAAATCTGTGTTTTGTGTGAAGATTTTTCAGGAAATCGGTGCGGCACACCGCCAAACTGAAACTTTCTGAAATTTTTCATACAAAAAACTGATTTTCAAAAAAAAAAAATTTTTTTTTTCGGCTACAACAACTTCATAATGCCATTTTTTTATTTCAGCACTCTAGCACACCCAAAAGTCACGAGCCGCCACTGAATGTGTCCACGAATGACGGACATATAAATCGATCCTTGCGGTGCAAGATGATGGGTCGAGAGAGGCTAGCTCTAGAGATCAAATTGTCTTCCCAAAGCGGTCTCTCCCAATCTGGCCCGCCACGCAGCTGATGGGTATGCGCATCCGCCATCAAGTCCTGAACACCTCTGCTAAGTTACCAAACGTTGCGAACTACTTGGGATTATCTATGACAGAGGTGTTGGTTATCCTATAAATCGTTCCAATGATGAGAATAAAATAACATAATTATTGAAAACTCACCTGTAATAAAACCACATCATGGTGACGTGATACGGCAGGAAGCATATGGCGAATATCAGCACGAATGCTAACACGGTTATGGCCACCTTTCTTCTCGCTCGCACCTACAAACATAAAGAGGGATTCATATATATATATTTTTTTAACGGACTTACGTCCAATTTACAACAACGTATCACGAAATTTGGAAATGAACATTGTAAGAATTAAGGATGGTACATGAAAGCAAAGACAAACAGAGAAAATAGAAGTGTCAAGCCAAGTCAAGACTTTTCAAAAATGAGAGTAAATATAAAATATCTTCAATTGTTGAGCGACAAAAATCATTTAAGCTTATACCAAAAAATCAAGGTCTTGACGTAAGTTGACCATTCTACATATTCTGGACAGTGGTGAGTTATAACCATAATTAGTCGAGTGCTGATTGAGGAAGAGGAGGTCTTTATTTCTGAGTTTTATTAGAAGGTATATTGAATGTTGATGAGTTGTAGTAATGTAGGTGAATCGATTAAACAGTTAATAATTTTGAAGAAACAAATGAGATCAGATTTTTTCCGACGGTCCAGTTTTAGAGTTTGTTCAATTTCAGTATACGAGTAATTGCCTCGCTTTAATCCTAGCCTCCTGGCAATCCCTTTTCAACCAATGTTGAATGGACTCAATATGACGAATATGGACAGCATAAAAAGGGGACCATATAACACAAGCATATTCAAGATGGGGGCGAACCAAGGAGCCGTAAAAAGTTCTTGGCGAACTAAGAAAGAAGAACTTTTATGTAGGTGCCTTACAACGTAACGGAAATATGCAAAATGGTAAACGTATAGTACACGCTAAACTTTAATATCGACCTGACGTCAAAACGAAAATCGTTACAATTGGCGAGTTTTAGGTCCGAAAAGTGTCACGCCACCCCTTCTACGCCTTTATCTGTTGCTCGTATGTTTTTACGCATCTTTCTCTTCGTTTATGGTCATTGTAAAATTAAAGTGACTACATGCGCGTGAATGGATCGTATCAAGTTCAGGTTGGCATTAAAGTTTTCTATAATGATATGATATCCATAATAATTTCGACGCGTTGCAAGGTACGCAGAATATTTAGAAATGATCATTTAGCAGAAAGACGATTTATTAATTTATTTATAAGAAATTTCAGAGGACAATCAGAAGAAGAAAAATAAACATTGACCGGTGCATTATAGATGGACATTGTGATAAAATTCAAAATAACTAAATCTACCAAAAAAATTATAATGTGTTTTGTTTATTAAATTTTAATAAAAAGTGTTTGAACATGCAGACAAGCTGCCTTGTGGCCGCCTTGCGAGACGAATGTTTTATTATTAAAATGTTTGTATTATCAATGTTTTATAAAAAAATAATATGTAACTGAGCGTTAGAAGACGTTATTTATTTAAAAACCATTCACAACAAATTGGCGCAGCCGGTAGCATAAAATATCAAACCTGTATACAACCGACGCGACAACTGTCAGATAATTCTATAGATTCTAAGATCTATCTATACTCATGCTACATATCTAAGTATCGTACCTCGAACCATCTCAGACTCGAAATGCGAAAAAGTCCAAGTGATAATCCCACCGCCATCGATCGCATTATTTGCACAAAAAAATAAATTTTGATTGCCAAATTAAGTATTATACTCCCTGCGATAGGGATTGATATAATTTTATTATACAGAGTGAATATGTTTAAACGCGCCAAACAATACGATGAACATTACTTTTTTCACGTAGAGGTGTAGGTGTGGATTGTAGATACCGTTAATTAGTTTTGTGTTTAATTCGTAGAGCTCCGTTTATTTTTTTTAAATTTAATTCAAATTAAATTTAATAAGTAATGTTATTCTTAAGTTCTGCAAGTATTTTAGTTTTTATTTTTGTTACAGCTATTTCGGCTTACAGGGCCATTTTCAAACTGTGGTTAAACCGCTTTAAGATGAAATATAGATATTGTGTTTAAAACAGCTTTACCACTATCTCGTACATACTGAAAACATTTGTCAAATATCTAGTACTCATTGATTTTCTACGACCAAAACCAAGTAAAATAATTGCGAAATAATACATGATTTCATTCGAAGCTTTTAGATCAATATACTTCAATCCACTATCTAAGCTAATAATCGCATCCAAATCGCTTAAAAAATATCATTAAAATATCAGTTTCCTTGGCTTAATAATTTACATGATCAATAACCGTTTCTGTCGGCTCTCCGAAAGAGCTGTGATGTGTTTAAATGGTTCCATGCCAACTCAGAATGAACTCAACTGAACACCTCCTTTGAAAAGTCATTAAACGCTACGAGAAAAATAGCCCATAACCTAACCTAACGTAACCTATTTCACCAATTTTTTAAATATATTTTTTCATCACTTTTATTGATTGTTCAAAGGAGGTGTAGAGTTGTACATTCTGAGTTGTACGGTCACCGTTTAAAGGTCTATGCTCATAGTTACGCAGTCAGCAAATATCATTAAATTGGATCAATTTAAATGGAAATAAATAGTAAAGTATATTTAAATTGCCGAGCTGCATTTTCAATATCGGTAAAATTTTTGCTTTTTTTGCCAAAACCTGCTTAAAAAAAATTACTTAAAATTTAAAATAAATATGTATTAAAAAAATGTACAAATTTTAATTAATTACTAGCAGACCCGGCCACACGTTGCCGTGGTTAACGAAACACAACGCCATTACCCAACCTTTATAAAATCCACACCACCCACTTGCCAACTGCCCGCTGCCTGAATTGAATATTTGAATTTCGCGGCTTTTCTCTACTATAATAAGCATGTATTATACATATAAACCTTCCTCATGAATCATTCTATCTATTGGTGAAAACCGTATGAAAACCCGTTGCGTAGTTTAAAAGATATACGCGACTCCATTTTATGCTATGCAATGATATTTTTATTTGAATTAATTATTTTTAATTGAATTAATTCCATCAATTAAGTACGAATTATTTTTCTAAATTATGTAAATAAATATGTATTTTAACAATTTTTTCTAATTTGTAATTTGATGAATTATTTAAAAAAATTGATGTAATGTATTTAAAAAATATGTATAGGTATATATATATATATACATTTATTTATAATTTGCTTCAATTAATTTTAATAATTTTTCAATTAGTTAGTTTTATTATTTGAAATAATTTTTACTAAAATAATTTTTAATTCAAATTAATTTCCATAAATTCATAATAACTATTACCATCATTTAATCATTGTTTTATTATTTGTAGGCTTAAAAAATGCACCTTTTCAATGCCTAGTCGTCACTTTTTCAAATTTGATGTTTTATTTTTCTTCACGGGTATTTCAATTTACTTCACAGGTAAGAGCGCAATGATGCTCTTCCTAAAAGCTTTATAAGGGTGTAAAATTTTGAAACTCTGCCAAAACGACCCTTAAAATGTGTTTTTACGAACACCTGAGAGACTTCCACCTCCTAATGGCATGATATTAGTTTAACACGTAACAAAAAACACTTTTTAGGTGGCACTGTAAAAAGCAAGCAGATGTAAAATGTTACAACTACGCGTAAAAATGCTTTGAGATTTCATATTTTTTTGTTTGAAGATAAAAAATCATTTAGGATGCGGGTATGGGTACCGCCGCTCCGGGTATCATTTAATGGATAACCTACACCCATAACACAGGTCACTCCAAATGGTTCTCTACGTTTAGTGATTAGGTTCGTGGATTGAAGTTTGTCTAGGTCTTGGCTGCGAATGCGTTTACCACCCATTGCGTGGCGGGCCGGATCGGAAGAGACTGGTTGAGGGAGACCTTTTGAACTCTCCAGCTGAACTCTCTTATCCTTGTATAGCAGTGGGAGAGATGTATTCATACGTCCGTCATTCCTAGACACTTTGACCCCAGATTCCTACCCACCCCTCATATATTCCTTCCTTTCCCTGCCAAGACCCCCAGCACAGCATCTCCAATGATGCCATAGGCCCTGAGGGATTTTTTTTTGGGTCCCCTGTGTGTAGCTCAAGTAAAAAAATGATGTGGCTGCCAGTGGCAGTCGAACGAACTCAATGTTTTCGTGGTCTTATGCCTTATGACATATGATAATAATTCTCTTAGGTAAATGGAGAAAGTCCCTTAAATTTATATATTACTAGCTGGTCCCGGCATGCGTTGCTATGCCACTTAATAGAGAAATTGTTTCTCCCTGCGTGTCCTTTCCCACTTCGTCACCTCCACCTTCCCTCTCCCCACTCTACTCCCCTCCCCCTTCCCCCGTCCCGCGAACCCCCCTCCCGAGTTCCCCTCCCCCCTCCCAGGTCTCCCTCCCCCCTCCCAGGTTCCCCCACCCCCTCCCTCCCGCTTTCCATAGCAATAGCCGCTTCCTCGCGTGCCATCAACGGCAATTTTTTTAAACAAATTTCATAATGCCAGAGCGCTCACCGGAAGTTTTATAAAAACCTTGTCCTGACAATAACGAACACAGAAAAAAAAAGAATTATTCAATTTGATGCAGTCGTTCGAAAGTTATGCGCTTAGCAACACATTCAGCGATTCATTTTTATATTATAGATTATAAAAAATAACTCCAATGAATAATAGTAAGGCTTAACTATATGTACTCATCTCGGAACATCAACAAACGCGGATTCTATATATGTATATTTAATTATAATATATAATTTTGTACCTAGAATTCTAAATATTCAAAAGTTATTCAAAACCGATTAAAATATAAGGAATAAAGTCATAAGAGAAGAGAGGCCAACAATTGCGTGAATTATTTCATGTGTTTATTTATTTTGCGCAAACCGGTATGGCAATACTTTACCGAAATAACTGTCGAGCGTACGTCGCCAGATTTTTGTGCGTTTTTTAGTACAATTTGACAAAGTAATTTGATCGTAAGAAGTTAGTTTAATTTAATGAATGTTAGGAATCTGGTATTTGAAATTTATCCTACTAATTTCTCACGTAGGAACTCAAAGCATTGCTCTCAGTCCTGTAATGATAATCCTCTCAGTTTTTGTTATAATACTGTTGAATTGAATAAAATTTTCGTATTTACGATTACTTTGTTAGAAATGTTCATTTAAGTATTATTGTATCAGATTTTCGTAATTCATTTGTCTAAATTTGTATTGCCATTGTCAATTAGTTTTGATAGGAGTCACAAATACTTTACTGTAAACTTTATTGTAATTAACCTTGTTCAGAACAGGTAAACCAGCAGGGACTCAGATTTCCTGTGAAACTGAACTTATCACTTTCCGCTTTGTTGTGAAATATGTAGGTACTTGAAAATAGTTGTGTTCATTGTTCAGTTTAATCCATTAATAAAAGTGAGTATTCTTCAGCAAAAAATCTATGATGTTTATTTTTTGACAGAAAGAGAATGTTATTTTTTGTAAGAACTTACAACTTTCTTCTCTATGCAAAATGTGAGCGAATTTGAAATGATAGTTGAAAATATTCAACAATGTATTTTTATAAAAATGTAAATTCAAAAACTTACAAAAGTTTTTTTTTTAAATTGGCTCTACACAGAGGTTCTGAGGAAAAAATCCTTCAAGGCCACATCTTTGGGAATGCTACGTGGAGGGTCTTTTTAGGGAAAGAAAGGAAGGGAAAAATGTATAAAATACTTTTGGCACCAACACTTAGCGCACTAGAGAAAGTACTCCAAATGTGTCAATTTTTGCAATAAATCATTCATTACCTTGAATACTAAACATCTAAATCGTACGTTAAGATTTTTAAAAGTAATAACGGACATTTTCAAACTCCCTCAACATTGTTAGACGGAAGGAAAATGGATGTTAGTCATAGCATAAAATAGCTTAGTCATTATTACAGACGACCGGAAAGACATCGAGAATATTGATAGATAAAGAAGAACGTCCGTTAGAGCAGGTATGCTGTCAGGGCATTTTTACGTTAACTCCACACAGGAGGCGCCGAGGAAAATAATTTCCCTCAGTGCCTATGTCATCTGAGATGCTGTGTGGAGGGTCTTTTTGAGGAGAGGAAGGAATGAACATTGGACTTGAAGAGACCCGTGTTGTAGGAAGGAGGAAACGCAAAGGTCGGCAAATCATTCTACAGCCGAGCTGTTGAACACAAGAATGAGTCGAAGAAGCGACCCGTTCTTATGTGACAAATGACAACGATGTACATATGTTGGGCACGCGTTTGGCGTGTTTCCCGACTATGCACCGGTGCCGAAGGGATCAATGACGCTAGTTCCTCGGAGCATCTTCCATTGAAATACCGTTAGAACAAGGATAGCATTTCCACCCGACGCATGTGCTCTAAAGATTGCAATTCGTCTGTTAAATTAGGATAATCTACCAGACGGACCGCCCGTTTCTGCACAGTCCAGGGTTTGTTTTTCAGGTATTTTTGGGCTCCAGACCAGAGATGGCTGCCAAATTGCCGCCATGCCAGGTTTAGTAGTTGTATTTTTGAGAGGCCAACTTAACTCTGGCTTCGATGGAGCCCCCATATCTGAGCTGGTCACTTAGGGTTACACCAAGCATATCAATGGAGGGCCTGTTCGGAAGATTGCTTCCGTTGTAGGAGACTAGATTTTCATTTCGATGCCTTTAAGATGTAATCAGACAAGATTGGGTCTTTGAAACATTTAATTCAACGAGATTATTTATACCCCAAAAGAAAACACTCTCGAGGTAACCGTCCATTCTTTGCTTCAAAGCCCTCCGAGCCATTGCAATTTGTGAGGTAGATTGCACTATATTACTATGCTAAAGGTCGCTTACAATAAACCTTTTAGACAACTATTCCGCCTAGCGAATGTTCCTGGGGGATGAGTGCACTCTTTCAGAGCATTGCGCATTCGAATGGGAAGTTTATGGCGCGCAGACTACACCAATCGAAGAATACCATCATCACTGCTATGGTTGCCCCCCTGATGGCCCTCTTCAGTTTGGAGACGGTCAAATAATTTAAATTCTCGCTAAAACCATCATACTACACGAAAATTTGGCTTGTTCAATGGAGTAGGACTTGCTTGAACCCGCGACCTGCACCAGATGCCTCATACCCTTCAACTAACTAACCTACCTTTATCATTTTGAAACCACACGTAAATTCATAAAAAAATATAGTGTATGTGCGGCAAACAACATACTCTCAGAATCGTACTGGTGAAACATCACCATTCAGAAT
Source organism: Limnephilus marmoratus (assembly GCA_917880885.1). Classification (NCBI taxonomy): domain Eukaryota; kingdom Metazoa; phylum Arthropoda; class Insecta; order Trichoptera; family Limnephilidae; genus Limnephilus; species Limnephilus marmoratus. The sequence continues at coordinate 64,600,636 of OU862908.1, forward strand.
CGAATGGTTTCTTGAACGGCTTTAGCCGCGCTTGTTGACCATATGTGAATAGCTAAATACTTCCCCGCCTTCTTCTTCTCCACCTCCTTCCCCTCTCTACTACGTTCAGCTATAAAACATACCCCAATTATTGGATATGCCGTAGCCTCACTGGTTCCAGACGATTGGGAGAATTTGAGACTCTTGTGCGGTGCTCACATAAAAAATAAAAATTATCTGAAGAAGATCCGGGGTATTTTCTTCCTACTCCGCACATTAATATTATTTATAGCTCAGCAAACAATTTCATTAAGCTTTCAATGGTCTCTTTGGATTTATTATGCCTCTATAACCATAAAATATGTCTCACTTACTCACCGCAATGATGCAGGTAGACAATTTTATACCTGCACACATGGCAAAATATTTTATAACCACTTTGAACGAGTCCCAAAAGAATAATTAGATCATTACAATACGCTATTATCGTGATCCACGTATGTTTATGCTTACCTGTATACGTTTACCTTTATAACTTATCGATTAACATTACTACACGGTGACTTTGAAATGAAACAATAGTTTGTGTCTGAACTTCAGACCTTAGAATTTAACTATATTTAGCCAGGACTCACACCTCTCGAGATCCTACATAAAACATTAGGTGAGAGCTCTCATAGCTAGTTAGATAAATTGTCAACAGATGTCAGAAGGTACAAAACTCTGGTCAGGCCAGGATATTATTCTATAAATAGCTGTTTTTTAGGGTGATATACCCTCTTTCTCCTCTTCGCTTCGCTGAAACCACACTTATTTAACTAGTAATTCCTTGGTCTGTCTCGGGTAGTTTGTATCTTCCGGTTATTAAAATGTAATTGGAAATAGAATCAATAAACTCAAGAGTCCCTTAAAAATTGTCCTGAAGATGAGTCTTTCATTACCAGTTCCTTACCGTAAAACTTTACAGTTTGTTTATAACTAGCGAGTACCCGGCATGCGTTGCAATTTGGTTGCAGTGCCACTCGAAGAAAGAAGGTAAATAATTGTACAATTTCGCGATCACTTAGTTTTTTGGCAGTAATAAATTTATTTAATTTATTTTTCAAATTGTTTGCTTTTACGGCGGATTTATGAAAATTTGAAAAAAATCAATATTTCTACTAGTTTTTTAGCTTTGAATGCTGAAAAAATTCAGTTTTTACAAATAATCCTCCATTATTTTTTTGTCCGCTACTAATTTAAATTGAAGCGTGAAAAAAGTTATAAAGGATAATTCGTAGAAACTTGAACTTTTTAGCGTATAAAGTCAAAAAACTATCCGAAATCCATATTGTAAAATGATTTTAATATTTTATCATAAATAAGAGACGAGGGAGTGGGAAGGCGGGGAAGGTGGAAGGGAACAGGGACGCACGGGAAAGGACATGCAGGGAGAATCAATTTAATTCTTTGAATGGGATTCCAACGCATGCCGTAGACCAGCTAGTTATGTAGAAACCTGCGGGTGTGTGCACGACTGCTTACCAAAGTTTCATCAAAAGAAAAGAATCAGAAACAATGATATGAGTTTTTTTTTAATTTGAATCTGGTTTTATTTTAAAAGTAAACAATGACATGTGTGATCGTATCACTCCGGTTTGATATTTCTGAGGGTTGTCGTTATAAATATCGACATAACTAATGCCCAGTTGTTTCGCAGAAATTTAAATGTAACGTTCTGATAAAATGGCCATTCAGCACCATTTTCCTTTTTCACATTTGAAAAGTTCCCGTTAAACGCCGATTTTAGGTGCTTTTCAGCTTTTCGTCAAATGGTAATAAGCTAACAACAGCATGACAGTTCCGTTTATCACAATTTGTATGAAAGCTGAAATAACATTTAACGGGAACCTTTCAATGGTCAAAAAAATAAAATTCCACTGAATGGCCAATGATGTGAATTTCTGCGAAACTACTGGCCCTAAATTGTGTGTTATGATGTGCAAATATACGGAGAAATGGGGAGATTTTCCTTAAGTCAGTTTTGAACTTAAAAAAAGTTGCAAACAAAATAATTTTAATTAAATGAAGACAATATAAGCGAAACTCCATCGAAAATCTAGAAATTGAAAAATCAGAAAAAGATAGATAACTCAGGACCTCTTGCTTTACGGACAAACGTGCTAACCACTGCGCCACGGTGTCGATATCAAATTCGGTCCGTTTCTGATTTTTCTGTTTTCAGATTTTCGATTGAGTTTCGCATGTATTGTCTTCATTTAATTAAATATTACAATTTGAGGTTTTACTCATAAAGTTAATATAAAAATAAAATTATTTTGTCTACTTGTGATCATTGCTTCGATGATTTTCGAGTCAATTTTTGACCAAACATGCTCTATTGAAATTGACTATCTAAACCTATATATTATAGAATATCGAATGTCGTTCTAGCAAGGAAACAAATTAACTCGGATGTAAAATTGCCAATTTTTAAAATCGAATTACTAGTAGTCCTACAAAATATTTCAGTAGCTCTATCAGATCATAATTAGTCCAACTAAAATAAATACTAACTCTTGTTAATTAATCCAAATTGAATGATTAACCATTCCACGACATGAAAATGTTTGTTCTTCTGAACTAATAAATCCTTTGATGAAACGCCAACAGAATAGATTATTAGCTCTATTTCCCAGAAGTCTTCCAACTATTTCCAATGAGCAGCTATTCCCTAGAACCAATGCTATGTAATTTATATAAGATCTTCACACCTCATACAGGCCAATGGAATTGTATGTTGAACCCCAGAAATTTTTCCGATTTTTAAAACCATTTTCAGCCGAAGTGGCGAAAAAGCGGCCAACCCACAATTTGCAAAAATCAAGTTGTATGTGTTAGACTACAGATAAAAAAATGTAAAATTGGCAGAAATCATCTCAGCTCCAAATGCAATACATTTTTGTCAAATCAATTTTATACCAACCAACATTTCAGTTCTCCGATATTAGAGCAGAAAATATTTAAAAAAAAAAAATTATGTATGTAGGGTGTTATGGGACGTATTTGACTTACCCTAACCAGTTATTCCTGATATAATTTGGAGTAAAAAATGTAAGTAAAAATTTTCTCTCCAGTTACTTTTTGGTGTATTTTATTTTTCTCCAAAAATTAAAAAAAAAAGTTCTTCCACGTGTCAAGTAACGATTTAATGAAAAACGTTAATTTAATAGTTGTGTGTAATGAATAAAAGATGTATAAAATGAATGAAACGCGTTCTGTAATAACAAGAAATATTTATTAAGTCTATTGAATTTATAAGATGTAAATAAGAGAATTGGAAGACTGTGACTCTACACTAAATATAATAATCTCAGGGGTGTACGGAAGCTCCAAGATAACTTCCATCAGCCAAAATGAAATGTCACATCGTAATCCTTTAAAATTCTCGTGTGGATTAGTTAAAACAAAGTTTTTAGTTGCGTCAGGACGTTTTTAATCATAATGTCCAAGATATAAGAATAAATTAAATGGTAGAGATTACTAAAAACTAAAGTTGAGGATTTAACGTTACGAGATCGAGATTCCGCCGTTTGCATGGAGTGTCCCGCGTCCTGGATGAACGCGCTTCCTTGTTGCTGTCAAAATTTGAACCATAAACATACCAAACCACATCTGAACTGACGTTGGTACGAGCTCTGTGATGTGATGCCGCGTAAGACTAGTACAGTCTTACTCATCATCGCAAAATAAGATACAACCTCGGAGCAAGACCGAGTTAGGTGAAATTGTTACTCAACATGGTGGGTTAATCGCGCGCATGCGCGTGTTCTTCCCGCGTCGCTGTACGGGAGATGTAGTAGCTGTCAGAATTAAAACCACCCAATCACCAGGGTTAACGCAGTACCCCGTGCGTTGTAACTGACGAAATGGCGAACTTTTATGAGAATCTTGACGTTTTGATCGCTTTGGCAAATATTGACCGTATTCGCGGCATTCGTGCACCACGGCTACGGAAAAGGTTAAAAAAAAGGTACGATCCATTTGCGGCACTTACGGAAGGAGATTTTAGGTCTAAATATAGATTTCTCGAATAATATGTTGTGTTAACTGATTTTGACGTATGAATAAACGTGAAGTTTGCAACACGCCGCGAAATGCTAAATTGACCGCGTTTTTCAGCTTTGGAATAGTGTTGCTACCGTAAAAAAATCATAACAGCTGTCGAGAAACATTATGATGATGAGTAAAGATTTTTACCCTGAGCAGTGTAGGCCCCCTCCACTATGTAGCTACCGCGACGCTACAGAGCCGTGGTACGGTTTCATGATGAGTAAGGCTGGTAATGTTTAGAAGCTGAACGCCATTTAACGTAGCGAAGATATAGAATCGGGGCAGGTAGATGCATACGTCAGAGTAAACTGCTACAAATGGTAATTCAGTTAAGTAACCGCCCAACAATACCTAGTGATTTTTAATGTTTTTGTTAAAAAAAACAATCAAAGATGTTATCGGAGACCAAAATTTCAAATTCGTTTATTACTCCAAATTATTTCAGGAATCACTGGTCACGTACGTCCCTTAATAAAAATAATAATAATAATATTTGTACAGCATCGTTTTTGTGAAAAATCACCTCAAGAACATCCTGTAGGTATACGAGTATTAATTACGAAGTCGCTACATTGTTTTTGGCGTGATTGCTAGATTAACGATGAGCTGGTGCGACAAGTAAATTTTGATTGCTGACGGGTACTAAAATAATACTCGTGTAAGTATAATATTTGCACTAGATATGTACAAGTTGCAATCTTGGATAAAATAATACTGTGATAAAAGACGAGAGACAAAGCAGACATGCCCATTTATACTTCGGCATACTCTTTCGTACCTTTAGACACAACTTTCTTACAGTTTTCATGTCATAGAATACGTTAAAACTACGGCATAAAAAAATAATTGCGCCTTAAGGCAGAAACATACTTGCGTCCTTGCGTGTCGTGGCGTGTCGTGACTACAAATCATCGTCGTCGCTTGTCGACACGCCACGACCTACAAATATGTCTCTAACCATAATAAATGTATGAAACCGATGTGCTTCTGGCGCGTCACGACACGCCACAACACGCAAGTATGTTTCTGCCTTTAGATAACATTTCATAAAAGACTATCAATCCACGTAGAAAGCGAGGTATTGCTACATATTTTTTTGTTTGTGAGTGTGACATTGAAATCTTATGTATAAAAATGTTTTGGTGTTTTTTGTGGTCGCACACCTCCAAAACAGCTGGACTGATTGTTATAATTTTTTTATGTATATTTGGTAGGTATGAGAATAGGTTTTAAAGTAAATTTCAAACCGCTGATTAGGGTGTCCCTATCCTGAAAAAAAAATTTTTTTAATGTATTTTTTTTTTTATTTGGCATCAAAAATACCTAAGTATAACCTCAAGTTTTAACCCTCCTACCCCGCCCTTCCATTTTTTAATCGCGATTTTAGTAATTTTGAATGAACAAATATAACCGTCGCGCGTCGTCGTTCGTACTTTGTTGTTGTTATTAATGTGGACCTTTGGATTATGAATCAAGAGCCTTACCCCTTGACCGCGCCGGCCGTTCAGAAGTAATATTTGTAGTTTGTACGTTTTCTGAATAACTACGTCCAAGTGAGCTTTCTTCGGGTATACGGTCACGCCCAAAACACGCTTTTGCCCATTTATATCTTCAGTAACTATTTCTCGCGCCTACTTGGAAGTAAGTAATTCAACGAAATAAACGAGAACCATCTTAGTATAATAAGGTTTTTTTTTTCTTTATTCATCATATAACTTTTTATACAGTTTTTACATGTGATTTGACTACCACGCTACTAGGCACATGCCAATATTATGGTAGTCGAATTATGAATATATATAAATGTAAGAATTGTTATTGGTTAATTTATAGTTTAGTTAGGTACAATGTTTTTATATAACAACGACTACTTTAAGTGGTTTCTCAATTAAGTAGATAATATTTATATAATAATAAACATATAAATAAACTATTCCTATTGTAGGCTGCTGATTCGCTTAAATAAAATAGGTACATAAATACGTGATAAGTAGATAAATAAATAATGACTCTACTTGTGGAGATGTTGAAAATAAGTCATCCAAATATAAATATTATTGTGATAATTACCTATTTAAATTATTTATTTACTTCACATCCGTTTCTTTTACTTAATATGATCAAATAATTATTCATAATTAACTATTCCGCGAAACAATTCAGCGCTCTAAAGTAAATTTTCATTATACTTCTGAGAAACTTAAGCAAGTGTTTGCTAAGCAATCTTAATCGTATAAAAGCTGTCTAAAACTTTCACTGCCAAGATAACATTACTTATAACTATAACAATGTTTTAATTTCTCAAAAATCACACAGATGGTGATGAAGAATTCAGAAAAATGTTAATTTAACATTACGCTATTATTTGATACACTGTTTATTTGGATTCCACTACCATTTTTATTATTATTTACATGAGTACCGCACATGAATCCCAACTGCTCGCAAACGTTTGTAGCCTGCGGGACCATATGGTACCCCCAATTGTGATATTATGTTCTGAGGCCGAAGATAGTGGGGAGGGAAATGAGATTTTTTTCTTAAAGGCCATGAGTAATATAATTCCCCCCAAGGCCTATGTCATCCTTGGGGATGCTGTGTGGAGGGCATTTTTAGGTAAGAAAGTTCTGGTGAGGAAAAAGGTATGATGGATGGGTAAGGATCCGGAAGTCAGCGGGTCAGGTCACAATGCTCTGTGAATTTGAGGGTAACATTTTTTTAAAGAAATACAAACATTCCCGGGTTACGAATAAACCAAAAATGTTTGAAAATCTCCCAATACTATCATACTAAGTGGAAAATATTGCTTGTGTCGTGATGGAGGACTTAGCCAGCCGAGAAATCGAACACGCTACTCCTGGGTGGGACCCAAGCGCAATGCCCACTCAGCCACTGACCGGTCACATGAGTGACGAACGTATGAATCCATCCCTTCCACAGCGGTGCAAGAGTTAGATAGTTTACATTGGATTAGAGGAAGGGGGAGGGGAGAAGTACCCAGCTTTTCAGATACGGTCACCAAACACGAATAAAATAATTTCAAGCCACTTTTCTATTTTGGATGGTTGTCTTTCTCCAGGGCAATACTGACATTATCTACCACTCTGGAACGTGCCGCAAATATACTATTTTTATTTATAAAATTTACTCACGCCCTCTGGGGTTTGAACCTGCAACATCCGATTTCGTAGCCAACCATTTTAAATAAAATTAAATAGAGTATAGAATAGCATCGGCGTGGACTTAAAATTAAAATAAAATAAAATAAACACCCGGTTTGCCTACACTAAAACTGAATAGATGAGATGGGATTTGAGCATAAAATATAAAAATACCTACAGACGGAATATTTTCTTAGCCCTTACCAGGAACTCCAGTGCTAAGGCGAATTATTGGATAGAAGGCTTTCAGCGACTTCTATGGTCCAACATCAAGGTTTTGGAAGGATATGTTAAGAAACTTTTCTTTCACAAAATCTTTTGTGTCAGTTATTTTTCCGACAATTTCTTACCAAGATTAGCTGGGCTTGATGTAGTTATTAATGAATCTAATTGTTTGATACCAGGTGGGAGTTTATTTCTTTACAAATTTGGACCTTCTGTACATGTCCAAAGGCAGTATTACAAAAAGGTAAATTTTGCTCATCTATTTGTTATCGTTTCTGTTGCCTTGTTGTCTTTTATGAGATGATGAACCAGAGCATTTTCGACGGAGGTTTTTTTTTCTGCTTGTAGCGACGACCTGTAGATTTTTATTGTTATTGTCTTTATGGGTATCATTAATATGATCCTTTCATGAGGCTTGTGATGCATTTCTGATTTACACTTTGTCGTTTTATGTGATTTATTGCTGCTTAGCCCCATCCCATCACTGCTCGCTACGGAGATCGCCATAAAAGTCGCCGAACTTTGAACAAACTTAATGAAATACTTAACCATAAAAATAAAGAAGGAAATACCCATAAATTATTTCGGGAATAACTTCAGTTCATTATTTTTCACCATAAAATAATAATGTTTTGGGAGCAGTTTTCGAATTACATTGTACGAATTCACAGAATCGTAAAATGCAATTCGATCAATTTGCAGTATCAAAATGCATTTAAGTACACATGCATATTTACAATTTTAGTACCTAAATAAACAAAGGTTTAATCATAAATTGTTTTGATAATTTTGAAGTAATATACGTATTTATAATGGTAGGTACCTGTCGTGCCGCTCCGCGCAGCTCTCCGGGCACGTTCCGCGCACTAAGTACTAGGTGGCGTGCCATGAGCGCGTAGAAGACTCCTATGACGGCCAAGGGCAGCGCGTAGTAGAACAGGAAGCGAAGTAGAACCATGAGGCGCGGGTAGCCGGGGCCTCGCTCCTCGGGGAATGGGTAACACACTAGGATCTAAACAACGGAGCACATCATATTATTTATGATTAACATATGCCGATACACCTAACATTATTGAAAATGTTTTAAATATTTTTTTAAATTTATAAAAAAAAGAATTGTAACTGACATGTTGAGCACTTGAATTTGACCCGCGCATAGGAACCATGATTGTAATGCGGAGATAATGCTAACTATCGTGCATTATCGGGTTAACGTGGAACACTAGCGCGTATGATCCATGATATATGAACAAGAATATCAAATTTATTTTAATTTAACTAAACAAACTATGTAGCTCTGCATCGACTTATGCAGAGTATAGTATATACATACACCAATGTATAGTAATTTTCCTAGTATTGTATTTTTCCATCTTGCATGGTGGAGTATTTAATTTCGATTTTATTTCTTTATCGACATTGTTTTTGTTTTAGATGTTGTTATTGATTTTGTTTTTTGATTTTGCTTTGATTTTGTTGTGCTTATTTAGATGTTCTTAGTAATAAATAAAAAATAACATGTCAAAGCCCAGCGGGCGTGAAATTCAAAATAAATAAATAAATTATCGAAATGCGGGGATCGATCAAAATTACTCGTATTGTCGGGTTGACCTAGAACACGCGTGCATTGTAGCCTCGTTCGAGATACGGGGATCTTGCAAACTTACTTTCATTATCGGGTTAACGTGGAATACTCGCGCATATGAGCCATGATCGTAATGCGGGGATCGTGCCAACTTACTTGCATTGTTGGATTAAAGTGGAACACTCGCGCATGTGAGCCATAATCGTAATGCGGGAATAGTGCGAACTTACTTGCATTGTCCTGTTAACGTGGAACACTCGCGCATATGAGCCATGGTCGTAATGCGGGGATCGTGCCACTTTCTTGCTTTGTCGAGTTAAGAGGGAATAATCAGACACAACAGGAAATATGTCATTTTTAAATAACATTCTAGCCGTATTGACTCTTTTCCCAAAAAATTATAAATTGATTTCAAAAGATTGTTCTTTTATCTAGTAAAGTTATGTTTTAAATTATGAGAAAACATGTTTATTTTTATAAGGTTATACCGTAGGTCGATGGCAGAATTGTTAAATTTTCTACATTTACCCACCTTACCATAAAAATCCTAAAAAAAAGAAAGCAAAAAATTTAATGACATCAATATTGTGCATTTCTCATAAAAAAAATTGTTGCAAGCCGGTATGAACAAGTTTACAAAAAATAAGACGACATTGCAGCCGGCAATTAGATTATCGCAAAAAACTACAACAATGTTATAAATTCCGGGATTAAAAGAAACTTTTTCAGAAATAATTATTCAAATTAACCGCGAAGCCGATAAAACAGTTTGTTGCTAATAATACTCTATGGGCGAAATTTAACGGCTTGTCGATTATCGCAGATCGTGTTGTGACGGATTGAGAAGTTGTCAGTGTTTATTACAGTGTTTATTAGTTTTAAACGGTTATTGTGATAAAATAATTGGATAACTCTGTAAATTGTAAGTACCTGATTTGGGTGAAATGCAGATCCGGGCACAGTTTGGAAATTTAATAAAAAGGCACTTTCTAGATGAGAAAAGTGTGGAGAAGATGAATAAAAAATAAATTAAGGCGCGCTCGGCAAAATTGAGGGAGATACAACCGTTCAAAGTATTTAAAAATTCACTTCGCGAACTGTTATTGACAGTTCGTTCGCCATGTTTTCATTGCTTATGTTGGATCCCAGACCTAATACAGAATTAATAGTACGCCAAAATCACAAACCATATTACACAAACCTAGCGTAGCCGCCAAACCACTTGAAAACTGGGATGTTTTTTTGCCGTGACGCGAGCAGGCGCTACGAAGGGGGCACTTTCTTTTCTATCACAAACCATGTTTAGCGTATTAGGTTATAAAAAAAATGGCGGGCGGACGCGGGCGAACTGTCAATATCAGTTTGTAAAGTGAAATTTTAAATACTTTGAACGGTTGTATCTCCCTCAATTTTGCCGAGCGCGCCTTAATTTTTGTTTTATTCTGCTTTTCCACACTTTTCTCATCTACAAAGTGCCTTTTTATTAAATTTCCAAACTGTGCCCGGATCTGCATTCCTCCCCTGTTTTGATAAAAATGGATTTAAAAACGCTAATCGGTAAAAGGGGAATCTGTAAGGGGAAAGTCACGAGATTCAGAGAATTTTTAAACAAAATTTCGTTGACACAAAGTGAACTAGGATTACGTATAAAACATTTCGAGCTTTTAATGGATCAATTCGAGGAAATTCAGGATAAAATTGAAGCCTTATCTCCCGATGAGGGAGATCAAGAAAGGGCGAGCTTTGAAAACGATTATTTTGATGTTTTATCCAACGCTAAAGAGAGGTTAGGTTCGGACCATTCCGCAGGCAAAACAAACAACAACATTAAACTGCCGATAATAGAGTTACCAAAATTTAAGGGTGATTACTGCGAATGGATAGAATTCCGAGATGCGTTTATATCTTTAGTAGACAGTAATTCTAACCTAGATGCCGTTCAAAAATTTTATTATTTGCGTTCTTGTCTAAAAGGGGAAGCGCTTAAGCTTATAACAGCATTGCCAATGCAAGTTGACAACTATTTAATGGCCTGGGAGATGCTCACGGACAGATACGAAAACTCAAAAATAATTATAAATAATCATGTAAACGCGTTGTTTAAATTACCGGACTTAAAAGCAGAAAATCACGTCGCAATAAGAAGCCTATTGGACGAGGCACAGTTGCATTTAAAATCGCTAAATAAATTAAATATAGCTACAAAAAATTGGGATGTAGTATTGATTTATTTGTTATCAAACAAGCTAGATTCAAATACAAGGGCTCATTGGGAACAATACCCAACAAAAAACAATCTACCTACCTACGAAGAATTTATTAAATGTTTGTATACAAGGGCCCAAGTATTAGAGGCCTCATCAAATAACGAAAAAAGAATTAATCCGGGAAAAACGAATCCGCATAATTATAAAAAGGAAGCTATGGTTTCATTTTCTGCACAAAAATTAAAATGTTTACATTGCAACGATAATCATAAGATTTATTATTGCCGCAAATTTTTGGAATTGAAGCCAAAAGAACGAATTGATAAAATACACAAATTAGGCGCTTGTTTAAAATGTTTAAACTTCGATCATAAATTAAAGGATTGCAAATCAAAATTTAATTGCCGTAAATGCGATGGCGTAAATCACAATACGTGTACAATCACAATAAATTATCAACAGATGTCCGGAAGGTACAAGGCTGTGACCAGCCAAGGAGATTTTTTCTATAAATGGCGGTTTTTTAAAGGGATCTACTTTTTTCCTCTTCGTCGCTTCGCTGAAACTACATCTAATTACTAACTCCTTGGTCTGTCTCGGGTAGTTTTGTATCTTCTGATTATAAAAAATGTAATTGGAAATAGAACGAAATAAATCAAGAGTTCCTTAGAATTTGTCCTGAAGATGAGTCTTTATTTTACCGGTTCCTTACCTTAAAACTTTACATATGGTCCTTCGAGCCGGATAGTTTAACGCGAGTGATTAAATTAATAAAAAAGAACCAGCACTGAAGAAGGAACCAGAAATGCAGCCAGAATCCATCAAGCAGATTCCAGCATCCAGAAGACATCATGATAAAAAGGGCAAGTGTAGAGAAAAGGCAGATCTCTAAAATTTTGAATCATACAACACACATTTGTGCAGTAAAATAAATCAATAATTTATCTGAGAAAGCAACTTTTCAGAATTTTAATTTTAGTTTAAATAAAATCATTTGAAAAAGATCTGCGCACGTGTTTTTGACGAAAATACTTCAGTTTATCTATTAATTTACGGTCTTACAAACCAATACATGTAATGTTTTTTTTTAACATTTTTATTTTGCTTAGACATCACTGAAAATTTATAAATACTTGTGATCAAAAATTAATAACTTAAGTACATAATTTTAATAGATTTATTTTGAATGTAGGTATAAATTAAAGCAAATTTCGAATGAAATAAAATCGAATTTGAGTTATTGTTTTTAAAAGCTGTTACGGTGAATAATTTATCTTTCTCATTGGAACCGCCCTGTACGATCGTACAAACATCTTTCGACGATATTTGAATTATCGGCCGCTGGCTGGTTAATGGCCCTCGCAATACTCGCGCATATGAGCTATGATCGTAATGCAGGGATCGTGCCAACTTACTTGTATTGTCGGGTTAACGCGGAACGCTCGCGCATGTGAGTAATGCGGGGATAATGACAACTTACTTACGCTGCCGGGTTGACTTGGAACACTTGCGCCTAGGAAATATTCTAATAATATTTGTAATATTAAGCCAACTTACTTGTGTTGTTGGGTTGACCTGGAACACTCTAACATAGGAGCCAGTGGCGGCCGGAGCAGCGCATAACATTGCGAGTAACCAGATACACACGGCCGCCATGATCGTAATGCGGGTTGCCCTCTTACCACCACCTGTGGAGAAAAAACACAATTATAGATATGAATCTTGTGTGATATATAGATATGAACCTATAGTGTTTCAAACGGTTGCATAATTTTGTTAATTTTTTAATCAAAACCCTTACTTGTGCCTGCCAAAACTCAGATCTACAACTACAAATATTATTTAGATATCTAAACGTTTTTGTTGACTTATTGAATCACGTATACCATACGTGTACAATGCCAATAATATTGTATATACCAAACCACATTCGTTTACAGAAAAATCAAAGTAATTATTTTTATTTTATGTTTGACCACGTGTCGGAAAAATTTACCGCGGTTTCTTCATATAAACCACGCTAATCTTAGTTCGAAAGTGAATTTACGACTATTGTTACATTTTTTTAGTATGTTGGTATAATATATACTGTGTTTATAATTACCATTTACTCCCCTTGATTATAATCATAATCTGCAATAATAAACACATTTCAGGGGAAAGGTAAAGTAATCGTACTAAATTATTAGAAAAAAATGTTTATTAATAATTATCGAAGTTCCCAAAAGTCTAAAAATTTTTTTTTTAATTCATTACCTGAGGTTCTAATTGACAGCGTTTTTTTCTGAAACTCATTAGTTTATTACGAAAACTTTCTGCACAATTCTTGCCTCTCAAAGTCCGTTGTATTTCACTTATGCGCACTTGAAGTGAAATAACACAAAACAGCGCTAATATAACGTTATTATTATTATGTAGTTCTCTTTCTTTTTTTAATATTTATCTATCGTTTCTTTACATGGTAATGGTAGGTATTATTGTTTTATTTCAATTTTAACCTCATTAGGACAAGCATGTGTTCAGGAAAATAATTTTATAGAGACGTAATTAAAATAACACAAAATAACACAGGTATTCTAATATTTTTACATCAATGGGTACCTAGCAAGCTGAAAGAAGCTAATACACCATCTTTATACAGGGTGTCCGGGGGTAAAGTGCACTAACTTCGGGAGATGATTCTACACGATGGTAGGAGTAAAAAAGATTAACAACATTTTCCGAAATTCCAACTTTTTTTTCCCCATACAAAAAGACGTACCTACTAAAAATCCTTAGTGTGAGGTTACTTGCTGAAAGCCTGCCGGGCGCCGGACTCGATTGTGATTGGCCCGTATCGTAACAGCGGAAAATAATAAATCTGGCCGCACACGCCGGACTAATTTTATTTTTTTACCTCAAAACTACCCCTAAAAGTTAAAATTTCGAAAAAAGTTATTTATCTTTTTTACTTGTAAGTACTATCATGTTGAATCATCTCCCGAAGTTAATGCGCTTTACCCACGTGTCCGTGGGTAAAGTATATCGTCCCGTTGGCTTATTTTAACTCCATTTTGATCATTTTTAACGTCTGGAATGTAATGAAATACACATATATTCCTTATATGCTATATTTCTTGATCTCAAAAAGAGTAGAAATGCAGAAACTTTACTTTAAAAAGCTTTACTGCAAAACTACGGAATCGCACATCCGAAATTGTTCCTCTGGACCTTGGATATTATGCTGTTGTTTTTGATTGGCGTGAAAAGGCAGGGAAGTTTCAGAAACTGGTCCACAATTAATAAATGTTTAGAAAAGTTAATTTATTATGGAAGCCACGATTTGAATGACAATGAATTAATTTATTTCACATTTGGGGATGCGGGTACGGGCACCGCCGCGCGCCTCTTCGCGAATCATTTATTGGATAAACAACACATCTGCCATAGGTTATCCCAAATGGTTTGTAAGCTTTGGTGACTGAGCATGGGTGCCCTTGTTATGTTTGTCTAGGTTTTGGAGAATGCGCCTGCGTACCTTCTGCAGGAGGTTAAGGGATACCCTTTGACCTCTTCAACAGGATTCACGCATCCGTCAACTCTCCATACATTGACGAAAGATTCCTTCCCGCCCTTCACACCTTTTCCTTCCTGGAACTCTCTCTCCTTCCTTTCTTTAAAAAGACCCTCCACACAGCATCCCCAAATATGGAATTGGCCCAGAGGGAAATCATTTTCCATCAATAATTATTTTTATAAAAAAAAGTCTATAGATTTCAACGCTAATATTTAACATTACGTTTAATCTTATACGTGCTCAGTTTTTTTTCATAATTATTTGTGTTTCCTGTTCCAATTTAACTCCTTTTGCTATTTATTATACGTAATTGAAAAAATAAGAAGCAAATTACGTAATAAAACTATCAAAGTGCACCCTCTGCATAAGATCAATAATAATCTTGATTTTTAGTGTTTTCTAAGTCCACCCCTGTCCATCAAAAGCATTAACTGGAAAATAGGTATAAAAACCAGTTTTTATTTTTAAAAACTCCATTTTCAGTAGTAGAAATGTATTCTAGTGTTTTTTCGTTCTTATTTTACATTGTAACGATTTGGGATTTGGAAGGTTAAGCATATGAATTTATTATTATCTATTATTTAAATTAATATATTGTATTATGTGGGCACTATGCGCACAAGCTGGTCCATTAAAATTTTCAGAAACAAAAGATAAAACACAAATTAATTCGGTATTCAAAGGAGATAGAAACACATTTCCAATGTAATTTTTCAGAATCAGGGGTTAAAATTATACTGAAAATGAAGATATACAGGAATAGAGACACAATATATTATTTTTTGTATAAATGCTCAATATTCTTACATGCCTTAATTTTCAGTATACTTTGTTTCCTGATAGAGGATCCAATTTTTTTTGTTCTGAATTTCGTAAATAGTATTTAATTAAATGAAGACAATATTAGCGAAACTCAATCGAAAATTTGGAGACAGAAAAACCAGAAAAAGATATTGGCTCCGCTGGGACACGAACCCAGGACCCTTTGCTTACATGGCAAGTGCTCTACCGATCGAGCTACGGAACCCATATCAAATTCGGTTACTTTTAACTGTATCATACTTCGACTAAGAACTACCAATATTCTTAACGCACATATTATTGGCTGCTATCTTTATATATGATTGCAAGATTCAACTCGAACTAAATGCTATCTAGATAGTGTCTGGATAAATTTTTATCCATTTTATTCTTAATACGCGACATCTTTTGACTTTTCTGCAAATCTATGATGAATATTTTTTTTTTTTTTTTAAACTTAATAAGTAAAATCTCAAATTATAATATTTAATTAAATGATGACTATATTAGCGAAACTCAATCGAAAATCTGGAGACCGAAAAATCAGAAAAATATATTGGCTTTAGTTCTGGTTGCATTGCATCAAGCATGAGTTGCATCAAGCATTTAGTTCGAGTTGATCTTGCAATCATATATAAAGTTAGCAGCTAATAATATGTGCGTTAAGAAAATGAAGATAATGTTGGTGGTTCTTAGTCGAAGTATGATACAGTTAAAAGTGACCGAATATGATGTGGGTTCCGTAGCTCAATCGTAGAGCACTTGCCATGTAAGCAAAGGGTCCTGGGTTTGTGTCCCAGCGGAGCCAATATCTTTTTCTGATTTTTCTGTCTCAAGATTTTCGATTGAGTTTTGCTAATATTGTCTTCATTTAATTAAATATTATAAATTGAGATTTTATCCATGAAGTTTAAAAAAATTAAAATAAATACGTAAATAGTTTAATGTTAAAAGTTTTTTATGTAATTAAAATGATCATACAAGGTGTATTTACAATAATAATTATTGAACTAACAAGTTATTTTTTTGTAATGTTTTAATAGCATGCAATATTTGGACCTCTTTAAAATATTTCTTTACATTTTTATTAGCTTCCATGTTTTTAAATACATCTATTTGAATTTCACTTTTGTTTTCTTGATTGAATGATTGTATGAATGAAGAGGAATCTTGGAAGTGAAATTAACTCACTTCCCGACACCCGATCGAGCTGAAACTTGGCAAATGGCCTCGTTGTCGATGTCATTACACATTGCCATTACATATAAGCGTGGACATGTGTGCTGAAATCGATGACATTACAGCACTTAAATGTCGGTCTTAACAACTTGGGATGTGTCTCGGTTGGTAGCAAGCGCGGTTTATTCTGATCACTCAATAAAAGACATTTGAAAATAGATGTATT
The DNA here is from genome assembly GCA_917880885.1 of Limnephilus marmoratus. NCBI lineage: Eukaryota > Metazoa > Arthropoda > Insecta > Trichoptera > Limnephilidae > Limnephilus > Limnephilus marmoratus. The sequence continues at coordinate 64,617,647 of OU862908.1, forward strand.
TTGGTAAAAAAAAATTTTTGTAGGTTGATTTTTTTAATGAATTATATCACGTATGTTGTAAAATTAAATAATTGGGTGGGTAATGAAAAGTTAGCAAAAATACTAATTTTTTTAACAAGCTACATTTCGAAGACTGGTATTGTTGAAGCTAACGAAGATATTAAATATCATAGAAGCTTGTAAGTTGCCATCTTGGGTACAGAAATGTTAAAAATACATTTCAATTTTCCACCAATTAGCAGGAAAGAGTCTAGGACTTTTTTTATTTGAGTTTCTCTTTAAACCTTTGCTGTGTGGATCATAAAATATCGTCGTAGCTTTTTTTTATATTTAATAGAAAGTCTATTTTTTTCAGATGTATTTTTCATAGTACGAATTTTTAAGGCTTATAGTAAGTATATGATGGCTAGTGTACGGTGACGAGGTACTGTGTTTTTTTCTAACACGCGATACGCTTCTTAGCAAAAATGCCATAACTAAGTAACGAGGTTAATTTAAAGTTTCTACGATTTTATCGCGATAAAGAATGTCATTTGAACTCTAGGAGTCAATATTTTAGTGACAAGTCTAAACATAATTCATCACCATAAAAATTGTGCCGAACATAATGACTACTAAAGATAAAATGTCACACGGTCTTGTCCAAACACTTGTTTGTATCAACCCTTCTAATAATTCGTCAATGCAATTATTCAGGGCATGGAATACTGTTTTAACCTGCAAATCTGGTACTGACATAAAACCATTTAAAAGCTTTTAACCAATTAGCAGTAAAGTGGCATATCTTCCGGAACTAAGCCCGCAAATACCCAGAATTCCTAAAAACCTAACTCTGTCAACTTTCTCTTTTCTTGACCATTTCATACATACGGTGAAAGGACCCTAAACTATATTGTACCCAAAATATTTAATAAACTACTGACAATCAAAAATAATAATGTTTTTACTACTAAAGTCAAAATATAATCTAAGTAAATGGCTATTAGATGCTAATGATTTATATTGATGCCCTACCGAAGTCCTTGTATTCTTTATTTTATTTCACTTTCGAAGGAATCGGAAAATTCATTATAATTTTTGTAATACTTCATGTATATGAAACTATTCATTTACTTGTTCATTATACTAATCCGTTCATACTAAATCTATTTGTACTTGTTTATTATATTAATTTGTTCATACTAAATCCATTCATATTTGTTTATTATATGCAGTGTCCGGAAACTCGTAGTACAAGCGAGAAACTGGTAAATCTACATCACATTCGGAGTCGATTTGTAATATACCTTTTTTGATTTAAGCTTTCGTTTTCGAGTAAATCGGGTCCGAAGTTGGAATTTTTTTGGTTAAATTTGAAAAAATTTTTCACTAGGGGTTTGATTTCAGCTGTGTAATGTCTTATAAAATGCATCGAAGGGAAAACCGGGCTCAAAATTTTTTTTTAACCTTTTAGTTGCCGAAAAAATGAAAAATAAAAAAAAATTAAAATCGAAATGCTCAGACCGAAAAAAACAAGTTTTTTGGGTTCTCTACGTGATGTAGATTCTCCAGTTTCCCGCTTGTACTACGAGTTTCCGGACACGTTGTATAAAGCTTAAAGTGCTATTTACGTATATATACTATTTCGTAATTTAAACAATTTATTTAATAGTTATTTTAGCATCAACATTATACATATACACTGTTTGAAAATGTACCAATTTATTGCATAAAATGTTGTCATTATGTACCTGCTGACAAACTACATATATTTTAGCGGGTTTAAATATTAATAAATAATAAATAAATGAACTATGTCCTCTGGCCCCCATACCTGATTTTCACTCTCGAGAATGCCACGCACTTAAGCTAAAGTAAAGTAGCCTTATAACTTATAAGGTTGGTCAACTCCTTTAAAATATGTATGACAAAACCCAACATCTGTGTGGCTGATTTACGGATCTTTTCAATATGAGCATGCAACTCGTCATGTGTTTCAATAATGTGTCTTTAATTTTATAATGAAAAATATGCTATTTTCTGACCTCGAACATAATTGAAGATTGTTGGAAGTTGAAACCTAGTTTGTTATCAATACATGTATATGTAAGCCGTTCTATTCGCTCGGGATATTAAATCGCCATGGCTTGAAATGCTAGCCTCTTGTGGTACTAGTATTACGGTTGCTTTCTTAATCCCGAGAAAATATTGGTGATAATGGACCGTAGTTCTTGTCTTCTCCGAAGATTTAGGTAAAATCGTTACCGTACAAATAATTATACTATCTTACCAGCTCGTAACCCCTACTTGGCTGCCGATATCCAGCCAATTAAAGAAATACCTTCCAGAAACCCATAATCCAATGTCAGTTTATCATCCCGAAATCGTACGGAGCGTCAGCGTGCATTCTATTCGCATAACGATTCCGCACAATTTAATTAATTATGTATTATTTTTTCCTTTTTAGATGTAATTATTAATTTAATTAATTGGTGACATTTCCAGTTGATGCTGCATTTAGGCACGACTATTTATATGAAAATGATACTGATACGTATTACAAAGCTCACCTCCCGAAGCCTTGGCTGGACGCGGTGATGGTTTGTGCTGCAGAAGGGGCAGTCCTCGGATTTCCAACTAATTACCTCGAAGCAAGGATCATGGAACAATTGTTCTTAAGCTTCGGCTTGGTCCCTTCACCACTTTTTTGGGTCGGACTATCATCCATGTACGCGGAAGAAACTAATGGAACTTACCAAAGCGTAGACGGTAAGTAAAAATAAAGCGAATTCTAGCATGAAATTCCTGAAGCTGTTTTTGGTAATAAGGTCATTAAAAAATCACTTGCAATTATTGTGAAGATTCCAAGGCCCCTACCTTCCGTTGGAACTATGTGTGGTTTTCAAGTGGTATTTTTAGGGTTGACTTTTTACGAGTTGACTATTGATAAAGTTCAACACTGCAATCGGCATGGTATAATGTTATGAAAATATTTAGATTGCCTAAATAATTAATTTTCAATAGAAATTAATGTTCTAAATTACCCCAGGTTTATTAATGTTTGTTATTATTAATATTTCCTAATATTTTAACTGGCCACTAATGGTTTCACTTTTTCTCCGGTTAGTTTAACTTTCCAACCACAAGGGGGTTCTGTATCGCTTTTCGCGACTTCGTAAATTCGCTTCAAAGAGGCATGACCCGAATTTGACAGGTCGACAAAATGTGGATTTTTAATTAAATGTAAAATACTTAATCGGCGGCGGTTTTAATAAATAATTCAAAATGTGAACGTTACGCTTTATTATTCTTAGCCGATAGGATGTGATCGCGTCTGTAGAATCTTATTTTACCGGGTAATCTGAGTGTAAATTCCCGAAGTGTTAATGGCGGCAAGACCAACCAAGTTTTGTTATAATCGTAGATTATAATCATCATCCGTCGTCCGACGAGATGGAATATAATTATTTTAACGTCACACAATCTAACCGTATCCTCAACGCCGGATATTTCCACAATCTGGTGGACTTTATTTCTGCTACCTACCATATGTTGAAGGACGCCATGGGCAGGCGTTCTCATACCAAATACTCATCCAGGAAGGAGGGAGAAGCTCGCAGACCAGACGCTGATGCTACGAGAGGGAGTTGGAGACTCCTCATCAAGGATCCCGATACGCCGCATCCAGTGTGTATAGGCTCTAGCTAGTTTGCTCTCAGTAGGTTTGGTCCACAGGTATGCTAGTTACAAGTTGTTTTCAGTATATATTTTATTGTCCATCCATCCACCCTTTTATTTTTATTTCAATAATTCACAACAATGTTAAAAAAAACAATGCCCACGCCCTGACGGGAGAGACTCTTGCCCGCCTACCGCACCTAACTTTATATTTATAACAATATGTGAGGATACTAATTTTAGTAAATAGTAAATGTTTTGCCGAAGTCGTGCACTGTTCATGAAATTCTTCGCTGAAACCAAACTTTCCTGAACATGAAACTTTTAAAATACCCTACAAAACTATTTTAGATTGATTACCAATTAACAACATAGACATTCCTCAGCGTTCTATGAATATAATAGTCCATATTTATAAAAGTAGGCTAATTACGAAAATTTTGGTGATGAGATATGACTGTTAGCGTCTCGGCGTCCCACTGGGTTCAGGCCGTCATAACTCTGGAGCACGTTAATCACAGCGCAAAGAAAATTTATGACGGGAGAAACCGCAAATATTTTCTCGCTTAAGTAATACAGCATCCTTGTCTACGAACGCAGGACGCTGTACCTATTGGTTACGCAATGAAAACATCAGCTGATCAGTGGGCGGCTCTCCGCTACCTACCGAAGAATGTACCACGACCACTGACCAGCCCTTTAAACCGTTGCACGGCCTTGAACCAGCAGAGATTCAGATCTAATCCAAGGTCTCAGTACCAGAAACTAATAGTGAGACATGTTGTCCTTATTAGTAAGGTGAAGGAGTTCCTGGAGATTGTCTGTCCTCCGAAAATAATCGGAAATAACGCGCCGTATCGATCACGCGAAGTGTATTTATATTTGTCGATATATTTATTTTTATTTTTTTTTATTTGAAATGTACATACATATAACAGATTTACATAAGGAAAATATATGGTTCTTAAAAATAATTACAAATAAAATAATATCTTGTTAATGAATCCACCCAATTTAAAAGAGAAAACATTTCTCGTGTTTAAATTGGGGAGTCGTGTCATTACAGAAAAAAGATAAAAAAATAAGACATACTTTTTTTTAAATTAAGAAACAAATGAAACTTATGAATGATAACAAATATTAATTAAGAAATATACTAACGTAGCAGTTACTATATTAGACATACATGTAGTATAGATAGTAGTGATAATGAAACAAATAAACTTATGAATGATAACAAATATTGATAAAGAAATATACTAACGTAACAGTTACTAAATTAGATATACATGTAGTATAAATATTTTAAAGTAATAATATACAATAGATGTAGTAAAAATAAAAATAATATTATTGCATTTGTCTTAATAGGTAGGTGTTAAGATGGTAGGTACATATTATAGTTGATTCTAACAATTGGATTAGCTGATAATATTGCAGGGTACATAATGTTATTTTACGACAATAATCGCTTCATTTCAGTTCAAAAGCTGCTGAAATATTTTAAGAGGATATGTGAAATCAATAAGAGTACATTAATTTATAATTTATTTTTTGTTAATTAATGATGGAATTAAATGATTCATTTTGAAATAAACATAATATTATAATAAATTAAGACTTGATCAATTTTTACTAATCGGTACATTGTAAAAAAAAAATATACGTAGAAATTAAAACTTAATAATTAGTGTTTGGTTGATCTAGCAGTTGTTTTATTTGTGATTTAAAGACTTTATAATTTTCTTCGGATTTGATTTTATATGGGAGGGCATTAAAAAATTTTATGCCTTGATAAGTATAATGTTATTGAAAAGCACTCGTTTTAAATTTAGGGATTTCTAGGTTACCGCATGATCTTGATCGGTTACTTATTTTTGTGATTATTGTTGTAGTATTAAAATGATCTTTGTGTGTTTGTAACAGTGTGTTCTTTTTGAAAATTTTATTTAAACTGAGTACCCTAAAAGAGTTAAATAGTTGTATTGTTGGAAATAAAGATGGTTTTCGTGTGATAACTTTTAGAATCTGTACCCTTTCTACAGATTGGAGGTAAAATAACTTATATAGGAGGGATATAACTTTATATTGTTTGGTTATTATTTTGTTACTTTACCTATAATAAAAATCTTTATTCCGAACTCACTAAGTTTTAACATAATTTCATGTAATAAATTATGTTTTTTTATACATTTATAAAACTTAACCACACAAAAAATTTAATAAAATATCTTTGCTAACAGGCACACCAATGACACATATTCTTCAAACTTGGAGAAGAGATCACCCAACTGGTGGCATAATCAAACGATGCGGCGCACTGCGTACGAGAAGCTTGGAATTGGAAAATATAGCGTGCAATGAGAGGCATAATTTTGTCTGCCAACACCGCAATAAGACGGGTATTATTATGAGCATAGCTTTTAATTATCCTTAACCTTTAAGTATGAACGTCAAATATTTTTAACACTAGTGCGGACGTGGAGTCTCTCAGGCTACTATATAATACACATACATTTTTTTTCTAGAAACTGATTCCGAACCGCGGCAAAATCCTACCGATGTCTAAATATAGGTCTTTAATAAAAAATAAAAAATATTTGTAATCAATTTTCTTTATTGTAACTATACAAAATATGAAAAAATAACTATCATAACCTTTTTCAGACTTATCATTTTGACAAACTAAACAAAATATGAAAAATTAACTATCATAGCACTTTTTCAGACTTATCATTTTGACACATTAAAAGTAACCAAATCTAACACTAGAACAAAAAATCTCTTTATCTAGCTACTAATTTAATATATGAACGTAAAAAAAAAAAAAAAATCATAACAAAAATTTTAAAAAATTGCAAAAACTATCAAAATATTTTATATGTGGACATGGAAGCTGACAGGCTCCAGCCAATATTTCGATGATTATTTATTACTCACGTGCTATGCACCCAGCGACGCAACCTCCTCCCTCACTGTCTATTTTGCTACTAAAAGTGAAGCTACTGAGACGCTCGTGTGCGGGGAGCGGGAGGAAGTGTGTAAAACAATGAACTTGAGAAGCGCGGAGCCTCTGAGACTCCACGTTCATACTTAAAGGTTAATTTTCGTTTTAGCTGCCTAAAAACCCCTTCAATACTATTTCATCAATATCTTTTTCATTTATTAAAAATGTGCAATAAATAAATGAGACGGCGATGTCATATTTTGTCTCGCTACATTTTACAGTTTTATATACACATGAATCAGTCATAACTACTCCCGTCTGGAGCTAGTGAAACTGTGGCATCCCCAATCGGGGTATGTTGTGGGTCTGAATATGGTGGAGAGGGGATGGAGATGGGGAAGAGGAAGGTGGGGAACTACCTGGCTATCCAGATAGATGTCACCAAACATGGCTAAAGCCATTTCAACCAAAGTTTAAATTCTGAATGGTGGTCTTACACTAGGGCGATACTGATTGAATCTTCCACTCTAGAACGTGCCGCAAATATACTATATATTATTTTAACTGAATTACTTGTGAAATAACACAAATCAATCAGATAAAATTTATTTGTTCACGCCGGGATTTGATCCCCCTTCGGATTACAAGTCAAGAGCCTTACCCCTCGGCCACATCGGCCGTTCAGAAGTAATGAACTTCCAAATTAGTATTTCTTGCTGTTATGCGCGCGCGTGTTTTAAAGGAAATAAAACCAGAAGAAATCGGAAATATTTAATTTTTAAATCAAATCTACACATGTCGATTATTTCCTACAAAAAAAATATTAATTAATAGTAATGCAAGTTACAGAAAGCCGCAAACCTCGCTAACATTAGTAAAGATAAGTCAATAGCCTCATAATTTATCAACTTATGGACAGACAATCTTTCCAACATTGGCTTCTTTTAAAAATACACAATGAGTTTTTGCTTTCCAGATACCAGTAAGCCATTGGATCTCATCAATGTGACTTCGACGTATGTTGGTTACACAAGTGTGTCAGGGTCCATGGATAGCATGATCAAAGTGCATAGCGAGAAGGCGGATTACCTTACGGCCATGCAGATCTGCGCTAGAGAGGGATCAAAGCTGGGAGGGCCACTGAACGCCATTGAACATGGCATTTATAAGCTTTTGTTAAATGAGAACACTTGGGTTGGAATATACAACCAACAATTTAATTCCTCTGTTATTAGCTATCAGTATGTTGATGGTAAGGCTAAGCTATGATGATTTTTTTCGAATTTTCAGGATTTATTAAAACTTCTGTCATGACAGGTTATTTAGAAATACCGATTTAAAAACCTATATCCAAATAAACTGGTCACGAAATTATCTTCCATCACTCTACCTTGCTTTTCGAAACAAGCCTGGGAAACTGGCACCGACTTATATGTCGAGCCGTCTCAGAACAGGCATCGTCTAGTGAGATGGGTAACTTATTGCTCGTTTAAGAATTATTTTATCTCAATAAATGCCCAGGTTGCCAGCAATTAAATAAAATAAAAAAATATATAGAAATATGGCGTCCCGATACTAAAAAAAATATTAAAAAAAACTGTATTTTAATCTTTTAAGACAACATTAGCGACTCTCCAACATTTTGAAACAGAAAAATAACAAAATTCGGTTTCAAGTTTTGGGTTGAGAGTTGCTAACATTTTCTTCGACGATTAAAATATTACAATTTGAGGTTTTACTTATTAAGTTTATCAAAAATAGAAAATCTTTATTTTTAATATGACACCTCACAATAGCGCCTCTGTCTCTACAGAAGACAGAGGAACTATGCCGCCACCCGGTTTAGCACCATTGTGTGACGTAGTGGCTAAAGGGAGGGAATAATGCCCTGAAGAAGCAATTGAAAAAACAAATACCTGTGGCAAGTAAATAGTATAATATTATAGTCATTAAAGAAGAAGATAACAAAAATATTTTAAACGTAAATAAGAAGGAGAACAAGACACAGACAAACAGAAAATGATAATGGTCGCACCTGGGATTCGAACCCGGAACCTCTCGTCTAACCGGGACATGTGCGTTTACCAATTCCGCCATTGCCACCTTCTGTCAAATCATCATATTAGTCAATCTCATATTTCAAATTTTAGAATTAACAATATTGTCTTCAACCATTTTTTTCCATATTAATAAATAACCTTAAAAAGTTATAAAAAGAGAGTTTTTCTTACAAAAAAATTAATATTCATTTAGACTTTTATAAAAAGGCCAATAGTTCCATATAAATAAAATTGTATGTATATATCCGAGACGCAATCTAGGTTACAAAACAATTCTTTGAATGATTGTTTCCAATAAAAAGGGTGGTGCCTATAATATGAAAACAGAGGGTGGCAATGGCGGATGATTCGGTAACCGCGCAGTGCGAATGCCCCGGTTAGACGAGAGATTCTGGGTTCGAGCCCCAGTTGCGACCATTATCTTTTTCTATTTTTCTGTGTCTTTTTCTCTTTCATATTTTCGTTTTGATTATTGTCATCTTCTTCTTCAATTATACATTACATTGATGGAAATAACCTTCAAAAGTTATAAAAACAGAGTTTTTCTTATAAAAAAAATAATAGTACCTTTAGTGTTTTAAATAATCAATAACCATGTGATTATTTGCTTGTATTTTTTCCACCAAAATTTTTTTTCCACCATTTTTTTGAAACAAAAATATTGGCGTTTCGTCACATAAATGTTTTAATTTTCTTTTATTTTAGACAACCTGGGTCCAATTCCTTACTTACGCTGGCTAGAAGGTAATCCAGTTAATGATACTCAGAAATGGTTTGTTGCCCTTTCAAAAGAAGGACTACACTTTAATGACAGGGGCGATACAAACAGCTCGTTCATTTGCGCGAAGGACAAACTGACTGCCTTTCACAACAACCCATTAAATTTCCCACTTTTTAATATTTCCGCATCTTCCAGCAGGTTTACTTGCAAATGCTTTTAGACGGTACAGCCAAAAAAACAATACAAACGCCATAAAAATTAATTAATTATCGTTTTAGATTTTAGATAGTGTTACTTTTAAAGTCACGATTTTTGAACCTATTAAAACGGCCTAAATGGGTATTTTCATAAACTATGGATTGCGTGAAAAATGTGTGGAATATTAATTATAAACACAGAAGATTTTTTGCACAATCCCTAGTTTGTAAAAATACCTAACTAGGCCTTTTTAATAGGTTAAAAATTTATTTAAATTAACTTTGTTACAGAAATGTGATTTTAAAAGTGCATAATTTCAAAAGATAATTAACATCATTAAACCACGCATTTCTAAAGGGTTGGAATACGGCTAATTATTTTTTTTAAATTGTAAAAATATCCTTTTCAAAGTTTTACTAACGATGCTAAGGAATGTAGCGTCGACCTACCTATTCGATGATGTTTGATGTGTCGGGACCGTTTAGATAAATTCACCCTAAGCCAGAACAGGACACTCAAGTAGATTGTTTTCTTAACTTAATAAGATCCTCCTAGTATTTTGGTCTATTTTTAATTATTAACTAATTTTTTTAATACTTAAATTTTAAAAAAGACAGCATCTTAACTATTATAGAAGTTAAGACGGCAATATGATTCAGTGTTCTGGCCAAGTTTTGTATGATTTTTAGCCTAACTGCTGGTATTTTAATAATTTTTCTAAATCTATTTATTTACTGTACTTACGATAAACAATGTATTTACAATAAAACCTACTATTCAGAAATAACTTTTATTTTTCCATTTATTTTTTTTTTGTAAGTCATGTTACTGTTCAATGCAATTTTTCAATTTGGGTGCTGGCCCCTAGAATGAACACATCGATAAAGGCTCAATAGAGCTTAAAGATTTTATCGTTTTTTTTGGAAACTTATTTTCTTTACCGTTCGTTAGCAAAACTTCATATCGCCAAGGAATAAAAAACAGTTTACATCGCCTAAATTAAGCATATTTAGTCAGCGTTAAGGCGGTACACAACCCTAACTGTGAAACAGATGATGACCTTGAAACGATGATATTTATACATAAAATAATTAACAATATTTTACCAAAATACTTTTCAAATAAAATTATATTCAACAAGGACATTCACAGAAATAACGCAAGGACGTGCAAAGAAATCAAGGTTCAAAAAAGGACAAGGCGAATACGCAGAACAGTTTACTCTACAAAGGGATGAAGTTATATAACAAGCTGCCAGAAACTTTAAAGTCCACACCAATTGGAAAGTTCAAGACGTATTGTAAGAGCTACATAAAACTACATAAAATTTAGTTTGCAATATGAAATATTATAATTAATTAGAAATTTGTAAACTTAAATGTACAAATTACTACAATAAAATAATAAAAACAATTTTTGTTTGTTTAAATAAATGAAGACAATATAAGCGAAACTCAATCGAAAATCTGGAAACATAAAAACGTATTGACACCTCTGGGACTCGAACCCAGGACCTCTTGCTTTCCGTCCCACAGGTGTCAATACGTTTTTCTGATTTTTCTGTTTCCAGATTTTCGATTGAGTTTCGCTTATATTGTCTTCATTTATTTAAATATTACAATTTGAGGTTTTACTCATAAAGTTAAAATTTAAAAAAATTGTTTGCTCAAAACTCCAATTTTAATCATTTCCGGTGAATTCGTAACTATAATAACTTTTTTATTCCAACAGAACACTGGGGTTGTAAGTTCTTTGTATTTAAGATTAATAAAAACAATACTTTACCGTTAATGTATTTTAGTTAAAACTTTATAACCCGTTTTTCAACTACAAAGTTAGCGGTAAGCACCAAATTTTATTTTTGTAGACGATGAATTATAACTTTGGGAGTGCGACATGCAGATGCATTTTAAATATTTTTAAAACGTTCTTCAGAATTAATTAAAATGAATGCGGTGGAAAGGTCGAATCTCCAGGCCCGCCAGGGTTAATTCGACTGTACGTCCGTCCGATATACCGTGTCGCGGGCACTTATTTGTTTACAAGTTTTCTTCACTTACTTCGCTAAGATTCCCTCATTATTTGCCTTCTTCTTCTTTTCTTTGATAGGGCAAATTCAACAATAGGTCCGTCCAATACACGGGTCGCCAGTCGCAATTTGTATACACGGCGTCTTTACTTACGTCGTTAAGATTCTGAATATATTTTAGTCTTTAGGTATTTTACCAAACTGTTGCTGTTATTGTAACCCCCTCATCACCGAATATTGAGCGAAAGGGACAACTGCACGTCAGGCAGATAATACCTAAATAAAATCGTCAAGATCGAGGTTTCGTATTCCCCATTTTTCTCCTCCACAACTGGACGAATTTTTAAGATTTTTTTACCAATCGTATAAGAAGAAAATATTCTATGTCCGTACGTATGTTTTTTTAATGAATTGTCTAATCTCTATGATGAAAGTCTGTTGATTCAACCCTGTCAATTTTAACGATTTTTGGAGGGTCGTAACTCCCAAAAAAAGTAACTTATGAAAAAAGCAAAACTAATCCACACGCCAGTGGACGGTATAAAGGTACATTTTAGTTAAAAATATTTGCACTAGTATCTAAATCCAGAGAGGAAATTAGAGAATATGTTTATTTGGTTTTAATTTGGGAGGCGGGAATGGGTACCGCCGCCCCGGGAACCTTTATTGGATAACCAACACCTCTGCCATAGGTCACCCCAAGTGGTTCGCTACGTTTGGTGATTTAGCAGGGGTGCCCGGGTTCATGGGGTGAGGTTTGTCTAGGTCTTGGAGGCGGATGACCAGGACATACTGAACCCAAGATTCCTACCCACCCCTTAAACCCTTTTCCTTCCCAGAACTCTCCTCTCCTTCCTTTCCTTAAAAAAACCCTCCACACCACAGCATCATAGGTGAGCATAAAGATGACATAGGTCCTGAGGGAAATTATGTTCCTCAGGGCCTCCTGTGTGGAGCTCATGTAAAAAAAAAAAAATGGACGAAACGAAGCCCGTTCTCCACTTAACTGTTCTCCACTTAACATTCGTTGGTGATCTCCAGCCATGCTCGGGTACGCAGTAGTTATAATTCCGTTAATTAGGTCATGGAGTTAAAAATAAATACAAAATACACACCACGAAAAATAATGTTAGGTATCCGCTGTTAGAAAATTGATTATTATTTTCTCGACATGTACTACAGTTCATTAGACTTGACAGAAAAAATATTATGATTAAATAAATACAGTTCTGTACAAAACAAATGTGTTTTATTAATAGTATAAGTAATAAATAATTATTTTTCGCTTAATTTTAACCAAGGATACGGTCCGGTATTGCGGCCATCTTGGCCGCCATTTTTTGCTACTATTTATTGGTTTTATTTTTTATTTTATTGGTTTGCCAAGTCTCTCTTTGGGGAATGTGGTTAAAGTAAGAAAATAAGAGAAGATAAGGAAAATTTAAAAAATCGTGGAACTTTGGGTAGCAGTACCTACAGTATAATTCCTTTCAGTTCTTGTAAAAGATTCAATTCAAACATCCAATTCGAGAACATAGCGTTTATTACAAAAAAATCCTAAATTAAAACTTTCTACTAAATACTGTTTAGAGCTAAAGCTTTAAATTTTTACCAAGAAGTTTATTTTAAAACGAATATGATAAGTAAAAAGGTGACAAACATTAAAATGAGGAAATCAAACAAATTATAGAAAAATACCAACACAACATCCTAGAGTCCGCCTCGGAACAGGAATCCCTAGTGAGGAGTGTGAATATATCAGATTTTTTTCTTGTATTGACCGTAAAATAAAGAATACTAGGCTGATAAATTGAATAATTCTTTGTGTCATAAATACATTATTTATTTATTGCTTCTTCACAATTTACATACATTTTTTAGCATGTAATTATTAACCCCACTAGGGTTCGCCTGTATCGGGGTTAATAATTTCACAATTTATTAAAAATATCACACGCAAATATCGGTCATTACCAAACAGTTAAGTAAAAGCGAAATAATAAAATTTAAAAATAAAATGATAAACGGAGAAAATTATAAGTGATAAAAATATATGAATTAACAACAAAGTGTTGAGATAATAATATTGTGTAATGATAGCATCATGTTTATGATAAATTATTAAAAATTTCACAGTGCATGGTTGTAAATTTGAGAAATTTTAATTTACAGAAGATTCATTTTGAAGGAAATAATCTTGAGACACAGGATGTACTAATTTTCGACAAACTAGTAGACACTTAGGTAAGGACACACTGGGTCCACTTAACATCTGACAAGTTGCATCCTTACATTTTATATAAAAATAAATGCTCATACGAAGTGGTCGACCAATTCACCTACCTGGGCTCCAGTCTGACAGAGAATAAGAGGATAACAAAAAAAGACCAATTATTAATGTTCACAGATAGGTATTTAGAAACATAAAAGTAACTGAATGAAAACAAGAATATTTAAGAAAAGAAAAAAAAACACGACAAAGCAGCAATTAAAAATATATATATATAATACAGGTGTAGATTCAACAAGTGATGAACCTAAATATAAAAACACAGCAATAAAATAAATGCGATTATAACTGTAGATAAAATAGGGTGCGAAACAGGTATTTGGATTGGGACGGGTAACGGGAGGACAGGGATAAAGGAAAGTTATATACATATCCGACAACTTGACTGCCCTTGAAACAAATATTGGAGCCAGTGTCTATTAGCCTTTTTCTTATTACATGTTCGAGCACAATGTTGAAGAGAGTGGGAGCCGGACCGTCCCCCTGTTTTAGTCCCTGCGATACTATGAATTCTTCCGACAATTCCCCATCTATCTTGACCTGACATCTTGAGTCTGACATTGTGGCTTTGATGAGCCTAACCAATTTAGGTGGAATCTGGAATTGAAGTAGTATGTCATACAGACACTCCCGATCTATGCTATCATATGCTTGCTTGAAATCTATAAATAGTTGGTGTATGTCTATATCAAACTCCCAGCACTTTGCCAAGATCTGCCTAACGGTGAACAGTTGGTCTGTTGTGGATCTACCGGTGCGAAAGCCTGCCTGATACTCTCCCAGGAGGTTTTCTGCGTACTTATCAATTCTTTGTTTCAGTATCTTGGTGTAGGTCTTATATGCTGTGCATAGAAGTGATATGCCTATACGATTTTCGCATTTTAGCTTGTCACCTTTTTTATGAATTGGACATATTATGCTTATTTGCCATTCCTCTGGGATTTTTTCCAAGGTCCATATTTTTGTTATTAACTTATGTAGCAGATTTCTCAGGTGCTCATTTCCACATTTGAACATCTCTGCCGGCAGGTTGTCTTTCCCAGGTGATTTGTTGTTTTTAAGTTTCTTTAGTGCAGCATTTATTTCTGGAATTTTTGGTTGATTCGCTGATTCTTCATTACTTGATTCAGTGGGGATGTTAATAGGGTGGCTTCTCAGGTCGCTATTAGGGTTGAGAAGTTTACAAACTGATTGGAAATCAAAATTTCATTTAATTTTTTTGCTAATGTCAGGAATCGCTGGTCAAAGTAAGGCAAGGGCGTCTCTTAATACCCTGTTTATTATTTATTAGTTATATTAAATAAAATAAATTTCCACGCGCCGACTCGATATAGCAGACAAAATACCCTTTCCTACATTGATAGATGCAACACGAATTCCAACCAAAATGAATTTATGCAAAGGACATGTAACTACTATAACATTAAATTTGCACGTTTAGAAACACTTGCTGACATATTCACTGCTATTTTTTTTTTTATAAAAGCGGAGACGGTTTACCATTGGTTCCCGTGACTACTTAGGCCATGGGCCCATTGTACTTTCTCCCATTTTACCTCAATCCTTTAACAATAACCCAGACCCTTTAATAAAGTTCACCAGAGTTGTTATCGGATATGTGGCTAGGTCTTCTGGTTCTACAACATGTCTCCCCAGGTATCTGAGTCTAATTCCCAACAGGGCAGGACATTGGCACCATAAGTGAATTGGAGTTCTTCATCCTCTTCACATTTTCTACATCTACTGGTGCTTTCCACTCCCAATAGCTGCATGTGTTTCCTGAGATTGCAGTGTCCCGTTAGTAGGCCTACCAGTTCCCTCAGCAAGTTTCTGTCCATATCGATTAGTTTACTGGTCCGTCTGGGGTCGGGTCGGTTTATGAGTACTTTGGATTGTCTCATTCCGGGTGCCCTCTCCCATTCCTTCCAGTGCTGGGATTTGACCCACCTCTCGATATGTAATTTGGTGTGGCAAGCTGCTACTCCTACGGCCGGCTCAGATCCCGCAAGTGGCGCTTTCGCCCCTTTCCTTGCTAGTTCGTCAGCCCGCTCGTTGCCCTCAATACCCTTATGTCCTGGTACCCATATCAGGGTTATTTTATTGATGGTAGCGAGTTCTGTAAGAATGGTTCTACATTCCATCACCAGTCTGGAGTCGCATCGGTTACTTTCCAGTGCCATAAAGGCTGCCTGGCTATCAGAACAAATAGTTATGTTCTTATTCCTGTACCCGATACGTATATTCTCCTGTGCGCAGGCCAAGATGGCTTTCATCTCAGCCTGAAACACAGTGCAGTGTATTCCTAGAGGTATACTTAGTTCCCTCTTGGAACCCTGTAAACATACCCTAGCCCCCGTTCCTTCCTCCATTTTGGACCCATCTGTGAACCAGATTAATTCCTGTCTGAAGGTTCGACCTGGGACCATGTCCCACTCCTCCCGGGGAGGGTACATCACATCAAACTGCTGTCTGAAGAAGTATTCGGCTTGTTTGCCGTCCTGATTCATTCCAGCTGTCGGACTAATTGCCCTCAGTCTTGTTCCAATCTCCGAATGACTGTTTTTGGGCAACTCACCTCTCCATTGACCTTTGCATTGTAACCTGTAGGCTGCCGCCATCGCCGCCCCTTCTATTTCTAAGTTTAGTAGGGGTAGATCTAGCAGCACTCCCATGGCTAGTATTGGAGTGGTTCGCATAGCTCACTGCTAGTTACTTTCGCTACAGAATTTCTTTGTATAACATTCTACGTGCGAATAATACATAACACATATTCATGATGATTAAATTAATGGTACCTACTATTTTTAAATTACCTGCGTGGCAACTTTCCTTTATCCCTGTCCTCCCCTTACCCATCCCAATCCAAATACCTGTTTCGCACCCTATTTTCTCTACAGTTATAATCGCATTTATTTTATTGCTGTGTTTTTATATTGAGGTTTATCACTTGTTGAATTTACACCTGTATTATATATATATATTTTTAATTGCTGCTTTGTCCTGTTTTTTTTTGTTTTCTTTTCTTAAATATTCTTGTTTTCATTCAGTTACTTTTATGTTTCTAAATACCTATCTGTGAACATTAATAATTGGTCTTTTTTTATTATCCTCTTATGTATATTATATTATTAAGACTGTGTATGTTCCTTAAATAAATAAATAAAAAAACCAAAAAAAAAAAAAAACAAAACAAAAAAAAAAACAAATATAAAACTATATATTATGTAATATTTTATTTATTAAAACTATATATTATGTAATATTTACTATATTTTTTCTGTTCTCACTACATAAAATGTGTACGTAGGATTATAATATGAAAGGCAAACACCAGTTACCACCTTATATTTTAATCATTTGCTTTTAAGTACACACATATATAACTTTTATTTATTTTTATTATCTTTTCAACAACCATGCTAAATAACCGACGGCTATTATATGTTTTAATTGGTTATTTAATTTTAATTTTATTCTTTCTCTTCTCATTTTCTTTCTTTTTTTCTACAACACATGTATGTAGGACTATAATATGCAATGCATACAAAAGTTACCTAAATGTTTTAACCCTCTCAATTTCTATTAGTTACATACATGTACCTATTTACCTTTTCTTTTTTAAATTTATATTATTTTAATAACTATGCTAAACAAATAACAGTTACTAGGTTTTAAAAATTTTTATTTTATTTTATATTCTTTTTGTTCTTTTTATTTCATCAATTTTCTTTCTTTTTTGTACAAATACAAATCATGTTCCATTTTACCCATAATAATTCGACTGTCCTAAAACGGGAATACTCCTAGTTGGGCAGTCAAAAAAAATTAATGAATTATGTATATACATGTATAATCTTGTACTAAATAAACAAACAAATAAATAAAAATAAATTTATATTATAATTATATTATATCGTAATCTCTTGTGTCATAGTGTTTGTGATCGCACTCCTTCAAAACGGCTCTACTGATTTTTATGAAAATTTGTATGTTTATTTGGTAGATATGAGAATAAGTCGTAAAGTATATTTCTTACTGCTAGGTGATTAGGGTGTGCCTATCCAAAAAAAAAATATATGTTATTTGGCATCAAAAAATACCTGTAACCCCAAGATTTCACCCTCCTACCACCACTCTCCCATTTTTTAATCGCGATTTTAGTCATCATCATCTTCTTCCCCTTGTCTTGGGGTCGGGGGCCCATTGCATCGACAAGGCTCCTCCATACGTCCCTGTCTTTTGCTGACTGTTCGGCCTCTGTCCATGGTAGACTCTTCCTCTCCTCACACATTTTCTGGAGTTGCCTCGCCCAACTGTGTCTGGGGCGGCTCACTGGACGTCTATCCTCTAGAATCGCACTCAGTATCTTCCTTGGAATTCGCTCATCAGACATTCTTAGTACATGCCCAAGCCACCTAAGTTGCGATTTTTCTATGAAGAGTAGCAGTGGTTCAATGTTTAGATCATCTCGGATGGTCGAGTTTCTTATATGATCCCATTCCGTAACCCCTGCCTCTCCTCCAAGTACCTCATTTCGGCAGCTTGGACTCTAGAGCGTGTTCGTTCATTTAGCATCCATGTCTAGTGGCTGTAAGTGAGCGTCGGGCGGAATAACGTTTTAAACACTGCCATCTTTGTCTTGATGCTGAGCTCGGCTTTTCTTATCACTGAGCTGGAGAGAGGACGCAATACACTGCTTGCAGCACTTATTCTTTTATCAATTTCTCCGTCTTGCCGAACGTCGCTGGAGAATTCGACACCAAGGTATTTGAACCAGTCCATCTGTTTCAGCTGGGTTCCATTAGCGAGTATGTTGCACTGAGTTTGGTCCCTTCCTATAACCACAATCTCTGTTTTTGTGAAGGTGGAGGAGGCGGAGTGGAAACCCCTTCTAATACTAAAAGAATATTTAAGTTTCACAACGTTTCATAACTTACGCAATCATACCTATTGTAAAATAAAATATATAGCAAAATTAGTTAATCAAGAAAAATTACATTACTTTTAAAATAATTTTAAATCATCTAACACGAACATTCGTTAAAATATAATTTATTTATTTATTTATTATTTAAACGCCCGTACATAGGGCTATTACATACATAATACAAGTGTATCGAACATTTACAAACATTATATATATAGAATAACATACAGTACATACATACGATGCATATTAGTACAACAAATATTTATCATTTTACAAACATATCAGTTACATAAATAACTAGTTATTTTTGCTTTGATGCAAGACGGTGAGGTTTTGAAAATATCGAAAAGGTCTGTATACGTGTTGGCAGTTTGGTGAAAACACACTAGCGGTGAATGATAGGAATAGTTAGTGCTATGATTTTCACTGTGGAAAAGGTGGTGGAGTCGAGTTGATTTAATAGGGACACGAATATTTATAACACTTAACATTTGAGGGCAGTCTATGAGATTGTTCAGTAATTTAAAAAGTATAAGAATGTCATTAATAGTACGCCACGTAGAAAGTGGTGGTAGGTTTAGATCAGACATTAATGCATTGTAGCGGATTTCAATCACAGGCTGTCTCAATTTGAATTGAATGTATCGAAGAAATTTTCTTTGTACTCACTCCAAACGGTGTAAGTTACAGGTATAAATCGGAGACCATACAGGAGATGCATATTCCAGCTTCGATCTTACAAGAGAGCAGTAAAGTAGCTTAATTGACTCAATGTTTTGAAAAGACCTTGTGTTACGTATTACAAAACCTAGAATTTGCATGGCCTTATTGAAAATTGTTTCAGTGACGATCAAATGTAAGTTTCCGGTCAAAAATAACACCAAGGTCTTTGATAAGTGGTACTAACGCAATTTCATTATTGTTAATTAAATACGATGTAGATATTGGAATCCGTGAACGGTAAAAACACATGTGGAAACCAAGGGCGGCTGGTTGAACAGTGTTTTTGTGTGCAGCACTGGTAAATTATATCGTCTAAAATTACTTTATAATATCTTACCGATAAATATAAAATCTATGAATTTCATTAAAAATATCACCTACCAATATAATGCATAATATAATATGAATCAGGGAGAGCAAATTCTCAAAGTTCCGCGCGAAGTTACCCTGTCCGGTGTGCAGGCCAATTGCATGCGGAACGAATTATGTTTTTGTATCGAATATCCCAAACATCGCCAGCGTGCAACGCCGGCCATATGTATGAAAAATTAAGCTATATCGGTGTGCCACCCAGCGGCCTTTATCATACAAACTTAAATTTGGATTTAAGGCCAAAATACTTAACCAAACTGAATAATTCTTTTTTTAATCAAAAGGTACAGCAAACACCTAAATTTTACATATATTTGCTTTTTTATTGATTCGTGTTTTAAATTATAAAACGCAAATCATAAAGGAATACAATTTTTTCATAGGTAACTTTGACAATTTTGCCCTCGTGCTGTTTATACATTGTTTATAAATACTGTTTGTATCCTGCTTAAAATGAAATATAAAACTAACTAAACAAGCATCATGCCGTTTCCCCACAGGGGTAGGCAGAGAGGACGGACCGCCAAATAACTTGGTCTTGGCACACACTCTTTGCCTCACTCACATTCATACATCGTCTCATACATTCTCTTCTATTATTCCGACTTTCGACATGGCCCGACTCAAGTATCTGATTCACTTGCTCGTGCCATGTCTTCCTCGGGCGTCCCCGACTTCTTCTACCATTCACATTTGCATCGTATATTCTTCTTACACTACTTTCAAATTTATTGTATTTTGCGAAATATTTTATTTTATTTTATGAAATATAAAATAAAATAAATTAAACATTGCAAAAAAAAGAGTTTTTTGGGTTGAAATTTAAGATTTAGTGTTTTTATTTTCTTAGTACCGAAAAATAAAAATTTTAATTAAAAAGCGATATGTAGAAGTTTTCGCACTTCGAAAACAGCTTAAAATAGATCTTCTCTCCAAATAAGATTAGTGGGATCATTTTTACCTATTGTTGCTTAGTAATCGGATTATCAGTGAACCACCACGTTTTCAGAGCAGCGGCCGCCACTGGTGGAAACATTTTTTTTACGTTTAGGAATAATTTATTTATTTCACACCAGCTAGCAAGTCTATCTAAATTTTGCTGAAGGATAAGTGCATCATTTAAACATTTTATAATCTTAAAAAGCTTTAGGTCATCTGCGAATAGAATCTAGAATTATTCAACCTCTCAACTTTTTCAAGACTTTCAAGTCCCACCTCTAAGAAATACATATATAAAAAATACACTGCTTCAAATACACAAAGACTATTCTAAGAAGTCGCACCACGCCATGGTCCGCGTTGAGAGCAATAGGCAAAACACAGTGGGTCGCTTGTGTACGCCATTAATGCATACCAGTTTTGCACAACACTACTACACGTACAATGGAGTGGTGTGGTTTAATCAACTAGCAATAGAGCTGAGATTAGAACCTGACTACAATAAATTCAAAAATAAATTAAACAATAATATCTTTAATAATTTAGCCACTTAAAACCGCATTAACCTTAAATTAACAATACTTTTTCAAAAATTTATTTTATATAATTATTTTTTTATTTTTTATATTATTTTTTTTTCACGTTTGATTTATGGGAGTACGTAAATATAATGTATGTGTTATAATTTTTAATTTTAATTAATTTAATTTTTTTAATTAAAGAAAATATATATATTTTCTCTTCCCTTTACACACGAGTAGTTACACTCTTGTAAAGGTTATATATTATATACATATATATGTTTATACTGTTTCTAATCAATGTTGCATGTTAGTATTTAATGATTTGAGTTTAATCCGATTGTAACCTGAAAATGCAATTACTCATGATTATATTACATGTATATGTATATAAAAACTAATAAAAACAAAATTAAAAAAAGAATTTGACATTATCGAAACATAAAGATAGATCATTTATAAATAAAATGAAGAGAAGTGGGCCCAGATGAGAGCCTTGAGGAACTCCCGAATTTACTTTAAATTTATACGAAAATTTATAATTTAATTTTATCATGAGTTCACGATTACAGAGGTAATTTACTTAAAATGTGGAATACAATCTCTGAACGATATCGCCTCCTTTCCACCCAATGCTTCTATTATTAAGACTACAATAAGCCGCAAAAAGTGCATCAACACATTTGATTTTATCTATGTAAGATCTAGAGTTTCTAAAGCTTTAAAGGACTTTGCAAAGGAATTCAACCGACTTACAATTACAAAGATCAACAGAATAGAGTTTGACCAATCTCTACTTTATGTGACATTTAAAAAAAAAAACAGGGCATAGTATAAATGAATCGGTGGTCATGAGTCCAAGGAATTCGCTGCATTTTCAGGAATACCTCGGGGGTCAGACTTGGGACCTCTACTATTCCTAATGTGACCGATGATACACAAGAATGCATCCACGAAGAACTTACCGAGTGCAGCGAGGCTGAAGACTATCATGCCGATGGACTAAGTGATACTATTGTTGTATTTATTTAAATTAATCTATCACTTTAGAGTTCTGATTAAAAAAAAAATTACAACTCGGACCCAAAAGCCTGTTTTCACGATAATATAACATTACAAGACATATGTATGACGCACGATGCATACCCGACTCAAATATTATTGGATTTCAAAACACATCTAAAAAGTACACTAAAAAGGATTAATTTTAAATTAAAATATAGATTCACAAGTCCATAATTAGGTATTGAATGAATAAAATATTGCAATACCTTCACATGATTTCTTACCCTGTATCAATTCACGCTGCGCAGTATCACGAAAAATGTTCAACACAGCGATTATCACAAAAGTTTCATAACACAAGAAAATATAATACGTAACAAAAAATAATTGCAGGATTTTCAGGGACGTACTCGACTCACTTTTATTAGTGATCGTGACGTATTTTGTATTCAAAAATGTAGTATTGTAACAAAATTTTTACAGTTATTGTTAAGTTTTTCATTAATGATTTTATAATTTTCATGGTATGAGCGTGGAACACGGTGTATCGAGTAGGTATATATTAAAAAGATCACACGTGATATTATGGCCTCCCACGGGTAAGTCATCCTGTAAGGCCAACATTATTAAATTATATTATAAAATGTAAACTATTGCACCAAATACAAAAAAAAGGCGGGTAAAAACTTATAACTGCACATTTTTTTTATATAGCACTAGCGTAGGCCCGTGAAAAATCATGGTATAGCATGAACAATCACGAAAAATTCGTGAAAAATCAGTCTTATCTTGAAAATGTTAAAAAACATATTTTGTTAAAAATATTATCGTTACAAACAGTATTTACTTGGTCACTTGTGTCTTAATTCTTTCCACAGTCAGTTCCAATTTTGAAAATGAAAATGTGAAATTCGAAGCAAAATTAATTTCATTGAACCAGAATTACGCAAGTCACTCCGAAAGCCAACACTAGTATTTTGGATACAAAAGTTAACGGTTAGCGCAATCGTATTTTCTTATAATTTACTAGCTGACCCCGCAAACGTTGTTCTGCCGTATAAATGAAAGTTCGATGAAGCGAACGTAGCGCCGTCAGTCATTCAACAACATAAATAATTTCATTCTGTTTGAAATAGGATCGACGGTTAATTTTTTTCTTATTATAGATATTAACAACATAAATAATTTCGTTCTGTTTGAAATACGAAAGACGGTTAAATTTATTCACACAAAAATACTAAAATCGCGATTGACAAATGGGAGGGAGGAGGTGGGAGGATTAAAATTTGGGATTATAGGCACTACCTACCTCAACCAAGTCTAGTGTTGACATATTTTTGGTCTAAGTAAAATTATTAAAAACCATCAAACAAAACAATAGTGAGCTAAGTCTTAAGTGCTCAAATTGGCTTAATTTCGGTTTACGGAAGGTCTTCCAAAATAATAAAACTTTTTTTTTTTATACTAACTATTGGCTGGAGAATCCGAATCCGAAAGAATTTTTTTTCGGAAAGCAATATTAACAAAGTTACACGACTTTAAAATTTTCTATACGCATACATGAAAATCGACATATTGGAAGTATTATGACAGTTTAAAGTCATAGAAACAGCCACATAAAATTAAGTGTTGCCATATCAATAACTAACTTAAGTAATTATTTTTTATAAATTTTACTCACTTTTGGCGTAAACGCTAAACTACTTGAAAACAGGGATGTTTTTTGCCGTGACGCGAGCAGGCGGTATAAAGGGGCACAAACCATGTTACACAAACCTAGCGTAGCCGCTAAACTACTTGAAAACAGGGATGTTTTTTTGCCGTGACGCGAGCAGGCGGTATAAAGGGGCACAAACCATGTTACACAAACCTAGCGTTAGGTTAGGTTAGGTTAGGTTAGGTTAGGGACGCGAGCAGGCGGTATAAAGGGGCACAAACCATGTTACACAAACCTAGCGTTAGGTTAGGTTACGCATTTTTAAGACTACGAATTTTCATACTTCGTCGATTTATAAGGTATGTTTGATGATATTATTGCATGGTAACATTTAATTTTGTGTGGTAAAACATTTTTCTAGTTTATCTATGACTTTAAACTGTCATAATACTTCCAATATGTCGATTTTCATGTGTGCCTATAGAAAATTTTAAAGTCGTGTAACTTTGTTAATATTGCTTTCCGAAAAAAAATTCTTTCAGTTTTGGATTTTCCGGCCCATAATTAGTATATAAAAAAAAAAAAATATATTTTGGAAGACCTTCCGTAAACCGAAATTATTCCCTCAAATTTTATAAACTGTAGACCGCGCGTCAAACCAACGAATTTTTATCGTGTGAAGTGACCTGCTTTAGTGTTTTTTACCTACATTTTAAAAACTGCCACGAAGTGTCAAACTCTACCCACTGGAAAAAGTAAACTGTTGTAAAATACAAATAGTGCTTAATTCGTAGAATCTAAGTGACGCTAAAGTGATATCCTATAATAATATTATCCACTTATAAATCACTTTTTTACGTAAAGATTGTGAAAAACAATATTATCATGAATACAAAGTGCGTTGTTTGCGAAAAAAACATTGACAATCCATCAGACCTTATATGCTGTGGTGTCTGCGAAAAAAACCACCACCTTTTATGTGCAGAAATTACTGAAACGACACGCCGCAGTGCCAGGAGTCTACAATGGAGATGCAAAAAATGCTAAAAATAACAAGCCAAAGCATACGAATACAAAGAACGAACAAGAACCGCCATCTATTACCAAAGAAGCAAAACAGTTTACTCAACCGCCGAAACCTGAACTATCAATTCAATCAATCGACACAGAAAACTTACCATCTGAAAATATAGATGGCGCCAATAGTCTCTTAACCTCCCAATTATTTATAAAAGAGTTGACAGATTTTAAAACATCCATAATGAAATTCGTGGAAGAAAAATTTGTTTCATATGTAAATAAATATGAGGCTCTCATCTCACAAAATAACGAAATAATAAAATCTATCCAATTTATGGCAGATCAACAAGAAGACCTAAGAAAACGGATAAATGTTATGGAAAAGGCACAAGAAATATATAACGAAGAATTAACTGCACAAAAAAATCACAATAATATGCTACTAAATACTATTTCTAAACAAGATGAAAAAATTGATAAATTGGAGTATCTAAGCCAAATTTGTAACATCGAGATTAGAGGTGTTCCGGAGTCCGACATTGAAAATAATACAGAAGTTGTCAAAAAAATCTCTAAAATCATCAACTACGAAAATACCGACGTGCATTCTGTTATAACGAAAATCTACAGGCTGGGACCAAAATTCTCCGACAAAAATCCAAGACCTATCGTAACGACGTTCAACACCATAACATCGCGGGATGACTTCCTATCGAAATTCAAAATCTACAAGAAATCCACAACCGGCATGACAAATAAAATAAATACAAGGGACCTAGGATTATCGCAAGCCGCCAAACACATTACGTATCAGATCAATTAACTCATAAAGGAAAATTTTTATTATCTCAAACAAAAAAAATTGCTAGAGACAATAATTATAAACACTCTTGGTCCACCGGAGGGCGCATACTTTTGGGACAAACTGATACCTCCAAGATAATCTCAATAAATAATATTGCTGACCTGGACCGTGAAAAACGTCAATTACTGTGACTGACGATACAAAGTACTGTGCTGCTACATCACTCCAGTATACTATATATTGATGTCTGTATTATAACATGTTGTTATCCGTTATTATATTATACTCATTGTGTACCTCTACTTCAATCTGATAAACAAACTCACTACAAAATCATTTGCACCTTTCCATTCGCATTATGGTATGTTTCGCTTGTTAATCTAGTTGCATCCTTGATGTTAACTTATTTATCTCACCAAACTATTCCCAACGTATATACTTACCTTGCTATTATCAATTATATTGTTTTATTATACTTTAATATTGTTAATTCTATAATCATAACTTTTTCCCCTGGTTTTTTCATTATTCATACCACGAATTTCAACAAGATAACACATACTCAAAATAATGTACTATCCTTCTTCTTATTATTATTATTTAGATCGATTGTTTTTTGTTATTGTATTATTCGTCACATCACCACCATGATATTTTACACGAGATATTATGTATTCTTCTTTCGTCTACCAAGCTTATATGTTTTTAACACAATCAGTGAGAATATATTATGTAATCCTATATTTACAGCAAATCTATATCGAATGAATATTATACACATTATCATCCATCTTATTTATGTAGTAATAATTATTGATTTAAATTTAAATTTTTTTAGTAACTTGAACGAGATGAAACTGAACTATATTTACTTTAAATATTTCCATCAATATATTAACTTCTCTAATAATTGCTCTCTTAGTACAATCATAAACAAAACTAATATATGTATTAAATATCTTATCTTACAGATAAATCATTTTGAAACATACTTAAATTACCACCATCCTTATTCCCATCTCAAGTCTTCTAATATCTTTTGTGATACAAGTATATAATCTAACTATTAATATTTTCCTAACAGTTTTTTATACAAGTCATAGCAATAACAATTATAAGTGTACTCAATATACATTCTTATATTCCTTATTAGATTCCCCCGGTTCTATCATAAAAACCTTAAAATGTGCTATTTCATATTTTTATTGCCCAATATTCTTACATTACACAATTATACCACACACGCATATACTATCTACTAACAACAACATTTACAGTATTATTTTTATTGTAACACTTGATGTATATATCACAATACTAATAAAACTTGTTAAAAATATACTGCAAATTCTAAAGTTCGGTTTTTATCAGAATATTGTAAAGATTGTTTTTGTTTTAAAATATTTATTGCATTTAGTTCGCTCCAGTATAAGTACTTACCTAGTTCTCGCCCATTTATCACACCCACATACTCTCTTTATATTTACTTATGTTACATTTAGTTCGAACTTAAAGAAACATTGTTTTCTTTTTCTTTTTATAATACTGCATACCAAAAAAGAGTAAAACTTTTTTCATAAGAAATTAATGATATTAATGTACAAATAGAAAATCATGGTAATATAATAACCTCTGAAACTAATGTTGCATCAAATTGTATAGATATACTAAAGCCATATACACGATTAAAATTATTCTCTACAAATATTCGCAGCATAGATAAGAACTTTAACAATCTACTAGTAACGCTTGCCGGTTTGAATAATATATTTGACATAATAATTTTAACTGAATGTTGGATCAAATAAAATTACACTCACAAAAAAATTACAGGATTTACTGTTTTCAATACATTGAATAACAAGACACAGTCAGATGGAGTAATCGTCTATGTAAAATTCGATTTATACCCGATTATCTCTGAACTATCCATCGATAATGCCAACTGCCTTAAAATTAAAATAAACCAGATCACCATTCTTGCTCTATACAGGTCACCTAAACAACAAAATGTTTCATTCTTCCTTAAATCTTTAGACGTGGCCTTATTGAATTGTAGATCAAATGAAGAACTAATAGTGATCGGTGACATTAACATAGATTTACTTAAGCCCATGTCAACACAAACACTCGATTATAAAAACTTAATGACTCAATACGGGCTTGTTTCTCACATTAATGTCCCAACTAGAGTAACCGACATGACCAAATCATGTATTGACCATATATTCCTAAGAACGAAAAAAAATGCGAAAGGAATTGTATATTAATCAACCATAACTGATCACTTCTCAATAGTAATTAGCCTCATGAATAAAAAATCCATTCCCATTACCTCAAGTGAAAATATATTAAAGACTAAGATCAATTTTGAGGAACTCACCTCCAAAATTAAATTGGAAAATTGTCTCTCTACTCTTAATTCTTCAGATGTGGATGTTGCATTTAATAAATTTTCTGAGATACTATTGAAACATATTGAGGCTGTTACCGTTGAATCACCTTTGAATAACTCAAAATAAAAAAAAAACTAAAACCATGGATAACAGATGGCTTAATTTTTTGTATTAAAAAACGGGACAAACTCCACAAAAACTTACTTAGCAATCCAAATACACAAGCCCAAATATTTTACAAAAAATAGCGAAATATATGCAACAATCTCATCAGGATCACTAAAGAAAACTACTATAAACAGAAATTATCCAGAGCTGGTAATAACAATAAAAAAATTGGCAAATTATTAAAGAAATATCTGACACTGACCATTCAATACCACCAATTATTAAATTAAACATCAACGGACTAGACACCTGACTAAAAGACGACCCTGACACTGTGACCAATCACATAAATGAATATTTTTGTAATATCGGAAAAAACTTAGCATCACAAATTTTAAATAAAACATCTACCGATGAAAATGCTCTTGCCGACAATATAAATAACTCTGCTTGTGTAACAAACAATTCACTCACACTCAACCCCACCAACTCTGCTGAAATTTCACAAACTATTAAACAATTAAAGCCCTCCCATTCATGCAATCATGATAAAATATCCTCAAACATACTCAAAATTATTGAACCTTTTATAAATCAACCACTAGTACATATCATTTACCTCAGTCTCAATAAAGGTATATTTCCAAACAAACTCAAACTTGCTTTGGTTCAACCAATTTTTAAGTCTGGAACTCCTAATGAGATATCAAACTATAGACCTATCTCCATTTTATCATCACTTTCCAAAATTATAGAAAAAATCGTAAAAAAAAGACTTACTGACCATCTTACAAAATACAATATTCTCTCGCCAAACCAGCATGGGTTCAGAGAAGGGCTAAACATAGATTCAGCTATTCTAGAAGTAATATCACACATAACAGAAGCCCTAGACAAAGGTGATAAATGTTTGGCAATATTTCTGGACTTGGCTGAGGCATTTGATACAGTCTCTCGTCCAATCCTCCTAGCTAAGCTACAGAAAATCGGAATAAAGAATAAGGCATTTGAATGGTTCAAATCTTACCTAACAGACAGAAAGCAATTTATTGAGTTACCATCACACAAATCGTCTCAATCTATCAGAATCAATTTTGGTGTACCACAAGGCAGTGTACTCGGTCCAATACTTTTTCTCATATACATTAATGATTTATGTAGATTACAAATTGATGGCAACATAATCACTTTTACCGATGATACTGCCCTAGTACTAAAAAGTAAAACATGGGATGAAACTTTTCGTAGAGCGGAACTAATTTTGCAAAATATTAAACAATGGCTGGATGATAATTTACTCACGCTAAATATAACTAAAACAAAATACGTAACTTTCAGTACAAACAATCCAAGCCAACCCTCAAGTAATCATGTACTAAAAATACATTCTTGTAGTGATATATCCAGCTGTCTGTGCAATCCATTGGAACGAGTAGATTCCATTAGATACTTAGGCGTAATAATTGACAATAAACTTCGATGGGAAGATCATGTAATTAATGTCACAAGCCGTATACGGAAACTGGCATATATCTTCAGATCATTGCGCAATGTACTAAAAAAAATACACTGAGAACGGTATACTTTTCCTTGTGTCAATCAATTTTATCGTACGGTATAATTGTCTAGGGAGGATGCTCTAAAACTGTATTAGATCCATTAATAAAAGCCCAAAAATTGATAATACGGACTATTTACAAAGTGCATTATATACACCCCACGAAAGACCTATTTAAAGATTTCAAAGTTCTTAATATAAAATCCATATATGTAAAAAATATTACCTCTTATTTTAAATTTAAATTTACAAAAAAATATATTATAGATTCTAAATATAACACAAGATATTCCAACCAATCCAATTATGTTATTCCAACAACAAAAACTTCAATGGCACAGTCCCAATTTAACTTTCTTGCACCTAGAATTTTTAATAACTTATCAATTGAAATAAAGTCTAAAGCCAAATATCTCACTTTCAGAAAGGCGCTTGCTGACCTTCTGATGAGTGACTATGACAGTGTTTACAACTTGTTTCACATACTCAGATAGTGATATAAATTTATTTTTTATTCTCTTTATTCTTATTTATTTTATTTAAAAACGAGACGTGCAAACATAGCATGCGTATATTATAACTTTATAACACAGGCATATGTATGTACATATATTATGCTTAGTATCCAGCCTCCTTTAGATGTTCTTGTTTTTGTTTACTATTTGCTGACGGCTAGTTTCTGCCATCAAATTTGATAACTTGTATACTCGATGGAAATAACTGTAACTATTCAATAGCTACACAATGTTGCTGTGAGAGGGTGATTGTTCTATTTTTATCAGGTATCTATACACACAGCTTGGTTGGTTATTTAATAAACATAATAGAAGATAACTGATATTATTTGACAGAGTTAAGGTTTTTTATTCTGTGTACCTAAATATATTGTTTACATGTGTGAGGAAGAAGACATATACGGATGTGTACGTATATATGTGTATATGTTCGTGTATGTATATGTAGGTATATGTGTATACATTGTTTACATGTGTGAGGAAGAAGAATATATGTGTGTTTGCGTGCAAGTATGTATGTATGTATATATGTATATATATGTACGTGTTGGTGTTAGGTATATGCTTGTATTCATGTACGTAGGTGCATATGTGTGTGTGTGTGTTCATGTGTATATGGATGTGTGCACCTGTATAGACGTGCACGTACGCAAGCACACATAAAAACACACACATACAAATAAATATAAAATTTTTGATATTGTTATGCATATTTTCATAATCTTATCCTTACGCACTTCTTTTTCTCTTTTCTTTTTTTTTTATAACTTTTCCAATTTTACCATGTGTTTACACTAGACTTCACTCAAAGTAACTATCTTTAATTGATCACCATGAAACAGGCAGCCGCCTAGTATGGTGATTTAATAAATCTAATCAACTTAAATGTCTAATATATGTAACATGTATTTTATAAATAAAAAAATAAATAGGTACTTTTTGATGACAAATAAAAAAAAATACAAAAAAAAATGGTTAAAAAATAGATATTTTTCTGGATAGGGACACCCTAATCACCTAGCGGTATGAAATATACTTTAAAACCTATTCTCATACCTACCAAATATATCATTACACGGATTTTTGTAGGCATTTTTTCATTGTTTTAATATGATTTGCTTGTCTCATATCCGTTAATTTTGTGATAAATTATTTTGATTAAGTTTTGTCAATTCTTTTTATCCTTCCTTAAATAGAGAAAGGCATGCGAGCGGTAAAAAAATATTTTAGAATTCTGAACGTTAGAAAACTTAGTCTGCCCCTGTAAAATATTTTGAGATACTGAGCGCAAAAAACTAAGTCCGCCCCTGATAAAAATTAAAATCAAACGTCATGTATTAAATGTCAAAGAAAACATGAAGGAAAATCATTTAGTCGAGAAAATCGCCATTAGCATAAAACAATGTACCGCAGTGGGTTTCTTTTATTCTTCATCGGAATTTTAATAAACAAGCAGTTTCAAGGTTATATTTTAATATTTGACTTGTGTGTGTAAATAATTTCATTTTAATTTCGTGCGTACCTACTAACGAGTTTTTGTAACATTTAACTTGACATTACGACACCTCTTCTTCTAGTATTGGTTTTTCATTTATATAATCAATACATTTCAAATTTCAGAAGTACCAACCGAGCAGGGTTTTTTAATATTATGGTATTTAGGTAATTCATTTTTAAAATGATGGTTCATAAACTTATGTATAATCATGAAAATAAAATGGATTTGTTTTAATTCCACTTATTACACATCTTTCTAACCACGTATTAAATGAAAAGTAAAAGAGGGTGAAAGAACATCAACTTAGTAGGTGGAGAGGGGGGGGGGAAACCTAAGAGGGAGGGGGTAAAAGTAGGCGTGGGGAAGAGAAATATATTAAAAATGGGGATGTTTGACGACAAATCTCACTGTTTATTAAGTAAAGTGATTTTATTTATTATTATTAATTATTATTAACTAGCTGGTAATAATTAATAAAATTCTTTCCCTTCCGCCTCCCCTTCCTCTCCCGCGCCCCCTTCCCCTCTGGCGTTCCCACTCCGCCTTTGCCGCCTTCCCTCTTCCCACTCCCTTCGCCGGTTTCCCCTGTCCCGTGAACCCCCCTCCCGAGTTCCCCTCCCTCCCGCGAACCCCTTTTCCCGAATTCCCCTCCCCTCCCCACCTTTATCCTTCACGCCTCTCCCATCCGCCTCCCCCTCCCGCATTCCATACATTCAGTCCCGGTACATACAGTTTTCAAACAGTTCGCGTGGCACCAATTGAAATTTTTTATACAAATTTCGTAATGCCAGAGCTCACCAGTATATAAAAAAACCTTTGTGGGCATCCTCATAACAACTCACCAAATTTTCATCGCAATCGGATGAACGATTAAGCAATTCATGCTAAATGTATTTCGTCAAACTCGCGAACTGTCAAAAGTTTTCGGAAAATTATTCAATGTTCATGTAAGTCAAACCCTCCCGCTTTTAATTTGCTAAGAAGCTTCCTCGAGATGATTTTGGGGCGTCACTCCAGACGCCCGTGAACACAAGCTGCGGCCGAATTTGCCGACCTTGAGGAGAACATGTTCCCACCTAACTGAGCTGGTCGAAAGGGAACCCTCTCCCGGATGTCCGACTCCGGACATGGGCTTGTTAACCACTAATTACACTGCTTTACACACTAATCATTGGTGCCGACATAGGGCTCCTTGACAATACTGACCCCCACTCCTAACACTGGCCCCCAACGTGCTTAACACTGGCGCCTAACAAACTTTTTAAATCTCTTTCCAGACTATTTTAAATTGGTTATCAATTAATAACATCCATGCCTGTTTCGATGACATGGAAGTATTCAATTATTTACATAAGTCAGATTTGACTTGTAACTGCTTTTTTTTTTTTTTTTTACATTAACTCCACACAGGAGGCCCTGAGGAAAATAATTTCCCTCAGGGCCTATGTCATCTGGGATGCTGTGTGGAGAGTCTTTTTGAGGAGAGGAAGGAATGAACATTGGTCTTGAAGAGACCCATGTTGTAGGAAGGAGGAAACACAGAGGCCTAATACTGCTAGCAGTATTAGCGCATCGTGTCTAAAAAATAAACCATTCTGCTATTCTTTGGCAAGGCTTGAGCGGCAGATTTAGCCTGATTAAATTTGAGCGTGGAATGTCGTACACAGCGGGGATACGGACTGACTGATGTACCGGGCCTATGACAGAAGAATTATGATATAAAATCCTTATATACCAGCCCCCAATAATCCCCCTTCCTCCTTCCCTATGTCATGTACATGTCGTAGGCCGATCGCAAAATAAGGCAGATCATGATGCGCCTAGCCACATCGTGAAGTGCCTGGCCGCGTATTTCCAAAACCTATTCCGGTTCAGTCGCGGCAGCGACAATTTACATTTTAAATATACCTCTGTATTGGTTATTTTTTATCACATTGCAAAAACAAAAATTATTCTAAATTTTAGATAGAATAATCTTTCTGATGTGTATATTAGAAATCAATAATTTTATTTCTAAATATTTAAATTTAAATATTAGGTCCTCACGTGTGAAATTGGGGTTTTGCCGTACTGGCAACTTTGATCTCAAATATCTTCTCTTTAGTTAGGAATTCCAAATTCAAATTTATACAGCTATATACTCATGTATTTGTGTTTCAAAAATTATAATTCATTGTTTTTTCCTTAATTGTTTTTTTTCGGTGCGTCACACGGAAAACATGAAATATCGCGTTATTTACGAGCACGATTTCCACCGTGGCACCAGTGCTGCAGAAACGGCTTTAAGGATTAATGATGTGTATTGCGACGGTGCCGCAAAATAAAACGCGGTTGTGTTTTTTTTTTGTGTCTATCACTACAGTTTTCTTAAATCTGGCCAGATGATTATGGCAGATTATTGATGTTAGCAACTGCAAACCATGATGGAAAAGCTAGCTGCTAAACAACCGAGGCTGGTTAATCGCTCTAAGCCACTGCTGCTTCATGACAACGCTAGACCACACTCTGCACAACAGACGGCTACCAAATTAGAGGAGCTTCAATTGGACATCCACCGTACTCTCCGGACCTTGCCCCAACAGATTACCATTTTTTTTAAATTGAGATAACTTCTTACAAGGGAAAAAATTCAACTCCGATGGGGCTGTCCAAACCGCCTTCAAAGGTTTTATTGATTCTCGTCCGAATGGTTTTTTTAGTAAAGGGATCGATGAACTACCTATGAGATGGCAAAAGTGCATAGATAGCAATGGTACATACTTTGATTAAATAAATATATTATATTAAAAAAAATCGACGTTATGTTCCTTCCATACAAAACGCCAATTTCATATATAAGGACCTAATATTATTCCCATACATTGTAAATACACCTCTATATAGATATTTTTTATCATTTTGCAAAAACAAAAATTGTTCTAAAATCTAGATAAAATAATCTTTCCAATATGTATATTAGAAATGAATAATTTTATTTCTAAATATTTAAATTTTGATATTGAAAATGTAAAGCGACTGAACTGGTACAGGTTTTGGAAATACGCTGCCTGGCCGCAGATCGTGAAGTGCCTAAGGCGCATCATGATCTGCTTGATTTTACGATCGCCTGCAACATATATATGTTTTTTTTTATTTTGTTTTTTGAAGAGTTTTATTAAATGTACATTTGTTACTTAAATTTAATTTTTCCGCGACCGGTTTCGATACAACCGTATCATTCACGAGCAGAATTAAAACTAACTTAAAAATTAAATGCAAGTACCAAAGATTAATTAGGTGGGAGTAGTGGGAGGGATGATTTTGGGGGGAGGGGGAAAGCGGTGGGAGGAGTTAATATTATACGGAAACATGGTTAGTAAAGGAGATTTGCAACGCGCTATTATTACTCCCACCTAATTAATCTTTGGTACTTGCATTTAATTTTTAAGTTAGTTTTAATTCTGCTCGTGAATGATACGCTTGTATCGAAACCGGTTGCGGAAAAATTAAATTTAAGTAACAAATGTACATTTAATAAAACTCTTCAAAAAACAAAATGTCTACAAATTGTTACATAGTTAATGCCCAAGAAATACAAAAAATGTTTTTTTTATTTAGAAAAAAAGTAATTGTTCACAATAATAATAAATATGTTAAATAATATCATTCATCCGTTTTTTTTGGTTACCCAATTAGTAGAGAAATATTTTCGGGTCTAACTGGGGAGCTAGTCTGTGTACTAATGTTATATATTTAGATTTAGAACTGCTTATAGATAATTTATAATTACAAAAATTGAAACAGAACACTTTCAAAAATACAATAAGATATCACAAAATATTGTACAATAAGAAAATTACATACGAGTATAATTATAGAAATGGAAAATAAAAAAAAAATATTAACAACAGAATATATATCTGAAAATCATCAATAAAAATAAGCCAATCTGTTGCTTATCTATCTGTAAAAATAAAATTAACTTAAAATAGTTTTTCTCACTTTTTATTGCATCGCGTAAATCGTTAAATAGCTTTGGGCCTACATATTCATAATGGTGTTGTGCAGCTGTCGTGTTGCGTCTAGGTATATATATGTTGCCAGATGATCTAGGCCTTATACTTCTTGTTGAGGATACTTCAGATTCTTTAAAAACGGTTAAAATAGCATTTGTTAAATAGTTTTGAAAACGGTAGGACCTTAAATTTTTCCAAAAGTTCGCTGGTTAGGAAAATTCTTGGTTTTTAAATAATAACTTTGATGATGTCACTATCGGATACAGATTATTCTTACAGATGCTTCCCCATGCGATTATGCCGTACTGCAACACTGACAGAACAAGAACAAAGTAAACCATTTTAAGATTTTCACGGCCAAAAGCATTTTCGTTATTTGTTTTTGGGGTGTTATGCCGTGTTGCGCTACCTCCTTCTTTAGCCAACGTTTCGATCATCGTTGCAGTGTCCATCATCAGGGCAGATCCGGCAGATCCGGTAGATGTGTAATTTTTAGTCGTGAAGTGTGTGTTTATTTACTTCGAAGCGATACCGTGTCGCCAGCACCACTAACTTTCACCAGTACAAAATAATCAACGAAACGTTGGCTAAAGAAGGAGGTAGCGCAACACGGCATAACACCCCAAAAACAAATAACGAAAAAAACCATTTTAATATTTGAAAGATTTAAGATATTTCTTAATCGTATAAAAGTCTAAGTAAGTTTTCTAATTCTTTTGACATAGTTTTCGACATGTTTCTTAGATTTCATGTTACTTTCTATAGTGATCCCTAGATATTTGATATCTGGGATTTTCTTCAGGATTTTACAATTATCGTCAAATTCTCCCCCTTTACACGAACGACTGTGCACTATCACTCCAATGGTCAGTGACAGGATCATTAAGGTAAAAAGGTATATATGATGTTTTTTCCTCATTAAGACTAAGTAAGTTATCATTAAAGCATTTCTTCAATATGTTAATGACAGCATTCGCAGCTATATTCACTTATGTCCATGTTATTCCTTCGATTATGATGCTGTGTCATCCGCATATAAGATGACACTTCTATTCAGAGGGAGACTGTACGTATCATTGACATATATAAGGAAAAGTTTAGGCCTGATTACTGTGCCTTGTGGAATTCCAAATTCAGAAGACAAGGGTACACTTGAGGAATTATTTAGTTTAACGTATTGTTCTCTATTTTTTAAGTAACTCTGGAACCAATATAAAGTTATTCAACTTTATCTTACAGTCAATTTTCTCTAGCTTAGCGAACAGCCTTGGATGCGACCCACTATTAATTCCTTTTTTAGATCGATAAATATGCCCAGACACTTCCGACGTCTATTTAAATTCCCCATAGCTCTATATATAAAACGTAGTTTCAGAAAAAATTGTACAAGATGGCCTTAAAGGATTGAAACATGTTACGGTTACAAATAAATTGAGTGGAAAAAAGTTTAAAATTGTTTTAATATGTTATCAAAATGTATTATCGATTATTAATAATCTAAAACCCAAATTTCCAAAACGCTACTAGACTGCTGAGATGGTTGTCACAAGAACCCGGAATGTCTTACCATTTCAGTCACGGTGACGAACTATTCATTAACGAGATTGGAAGATACATTTTAAAAGCAAAGTCTAGAATAATGCAGTCAATGGGTTAGGTTAAGTAAAGTCTATTCTAACGCAGTCTCTAGGTTATATTAGATTTACACAAACCAAAGCTAGTCAACATTATTGAAATGGTAATATTTTTTAAATGATTTTGCACAAATAAAACTTAACCTAATACAAACTGAAATTGACTGGGCTTTGTAAATGCAAAACCGGAAGTCTCCTAAGAAACGTTGTCCGATTTGAAGTCACAAACGCCCTTGTTACGAACACATCGTTTTGGCGGCAATGAAAAAAAAAGATGCATTTTTGAAATGTCGTAGAAATCATCTGTTCCCCACACAAAAAAAAATAAATATTCCGTTACTCTCGTAATTTTTTTCTTATTTTTTTTGACAGCAAATAATGGTGTCTTTCCAGAGGCTGCTTCTTTTAGGCATGATTACAAATATGAAAACACCACGAAAACATATTACAAAGCGCACCCGGTGGACACATGGATGAGCGCTGTTCAAATTTGCGCCGCAGAAGGAGCGTTTCTCGCCTCTCCGCGCAGTTTCTTTGAAGCTACGGTCATGGAAAATATATTTCGAAACTACACATTGGATGTATCTGATTATTGGATTGGGAGTTCGTCTATTTATTCAAAAGATGCTGATGGTCCTTTTCTCACTGTCGAAGGTAATTTCGCCATCCCAGTTCTTCCTTGTCTTAAGGTTAAAATCGTGGTTTTTGACTACTTTTTTTTTTATTAAGTTTAAGGAAATATAATATTTTGCTTTCTAAGTATAAATATAATGTAGTGTGTAGTATAGCAGTAATAATTTTATTTTTTTTCTGACAATTTAAGTTTAAATAGTTTTTTTTAAAGGTATTTTTATTCTTCTCCATTTTTAGGTTATCTGAGAGGAGATTATATATGTGTACGACCTCGTGGCCAATGCTTCTCTTGCCACTTTCAGTCTTGACAGTATTTGTGTACAATTTTTTATGTTGTCTAGTATAATGTTCGTGTACTTGTGACCCTAATATGTTGATGGCGTCAGGAGACACGCTCTGCCAAACGTTATTCATCCTATCGTTCCTTAGGATGATAGGATGAATAACGTTTATTCATCCTAGCATCCCAAGGTGATAGGATGAATAAACGTTAGCTAGCTCCACACGCCCTAAGTAAAATAAACAAAAATTTTAACAAAACAAAAAATAGCTTAAAAAAATGCTCTAAAAAGTAAAAAAATAATTTCGTATTCTTCTACGACTTAACAATCAACTTACTTTTTCTATTCATCAATATGTTTGATATTTTTGTAGTCGGTGTCAGCCAATTTAGGTTTGTAACTTTTTTTATTTTTTTTTTATTTATTTATTTATTTATACATGCATATATATTACAAAACATTACACAATGAAACTTTGCCTGTCCAACTGGGAAGGATACCCGTTTCAGGACAGCCAAATTGCACATCTAGTTCATAATATTATAAACAAAGGAATGGAAATAAAAAAATATATAAATGAAATAAAAATATAAGCATAAAAAAATTGTACAGTGAGACATACAACATCAATATGTTACGATAAAAAAATACGTACATAATACAAAAATACAAACAACGATAATTTAAAAGTAAGTGATCAAACAAAGGTTTGCAAAATTGCAACATTAACCATATTGTCTTTAACACCTAATATATAATATATAAGTACATTGTTAGTGTCAAGCCAATGTATCGAAGGTACCTACCTCCTGTACCTCTTTCTGCCAGTTGCAGGAGTACGGAACTATCGAATTTTGAATTTAACATTTTAGGTAAAAAAATTTAACAATTTTTTTTCTATGAAATTGCAAAGGCCTTACATTTAATTGC
Source organism: Limnephilus marmoratus (assembly GCA_917880885.1). Lineage (NCBI taxonomy): Eukaryota > Metazoa > Arthropoda > Insecta > Trichoptera > Limnephilidae > Limnephilus > Limnephilus marmoratus. The sequence goes on from OU862908.1 coordinate 64,657,069, forward strand.
ATTAATAGTTTTCCAGGTTATTTTGGGGAACATTTGCAATTGCATTATTAGAATTTACACGTTTATACACCAATATATGACATATTTATTTTATTTTATTTATTTATTTATTTCATTATTTTCATATTACATTAATTATAATAGTGACGTATTGCCCATCTCACTAGGTGTGAAACGCCTGTGTTGAGATGGCAATTTACAGAGTGGTTATCTATGATTTTGTTTAAGTAATATTTTGAAAAATATTATGAAAGTGACAGGTTGATATAAAATCTTTTTTTCTTTAAATATACAATTCAAGTATGTTACATATATATAGAAGATTACAGTAGCTACATGGTTACATATATATACACACAGTAGGTATAAAGGTAAGTATGTTATTAAATACTCGTGATGGTAATGTTTATTTGAGGTGATCAATGATTTTACTTTTAAACGCATTTTTATAAATATAATAATATGAATTCGAAATGCATTTATGACTATTTAATTTTTAATAAATGTACTATAATTTTTTAGAATTTCCTACATACATACAATACATAGTTATAGGTGAGATGTTCTTGTGCCGCACGATGACGAGGCGAGAGGCGGGAGGGGAGCTGTCAAGTGAACACGCCGCCGGGCCGGGTACTTTTGCTGACTCCAGATACTAATATCTACAGCCTGTATGTCGGACGAATATCTACAGTTCGTATGTTGAACTAATATCTACGAACTTCAGAGTGTTGACTAATACCTACAGAGCGTAGGTTGAACTAATATCTACAGAGCGTAGGTTGGACTAATCAGCTAAATGTGTCTAATAGTCCTACATTAGGGATTTTTACATACATACTTACATAAATTAAGTTTTTTAAACTGCATACGCAATATTACGTTATTCCAATATGCTATACATAATTGCAAATCCAACCTCTCACAGTGCTGTAGATATTCGTCAACACTTTGGTTCTCATAGATATTAATCAACAGTTTGAGGTGTAGTTATTCGTCAACACTTTGATTCTCATAGATATTAGTTCGATTTTTTCAGTTTTTGGAATTTCTGTAGATATTAGTAGACGCCTCCCTTTTGCTGACACCGACTCCAAAAATAACAATCATACCTATGTACATATTGATGAATAGAAAAAGTAAGTTGATTATGAAGTTGTAGAAGAATACGAAATTATTTTTTTACTTTTTAGTGCATTTTTTAAAGTCGTTTTTTGTTTTGTTAATTTTTTGATTTTTAGTGAATCTGAAGTTCACTAATTTGTCTGAATATGGGTAGACCTACTAAACTTGCTCCTCATATGAGACAGACATAATTTGACCATAGCGACGTTAGGGTCAACTTAAGAGATTCGGCCGAGTTTCGTTAATTTATCATGGATCCGATAATCAGAACCTAACCAAACTCTCATCAAACTACCCTTAAAATACATCCTTTCCAATAAAAAAAGAATCATCGAAATCGGTAGGCGTGGTATTAAGTTATTCATCCATTTGTCACGCACGTTTTAATGCAAATTTAAGACTTGTAAGGTTTTCTCATAGATGTCAGAACTTGAACAAATTAAAATGGGACCACACGGGAAGCACCAGCTATCAAATAAAAAAAGAATCTTTAATGTCGGTTCACCCGGTCGAAAGTTCTGAGGTAACAAACATAAAAAAAAAAAATTAAAAATACAGTCGAATTGAGAACCTCCTGCTTTTTGAAGTCGTTTAATAATTCCACTCAGGGCCTATATCATCTTTGGGGATGCTGTGTAAAGGGTCTTTTTAGGGGAAGGAAGGAGAGAAGAAAGATGGGAAGGAAATTGGTATGAGGGGTGGGTAGGAATTTGGGGTTCAGTGTGCCCAGGAGTGACAAGCGAATGAATCCATCCTTTCCACTGCCATGCAAGGCAATATTCCGAGAGTGTCCTGCTGGAGAGGTCAAAAAATCTCCCTCAACCAGTCTCTCCCCATCCGGCCTGCCGCGCTGTTGGTGGACAGACACATCCGCCGCCAAGATCCAGACAAATTTGACCCAATGAACCTTAGCACCCCTGCTAAGTCACCAAACGTAGCGAAAATAATATAAAAAGTAAAACATACGAGTAGTTAAAAATGTATTTTTGGGTAGCAATTTTGTTTTTGTTCCCACTAAAATAGGTAATTTGTATTTTAAATTTATACCTATCAGAATGATTTCATTTATTAATTTTTATTTTTATTTTATATTTCATCATATTTTTTTAATAAATGCAGTAAAATTATTTTTTAAATTGTTTATCGTTTACTCACAAATAATTGTCCGAGTTGCGTTTAAAACCATGAAACACTAAAATCTTTAATGGCCGATATCTTATAATTTAAAGCAAAATTAAATAAAGTAGCTCACATGTTTGATTTACCTTTTAGTTACAAAAATAATTTCTTCAAATTTTGCAAATTCACTTTGTGCCACCATTTTATTAATGTAATAATTAAAAACACTTTGTTTTTACCACAATAAACTTTATTAAAAAGTCGACATGTTTCAAGAACGATGTTCTCTTCATCACATTATTTACATTATGTGTACTTAGTACATTATGTACTTAGTGTACATAGTACATTATGTGTACTTAGTACATTATGTGTCCTGATGAAGAGAACATCGTTCTTGAAACATGTCGACTTTTTAATAAAGTTTATTGTGGTAAAAACAAAGTGTTTTTAAAGTCGACATGTTTCAAGAACGATGTTCTCTTCATCACATTATTTACATTATGTGTACTTAGTACATTATGTACTTAGTGTACATAGTACATTATGTGTACTTAGTACATTATGTGTCCTGATGAAGAGAACATCGTTCTTGAAACATGTCGACTTTTTAATAAAGTTTATTGTGGTAAAAACAGAGTGTTTTTAATTATTACATTAACAAAAATAATTATTCAGTTTGGTTGGGTATTTTGATCTCAAATCCAAAATTAATTTTGTATTTGTATTGAAACGGGCGATCGTTCCTTGACACTTCTTGATGAAATTTGTCACACTTTAATACACTTTCAAATTAAGATGAAAATTATTTTTATTGTCTATTTCGATTTGAATCTTGATATATTTGACATCTTGATTTCCACCAACAACACCTTCTTGCAACACCGGAGACTTCAATTAGTCACTAATAATTATGTGTTTGTAATTACAGGCAAATCTATGATGAATACTGGGCTGAATTCTTGGGAAAAAGGGTATCCAATAAATGTTAACGTTAGTCGCTGCGTTGTACTTAATATCGCAACTTCGAAGATGAAAAACATTCAGTACAACAAGACGTACCCATTTTTGTGTCTTAAACGCAACTACGCCGGTTTGTTACAAACATTTACTGATTACTAACATTTTTTTCTTTCCTACAGAATGTACTTTCACATGGTGCATAACTAATAGACCCACTGAATTCTTGCATGAACATATCGATAAGGAAGCAATTTCGGTGGGATATAGACATAATATGAATATTATTTTGACATATTTGGACTTCGCAAATTTGTTCATTATGCGGCGAGCAATTCGCGCTTCCATGTAAAAAGGTCTATTCATTCAAAGGCAGAGTTTACTTTTAAGAACTAAATGGTATTATCATAATGCGAGATGCCTATTTACTGTCAGATTGAGTTATTAACGAATCACATATCACCAAAGTCATCTTCCCGCTCTGCGTCCCGCTGCAGTTGGTTTCTACCCCTCACCTTTCTGTTCTGGTCTATATATGTCTATGGGTGAGATATATACATAACTGTCGATGCTTTTTTTATCGACAAACCCGGACTCAGGGACCCCGGGCCGGTCGGAGCCTTCTTAGCTAGCGAATTATTTAAAAATATATCCTTCCCAGTGGGCTCGTTCCGAGGTTGGTGTATTAAAAAATAATGAGTCAATTTTCCAATTCAGTGTTCGCAATGTGTATCATTTTGGCACCTAGCCGAGGTTCTGTCCGAAGTGAGGCAAAAGTCCTGTAACCTCAGTGTCATTGTCACACATACCCAAACATGATATGCCGTAGGGAAATAATTTCCCCCTTCCAAGGTTGGGGCCCGGATACAGGCCTTGTGGGTCTTCGCTATCGGGCGAATGATATGTGATTTTGATTGAAGCTAGATGTGTGTGTCAAAGCATAGTTGTGCAACATTTAATCCTCAAGATCATCATTTAATCAAACCAAGCAGAAAAATTAGAATTAAATTAGGGTACCGAAAAAACAACTCAAAAAAAAAAATTCTTACTATAAAAAGTCTATTATGTAATGTAATGAAATAGTTTCGTCTTTCTGCCACTGTCCTACGTTTGGGCCAGCTAATAGACAATTTCAAAGAAATGCGTGTGTGTGCGCATGTGTATAAGTTACTGCCACCAAATAAGTTGATAAAAAGCACTGTCATTGACTACAAGTCTATCTGCCGAGTTTCAGCTCGACCGGATGTCGGTAAGTGGGTTAATTTCCTTTCCAAGATTTGCATTCATCATTCATTCAAGAAAACTAAATCGAATTTCGAATATGGTGACCGGACAACTCCGAATGAAATCAACTCAGAACCTATTCAGAGAAGTCATCAGACATGATGTTAAAAAAATATTAAAAAATGGTTAAATAGGTTACGTTAGGTTAGGGAAGGGCTATTTTAAAATTGTTTTTTTCATAGCTTTTAATGATTTTTCAAAGATTTGTTGAGTTGACTTGATTCTGATTTGGCGTGGAACCTTAAAAATCTTAACATGTAAAAAAAATAAATCAACTTTTTTATTTTTTTATTTTTTTATTTTTGAATGTAGCTATTACTTTGTGGTTATCCATTATAGAATAATGAAATAATTTTACTTTGTATAAACCACTTATTTGATGTGCAAATCCGACCGGTTTCGGAACAAATTAATATTGTCATATAGCCCAATCATGGATTTGTTCCCCTACCCACCCACTCTACACTAATACCTACCTACCCAATCTACATTATTATCTAGCAACAGCTCCACCCCTACCATAATAAAACATTGTTCGAAACTGTCAAATTAGTATAAGCTTTCCCTGACAAAGGAACGTTTGTTCCGAAACCGGTCGGATTTGCACATCAAATAAGTGGTTTATACAAAGTAAAATTATTTCATTATGAACTTTTTTATTTATTTTAGAGCCTGAAAACATTTTGAATAATTACAACATTAGCTCGGCTTACGCCGGATACACTACTACATCGGATTCATTACAATCTTTGATCAAAGTATTCAGGGAAAAGGCTGACTTCCTGACTGCAATGCAGATCTGTGCAAGAAATGGAGGTAAACTCGGAGCGCCTTTGAATGAAAATGAACTAAAAGTGTACAAGAGTCTTATCAAGGATGAAGACGAGTATTACTGGTTGGGCCTAACGGATGGTTTCGGCACCAGATATTTTAACTACATTGATGGTAAGCAAAAAAAAAGTTTTTTTTTTTTTTTGAGTCAATTGGGCGCTTTTATAAAACGGCGACGACTGACGTTTACGGTATCGTGACGGAATAAAAAGGCAATAAACGTACGTTCCTTTACACAATAATGCTGCAATTCTTTCAAAAAATGTCTCTATAACCACTGAAGCACGAGCGCAAGTTAAATTTTTTTCTCCGATTGCTCGAGATTTTTTGGTTGAATATTTTCCTCCCACATCAAAAAAAATCATTCCTCCGAATTTTAATATAGAGACATACAAACTGATTATAGTTCTATATGGCCAATGAATTCATCTATCTTTTATCGATTATCACATATTAAATCGTAAACTTCTACTTAAAATAAAATCGTAATTACTTACAAATAAGGGAAAATTTGCCAAAATTGGCAGCAAAGCAATCCGAGGTATTTTAAATAGTGCCATATTGTGGCAAAAAACGCTTCAGTGGAGCTCTTTGAAAAAAATCATCATATTCTTGCATCCCTCTCCCTCACCTCAAAGAGCTGCAGCATTATACTGAAAAGGAACTTAAGTTTATTGCTCTCTTTGTCGTCACGGTACCGTAACTGTGGATCGTTACGGTAATAATAAAAGCTACTCTATTCCGATCAAACGCAAAACCATTCAAAGTCATTATGCTGTACAGTTGTGTCTGCAGATGACTGTAAACTTAAAGATGTCGATTTCAAACCCGTTTTTTCTAACTTATGAGGTCACCCCAAGTCTTTTGCAACGTTTCTTGACTTAGCAGGGGTGTCCTATTTATTGAGGCGAGGTTTGTGTAGGTCTTGGCGGCAGATGATTTTGTCTACCTATTGTATGAGAGCTCTATCACTCTTAATTTAGTGTATATGCTTTGAACTATCTATAATATTACTTATGTGACCTGTAAATTACTGTTTACGTTTGATTGTTATTTTCTCTGGTCTCTGCTAACAATAATTTATGTTTTTACCTTGACACATGTTCTATCTTAATGAGCGATGTTAGTGAAGACACTATCGCTCGATACATTATCACTTCTGAACTGATTCTGTAATTATGTTTCTCATGTATAAATGCTCTTATTATATTATATTTTTCTTTATTAGTTTTGGTTTCCATTCTTTGGTGAACTGTACATATTACGTATTGTCGTTCCCCCATAAAAAGGGGGTGGGATAGACCCAGCCCATGCACATTGCTAGGCGAACACACATCGGAGCGGTCTTCCCGCGATCCGCTCGCGCCTCCCCCAACGGCATGCGTTGGCCTGAGGCGTAACCACGCGGTCTTGATGCCCTTCCGTCCCCCCTCCGGTAACCCGACGTTCATCTTTTCCTCGAGGTCTTCAAAAAGTTCCCCTTCTCTCCCAAGTACATTTCTTCGAAGCAAAATCGGGGAACCGGCTAAAGGGCGCGGACTTCGAGCATAGTCTGCCGTTGGGCCGATGACTATACGCATTCTCATTGGGATTGCCCGGTGTTCTATGGAATACTTTCTCTGGCTATTCTTTTCTTTTAATATATTTTATTTTCTTTCTGCTATTATTATAATTACTTACATTATAACATAATCATATAACTGTTTTTTTCCTCATTACTAATTTTATTTTCAGAAGGTTTCTTCGACTGGTTATAGCCATTATTTTTCTTTTTTTTACCAACACTTTTATCTCTTTTTTTATGTTACCTAATTCAAAAGAATTATTCCACGGGCTGCTACTTCTATTTATCTTTTGTATAATGTTAATGTAATTACTTGCGTACTGCTTACTAACCCCGTATGCATGGACATTGGAGGGTCTAGAGTCGTTCAAATAAATGTAGCTTCGTTCGAAAAAAAATTAGTCTTGCGTGTACGGTGAAGGAGGAAACCATATTATGTTTCCTTAAAACGCCGTTGGGAGAGTGGTGGGGTCCCCTCCAATGCATGATAGCTTATCCTCGAGGTTGGCCTCCGTGGTCGAAAAGCAAGGCTTTCAAGGTCGCGGGTTCGAATCCCGGCGTGCGCAGATAAATTTTATTTGATCGATCTTTGTTTTAACAATTTAATCATTTAAAATAATGTTAGGTATATTTGCTGCACGTTCCAGAGTGGTAGATTCTATCAGTATCGCCCTGGTGTAAGACCACCATTCAGAATTAAAACGTTGCATGAAATAGCATCAGCCGTGTTTGGTGACTAGATCTAGGTACTTCCCTACTTTCCTCTTCCCCATTTCCCTCCCCTTCCCACTTACCATCAGCCTCACAATCGGGGGTGCCATAATCTCACTGGCTCCAGGCAAGAGTAGTTGGGACTTGTGAGATATTCACATTTAAAAAAATATATAATGTATAAAAGTACATTGTACTTGGTATATTTATTATCGTTGTGTATGTATGCATACATTATTAGGCTTAATACGGTAACTAAGTAATTTTCAATATAAAATGTTCAATAAAAAAAAATAATTTAACAATGATTTTGACGTGAAATTTCAAATTTTGTTGCGTATTGTATTAGCGGTATTCAAAGTAACGTCACCCATTATGCAGAAATTCAACATTGTATGTTTCTTTACAAGAAGATCTTTCGTAATTCAGGTGATGTAACTCCAAAACCGTTTTTGAATTGGGCTGACGGAAAACCAGACAACGAACAAACTAAAAACTGGTTTGTTAGAATGAACAGAGAAGGACGGTATGAAGATTGTATTGGAAGTGTACAGGAAAAGTCCATGTTCTTTTGTTCTAAACACAGACAAATGACTTTCTACAACAATCCAAAGAATTTTAAAACATTTATCAAAAAAAAAGATCAGCGCTTGTCCAAATATATCAACTAAGATCACAGGTAATTGAAGTTTTTATACCAAAAGTAGTCGCGGCAAACAATTTAGTTAAACAAGTTGGTTTCTTCATCAATCATAGTTTTATGTTTAAAGTGCATTAAATGAAAGTTTTTTGGACGGAATCTATATTATGGCTGCAATAAACCACAAAAAACGCATTAGTACCTAATTATTCAGTTTGATTTGGTATTTTGACCTCAAATCCAAAACTAAGTTTTGTATGAAAAAGGCCGCACAGGCTCAAGTGACACGACTATGAAGAAATCTAAAATAATTTCACAACTCCTTTGATAGAAGGGCCACACCATGATGGAGAAGAAATTAGATAATATTTTGATTTATAAATCAGTATTATTGTAAGTGCATAAAAAATATTAAAAAACATTTTTCATTAAAATTCCTCGGCCGTTTTTATTTATTTTTATATCAGTTTTATGTGCCTCCTGAAAAATTATGTTTTTTGCACATGTGATGCAGAAATAACGAAGATGCATAGATATATGTCGTAGAACGAAACTAACTAACTAACTAACCATCACGCTGTTTCCCCGCTGGGGTAGGCAGAGAGGACGTACCACCAAACAATTCGGTCTTGGCACACACTCATTCACATTCATGCATCGTCTCGAACATGCTCTTTTATTATTCTGACTCTTGACATGGCCCGACCCAAGTATCTGATTCACTTGATCGTGCCATGTCATCCTCGGGCGTCCCCGACTTCTTCGACCATTCACATTTGCGTCATATATTCTTCTCATTCATGCCCAAATCATCTGAGGGTCTCTTTCTTAATCTTACTCATTACACTTACATCTGCCTTGCATTCTTTGCGTATTTCCACATTTTCACACGATCGTACATGGTTTTACCACAAATACGCCTCAGGGATCTCATTTCAACAGCATTCAGTCTACTTTCATCCTTCCTCTGCCAGTTCCATGCCTCACTGCCATACATCAGGGTTGGTACCAGGACTCCATTGAGGACTGCTAGCTTCGCTTCTTAGATAACAATCAATAACAATAAAAATAAATGAAAAGACATCACTGTTCGTTATTTGGCTTCAAATTATTGAGGTATAACCTGAAATCTCCAGGCCCAGTAATTTGCAACCATTTTTTTCGATTGGTGATGATTGGTTATGAGATTGGTTACTACACTAAAATCCGTTTACACGAGATACGAGCATAAGGATGGAAAAGCTATCAAAAACTTTCTTGCGATAATACAGAATGCATGATAAGCACCAGGTGGTGCTTATCCACCATTTCTAAAGCCAGAAGTGCTGATACCTCTTTCGTCAGTGCTTATTCGGATAATTTAGTCTTGTAATATGATATTCGTTTCTTTAATGTCTACTGCTAATAGCCAGATTACTAAAACAATCATCGAAGACAACATGGCAACAAACATAGAAAAATCATATAATTTGAAAAAAAAACCTTGTAGACTACCGCCTCCCTCTCCTCCATATGTTATGTAGGTATATGAACTTTGGATTAAGAATTATTTGTACTACTCTGAAGATGGTTTTAACAGAAACCGATTACGGTCAAAAATAAATATGGTGGAAATAAGTTTTATTCGTGTTTAATTATGTTAAGATAAATAATGTCTAAAAAAATCTGCCGTTCTCATTTAATTTGGGAGGCGGGTATGGGTACCGCCGCCCCGGGAATCATTCATTCGGTAAACGACACCTCTGCCGTCGGTAAGTGTGTATATTATAGTGGTTCGCTACGTTTGGTGATTTAGCAGGGGTACCCGGGTCCATGGGGTGAGGTTTGTCCGGGTCTTGGCGGTATTTTGACCGGAATATTGATCGATAATGGTGACTTGAAATAAATAGGAGCCCACTCCACATTCAATATCTACCATATAAATCTCGTCGACTTCCAAATTTTAGAACAAGTCGTAATCGATCCCTGGGGTTCATACAGACCACTATGGGAGTCTAAGGCCAAACATCTTGTTAATATTTAGTTTTTTTATTAGTTTTAATGACCTCCCCTAGAATTTGCAAAAATAAATATCGTTGCATTAATTCGTAGAATGCGTAACCACCAAATGTTAAATTTTACAGGAGGCACAAAAAACCTCACAGTGAAAAAAAATTAAAGACGGGTCATTGTTTTTATTTATGTTCCGAACATATAATATATTTCGAAATTTATTTTCAATCATTTAACTTTTGTAAGTTAAGGCTTTCTATTTCAAATCGGAGTTAGGAAGTTTACATAAAAACCGAGAATGGAGATACGTATTTTACAAAGATACCTACGTACTATTCTATGAACAGTTTTATGAACAACTAGCTGAAGACTTAGGAGATAGGAATTTTACATAAAAAAAAAATCACAACAATACACAACTGCGATATTAATTTTATGAATTACTCAGTAACATCCTAATTGACTTTTATATTTAGTCTCAGTATGTAAGAATAACAGGAAAAATATAATAGTTCTTAGTTCACAAAGCATAACAGAACAATACTAATACTACGAATAATTTTGAAGTTAAATAATCAGACCTGAAATGGTAAATAAAATAAAGTATGTGAAGTTGAGGAGTTTCGAAGTATTCGCGAGTAAAAATGGCACCATGGTGTTACGCATTTTTCTTATTTGAGTTTATCTAAAAATATATATATTTTTTAAAATTTGCGAGTTTTATTAGTCGATGCGGGACTAATTTTAACACCAGATAGCAATAAAAACGTATTTTAGAAAAATTTGGAGTTACGCAGTCTACGAATTAATGCGTCGATATGCAATTGTCGCTAGATAGTGTCGGATAATTCCCACAAAATTTGATGTTTTTAAATCACTGATCCTCAGCTTGACTTTAACGTGAGTCCATGAGATCGCAATTCGGTTTGTCAATTGATATATTTATTAACCTCTCCACAATATACAAACAAGAAGTCTCTGATTTATTTTTCCTCAAGTAGGCACTAACGCGACAAGTGAAGCGAATATAAAATAATATCTTTTTTGACCAAAGATCAACGTCTTAAATCTTTTCGGATCTCTGGAGAATATCGTCATTTGTAAACGGGTCTTCTCTTGGGGGGTTTTATGATTTATCTTTCAAATCTTATACAAAAAACGTAATTGGATTCATGCATCACAACTTTGTGTTTCTTTGTATACCATAATGACCAATTCGATCGACCGAGTTAAAGTTTTATTTATATAAATATAAATCTGTACGCACAACTTTTCAACTTTCCAATTTTTCGGAATAGAAATTTTGCGCATTACGTTTTAATTTTTTTTTTATCATTTAATTAGAAAAATGTTAATTTATGAACAAGTTATGCTGTTCATTTATTATTACGGGTGGCAGCTGTTTCATCTTCTTTGGTTAAATTATTTATATATTTACTTACCATGCGTGTTGTTTAATTTATTGTATAGTATGTTGTTTATACATTTACCGTGCAAGATTTCTTATTTTGGATATTGGAATTGGAGTAGGGGTCGCGATCCTCAGCGATTCCAGTGAGGAACCAACTTGAGAAGAGGTGCAAGATTTATTATTTATTATTCTGTGCATTTGAGAATATGTGTACCAACTAGTTTTAGGGTGTTTAAAGAGCACGTAATTAAATACATCTCATGTTTTAGTAATTCCTCTTGTCAAGCCGTTGTATGCAAAAACATCTGTTCTGCTATGTGGTATCTTGAACAAACCGTCGCGACGACTTCTAGAAGCGTAGGGACAATTTGATTGGTGATTTCGTAGAGGCGATTTTATTGGTGATATTATTTCTATAGAGGTTATCTCTACGAGTCTCTTCCCGTCATTATTTTGGTTTAACATCAGATCTAATAGATGTCTTGTTTGATAATTTAAGCAATTTAAAAAAAAACAAGCCACCTTTCCAGTCTTTCGCATCTCTCCCTCCCATTTTCTTCATCCTTTTAATAACCCACAATGTGACTCCGGAAAAAATATTAAAACAAAAAAATTTATATTTACCTGAAGTGTGAAGTTTCCTCAGAGGATCCACGATGGCAAAAAACCTATCGGCGGAGAGCGCAGTGAGAGTGAAGACGGACACACCGATGGACACGTCCTTGGCCGTCTCGGAGATAGTGCACAGCGACTCGCCCCATGGCCACGACTCCACGGTATACACAGTGGAGGTGAACGGTACGCACGTGATGATGACCAACAGGTCTGCGAGGGCCAGGGACAAGATGTACCTGGAACAAAGCATGGACTTTAATCCAAATGTGTGGTCGTTCGAGCTACAAAACATAAATGGCTTTAGTGATGGTAGATATTAGAATTTCTTACAGATATCTTACAGATGTTGGAAATATGTAGGTTTGCCCGTCCATGTTAGTTAGCTATACTGGTATTTTGATATTTCCTGCGGGTTACTGGTAAGACGCCTGACATATGATAATGTGATTATGCCAGTATGTTTTCTAATTACGAAATTGTCATGATTGTCCAGTGTTTGTCCAATTTAAATTGCGGTTTTATTATTTTACACACTGGTACAACAGGATTCATGGTGGGATTACAATTCGGTTAAGGCTTCTTCAGAGTTGTATATTTTTAAGTTACCTCAAAATTTACTTAAATTTATAGAAAATTATAGATGGTAACAGGTGTTCTAATGATTTTTAAAACACGTTGCTCATCAAACTTGGAACTCGAACCTGGAAAAGTGAGATACAGGAAAAGTGGAGGAAAATCACCGGGGCATTGGATTGATAAATATCTGAGTGAGGAATGGAGGAGCTTGATTCATCAGGCAATTGGAGAAGAGGGCACAATGGTCGGTAGTGAGGCAACAACTCGAGAATAAGGATGATCATTACTTATTGCTGAGGGTATTTTCTTTAACGTTGTTTTGTTGTAACCTAGGGAACTCAAAATTTATTTAGTTGGGGTACATGGAAATTTAAAAATAAAAATATTTTGTAAAAAAATATTATGGAGCAATTACAAACAGCGTAATTACACTGGATCCAGATGCGATCCTTGTGGGACACCACTCACGGTGTCAAAATGATATTATAGGGCAGATTTAATTTTGTCTGGAAGCTTTGTGTTTTTAAGAAAATAATCCATTTTGTAATATTATCCTATCTCAATCACAGATAGGTGATATTTTGTTATTCCCTCTTCACAGCATATAATGTGTTGTAGCGAGCTATCACTCTAACGTCGGAAACATCTCCAAAAATATTCTGAAGTAAAAAGCTGTTCCAGATTTGGGATTACAGCAAGACCATTTTGAGTGCATTCATCAATTGCGAAGTCAAAACAAAACAACTGAATTATATATATTATCGATTCGAAGAAAATTTTTACCTACGAGTTTTTTTCAATGTAATCTAATTATTTATGTTCAAAATTTTAAAAACATTTTGGTTTTAATCATGGTACATAACAATTATTCTTGCATGTTTTATAAAACAGCATTATTTATGACTACCTAGTAGTTGTTTAAAAAAACGTTTATGCTATTATGTTCAATTGATTTTTTCCTTTATAAATCAAGATAAGAAAAAATAACTCATTTATAAATAAATTAATATTTTTAATGAGGCTAGTGAGAAGCTCGTAATTCATGAATAAAAAATCTGACGCATCCGAGCGGATAAGATCCTCGGCTCTGAATCTTATTTAAATTGTGTGTGTTAACCACTCGAGCAACGTAAGTAAATAAAGATATTCTCAATATCGCCCTGGCTAAAGACCATTACTCAGAATAGAAACGTTGCTTGTAACCGTGTTATAACCATGTTAAACGTTGTTATAACCGTGTTTGTTGACTAGATCTGATTAGCCAGGTATTTCCCCACCTTCATTTTCCCATCTCCTTCCACTCTCCGATACTTTCAGCCTCACAAATTGAAGTCGCTATATTCTCACTGGCTCTAGAATTTTATAATTTGGGAGGCGGGAATGGGTACCGCCGCCCCGGGAACTATTTATTGGATAACTAATACCTCTCCCATAGGATACCCCAAGTGGTTCGCTATGTTTGGTGACCTAGCACTGGTGCCCTTGGAGTGAGGTTTGTTTAGTTTTTAGCGGCAGATGACCTAAATCCACTGAACCCCAGATTCCACCCACCCCTCATACCCTTTTCCGTCCTAGAACTTCCTCTACTTCCTCTACTTCCTTCCTTAAAAAGCTTCTCCACACGACATGGTATCGCAAATGCGACACGTGGAGTGGACTGAATCAATATATTTAAAAAAATGTTATGCTTGTGACTACTTTGACACAACTATTGGGAATGGTAACAGATGAATGGGAAAGGAAACTGACTTACCCCTTATGGTTGATGTTCGGCTCAATATTATGGGTCTGAGGGAGCACTAAGGTCACTCACTGCACAAGCTTCCATAAACTGGTCGATGTTATATAAAACTGAGAGAATAATGATGTTCGTTGCACAGCTTCTTTTAACAGACTGACGGACATAGATTTTATTGTTGTACGGTAGGTAATATTGTCAGCAGGGACAGGTAATTGTGGTAAAAAGGATGGGTAGAAAAATGGATCAAGGTATATAGATAGGTATACATAGTTGCGTCAACACGACATCTTCAAAGATGACATAGGCCCTTAGGGTAATTATTTTCCTCAGGGCCTCCTGTGTGGAGTTAATGTAAAAAAAGACGGTTGGGAACAGTTGGAACTCGTGTGCGATACTCACATAAAAAATATAAAAAAGAAAAGGGATATAAAAAGGGAAAATATTAAATTGAGAATTTATTTATAGGTAGCGTGTTGATAAAACGCATTACCTTTTTCAATATATTCTGCCCATTTTCATAACATTTCCGCTGTGTTACCATTATTCAAGCAATGCCTCCTTTATCGATATTGAATCTGACCGTACTTCATTTGAGTAACTATTGTATCTACTGGGTGATCAGGAAAACGTTTTTATTCATGGTTTACTCATTTCACAGCTTCCAAGAGGACTGTTAAAAATTATATATTCCTTTGTGTGGTTACGAAACGGGAACTGGATAATTTTATCATTCATATAATATATCTTGTAGTATTTTGAAAAGACACTTAGTTTTCGTTGATTTAAACAGATGACGTTCGGCTTTAAGCTTCTCTTAAGTTCCGTCAGATGCCGCCTGAGGTGCCAGATAGTCAACGGTCCAGACGGTCAACGCTTGCCAGCCAGCGAGACACAATTCGTAGCAAGTTAAGATTGGTATTGTGATCAAGAAGTATAATATATTGTAAACACGTAAAAACAATAATTATAAACCTAATTGTTACAAGGATCTATTCATTCTTAAAGAGACCCCAACACAACCATTGGTGTTTGCACGTGAATAACCTAAACATTACATATCTGAATACTCCACTGTTTAACATATTATATACTCAATCAGTATGTACACCTGTCTGTTTGTACAGTGATAGTCAAAGTTCCATTACATTGGCTGAACCCCTCCGCAACGTAAGCAGATATATGCGTTAAAAATACGACAGCAGTCAAGTACAATAAGCATGTTTACACGTCAGCGCGTGTGTCTCCATAGAAACCGTTATAACTCCGTTATTGTTTTAGTTACATCCGTAAAATAAAAAGTGAAATGTTGATAGTGAATCATGCTACACATCTCTATTCAAGTTGTCCATAGAAATAGATAAAAAGAACATTCTGTCAGACGCGCATTCTGACACATAATTTATCCCGCCAAATTTCCTACGGGCGGGTCGCCGGCTCCCGACATTGTTAATTTTTATTAAATATTTTTATACAAAATGATAAAAAAGTGAGATAACTAAAGTGTTCATTACACATTTATACAAAAGAATAAGTATTGTTGTTTACACAATCTGTGATTTAAGTACCGTTTTTACATAAAACATCACGTGAGTCATTTTGACATTTTTTTAATGTTTGCATTCTAATATTAATATTTATTTTTAATATAATAATTCGAAAGCTTATTTTGTAACCTGTCTAAAACAGTTATAACTATTCGGCTACGTTCAGAAATGTTTCATTTATACACCATTAATTGTGGAGCGGTAATAACACAAAGTTTTCGTAAAATGTCATTTCGTTTAAGACATTTAAAGTGCATATTGGCGATTTTCTGAGGGGTTTAATCCACTGTTTCATAAACGTATCAAACATATTGATGTGCGACATCATTTAGTTAGAGAATATGTATTTGATAATAAAGTGAAACTTGATTATGTATCAACCTCCAATATACTAGCAGATTTATTTACAAAAAGTCTGTGCATAAATAAACATTATAAATTTTTACGTTGCTGTTCCTGATGTCACTACGTTACATTAATTCCAGTTCTAAAAATATGTCTGTTTATCTTCATACGCAATTTTCCTTTATATTACTCTACTCATTCATTAATTGGTTAAGTTTTAAGAATCGTTCAAATCGCAGGCGAAATTACCTAATGATTTACCTACGGATTTACATGGTACTAAACCATGTAATAATTTAATTGAATATTTCTTAAAACTTGTTAAATTATGCACTGTGGATGTCTTAATAAACAAATAAATACCAAGATCTTTCATGGTGGAGACACGTTGTAAATTTAGACCTCTCATAATATACCGGTAAAACCAAGTATGACACGCTCTAATGAAAGACTGAAACATTTAGAGATACTGAATCCAATCTGATTTCGTTTATTCCAGTCAATAATTCTGTTAACGTCCGATTAAAGTCAAATGCAGTCCTCTAAAGTTTGTATATTCAAGAAAAGTTTTAGGTCATCAGTGAAAAAAAGAGACCTGGAAGGCAGAATGATTTCCGTTATTATCATTAATAAAAAGAGGAAAAGGGAAGGGCTTTTAAATTAGAGCCCTGAGGAACTCCTGAGAAAACAAGAAATAATTTTGATATGTGATACAAATTGTTTTCTTTCAATAAAATAACTGGCAAAGAATATAAGAAACCTGAAAGAAAAACCTATCGATAACAATTTATTTAATAAGATGTCGTGGTATACGGTATCAAAGGCCTAAAAAAAATTCATTGTATGAGCAATCTACTTGGTAGCCTTTATCTAAAGATTTGGAAACATAATCTGTGAATAACAATAAATTCGTGGCTGTTGGTCGGCCTTTTCTAAACCCATGCTCTTCCGATATTAAGAACGGGTCTTAAATCTGCATGTATTTATGAAGTATTGATTCGAATAACTTTGCCGGGGCAGAAAGTATTGCCACCAGTTTGAAGTTTTCCGCACACAAAGCACTCTCTTTAGGGTGAGTTGCGAAATAAAAACAAAAAAAAAGTTTTCCACAGATGTACCAAAAACATGGCTAAGTTAATAGAGTGATAATCAATTTGCGGACATTATGAAGATAGTGTAAAGATGACTCGAAACTAAATACGTAAATGTGAAGAAAAAAACCTACAGACCGCCTCAGAACAGGAAACCCCAGTGACGAGGACTGTGAAAACTGTGACATATTTTTTTTTTTATCATTAGCACCACACAGGAGGCCCTGAGGAAATTTCCCCCGGGGCCTATGTCATTTTGGGGATGCTGTGTGGAGGGTATTTTAAAGAAAGGTATGAGAGGAAGTTCTGGGAAAGAAAAGTTTTGCGGAGTGGTCAGGAATCTGGGGTCAATGTGTCCACGAGTGTCAGACGTATAAATCCATTCCTCCCACTGTGATTCAAGGCTATGGGTCGAGAGAGTCCGGCTGTAGAGGTCATAAGGTCTCCCTCAACCAGTCCCTCCTAATCCAGCCCGCCATGCAGTATGTGAGCAAAGGCATTTGCCACCAACACCTAAACAAACTATTAAACAAAAAATTATTAACGACCGTTAATACGGTTTCCGGTGGAACCGCTCGTGCGGTGATCTTCTCGCATATGTAACGCATGTTTGGGGGCGTTGCCTGAAATGTTTCGGTGAAACGGTTGCACTGGACATTTCCAAGGCCTTTGACCGGGTTTGGCACCGAGGACTTGTCAACAAACTGCCTTCTTACGGACTCTCCGCATCCTTATGTATGTGGATTGCAGACTTTCTGAGGGAGAGGTCGATTCAGACGGCAACCGATGGTTTCACCTCTTCCTCATACTCGATAAGTGCTGGCGTCCCATAGGGATCGGTTCTGTCTCCGATTTTATTTTTATTGCACATCAACGACCTTTCGTCATGTGCACCAATTCATTGCTACGCGGATGACAGTACGGTCCACGATAGCTTTTTGTTTGACAAGCCTCCAAAAGGCCCACAAACTCCAACGGCTTGGAGGACTTTGAAGCAAAGAATGGACGGTTACCTTGAGAGTGTTTTCTCTTGGGTTAAAAATAATCTCGTTGAATTTAATGTTTCCAAGACAAAATCTTGTCTGATTACGTCTAAAAGGGATCGAAATGAAAATCTAGTCTCCTTCAACGGAAGCAATCTTCCGAACAGGCCCTCCATTAATTTGCTTGGTGTAACCCTAAGTGACCAGCTCAGATATGGGGGCTCCATCAAAGCCAGAGTAAAGTTAGCCTCTCAAAAACTGGGCGTACTGTACATGGCCCGCAGATACTTTAATAGTACACAACTGCTAACCCTGTACAAATCACAAGTGCACCCCACGGTTGAATTTGGCAGCCACCTCTTGTCTGGAGCTCCAAAATACCTGAAAACTACCCTCAACTCTGTGCAGAAACGGGCGATCCGTTTGATAGATTATCCCATATTAACAGACGGATTGCAATCGTTAGAGCATCGGCGTCGGGTGGGAATGCTATCCTTGTTCTACCGGTATTACAATGGAAGATGCTGCGATGAATTAGCGTCATCGATCCCTTCGGCACCGGTGCGTAGTCGGGAAATATGCCAAACGCGTGCCCAACATTTGTACACGGTTGACATTTGTCACATGAGAACAGGTCGCTTCTTCGACTCATTCTTGTATTCAACAGCTCGGCTGTGGAATGCCGGCCTCTGTGTTTTCTCCTTCCTACAACTTGTTGGAAAATGTTGCTTGTGCAATGGTGGAGGACTTAGCTAGCAAAGATTAATCCACGACTCCTTGGCGGGAAGCTGACGCTTTGAACCGCTGAACCAACTGACCGGATAAGTTGATCAATAATCTTTTAAAATAGCTAACAATGAGTTATTGATTTAGAGAGGAGTCTTAGAATAAACGTTTGAGAATTAATTAGAAGCAAGTGGACATATACAAGGTGGCGCAAAATTAATCACCCTACCGGAAGATGTTATAATTTTTGCAAATTGCGTCGTACGTCAATAATATTTGACATTTGTGAACTAGACAGCTACAGAATACAAACAGACAAGCAATGGAGCGCTATACTCCGCAAGAGCGTGGAATAATTGTGTTGATTTAAGCTTTAACGCTTTTAGCGATTTTGTGTTGAAAGTCCACTTAAACGGTTACGCCAATAAGCATAATATTCCTTTTTGGGGCACTGACAATCCGCGTATGATACACGAAAAGCCATTACATCCACTCAAAGATACTGTGTGGTGCGGCGTTGACGAGGGAGGAGTGATTGGGCCGTATTTTTGAGGACGCCATTGGCAAAAATCATCATTGGAACTGTATACATACCGCCAAACTCCGATATCCAAACTTACAAGAAACACTGCGAAGACATTGAATTTCTTCTGTCAAAAAACCCTACATCGAAAATAATTATCGTCGGTGATTATAATCTTCCCAATTTAAACTGGACATCTAGTGAAAATGGTTATATTACTAACGAGAGTTCTAACGACCCAGCACGTGAAGTGATAGATATGATTAACTATTTAAATTTGCATCAACACAATTTTGTAACCAATATATGTAATCGTCTACTAGATCTCGCTCTTTCAAACTGTTCTAAACTATGTGTTGAAATGTCAAACGATCAGCTTGTGCAGGTGGATAATTATCATCCCCCCTTACACATTGTCGTAAATATGTACACAAACAAACCCCCACTGAAACAAACAACGCTCAACTTCAAAAATGCCGATTACGACTCTATTAACTACCAACTTAATAATACAGATTGGACTTTCTTGACCAAAAATAGTGATATCGAACAAAATCTAGAAAAACTTTATGAAACATTTTCCGAAAATATAAAATCT
The DNA here is from genome assembly GCA_917880885.1 of Limnephilus marmoratus. Classification (NCBI taxonomy): domain Eukaryota; kingdom Metazoa; phylum Arthropoda; class Insecta; order Trichoptera; family Limnephilidae; genus Limnephilus; species Limnephilus marmoratus. The sequence goes on from OU862908.1 coordinate 64,677,448, forward strand.
CATGTCCCCTCATATATACCTAAACACAGAACATATCCAATTTGGTTCTCCACAGACCTTATACTCTTACTGAAACAAAAAAAACAACTACACAAAATTTTTAAACTCACTCACCAAATCAACGACTACTCAAACTTCTCAGAAACAAGAAAGAAATGTAAAACACTATCTAAACTATGCTATAAAGCACACATCACCTCCGTTGAGAAAACTGCGCTAGGAACAAAAAATCTTTGGAATTTTGTTAAAAAATTAAACAATGAAAGTACAGACTACCCCCCTACAATGCATTATGATGGAAAAATAGCCAACAGCACCCATGATATTGTTAATTTGTTTGCGGATCATTTCCAAAGTGTATATGAAAGTGAAATATCTGACAACAACGTACCGTCATACATATACCCAAGCACAATACATTTACAGAACTACCTCATTACACGGGAATCATGCTTAAATAAAATAATTTCCCTTGACTTCAACAAATCTGCAGGCCCAGATAACATCCCACCAATATTTCTCAAACAATGCGCATCTGCAATATCCGGTCCACTCACCACACTATTTAACCACTTACTTTCTTCAGGACATTTTCCAACCCGTTGGAAATCTAGTTATATTACTCCGATTTTCAAAAAAGGTGATGACACAGACATTAAAAACTACCGTCCAATCTGCATACAATCAGCGCTCCCGAAAATCTTTGAATCCCTTGTTCTCGATTTAATTTATCCGTCAATATTAAAAGTTAAAGATAAAAACCAACACGGATTCGTTTCTGGTAGGTCAACTGCTACTAACCTGTTACTTTACCATAACTATATTACAGAATCTTTTACAAAAAAAAAACAAGTTGACAGTATTTACACAGAGTTTTCCAAAGCTTTCGACAAAGTATCACATAAATTATTACTTAGAAAACTTTATGCAATAGGACTGAGAGGCAAGTTGTTGGATTGGTTCTCAAGTTACTTGTCTAACAGAATCTTATTTGTCAAAATTAAACACTCCAAATCTAAGTTATTTTATGCAACTAGTGGTCTATCGCAAGGGAGTCATCTCGGACCCATCCTTTTCCTTATATTCATAAATGATATAATAAGTTGTTTCGACGATGTAGAAGTTCTGCTTTTTGCCGATGACATCAAATTATATAAACAAATATCTAATATAAGAGACTGCCTTATCCTATTATATAAGTTTACCGTTATTCAAGAAATATCTGAACAATATTTTTATGTAGAATATTTTGATATCTAAGGAGCATCACCTAGGGTCTATTGCATATATTTGTGTATTTCTATATTAATCTACAATGTAAAAACTTGTTAACGTTTTCTTTTTATGTATCTTGCATTTTGTCATGTATTATTCATGACATTTAATCAGTCACCTGTAAATTTTGTAATTGCTAACATACCTACTAGATTATTTCTATATCATTTACAACTTTCAGAAATTTAGAAACTTTCTCTTTTATTGTAATGCACTATCATTCCTAAATTTATCTGTATGATGTTTACCTACTACTTATATTTTTATAGTTCATCTTTTTTATTAAAAAAAAACTGTCTCTGTATTATAATCTTGTCATGTAAAAGCCCATCAGGGCGTTGAAAATTAATAAATAAATAAATAAATAATAAATTACGGTCACTGTTAATGGCGAACGCTACAGGGCCATGATAAACGACTTCTTACTTCCGGAATTGAGCGGAGCTTGGTGAACACGTGGTTTCAACAAGATGGTGCAACCGCACATACAGTATAAGCCACAATGGATATTGTGAAGGAAGCATTTCCTGGTCGCGTAATCTCTCATTTTGGCGATTTGGTATGGCCAGCAAGATCGCCCGATTTAACTATTCCAGACTTTGGACTATCTTTGGGGCTATTTGAAGTCGCGGGTTTATGCCAACAAGCCTCAGACAATCGCAGCCCTTAAGGAGAATATCGACAGGAATGCGAACGGATATAATCTTTTCCACTTAACAGAAAAAATTGTAAAAGTCTAAATAAAGATTTCCATTACTCAAAATAATTTATTTTTTTTTAGTAAAAAAATTATTGAAAAACAAAATTGGATGATTAATTTTGCGCTACCCCGTATACAGTAGGGAAATTTCAGGACGACGTGGTACAATCAAATTAATAAACAGTCAGAGGCAGTGAACGATATAAATCATTATAATATAACCATTTTAGATTTTCACGGCCAAAAGTATTTTCGTTATTTATTTTTATGGTGTTATGTCGTGTTGCGCTACGTCCTTCTTTAGCCAACGTTTCGGACAGCGTTACAGCGTTACAGATGTGTGGGACACATCTGCCCTGATGATGGACACAGTAACGCTGTCCGAAACATTGGCTAAAGGAGGACGTAGCGCAAAACGGCATAACACCCCAAAAATAAATAACAAAAATTATAATATTATTTAAGTATGTGAAGCATTTAACCCTTTCCGCCAAACTAAGAAAAGAAAAGATAATACAATGTTAACACGTGTAGGTAATGGTTCTTCGCCTTCGTGATTGAGTGGTTAGCCTTGGCTATGAATTCGGAGGTTGGGGTTTAACTTTTGACGACCTCCATAGTCCAGTGGGTAAGACTCTTGACTCACAATCTGGAGGTCGCGGGTTCGAACCCGGCATGCGCAAATAAATTTTATTTGATTTTAATTTGTGTTTTCACAATTAATTCATTTAAAAATAATATATAGTATATTTGCGGCATGTTCCAGAGTGGAAGATACTATCAGTATCGCCCTGGTGTAAGACCACCATTCAGAATTGAAACGTTGCTTGAAAATGGCTTTAGCCGTGTTTAGTGACCAGATCTGAATAGCCAGGTACTTCCCAACCTTCCTCTTCCCCACCTCCTTCCCCTCCCCACTACCTTCAGCCTCACAACATACCCCAATTGGGGATGCCATAGTCTCACAATTGGCAAACTCCGAGAAACTGTTATTGTTTAAAGCTTTAATATGTTCTTTAATTCATTTACAAGATTAACCAAATTTTGTTTTTTTTTTTTTTAATTATCCTAACAACCTTATAGAAATGACTTATATAAAAAATATAGTTAACTAAGAAATTATGTATTAATTTTTGTATATCTTGGGCATTAACTATGTAACATTTTCTAGACGTTTTTGTTTCTAACAGTTTTAAGTTTTAATGTACAATGTACGAGTACTTTAATTTAAAAAAATATATTTTTGAATTGGTATAGAAAGCTGAAGAAATATGATCTGGTAATATGCAGAATATTTTTAAAGATACGTCACCCGTATAAAGAAGTTTTTTTTAAATGTGTTAGGTTGTTACTAGGTTTGTTGTTATTATTACCACTATAAATATACTTTTTTTTATTGGTGCCCTTTTCTACTCATTTAAAGTACGCTCTAGCGTGTTTAAATCGCACTTTATGGAACGCGCGGTTTTTAAAGTTACCATGGCAACATCAACAAATCAACAAAATGTGAAGTCTAAATGTCAACTTTTAACTATAAATCTGACAGGAATATTTTAAACGTCAAATAAAACATTACAAATGTTTCAATAATTTTATTCAAAGTTTACATTCTAATTATTTAAATGGATGTGAAAAGAGCAGTTCGTATTATTTGAAATATTAATACCTCCGTTTTTTAAATCGGAGGAAATGCTGTTCAAATTAATAGTATTCTCGGAAGTCAATGAGGCTGCACTTCTATTAATGGCAATTCCAATAATGTTTGAAACATTCTTCTTATTGCTAATGCTCTCTTCCACGTAATCAGTCGCCACAGCTGCCGATTTCCATCCTACTTGTCGTTATCAATATTAGAACTCATTTACTAACTCACCCTACTTGTCATTATCAATGTTAGAACTCATTTTACAACACACAATAACTAGTAAAAACTGTGATGTCAACTATTAATCTTATGTGACAGATTGCAAATTAATGTTTGTGTTTTTCATTTCCATGACAACAAGATATTGTGATGTCACATCACGAATTCATTAATAGTTCTTATTTCCAAATTTTTAATAATAATATCAATATTTATGTTTTCAAAGTGTACCAATAAAAAAAATAGCGTAAAGTATTCGTGGATAACTGGTCTTTAAAACACTTGCTTTATTTCGAGCACTCGGCTACGCCGTCGTGCTCGAAAAATCGCGCGTGTTTTAAAGACCTGTTTATCCACTTATATTTTAATATACTATTTTGTTAAAAAATTTGCTTGCTTCTTATTAACTAGGCGGTTAATTATTTCAGGTTTATATCCATTGTTTATAAAACAGATAGCCCTAAATGTATTCCATGTATTGACTCCTCCCACGGTTCTCCCCCTCCATAAAAATCCCCCTTCCCACTACCTCCATTTATGTGTCTCCTACGTCTTTCTCGACAAAGGTATTTTATAGTGAGACAGACAAAAAAATATATATAAGCATCCTTTAAATAGATGAATAAATAAATCTATAGTTTATAACGTTGGTACTTTGGTGAGCACCTACTGAAATGCAATACATTTTTGACGACCTCCGTAGTCCAGTGGCTAAGACTCTTGACTCACATTCCGGAGGTCGCGGGTTCGAACCCGGCTTGCGCAAATAAATTTTATTTGATTAATTTGTGTTATTTCACAATTAATTCATTTAAAATAATATATAGTATATTTGCGGCATGTTCCAGAGTGGAAGATACTATTAGTATCGCCCTGGTGTAAGACCACCATTCAGAATTGAAACGTTGCTTGAAAATGGCTTTAGCCGTGTTTAGTGACCAGATCTGAATAGCCAGGTACTTCCCAACCTTCCTCTTCCCCACCTCCTTCCCCTCCCCACTACCTTCCGCCTCACAACATACCCCAATTGGGGATGCCATAGTCTCACTGGCTCCAGACGGGAGCAGTTGAGATTCTTGTGCGGTATACACTGTAAAAAAAAAAAAAAAACTCCCGGCAAGCTCAAATACACTTTTCATTAATTTGCGTTACTCGTATTTTTTAAAAATGTCTTAGTATTTACATATAAAACACAGCACATATATAACACTTTCTCGACTGGTAGATGCTTTAAGTATTCAATACCTTGAAATAGCTTTAGCCATGTTTGGTGACTAGTCCTGAATAGCGAGGTACCAATCCCACCTTCGTCTTCTCATGTACTTACACTTCCTAATACCTTTAGCCTCACAAAATACCCTAATTGGGGATGACAAATCAAGGATGCCTCACTGGCTCCGGACTGGGAGCAGTTGGGACTTTTGTGAGGTACCTACTTACAAAATTATGTAGTTGTAGTAGGCTAATTTGTTAGCTGGACAAGAGGCCGGTGGACAGGACACTCTACTAGAAGTCGGACGGATGGCGATACTCGCAGCTGGTTCCTACATATTCCATTTTCAAGTTTATTCCTATTTTTTTAAATAAAATTAACAAATATCTTTTTTATATCAAAGACAAGCTCTTCTAAACAGATTCTCAGATGTCTTTTTAACGTAATATCTTCCTGTCAATTTCATTTTATCTATGCAGATATCCGACAGCTGAAATTGCAAAGAACTTTGGTGGTGCCTTTTGGCCCCACCTGGCGCCACTACTAATCTTTCAGACCCCCTTCCCTCCCCCCCCCTCACTCGCCTTCCCACCTCTCCCAAACCTTCCTAACGAAAAACTGATAGATCAAAAATCCCTCAGGTTCTGACTTGTGTAAAAAAATATAGCTAACTAACCATCACGCCGTTTCCCCGCAAGGGTAGAAGAGCCGATGGAAATCCAAACAACTCGAACTTGACACATACTCCTTGCTTCATTCACATTCATAAATCGTCTCATGGCCTGACTCAAGTATTTTATTATGAAGTATTTATTTATTTATTCATCACTTGAAGGGATAATATTTACATTATTATTGGTAAATTGTACATGTACAGTACATGGTAGTATCAAAATAAGTGTATAGTCAACTTATGTAACTTTTTTTTCAGTGTATTTATATAAAATTATAATATTATTACAAAAATAAACATAATGCAATGGATCAGAATTTGAAATGAAAACACTTTTGTACTTTCTTCCACTTATTTATTTTCACCAGGACCGGTTTCATCCTATTACGGACATTTTCCGGCTGGTAGTTGAAATTCTTATGATACGATATTTATACACACTTAGGCAGGAGTACACAACATTCATTATATATTTGCCATATTTGAGAATATATACCTTTATTAGTTTCCTCTCTCTGACTCAGGGAGAGATCAAAAGATAAGAAATGTCTTTATAAAAAAACTTATTATATTCCCATCCTACCGATCCTGATTTTTATTGTCATCATTCATTTGAATTCCTTGACATATTAGCACTTTGGAAACCAATTTCATCCCCCTAAAGTCTAAAGGACATTTTACTATCATCGGAGAAAAAGCCGAACGCATAAGTTTATATGATATTATGTATGGCATAGTATAATACCATTGGTTTTAGCAAAATTGAAAGAAAAGAATTAATTTCAAATTCTATTGGACATCCACAAACCTAACACTTTTTGACTGAGCGTAGCCAATTCCTATTTATACTTGATCGTTTAGTATTCCATCTTCTGTCTGAAAATATGATTATGTACCTATCTGCCTGAAAAAAGTTTGAGAAAAGAATTGTCAAACGAAAATGATTTGAAATATAAAAATAAGATGTTATCATAATTTTATGACTTTACAATTAAGTAGGTGGTAGGTATTTAGGTACCTACATACACAAATATATGATTTCAGAGGAAGATTTGGTTTTGATTTATTAAATTAGATAAAATTAGCAAGGTTTACTGTTTTAAATCACTTTTTCAGTTTTCCTGGTTATACATATACGTCGCGCGTCGCCTCAGTTCTTAATAGTCCAAACGACCATTTTAGTTTTGTTCAATCTCCACTTTAAAACTAAAAATAAAGAATAAAAATGATAGATAATCACTTAAGAGGGCATTACCAGAGAAAGCCGGAAATACGTCATTTTCAAAAAAGTTTTTAGACGTATTGACTCTTTTCCGCAAAAAATTATAAATCTATTTCGGAAGATTGTTCTTTTATCTAGCATTCGTATGTAATAAATTTTTAGAATTTTTTTAATTTTTAGTATAATAAGGTTATTCCATAGGTCGTTGGCAGATTTGTTAAATTTTCAAAAAAGTTTTTGTATTATACCACACCCATTTCAAATAATGTAATCATGCAGTAAAATAAATCAATACATTATCTAGCAGAGTTATGTATTAGAATTTTAATTTTAGTTTCAATAAAATCATTAAAAAATATGTACGTATATGTGTTTCTTGACGAAAATTGGTCCATTTGTGTATTTATTTGCGCACTTACAAACTAATATATTTCAGATTTTTTTAACATTCTTATTAAATTTAGACATTATTGAAAAATGATAAATACTTTTAATCAAAAAATAACTACAAAAAGTACACAATTTTAATAGTTTTATCATCACGCCTTTCAGCATTTTTGGATGAAGGTATAAATTAAAGCTAATTTGGATTGAAATAAATTCGATATTGAGTTATAATTTAAAAAAGCTGGTACGGAGAATAATTAATCTTTCTCATTGTAACCGCCCTGCACGATCGTAAGAACAACTTTCGACGAAATGTGGATTTTCGTCCGCTGGCTGGTTAAACGCTCTTAACTAAGAATTATTTAAATTAATTAGACCTTTGCCTTTACGAGAACAGCTTTTTCTTAAGCACCTACTATAATGTTTCATTGAAATAATGAAAGAAAACCTTCTCCTCCTGTAAAATTTTCAAATGGTCGTTTGGACAATTAAGAACTAAGGCGACGTATAATAGAAACCTTGGTGGAAGTTTATGATTTCCCTCCGGGGTAACGCGTGTTAATCTCTGTGGATGCTGTTCGGATTTTTTTTATTTACTTTGTGAACCTGACTTTTGCCATTTTGGCATACAGAGCTCCTGGCCAAAAAGGCGCCTTTCTCGTTTATCATGAGTTTGTATTAATTTAGTCGTTGAAAAAATTATTTATTTATTTATTTATTAACGCCGATTATGACGGCTTTTACAAAAGAATTACAATTATTTTACATATGAATACAGAATATACATAGATAAAAAAAGAAAAATATAAATATAAAATTCATAAAAGAGAACAATAGAAATTGTAGTATCAACATAAAAAAGTACAATGAGTAGGTTATCATAAATATAATACAACATATTATAAATCCCGGATATTATGTATTAAGAAATTAATACTTTAAATCTGTATTTGATTATAGTCAAACTGAGAAGCGCTGACAGACAGTTTTAATTAAGTAGTGTTTGTATGAGGTTAAACTAGCAAAGTTTATAGATTCATCCAAAACATACTTATTTCCAAGTACATGCAGGCGATTCATTATGGAATTGAGTTCAGCGTTCGATCCTGTATTGTTGCAATGATAAGGTAATTTGAAACGAACTGATCGTCTAGGTACATGGAAACATTTTAGCGCAAGAAGTTCAGGGGAGTTCAACAGGTTGGTAACGATTTTAAATAAATAAAATAGGTCTGAACAAATTCTTCTCTCTTTTAATGTATCGACTCCCAATAATTGTAACAGAGAGGGATAATTAATGTTTTAGATGAATATTCCCAATTTTAAATTAATGTAACGTAAAAATTTATGTTGGACTCGCTCAAGAGAATTCTCATGTACACTGTAGTAAGGATTCCAAATGGTGGAGTTAAATTCTAGTTGGCTTCTAACAAGTGAAGTGTAAAGTAATTTGACAGTTTTTAAATTTTTTAAATCCTTTGAAATCCGTAAGACAAATCCTAAAATTTGCATTGCTTTACAGGTTATATTATTAATATGTTTAATGAATGTTAATTTAGTGTCAAAGGTTATACCAAGGTCTCTTATTTCATCAACAGATAATAAGATGTGGTTATTGAGAAAGTAGGTGAACAACAATGGGTTTATCTCATAAGTTGACATTTTTTTACATTAAGAGTTAATTTGTTGATAAGAAACCAATCATAAAAGCTATTAATATTAGATTGAAGTGTCAGACAATCCTCGATATTATCAATAATTCTAAAAATCTTCATAACATCAGCGAACATTAGAATGAGAACACGGGTGAATACGTTTGTTACGTCGTTAATGAATAAATTAAAAAGTAAAGGACCAAGATGCGAACCCTGGGGTACGCCACTGGTAGCTTCGAACATGTAGGATAAGTGATCATTAATACAGACAATTAGCTGACGCCTAAGTAATTAACTCTTGAACCAAGATTAAAGGTTTTCATTAATGCCGAGTTTCAAAAGTTTATTAATGAGGATTTTAAGACAGACCTTATCAAACGCCTTACTGAAGTCGGTGTATATAGAATCAACTTGTTGTTTGTTGGCAAGTGCATTAGAAATGAAATTTTCATATAATGTAAGGTTAGTCAATTATGTAATTTAAACTCTATTAAAAAGTATTTAATGTACCAAAGTTTTGATAACCCGTGTATTTATTGGGTTCCGTGACAGTTGATCCGCCGACAGTTGACCTTCAGGCATACTTATACGCAGTCGATTTAGAGAAAATACGGTATATCTTATATTACACAAAATATAACTAAATGACAAGGTATAAAACATATTATACACATTCAAATGCATCATGGAAAAATCTACTTGTCTATGTACCGTGTATACTAACGCATAAGTACAAAATCGATACTGTGTATAAAGTCGTTTGATATTCCTACCAACTTATTATTAAGGATATTTTTGAAGTCGATTTTACGTTTGAAATTAATAAAAATTGTTAATTTTTTTTTTCATTTAACTCTAATTTTGACGTTTTGGGAATAGTATGTATGTAGATAAAATATGTAGAGTGTTTACAGTAACTTCTTGACGATGATTTTTTTTAAATACCATGTCAGTTATTTTTGGGTTAGGTAATTCTAAGCCCAGATTTACTGAAAATGGGTAATGTTTATTAATGATTGATTTAATTTGCTTTATACTAGATGAAGGTTTGTTGAGTGACTTTACAGTTTAAAATTCAAAACTTATTGTCCAAACGAAGTATTACGCTTAAGTATATTTAGATATCAGTGTGGTTTATGATTAAAGATTTAAAATTACTTGGTTCTGATTTTATGCTTGTGTGTTTGTTTTTTTTTAATACTTTTAACATCGTTTAACTGCACTAATTCCCTTCTACTGCATGAGCTCTAAGGGTTGCATTATGTTCATCGAATAGGGGATTAAGTCCGACGAGATGACCGTTTTTGCACAAAGTTTGGAATAGCATTATCCAAAAACACAACATTAATTTTTCGGAATGGCCTTGTAGCATTTGCCAGTGAATACTATTTCGTTTCAACTCTATGTGGCAAAGAACATTGCACAAAGCAACCATTTTTGGTGAGTAACATGTACTCTTGTTAATGTAAGTACTGCACTGTCCGGAAATTGGATTGAAAATTCTGGTCTACCTATGTCACCTTTTGAGTTGGCTCTAGCCTTTGTTGAATAAAATGTTAAAGCCACACAAAAGGGAATTGGAAAGAACGTAATTTGTAATTCTTGTGGAAAGCACAAATAGAAAAAATAAACTGAGTTTTATAACTGGATTGTTTTCATGTAAGTGTGAACATCTGTAAAACCTAGTATAAATAAATAAATAAAAATATTGATCAGCATCTATCTTCATGCATTCATCAAGTGGTTGGCAGAGAGAATATTTTCTAATCTAGCTTAAAATACATACTTACTTTATTAGTATTAAAATGATTCCGAAGAACACAAAATTACCAATTACTTGATTTCTTTTCTCCAATGTTACTCTTTTCACATTCAATGTGGAGCCATGGACAGGTACAGCTGGCAAAAGGAAAAGTTAGATGACTTTTAACATGATTCCAGAGAAGAATTCTTAGGATACAGTGAACCTATAATCAGCCTACCAATCTACTGATAACGGATTGGTCAATCAATATAACCTATCAACCGTCTGACATACGTGTATAATGTATCTTATGGTGTGTCCCGTCTATTGAAACGAATACACAAACTGGTATTTTATCATTGAAGAAGAAGATAACATTTATAATCTAAACGAAAATACGAAAGATACCTCTCGTCTAGCCGGGACGTGCGCGTTCGTTAGGTTCTGGGTTCGATTCCCAGTTGCGACCATTTCCTTTTTCTGTTTTTCTGTGTCTTGTTCTGTTTCATATTTTCGTTTACATTATTATAGTTATCTTCTTCTTCAATGAATTATTACATTGATGGGAATAACCTTCAAAAGTTATAAAAGAAGGGTTTTTCTTATAAAAACTGGTATTTTAATTTCCATGGTCTTTCGTAGGAGAAAATTGACCAAAAAAACATCAAGTACTAGTCCCAGCGAGAGATCGTACGTAGTATCATCGTCATAGTCCTCAGTATTGTTAATTTTTGTCCATGTAAATTAACATGTCCGTTTTTGTTTGTCTATTCTTTATTGCTTAAGTTCTGTGCACTTTGGATCTTTGGATCTTTGATAAAGAAACTCTTTGAAGTGAAAGTGAGCAGTATATATTTTAACGGGGTTAATGCATAACAGGTTTTTGTTTTTGCTGAAGTGAAAAGTTCTTTAGCTCCGTTGTGATTTGAAACTCGATCGAACGAAAAATTGTGACACTAAAAAGAGACAAACACTTACGTCTCTTGTCTGGTCTGCTTTAGTTTTTTTAAGGTTTCACTTCTACCGCGTGTGAACTGCACACATGGTTTTAAATACCAAGTTCGTAATTTTTGTGTTAATTTTAAGCCAAGATTTGCTGAAATTGGGTAATGTAGTTAATGATTGATTTAATTTGTGTATCTATGAACTGCACACTCTGATTTTTTTTTAAATATTTTGTTAAAAATACATTATTTTATTATTTTATCATATTAATAAATTTACATATTTATATATTCATTTGAAAATTCGGGATTTATTCGATGCTTTACTCGTGCTGAAGCTCTTATTATAATCAAATTCAATAAAGAAGTAAAATGAAAAAATACATTGAAATAAATTAAAATAAAACTGAGAATAAAATAAAGTAAAAAACAGTATTTTTTTAATGGCCAAAATTGTGAGGTACGGTTGAAATTAATGAGGTAAGTATTATAATTATATTGTGTATTACGTAGATTTAATATATTATTAATTTTATGTTATATTGTTTAATATTGTATTTTTTGTTCTTTAAGGTAGGAGTCTGGTCCAGCTGATCCAAAAAATTGTTACAATTCTTAACAATTTGGTATCTGAAAAGTATTTCGTTTCACTCCTTTTTTGTATCGAGTGAAAGGTTGTTGGATTTTTTTATTGCCAGGTGCTTTTTATTGTGCTGTCTTTGTCCAAAGCTTGTGTTTACCGTCTTTGGTTTTGAAATATGTTAATATTTTTACAAAAATAGTGGTGTAAAAAAAGTTTGATATTTTCATTTGATTTAAATCATTAAAAAAAATATAGTTAATTCGCTAGGAATTGTACCTTTTAATCAAGACCTTTGTGCCCAGACCCTAACCTCTGACTAATCTACCAGGGAACTTCTGGGTATGTGAAATGACTGACAATACTAATTTTAGTAGACAAATAGATTCAATAGATTGGATAATTTATCACACAAGGGTTTGAAATAGAGGTAGTTTGTTATATAGACATAGAATAATTTGAATTCCGTTTTCTTCAAATAACATCGGTACCGCCTGTGTTATGTACCTACTATAATCCTACCTTTATTTTATTTACTAGCGCAGATATTGTAGGATTTGTAAAGCTTATTATGTTTTTTTTAATATTAAAAAATATATTTGTCTCAGGATCATTGTCTTTCAAAAGACAATAAAAAATTAACATTTCGAACTTTGAATGAACACTTTTAGTAAACTTGAAAAATTACTACATCTGAAATACAAGAAATAGATATTTCAAATATTAATAAAGTAATTGGTGTAATTTTCGTACCTATTTTATCTGAATCGTTCCCATAAGCAGTTGCATCAGTTACACGGAGACACCACCGAAATCATTATTTTTAATATTAATGAAACAAAACAGCGCATTGGTTACAGGGATGAAATAATTTATGTATAGTAGCGTGATTTATTTTTGGTGTATTATGCCGTATTGCGCTACCGCCTTCTTTAGCCAACGTTTTTGGACAGCATTACAGTGACGATCATCAGGGCAGATGTTTAATCAAAGATTACGGTATTGTGCGTGCTTATTATAGATTTTGGCCATGAAAATTCTAAATCATACCAACGTGTAATATTATTACACCAAGGGTACCTATGATAATTTTGTCATGTTTCCTTGCAATCTCTTGCTTTTGGAAATCGGGAAACGGTTTCAAACTGTGAGCGGGTTTGTAATGTGATTATTTGTTTATTTTATGTTACTATTTACAGCATATATGAGCAAATTTTTAAATTATATTGAAGCCTCTAAAGTCACTGGTTTTGACATATGATTGTGGACCCGAAAATTGCAATATTTATGCTCACGACACACTGATTTAAGTCCATCTTTTCAATAAATTAGACACAGCTGCTGTCGTAAAACATATAATTCTTTTTTAATATATCGTTATCAAAAATACTTTGCTTCTTGACCCAAATTATTGCGCATGAGTTTTCTTGGGTGTTAGATATTATGTTTTATTACACCCATGAGTATATTAGAGGGGATTTATTATATGAAATCGCTTTTGTTTGCAATATCTTCTCCATGGAGTATTAACGACGGCCGACAGATCATAAATATCCCCAATCGAGGCTGGCCACAGGCTACTGTGGCTTTCTTGACCTATTTCCTTGAGATTATTATCATTGACATATTTATTTTGTAAATCAAATACGTTTTAGTACGTCTTATTATATATTATTGCGTAATAACTATTTTCCCTTCCATTTTGACAATCTTCTGAAGAAGATACTGCTTTCATGCATTGAAAGTAATTTCACTGTATTTTTGCGATCTTACCGACAGGTACATTATTGCACATTGAAAAAAAAATTAACACTTTTACATAATTATTTTGACTTTGGGTGTGAAATTCCTGGAATGGAATAGAAATTTAAAAACTTCGATGTGCAGGGTATTAAATGACGGACTTGACGTATTAACCTGTGATTATTACAAGTAAAAAATGTAAATGAAATTTTGGTTTTCGATAACATTTTTGATGTTTTTTTTCATAATCTTAAAACTTTAAAAAACAGTAGGTGTTGTATAGTTATGCCTGGATCACATGCACCGAGTAGATTGGCGAGACAGTAAAACGGTAACGTGGTGCGATCGACGTGAAAGTGGCGAGTGGCGAGTACACAGCGAATGAATGTTTATATTCATACGTGTCGAGTGGGCAAGCGAGTCAGTGCGGGAAAGTGCGGGGAAGTGCGGGGGTGGGCACTCGGCCTAGTAAGTATAACAGGGTCCAAGTGACTGTCTCGCCCTTTTACTCGATCGAGCGCTCGGCCCAGTACTAGGTGACGTGTTTACGCGTACCGAGCACTCGGCCGAGAGCACTGTCTCGCCCATCTACTCGGTCTGTGTGATCCACGCATTAGAGTCGGGGTGAGGGGTTGGGTGGTAACTCGGCTAAGAGAGCAGTATTTTTTAAAAAATATTTCTTTATATTAGCTGCACACAGGAGGCCCCGACGAAAATAATTTCCCTCAGGGTCTATGTCGTCTTAGAGGATGCTGTGTGGAGGTTTTTTTTAATGAAAGGAAGGAGAAAAAATTCTGGGAAAGAAATAGGTTATGAGGGGTGGGTAGGAATCTGGGGGTCAGTGGGTCCAGGAGTAACAGACATATGAATCCACTGTGCAAGGCGATGGGTCGAGGGATTCCAGTTGGAGAGGTCAAAAGAGTTCCCTTAACCAGACTCACTCTATCCAGCCCGCCACGCTCCCATCGGCTCCCAAGACCTGGACAAACCTCACCCCATGAACCCGGGAATCCCTGCTAAACGTAGCGAATTACTTGGGGTGATTTATGGCAGAGGTGTTGGTTATCCAATAAATGGTCCACAGGGCGGCGGTACCCACGCCTCCCAACCAGTGATAAAACGGGAAAATATATTTTTTTGTTTATTGTTTATGAAATAATAAAGTCACTGGAGACCAACAAAGCATTTATATTTTTGATTCAAACTATTATCAGAAATCACTGGTTTAAGTAAGATAAGTTCCTTTAACAACCTGTAAACGTTTAAACACGAAAAATCGGTTGACTTCAAAAATATCCTGGTCGCAGCAAAATTAAATCGCAAATATTAAATTCGTTTAACAATGAAACGAAGTTACTTTTAGCAAATTCTGGAGTTTAGTGTCGTCACTAACGTTCACTGTTTGTTATTTATTATTTACTGCTCAAAATTCAAACAACACACAAGAGGACAAAGGTGGCAATTTTCCGCTCACCACCCTTATTTCCTAAGGCCAGTCGCCTGTGGGCGCTTTTATTGTGGCTTAAGGAAATGGAGGTTTTTGAATGAACGGGATCAACAGTATCAGCACTAAGATGATAACAAAGGATATATATATACCGCTTGAAAAAAACATGTTTCATGGTTAGGTACTTTTTATTTATTTGAACAAAAATACATATATATAAGAACGCTTTGACTCTCCAACTAGCAGATTTCCCGTTTTAGGACAATCAAATTGCCTGGTTTAGTTCGCATTAGGTAGATTCGTGCGTTATTAATAGAACTTAATACTCAATGAATGAGAGCACAAGTGCCTTTTAGAGCCCGCGCAGACAGCAAGCGTTCCGCGTTCTTTGTAAGTAGTTGACCACTACAGCGTCGCGCAGACACAGCGGCAGTCAGACCGCGCCGGTCAGTGTGAACTCTTGCGTTCTTGTGTTCTATTGTCAGAATTACAAAGAACTCTTGGAACGCCTCGCTCGCAAGATGACTGACACCGAAAAATTAATTGATTTAGTAAGGGAAAGGTAGTTTTTATATAATCTTAGTGACACAGACTATAAAAACCGTCATAAAATAAAAGTAATAATCAAATTCACCTTCAGCCGCTTCTCAAGTAATTCAACCTGAAATAATTAATATGTCTCAGGAGGTTTCAGACACACAAAATTTAACTAGTTTTTATGAGACAATAGAATACACACTAAATAATGAATCTGTGTAACATTTTATTTTCACTGCATTTAAAAAATAAAAATAAATTACCGTAAAAATACTACTAGCCTTTCTTTTGTACATATAGTCTTTTTCCAGTTGCTGTCTTCTTTTTCTATTTCCTTTTTTTAAATAATTATGCAATTCATTAAAGCTACTTATTGATATTCGGAAGTAAATAAAAAAAACGTTCTTCATCTTTAAGTTATTCAGGAAAAAGAATATTGAACTCTCCTTTTTCATTTTGCTCAGTGTTAATCGGATGCACCCAGTGTCTTCTTTTCTTTTTAGACTCTTCCAAAGTCAACAAAAGCAATGCCTCGTCTTCTGAAAACGAACTATCGAAATACATGTTTCACGTACAAGCCTTTTGGGAAAATGGAACGCAGAATATTTGACCGTGTGCTGTGTGTGTTAGAACTCGTGTAGAACGCAACCGGACGAACGCTAGGTGAACGCCAGTGAACGCTGAACGCTGAATGCTTGGCTGTCTGCGCGGGCTCTAACATTTGTACTCGTTAGATTCATACTCAAGTACAAGGTTATAAAAGAATAAAGCGACTAAATATAGAATTAGTGGTAAAAGCAAAAAAGCTATAAAAGCAATAAAACGACTAAATTTTGAATAGTGGTAAAAAGCTACTGAGAATACTTAGAAAGTAAAAAAATTAAATGTACTGATTCTATTGTTTCTAATCTTTCTATGTAGGTGATGTCATGTTGAAGAAAGTAACAAACACAACACGCTCCGATAAATAAAATGGCAACTGTTTGCCTCTGCTTTTATTTTTACCTGAAGTATTTTGATAATAGCCATATTATAAGATGAAACCTATTTAATTTTTTATCTTAATCAATTTTCACTTCAACCTAAGTTAATACATTTGTTCCCATTCTACATGTCAATTTGGGGGGCTGGTTTGGATACTGCCGTCCCGGCAAACATTTATTGCATTACCAACACTGCCGGTTCACTACGTTTGGTGACTAAACAGGGGTGCCGGGTTCGTGGAGTGAGGTTTGTCTAGGTCTTGGCGGCGGATGATTTTTCCCACCTATTGCGTATTAAGGCGGATCGGGAGAGACTGGTTGAAGGAGACCTTTTGACCTCTTCAGCCAGATTCTCGACTCATCTCCTTGCACCGCAGTGGGAGGAATGTATTCACACGTCCGCCTCTCTTGGACACACTGACCCCCAGATTCCTACCCGCCCCTGATACCTTTTCCTTCCCAGAACTTCTTATCTTTTATTTCCATGAAAAGACCCTTCACACAGCACTCCCAAAGATGGCCTGTGTGAAGCTAATGTAAAAAAATAACATTTTGTAAAATTGTTCTCATTAACAAGATTAACCAATTTTTTTTTGTTTTTAATTATCCTAACAACCTTAAAGAAATGACTTATTTAAAAATACAGTTAACTAAGAATTTATGTATTAATTTTTGTATATCTTGGGCATTAACTATGTAACAATTTATAGACGTTTTTGTTTCTAACAGTTTTAAGTTTCAATGTACAATGTACAATTACTTTAATTTAAAAAAAATATATAATTTTAGAATTGGTATAGAAAGCTGGAGAAATATGATGTGGTAATATATGCGGGATATTTTTAAAGATACGTCACCCGTATAAAGAAGTTTTTTAAATATGTTAGGTTGTTACTAGATTTGTTGTTATTATTACCACTATAAATATACTTTTTTGTTAAAAAATTTGCTTGCTTCTTATTAACTAGGCGGTTAATTATTTCAGGTTTATATCCATTGTTTATAAAACAGATAGCCCTAAATGTATTCCATGTATTGACTCCTCCCACGGTTCTTTCCCTCCATCAAAATCCCCCTTACCACTACCCCCATTTATGTGTATCCTACGTCTTTCTCGACAAAGGTATTGTATAGTGAGACAGACAAAAAAATATATATAAGCATCCTTTAAATAGATGAATAAATAAATCTATAGTTTATAACGTTGGTACTTTGGTGAGCACCTACTGAAATGCAATACATTTTTTAACAAAGATTTTTTTTTTCAAAATTAACGCGCTCATACACACACACTTGCGTTATTATGATAAAGCCAAACAAAGCGAAGATTTGGATTGTTTTTGCCAAAATTTTGCCAACGCTAAGCCTCTGGGTGTTCTAAAATTGAAGACTTAAAATGTTACTTTCAAACTTAAGTAATTTTAGTATATCACATTATAAAATTTATAATGTGATATACTAAAATTACTTAAGTTAATATTAATATTATCAGGGGTTGATTTTTGGTAAACTCACCAACCCCTATTTTCTGTTATTCCAAATGCGGCATCGGGTGGTAATGTCCAATCGATCCCGCTAGAATTCCGTGCTAATGTTCTCTCTGCGATGCTCATGCTCTCTTTTTGGGGAACGTTTATTCATTTTGTAATTTTTACGACAGGAAAGCACGTTTTATGGAACGTTATTCGCACGCAGGGCTGAACCTACAGAACTGTGTCTCGTTGCATTATACCAGATTATAAGAAAATCGTTTAGTATATATTTACAGCCTATCGAATTTGTTTGCTTACCTGCAGAAGTCTTATTTAGTTAATATGGGATTAACGGTGATAGCTAGGTGAATTCATTGGCTTTAATCCGCGGTAAGCATTTCATATGTTTCGGTTTTAATTATTCGGAAGTATGATATTAATTAAATCGATTGGCCTAACCGAAAAGCGAACTCCCGGAAATCTCCATCGCTCAAATGGATAATATCTTTTTCACTGTATCGCGCTGGTAAGAGACCAACGTTCAGAATCAATGTAATAACTTTATATTTAAGGGACCAGATCAGTATAGCCAGATGCTTTTCAAACTATATTTTTCATCGCCTTCTATTTCCCATTTCCTTCAGCCTCCCAACGCTCCTTAATTGGAGATATCATAGTACCACAGACTCCGGACAGATGGGAGCGTTTGAGACTCTTGTTCCATATTCCTAAAAAGCGAAGAAAACTTAATGCTTAATGATACTCGTACGTGGGCTCTTTTAATCTGAACATTGCACTATTTTATTGACCAAACGTACCTAGTGAAGTCCTGTTTTAACTCGGCTGCCTTGCATTTTGTCTGTCAATTTGTATTTACGTTCCGTTTCTGTTTCAAGATGATATCTGTTTTAATGATTCATTAAACATTATTTATTAAATGTTTAATCGTTGTGTTAATTTGGAATATCTTATTCACATTTTTTCTCTGGATTTTCCTGCCCGAAGAAAGATGAAAAAAACTATAATCATTGATATAGTGACATTTCTTTGGAAAAATTTGGGTAATTACCCTTTTAAAACTTAAAAAAATGTTACGTAAAACATAAATGGTTCATAATATAAAACTTGTGACTTCAGAAGAAATTTTGGTTTTGATTTATTAAATAAGAGAAAATTATCAACATTACTTTTTTGGACTCAAGGTCTACTTTTCTAAGTACTACTAGTATTTAGAACCAAGTAAATGGCAAGTTTATTTACTGTAGGTATTTGCCTAAATAAAACAATAAATACATTCGTCTAGAATTCAAACCTTGTTGGAAATTGAATAACACGGTTTATAATAATGACGAATACACCGCTTCGTAAACATGAGTGGTTATTGACTTAACGATGTTCGTTTTAATTCTTGAATTCACGTAATTCCCTCTGATAATTTTGGCAGTGTTCCTCCGACAAAAGCACGTGTGGTGTGGATCAAATAGCCTCATTAAGCATGTTGGATTTACCAGATGCCAATAATACCAAATAAACAAAGATATCGATGTACGAACAGAAAATACATACAACAGATTATTAATTTATGGAGGTGTCATTAAAAAAAATAATGTCCAATGTATGTCCATATTGTGAAAAACTGTTTGTGATATAGATTTCACTTATCAATGATAATGAAAGCTTATGATTTCAGTAAAAACAGTTTTCAAAATTAAGCTTTATAATTAGTGTTGGCCGCAAAGAAAAGCTTTTAAACATCTTATGCGTATAAATAGGTAGGTATTACCGCGAGCCGAGCCGCGAATTATGGGAAGGGAACAAAGCAACCGCAACAGTGCGAAACGTCGCTTGCGGTTGCCGCTCGTGATGGTTGGTTGCTTGGCTCGCGGTAATACCTATCTGTTCATACGCAGCATTATGTTTCATATCGATCTCATGACGCACGTCTTGAATACTTCAACGTTAATATAATTGTTTCATTTTAATTTTATTTATTTGTTTGTTTGTTTATTTAGTACAAGATTGTACATGTATATACATAATTCATTAATTTTTTTTGACTGCCCAACTAGGAGTATTCCCGTTTTAGGACAGTCAAATTATTATGGATAAGAACAAATGGAACATGATTTGTACAAAAAAGAAATAAAATTGATGAAATAAAAAGAGGAAATAAAAAGAACAGAAAGAATATAAAATAAAATAAAAAAGTTTAAAACCTAGTAACTGTTATTTTTTTAGCATAGTTATTAAAATAATATAAATTTAAAAAAAGAAAAGGTTAATAGGTACATATAGGTAACTAAGAGGGTTAAAACATTTAGGTAACTTCTGTATGTATTGCATATTATAGTCCTACATACATGTGTTGTAGAAAAAAAAAGAAAGAAAAAGAGAAGAGAAAGAATAAAATAAAAATGAAATAACTAATTAAAACATAAAATAGCCGTCGGTTGTTTAGCATAGTTGTTGAAATGATAATAATAATAAATAAAAGTTATATATGTGTGTACTTAAAAACAAATGATTAAAATATAAGGTGGTAACTGGTGTTTGCCTTTAATATTATAATTCTACGTACACATTTTATATAGTGAGAACAGAAACAATAAAGTAAAATAAAATAAACAATTAATACCTGATTACTGTTGTTTGCTTAGCATAGTTATTAAAATAAAAGGTATATATATACATACTTATAACTGATGTTTACATTGCATATTGATAAGCCCACATATATATGTACATATTTTGTATAAATATTAATAAAAAGAGAAGAGATATAAAGAATAAAATTAAATATTCAATTAAAATATAAGATTAACAGCTTGGTTAGCTTTCTAATTTTAAAAGTAATAAGTAGGTACATACATACACATAATAATAAAGATTAGAAAATAAGGGTATCTTTTACACGAGATTTAATCGAGTTATTTAATTGATTCTCTCGTGTTGATTTGTAAGAGCTTTTTTATATTAGCTCCACAAAGGAGGCCTCGAGGAAAATAATTCCCCTCAAGGCCTATGTCGTCTTTGGGGATGATGTGTGGAGGGTCCTTTCAGAAAATGAAGGAAATAAAGGTCTGGGAAGCAAAAATATATGAGGGGTGGGTAGTAATCGGGCCACGTGTGCCAAGGAGTGATGATCAAAAGGTCTCCCTCAACCAGTTTCTCTCGATCCGGCAGGCCACGCAGCAGGTAAAATTCATAAATATAATGGTTATGTGTGTGTAATATTTAGGCGATATTAATAATGTACCTACATATTAAAGTAAACCATCCCATTAACAACGAACTTCGCAGATGTTCTTGAAATATTGAGGACACATACAACGCTCCTTAGTGCGAATTGAGACATTTTTCTTTTCTTTATTTCCCAAGCAAATTCTTGGGCGAAAGAAATCTTCCAGAATTTTTTTCATTATTCAAGTTACATTACCTGAATTCTTAACGTTTTCAAACAGTTTTTTGTTACGAATAATTCAGGCGTTTGCCCTTTGCTTTATCTAAAAATTCAGTAAACGAGAGAGCTTTGCTTGTTACGTTCGTTAATTATTTATTTAGAGAATGGCATTAAAACGGGAGCCTAATTTTTTACGTAAATGTTTTACGTAAAAAAATTTGATTAGAATTTAAATTTTATTATCTTGTGCATGAAATCGTGATTGTTGTCATTTTTTTAACGTCAGCAAAGTTATCAAAAGTAAATGAAAGACGGAAGAATATTATGAAAGAATTTAGTATGAACATAAGTTTGATGAACTAGGTTTAACTACATATAATGCCTCATTTAATAATAATAATAAGAACGTTTATACATCAATAGATTTTTACAATTTTATACATTTTGATTCTATTTACATAAAGGTCACTACTCAGCAATACATTCTGAATTCCTCCTAGAATGTAGCTGATTTTCAGCAGTGCCTTTTTAAAGAGATGGATTTCAATACATTTTAAAAAATTTTTGTATAATCAATTATACACATGGCAGTTTTTTTTACATTAACTCCACACAGGAGGCCCTGAGGAAAATAATTTCCCTCAGGGCCTACGTCATCTGGGGTGCTGTGTGGAGGGTCTTTTTGAGGAGAGGAAGGAATAATAATAATATATCTTTATTGAACAAAAAATTTTAATATTTATGACTATAAAAACCAAAAGTACATCATAAGTACAGTAAAAGTACAGTTTAATAGTTGCATAAGTACAAAAGTTAATAACCGAAAACAAAATACATATATATACAGTAGTTACTTAAAAAAGAGATTTATAATTATAAATTAAGTGTAGGCACCACGGATATTATTTTTGTGCCCTGTTATCATTTTCAAACTGACAACACTGCCTGCGCAGTCGTAATGCGCAGATGACAGAAGTGAGCTCGGATTTGACGTAACATTCTAGACCATTCTGTCACCGACTTTCTTCCCCGTCAGCACTAGCCAGTAAATTCGCTTGCGTTAAAATTATTGTCGCGAATAACTCATGTAAACCTTTGAGGTACTTTGTGTAAATAAATCTAACCATCTAAAAATATCAAAGTGTTATTTATTTGATTGAGTTTCGCAACATTTAGATGCGGGATATCTCCGAGCCGTAAGCGGAGATATTCCGACCATATCTAAAATTGGTGACCTCCGACCAAAAGAACAGTGCTGGCGGGGAATGATTGTCGGAGACAGGGTCCTGGAACAGCATGTGAGTAAAATCTTTTGGTAAATATCGGTTCGGATTGGCCACGCTTATTACGAATAATTTTTAGAAAAAAACTTTAGATTCGCCTTAATTACTATAAAAGGAAACTTTTTGGCTTTGGGGCGGCGGAAAATAATGCATTTTAATTTTCAATTGCGTAAAACCAAAATTCACTTCGCGAACCGACGACGCAGCGAAAATCCGCAGCCGTAGCTGTCACTGTTATGGACTGTAGCTGACTTCGTGGGATAAAGCGCGTAATTATGAAATTTCTCTAGCGGGCTTGTTTGTGTAACATGGTTTGTGATACAAAAGAATGTGCCCCTGTATAACGCCTACTCGCGTCAACGCAAGAAAAACATCCCAGTTTTCAAGTGGTTTAGCGGCTACGCTAGGTTTGTGCAACATGGTTTGTGATTCGCGGTATTTCATGCAGGTATCCCACGAAGTCAGCTACAGTCCATAACAGTGACAGCTACGGCCGCGAATTTTCGCTGTGTCGATTCGCGAAGTGAATTTTGGTTTTATGCAATTGAAAATTAAAATGCATTATTTTCCGCCGCCCCAAAGCCAAAAAGTTTCCTTTTATAGTACTTAAGGCGAATCCAAAGTTTTTTTCTAAAAATTATTCGTAATAAGCGTGGCCATTCCGAACCGATAATTACCAATCTTTTTTACTATTGCCAAACTTAACGTAAATTCAGTTTAAAGTAAATGTTTCCAGTAATTTTAATTAAATATAACAGCGTAATTTCGATTACGTTGTCACCCTTTCATGTCAAAGCACGTGTTTTTACTAAAGTGTCTATTGAAACATCGATATCCCACTAATGTCTTGTTAAAATAATCATTCTTTCCTGAATAATAAGTGCGTTTTACCATCTATTTCAGTGAGAAGGATTGGCGCAGTGATGACGGTTACCAGACCCGAAAAGAATCACCAATCATCAGAGTACGTGGAATGCTGAATTCATCAGAGCAGAGACCATCTAGGATTCCTGTCCAACATCCAGCATCCGAGAATCGTCGCCGGATTAATTTGGTTCGACATAATTTTTTACGTAAATTGTGACATTTTCTTCGCATTATCTGGTTGTCACATATGAAACTCCTCACCCTATGCTAAAAATATAAATTTTTGTTACAAAAGTAATGAGAAGTAATATTCTCAAATTATCAAATTGTCAAATTAAGGTTTATGATTTATACAATAATGTTGCAAATTAGCACATGGTTTGAGATATTTTTGCATTTTCAAGAATTTTCATCATTTATACAACAAAACTCTCAATGCATTTTATGATAATTGGTATTACAATTCAATTCAACCAATAAATAGTGGATGTTAAATTATTCCCACTTATTTTCTATTCAAATTATTTTCATTTGAATATTATTTTAAAATTATAAAAAAGATATTAGTGTGGATTATTATTTTTAAAGTATACAATTGAGAATTTCAATTTTTTAAATATTTTTATCGCTTTGATAATCATTGAACTTGTCGGATATTCAATATTTTTTCTTACCTGAATTGTCTTTAAGAAAAAGACATACCTAAGTGTGGATATCATTATACAATTGAGAATTTCAATTATTTTCATCTAAAATTAGTTTCATCTTGATAATGAATCATTGATCATTACTTTGACAGTCCTCTATATATTTTTGCCTCGCCTTTTATAGTTCAAAAAGAGTGATTTCCAAATTTAATCTCAAATTTTGATTTGAATATTTATAATTTGTAAAAGAATTTACAATTTTGCAAATAGTGGATGCTATATTTTCCCACATAGTTTTGACTAAAATCTTTACACCAATTATTTTTTATTGGATTATTTTTAGAAATTAAAAAAAAAGAGGTTAGTGCAGATTATTGCCATTATACAGTCTATTTTGCCTTCGTCCATATTTATTTAATTGCACCGACGAAGAAGCTATCCACATAATGGAAAATTACCAGCGAATGGAACGCGGCTCCGGAGATTCGAAAAATGAATCGAAGACCAGTTCCGACCCTGCAGTATTGGAAATGATAAAACTGGTGGCATTACTCAGACAACAAGTTAAAGAACTTAAGCTTGCGGCAAATACTAATCATGATGATTCATCAACATTCTGCGATCGCTTCCGCACTCGCCGCAATCGGAACGAGCAACCTATGTCGCCAAGGGATCCTCCTAGAAGACCATCAAGTAGATCTCGGAGTAGATCAGACAACACTTCAACAAACGTGTTCTGCAGACTCCATGCAAGATTTGGCGAAAAGGCCCATAGATGTTACCAACCGTGCTCATTCCGAACGAAGAGGAAATCCACAATTGAATCATGCGAAATTCCAGCGCAGACTTGTCGTCTCTTTCTTTATGACCAAGAAACATCCCAGAAGTTTTTAGTGGACACAGGCGCAGATATTTCTGTGATCCCGAAGACATTTAAGATTGCGAAGAATTATATAACTTCTGACAAATGCCCTACAACCTTGTACGGTGCTAATGGAAACCCCATCCGAACCTACGGCACGAGGACTATAGAACTTAAGTTCGGCCTACGTAGAACAATGAAATGGCGTTTTATAGTGGCTGATGTATCCAGAGCCATACTTGGTGCTGATTTTCTCCACAACTTCAACTTGACTGTGAACCTTAAAAAGGGTACTCTTACTGACCAGTCTACAGGCTTACGGATTCGAGGCGCTACATCCAAGGGACCCTCATCCGGTATCTCGAGTATTTCCACAACTCAAAAATACGGAGATATTTTAAATAAATATCCAAGTCTGACGCGACCGAATATGCAAGCGCTTAATTGTAAGAAACATACAGTGACGCACTGCATAGAGACCAAGGGTCCACCAGTAACCGAACGAGCTCGCAGACTTGCACCAGAACTTCTAGAAGCAGCCAAGAAGGAATTTAATTATCTCATGGAGCAAGGCATCTGCAGGCCGTCCAAGAGTAATTGGGCGAGCCCTTTACATATGGTGAAGAAGCCTAATGGGGAATGGCGACCGTGCGGTGATTATCGTCGTCTCAACGCTAAAACGATTCCCGATAAATATCCCATTCCGCAGCTCCAGGACTTCTCCCATAAACTAGCACAAGCGAAAATCTTTTCAACAATAGATATGATGCGGGCGTACCACCAGATCCCTGTGGAACCAGAGGATATACCCAAAACGGCTATTATTACACCATTTGGCCTGTTTGAATTTACGACTATGCAATTTGGTTTATCCAACGCTGCCCAAAGCTTTCAGCGTTTTATGCATGCCGTAACCAGAGATCTGGATTTTTGCTTTGTGTATTTAGACGATATCCTGATAGCCTCCAGCAATGAAGAGGAGCATAAAAAGCATTTGGATACTCTATTTAAAAGATTAGCGGATAATGGATTGGTAATTAACATTAAAAAATGTCAATTTGGACTCTCTACTGTTAATTTTCTTGGCCATACCATTACTCCTGAAGGGATGACTCCAATTAAAGAGAAGGTGAAAGCTATCATTGACTTTCCTCTCCCCAAATCAGCCAAAGGATTAAGACGTTTTTTGGGAATGCTTAATTACTATAGAAGATTTTTACCTAATACTATTAGCGCTCAAACCAAACTTTTTGATTGCATTTCTGGTTATAAGAAGAATGACAAGCGTATCCTTACTTGGACTCCGGAATTAACCGCAGATTTTAATGAATGCAAGCGACATCTCGCTTCTGCCGCACTATTAGCGCATCCAGACACCAACGCTGAATTATCGATAATGGTTGACGCATCCGATCTGGCTATGGGAGCATCTTTACAGCAATCTAAAGGTACATCTTGGCAACCTTTAGGATTTTTCTCAAGAAAATTTACCCCGGCACAGCGTAAATACAGTACGTTTGATCATGAATTAACTGGTGTTTATGAGGCAGTAAAGTATTTCAGGAACAATTTAGAAGGTCGAAATTTTACAATTTTCACAGACCATAAGCCCATCACCTTTGCTTTCAGCAAGAAACGCGCCTCAAGTTCTCCGCGTCAAGAGAGACAGCTGGATTTTATATCTCAGTTTACCACCAACATCAAACACATTTCCGGACACCAGAATACAGTTGCAGATACTCTTTCTCGCATTGAAGAGATAAACAGCCCTTCTGCTATTGACTATGGGAGAATGAGACAAGAGCAGAGTCACGATGACGAATTAACTAAGGCACTTGAGGACTCCTCTCTCTCCCTACGTCAAATGGTGATTCCTGGAACTAATTCTTCAGTGTGGTGTGATATTTCTACCGGTCATGTTAGACCTTTTGTACCACTTAATATGATAAAAGAGGTCATAAAAAATATCCATAATGTTTGTCATCCAGGCATTAATGGGACTGTCAGCAATATTAAATTGAGATTTGTTTGGCCCAACATGGCGAAAGATATAAAGACCTTCGTCAAGCATTGCATAAATTGTCAAAAGGCTAAAGTCTCCAGACATACAGTCGCGCCGAGAGCCACGTACGTCCTACCTGAAGACCGATTTCGAAATGTCCACATCGATTTGGTTGGACCTCTGCCCGCTTGTAGTGATTATCAATATCTGCTCACAATGATTGACAGATTCACTCGCTGGCCTGAAGCAGTCCCCTTAAAAAATATGTCAGCAGACACAGTTGCCACTGCACTGATAACACATTGGATTTCGAGACATGGTGTTCCCGATACTATCACAACAGATCAAGGACGTCAGTTTAAGTCATGTCTTTTCAAAAAGCTCACTGAAAAATTCGGCATCAAACATACAAGGACCACCGCCTATCATCCTCAGGCGAACGGCATGATAGAAAGGTGGCACAGGACCCTCAAGTCGGCACTTATGGCTAACGGCGACCCGAACTAGTTAGAAACTCTCCCTATTATATTACTCGGATTGAGGTCAACAGTTCTTGATGATTTAAAATGCTCGCCCGCTGAACTTACCTATGGTAGAACGCTGAGGTTGCCATGTGACTTCTTCACCGCTACGCCTCGGGAAGAGCCTGATACTTACGTTGGCCGACTTCAGAGATGATTTGAGAATTTAAAGTCCACTCCTGCCAGTAACCATGGTTCAGGAAAATTTTTCATACATAAGGATCTACCTTCTTCTACTCACGTTTTTCTAAGAACTGATGCCGGATGAAAATCCCTTCAACATCCCTACGAGGGACCTTACAAAGTCGATGAACGTGACGAAAAGACATATGTCATCATCATCAATGGAAAACCAAAGCGCGTGTCTATTGATCACTTGAAACCTGCCTTCATTCCTTCCGAAGAGAAGATGACTATTGAAGAACCTGTCGCAGAACCTCCGCCGGTCAAGATTACTACTACAAGGTCCGGTCGAAAAGTGCACTTCACGGACAGATACCAGTCCGTTTAGAGAAAAGGCAGACAGAGGCATAGTTTTCCTATAAAAAATAATATTTAATATAAAATCATTATATACTTCCAAATTTGATTCATAGATCTATATCTCTTTAGTAAATCCACATTAATGACATAAATTTTGGTAGTATTTGTTAAAATTACTGTAACTACAAATAACTAGAGCCATCAACTTTTGATGGAAGTTGAACTCTAAGTTTATTTAACTATCGTTATTTTTTTGTATACCTATTTGATAACCTTTGTATTGAGGAAAGGTTATTTTTAAAACTCCATGTTCATAAAACATGATTTCACTACATAACAGAAAATAATCAGAGACTGCAATTTTTAATAGAAATTGAACTCTAGGTTTATTAACTATCATCATCATCAAGAGATTTATAATTATAAATTAAGTGTAGGCACCACGGATATTATTTTTGTGCCCTGTTATCATTTTCAAACTGACAACACTGCCTGCGCAGTCGTAATGCGCAGATGACAGAAGTGAGCTCGGATTTGACGTAACATTCTAGACCATTCTGTCACCGACTTTCTTCCCCGTCAGCACTAGCCAGTAAATTCGCTTGCGTTAAAATTATTGTCGCGAATAACTCATGTAAACCTTTGAGGTACTTTGTGTAAATAAATCTAACCATCTAAAAATATCAAAGTGTTATTTATTTGATTGAGTTTCGCAACATTTAGATGCGGGATATCTCCGAGCCGTAAGCGGAGATATTCCGACCATATCTAAATAAGGTTTCTCGTAACCCGCCTCACTAGGCTAGCCTGTGTTGAGGCAGTAATTTTACGTCAATTTACATACTTTGAACATACCTCCCCTTATATTAGAATAAAATCACACAATAGAATGGTTGCATTAATAATAACAATAACATAACAATAATAACAGAATTGGATCAATACTAATTTAGAATTTGGGTGAGTGCACCGGTAAATGCTCTATCATTATTTTTTATCCAAAAGTTTGTTTTTTTTTCAAATTTTTTTGTGAATCACATTTTTTTATACTAATTGGAAGAATGTTGTTGTTGTAAAGTCTTGTTGCAAGGTATTTGAAGCTTCGTTGACCAAAAGTAGTATGAGTTATGGGAATTTGTAGTAAATCTTTGTTATTTTTTCGAGTACAGCGAGTATTTAATCTTTTTTTCATAGCATTTATGTATATTTGTGTACAGATGAGTGAGGATTGTTTTTGCATATATCTGCCAAACGTCAAACACATTCAAAATATTGAAGATTAAGTTGGAGTCTGTAATTAGAGGTAGTCTAAGAATTAATTTTATAATAGTTTTCTGTACCTTTAAGATTGGGTTTAGTGCTGATGCAGTACCGCCTCCCCATGCTATGATACCATACTCAATAATAGATTGACAGACTGCAAAATAAATTTTCAAGTGTTGTAAGTCGAAAAAGTTTCGTGTCGTTCTGAAAAAGCGCATGGTTTTTCTTATTTTTTTTGCAATTATTTGAGCGTGAATATTCCATTTGAGATATGGATCAATTGTGAGGCCGAGATACTTCATCTGTGTAGTGCGCTCAATGTAGGGATACTGACAAGATTCATCGGAATAAAAACATTTTTGTATTCTAATAGAGGCATCATTATGAGGCTGACCTGTTAAATTTATGCTTAATGTGACATATTTAGTTTTATCAGTGTTCAAAGTGAGCGTATTTGTATCTTACCACTTTTTTACAATGTTTAAATCCGTTTCAGATTTTTTATAGACAGCTAGCCAAGTGTCAGCTTCAAACAATAAAACAGTGTCATCGGCAAAACCAACTATTTTTCCCTGAATATTAATGTTACATAAGTCGTTGATATATAAAAGGAACAAAGACGGTCCTAATATGCTACCTTGTGGTATACCATAGTTAGTTGAGCACTGATTGCTAAGTGTGTTTATTATTTTCACTTGTTGTTGCGTTCATCAAGGTAGCTCTTAAAAAAGTTAAGTTCGTTGCCTGTAATACCGATTATTTGAAGTTTGTTTATTAATTTACTGTGTGATATTGTATCAAAGGCTTTAGAAAGGTCTAAAAATGTTGAAATACATTTTTTGCTTTTATCAAGGTTTTGTACAATGAAGTCAGTTACCAACATGGGTCTCTTCAACATGTTGTGGGAAGGAGGAAACACATAGGCCGGCAAATCATTCCACAGCCGAGCTGTTGAACAGTTGAGCGAGTCGAAAAAACGCCTCGTTCTCATGTGACAAATGTCAACCGTGTACAAATGTTGGGCACGCTTTTGGCGTATTTCCCGACTATGCACCGGTGCCGAATGGATCAATGACGCTAGTTCCTCGGGGCATCTTCCATTGTAATACCGGTAGAACAAGGATAGCATTCACACCCGACGCCTGTGCTATAAATATTGCAATCCGTCTATTAAGATGGGAGAATCTATCAAACGGACCGTCCGTTTCTACACAGAGTCGAGGGTATTTTTCAGGTATTTTGGAGCTCCAGACCAAAGGTGGCTGCCAAATTCAACCGTGGGGCGCACTTGCAGTACGTGCAACATCCAAAAAAAATTATTACGTACTTTTACTTGTAAAATAAATTGTTCATTAAAAAAAAATTCAATTTCGCTTTCAAAAAGTTCATATAAATAAATTCGTTTATAGACTGAAAATTTTTTGAAAAAATCCATTTGAAATACTTTTGGGATCTATTTACAAGTTTTGTCTCGTCAAAAATCAAATCTATTTGATTTTTGTGCCACTCATAAACGAATATCGCACTGAAACATTTCATTTGTTCATAATTGATATTGGTAGCATGAGAAAGATTAATTTATATATCTGACTGATTCTATGAGAAAGAGGTTATATGCGGAACGATCTGCATTCATCTTTCTTCCTTCAATTTATCATTTCCTTAATCCGCAGCATGCTACCTCGACAGCTCGACAGTTTCACTGCTCTTTGGCACTCAGCCATTGGAAGGAGCGCTTGGTGATTTTTTTTTAAATTGCGCGCCTCTTTAAGTTTCATTTAAAGCGTAACCGACCGCCCCGCCTCCGCAATCATTACATGTTTATGGCTGATTTCGGATGACTGATGAATTTGTTCGAACTCATGTATATTTTGCTAAAACAAATTTTTCATCGGAACCACTTACATTGCAGCGGTACTATACTACAATATAGAAAGAAAATCATAACTACAAGATTACATAAGTAAGCAAATCAAAAGAAAAATTATATGCATTAGTACAAAGTTAATGAAAGCAATGAAGAAGAAACATTGCTTTGACCTCGTTAAAATATTTATCGCTAGAGAGCTAGAGTATTTAATTAGTGAATCTTTAAACATCAGAAGAGGCATATCAAAAATTTCCACAACATTTGCATGAAAGTTACAAATGATGTGAAATCTATTTATAACAGAATTGTATCCAGAGATCTTAGTATATTTGTTACAATACATTCTATGGTACCATTATCTAATGGAAGGAACATGAAAATGAACATGAATACATCAGGGCTCTCCAACTGATGCAAGAAAACAAGAATATACAGGGTGTCCGGGGGTAAAGTGCACTAACTTCGGGAGGTGATTCTTTGTGATCGTAAGAGTAAAAAAGATTAACAACTTTTTCCGAAATTCCAACATTTTTTTTCCCATTCAAAAAGATGTACCTACTAAACTCCTTAGTGTGAGGTACGATCTTACTTGCTGAGAGCCTGCCGGGCGCCCGACTCGATTGCAATTGGCCCGTATCGTAACAGCGGAAAATAATAAATCTGGCCTCACACGCCGGACTAATTTTATCTTTTTACCTTAAAACTACCCCTAAAAGTTGGAATTTCAAAAAAAGTTATTCATCTTTTTTACTTGTACTATAATGTAGAATCACCTCCCGAAGTTAATGCACTTTAACCCCGGACACCCTGTATATTTAAATTTAAATGATGTATTCTGTATGTTATTCAGGTTAGGTTCGGAAACTTGGGAGGTGGGTAGGTATGGGTACCGCCGCCCCGAGAACCATTTATTGGAAAACCAACACCACTGCCATAGGTCACCCCAAATGGTTCGCGTTGGTGACTTAGCAGGGGTGCCCGGGTTTATGGAGTGAAGTATTTCCTGGTCTTGTCGACAGTTACGCCTGTACACATGCTGCGTGGCGGTCCTCTCGACCTGTCGCCTTGTATAGTTGTGGGAAGGGTGGATCCTCTGACTCCCAGATTTCTACCCACACCTCATAAGCTTTTCCTTCCCTGAGCATCTACTCCTTCCAATTCTTAATTTTCATTTTCTTCTTTTGTTCATCGTAGAATAGGTTGCGTGCAAACCACACAGCTTTCCTGGTGTTACGTAGTGTTCACTTCATATCTCAACTGAGATGCACTTTTAATACAATAGGCATAATTGGGCGAATGACGCTGGACTAGTATTTTATCCGATGACTCCGATATATTTCAAAGAAATGAAAGATTTTTCAGAATTTTAAAAACACTTCCTTTGAAATATGATAAGGGATTTTCAAGGCCAGAAGTAGTATTATTTTCAGGGTAATATGGTCTGTTGCGCTCTCTCCAGCCGATCTGTCAGCGTGACAATGGACGCCGTAACGCTGTTACGGGGGCATCGTCAGGGCAGATGAACAATGCAGATGTGTTGTACGTATTACACACATATTATACTGATGATGGAAAGGTAACAGCGTTCGCAACGTTGACATTGAATACCCCAAAAATAAGTCACGATACTACATCTTGAATCTTAACTATGAGGCAGAAATCTGTTTTGTAAAGCAGTAAAACCATTGAAAGAAATTTAAATTTTAACAGCTATTATTTCTTAAATTCGAATGACTGTGCATATACTCGTAGATTCACTGTGGACCTTAAAACCAATTCTCGTAATTATTTTTTTTTTTCATGAAAGGTATCAGCTTCAATCGATTCAATTTAAATTGTTGCCGAAAAATATTTTCGTAACAATCAATTTATTAAGATTATTAATTTCAAGTAATGAATTGGTTTGGTCGGTAATCATCTCTTTTGATTTGTTCGACAAAGAAAATTTACTTTCTTTAATCAGAGAAAACACTTTTAACCATAGACATCCAAATGGATAGACAAGCAGTTACAGATGAGGGGTAAAACCAAACTATGGGGAGCGAAGAGGGGAAAGATGACTGTCATTCGTTGAACAATCAATCTGACAGTATATAGGCATCTCGCATTACAATATCACCATTTAGTTCTTAAAAGCAAAATCTGCTTTGAATGAATAGACCTTTTTACATGGGAGCGCGAATTGCTTGCCACGTTCAAAACATATTTGCTAAGGCCAAATGCTCGCCCCAAAAAGACTCGCGCCAATACACATATCAATATTTTGTTTCCGTGTTTAGTTAAAACACTTTTACAAATGTTTCATAATTTACTTACCCCTGTAACCAGCGACGAGCACATTGGAGTACCGCCCACATTCGCTATGTGTACATTGATACGTAGATATATTGTATAGCACAAGCTGCCGTTATTTCGTTAAATGTATGGATGTCAGCTTCTCGCTGTTCACGGCAAGAATGATGACGTCACACATTTTAGATTCAAGCGAGGCTATGTCCCCTCCCAATGGAGCGAGCCGGTTCCAAGGAGGAGCTACAGCCGGCGCCATGTGAAGGGGGAAATAATACGTTTTTATCACTTAGGGCAGGTCCAGATATATTCATATGTCCGTGCTTTTAACTGACTTTGTCGGCGAGTTTTAACGTTATTAGTTATTAATATTATTTTTTAAACAACTTTTTGCATTCAATGCGGCCTAAGTTAGGGAATCTAATTGCTTGGATTAAACTGGATTAAACGAACAAAAACATTTGACCAAATAAAGATGGAAGTTCGAGACGCGAAGACATTTTTTTTCTCAATATAATTTTATGCTTTTATATTAAATAAATTATTAACTACTAGCTGGTACCCGGCATGCGTTGCAATGCCATTCAAGTAAATAAATTGATTCTCCCTGCATGTCCATTCCCGTGCGTCCCCGTTCCCTTCCACCTTCCCCGCCTTCCCCCTCCCTCGTCTCTTCCCTTTCCGCGAACCTCAACTTCCATCTGCGTTTCCTCCCTGCCGCTAAAATATATGAAATACACATATTTTCGTTTACACAAATTTAATAACGCCAGAACTTACCATTCTATACAGCCTATGTTTTTCGCTGATAATGTAGCTTTCTATTAGTGAAATAATTTTAAAAATCGGTTTAGTGATTTAGGCGTGAAAGTGTGACAAACAAACACACTTTCGCACGCACTTTCGCATTTATAATATTGCTAGCTGGTACCCGGCATACGTTGCTATGCCATTTAATGAAAATTGTTTCTTCGTGCGTGTCTTTTCCCATTTGCACCGATCCTCTTCCGCCTACCCTTTCTCTCCCGCGTTCCCTTCCCCTCTCGCGTGCCCACTCCGCCTCCTCTACCTTCCCTCTCCCCACTCCACTCCACCCCTTCCACCGACCCGCGAACCCCCCTACTTACTATCCCCGAATTTCCTCCGCCCCCCTCCCAGGTTCCCCTCCCCCCCTGGTACTTCATTTTATTTTTTTTAATTGGCCTTATCAAAAATAATTTCCCTCAGAGCCTATATAATCTTACGGGATGCTGTGTGAAGAGTTTTATTGAGGAGATAAATTAGTGAACATGGGTTTTGAAGAGACCCGCGTGGATTTAGTTGGAAATTGTTTTCCGGATTCCAAAATATTTCTCCCAAAGGTTAAACAGATGAAAAGGAAAAGTTTGCATTTCCCAAAGGTAGTATGTGCACGTATTTTCAAACAGATGTTTACCATTAAAAATAATTGCTCAAGCCAAAATAATAAACTGTACTTTAATAACATCAGTTGCATATTTACATGCTATCTGCATAAAATACTTTCTGATTTTTTTTTTCGTAATCTGGCATTACCGCAATTAAAAAATTTGCAAAACTTGATATTAACATAATAATATTTTATTTACTTTTTTTTTTTAATGGTATAGTTTTACGAATTAAACACGGCAACAATGAATGCTTTCCGCAATAATTTCCGCTGCTCTTATTTATTTATGAGAGCTTATTGTGAAAAAAACTTATTTTGTTATTGTTAACGAAAAAAATCATCAATGCATTTTTTATGGCAGCTGTAAAGGAGTTACCCTCAGATTTATCCCTCAGGACCTATGTCATCTTAGGGGATGCTGTGTAGAAGTTCTTTTTATAGCAAGGAAGGTAAGTTCTGGGAAGAAAGGTGGTAGTAAATGGTACAAAAGGTGGAAGGAATCACGGGGTCAATGTGTCTAGGAGTCCAGCTGGAGAATTCAAAAGGCCTCTCTCAACGTAGCTGGGCAGATGCGTCCGCCGCCAAGACCCGGACAGGTCACCAAACGCAACGATCCACAGAGGTGACTTATGGCAAAGGTGTTGGTTATCCAATAAATGGTTCCCGGGGCCCATACCCGCTAGCATGGAGTGATTTTTTTTTTGAGAATTTCGAAATCGGCATAGTTGGAAAAGATGCTCCATATATTAACAATTACTACAAAAATAATAAAAAATATATATTTTCACAAAACCTGGGCATAGCCAAAGCTTCGTATTTTATCATTTTATTTTACTTAAGTATTTATAGCTCGTATACGCGAAATAAAACACACACAAAATTTGTATTTTACCATTATTTTTACGGATAATACATTCATAGATTGGTAGAACGGAACAAATAGTGGAAATAAAAAATGTACACATATTATTTACCGCATTGAAAAACTTGAAAATTACAAAATTTGCTATGAACGGTACTGCATTTTGGTGTCAAAAAGTGGCATAAGGTTTCGTGATTATAACCTTGTTTTTATTAGGTCTCAAGGGTTCAAAATTTCTTTCTTCAATTCAATTCTTCTGTTACAATTTTCACACGTGTGTAACTGACAGACAATCCACCGTAAAGGTCATTTGAGAAGTGATTCAAGACACCAAATCACAACTCTTTTGTAGCCCGTATTGACTGCAGTTCCATCGCATCCAATTGCAAACTATATTGACAAATATTACTCCTATACACAACATATATCGTTCTGTGAAATTGAGTCAACATCTTGTAATACAGCAGAAAAAATATCTGCCTAACGTTCTGGCTACAACAGGGAAGGCTTTCACTGCAGCATGGTCAGCATGATGCTGAACATTTTTTCGTTATGCTTTATTCACAAAAAACCTCGTAATACATCTTCACAAGTAGGCAAAACATTCAAAGGTAATTCTCATCCAGATGTCACATTGCCATAATGTTCAAATTTCAAAGAACAGTTAATATAAACTCTTAAATAGCCTATCGAAAAATAGTTGAATATTCTAATCCAGCACGCAATTAAAAATACCACGTAAACTGTAACTCGACCGACGCGCACTTCGATAAACAAAAATCATCGAAGAGACGAAGGCCTAACATATACCCCCAATAAACACAACAATTCTCTGAGTTCCTTCAGAAGGGAAGGTACTAGTCCGTTTAGAGCAGTGGTTCCTAACCGGTGGTCCATGGACCACATATGGTCCGCGAGATCTCAAATATGGTCAGCGAAACATTTGTTCATTTTACTACAAAACCGAACCGAAAGGAGTCCTAAAGCTGATTCGTAGCCCTTTTGGTATTAGTGTTGGAGAGGTAGCTGAAGAAGTCCAAGAAGAGCTCATTTTTGTACCATGTGGTCCCTACGAGAACAAATAAATGTCATGGTGGTCCTTGGTCAACAAATGGTCGGGAACCACTGGTTTAGAGGGAAGCCCAATCCGCTAGATATGATGTAAAATTCATCTAGATCAAATCACTGCGTTTGAAACACGTTTGGGGTGGGAGGATTGAGTCTCTGGAGGGAATAGTTTAAGGAGAATAAGTAAATACAAATTCTTTTTTTACATAAATACAAGCATTTCTAAGAATCTGGAGAACATTTTTGTGTTTTCAATATTTTTATGAAAAATTGAAAGTGGTGGCGATATCCTAATTATAAATATTTACTTTTTATATTTTTTATTTAAGATAAGTACATAACGGAGCATCAATCCCGCGTATGCCGAATTCTATATTTCGAAAAAAAAATCTCCATACTAGACCGCTCCACCCTAATACCCGCCTCCCAAATTGAAAACAAACAGCAAACATTAAGGGCAAACAAACAAATAAGCACAGACACAACGTTAAAAATGATACATTGTTGTATTACTTGCAAAACAGTTTATTTATAATTTACAAAAAGGTTTTCTCATGCCATTTGTAAATTCGTTATTACAAAATAATACTTAACTACTTGTTTTGATTAGAAAACTACCAAAGTGGAACTTTATACTCCCTAAATACGGATTCATATTGTAGGTGTATTGAAAACAAATATTTCGTATGTGTTGCGAGAGAATGATGTTAAAACTTTTACTACAATCCTGTACGAGTTCATCGTAACAACTCGCCAACTACAATATCTACCTAACTTTCTACCCTTTGCCGAAAATTAGAGTAAACGCGTATATATCTAAAAATATGTTTTGAACTCCTACCTATAAACAAATGCGATTACCTACCTAATAGAGTAAATCATTTTTGAAAGACTTGTGATATTTATCTATCTATCTTTTCCATTTCTTGTGTTCAAGTGCGATATTTTGAATATTGGAGACCATTCTTCCAAACCTCTCCCCGAAATCCGCCAACCGGAATAATAGCTCTCCACACCTTGGAATATGAACAGTAAGGCGGAACGAAAAATTTTTTTTTCTAATTTTTATTTGGAATAGTTGTATTAAGTTGCCAATTGCCATCAATTATCTGAATTAAAAATATAATAAATATTAGACAACGGTAAAAGCCCCCGCCAAGACATTGAACATTTACAAAAACGACAGTTTTGGGGCTATTTGCGCGGCCTACAAAACAGTACAGAATTTATTAAAATAGGTTTATTTTATTTAATAATATATTTAAATATCGTTAACTAGCTGTTGCAATCAAATATTTCATTATTGTGTTATGGGTCGAAGCGGGGGGAGGCAGGTGACAATCTACGAAATGCAGTGTTTTGTTTAAACTAGTGTCGATAATTATCTCAAGATGAAGGGTCTCGCGTCAATTATATTCACGAGTACTTGTTGATAAACGTTTTTTAAGTGATTTAACATGACTTCTACAAGACAAACGTTAAATGGAAATTTGGTGAAAATACAGATTTGAAAGTGAATATTCTACCAACATATGAAAATGTGATGAATTCTATGAATGAGTGCGACAAAACTTAAAAGTAAGGAATAACACATCAAAAGAACCTACGTTTTTGGAAATTGCCGAAATAGCTGGAACGAAAATTGAAGAATTGTGGATAAAATCTTCTATTCCAATTGCCACACTTACAGTTACTATAAAGTTATCACTCAAAGTGTTATAATTTGAAAAGTCTTTGAAGAAACTTAAGGAAGAAAAGTTAGAAGAGTTCAGAGTACAAAGTAGATAGCTTTTTGACATAGCTGCATGTAAATGTAAAGAATTTGTAAGCTGTACTTGTTTGAGGGAAAAAGTGCTAAAAGAGGAACAAAATTTTTTAGAAGACCAACGCACTAACAGGCTAAAACTGTTTTAAAAGGACCGAAGAGGTTAAGAGTGATTGTACAAGAGAAACATATTTCGATTATAAAAAAAACCAGGTTCTATTTATGTTGGGTATGTGGTTCCAACATCGGGCAGTGCAAGAAATATTGAAAGAGCTATCCACAGCTTTTAACGACTGAAAAGATATCAAGATGGAACAAACACAAATGCAGGGAAAGTGAGAGGAGTGATTCTTCTTTTGGAAAACAGACTGTCTCGACCATTGCAATGGATAATTTGTCTCTTACACGCCAATGAGTTACCATTGAGGCATTTGTTTACCTATTCGGATGGCCCTACTGTAGGACCTATATCATTTGCAGGTCAAATTGGTAAAGCATTAGAGATATGCGAGACGCTGCCGTTGGCCAAGTTTGAGAAGATAGAAGGTGAACTACCTCCACAAATATCCACAGATCTCAGTACAGACAAGAAATATTTACAAAAAATTACTACTGCTGTCATAAATGGATCCTGTTCTCCTGATTTATTAAAGAGAAGCCTAGGTAAATAGCATACTGCGTTTGAATATGTCTACGAAAAATCCACAACAAAATCTTGTGACTTTAGCAAATCATACTCTCCTGACTGGTTTGCTATCAAAACACATTCATCCTGCAAAGATGGTTCAAATTATTTATGGAAACTCATTAACAGCACTAGATATTTGTCCAACGAGTTGTTAGCGATAGTGGACCCTGTTATAATTCGAAACAGTTACTTTGCTCAACCAGAAAACTTGCTGTTGTGTATGATAACAGATTCACGTAAGCAGATTAGAGAACTCGCTGCAAGACGCATTTTAAAGGCTCGTGAAGTTAATAAAAATTCTGTTTGGCACTTGTTTGAGATGCCAAAAGTGGACTACAATGCACGTTCTTACATAGACATGATTGACTGGCAACAAAATATGTATAAACACCCAATACTTATGAATATTTCCAATAAGCACTTACAAGATCTTATTGAAAATTGAGAACAAACAGTGTTGGAGTTTATGAGACTGCCTTGCCACATCCAGGCTGTGGAAAGATCTGTAAAAGTTGTGACAAAAGCATCTATAAGTGTATGCGACAAGACAAGACAAGAAGGATTTATAAAATCTAAATGAGCATCTCGAAAGCTCATGCCAAAGTTTGAGATGAAAAAGGATTTTTGTCATAAAAAATGATGTTATGCATACCAACATAACTTTCTGAACCTGTGTTTACTTTTCAAATAAATGATTTTATTAGTTAAAATGAACTTTTATTTTATCATTTAATGCATAACATATTATATTTACTTATTATTTTGTTTATAGGGTGGATAATACAAAACATCTATAAAAACTTAAAAAATAAAATATCAAGTCTATGGCGGGAGCTCAAGCTGTCGAGCTAGAACTTCCAAATTGAGAAGTGTTATTTACAATTACATAAAGCAACTTTTACCTGGTATTCCAATTCGAATTTCGAAAAAAAAAATTTTTCATACAAAAGTGTTCCACCCTAATGAACAGTTGTCCATTTATGGATGATCTTGAGCTTGTAAAGTCTCTTGCGACTTATCACTTTATCTTTTACACCCCTTCTGCCTTCCTCCCCTCTTTCAAGATTGATTTTGCTTCACAATATATGAACACCAAAGAGAGAAATTGTATCGTTTGTATATATGCAATTTCAATGTCTCTCGACAGATGATGTCGTTAGAGCATGTAATTTCGGTGACCGGCCAACTCATAATGAAAAGAACTCAGAACCACCTCTGAAAGGTCATAAAGAGTGATTATAAAAATGTATTAAAAAATCGTTTAATGGGTTACGTTAGGTTAGAGTTAACGGCTATTGTAAAATTATTTTTTTCATAGTTTTTAAGGACTGTTGAGTTGACTTGATTCTGAGTTGGCGTGGAACCGTAATTTCAACGCCTTTCAACAGATGTCAAAAGTTAGAAAATGCAGTCACTATTCTTTTACGCAAATAAAAACCTCACAACCTTTGTAAATACTGCCAACTCAGCTTCTTTAGAGCTGGATTTAGCTCTAAATGAGGCCGTCAGCTCCAAAAAAGTGATTTAACTTCTTAGCTCGTTTTGCAGATAATCTAGCTCCTCTCTTTTTAACATAACACTTTAAAACTTGGTTCGTACCTGAGAATGACTACCCGTCACTCCCCCCCCCCCGGGATACTCGAAAAAACGGTTTATTTCTTCTCAAAATTTCTCTAGACACCTCCCATTCATTATACATGGAAAAATACAGAATAATAGAATTTTACATATAATGTATCAAAGAAAACATAAAAAAAAAATTATAAGATAATGCATTATGGTACAAGAAAACCAATTTAAATAATAACACAGAAACAAAGAAGAAAATTTTAATCAAGTAATTTTATTGTTATTATTTTATTTAATTGTAACCTATGGTTTCGAGAATTGGCTCCATCGCTGTAAATGGGATCCTGTCAGAAGTGGAATGCTGCCATCACAAGAATGTTTTCGCTCGAGGCTAGTCGCGTTCTGTAATTTTTTATTTAGTGCTCGGGATCCGAGTACGCGCCATTCTTCAAACATCTCGGTGCCACTGCAGTAACAGGACAACCCGAAAGCATTCGGTATGAATTGTTGTATTGTACTTCCATTAGATGCTTTGTTAAAGTTGGTCCACAGCTCCGAGGTTTATAGGCTGTGCAGTAGGTATGTGTTAAAAAGTTGCCTTTTTGCACCTACGCTTGTTGGATCTTCGAGAAATCCTATTTTCCCTTATGCACAGTAATCTTCTTAGTCGCTCAATGTCTGTATCATCGTTGAGGTCCACTGTAACGATATGATCTAAGTATCCGACCTCAAATTTTTCAGTTATTTTTGTGTCGTTTAGTTTGACGGGTAATACTTTTATAGAGTTATGTTTAATAGTGCCTGCGCCTGACTTGAATACTAGCAACACAGATTTAGTTGGGTTCTAGACCATGTTGTAGTCAGCAGTATATTCTTCACATCTTTAACAGATTTCTCGTTAATGCTTGGTGATAAAATGACCACACTGCCACAACAATTTTATCATGATTTTTTTATGTGCTTTATAGATTGATCTAACCCTATTACAATACACATGACGTATGACTAACTTTAGATGAAATTTTTTGCATTAATACATATTTTAGAATTCTTGCCAATAATGACTCTTGAAACCTTCAAGGCCAATGTCAAGAGACCTAGAGATATCATTTAGCAGCACCATACCTCTTGCTACGTCCGTTCTGCCATGTGGAATACAGAGCAAGTCGTGGTGACGACCCTGGCGGTAGTTGTTCGGTATGAACAATTATTAGCATTCTAAGACGTATGGACTGTCAATGTAATAGTTTATAATTTTAAAATCTGTTCCTGTAACCTGTAAGGGTCCCATTCCTCCTAGATTTGGAGACTTTAGTAGCGCGTTTCGGAGAGCATATCCATGTGATGCATAAATCGCGGGTATTCATGCGTATAAAGATACCTTAGAATTTTTTTTAGTTTGTTTCAATAATTCTAAGTACTT
The DNA here is from genome assembly GCA_917880885.1 of Limnephilus marmoratus. NCBI lineage: Eukaryota > Metazoa > Arthropoda > Insecta > Trichoptera > Limnephilidae > Limnephilus > Limnephilus marmoratus. Next base: position 64,720,157 of record OU862908.1, read on the forward strand.
AAATGTTAAATTACGCGATGAATTAATTTCAATACTGATGATTTCAGGAAGATAAGTGGAATTAATATAACTTTGCTATAAATTACCTTAACCCATTCGTGCAGCAGGTACTTGAAAATACATAAATTTCTGAAGTGAAAAAAACTTTCGGTTTGTATTTTCCAATTGCTGGTATAAGTGGCATTATGTGGTGTTTTTTCATTGCATTTTAGCCACTAGTTCAAGCGGTAGCCAGTTTAAAACTTTGAATGGTGATTTTTGTGTTTATTCTGGACAGAATTGTATCTCTGGATTTTTCTTGTTAGTTTTGAAAGCATATTTCTATTGTTTTATTGAGTAATTTTAAAAAAAAGTTATAAAATGTCATGTATTTTTAATATGGCTTATCTTTTGACGAACGAACGTAGGAATTACTATGAAAAATAATGACATTTTGGAGGCGGGTATGGGTACCGCCATTTTCATTTTTGATAATCAACCAAGTAGTCAGCCCAAGTAGTTGGCTAAGTAGTCAGCCCAAGTAGTGGTCAGCCCAAGTAGTCGACTTTTGGTGACTTCGCAGGGGTGATCGGGTGAGTGGGGTGAGGTTCATGTTTAGGTGGTAGATGCGTCTGCCCACCAGCTGCGTGGCGGGTCGGAGACCCGAACGCCTTGCATCGCAGTACGAGGGATGGATTCATACGTCACCCTGAACATGCTAACCCTCATACCTTTTTTACCAGAACTTCCTCTAATCTGTTCCTTTAAAACACAACATCCTTAAACATGGTATAGGCCATAAGGAAATTATTTTATGAAATTATTACGTTTCCACCAAAAAAAATGGAAAAAATTATTCCAATTGTTATCAAGCATCAAATATGTTTTATAACTGCCAGTTTAAATTTAGGACTGAAAGGGTTGAGGATTTCACTAATATCCTAGAAACGACAGTTTTACCTTTGATTTATTACCATCATGCCGAGAGGGTTGATTACGATGCCAGCCGCAGATACGCAAATTTGATAATAATGATTTAAGTGTACCTGCTCAGCGGTAGCCTGATAACGTGAACTGATGTCTTTCCGTGTATTTACACCACAGGAGATTAAGTTAGTCTCGAAATCCGCTCAATCTTCTGCTCCCCTGGGACTCGACATATTTATCTCCACAGACTCCTTAACTAACTTTAAGGAAAATCGATGGAATGTGTCAACACTCAGTTACACAGTAATTAGGCAAATCAATACGTGTTTGAAGACTTGAGTATTTACACAAGTTTTAGCAAGAAGTTTGTTGTAGGCTATTTAAATGTAAATAAATTTAATTAACGTCTCAGAAATCGGGCCTATATTATCTTATCCCTCATAATGTAAAAATATAACCTCTTTGCAATAAAATTTATATAAATGGAATATTTCTGAACATATCCCAAAATTAAGTTTTTGTTCTTTTTAAAATTATGTTAAATATACAAACATAAAAAAGTTTACAAGTGACTCGCCTTACCTGGTTTTTTCTATCATTGTTAATGAAAACAAAGAAAAATGCACGCATGTTTTATTAGGCAAATGAATTTCAAACTTTATTATTTGACGGCCGGCGTAGTCCAGTGGTAGGGCTGTTGACTAGCACTCCGAAGGTCGCTGGATCAAATCCCGGCGTGGCAAATAAATTTTATTTTATTAATTTGTGTTATTTCACAATTTATTCATTTAAATAATATATAGTATATTTGCGGCACGTTCCAGAGTGGAAGACACTCTCAGTATCGCCCTGGCGTAAGACCATCATTCAGAATTGAAACGTTGCTTGAAATGGCTTTAGCCGTGTTTGGTAACCAGATCTGAATAGCCAGGTACTTCCCACCTTCCTCTTCCCTGTCTCCTTCCCCTCCCCTCTACCTTCAGCCTCACAACATACCCTAATTGGGGATGCCATAGTCCACTGGCTCCAAACGGGAGCAGTTGGGACTCTTGTACGGTATTCATGTAAAAAAAAAATCAACTCATGTTTTTGTCGTTTCATAAAAAAATATGAATAAAAAATTCGTATACATTTTTCTCAAATTCCCGTCAGAAACTTTGGTTTCGTAGAGGTGCCCATTTAATTTTTTCTATGTTTACGTTCTAGAGTTAAATATAAAGTGTAGAGTTTCTCTTTCTAACACCGTTTAGATCATAATTTTCACCATGATAGTAAGGGAGATACAACGATTTATATGATGGGACCAATTTGTATAATTGTTGAATACTAATGAAACACTTATTTTGAAGTACCATACATATATTCTTAAAAGTCGATTAATTAATCTGAAAGATTTTTAAATAGTTCTGATTTATTTATTATATTGATTTATTGTATGATACACTAGAAAAGAATATAAAAACCTTTAAAAAAGAACTATTTAAACTTAAGATGTTAGAACAAAATTAAAAATATTGCTTCTACACCTGTACTATATATGCTCTGTACTTAAGTTAAGAAAGCGAAATACTATATTTCTTTTAACTTAATAATAAAAAAAATAAAAAATAAATATACTTAATTGGAAATAACTATGAAGAACTAATAAATATTTTAAATAACGAACTAAACAATGCATCAAGGTGGCAACAAATCAATAAGCTTAAATTAAATTTTTAAAAAAAAATGTATGGTGATTAGATATAAGAAGACATCCAGTGAAAGCAAAATTAAAATTTGATGGTGAGATTATTGAAAATACTTAAGAGTTATATTAGATTCCAAACTAATATTCAACAAGCATGAAGAATATACACAAAAGAAAATTGGGAAAAAAATATCATCAAATAAAATTATATTCAACAAGGATATTCACAGATATAACACAAGAACGTGCAAGGAAATAAAAAAAAGACAAGGCGAATACGCTGAACAGTTTACTGTACAAAGGGATGAAGTTATATAACACGCTACTAGAAACATTAAAGTCCACACCAATTGGAAAGTTCAAGATGTATTGTAGGAGCTACATAAAACTACATGAAATTTAGTTTGCAATATAAAATATTATAAGTAATTAGAAATTTAGTAAACTTAAATGTACAAATTACTAAAACAAAAATTCTTAAAAAAAAATTATTTCCGGAAAAGATATTGTCAACTGGCATTCTCTAATTTCCTTGTTGAAAAATCAAATTTGATATATTATATTAACAAGAATAAATTTTGACTTTTAAATTTTTCTTGGATTGGAGTATTTCTATATCTAAAAAGTAAATAGATTTAACATTTTTCGTAAAGTGACTATAATACGGAGCACGGTTAATACTTGTGTTATGACCATTCATTCGGTCAAAAATGATCAACTTGTCATTTAATGCTTAGTAAACTAGTTAAACTACCGTAAATAAATTTAAGGTATAATTAAATATCATTATAAGAATCGCATTTAACAATGGTTGTAATACTAAATTACAAGGTAACATCACCTTTAACTAAAAATATTAGGTAATAATTTTATGTTTAATCAGCATTGATAATAATTATTTGGAAACGGTCTAGAAAAAAATTGTATTATGACTCTTAATTAAGAATTCAAGGCTGACGTAAGCGTAATAAGTAAGATTAAGAAAGAGACGCTTAGATGGTTTGGGCGTGATCGGAGAATTAATGAAGAAAGGAATATAAAGTAAATAATATATGACGCAAATGTGAATGGTAGAAGAAGTCGAGAAGGAAGAAGAAGACATACAAGTTGTCTGGAGGTCCGTCCTCTCTGACTACGTGATAGTTAGTTATAATAAATACATAAATAAGGGATATTCACATAGTAAAACAAACAGTTGAACAATACTATAAAGCAGTGGTCCTCAACCTTTTTGAGCCAGCGTACCCCTTGTCTCTTACTATAAATTTGTTGTTCCCCGTAACCTCTATCTTTTTTACACGTATAATGAAAGACGCGTTTCATTTATAGTTTTTCATACTTTCTTTTTTACATAAATTTAGCAATCAAGTCACACAAATACAATTAAGTAATGCAATTTTATACCGAGTGTAACACGACTTCAGGCATTTTAGACCAGTGATTCTACATGCGTGCAACGTTATTACCGTACCTCCAGAGTTACGCGTACCACAGGCTGAAAACCACTGCCACAAAGCATCTAATAGTTATTTTGTCAGATATTATTATGTTCTATGTTCTAGTGCTTTTACGGTAGATCGTGTTGCCTTTAATTATCATTGGCAGGATATTGAAATCAAGGGTACAACCAAAGATATCAATATCTTTTGGTACAACGTAGTCAGACTGCTCTCAACTATTTATTGGCACGTTTATTTACAACTGCCGATCCTTAATTGTGATTGAATCTTGTGTTATGGACGCGGTTAAGCTGCAGATATAAACAAAGGACCTTTAGGGTGGTAATGAAATCCAAAATATAGGCAATATAGTAAGAATGTGGTAAGAAGGAACGAAGAGAGAAAGTTGTAATAACCCCGAGGACCTGCGAATGGACCTTAGGATATTATGGGTCCTTAATTGATTAAATACATGACTTTACATTTAAAAAAAATATTATTATTATCACGACCGATGCCGCGACACGAGAGAGATATGGACTATAAATCTGAATTATGCTAATACAAGACAATTGATTGCGTGTTGAAAACTCAATCACAGGAATAATTCCATACCTTGATGGCTTCATCCACTGTTTCAGGATCGATCCTGGTGCTGGCAGCTTCCCACAATAACGGCACAACTACATATATGTCACAAATACCGATACTTTGGAGTTCATAAATTAGGAAATTTGCGATTCCAACTAATTGTAAATGTGAAAGCTTAGAATTAGTTACGGAATACGTGTATCTTGGTGTTACAGTAGATTGTTTCTTTAAATGGGACAAACATATTTAAAAAACCTGTAAAAGACTCAGATCAATTGCTGGCAGAATGTACACATTAAAATTTTTCCTATCAATTGAAATACTTAAAATAATTTATAGGTCACTGGCAGAATCTATTGTCAGATATGGATTAACAATATGAAGAAATACTACTATAACCAATCTGAAACAAGTCCAAGTTGTACAAAACGCAATTGTAAAATTATTAGTCGTCCCTAATATTTTAAAACAGAGACATAATACACCATTGCTGTTTCAAACTGCCAAAATTTTACCGGTTAAGGCAATACTATGGCACAAAATTATAATTCAACATATATTTACCCCGCAGCATAAAGAGAAATTAGAACATAAATACAGCACTAGATTCACGCGCAGCGACGGGTTAATAGCTTCGAAATTTAACAATAAGTACGGACAGAGAACGTTTGAATGCGTCATACCGAAAATATTTAATTTATTACCTGACACTCTAAAGCAATGTTATTCTATGAATAAGGTTAAATATATGGTGAAAAATTGGCTATCGGAAAAAAAAATATTTATATTGATATGTATGAAAAAATGTTGAATCTGTAGATATAAGATGTAAATTTTAAATGTAAAAATCTATATGTAACTAAAATATAAGCACCTGTTGACAAGCTAATTCAATTGGCTTAGCAAGACTTGTTTGTTTTAATATGTATTATCTAGTCTTTCAATCAAAAATAATAATAATAAAAAAATTATTGCTATATTTCGATTGCGAGCCGTGACAGATTTCACTTCGATTTTCAACACAAGTAGTTAATTTGAAAATTTTGTTCCAATATTGTAAATAAGTTCCACGTAGGTGACGTAGGTATGAAAACATCTTCTTCTTTTCCTTTTGAAGTAACTAAGTAGGGACCTAAAGGAGAGGAGGGAAAGAAAGGAATAATGAATGTAATATGGATTTAATTTTTTAAACTGTTTCAGAACCAAACAATGCGTTTTTTTTTGCATTAAATCCACACAGAATGCCCTGAGGAAAATAATTTCCCTTGGGGACTATAACATCTGAGATTCTGTGTGGAGGGTCTTTTTTAGGAGAAAAAGGAGTGAACATTGATCTTGAAGAAACCCATGTTATAGGAAGAAGGAAACAAAGAGGCTGGCAAATTGTTCAACAGTCGATTTCAGGTATTTTGAAGCTCCAAACCAGAGGTGGCTACCAAATTCAACCGTAGGGCGCACTTGCGATCTGTACAGGGTTAGCAGTTATGTACTATTAAAGTGTATGCGGACCCTGTACAGTACGCCCATTTTGGAAGGGTAATTTAACTCTGACTTCGATGGAGCCCCGATGAGACTAGATTTTCATTTCGATCACTTTTAGACGTAATCAGTCATCTTTATCTATCCATCTATCTCAGACGTCGGAAAAATTGATGGAAAATTTATCAATAGCGTTAATTTTTCTTTGTTCATGAAAATTGTGTTTTTCAGTCAAATAAAGTCGTGAAATGAATCATAAACTTTTATAAATTGTACAAATCACAAGTGCGCCCCACGGTTGAATTTGGCAGCCACCTCTGGAGCTCCAAAATACCTGAAAACACCCTCAACTCTGTGCAGAAACCAGCGTGGAAGATACTCTCAGTATAGCCCTGGTGTAAGACCACCATTCAGAATTGAAACGTTGCCTGAAATGGCTTTAGCCGTATTTGGTGACCAGATCTGAGCAGCCAGGTACTTCCACACCTTCCTCTTCCCTATCTCCTTCCCAATCTCCTTCCCTCCCCACTACTTTCAGCCTCACAACATACCCCATTTGGAGATGCCATAGTCTCACTGGCTCCAGACGGGAGCAGTTGGGGCTCTTGTGCGGTATTCATGTAAAAAAAAAAAAAAAAGAAGCGGGCGGTCCGTTTGATAGATTCTGCTATCTTAATAGATGGATTGCAATCTTTAGAGCATAGGCGTCGGGTGGGATACTATCCTCGTTCTACCGGTATTAGAATTGAAGATGCTCCTAGGAACTAGCATCATTGATCCCTTCGGCATCGGTGCATAGTCGGGAAACACGCCAAACGCGCGCCCAACTTTTGTACAGGGTTGACATTTTTTTTTTTTTTTAAAGGTGCCGGTAACCCGGGCGTTTATTAATATCAATAGTTATTTACATTTACATATATGTGCGCTACCCGACTCACTAGACAATATCTGTTCTGAGCCGGGTAGCAGTATCTATAATTACATATATCAATTAAGATTAAAGCAAAAAAATACAAAAGATAATAAATTAAAATACAAAGTACAAAAGAAAAACTTAAATAATAATAGTACAAAGTACAAAAGTACAAAGTTCAGCCGGTAGCAGAATCTATAATTACCTATATCAATAAAGATTAATGCAAAAAAATACAAAAGATAATAAATAAAAATATAAAGTACAAAAAAAAAACTTAAATAAAAATACAAAGGATAACCTACCTATAATAATCTAAATATTTAAAAAAAATTACAAACATATATAAAGTAATTGAACATTTTCAGTATGAAAGTTCTTTTTTTATATTTTAAAATATGTTTAAATAATAATACACAACGTATAAAATTTAACACGTTCAGTTTGCAAGTAACTTGTTAATGCAACTCCTTTTTTTGTTCAATAACCATGTATTAAAGTTTTTGTATGTACGTTTTCTATTGGTTTGAGTTATGTGTTGTGTTTCTTTTAAGAAAATGTTGAATATGGAAGGTGCGAGGTAAGATTCATGTTTTTTAGCAAAAGTGGATTTAATTTTTGGCACTTGTAAATGTTTGTTAGATTTAGATCTAGTGTTCTGGGAGTGAGATATGTGGGAAGGTGACGATTTTATGCAATTTAGATGGATAATTTTTTTTATGAATAGCTTCCTGATATCAAGTATTTTATTTTGAATTAAAAGATTTTCAGTGGGATGAAGATATGGTTTTTTGTACATATTTCTAATAAGTGATTTATGAGCTATAATAAGCAGCTTAATGTATGTGACTGCGGCTCCACCCCATGCCGATATACCATAAATTAAAATGCTTTGGCAAAGGGAAAAGTATACATCTTTTAATAGTTTAGGTGACATGATGTTTCTAATCGTTTTAAAGATATATATTTGTTTCCGGATTCTCATTACAAGTGAATTTACGTGAAGTTCCCATTTTAGTTTGCAATCCACTGTTAAACCAAGATATTTAATACTATCCGAATGCTCAATCCGTTTGTGGTTTGTAATGTAGTACATGGATACAGATGTAAAAGCGGGACGGATTTAGGTTGCCCAGTTTTGGTTTTACTGAATGTTAAAAATTTGGTTTTCGAGATGTTTAGGGTAAGAAGATTTTTATCGAGCCATTTTTGTATCTCCTTCATACCAAATTCTGCGCTTTTAAAGACCTTTTCCCAAGATTGCTCTTTAAAAAGAAGTACAGTATCATCTGCGTAGCTGATTACTTTATAGCAGAGTGTTGGAATTTTAATGTTAGTGAGACCATTAATATATATATAAGAAAAAGAATAGGGCCTAAGACACTACCCTGAGGCACTCCGTACTTTATTTCTGCTGTGTCACTCAGGCATTTGTTTAGTTCAACTATTTGTTTCCTATTTTTTTGTATAACTGATGTACCATTTAAGCGGTTTTCCATTAATGCCAATATTTTCAAGTTTTTCGTATAGCAGATCATGAGAGATGGTGTCGAAGGCCTTAGCCAGATCTAGAAAAACTCCAATTACTTTAGATCCCTTATCTACGTGTTTTACAATGAAGTTGGTTAGTTCAGAAATTGCCTGGTCTGTGCCCATTTTTGCCCGAAAACCGAATTGATGACTTGATAGTAAGTTGTGTTTGTCAAGGTAGGATTTCAGTCTTTTTTTCATTGCTTTTTCTAGGAGTTTTGATAGAGAGTTAAGTAGTGAAATGGGTCTGTAGTTAGATATTAAAGTTTTATCTCCAGATTTATAGATCGGGATAATACTGGCAATTTTAAGTTTGTCAGGTACAATACATTGGCAGAAACTTTGATTAAATATATGTAGCAGAGGTATACCGATATATTCTCGTAGATTTATCAAGATTTGGTTAGATATGTTGTCCGGACCAGGTGCGCAATGAGTTGTGACGAATCAAATTTCGTCACAAAGAAATTTGAATAAACAATTTTGTGTTATGAAAGAGTCTCACTCTGTGCAGCAAAGACAAAGAAAGTGATGACAGATATGGGTGCAAGGACTAAAACGGAAGAAGAAAGAAGTGCGGGGTAGAGCCACGGGTCCTACGAGTTCATATGGCACGCCGAGACAGACAGTCAAGACCGGGACGGAGAGGGGACACGTATAGTGTACAACGGCAAGTACGCGTTCCCCGCCCAGCGGCGTGATGCTGGGCGGTGGATGAAGAAACAGGAGTCAAGACCGGGACGGAGAGGAGACACGTATAGTGTACAACGGCAAGTACGCGTTCCCCGCCCAGCGGCGTGATGCTGGGCGGTGGATGAAGAAACAGGAGTCAAGACCGGGACGGAGAGGAGACACGTATAGTGTACAACGGCAAGTACGCGTTCCCCGCCCAGCGGCGTGATGCTGGGCGGTGGATGAAGAAACAGGAGTCAAGATCGAAACGGGGAAGAGAGGAGACACGAGTGGTGGTGCAACACCAAGTACGGGTTCCCCGCCCAGCGAGGTGGTGCTGGGCCGTGGATGAAGAAGTTATAGTGGAGTTCAAGGAAATGATTCGCAAAACATACGTTCCTCCGCCCGGCGACGTAAAGTTGGGCGTGAGACGAAGAAAGTGCGGTGACCATACGCGGCGAGTGGCCAAAGTGCGAAGTGAAGCAGACGACTTTAGGAGACTTCAGACTTCAGAGGCAGGAAACTCGGCTAGGAAGGCCTGAGCTGCTGAACTGGAGGAGCTGCCATCGAGGACCTCAGCATTACCATGGCACCCGCAGAGAACCCAGTGACACGAAGGTAGTTCAGTGAATAATTAACTACGATGATGTGAACAATGGAGAAGCAACCCCGAACCATATGACAACTAGTTAAGATTTAGATGTAAGTAGATCTAAGTATAATTAAGATCATGTATTAAGACCTTGCCAAACCTAATTAAAATCCTAACGTATAAAATCTTTATAATTAAATTCATCCCCCTTTTACCCCAACCCAAGCGACCCGAGTCGCTGAGAAGGCAGAGAAGGCAGATTGGAGGAAGTACAAAGGTAGGTATAAAAACTGCACTTATTTAACCTTACATCAATGATTACCTGAGCTAGCTTCCTGTAACAAGGTGATACGTTACAGAGTTTTGAGTGAAAGAATGAGTTCATTGATTTCTGTTTTATTTATTTTATAAATGTTAAAGGAATGATTAGGTTGCAAGGAAGAGCTTTCTTTGACTAGTAGCTCTTCTGTCGTGTGGTTCTTTGTAAGTATTTTTTTGCTAAATTAAGGCCAACGTTGGTAAAATGATCATTAATGTGATTTGCAATTTTTTTGGGTTCGTTTTTTGTTAAACAGATTTCCCCATCAACTAAAATTTTTTTAATAGAAGTACTATTCTTAGGTTTTGAATAAGCGGCATCTTTGATAACTCTCCATATCTTTTTTATATCTCCCCGGCACTATCTATTTCTTTCCTATAGAACTCATGTTTCGCCTGCTTTACTAGTTTATTACATGGGTTTCTGTATAATAAGTAATTGTGTGTTAGTTTACTGTCCATTGGGTTATTGTTTACTCTTGCATGCATCATATTCCGTTTGTGTATGCTTTTTACTAGTCCTGTTGTAATCCAAAGTTTAATTTTAAGTGTTTTGTGTGTAGTGTTTTTACGGGTTTTTATTATAGTGTGTTTAGTGGTAAACGCATTCAAAGTTAGTAAAAATTCATTAAGCGCTTTGTTTGGATCCGTTTCTTTTAGAGTTGTAGTCCAAGATTCATGACTTATACCTGAGCTAAGTGCTTTGAAATCTATGATATGCCGTGACGTATTTGTATATATTTTTGTTTTTTTTTCAGTTTTCAATCGCATGCCAAGTGTGGTGGTGAAATGGTCGGTAACCGTGGAATGAATGTGGATGAAATAGTTATATTTTTAGTTTTAACAAAAATATGATCAATACAGGAATTTGTCACATGAGAACGGGTCGTTTCTTCGACTCGTTCTTGTGTTCATCAGCTCGGTTGTGGAATGATTTGCCGGCCTCTGTATTTCCTCCTTCCTACGACATGGGTCTCTTCAAGACCAATGTTCATTCCTTCCTCTCCTCAAAAAGACCCTCCACACAACATCCCAGATGACTCCTGTGTGGAGTTAATATAAAAAAAAAAACAATAATATTTTCAAGAAGAGTATGATACATCCTTATTTTTTTTTCGTCTAAAACCAACAATTTTGTCATTGATCTAAAATAATCTCGTTTTTAGGTGATGGTGGCGGTTAACATGCGACCTATGTCGTGCCGATAGATCGCAATGCAAGTTGTTATGCCAATAATATCCGACTCGCCAGTAAATTCGTGACAAAACTTCCTGTAAATGTGCCGTCGTCGATAATTTTATGGGATCCCAAAAATGTGAACGGTCCTCTTTAAATAAAAAAAGATGCCAAAAAAGATACGTCCGACACATTTATAGGCCAGATAAATGGGTCACAATAAAACAGAAAACAATAAAAATCTGGCTGCCTCGAATATGTTCAATAAATTTAATTTTCAACCGGTGCGTAGGTAGTTGGTAAACACGCAAAACGCGCCCTCAAAAATTTGCATACGTGACATTTGTCATTTGAGGACGGGTCTGTTCTCGTTCTTGAGTTTAACAGATCGACTTTTAGCTGAAGTTTGTGTTTCCTCCCTTCTACAATACGTTTCTCTTAAAGACTCGTGTTCACTCTTTCCTCTCCTCAAAAAAACCTTATTGTGAACCTGCTCATACCTTTTTTCTGCAAAAATTTCCGGCGATACATTAAATTCGTAGACGATATAATGTAGTTTTTTCACAAGAAGCATTTATAGGATGTTTGAGTATAACAAAGAATTAAATCAGAAGAAATAATAGAATAGAAATCATCCGCTTACACGACGATTGGTAGCAATGAAATATAACTACAACATAAATTCATGTGGTACGCACGATCACGCATCCCAAAAAAAAGACTTTGTTTAAAAATGCAAGAGTTGAATTTGCGTTTCAAATGGAGTGTTTTTTTTTTAAACAATCCCAATTAATTTATTGTCTACACAAGCCTGTATTGTTTCATAATGTTTTCACACAAATAAAGTATTGAATTCCGCGAGTCTCAACTAAATGAATAGGACTTTTAAAAATAGAATCGTTCACCTGTCTGCAGAGTGCCTATGTTTATTTTAGAAAAGCGAATGAATTTAAAAAAAAAAACAGAAATAAATCTGCTTTCCGGCGCGTGAAAAAACACTCAATCTGATGAGATTTTTCGCAGCCGAAGACACAAATACAAAAATTAAACCGTGCTAGTTCTGTTTTATTCGAAGTCGATATCTCACTCGGTAGGAAATGCTTTTTGAAGCGCAAAAATCTTCTCTCGTCGTGAAAAATACAAAACAGAAAGGAACGGCACTTTTTCTTGTTTTGCTGCCAACATAGGTTCAATGACGTCATTGACACCTGAACGCTCGAAATTTCAGCCCGGAAAGATTTTTGTGTTAGGCGATTCCTCGGCTATGAGATTAGACCAATTCCTACGTACTATATTTGCTGTTGTATTTTTTTAAATCCTCGTAAATAGGGTTTACTTATATCCATACAGTTAGCAAAACATTTGTGAGCATTGTTCTCGACAACTAGTCATAACTTTAGCAAAAGCTGAAACGGGTCTAGACTCGGAATTTCACTAAGGCCAATCAAAGATCAAAATTTCATTGATCATAAATTGATCCGTTTGAAACACCAAAACTTCATTGTTGCGAGTTGATTTTGAACATTGAAGTTTGTAATACGCTGTTTGCATAATAATGATCAATTTATCTACAGTGGGTAATCAAATTAATAGATCCACTGTACAAAATTTGCATATTTAAACTTTATGGTGAAATTAAGACAAAGATGCTCTCTCTGACCTGAGAATGGCTTGGATATTAAAACTTTGCATAAAGTCCGGGCAACTTTGGGGACCTCCGCTTGTCTTGTATATATTTACATACGGATAGGTGGTTTGACCTCAATGATTTGCAAAGAATCATCAATCATCTCAAGATACGACTGGCAAAATAATGTAGTTAATCCTGTCAAATCTATTTATGGAGTATGTTTGACAGGATTCTATTATTGTAATTTATTGTAAATCGCAAGTCCGCCCACTGTTAAATTTGAGAGCCACCTCTGGTCTGGATCTCCAAATAGAGTAAGTAGCATCATCGAGCCCTTCTGCACCGGTGCGTAGTCGGGAAACACGCCAAATGCGGCCACAACATTTGTACCCAGATGACATTTGTCACATGAGAACGGGTAATTCTAAGACTCGTTCTTGAGTTCAACGGCTCGCTTTGGAATACGTACAAGTGTCTCTTGTAGTCCCATGTTCACACTTTCCTCTCCTTAAAAAAACCCTGCATCTCCAAAGATAGCGTAGATCCTGAGGGACATTATCTTCTACTGGGCCTCGCATTTGGAGATATTGTAAAGGTTACGATGTTTTTTAATACAGCACTGATTTTCGGAATCTCATAAATTGAGTGCGAAATAAAGTGGAAAATAAATTCTAAGCCTGTATCAGTGAGCCGTAAAATGGGATTGGATGAAACTATCCCTTCCAGTTAACGTAAAGTAACCCCTAAAAAGGTCCTTCGTCTTTACAATGATCGTCCTTTTTCTATAAATAGAATTCTCGCACTTTTACGCCTAAAATGAAAATATATGCGTCAGCAAAATTATTTTAAAAACTCTTAACGATTTATTATTATTAAAAATCTTCACTAACGACTCGGCCTCCTTGAGCTAAGTAACAACAGATGAATACGTTTTATGAAACAGCAAAAATTTGTTTAACGACATTGTTTTATGTATCTTTTCTCAGCCGGATTCTGCGTGCTATCAAAAAGTTATTTAAAGAAAACGCATTCATCTATAATAAACAGGGTGCTAAATGTAAATGAGATTTTGGTCTCTGGTGACGTTTTGATTTTTTCCATATTTCATCACTGGTTACTCAGTTGAGTAACCACGAAACTCCTCCTCTAACCCTAACCTAGTCCAATACCTACAGATTTATTTTTATTTTTTAATTTGAAGAAAACTTCAAAAATGTCGCCGGAGACCAAAATTTTATCTCCAAATAATGTTAGGAATCATTGGAAAATAAGTCAAGTAGGTACATCCCTTACATATTACCTTATCTCTCTTCTATTATATAAAGAAGAGTGTCTGTGAAAGGCTGCGTCTGTACCTTATTGATTAGCAAAGATTGTAAGACTGTTACTGGCTTGCGCAAGGTAGGAGTTGACTTTGTAAAGCCTTTCCATCCCCAATAGGCCACTTGCATCAAATTTTTTAAAAAAATTTTCCGGTTTAGGCAAATATTCTAAGACATTTTGTATTTTTTTTTTTTTTTTAATCGTATTTTTGAAACCCTGGGGATTTTTTGAAAATTTCAATCCGATAAATCAGACCATTTTTTATAAACCGGAAAGACGGGACATAATTTTATAGGTTTGAAAAAACGATAATTACATAGCCGAAAATCATTTAAAAAAAAAGAACATTTTCCACACCAATGGCACAGGAGAATAACGAGGCATACCAAAAATATTACATCTCATAAATATTTTTTTCCTTGATCCATTTTATTGACCATAAATCATTATAATGAACAGCGTCTATATTACTAAATTCAATGTAATATACTTGTACTTGTAAATTATAATAATAATACGAATATTATAAAATTTAATTTTGTTAAAATCAGCACCATAATCATTATACCTCTAAAACACGTACCGACATCATCTGCACGTTCTGAAGAGAACCCCGTAGATCATTAAAAGTACGGGGTTCTCTTCAGAGCTTCTGTCAAAAAGTGAAACCAAATGATAAGTTCGCAGAGAACAAACAATAAATCTAGTGAACGAATTCAAAAATTCGCCTGAAATCAAAGTGATGCCATATAAAAAAATAAATCAGTGTGGAATTTAAAAAAAATAATAGGAACATTTTCGGAGACGGGACATTTTCATGTAGTGACGTCACAAGCCTAAATAATGGATTTATTTATTTAAAAATAACAAAAACTGTACATTTCTATACAATTTTACTAACATTTTCTTAATCTTAGTAAAAAGATCTATCTACATGATTTTTTCCAAGTCGTTATGAAATCCATGCAAGTGGCCTATTCTCCCTGTAGAGAGAGATACTATCAATACCTCCCAAGTGAAAGATCAACATTCAGAATTGAAACTTTAATTTAAATTGCGAATATGAAAATATAAAGCAGCAGTTTTTAATGTCATCAATACTTTAATTTCCAAACATAAATGCGTTTTTCTTTATTCTTTGGTTGCATGTAAAACTAATTGGCGTACTAATTGCGATGTTCACAAATGTATTGCATTGTATTTAATTTTTTTAAAATCGTTTGCTTGTTTTCATAAGTAGTCACAAATGAATTTTATGGTGAGGAATGATTACCGGATTTTTTTACATTATCTCCACACAGGAGGACCTGATGAAAATAAAATTCCCCTGGGCTGAAGAAACCTTTAGGATGGCAATGTGGTAGGTCTTTTTGAAGAGAGAAAGGGGTGAAAATTGGTTTGGAGGAGACCCATGTTAAAGGAGGGAGGAAATATAGAGGCTGCCAAATCGTTCCACAGCAGAGTTATAGATTTCAAGAACGAATCATGTTAACAACCTGTTCTCATGTGACAAATGTGAACTGTGGACAAATTAATGTTTAATCAATATTTCCTGACAGTAAAGTACACAGGTGTCGAAGGGATCAATAACGCTAGTTTCTCGGAACATCGTTGGTTGAAATAATGAATCTATGAAGCCGACATTCAACTGAGGGGCGCACTAGCGACTTCTACAGACAGCAGTTACGTAGTTGGGTACTCTTAGCGTATATGTGGGTCCTGTACAATATAGTACGCCCAGAATAAAAACAAAACCGGATATAAAAGTGACAATACGGAAAATCATTAAACAACAGGTTAGGTTTTTTGTAGCTTATTCTCTTTCATCACTTTTGTGTACTTTTCTTCAATGTTCGGTTAAGACACTATCAGCTTTACTAAAAAACGTCGTGAAAATTTTATTCAATTGATAAACGACCGTGGATGTAAAAAATAACTATTTAAAAACTGACAAAAATAATAGTAATTATCTTCAATTACACTAATATAATGTTGAATTGGTCATTACAACGAAACTCATGTTCGAAGACATTAAATGCATTGCGCGTAAATGTCGTAACGTAAAAACGTCATTATGTTTTTAGTATCAATGTTCAAGTAATCTCACACAGAGTGCACGCCAAAACACAGCTCCTCATAGATCGTTTAAATTTATAGCGAATAATATTGAAAAAGTCATAATTCTATCGGCAATTGTTTACGTTAAGTTCTATTCAGCGAAAGATCTACATTAATGATTTATGAGCGGTCTCATAAAGTGATTAAATCATTTTGAACAATCTTTATAAAGTGACAGTTAAGTGAATATTGTTGCCCAAATAAATATCCGCTTATTACAAGTACCTGTCAACTAACACTGCGCCCGAGTCAACAAATATTGCACTAACCTCACACTACGTCATACAGGGTCAATAGTGTAGTGGCTAACGCGATCGCTCAGGCACACCTAACGGACCGAGATCGAATCCTACCTAATCCAGAAGAACTTTGATATTTTTATTTTTTCCTAAATAAATATCCGAGCTCCAAACCTTCCCAAGATGAATAGGCAGAAGAAATCGCAAAAAAAAGTTACATCTAGCGATTCAGAAGAGGATAATCACAATATAAATAAGACGACCAAATCTACAGGAAAAAATGCACCTGAATTAGGCGATATTAATATGGAACAAATTATCGTACACATCGCCAAAAATATGGAAAATATTAAAAAAGAAATTATATCCAAAATGGAAAAAATCACAGCTGAAACACAAAAAAGCATAGAATTTATAAGCAATCAATATGACGAGCTAATAAAAAAGATAGACCTAACTCTTAGTCAAAATAAAAAAATTGAAGATGAAATAGCAATCATCAAAAAAGATCAACAAGACAAAAATACCACAATAAAACATCTGGAAATAAAACTATCTGAAATTGAAACAAAATTCCGCTCAAATTACTTGGAAATAGCCGGGATTAAACATTCAAGTGGCGAAGAGGCGGCTGAAATAGTTATAAGAGTTGCTGCAGCGGCTGGCGTAGAAATCAAACATAATGAAATAACCGAAGCTAAAAGAATACCGGACCGACGTACTGATGCCCCCCCCAAACTGCTGGTTCAGTTCAAGAACAAAACTGCACGTGACAACCTCATCGCCGCGAAAAGAAACATCAACTACGCTTCCATCAAAGGACTTACAGAAGACAAGATTTACATTGGAAAAGAACTATCCCCATATCACAAAGAACTTTTATGGCATACAAAAAAATTTGCTAAAGAAAAAAACTATGCCTATGTCTGGTACAAAGAAGGGAGAATCATGATGAGGCGCATCACGAACGATAAAATTATTTATATCAAACATGTAGATGATTTAAAAAAAATTACATAAAATATCGGGTAATTACCCTTAGATATTTCGACATAATCTACACACCATACAAAATGGATAATACTACCACAACATCTAACAAAACAAACTTATCAATATACCATCAAAATATTAGATCTATAAACAAAAACTTTGACCAATTCCTCATCGAACTCGACCTTACTAAAATCAAATATGACATAATTATCCTGACAGAATGTTGGCTAACACCTTACTATACTCCTAAAAACATCCCCAATTATACCCACCATCAAACCTCAAATCACTACAGACAAAACGATGGCATAGCAGCATATACATTAAACAACACTCTTAACTCATTTAATGTCAAAGAAATTTATATTACTAACTCAAACTGTCTTCAAATCACGTACAATGTCAACACATGTATCATTGCACTTTACCGCTCTCCTTCTAAACCTAACATCTCGCCATTTTTGCGAGACATAAACTGCTATCTCACGGATCTACACAAAATAAAGAACTTAATTCTAATGGGGGATCTTAATATTAACATTTTAAAAAACAACGAACATCCCCAGTGCCAAGACTATCTAAACACACTGATGTTCCACGGAATGGAAAGCACAATCAATACAGCAACACGATGTACGCCAAACTCCTCCTCCTGCATCGACCATATTATGGTTAAATCAACCAACCAATACACCTCCGAAATTCACATGTCATCAGTTACAGATCACTACGCCACCTCTTTCACAATGAGTTCCAAACACAACGTACAAAGCAAACCTTCAACTAAAATAACGAAGAAAACAATTAACTATGAAAATCTTAACAAAACGATAAACTCCAAAATCGTGGGACACACTCTATAACAAAACTAACATAGAGGAGGCCTGGAACTACTTCTCTACCTACCTACAAGACATCCTTGTCCAAAACACCAAAATCACCACAAACACCATTCCTAAAGCGATCAAACCTCTCAAACCTTGGATAAACCATACTATAATCAACTGCATTCGGAAACGCAATTCCATACACAAAAAATGTGCCACAAACCCATATGATATCACACTCCATAATTTCTACAAAAGATACCGTAATATCTGCACACAAGTCATTAGGAAAGCCAAAAATCTATATTACAACAAAAAAATTTCCGAATGCAACAATGACCCTAAAAAAATATGGAAAGTCCTCAAGGAAGCTACCAATTCAATTAAAGCCACCGACACCTTAAACTCTCTCAATATCAAAGATATCACTGTAGACTTTACATCGAACCCCAACACAATTGTCAATTACATAAACCAGTACTTTACAAACATAGGTCCGGAA
This sequence comes from Limnephilus marmoratus, assembly GCA_917880885.1. NCBI lineage: Eukaryota > Metazoa > Arthropoda > Insecta > Trichoptera > Limnephilidae > Limnephilus > Limnephilus marmoratus. The sequence goes on from OU862908.1 coordinate 64,739,095, forward strand.
CTAGCAAAAAAAATCCAAATAAATAACGATACGCTTGGTCCAAGTGACCACGCGATGAATGACGATTTCCCAACCCGCTTTGTTCTTAAAACGATTACAGAGAAAGAAGTTTCTATAGTAATAAACTCGCTCAAAAACTCTTCGTCAACCGGCATTGATGAAATATCTAACAATGTTCTTAAAAAAATTGCCCCTAGTATACTTCAACCATTAACGCATCTACTTAATATTAGCATCCGCCAAGGGCTATTTCCCACCATTCTAAAACAAGGTCTCATTATCCCTATTTTTAAAACTGGCTCCAAACTTGATATTAGTAATTATCGTCCTATTACGTTGCTAAATTCCCTCTCAAAAGTATTCGAAAAGATCGTCAATAACAGTCTCATGGAATATCTGGAAACCAATAACTTAATATCGCCGCGGCAATTTGGATTCAGAAAACATAAAAGCACCAATGATGCTATAGCCACGGTCACTGACCATATTTCTGGCCACCTGGACAAGGGCTTGAAATGTCTATCGGTATTTCTCGACTTATGTAAAGCATTTGATACAATCTCACACAGCAAATTAAAACGCAAAATGTTTAATATAGGTATTAGGAACAAAGAATTAGGCCTCCTCTCCAGCTTCTTATCTGACAGATCCCAATGCGTTAAACTCAGTACCACAAAGAGCCAGAATTTGCCCATTAGTTACGGGGTCCCTCAAGGCAGTGTAATAGGTCCAACGCTCTTCCTAATATATATTAACGAGTTATGCAACCTAGATATCGATGCCACTATTGTCAGTTTCGCCGATGACACTGTCCTACTCTTCCAAGCAAAAGATTGGCTTACCGCATATTCCAAAGCGGAGGAAGGAATTCAACAGGTAAAATACTGGCTTGACTCGAACATATTAACTCTAAATGTACAGAAAACCAAATACTTACTGTCTAGTCTCACCAATATCCCAAAGTCAAACCTAGCCCCGCCATTAAAAATACACAAATGTAAAAATTCATCTCTAAACCGGAACTGTGACTGCCCATGCCTAGAGCAAGTAAACATTATCAAATATTTAGGAGTAACCTTCGATACACACCTGAATTGGAAGCAACATATACATAATACTACAAACAAAATCCGAAAATCTATATACTTTTTCAAACAAACACGCAATTTCCTTAACCTAAAACTTTTAAAAACAATATATTACTCATTGTGCCAATCTCACATCGAATACGGAATTCTAGCCTGGGGTAATGCATATTCCAATGCCCTTGATCCCATCATGAAAGCACAAAAACTAATCATAAAAATAATTCTTAAAATGCCGCTTACTACCAGCACTGATACTATCTTCAATTCCTTCAACGTTATGGACATAAAACAGCTCTACTCAAGATCCATATTACTTAATTTACACAAAAACAACAAAACACCATACAAAGCTACACAAACAATACACAATACCCGAGCCAAAAACAACGAACTTCTCCAAACTCCTTTTTTCAAAACCACCTTCGGGCAAAGACACTCTAAATACATAGCTTGCAAACTATACAATACACTACCAACTATGATCAGACAAAGTGACTCCTTTACAAAATTCAAACAAGATATTAAAAAATGGATTATAAGTATTGGACGCCACACTATCACAAATATATGTAAAATAAATCACACATAGACAGAAATAACTATTCACATACAACCTAACCCATATAAAATAAATAAAAATAATGGAATCCTGTCAAATTTAACCTATAAATAGATTAGGCAGAATTTATTTCATTACTCCATCTCCAACATTTATCTCTTTAAAAGATTTACCACCCTTCCAATCACCCTTCTGTTTTCATTCTATTCATAATATGTATTTTACCTGTAATATCCTTGTAACTACTATATTCATTTATATACCTGTTCGCCTGTCTCGACACAGGTATACCCTAGTGAGACAGGCATACAAATAAAACCATTGTAAATATATTTTATTATAGATAAATAAATAAAAAAAATAAAAAAAAGTAACGTTGTAGAAACACCGTTTTTTTTACATTAGCTAAACACAGGAGGCCATGAAGAAAATAATTCCCCTCAGGCCTATGTCATCTTTGGGGATGCTGTGTGGAGGGTCTTTTTCGGAAAGGAAGCAGAGGAAGTTCTGGGAAGGAAAAGGTGGAAAAGGAGAGGTGAGTAGAAATCTGGGGGTTAGTGTGTCCAGGAGTGATAAACGAATGAATCCATCCCTCTCACTGCGGTGCAAGGCAATGTTCCATGCTGGAGAAGTCAAAGGGACTCCCTCAACCAATCTCTCCCGATCCGGCCTGCCAGTAGCTGGCGTTCAGATGCATCCGACGCCAAGCACTGGGCAAACCTCACCCCATGAACCGAGCACCCCTTCTAAGTCACCCAACGTAGTGAACCATTTGTTGTGACCTATGGCAGAGGTGGAGGTTATCCAATAAATGGTTCCCGGGGCGGCGGTTCCCATAACCGCCTCGCAAATTGAAAGAATTCCACCGAACAGAAACACCGTTTACCGGTCGTTTTATTTTTTTATTAGTAAGGCTGTATATTTTATTTATTACGTCATGACACTTATGTTTTGTTTTGTCATGGAACCGTGAGGAATATATACCTCTAAGTATCACCCTAACGAACAGCGAGCGAAGTGAGCATCTGAGTAATGATATTTTTACTAAATTGGTGGCGGTTAAATATATTTAGAAGGTAGTAAGAATAGTTAATATTTCGGTTTATTTACTTGTTCAAATATGGTAATTTTACCCTCGGTTGTGCACATAATTTCCCTAGGGCTAAACAGCAGAAGGGATCTCAAAAAGATATATTTACATTACAACTGTAAACAAATGTAGAGCCAAATCTCCACTATTAACCTTTTGACCTTCATGTTTTTGAAGAATAATAATATCTGATATTTGTTTAAAGGGTATTTGATTAAGTTTTACCAAAGCAAAACTTTACCGATATGTGTTTAGGTGATACTAATATAGATTCTGCAAAAATTCTTAACCATTTCAGAGGAAATGTGGTGAGAAACGTGTATGATTTTTCGCATTAACTGCCTAAAAGAAGCACTGAGGAAAATAATTTCCCTTGGGGCCAGCCATTTTAGGGGATGCCGAGAGGAAGTTGTAGGGAGGAGAACCGTATGAGGGCTAGGTGTGGAATCTGGGGGTTAGTGTGACCAGAAGTGACGGACGTATGAAACCATCCCTCCTATTGCGAAAGAAGGCGATGGTTCTACAGAGTCCCGCGGCATTCCTGCAAAGTTACCAAACGTAGCCAACAACTTGGGGTGGTTCACGGCAGAGTTGTTGGTTATCCCATAAATGATTCCAGGTGTTGTCGCACTGTGATGTAGTGACGATGGGAAAGATTCTGGGAAGAGAAAGGTGCGAAAAACCTTGCTAATCAAATCTGGTCACCAAACTCGACTTAAGTCATTTCGGGTTACCTGCGTTTCGATTCGTGCGTGTAAGTAATATCTGAGATCTGTACCTATGTTGGCGTAAATATTTACCATGATTTTTAATAAATAAATTGTGAAATTACACTTCTAATATATTTTATACAATTAACCAACGCAGTTTACTTCTACACATCGGGATTGGAAACCGTGACCTTCGGACTCGTAGCCAAGGAAAATATAAAAATATTTTCATTACAAATTAATGAACACTTAGTTTAGCCACTTTATTCTTTAAAAGCCAACGTGCTTCATAGGCGATGCTTACTTAATCAGGGTTTTGAATTTTAAGTGAACCCCGATGAAGTAAGGACTGCTTACGAATAATGTTGGTTTTTAAACCAACCATGAACCCAGACACCCCTGCTAAGTCACCCTGCAAACGTAGAGAACCATTTGGGAGGTGTTAGTTATCCAATAAAAGTTACCCGTACCCGCCTACCAAATTGCAAAATTATAAGTGATTGTAATATACCATAAATAAATTGTACTATGGACGTATCTTAAGAGCGTTTAATCAGCCAGCGGACGAAAATCCACATTTCGTCGAAAGTTGTTCTTACGATCGTGCAGGGCGGTTACAATGAGAAAGATTAATTATTCTCCGTACCAGCTTTTTAAAATTATAACTCAATATCGAATTTATTTCAATTCAAATTAGCTTTAATTTATACCTTCATCCAAAAATGCTGAAAGGCGTGATGATAAAACTATTAAAATAATGTACTTTTTATAGTTATTTTTTTATTATAAGTATTTATCATTTTTCAATAATGTCTACATTTAATAAGAATGTTAAAAAAATCTGAAATATATTAGTTTGTAAGTGCGCAAATAAATACACAAACGGACCAATTTTCGCCAAGAAACACATGTACGTACATATTTTTTAATGATTTTATTGAAACTAAAATTAAAATTCTTAAACATACGTTTGCTAGATAATGTATTGATTTATTTTACTGCATGATTTTATTATTTGAAATGGGTGTGGTATAATACAAAAACTTTTTTGAAAATTGAACAAATCTGCCAACGACCTATGGAATAACCTTATTATACTAAAAATTAAAAAAATTTCTCAAAATTCATTACATACGAATGCTAGATAAAAGAACAATCTTTCGAAATCCATTTATAATTTTTTGTGGAAAAGAGTCAATACGTCTAAAAACTTTTTTGAAAATGACGTATTTCCGGTTTTCTCTGGTAATGCTCTCTTAAATTATTAATTTTGAATATAAAACAAGGATATTTCGAAAGGCAAAAAGCTCAGAAAAGTGTCGGAGGTAGGCAGCGTTTCATACAATAAAGAGCTTATATTTGTGGCTGTCAGATCAAATGGAAAACTTATACATCAAGTAAGCAGTAACAAGACTTATGAGTCTTATGAGCGATATTTTTTTTTACATTGGAATCCATAAAAGTGCCATAGATCTTGGCTGGGGTTTAGTTTGTGCGATATAGTCAGGTTTTATTAAATTCTCAGGTGGTTCAAATTATTAAAGATCCTATAAAAATAACTTCCCCAAATCAAGGGGGTTTTGTTAACATTAGCTCCACATAGGAGACACTGAGAAAAACAATTTCAGTCTGAGCCCATGTTATCATCTTTAGGGTTGCTGTGAGGAGATAATTTTAAGATAATTAAGAGGAGGTTCTAGGAAGAAAAAAGTATGAGTACAATAAATAAATAGTTAAAGGTGTAAAGTAAAGTGGTAACGGAAAGTTTTTTTTATATGAATACCGCAGAAGAGTCCCTTTTTTGCTCCGTCTGAAGCCGGTGAGACTAAGGCATCCCCAATTGGGGTATGTTGTGAGGCTGAAGGTAGTGGGGAGGGGAAAGAGATAGGGAGGAGGGAGGTGGGGAAGTACCTGGCTGTTCAGATCTGGTCACCAAACACGGCTTATGCCATTTCAAGCAACGTTTCAATTCTGAATGGTGTTCTTACACCAGGGCGATACTGAGAGTATCTTCCACTCTGAAACGTACCGCATGTATACTATATATTATTATAAATGAATAAATTGTGAAATAACACAAATTAATCAAGTATTGTCGCATGTCTCGCGATGAGCGGTCGTTTAACGAGACTGACACTTCAAAAGTATACTGCCTACAAACATAAATTTAACACCTTCGGGACCATGTTCCAAAATGGAACAAAAAAAAAACATTTAAAAAATACTTACGGAACTTAACAAAATTGGCAGTACTAAAGCTGCCAAAGAAGCAAAAACCGAAATTGAAACAATATTAATCAATATCGAAGACTCATGGAAATCTGAAATAACATCACTACAAAACATAATAATTAGTCTACAAAATAAAGTTATCCTAAATCAAGAGGATTACATAGACAAATTAGAAAAATTAATACAAAAAGCGTCAAATGAAGAAAAAAAATATGAAGAAAAAAGCTATGCAATGGTGGTAAGGGAGAAATCGCACCCAATACCGAAAACAAATTTTGCTCTACTAATTTCCTCAAAAAAAGACAAGCCTGCAGATGAAATCGAAAAAATTTTAAAAGACAAAATAAAAGTATCCAAACTAGGAATAGGAATTTTTGGACTAAAAAAAACACATCAAAACAAAATAATACTAACATGTGAGAAACAAAATGATACCGAAAAAATAATAAATGAAATCAATAAAAACCCAGATATTGGAATACAAGCAAATGAAATAAAGAAAAAAAAACCATGCATTAAAGGAGTTGATGCTTGCTACAAAGAAGAAGAACTTCTAACAGATTTGATAAATCAAAATGAAGACATAAAAAACGCCATGACCTCAGAAACTGATAATGAACCCATTATTATTAAAAAAAAGCTCAAGAACAAAACATCTGATAAACTATCAAATTTCATTATCCAAACATCACCAAAACTAAGAAAAATAATAATATCGAAAGAAAGGATCAACATTGGATACACAAAAGCACACGTAGAAGATTGCGACCCACTCATGCATTGATATCATTGTCTTGGATATGGACATACATCACTGAGATGCCTTGAAAGCATGAAGAGTCCCAGATGCCCCCCACTGTGCAGGAGAGCACAAAATACAAGACTGCCCCAAAAAACAAGAGCCTGCCAAATGCCACAACTGCACTAACAGAAAGGGTTACCAAAATGAACATCCAGGTAACAGTTACTTATGTGAATTCCGCAAGAAAATGTTAAAAAATGCGCAAATGCGAATTGATTATTAGTAAGTTTGCATTTTGCATACTTATTTTTTATTCCCATAAATATGAATAATTTTTTCACTAAAGAATTAGATGATTCTCTTAATATTGCGGAACATATTTGTCACACTTTAAATGATTGTAATAACATTGTAGATAAATTACCGAATTCATTCTCAATATTACATCTAAATATCAGATCAATGAAACGAAATTTTAATGAATTCTTACTTTCAATTAATTTACTAAATCAAAAACCGGACGTTATAGTGTTAACTGAAGCGTTCACAAACTATTACAATAAATTTTGTATACCTAATTATAGCTACTTTATGACACACTTTCCTATTAATCGAAATAGTGGTATTGTTGTATTTGTTAAATCCTGTTATTCAAACATCACAGTGGAAGAAGTACCTATGCAGCGAGTTAATTGCTTAGATATTATTGTAACTGTAAATAAAATATGTTTTAACATTATCGCAATTTATAGAACGCACGGATCAAATGAATATGTATTCATGGATGAATTAAGAAGCATTATTTTAACAAAAAAAATAAACAGAACATAACACCGATTGGCGATTTTAACTTGGATGTTTCTAACGAAAATAATAACAAAATAAAAACTGAATTTATCAATCTTATGTCAGAAATGAATTTTAAATTATGTATAAAAAATTATACTAGAGAAATTTCGGGTCAACGTCCTTCATGTATTGATCACATTTGGTGCAATACTAAAAATACTGACAAATTACTTACGATAATATTAAAAAATAATGTGATGACCGTGGCCGGTATCAACATTACTTTCTGGACTCCTTTGTATGGATCCAGATTCCTCTATATTGTGCTCTCAGTTTAGGGAGATTGAACAATAAATACTCGTAGGTAGACTTAGCGAGTTTATTCCGAGATATGGTACAGGTAGTGCTTCTTACGAAGCGATAATCCAAAGAGGACGGTAGACAGCAATCACACCCTTTTATACGTTCCTCATGCTGTCTCACTCATACACGCATGTCTCTTTCATACCGCAAGACATACGTTCACCACACTGATCATCACACTTGCATCTCTATACAACAACTTAATAATAATAAACACAAAATTTCAGAAAGCAATAATTTTACAAAAAAGTCACTCAACCATAATAAATTAAATATAAAAATAAGCGCGGAAACGTGGAAACCCGTATTAGAATCTACATGTGCTGAAACATGCGCAAATATTTTTAATAATATTCTCTACAATTATATTACAGCATCGACTGATATTAAAACTATACACATTAAAGCGAAATTCAAAAAAATAAAACCATGGATTTCACATGGCTTAGTCGTGTCTATTAGAAAAAAAGAAGAATTATATCGCCTGATAAAGAAAATTCCCTTAGATAAAAAAATATTTACATATTACAAAAAATATAGGAACAAATTAACCTCTTTAATAAAAATAACTAAAGAAAACTATTACAAAAATGAAATTGACCTGGCTAAACAAAATGTAAAACAAGTTTGGAAAACAATAAATGAAATAAATAGTAGAAAAAACAAAAAACACTCTGTTGACGCCATAAGGGAACCGACAAAATGTGCTAATGCCTTTAATAAATATTTTGCTAACGTCGGACAAAATTTAGCTACACGGATCGATGAAAATTATAAAAAAGATAATTTTGAGAAGGATTGTCATAAACAAAATAACCTATCTGCTTTCCAGCCAGTAACAACAAATGACATAAATAATATTATAAATGAATTAAAAGGTGGATCTGCACCAGGATTTGATGGAGTTACAGTGGAAATATTGAAGAAATACAACAGTTTTTTAAGCATTCCAATTGCACACATTACAAATATTAGCTTAAATAGTGGAATATTCCCTTCAATTTATAAAAAATCTATCGTAACACCCGTTTTCAAATCAGGCAGCCCTGAAGAAATATCAAATTATCGACCCATATCTCTTGTCTCAAACATTGCAAAAATTTTTGAAAAGATCGTAAAAAAGCAACTCATGTACTACATTGAAAATAATAAAATACTTAGTCGTAGCCAATTTGGATTTAGAGAGAAACTAAGTACTCATGATGCCATTGCTGAACTTACCTCAACTATTTACAACACATTAGACAAAAAAAACAAATGCCTTGGCATTTTCATTGATTTGCGCAAGGCTATATCTCCCACACAAAACTAATTAATAAATTAAATGATATCGGTATTTTTGGGAAGGTTAGGTATTGGCTGCAAAGTTATCTAACTCAAAGAAATCAAAAAGTAAAATTAAATGACTCACTAAGTGTAGATGAAACTTTAGAATTTGGAATTCCCCGGGGGACTGTTATTGGACCAATTTTATTTATAATATACGTAAACCAAATGTTTAAATTGTCACTTAATGGTAAACTTATATCTTTTGCTGACGACACTGCAATAATTATCGAAAAAAAGACGTGGAACGATATTACCAATGCAGCCAATCAAGACATGAAGGTTATAAAAAATTGGTTCGATAACAATTTATAATCACTCAACACAGAAAAAAACTTATTATATTCCATTCTCTCTACAAGAAGATGTGCCAAATAATTTAATTAACATAACAATTCAACAATTCATTCCAAAAATTGTGCAAATGACGGTACATGTAATACGGACTACGCTAAGCTAAATCATAAATCTAATATAAAATATCTTGGAATCTTAATAGATAAAAATGTTAAATGGAAATATCATATCAATCTCACTGTGGAAAGAATAAGAAAACTTATCTATGTTTTTTATAACATACGTAATATTTTAAACAGGAAAACTATAAAAATTGTCTATTATGCATTAATTCAGTCCTTATTACAGTACGGCGTTATTGGGTGGGGAGGGGCCTTTAAGGCTTCCTTACAGCCCATAATTATAATGCAAAGAATAATATTATAAAAATCATCCTTAAGAAACCATACGACTTCCCTACTACAGAGATATTTCGGAAATTCAATGTAGCAACTATCACAGAATTGTATAAGAGAAACGCCTTATGCCAAATTTATAAAGAATATTTTATTCACAAAATTCACCCCTCAGATAGCATAAGCAATAGATTCAAAACTAATGGCTTAATAGCCATCCCTATGCTAAGAACAACCACGGCTCAGCACCACTATTTGTATTTAGGTGTAAGATGGTACAATATATTATTATCCAAAAACAAAATAAACATAACACAAACGCTGAAATATGAATTATTCAAAAAACAAATTATGTCTCTGAAAATGGATAGTGATATATTGTACCCTTAATGTAAATTACCCCTACTGAAAATTGTAATATTTAATATTTTAAAAAAAAATGTGTATGGTTATTTATGTTGTGAGAGTGGTTTTGTGTTTTTGTAAAATGACTGGCGAAGGACCTTGAATTTTGTGTTACTAATCACTGCTTGCAATAGTAAAATTAAATGTCGCATAGAAGGAATGACTCACCGGAAAAAGGATACGGATCTTGTATGCTAGCAATGCTGCATTCGCTTCCATCCAAGAGGCACGATCACAATAGGCGTAAATGTTCGTTATTTTTATAGTGCACGGAGCAGTTATTTTTAATAGCGGATTGACCGATGGCGAAGCACAGTTGTTGTTTCGCGGCGGGAGTTATATTGCAGACTTTCGTGAGCAGAGCACAGTGATGGCTATATGCAGCGGGAGTTTATTGCAGACTGATTAAGATTGTGGGTAAGCGAGGGGGGAAAAGATAGGACAAAAGGACTTGCAACAATAATTAATACCAAGTCCAAGCAGTGATAGTATGTATGCGTGCTGTGTAGGTATGTGTATGTGTAGGTATTAGTATGTGCGTAACCAAATTGTATTGTTATTGTCCTTCATTAACTATATTTTTTTCTTAATTGTGTACTTATCTAAAATAATGTGGAACTTTTATTTCATAAGTTCTTTGATAATTGTTTACACTCATTGGAACATCATTATTTTTATTTGCATGTAAATACTCCTCCCATAAACACGAGCTCCTAGAATTCAACTTATGGAGTAGTAGAATAAAATGTGAAATATTTTATAACCTACCATATGTAACCATTTGAAATATGTAAACAAAAAAAAAATCTTGAAATAAATAAAAAAAATAAAAATAAATAAATAAAAAATAAAAAAATAAATTAAAATAAATTAAAAATTTGCCACGCCGGGATTCGATCCCGCGACCTTCGGTGTACGAGTCAAGCGCCTTACCGCTGGACTACGCCGGCCGTCATAAATAAAGTAAATAGTATGGAGAAAGATTTAAAAGATTTTCTTGAAATCTGTCTCGGAAGAAATTCGTACACAGGGGGAACCATAACTTTTCCTTAGAAATATGTTTCAAGATTTTTGTCTATTGGTAACACAGCTTTTTCTCGACTTTTATATCTGTAGTTTTCTTCAATAGAAGTTTGTTGGAGTGGAGGTTAGGAGGTTAGAAGTTATGCTGTGAAATCACGAGAGAACGCTAATGATCCAACTAGAGACAGATTACTCAGGAGTCACGCTGCGAAATCAGGAGATGGCGTTTATTATCTAATGAGAACCATTTATTTAGGAAACAGAAGACAGCGCTGTACAACCATTGGGAACTCTGGTGAACTCTTTTTAAAGAAACTCGACTACTAACTGTCAAATTGTCAAAGAACAAAATGAAATAATTATATTGGTAAAATACTCATAGCACGCACGTTAGGCCTATGACATGAGTTCTTACGTGAACTATACAATACGTTTCCATTTCAAACCAACCAGAAGAGGACTATAAAGGACTTTATTATAATATACTAGCGAGTTCCCTGCATGCGTTGCAATGCTAGTCATTAAAGAAATTGTTTTTCTCTGCGTGTCCTTTCCCATTCGTCACGTTCCCCTTTCATCAACCGTTCCACTCCCGCGCAACGCATAATTATCACATCGTGGACATGGGCACATCAAATCCCCAAAGTTTCATCGCAATCGGATGAATGGTTTAGTAACTCATAAGGAACAAACATAAATACCTACATGCAAGCAAGTAAGCCAACATTGATTTTTATGTATACGTATAGATACCTACGCATAGTTTGGCATAATTTTTTTTTATTGTTTGATATAAAAAAAGAGGACTTAAGTTTATTTTAATTCCAAAGTACGTTTTTGTACGATAGTTATTTTCGGGATTTGAATCGATAAATTACGTTATCTGAATATTTATTCAACTTCAAAACTCGCGGAGCCAGAAGAATGAAAGAATTACAATGAGAATGGTTAGGTTGAATAACTTACTATGCCTCTTCTTCACACCTGCTTTTTTGGACGAATAATAAGATATTCTAAATTTGACATTCACAACGAAGAGTTTGGGTTTGCTTAGAGGTACGAAAAACTGATTTCGCTTTTCTTTTATTCGCGCGTATTTTTTCGTCATTTCGACACAGAGCTGAAGGTATTCATTAACCACTGAGTAATATTCGCACCACGAAGAAGTTAATCTTGTCTCATACCACCTGCAGATTTAACGACTACATTTTGATACTTCGTTTTTTGTTTTTTTTTTTTTTTAAATCTAGTTAAAAGAAAATTATTAAAATTCTATTTCATTACTTTATCATCAAGAATAAAAATTAATCATTTCGTTTAAATTTCCCAGTTGTTTTATTTTTATTGTCATTTGTTTAAGTTGCCCCCCCCCTCGTAACCAGTGGATTGTTTACCATAGTTAGTATCGATGGCGTTTAAATGTATGTCATCGTTACTCAATATTATTTTCTCAATGCAAAACAAACAAGATGCCTATGTTTTAAAAAATGCTTTCAATTTCTTACAAGAGCTAACCTGGTGATTTCTGCACCATTGACTGGTGGTTTCTCCACACGGGAGGCTCTGGGCAAAATTATTTATCACGGGGCCTATGCATCTTTGGGGATGCTGTGTGGAGGGTGTTTTTAGGGAAAGGAAGAAGAGGAAGTTCTTGGATGTAAAAAAGTACGAGGAGTGGGTAGGGATCTGGTACATATAAAAATATAAATCCATTCCTCCCATATTTTTAACATCCCCATTTAAAATATCTAGTGCGGATATGAGCCATTGTATTTATTTGTTTTTTTTATTAAAATATAAAATTTAGGCTCTTATAGAATTTCGTTTTTATGGCAACTTTTTTAATTAATTTTTTAAATTCTCTACCTACTACGTAAATATGATGAAATGTTAAATAAAATGGAATTAAAAATATATATATTGACGGCTGGCGTAGTCCAGCGGTAAGGCTCTTGACTCGCACTCTGAAGGTCGCGGGATCGAATCCCGGCGTGGCAAATAAATTTTGTTTCATTAATTTGTCATATTTCACAATTTATTCATTATACCTATATAGTATTTTTGCGGCACGTTTCAGAGTGGAAGATACTCTCAGTATCGCCCAGTAAGACCACCACTCAGAATTAAAACGTTCCTTGAAATGGCTTTTGCCGTGATTTGTGATCATATCTGAATAGCCAGGTACTTCCCCACCTTCCTCTTCCCTATCTCCTTTCCCTCCCCACTACCTTCAGCCTCACAACATATCCCAATTGGGGTTGCCATAGTCCCACTGGCTCCAGACGGGAGCAGTTGGGAACTCTTGCGGGGTATTCATGTAAAAAAAAGCTTAAACTTAAAATACAAAACTAATAACAATAAGGAACTCCAGTGAAAAATATTATGGCTTTAAAAAAATATGTGCATATAGACCAATAAACGTTGATTCTGAATATATAACTTTTATTTCATAATATTAAACGCAGAGTTTTTAAAAAATTATTAAAAAGTGCATTTTTAAACCTCTCCTCGAAACACAGTGTCAAGTTGGCATTACTGAAATGGTGAATGGTGACGTCACGCGTCACACTCACCCACTGTCACCTGGTGATCGCGTATATTGTATTGTCAGTATTGCAGTATTGTATTGACATTTGAAATGACTTAGTGCACATATGCAATTCAATGTTTCGTGTTTTTGGTTTATTTTCATACTGTTTATCTTTTTAGATACCTACATAGGGAACGTACCCATACTACGTGACAAACTTTTTGCACTTTTTAACCCCTCCCCCCCCCCACCGTGACCAAAAACCTAAGCAACCCGCCGCTCATTTGTACCAAGCGTGGTATTTTGAAGACCCCCCCTTCCGAACGTGTCACGTAGTATGGGTACGTTCCCTAATATTATTTTGAGTTGTCAGTGTTAAAAATAACATTGCATGTAAGTACATGAACAATAATTAAGATTCATAGGAATCCCAACAAATATATATACGTATATATATATAAATATAACATCAGTAATATTGTCATATGTTATAAAAATTTTGCCATAGTTCGAAATTTCCCTATATTTTGTCCTGATTTCCCTTATCCCTAAAAAATATTTTTCTCCCCTAGATCTAGGGAAATTTCCGTCGACATAATATCACTGATTCAAAAAGACAACTTAAAAATAATAAACTATAGGTGGGTGAAGAGATCACATAAACCACCATAGATACGGTGCGTTTTTAGGAGTCTTGAAAAATTAAAACTTTGACAATTATTTTAACTATTAAAACTAACTATAAAAATAAAAATAAAAATGCAGTTATTTAAGTTTGAAGGTCTTTATTCATTAAAAAAAATAAAAAAATTGGACTGGAGTTCTCTATTGCCAAAGTTTTCTCTAAAACATGAGAAATTGAGTGCTTAATGAATTATGTATTTTAATTTAAAATACAAATATATGTAATAGCGCACATTCGTCCTTGATATTTGTTACACCCTTTGATTTAAAAAAATGATTTATTTAGTGTGGTTGGTTATTGATATTAAGTTTTGTATGATTCCGATTTTAAGTTTTGTATGCAAAAGGCTGCAGTGCGCAGCTGTTCCTCAGAACGGCATTTAATCCTCCGCTTCATATCCCGGGTAATCACCCTTCCGGGTGACATTACAGAAACTTAATAGATATTACCGATGTGGCCTCTACACAGTACATCCTGGGTATTATACTTGCAAATCTGTACTCTAATTTTTAATATTATTTATTTAGTTTTGGAAAAAAAACGGCAAACATTGTTTTTTTTTAAGACTTGCAAAATATTTCAACATAAAGAATCTTATATTCTTCTCTAGTTCGAAGTAAAGTGGAATATAACTCTCCTATTTGGTCAACTTACTTTAAAATCCTCTCCGATTTCATTGAAAAAATTCAACATAAATTATCAAGATACAATAATTAATTACAACCACTTGACGAAAGAATTGAAATGATTAAAACTCTCAGACATAAGACTTATTTCCGACTTGATTTTTTTGTTTAAAATTGTCAATGATATTACAGACAGCCCTGGGTTATCTTCCATTTACCAACAAGAACTACTCGATTCAAAATGTCTTTCAATTGCAATTGACTGTGTCATTTAGATACTAACTTGTACCTAGATTGCGTGCAATTGGCAATACTTTTTCACACGTAGTAGACTTGTTCAACTGCACGGAATGTGGTAAAAAAATTGCTAAAAGAACATAGCTCAATAATAAAGTTACCACATTTACTGTTTTTCACAATAAGCAATAGGTAAATAATAAATATTAAACTTAAGTGAATTAATATTTTTAAAAGTTACTCACGTATTCGGGACATTCCTCATCGCCCTGTGCCTCAGAAACACAACGACCAAAGTTCCATTTCCAACCACACCGACCACAAATATAATGGCGAACACAACGGGAACAATGTATGTCTCTGGCCTGGTGTAATAAGGGGTGTAATCCTCGACCATCGGTCCACTGAAGTTGTTGGGGAACCCTGAGTCCAGGATTGACCTGGTGGCATTCAGGTCACCATCGGTGGTCATATTCCCGACGCTCATTGTCTGGAGGTCAACGGGACCCATTGTCAAAGTCAATCAATACAGGGATTCAATGTCAAATCATTTTTGGTTTTGTTTTTTCAAATCCAACATTTTGGAGTTCAGTTATCACTTCTGACGCATGGTTTTCTTGTCTGATCTTCGCAGGAAAATCTGTAATAACAGAGAAAAAGATTATTAGCACAATAAAAAATTGTAAAAAAAATCGCATTTTATAATTTTTGAAGTGAAAACTTCTTTACCACCGTTGTGTTTTGAAACTCGGTGAAACGGAAACCAGCGACACTAAATAAAGACAAACACATTCATACATCTATAGGATTTAGCCTTTGAGAGAATGAGATAAACTAATCGGTGAACTCTTTGTGTGGTGCTTCATAGCCTAACGACCTCTTTTTCGTGCGGTGCGTCGTGGAATAAAATGTTAAATAATTTTTAAACTTGGTTACAATATTATAATAAATAAACCCTACAATGATCCTACTCCTGATACTCTGCATTTAATTCATTTCATTCTCTCGAAGTTAGTTATCTGACGGTTTCACTTCTACCATGTGTAAACTGCACACATGTTTTTTATATTTTTTTGGAAAACGCTAGAACCATGTATTATAACATCATATATACAGAATATTGGATGGGTGCGTACTGTGTAATATAACTAAAATCTTCGTCTCATTTTATCCAGCGCTTCTTGTTACTAAAAGTGGTTGGATCATTTTTGGGATATACATATTTTATAACTGAATTTGAAGCACGTATATGTTCTTTTCACGGTCAAAACTGTTGTAGTGATTTATTTTTGGGTTATTATCAGTGTTACGCCACCTCCTTCTTTAGCCATCGTTTCGGACAGCGTTACAGTGTTCATCATCAGGGCAGATGTGTTATTGAAAGTGTATGTACTTATGTATGTATATCGTATCCTCCTCGAGCTAGTATTACAATATAATTTAAACTGGTTTTCTGCGTTTAATTTTGGTATAACAGTCAATTACCCAATACCGTGAAACGTTCGCTAAAGAAGGAGGTACACGGCATGTTCTTTTCACGGTCAAAAGTGTTGTAGTGATTTATTTTTGGGTTATTATCAGTGTTTCGCTACCTCCTTCTTTAGCCAACGTTTTGGACAGCGTTACAGTGTTCATCATCAGGGCAGATGGGTTATTGATAGTGCTTGTGATTATGTATGTATATTGTATCTTCTCGAGCTGGTATTAGAATATAATATTAACCCAGATGCCTTCTTAACGTTTTTTCGGGAAAAAATTGAAGCCATTCGTGCCTCCACATCTCACGCCCCTCCACCAATATTTACTATAAATTCTAAAGGACATTTGTCTTCCTTCAAACTGACAATGCTGGAAGAAGTAAAAAAAAAAATTTCAAGTTCGCCAAATAAGCAGTGCAGTCTTGACCCTATACCAACATGGTTACTAAAAAAATGTGTCATTGTCTTAGCCCCGTTCCTAGTTCATCTTTTTAATAAATCTCTAAGCACAGGTGACTTCCCTGAACCTCTAAAGTCTGCTGTAGTTACGCCGATACTAAAAAAATCACAACTTGACCCCGATAACTTAGGTAATTATCGACCCGTTTCAAATTTACCTTTCCTATCAAAAATCCTGGAGAAAATTGCTGCTGCACAAATAAACAGTCATTTGAATTCAAATTAATTATTCACTAATCGTCAATCCGCATATAGAAGGTTTCACTCAACAGAAACCGGAATACTTCGTATGCTGTCAGATATAACTTTGGCCATAGAGTCAGGTAAGTTAGCACTTATCTCACTCTTAGACATGAGTACAGCGTTTGACACGATTGATCATGACTTTCTCATTAAGAGATTAGAGGAAACATTTGGTTTGAGTTCCGATATTAAAAATTGGCTGGTGTCATATCTATCCAACAAGCCGTTAAGGTTGGAAATAAGCTCTCTAACTTCGCAACACTTTCTGCAGGGGTACCCCAAGGATCCGTTTTAGGCCCACTTCTTTTCACCCTTTTTACAAATGATGTCGCCAAAATAATCGAGTCATTTGATCTCCTGTCCCACTGCTACGCTGACGGTCAGCAAGTTTATTTTTACTGCTTTCCAAACGAAATCAACAGTCTCAAAATCCGCATAGCTGAATGCCTAGAAGCAATAACCCGTTGGATGTCTTCAAACAAGCTGAAGCTGAACCCATCTAAGACTGAGTTTCTATGGGCGGCCACAAACAAACGCCAACATTTCATAGACAATTCACCTATTTCCATTTCCGGCAACGATATTATTCCAAAGATAACAGTCAAACTTCTTGGCGTTAATTTAGATTCAGACTTTTCGTTAAAAAGTCAAATAAATACTTAGGTTTTCACCTAAGACAACTCAAGTCAGTTCGAAGAAACCTTCCTACAGAGGCGACAAAACTATTAATTAACTCTTACGTAGTCTCGCTCGCGGCTCGATTACTGTAACGGCATCTATGTTAGTCTACCAAAATATCAAATTGACAAACTTCAATCCGTGTTTAATGCAGCGGCAAGGCTCATAACTGGGGTTTCTAAATATTCGCATATTTCAGAACACCTTCGTAACCTTCACTGGCTCAAATGCCCTGAGAGAATCCAGTACAAATTGTGCTGGATGGTTTTTAAATCAATCAACGAAATGGCCCCACCTTACATCTCCGAATTACGCATCCCGGAAAATACCGGTCCGAGACAATTAACCCTTAGATCAGCAACTTCATCTGCTAAAGGCAGACTAATAGAACCTAAACGAAAGCCAAATACAATGTTTGGAGATCGTGCTTTCGGAGTATCTGGGCCTAAGGCTTGGAATAGACTCCCTCCGGAATTAAGATGCATAACAAGCCCAACAGAGTTTAGGTCCAAACTAAAAACCTTCCTTTTTAGGCTCTCATACCCGTAATTTAAATATACCTATTTGAGAGTATCATACTTATATTGTCTATGCTATGTCTTAATCACACTTTTCTTACTGAATTAAAATTACTCGATTCCTTACACATCAATCTGTGTCTTGACGAATCACATTTAGAGAGATCAAATCCTTATAGGTACTACTGCACCACCCACCTTTACATGTTGCTTTTACTTTCCAAAATACACTCGTCAAAGAATACATTACATATTAATATTAAAATATTTTTCAGGATTAAATAACATGTGTTCACAATAATGTCCTCTGCGTGCGAACTCTATCTAAATTTCTTTTATTGGACAATATACAGTGTTAATTTCAAGCGACCTCTCGGGTAAGTATGGTTCTGTTTTCATTAAATTTTAGGCAGCATCGCGTTCATTGGTCAAAATATTGTAAATATATTTTCGTATCGGTGATCAATGAACCGGTGTATGCAATTTTTAGCCATAAGTTGTTTTTAATTGTTTATCTAGCTTGTAGTTTTTTAGATTTTAGAAATGTATTATTAGTTTGTACAGCGCTCTTGAGGTGATTTTTCACAAAAACGGCGATATATAAATCATCCAAATATTATTATTATTATTATTATTATAATGTAAACTGGTTATCTGAGTTTAATTTTGGTGTAGCCGTCAATTACCGGATACCTTGAAACGTTCGCTAAAGAAGGAGGGAGCGCAACACGGCATAATACTTCAAAAATAAAACACTAAAATGATTTGAAGTATGATTATCCAAAATTTCAATGTTTCTTTGCCGTTTCACAACATCAAATATTATTTAAAAATGGTGCCACAAAGCAGGAATTTACTTTTACAATTATTGAATTAATGTTAGAAATGTTTCGGTAGAAAGGTATCTACTTCCCAAGGGTTTGAATCAATAACTCAGAAAAGGGCAAAACCAAACTCGTTCTAAATACGGAGGCAGTATCACAGGAAGTACTTATTTTAGATTGGAATGAGCTCTTGGGAGCTAATAAAACAGGGGAATGCTGCTCATTAAAACTAATACTATAAAATAGGGTGTTAAGGCAAGAATGTTTAGTAACGCTTTACTAGCGGTCAGAAGGATCGAGTTGTAAACTCACAGCGGATTCTGGCACCCATTTCAAAAAGGTACGCTAAGTGAAATTGTCTCCGCTAAGAAATCTGAATAGTTTTCATTTTTTTTAAGAAAAGCTCTCTTTTTGTAACTTTTAAAGGTTTTTCCCATCAATGTAATATATCATTGAAGAAGAAGATAACTATAATATCTAAACGAAAATATGAAAGAGAACAAGACACGGAAAAATAGAAAAAGAAAATGGTCTCAACTGGGACACGAACCCAGACCACTCGTCTAACCGGGACGTACGCGTTAACCAATTTTGCTATTGCCACCATCTGTCAAACAGTAATATTTGTCAAATTCGTGTTTAAAATTTTAGAATTAACAATATTGTCTTTAACTAATTATTTTTCCATATTACGGGCAACTACCCTTTTTTTGGAAACAATCATTATAAGAATTGATTTATAACCTGGATAGCGTTTCGGATAACTATATCCGAATTTATTAATTTGGAACTATTGACTTTTAATAAAAATCTAAAAGAATATTCAATTTTTTATTAGAAAACTCTGTTTTTATAACTTTTGAAGGTTTTTCCCATTAATGTAATATATGTCATTGAAGAAGAAGAGAACAATAATAAAATCTAAACGAAAATATAAAAGAGAACAAGACACAGAAAAATAGAAAAAGACAATGATCGCAACTGGGACTCGAACCCAGACCTCTCTTCTAACCAGGACGTGCGCGTTAACGAATTTCGCTATTTCCATCTTGTGTCAAACCGTCATATTTGTCAATCTCATATTTCAAACCTAGAATCAACAATATTATGTTCAACTAATTTCCATTTTAATTTAATTCAACAATGGTCTCAGTTGCGACCATTGTCTTTTTTGTTTTTCTGTGTCTAGTTCGCTTTCAAATTTTCGTTATTTTTATTGTTATCTTTTTCTTCAATGCATAGTTTTCAATCGTTCAAAGTATTTTTTTCTCGTTTTTGCATAAAGCCGCCTTTTATCGCATTGATATGTGTCACGTGTTAGGGGATGATTAATTGATGTCAGATCGATATGTCCATATCCATTAGCCTATTTGTAAAATTTCTTGTTTCAATATAACTTTCAATTTATCACCAGTCCAGTGACAGATTGTGAAATACAAAGCGGTAGTTTTTGCAAATAAATGCAAATGGCAATAATTTTTTTTTTTCATTGAATTACCCTTTTTTCATCAATTTATTGCCGGTGCCAATAAAGAAAAGCTGTACTGGCAGCTGAAATAATGACACGTCCGACGCACGTTTACCCATTTATAGGACTTCCACAAATAGTGTTTTTCATTGATTGTTTTTTAAGTAGAACTAAAACTCGATTTTATTTCAATGTAAATCAAATTTAATAATGTTTGAATATGTATTTCCTCTTTAGCTTTCGAGGTATTTGTAAATAAATTAATATTACTTTATATTATCACTTTAGAAAAACAATAAAAAATTTCATGTAGGTATTTATTTTTTAATTTAATTTAAATCAAATTTTAAATGTTTTTATTAAGTTCTGCAAGCGTTTTAATTTCTTTAATATTGTGATAGCTGTTTCGGCTTACAAGGTCATATTCAAACTGCCAAATATTTTTGTTATTGCGACATGAAAAAATCACATACAATTTCATCGTGAATTTTATTCTCGTCGCGTTGCGTCAGGTTAACTTGGAAGTAATAAATTGATTGTCACGAAAGACATTTGTCGACAATCTAAATTCATACCTCATTATTTTTAAAGCCCGCTAAGTTTTGGGGCTATTTACGTGCCACAGGCTAATGCAATGTTATTATTAAGTTCTGCAGGTAGTTTAGACTTTTTTATTATCGTGACTGATGTTTCGGCGTTCAGTTTGAAAATGGCTTTGAACGCCAAAACACCTGTCACAATAATAAAAAAATATACATCTGCAGAACTTACTAACTGTAATGAAATTATTAAATTTTATTTACGTTAATTCAAAAAAAAAATGGGTGGCCATTGCACCCCTAAATGGAAAACATAAGATACTCGTAAAGAGAAGAGGAATGCTAGGATGCGGATTATAACTACAAAGTGTCATTTCAGTATGTCAGTTGGGTTCTTTTTAATATTATAAAAGGCGTGTAAAAAAACGCACTTTGTCAGATATCGAACCATGAAATGTTAAGAATGATTCTAGGGATTTTACTAATGTGCAAAATTTGAATTCAGTGCATAACAAGGAAGAGATAATTAACTGTGTGCATAGTTTTTGTGATAACATTTATTTCTATCGTCTGTGCCAATAATAATAATTTCAATAAGTTACTAAAAATATAAAAGTTTTCCAAATTACTTTGGCAATGAAATGTCCATTTTGGATAATTCACTGCGAACAAGTCGTCGGAATTGATTTTTGTTTTTTTTTTGTCTATGTGTAATAAAAAGCAAAAAAGCTATACTTATATGTATTTGAGGAAGTTTTATTTATTTAGTTGTAAAAAATATTTTTTTTATTACTTACTGTTGTTGTTTTGTATTATGTACGAGTAGTTTTCATTTTCATTAAAAATAAAAAAATGTAATTTTTTCATTTTTAGTTTCCAGTAAGTTTTTTAATTGTGTTTTGGAATCTTCGAAGCTATTATTAAGGGATCTGATATTTTCTGGCAATTTGTTAAAGAAATTTGATCCGAGATATTTGTAGTTGTATAGATCCAAAGTTTAATTAAGTTTTCCATTATATCGTTAGCTTATAACGAAAGTTGAGAAGATCAAAAAGGTCAGTAATATCAATTACACCAAGTTAAAATTTTTTTATAGTAAATATTATAACTATGTATAATTTATAAAGTAGGGAAAAAATGCCAATTTGTTTTGTTTGCTTTTAATGATTCAATGAATGGTTGAAGGTTAATAGATCAAAATGACTATCAACGTAAATTCTATGGAAGATGCAAGTCTTTATTGTGTGCAAGTCATTATTCAATTAACCCGTTCAATGACTAAACTCTGTAATTTTCAATGCATGAATACGGTACTCATACTTATCGGGAATGCTCTTGCCTCGTAAATTGTGAGATATGTTTTTCACAATGGGTTAAATTTAAACCATGAACATTATCTACTTCCGCAGATTTCTAAATGGTTTAAAAATCTTGGTAGTTTTCTAATGAATTCTTCCGAAGCAATATTAAATACAACTTAGTATTTAATGGACTCCGCAAACGGAGCATCTTATTTGAGTTGTTCAATTCATGTCTTTCTTTGTTCGACTTGAATTGAACTTTGACGACGATGAATTCGACAAAACAACACTGTCATCAAAAGCAAAACGTTACGACTTTACTCATTACGAAAAGAAATATGTAGTAAAGTAAAACATAAAATTAGAAGTGCCTTCCTTACAAATTTGAATGGAAACAGTTGTTCCGTTTAGTCCGATAGCCCGGTGTTCTATTTTACTTACTTGTAGATTTTCATCCCATTACAATTTCGTAAACGCAGTTTTTTATTAGATATTTAAGTAAATATTTGGATAACGAGACACGCTCAAGGCTCTTCTTGTGTTATTTTAAGTGCATTTTAATAATTCATTTCATAACCATGTCAGGGCAGAGAAGTTGATTGTTTCACATCTTTCAAGTCGCACAAATTTCTCCAAATCTCTTTTACAAATTTTAGTTTTTATTTGGAGTGATTCAAGGATTTTATTCACTTGATCGTTGCGGAGTGATATAGATGCTCGTCACCACTGAATTAATTGGGGTATTTAATTATGCACGAAAACCTGCAAGACTTACATTTACATAGAGGGAGTTTGAAGAACCTTTTAATATCTTAACACTAAATATTGTTTTGTGTTTCCGGTAAATTTGACCTAGGAAGCCTAAAATCGTTGCAGCTTCTCATTAGCCCAGTCAGTGGGGGATAAAAAAGGCCTTTAGCTTGCAAAAGGTCATGTAGTAGCGATTTTGATATATGTTGTTAAGATTGGGACTCTAAAGAAAAAAAAAAGTTTTCGACCTCGGGAGGGTCGAGCTCGATCCGCCATCTTGGATTGAAGGTCCCAAAATTCGGTTTTATCAAAATAATTATGAAATGGTTGATTTTACTACCAAGTTGTTCAAGGTGAACTTAAAGAAAACTAAATTACGTACATTTTATGTAAAAAGTTTTTTTTGTAAGTCTAATAGGTAACGAGTTACAGTGGCGTAAATGTGAATATTTTTCTAAAAGATGATGAAATTCCCAATTTGTGTTATTTTTCGGGTTATTCATTATATAACTAGCTGTTAAAAACCCGCTCCGTAGGGTTTTACTGCTAGGCCCTGTAGTCAGCTTTTGGTTTGGCTTCGCTCAGTTAGTGTTGGTGACCATTTTATACATAATTATATTATATAATATATTTTTTATCATATAATTATATTTATTTTGTTAACTCATTTCCACACCACCATGAGGTAGAGAACATGGCGCATTTTTTATTGTGGTATCCCCTGTAGGTCTACTCCACAGATATACCAGCGAGGGTAGATTTCGAAATTATTTTATATATTGGCTATTGCGTAATGATAGTTTTTTGTTGATGCCGGTTGGTTGATATCAACATCTTAATAACAGTCTTCATCAATGTCATCATCTAATTCATTGCCTGTGGTACTGAGATTCTGGGCTTCCATTGACAAAATCTCTTCATCTTCTTACTCGACATTGATATGAACCTCTGGCAAATTTTGGCATGTTTGACCATTATAGCACCCACACACACTAGAACAATTCAATCTAGCTTTCCTGCAGCCACATGCAACGCCGCATCCTTTTTGACAATTACATGAAATAAATTTCAATAAAGTCTCGGGTGCTGGTTTCTTTGTCATTCTTACTGGAACAAGCCCGTTGGTGCCACGTTTCCAGCCCCAGTTTTCTGGATTTTTTTGGATTCCATACCATTTTTGGACTTGGTGGTACGTCTTAAATGCATGGTACCGTGCAGCGTCGTTCGTTGGTGGCAAAGAGGCAAGATTGAATTCGCTTTTTGTTGTTGACTTTGCGAAACGTTGGTAGCGAACTTCTTCCAAGGTTTCCTTATCCATGTGACCCCCGTACAAAGCAACAAGAAAGCGTGTTCCTGCATCTGCTATGTCTTCTGGTTTTTAATCATATTGTTTGAAGATTCCTATCATGGCATTGAGTCTTGTGTCGTTCTGTACAAGTGAACAAAATTTTGAGTTTCCTTGGAAGAAGAAGGACGATGTTGTATCGCAGCCACTAAAGGCATGGAGAAACGAATATTCTCAGCCGCTTCTTTGTATTTCACACTATCCGCGGAATACTGTCTTTCAAAAGTTTTGCCTCTCCCGGGTTTGCGAAGATATATACTACTTTCGGATGGTGCCAATGCTGTTAGCAGAACTAGGAGATTCACGTCTTCGCCAATAACGAATACAGCGTCAAATGATGAACACAAGGAAATCGCAGTATTGACAATCAACTCATCAGCATCTTCTTCAGCCTGCTTAACTGTAAAATCAGCCTGTATAAATTGCTTTGTAAGCATCGAAATCAGACGGACTTTGTTATTTTCATTGGCTAAAAAACGTTCTTGTAAAACTTGAACTGGCATTGTTTCATTCAAAAGAACATCTGCAGACATATGCTTCTTCGATCGGCGAAGTCTTTCTGCGGTTTTTGTATTTTTTTCACCATCATCTAGGGGATATCCATCGAAAACAATAACTGCATGTGATCCATAGTGATGTCTTACATAGTGAACATACTTCTCGCAAATTGACCCAAAAAAATCATTACGATACCATACAACTTTATGTAAAAGGTATCCTCCATCCGCAACATTAATTTTGCTACCTTCAAGTTGTACGCCTTCTGGAAGTTGTTCAAAAACACCATAAAATGATGAGTTCGTACCTTTGCGCATTCCTTCTTCAGCGAAAAGCGACAAAGGAAATGGGGCGAGTTCGAATTTAAGGTAATCCTTCAATTTTTCGTCGGGTTTCTTCAAAATACGCATTCTCTGGAACAATATTAGCGGGTTGATGGAAATAGTTGTTTCGCCGATCTTGATGCTGCTGTTGACTGCTACTAATGGAATAACTTTTTCCTTACGTTTAAATTTAATAGATTCAAAATTTGTATACCTGGTAACCATGTTCGACATTCTCTCGGTACCTATTTCTCTGGATTAATGACAATTAATCTTTTCATCCCCGACAATTCTAGTACTGATAGAAAGAAGTGAATTGATTCCAAGTCAGCTATAGACTAGGAGCCCACTATAACGACGTCAATCAATGTCATCGAGCACGATGAGCTATATAAGTATATTGTTTGTGGGAATACGTTAAAATGATATTTTGTAATATGTTCTTACAAAAATTTATCAAGAAAACTTGAGTTTTACATTTTTTTGTCAAAATTGTCTGCTTTCTTCCGCTTTAACTCGTTGCCTATTAGACTTACAAAAAAAACATTGAACATAAAATGTACGTAATTTAGTTTTCTTCGAGTTCGCTTTGTACAACTTGGTTATAAAATCAACCATTTCATAATTATTTTGAAAAAACCAAATTTTGGGACCTTCAATCCAAGATGGCAGATCGAGCTCGACCCTCCCGAGGTCGAAAACTTTTTTTTTTCTTTAGAGTCCCAATCTTAACAACATATATCAAAATCGCTACTACATGACCTTTTGCAAGGTAAAACTACGGAATGACTGGGCTACATAGGAAAGCTACTAAATTTAAACTATTCATCAAATTTAAATGTTAATTTTGAAGTTCTGTGAAAGTCCTATTTCAGTTCTACTAATATCCAAGTACTGTAAAATAAGTGTCGCATGATGAAATAATAACAGAGCTTGAATAGAAATTTTACGGAACTTGAATTTTAATTAACCTTAAAATTTGATGAATTGTTCAAATTCTTACAACCTAACACTTTTAAACATGAAAGATAAATAATGTCTAATGAAATTTTATCCTTTAACTTATATTTATATAAATAGAAGGGTGTTACAGACTAAACCTTGCCATGCACTTACCATATTGAGTTGGCGTTACACGTTGTAATGCAAGTAATTATACATCGATATTGAATTTTTTAAAGTAGCAATCGTTACAACAGTAATTTTTGTTTAAGGCAATTCACCCTAAAAACACTCAGATTGCAAATGACTGTTCACTTTTCAACGCTATCTTTCGACACATGACAGTTAATTTCTCCTTCCTAATTCTTTGTTATGTTATTGATTTATTTTCCTTTTATTTCGTTCTGTTATCCTATCTCATTACTATTTAAGTACTTAATTATTATCTTACAATTAAAACGATAAAACCTTTAATGCTACGACGCCAGTTAAATAAAATAAAAAATAATTTGAATCGTACAGTTTTTTCAGGACTCTCACCAAACTTCACTCACATTTCTCGTATTTGATTCCGTACGGTTTTCGTTCGTATTTTTTCCTTTCTTTATTTATACATTTTATATTTGCAATTATAAATTTCAGAAACAAAATTAAAAAGAGAACGTTTTGTGATAGAGAGAAAAATTAAATTATTGATGAACGAAAATAATAAAATGTTCATGGATTCGAATAAAGCTGATCTTTAACCTTTACAAACTACTAAACTTCACCAACATTGGATACTTTGCGAACCAACTGACATCTCTTTACAACAGAAATCGTATGTAATATACTGTTGCCTCAAAAACAAAATCATAAAATCTTCACGAATACCATGACACCAGTAACTTCTCATCGTCTTCAATCGAAGCTGCATTTATCGATAGGGCAAAGTCTATCAACAACAAAGTACGACTAATCATTTAAATTCCTGAATATTTCATTAAAACAAGCCTATGGGTATTTGCCCTTTTAGTTAATTTGAACTCTATGCTTGCCGATTTCTGGATATATTCGCAAAAATATCGATTCAAAGGGAATGCGCTTTTAGAATTTTCAGCTCGTTGTGTTGCGAAGCATCATAAAATTTATAGTAAGCGTACGAGCGAGGAAATTTTCTCATGATTCAGGAATCAGATAATTTAAAAGTTAAGTTTTCCGTTCGGAGATGCTAGGGAAATCATCCGTTCATTATGTTTTTATATATGTAGGTACGCCCAATACATCAACACACGAGGAGAGGAGAGTTCGTCGCTATTTTTGTTACACTTAGTAGTGCCTTAAGTCCCGCTGTGTTTACGAGTTTTGATATTAGTTCTATATTATCTTATCTATACGTTACTGTAAAAGCCCGTACTACGGTAAATGTTAAAGATTTAACATTTTTTAATGTTGGTTTATTCTTAAATTTAATTGTGAAACCTGAGATTAACCAATTTACGGACTTTTATGGTAACATATTTATATAAAAATCAAAATATGCTTACTTGGGTGTATGTACATGAGTATACGAGATGTCTATGCTTTGCTAAACCATTCATCCGATTGTGATGAAACTTTGGGGTTTTGATGTGCGCGTGACCGCAATGGTTTCTATATAAAATAGTGAATTCTCGCATCATGACATTATACGTTGCTAACCATTCAACCAATTGCGATGAAACTTTGGGGATTTGATATGTGCATGCCCGCGATGGTTTTTATATATAATTGTGATCTATTATTAAATTTGAATAAAAAATTGCAATACGTGGTACGCGAGTTGTTTGAATACTGAATATATGGAATGCGGGAGAGGGAAGGGGAACTCGGGAGGAAGGTTCGCCGAACGGGGGAAGCAGGAGAGCGGAGTGGGAAAAGGGAAGGCGGAGTAGAACGCGTGAGGGGAAGGGGACGCGGTAGAGAAAGGAGAGGCGGAAGGGGAACGGGAAGAATGGGAAAGGACACGCAGGGAGAAACAATATATTGAGTGGCAGAGCAACGCATGCTAGTTTACTGATAAATATTATTACTCGCATTTTGTAAAACCACGGAGTAAAAGGTAAAGCAATTATTGTTCGGAAGATGATTGACACTAACTTTACCACCTCCACAGATGAGAAGCGTTCAGAACACATATATAATATGTTTGCACTCACGAAAAGAAAATGAATAATGTATTCGATATTGGCCAGGTGAGGGACCAACATTCACAATCGTCAAGGTGATTGAAATGGCGTTAGCCGTGTTGGTCGACCAGATCTGAGCAGCCAGATACTTCCCTTCTTATACCCTCATTGGGGATGCCATAGTCCCACCGGTTCCGGGCGTTTAGGACTCTTTCTAGAACATTATTTTCTCTGTACTGAATTGGTTCTATTAACTTGTATGTTATTCAGGCTTTGAGACAAAAAGACGTTTTACATTCAAAAGGGTGATTTTTTGTTGAAATCAGTTGAGAAATGGGTCTGTTGGCCTGTACGCTTATAAAACACGTTATAAGTATTCCGACAAGGCGGTAAATCCCCTTTTGTAGTTAAATTCGATCCGGAAGATCAACTATAAAAAATCATCCGACCCTCTTAAATTCGGCAGTTAATTGGATTGAATGTTTTCACGCATTTAATCCAAAAAGGGACGAACCAAATTGGATAATAAATCCTTGGTATTAGAAACAAGCGGACAAGCGTCAATGATTACACCGTCCGAAACAGTGAACAGATTTTGTATTAAATTTACGACTTCTTTATCAATAGAAAATCAACGCACAAAAGATTCTCCGTTATTTATGTGTTCACGACAATATTTATCTTGTTCAGACAAATAATGTTTTGCGAAACTGAACTATTTTGAGACGCTTAACTTAATTTTGGTACAGGCATTTTTAGCTTTTATCTTCTGATTCTAAAATAAGCAATAATGCTTTCCGAGACAGTTTAATTTTCAATAAGAAAAGCTTTTCTAATTTTAGAATCTCAGAAGATTTTAAAACATGTGTGGTTTTATATATATTATTACTGGCCCAGTTAGATATAAAAATTCTCTTGCACAATGTAGAATTTGTGAAGCTGAAAATATTTTTAAAACAATATTTACCTCAGGATCAAGGCATTTTAAAAGAATGTTAGTAAACTTGAATAATTTTGACGCCTATCTAATCTTATCTTATATAATCTAATCTAGTCTATCTAATCTTATCTTAAATGCTATATATTGCGTTGCAAAAACCTATTATATTTCTTTGTTAAAGAAATAGTATTTATATATTATTTAATCATAGTGTAATTTGTAAATTTCATACTTATGTAAAAGCCCCGTAAAAGGACGTAAATAAATAAATAAATAAATAAAAATATAAAACGAAGTCGCGTTAGTTACACCATTTATAACTCGAGACGGCTGGACCGATTTTTATGATCTTTGATTTGTTGGATTTGTCAAAAAACATCGGAAAAATTCATGAACAAAAAAATTGTGATGAAAATTCTTTTTCTCATACATTTTGTATGGAACGAATTCTGATATTTTGAAAAAGCTGCAGGAATATTGTGATTAGTTATAATATTGAGTAGTGAGTGAATCCCAAAAAATCAATAACATCAAATGTCAATGCGCTGATTGTTTTACTTTTGTTCTTAAACACATATAGCTGCCCCTCTTTCTCGCACACTAAATTTCAATATTCAAAATTGGGACAAACGGTGAACGTATGTCTGCACCCCTCCAAAGTAAAAATACAATAATTATAATAAATCTCCCTCACTCATATAAGGAAAATGAAACACAATTCCCATAAGTTAGTGGAAAAGTAAGAAAATCACAAAAATTATAAATCCGTACATAACGCCATCTCTAATACTGACAAAAACAAAACACGGACAGTTACGCATCGATAATTGCTTCATTGTGTAATTTTTAACTTAATAAAAAAAAACTAGCTTTAATTCAGCTAATTAGTTAACACAACAGTTATTGATTTTTAAGCGGTACGAAGTTCGCCGGGTCAGCTAGTTAATTTTAAAACAACACAACATCTTTTTACTAATCTAACATAAAATGTAACACCGCAAGAACAGGATAGCAGTTCAAAGAATAATATGTATATGAACTTGTCGCTAAATATATGAATCTGTCAATATGACCGTTGATATTCCGTATGCCCCGGGTACGATTCCTGGAATCGAGTAAAAGCGTCACTGCTTTCAACTCCGACGATTTATTTATTTAGCATAAAACAATTACAAAGTTCTTACATATATTATACAAAACACATGGTTGTTTGGGCCGCGGCTTATGCTCGAATCTTTTCAAGTTATAGTCAAAATAGTTACAGTGTCCATCATAGGGCAGTTGTGTACTCAGAAGCGATACCGTGTCGCCAGCTCCACTCCACTACGAGCTGGTATTACACTATACTTCACAGTGATTTTTTGCTTTTAGCTTTGATGTAGCCGTCAATTACCGAATTTCAAGAACTATTGAGCTTAGCTCCGTCGACTCTATTAATATTAATTGGGTTAGTGTGGATATCAATTGCCTCGAAACGTTGGCTAAAGGAGGAGGTAGCACAAGACGGCATAACACCCAAAAAAAACAAAAAAAAATAGAAATGCTTCAACACGTCCGACACATAATACGAGGCTGTATGTTATTATGATATACAAGCCCTGAAAAAGTTTGAGATAAGCGAAACCTGAGTGATTGTCATTTATTAATTCAATAAAAGTGATATTTCTTCTAATATTAATATGAATTTTTCCAAAAAATATCAGCAACCAAGAAAAAATCTTTATCCATTGAGTAATGTATTCGTGATAGGATGATAAAATTAAATAACCCATTTTTAGAACAGCTTATTGTTTAACATGTTCAGCTTAAAGCTCAGTGAATTCTATGCCTGAACATACTTTCGTCCTTTAAACATTCCTCCTGTAATTACTTCCGCTCAGTGTAGATCTTTTTCCTTTCACCATGGATCACGTTCACATCCTCGCTATCCTTTGTTGCATGTTAGCCGGAACCTTAACTTTGTTAGTGAACTTTGAACGCCAATAATTATTAACCCTACCAGAAGTGTTCAATGCGCTCTATATTTTAGACCGCATACTGTATTAAATTGTAAACTAGGTTATATCTAGTTTAAAGCTTTATTTAATTAAATATTAATCACGTTAATTTACAAAAAGCGTGAAATTACACTGCCCGTGTCACTAATTACCCTAATTTTCATTGAAAATCCGGTTGCATTAGCACCAGAATAATTGTATTATCAAAATGCAATGTATCCAGTGGTGATTTTGACAACCACATTATATCAATAAACATTTGTTAGTCACCATGAATCCAACAATTTAAACATTTTTTCACCAAAATTAGTTAGTTTACCATGCATTTTCGAACCATCAGTTTTTTTCTGTTTTATATCGTCTTAAAAACTAGATAGTTCTTTAGTGAACTTAATGCATCAAAAACCTTTTATAATTTTTCCCACAAAGAAATAGTTCGAAACCCAGCCAGGCCATCTATGTCTATATAAATGAATCCATGTTTACCTTGGTCACGCCATAGCTTCAGAACGACTTTACCTATTTTATTCATCTTTTTTTTTTAGTTTTCTAATACTTTGTAGAAGGTTCTTACGGAAAGAGAAATTAAGAAAATTGCGCAGAAAATTGGATAATTTCAGAAAACTTAACGATTATTTTAACTTCGCACGATTAACAATTTGCGCGTTTGATGAATGTGAATTTAGAAGGCGGCTATTTTTTTTTGTATCAAAATAATTGTCTATGATTTTTTGAAATTATAGATATTTTAAATAGGTAGTTAATATATTTGAAATATTTTAAATGGTATGTTAGGTACAAAACTAGATTGAGTGTTCTTATAACACACAGAAATGAATATTTGTAAATTTGACTAAAAAAAATTGTAATGGGTGGCACGTAAGCTGTTTGAAAACTGAATGTACTGGGACTAAATATATGGAACGTGGGAGGGGGGTTGGAAGGACGGGGGAGCGGAAGAGGAGAGAGGGTTGGCGAGGAAGTTAGAAGGGGAACGTGGGAGGGGAAGGGATCAGATGTGACGAAATGTGGTGAAATTTATAATTCTGCTTTACTATTACGTCGTCGTAATGTAATTTAATTATATCAAAGAAAATATACAGCACCAATCAAAATAAGAATGTAATTAAGATGTTATACCTAGATATGTACATCTCATTATTTGTAGAAATAGAAACATGGTGTAACTTACTTATAAACTTCAATTAAACACGCACATGAATTGAGGTGTTTCAGTTACGTCAAAGTTTGAAAATTATAAATTCAGCCGAATGCTTATAAATCGTTTTCCAGTTACTCACCCGTGGAATTCAAACAACGTAGTAAATAATACGCAGCGTGTCAACAAACATAAAACATCGCGCAATGCGGAAGCACACAAAAATATCACAAAAGGAAATTGAATGTCGGAATGAAACGCGAACCCAACATTTCACTAAAAGCACCAACTCAAAAATATATATATTACTTACCTTTGCCATTTTGTTCGGAAATTACCAAATAGAGAGAAAAGCACTACAATCTTCGAATTTCTATTTTTAACATTTTCTTTCTAAAAAATTTACCACTTAATTTTCTTAAGCCACCACTTAAGTTTTTGTACTTGATAGATTAATTTAAAACGGAATCTTTCAATCACACTTTATTTAATAAATCAAAAAAATTGGAGATTATTTAACTATTTCTAAATTCCAATTTAGGAGGCGGGCTTTGGGTACTGCCGCCCCAGGAACTATTTATTGGATAACCAACATCGCTGCCATAAGTCACCCCAAGTGTTTCGCGACGTTTGGTGACTTAGAAAGGGAACCCGGATTCACGGGCAGGTTTGTCCGGGTCTTGAGTCGTCTGCGGATGAGCTTGCCAACCTGCTGCGTGGCGGGTCGGATTGAGGGAGATTGATTGACTGAGGCCTTTTTACCACTCCAGCCAGACTCTCTCGACCTATCACCTTGCACCGCATTTGGAGGAGTGGATTCATATGTCCGTTATTCCTTAACACACTGATCACCAAACTCCAACCCACTCATCATATATTTTTCCCTCCAAGAACTTCATTTCAAAAAAGATCCTCCACAGTATTCCCTAAGATGATATAGGACCTGATGGAAATTATTTTCCTCAGTGCCTCCTGTATGAAGCCAACGTAAAAAAAAATAATTTTTGTATTTCTTTGAAAAAAAAAAGCATTCCCGAGCAGAGCACATTATTCACTCACATGACTTTTCCATTCATTTCAAGAGGTGGGTGTTAAGTTCATTTTAACATTTTTTTATTGTTCCTTAATCAACACCAGAATCCAGTTAATCACGGTCCACTAATGTCCGGTAATTAAAAATATTAAATAGTTCGTAGTTTCGTAGGTACGGTAACTAATAATTGTTCAGTATTTTCATTTATGAAGTGAAAATTTATTTAGTACCGTTGTGATTTAAAAAATTGATGAAACGGAAACGAGCGGCAATAAAAAGAGACAAACACATACATCTACAGGATTCATCCTGTGAGAGAATGAGATAGCAATAAAATATTTATAATTCACGGGTACTCAGTTCCAATAAAATACGATAAATCCACAATCCCACGCAAGTCTTCTTTGATGTATAAAGCCCACGACGAACGTCCGCAGATATTTAGCAGACCAAGGATCGTATAATAAAAATATGTACTTATATATATTTTTGTAAAATCGATATCAAATCTTCAAACCATTCGAAAATGAACATGCGAAAGAAAACACAAAAGAAAGTGACATTTAGCAACTCCGAAAAGTAAAATACAAATACCAATAAGATGACCAAATTTTTAGGAAAAAGTGCCTGGAATTCGACGACAAAAATATGGAAAAAAATATCCTTCACATTGATACAAAAAGCGCTTCGTAGTCTCCCCACTCTTGTTTACTTTAGTTTTCTGAAGGATTCAATTCCACCGTGTGTGATTTGCACACTCTGATTTTTTTAATCATGTACCCAATAATGTGTATATTTACGAAATATATAAATTAACTAAAAATAAAAATATACCTTAAAGATACTGTGATGGAGTACGTGCTTTCGTTGCGGTATAATGTCAATATAATGCAACCAAATTAGATAAATTGCTTGAGGAATAAAGGCCGAGTTTTTTTATGTCACCGTGAAAAACCTAAAGTAATAAAATTTGCGGGGTGAAAAATAAATTATGAACACAGTAAAGAATATCCCAAGAGGAGCAAATAGGTGTGAATTATGTGTTAGAATGATGGGATAAGTTTGGGGAGGATTAGGGGTGTGTAACCGGCCGATGATCGGTGAAGAGTAATGCCCTTCGTGGCACAGCGGTAAGCTCGTTGTCTCATGTGCGGGGATAAGATGTTACCTGTTCAAAATTTGGCACGCGTGATTTTATGTCACATTTAATTTTACTTAGAATGAAATAATATGGTTAGGGAATATTTGCACTACGTTCGATTGTGGTGGATATTATGTATTCTACTCTCTGGACAACCGTAATTTTGCTTTTTTACATTAGCTTAACAAAGGAGACCCTGAAGAAAACAAATTCCCTCGGGGCCTATGACATCTTTGGGGATGCTGTGTGGAGTTTCTTCTTAGGGAAAAGAAGGAGAGGAAGATCGAGGATGGGTAGGAATCTGGATGTCAGTTTGCCCAGGAGTGATGGAAGTATGAATCTATTCCTCTCACCGCAGAGCAAGGTGATGGGTCGAGAGAGTCCGGATAGAGAGGTCAAAGGGTCTCCCTTAACCAGTTTCTCCCGAACTGGCCTGCCACGCAGTGGTGGGCAAACGCATCCGACACCAAGACCTGGACAAACCTCACCCCATGAACCCTGACACCCCTGCAAAGTCACCAAACGTAGCAAACAACTTGGGGTGACCTACGGCAGAGGTGTTGGTTATTCAATAAATGGTTTCGCCGTTATCCGCCTCCCAAATCGCTTGTAATGTCATGAGCCAAATTTAGTACCAAATCTGAATAGCAAGATATTTCCATTTTCCTTTCCCATTTTCTTTTCCCCTCTCCCTTTTCAGCCTCACAACATATCGCAATATGTTGTTTTCACTGTTTTTTTTTGGAGGGATGACAATATTATTTTATTTTTACGATGACCCATAAATTCTTTAACTAAAATGTGCAATTTTTGATTTGACGAAAAACCACATGCTCATTTTTGTTCGTGAATGTGGCTTTATTGACGTCTCGCCGGGCTAAGTTGGTGACAGCCGTCTTACCAGTTATTAGCGTTATCGCGTTATGGCCAGTTCGAACCATTTAGGAATGTGCGATTTTAATTTGTTTTTTCAAATAATAATTGTGGGTGAAAATATTAAAACAACATATTTTTAGCACGGCGAACTAAATCAGAAAAATAATCTTTAAATTTTCCACTCATTTCAAACCATTCCCATAATTTGCGAAAATACGCTATCTGGGGACGCCATATTCCCATCGACGCTATTTAGTTGTTGGGACGTTTTTCCTGAATTCGATATCAAGATGGCAAAAGAGGCATATATGTGGAGTCAAAGCATTGATTTCTCGCTACTAAAATGATTCATGGAATAATGTAATGTCAGAGAAATTTAAGTTTAATACGAGCTATATTATAATATTTACCTTTCTTAATTTATTTAAAAAAACATATATTTTTTTATTTCAGTACATAAAACAAGCACGATGCTCAAATATTTACATAATTTTTTGGGGGAGGGGAAGGAGGTGGGGAAGAGCAAGGCGGGAAGTACCTGGATATTGAGATTTGGTCACCAAACACGGCTAAAACCATTTCAATCAACTTTTCAATTCTGAATGGTGGTCTTTCACCAGGGCGTTACTAAGAGTATCTTCCACCCTGGTATATGCCGCAAGAATACTAGGTATATTTTTTATGAATTAATTGTGAAATAACCCAAATTAATCGAATGAAATTTATTAGCGCACGCCGGAATTCGTTTCCACGATATTCGGATTGACAGTCAAGAACCTTACCCATCGACCACAGAGAAATGTTGATGAAGTCGTTCGTTCGTTACTATACTGATAAAAGCCTAAAGAAATTAGTAATAAATGAGTAAAGAAAGAACAAAGAAATGTGTAAAGAAAGCTCGATTGTATTAAAATTAAATTTCGTGACAATTAAAGGAATCGATTTAAAATTTAAAAAAATATTTTTCATCGGTGCACTATCAAAAGGTCTTTTATAACTAGCTGAACCCGACCACGCTTCGCTGTGGCTTTGTCTGATTTTAATTATTAGAGGAGTTAACAAAAATTGTCTAGCAACTGTGCATTTTCCAAGAAGACACATTGCTTAATTGAATATCTGCTGTGACTATGCTGTAGTGTAGAATATAAGGAAGAAAAAAAAACATTCGTAATTTTTTTTAAATTATTTATTTATTCAGACCTTAAAGGCTTTGTCATCTAAAAACATGAATTGTATTTTCCAATATTTTTGAGGAAATGTTTTGAATCATCAGTAATTCCTTGCAACAAATTTATCAGTGGTGCTATTGCCTGATCAATTTCAGGTAGCTTCACTTTGCCGCTCGCACAACACATTCCTTGAGTTTCTCCTTTAAATTTCATCGCTTTGCAGTGTGACAAACTTTATCCATTTTACCGATTTGAACAAATTTACATGAGGTATTGTATTGAATATCTGGTTCGTATGAAAAAGCAATTCGATGGTACGAAGCCTGGTTATTCAAAAGTTGCACTTGCATTCGTCTTCGGCGTTGATCTATTTCTTCTTGACGTTGTTGAGATGAATGTGCTGCTCGTCTTCTTCGCGCTTCTACTCTTAAGCTTTTAAGTCTTTCTTCCCGACGATTCGCCAGTTCTTCTGCTCGCCTCTGAATAATTCTAACTCGAACATGTTCATTATCGTCTAAACGTTCTTGATCAGTGCGGTTTGATCTTCTCTGACGATCTGCGTTTGCGTGTCGAGTACGACAGCCTATGTTTGAACGTGAGCGAGGCATCCCACGAATGGTGATCAACTTTGAAAAAACTTACACATCAATCAACTGGTCACAGTTATACTTTTTTGACCCTTTGAAAATTTGTCATATATAATTCGATTTGTTAATCTGATTTTTTGTAGGTTTTGCAAAGTTACGAACTGACATTCAGTACAATTATGAGTAAATTTAAAACGCACAGAGAAAACAAATGAGTGAAAATAGTAGTATAATTTGTGAGATATAATTCTACTTTTAAATCCGATTAAATTCTTTTAATTCTTAATTGTAGGTATCATAAATTTTTGTAACTTTTAATAAAATTAATAAAATGGCAACACTGTCTAGAACTGCCATTCCGTTGTTTACTATGACAAATTACGAGTCAATTTAAAACGCATAAAATTATCCTTTTTCTTTGGAACTTCCAAATAAAAAGTATGTAGAAACGCTCTTCTGCCAAAATGCAATGTTCTGTAAAAATTTTGAGTCAATCCATCGATTACTTTCCGAGATTAGCGAACGCAAACATACGGAACCTAAATTTTTATATATATAGATTGACTGAAATTATTGCCTTCACACAAGTTACGAGTACTTACTGTAAACGAAGCCATTGAATTTTCTAATTAAACGAACTTTAAAAAGAATTAATATTGGTGAGGAGACGGTGAAGCGGCTAATTAAAATGTGAAATTTAAATTAAATTTAAATGTGGTAAAGGAAAAAAGGAATGGGTACTGTCGCAACAGGCATATTTTTATTCACAAGGACCGACTTTCTAAAAATGTGATATTAGATTTGTGCACCGGTTGCATAACTACTAACCACTGTATGTAAGTAAGAAAAATTAATGAAAATGTTTCCTTGTGAGAGATGTTGGTAACGTGAACATTTAAGTAAATGGGAATATTTTTAATTTTGAAAGGGTTAATTATATTTTTTTGCGAATACCGCACAAAAGTTTCAACTGCTTCCAACCGTATGGAGCCAGTGAGACTATGACATTCTCAATTGTGGTATGTTGTGAGGTAGTGGAAACGGGAAGAAGATGGGAAAAAATGGGAGTAAGAAGGTGGGGAAAAATGGGTATAAGCTGCTCTGTACTTAAATAATAATTGTTAATATAATTTATTTATTTATTTATTTATTTAAAATTTACGGCCCAAAGTGCCATTTACAAACATGTATTATTATTATATTTAAACAGTCATAGTACAGTGAAGAAAGATTGTTTTTTTTTTTTAATTTCTTATAAACAGTCATAGTACAGTGAAGAAAGATTGTTTTTTTTTTTAATTTCTTATAATAAGAGAAAAAGAGTATCATGTATATCAATAATATATCAGTATATCAATAATATCTAGTATCATGTTTCAAATGTGTAGAAAACCGTATTTTCAAACGTCATTATTTGAATATTTGTTTACAAAAATAATTTGTTCTTATTTTGTGTTCAGAGCAAATTTGCGGATCTATCACAGTGTCCAAAACTTGCCATTTGTGATCCCTTATAAAGTGTGGCGAAAAGTATAAAAAGTTCGAATTAAAATTGTAAATTTAAAGCGAACATAAACGTGCATGTTTCTTAACATTAACTTCACACAGGAAGGAAATCTCTTAGGAAAATAATTTCCCCCAATGTCTATCATATTTGCTGTATGGAGGGTCTTTTTGGGAAGAGGAAGGTCAATTGGGGTCTTAAAGAGACCCATGTTGTAGGGAGGGGGGTAACACGAAAACCAGCAATCGTTACACAGCCGAGCTGATGAACTCAACTCAAGAATCGTAGAAATGACTTGTTCTCGTGTAAAAATACGTCAACGGTATACAATTGTACATTGTTGATGGTGTAGATTGGAGTGTTTTCCCACTATGCACCGGTGCCGGAAAGATCAAAGACGCTAGTTCCTAGGATTTTCTTCCATTTAAATATCGATAGAACAAAGACAGCATTCCCGCCTGATGCCTGTGCTGTAAAGATTGCTATCCGTTTGTGATATGGAATCTGGCAAATGGACCGTCCGGTTTTGCAGTCCCTAAGATTTTTAATAATTCTGGGGCTAATGATCAGAAGTGGTAGCGACCAGATAAAAGCGAACATGAAATTGTTCAATCAAAAAAGTGTCAACTTTAAATGGCATCTACATATTTTTTTATAAATAAATGAACCTACGATAATCAACTTTAACCCAAATAACATATATTGACCATAAGTTAAAAACAAAAAAACATCATTTCAATTAATCATCCATCATAACAATCATAGACCCTTGTATTCCCCTGTATTATACAGAAAATAAACAATGCAATCAATTAACATTTCTTTCAAAATCACGAAAATCTACAATAAATCTGATGTTTTAAAACTAAAGGACGCACTATA
Source organism: Limnephilus marmoratus (assembly GCA_917880885.1). NCBI lineage: Eukaryota > Metazoa > Arthropoda > Insecta > Trichoptera > Limnephilidae > Limnephilus > Limnephilus marmoratus. The sequence goes on from OU862908.1 coordinate 64,778,993, forward strand.
TGATAAAATATTGAAGAATGTGCTCCGTAACACATGTGAATTCTTAGCGTGGAGGACGAAAAAAAATATTTGTGTGCACACACGCGGTAGATGTGAAACTTTCAGAAAACTGAAGTAAACAAGAGTTGGGAGGTTACGAAGCACAAAGGTACTGATATATGACCGATAGGCTACGAAGCACGCACAAAGAGGTGACCGATTATCTTTTGTCTGGTGAGCTAAATCCTATAGATGTATAAGTTTTCTTATTAGTATTTGTTTTTCGTTTCATCGAGTTTCAAATCGCAACGGCGCTAAATAAGTTTTCACATCAAAAGGTGTATTCTCTAAATGGTATCTTAATTTTTTTTAATTCCAGAAAAGCTTATAAATTGTTGCTAAAAGTCTGCCAGTTATGTATTGTTCCGTTTAGTATCCGCGTCACTGGAGCCTTACTAAGAAATTATATTTCCCGAGAGAAAACTCTATCAACACACTTTGTCTCGAAATGTTGGAATTGTTATTAAAAATAATGAGGTCTGAGAGAAAGTTACTTCCCACTAGTAAGTAATTGGAAATATCCATTTCACGGATCGTCCAATTGTCGAAGATTTATAATCGCAAAAGTCTCAATATTATTGACTAAACATCATTAATGAACAAAACGTTTAGTAAAATTAGGGTTAATGGATTTGATACTTTGTTTGAATGTGACTAGAATATGGTTACGCAATACTCCTTTTTCAAATTGTAAAGGTCGATTGGGGTTTTCCTTTAGTAAAACGTTTTGATTAAAAACCTTTTAAACTTTTTTCTACTTATTTGTTTTTCACCTGACCAGTTTTAACTATTTCTTCGAGTGGATTTAATCAAAAAAGTTATTTTAATGTAGAATTCCATCGTATCATAGGGCTCTTGCAAGTAAATTTTATTTGATTAATTTGTGTTGTTTCACAATTTGGTTATTTAAAATATTGTGTAATAAACTTGCGGCACACCCCAGTGTATACATGTAGCGGTTACTTAACCCGCTCTGCTCTAAAACCATCGCAGCGCCACTGGTTAACGATCACACCAAAAATAAATATCTAGGTGCGAGCCGCTGCCGGCACTGTAAGTACGTCTAACGCCTTGTAACAATTAACGCGGCAACCTACTGGAAGGTTCCCGACTGCACAATACTTTATCAACACAGCGACTCGACTGTTCTCGAACGTTCTGACCTTAGGCGCGGCGGTCGAATTTCACACGCCGTTCTCGAAACTACTTGCCCGACCGGCAGAGTATAAAAGCCAGCGCAGCCGCATGCAGCTCAGTCTCAAGTCTAGTCTCAAATCACACACATACAGCAATACAGTGCATACCTTATCAGTGAATTCGCTCCAGTGCGGTATCGGCTGAACGGTCAGCCCCGGCGACTCAAAGCCGGCACCTGTGCCCGTTGCGCCCGCAGCCTTCGAGGACCCATCTTCTCGCAGCTAACATGGTCCACCGCACCATCAGCTTTGGAGAATCCTTTACCCGCGACTACAAGGCCCGCCGCGTCTTCTGTCAAGGGTGCAGCAACATCTCAGGCATATCGAAGCCCGCCGCGCTTCGCTGCCACTGAGACTTTCTCCTCACAAGGTTCACCGCTGTCCACCTCCGCGATTCAAAGCGTCGAGTGGCATCCTGGACGTCATGGTCTTCTCCACCACCTCGGTGCAGCGCTACATGCTGGTGACATGCAGACCCGTGGTCTGCTCCACCACAGCATCTTCGACCATCATCATCAATCACTGCCAACACCACTTCTGACTCGCACTCACTACTACTCGTGTCAACAACATCTGACTGTTTGCTACGTAGCTCTCCAATAAAGACTTCGACTCACTACATCGATGACGCCTTTCATTTATCTCCCGTCTCTACCGATACGGACCGCTCCCTCATACATACTATCAGTATCGCCCCGGAGTCCTAGCGTGGGCGAATGATGAGGGTTGATAGGATAACTTTCGGTAACTTGAAATAACTCGATAACTTCGATAACTCGGTTGCTTGAAATAATTGTCGTGATTGGTGATCAGATCTGCATAGCCAGGTACTTCTCCACCTTCCTTTTCCTCATCTCCTTCCCCTCCCTACTACCTTCAGTCTCACAACATACCCCAACTGCGGATGCCATAGTATCATTGGCTACCGACTATTGGGAGCAGTTGAGACTTGTTCGGCAATCTCTAAAAAGATTAATTAAGTATTTCAAAGTTAGAAATATTCCTTAACACTTAAATGTCCACATTACCAACGTCTCTCGACAGGGAGACTTTTAATTTAGTTTGTCTTACATACAGTGGTAAGTAGGCATGAATCCGGTGCAAATATCTAAAATCGCATTCTAGCGGACCCGTAAAGACGTACCTAATACGTGGTCTGCGGTGTCTTTAGTCTAGCTGTACGTGATGTACCTGACTGAGGATTGTACGGTTATTGGTTTATATTAATTTTGTTATTTTCTTTCCCCACGAATGCACATATTATACCTTTCTAGCTCTGTTTATCATTTTATGTACTATATACTTATGATACTGCATACTTGTTATAATGCTCCTGTACAATTTATTTTATATGTAAAAGCCATCAAGGCGTAAACAAACAAATAAATAAAATAAATATAACTAATACCTCTGCCATTGGTCACACAAAGGGGTTCGCTATATTTTGTGATTTAACAGGGTTCCCGGGTTCATGAAGTAAGGTTTATCCGGGTCTTGGAGGCGGATGCATCTGCCTACCAACTGCGCAGCAGGCCTGACCGGAACTTTTGACCTCTACATTAGAATTCTTTCGGAACACCACCGCCTTGCACTTTACTTGATTTATATGTCCACCCCTCCAGGACACACCGACCGCCAGTTACCTACCCACCTTTCATACCTTTTTCCTTCCCAGAACTGGTTGAGGGGGTCTTTTATCCTCTACAGCCGGAATCTCTTGATCTACCGCCTTCCACGCTGTTGAAGGGATGGATTCATACGTCCGTCTTTTCTGGACGCACTGACCCCCAGATTCATACCCACCCCTCTTACATATTTCCTTACCAGAATTTCCTCCCCTTCCTTTCCTTTAAAAAAACCCTCCAAACCGCATCCCTTAAGATGAATAAGCTCTGATGGAAATTATTTTTTTTTTATTTTTTTTTTATTAATATTTTTTTTTGGTTACATACATAAAAATATTACAAAAAACATTTCTTTTGATAAGAAGTAAAAAAAAAAAAAAAAATATGTAGCTTAACGATAAACAATAATACAATTTAACAACAAAAAAAAGATATTACAATATTATACATGTATGTATGGTAACAAAAAAAATCCCACATAGGCATCGCCAGTTCGTGGGTATACTTAAGTTTTTTTTAATGCAGTTAAGATACAACATAGCAAATTAAACTTTTAATTAGTAAATTGAAACATAATTATGTTTTAACATATTTATAGAACAAATAATTCCGTATTTAAAAAACAAAAGTTAAGAAAAAAAAATATGTATATGAAAAACAAAAAAGGTTAAATAAAAATTAGGGATTTGTAAAGTTATAACAGGTAAGATGTTATAGCAGGTAGGTTTTTGTGTCATTTGTAGTTATCCAAGTATTTATTAATTTTTTGTATTTGCTGTAAGAGGAAATGTTTTTAGATTTAATTTCTATAGTCTGATACAGTGCATTATAGATTTTTGGTGCAATGAAAAAGCATGTCTTTGCGCAAGCCTAGTTTTGCAAAGGGGAACCTCAAATGCATTATTTACTCTACTGCTGGAGCGTTTTTCGTTTTTTGTAAAATATGCATTTCGTGAAAATATATATTTCAGACATTGCATAAAGTAGATTTTTCTAATATCTAAGAGTTCAGCTTCTTGGAATAATTGCAAGGAGGGGTAGGTAACATCTTTATGCAACATTATTTTTATTATTAATTTTTGAGTAATTTCTAGTTGCTTAATATGGGTATCATAAATACCCCCCCATCCAATTATTCCATAAGATATTGATGATTGCACCAATGCATGATATACCAGTTTCATTCTTTTAATATCAACTATTTAATTTAATCGTTTAAAAATGTAAGTCAAATAACTAAGTTTATTTACAAGGTTTTCTACGTGATTTGTCCATTTTAGTTGGCTGTCTATAATAATTCTTAGGTATTTAACTGTGTTCCCCGAATTCATTTCTATACAGTTAGCACACAAAACAGGGTTGCAAGAATTGTTGTGAAACCTTATATTTAGGTGAGTTAAGGGTGCCGCCCTTTTGGTATTGTAGAATGGAATATACATAGTTTTTTCACAGTTCAGAGTTAGGAGGTTTTGGTTTAGCCATTCTTTGACAATGGATGTGCACTTATTTGCGTTTTCAGAGACTTCTTTCCATGATTTACCATGGACTGTGATAGCAGTATCATCAGCATACGAGAATAGTTTTCCCGGAATACTGATATTACACAGGTCATTGATATAAATTAGGAACAATAATGGACCGATAACTGTACCTTGTGGAACCCCATGTCTCACATATTCTGGTTTACTAATATTATCACCAATTTTTGTACATTGTCTGCGATCAAGTAAATAATTTGTTAATAGTGACAGACAATTATTTTTAATTCCAATATTATTTAGTTTTCTAATCAGTTTATTATGATTCACGGTATCAAACGCTTTTTTTAGGTCTAAACAGATTGTTAAGCTTTTCATATTTAAGTCAAGATTGGTGTATATATTTTTTGTTAGATTAAATAAAGCGTCATCTGTACTAAGACCTTTTCTGAAACCGTATTGATTTGGGGACAAAAGTGCATTTGATTCTAGAAACTCTAGTACTTGTATTTTAATTATTTTTTCTAATATCTTCGCTAGTTGGGATATTAGCGATATTGGTCTGTAATTGACAAGTTTAGAGATTGATCCAGATTTATGTATTGGTACAATATTGGAGAGTTTAAATGCGTCTGGGAAAAGGTTTTTTTCAAAACAGCAATTAAAAATGTGTTGCAAGGGCTTCGAAATGTGTTGTTTAATAGATTTGATAGCGATGGCGCTTAATTCATCTGGACCATTGGCTGTAAAGATTGTCAATGTGTTTTATTATTTCAGATTCGGTAATACGTTTAAATTGGGTTAAATTAGGACTATTTTCAGAGTGTTCGTCCATTTGAGTGTATTGATGAATATGGTTTGGAAATGAGGGATTGTTATTTATTATATCTGAAGCAACATTTGTAAAAAAATCATTGAATTTATTTGCAATATTTCTTATATCCGTTATGACTATTTTATCATCTGTAACAATTTTTTCAGGGAATGTTTTTGCTTTATGTTTTCTATTAGTTATTTCATTTATGACTTGCCAGGTTTTTTTAGAATCATTATCAGCTGTTTGTAATTGTTTAGTATAATACTCTTGTTTACATTTTTTTATAAGAATATTGAAAAAATTTCTATAAATGATGTATTGCTGTCGTAAATTTTCATTGGGTGGAATGTTTTTAGCCATACAATAATTCTCATGATTTTTGTAAATTTTGTACAGTTTGTTCCTGTGTTGGCTTGCAATTATCAAACCACGCGTGATCCATGGTTTAATTTTTTTATGTTTGCTTCTAGGTATTTGTGTTGGTTCAAGACTATTCTTGATATTATCATTTAATATTGAATAGAAGGTGTATAGTGATTGATTTGGGTCATCATTGGTTAAAACTGAGTTCCAAGTTTCTTTTTTTAAAAAACTGTTTAGGGTTTGATAGTTAATTTTATTTTTTCCCACTTGTTGGGCTTTAGTTGTATAGTTGTGATGATACTTTAAGGTACTGTGACCGAAAAAAGTTGGGAAATGATCGGTTATATCAATTTTTAGGACAACTGATTTGGGAATACAATTTTAATTGGTTTTAAGAAATATGTGATCAAGACAAGAACCGTATCTGGTAGGGCTATTTATATAAGATAGATATCCTTCGCTGTATATAACATTTAGATATTCATTTGCAATTGGGCTCAGGATAGAATGTTCTATGTTAATATTTATATCCCCTACGATAAATGAAAAATCTGATTGGTTGCAATTATTTTCGTTTATGAAATATTTTAATTCTGTGATAAAAGATTTAGAATCTAAAGAAGGGGAGCGATAAACAGCAATTATAGAGTATTTTTTATTGTTTAGCTTGAATGATAAATGTATGGCATTAGAAAACTTAAATTTTGGGATGTTTATTATTACATCAGTTATTTAATGTGCACTATAGAAAATCGTTAGACCGTCATGCGAAGTATGTTTTGAAGGAAGTGAGTAAGTCTTATAATCAGAAATGGACTAAGGGATTAGTTCACGCATTTGCGTTTCCGTAAGTATAATAACATTTGGTTTAAATCCTAGAGAGTTGAGGAAAATACAAAATTCATCAAAATGTTTATGAATACTGCGGATGTTTAAATTCATTATGTTGAAGTCAGTATTTCCTTCATTTATGTAGTTATTTAGTTCTGTAGTATCTTCACATACCTTTGTGTCTATTAACGTAAAATCATCAGTGAGATCCATTTTCACAGATTATAATATTTCTTCCTTTTTCTTATGTCCCAGTATGTGATTAATGCAATGGTATGTCGTTTGCATCTTTTATGCGTATTATAGGCGAGTCGTCGCCCTTTCTAAGTAAAATTTTTCCGTCCTTCGTCCAAACATATTTGTATCCAAATGCTTTTGTTGATTTGGCTAACCATAGGAGATGTTTGTTTGCTGGCGTTAATTTTTCATTGATGAAGATTTTCTGTGTTGACTCCGAGTACTTCATTTCTTGAGGGGTAAGTATTCCTTTATTTTTTTTTTTGTTTAATTACCTTATCCTTTGTCTCTTTTGAATTGAATTGGATGGAAATAGTCCGCTTGGCCGGATTGTTATAGTAGTTTACCAAAGAATTATTTTTTAATAGGTCGCTGCAGTCAAGGGCCGACATCAGTAGTTCAATGGGTTTTCGTACATTATCATTTTTCTGTACTTCGATTCCTTGTATTTCGATAGAATTTTCAAGCGCGCTCTGTTGGATGTGGTTTACAGTTAATTTGAGATTTTTTACCTCTCTTTGCAATTCCTCGATTTTCGCTTCATTTTTTTTTTGGTGATCATTTGTTCTTTTTATTTCTTTCTCAAAATCATCAATTTTGTTTGTGCAGTATTCTACACTCTTAACTAAGTCTTGTATTTCGTTTTTAATATCCAAAAACAATTTATTTACGTCTGTCTTTATAAAATTTCTTAGTTGAAGGTCGATTCTATCACTCATTGTTTGTAGTAGTTGTTCTTTGAAGTTTTCAAATTTTTGATCCATATCATTTTTAGGGGGCATTTTTTTTTTTTTTTTTTTTGGTCCTTGAGGTTAATTAGTTTTAAATATTGGATTTGTTTGTTTGTTCACAAATGCCCCATATAATTTATTTTATTAATAATTTTGTTGTATTGTCTATGGCAGAAAGACACTTTTTTTTTTTTTCTTTTTGTATCTTACATAAATTGTCTGTGGTATATAATATCTTGTTTCGTTTTTTTTTTTTTAGACGAGATTTCTAGATATTTAGCACTGCCACTAACAAATAAACTCACTGTATTTAACGAATCACTGGTTTTTTGTTTTTTTTTTTTTTGTGTTTTTGTAGTGTTTTTTTCTTAATTGTCACTTATTTTGCAATTAAAATTGGAGCTGTCAGAGTTAGGTGTTGTTCCTTAGCGGTTATCCATAGGGGAATTATTTTCTTCATGGTCTCTTGTGTGGAGCTAATGTAAAAAAGTGTGCCAGTGTTACTACGAGAAAACATTTTCAACTGGCAGAAACACACGTCTCTTCTTTTTTTACTTTATGACCATTACTCCAGTCATACCTTCAGGAATTTGAAGTCAGTTGTAACAACTAAGAACCCCTTAGCATATATTTCGTTGCAATTGCGGAAAAATTGTGAGCATCTCTCCATTTTATCTCGGAAAACCTTATAATAAATTTAACCTAAATTTACAAAAGAAACTTTTATGAAGGTTTTTTCTCGGTAAAAGAATATAGAAAATAATTCTCACCGTACAATCAGAGACATGCAGACACTCACGAACACTCATTACGGGATTTTCTTTCAAGATGACGTCAAATGGTTGAAAGAAAGGAACTTAGCATTTTAATAAAAGATCTAACATAAGACAATTACAAATTCCAGATATCCGTTGATTACGTATTTTCGATTGTTATTTGTATTTTCGATGGTTGGCCTTTTGTCACAGTATAATTAAACATTCTTGCATTACTGCCTTAGAAACGTAACAACTAACGGCACGACAGCTGATCCCCCGACAGTATAATTAATAAATATTTTTGTACAATTTTACAAACCTGAAATCGACTTCGAAAATATTTTTAATTTTAATAATAAATTGGTATAGTTCAAACGAATTTATTTACAGTATCTATTTTTTGTACTTATTCCCTGGTAGGTAAATACAGTATTCAAAAAGGAGTTTATGAGGGAATAACCAGACACAACCGGAAATATGTCCTTTTTAAATCAAATTTTACATGTATTTACTCTTTTCCACAAAATATTATAAATTGATTTGAAAGATTGTTCTTTTATCTAGCAAACCTATGTTTTAAATTTTGGGAAAATATGTTTGTTTTTAGTACAATGAAGTTTTACTTTAGGTCGTTGGCAGATTTGTTAAATTTTCAAACAAAATCTTGTATTATATAACATGTACATTTCTAATCATGTAATCGTGCAGTAAAATGAATAAATTTATTATTTGGGAAAGCTACTTTTCAGAATTTTTATTTGAGTTTAAATCATAAAAAAAGATACGCCCCCTTGTTTTGTAACGAAAATAGTTCAGTTTACTTACGGTCTTACAAGCTAATATTATTTTTTTGAAAAACTATAAATATTTATTATCAAAAAACTAATTACGAAAAGGATAAAATTTTCATAGTTTCATCATCACGAGTTTGAGCATTTTCGAATGTAGGTATATTTCAAAGCAAATTTTGAATGAAATAAAATTGATATTGAGTTATTACGTTAAAATACTGAATAATTATTCTTTCTCATCGGAACCACTCTGTACAGTCACAAAGGAACGATCGCAAGACCATCGTTCGACGAAATTTTAATTCTCGGCCGCTGGTTAAAGGCCCTTAATCCTTGAAGTATTAGAATGAAAATATGTTTTGAACTTTTGTTATTCGGTGGTAGGTACATCCTCTCTGCACACCCTTCGGGGACTCGTAGTTATGTTTTGTGTAAGTATATATTCCGTATTTTCCCTATATCGACTGCATATTGTGTGTAAGTATGCTGGGGGCCAACTGTCGGGGATCAACTGTGATCATGTAAATGCAATCGTGACAATCATACGGATAAAATAAGCTTAAATAAAATCATTAAAGAAAAAGTTAATACTAATAAACCTAAACGAAGCATGAAACCGAATAAGGCACTCAAAATATAAACGTAACGATTGCAACAGGGGATCGAACCCAATATATTTTACCATTTTTATCGATTTCATTTTCCAGTTTAAACAATCATTATCTTGGAAGGACAGAGGCCCTGGATTCAATCCAAGTTGCGACAGTTAACTTTTTTATTGTCTGATCTTGTTCTCTTTCACGTTTTGTTTAGATTTATCTACCTACTGTCATCTTCTTCAATGATTAAATTAATATTACATGGATCGGTATAACTTTCAAAAGTTCGTTTTTATGACCGATTTTTTTATGAGTTTTCATGACCTGTTAACATACAACAATTTTTTTTATTTAATTCTACATTATGTTTAATATTTTAACATTTTTTTATCAATATAGTAATCTCTTTTAATAACAAAATTTCTTACATGGAAAACAAAAACATTCTGTTTTATTCGGAATTTTGATTTTTACTTTGTATCATCAAATCATCATCCTAAAAAACCCGGGCAATAAAAATAACTAGCTGTTAAAAACCCCCTCAGTAGACTTTGTGGGCAGCTCTTGGTTCGGCTTTGCTCATTTTATAGATCCAATACGAACTGATTCCAAAAACAGCCTGTTCCTCGGATCAATGTAGCTAGTCACCGGGACAAAGTAACTGAGACAGAGCAATGACGTCATATGTAATATATAGCCACTTGATGCAACATGTATTAGGTTCCGTCAATCTTTTCATATCCGGAGAGATACGACCTGCTGATGGAAGTAGCGACATCTTGTGTGGAATTCTTGAATTCGAATCCAAATTGCAACAGTAGCTTTGTTTGAAATTCCACGTACACAAATATTATTTTTTGGCGCGGCGCGTATGGCGTGGCGTCCGACATGCACTCGTAGCTGGGATCTGAAATTCAACCACGCAGAACTGAGGTATTCATACTGTTCGATAACGTTACATTTGAATAGCCCAGTTTTGTGTCATTTCACTTCAAGTACCCCTGCTTATTCACCAAACGTAGCAAAACACTTGGGGTGACTAGTGACAGAGGTGTTGATTATCTAAAGAATTGTTCTCAGAACCCATACCTCCCATACCCGCCTTCCAAATTGGAGGATTTAATAATGTTTCCCTATTTTACGAACATCATACCACTGCTTGTTTACAAATGGTAACTAAATTTTAAAAGCTCCATCACGTATTTACTACCAAAGATAAGTTAAGTTAATCATCAAATCCAGCAATCAATGTTAGTTTTAGTTGTTCGCGTAAATTAGCAGATCGACATTTTAAGTACCTACCCGAGTAACTCTCTTGACATAACTATTAGATGTTTTTACTATCTACTTAAATTCTATCGAGAATCAGAAATCCCTTACAATGTTGTTTTATTTTTACATGCTTTGTTTGTTAACGTAGGTGTTTGTAATTTTTAAACAAATTTAGAAATGTTTTTAGATTCTTACGGCCAAAAGGATTTTCGTTATTTGTTTTTGAGGTGTTATGCCGTGTTGCGCCACCTTCTTCTTTAGCCAACTTTTCGGACAGAGTTACAGTGTCCATCACCAGGGCAGATGTGTAATTGTTGGTAGTGAAATGTGTGTGTAACGCTGTCCGAAACGTTGGCTAAAGAAGGAGGTAGCGCAACACGGCATAACATCCCAAAAACGAATAACGAAAAAATTAAGAAATTTATAAATTCGTGTAGAGGTCAATCATGGTTAAATTTATGATAATTAAGTAAATCATTTTTTTTTTCACAAAACACGAATACCGTTAAAATGTGAGGAGTATTTAAAGTTTATTTTACTGATTCGGATTATTGCGCTAAAAATAGGTCATTTTAGTATTTTTGTTCATAATAATTTAAAATAACACTAAAACTACTGTCTTTGTGACTTAGAAAACACTGGCTGGTAAGACGGCTGTCACTAATGTTACCTGGCGTGACGTCAAAGCCGCCGAATTCTCTAATATAAGCGAACATGTCATTTTGTCAAATCAACAAATACAAAATGACACAAATTAAACCTTTATAAAAAATTTATTCGTTAACATAAAAGTAAAACAAAAAAAATTTTACTCTAGTAATTTTTTCGAGAATACAAAAACAATTAAAGTACTCAAAGAACCCTATTGAATAAAAACAGTAATATAGGTGGAATAAGGAAAAACATTGTCGAAAGTGCAAAGTGATCTAAACGACGATTTAATTGCGAAAAAGTATTTTGGTGCATAAGACCCAATATTAAGATACAGAATATATTAGCTGTAAAATTACGAAAAGTTTTCATCTCTGGTTCCAGCCGGTCAATGAAAATAATTATTGTTCTAGACATAATTTCTATATTTGAATTGATTTAATCAATTTTACCCAAAGTAAGATAAAATTGATATCATTTCACACAGACGCGCCCACATTACATTTCTATCAGTTTTCTTCTTCAGTGCTGCTTTCCAAATGATTATTTTGTACTAGCTGGTTCCCGGCATGCGTTGCTATGCCATTGTTGCAGAAATTGTTTCTCCCTGCGTGTCCTTTCTCATTCGTCCCGTTCCTCTTCCACCTCCCCTTCCTTTCCCGCGTCCCCTTCCCCTCTCGCGTTCCCACTCTGCCTTCTCCAACTTCCTTTTCCCCACTCCACTCCACCGCTTCCCCCGTTCCGCGGACTCCCTTCCCGAGTTCCCCTCCCCCCTCCCAGGTTCCTTTCCATTCTATATATTAAGTCCCGGTACATTCAGTTTTCAAACAGCTCAGGTGGCACCCATTGTAATTTTTTTATGCAAATTTCAAACCTTGTCCTGACAATAACGAACACAAAAAAAAGAATGATCCAATTTGGTGCAGTCGTTCGGAAGTTATGCGCGTACATGCATTTCGGCGATTCATTTTTATTTATATGCATAGATACATATATATAAAGAAGATAGATAGAAGAGAGATTAGAATTGTTATCGAATGTGGAGGAAAGCATCATTCAAGTGTTTCTTATTTTTTACATTATACCAAGAAACATGAACGCTATGTAGGTATCAAGTTATGTAAATCGTGTTCTTGCACATCCCACCTAAAACAGAGTTAACTTTTATCAACTGTAATAAAAACAAAAAATTAATGAACGCAGTACGCAAAACACTCGAAATGGAAACACTTACTTACTGTCCACAAGCGGAAGTGCTGCCATCTACAAGGTGTCCGGAAACTCGTAGTACAAGCGGGAAACTGGAGAATCCACATCACATTTGGAGTCGATTTTGTGGTATAACTTTTTTCGATTTGAGCTTTCGTTTTCGAGAAAATCGGGTCCGAAGTTGGAATTTTTTTGGTTAAATTTGAAAAAATTGTTCACTAGGGGGTTGATTTCAGCTATGTAATGTCTTATAAAATGCATCGAAGGGTAAACCGGGCTCAAAATTTTTTTTAACCCTTTAGTTGCCGAAAAAATGGAAAAATAGAAAAAAAATAATATTAAAATCGAAATGCTGAGATCGAAAAAAATAAGTTTTTTGGGTTCTCTACGTGATGTAGATTCACCAGTTTCCCGCTTGTAGTACGAGTTTCCGGACACGTTGTATAATCAACAAAAAGAAAACATATATTTTTATACGCCAGTCTTCCCTACTCCGATGATAAAGATATGTATTGTTACATATATTCTGATGGCTAAGACATATTACCTGTATTAGACACGTTTTCCTTTTTTCTTTGTCCTAATTCAAATATTTATATTCCCCGTGTGGTTCTACTAATTAACTAATGAGTACCACCGAGAATTAAAGCCGCACTTATTGATACGAGGGTGCGCCGGCATGTCCAAACTCAGTTAAGTGTGTTATTATGAACGGGTCATATTTCCTAATGACAAAGATGTCACCTTATAATAAGTTCCATCCACTTTATTTGGCGTATCATATTACAATATAGAAATGTTACGTGGTTAACCTTGTGGGAGCCAAAAATAAATCTTTTCAAGGAATTCGGTTTTTATCTTTAAAGAGTAGGTACCACATTATTTATTTATTTAAACACCCTTAGGGCTTTTACATAGAATGCAGTACATTTTTTTTCTTAATTACAGTGAAAAGATTATAAGTAACATAATATATGTTAAAAACAAAATATAGATTATATAAAATATAAGCGTTAACAAAATACAGGTAACATAAAATATAAGAAATAAAATATAGGAGTTGAGATAAAGTAGGTAAGGTTAAAATTGTTGTTCACATTGGTTTATGGGATAGGTAGAAATAAATAGTTGGCACATATGGTGTTTGAAGTTTGCTAAGTTCAAATTATTGTCAAATACATCCATATTGTTTAAGTATTTGTTACCAAGACTATGTAAACGTTGTATTGGAGAATGTAAATCATAGTTCGAATGAGATGTACGTATATAAATAAAATAAATAAATAAATAAATATGTGTTTATTCCAGTATGTGGGGAGGAGAGTGCAATCCCACACATTCCATAAGGGTATAATATAAACATACATGTACAAAGTATTTGAAAGGAAAAAAAAGAAAAAGAAGGTGGATATGAATGAAAGGTATATAAAATGTCAATGTTTGTCTTGTTGTTCGTGTAGGTACATGTAGATTTATTAATTGCAGAAGTTCACAACTGTTGAATTTAGAGTTTAATAATTTTAATAAAAAGGTCAGGTCGTTTATTTGTCGTCTGTTTTCTAATGTTGGAATAATTAAAGTATTCATTAGCGACGGGTAATTTATGTGCTCTAAAGGGATGTTAAGTTTAAAATTTACAAAACGTAGAAATTTTCTTTGAATTCTTTCAATAGTATGAATATGAATTTTGTAGAAGGGCGACCAGACTATGGAGTTATATTCTATTAGGCTTCTAACAAGGGATGTGTACAATAGTTTAATGATTTGTAACGATTCAAAGTTTTTAATTGTTTTTAATACAAATCCTAATATTATCATACCCTTATTTGCAGTTTGTTGAATGTGAACCGTGAAGTCTAGTTTCTCATCCATTATTATGCCAAGATCCCGCATTTCCGATACTCTTTCTAAATTTATTTTATTTATTGAATAGTCGAAAAACAGTGATGTTTTTTTTCGGGAAAAGGTCAAAGTTTTGCATTTTTCTACATTTAAGTATAGATTGTTTTGTGAGCACCAAATTTTTAGCATGTCTATATTGGATTGAAGAATTTCACAGTGATTAAGGATTGTTATTTCTTTATATAATTTAATGTCATCAGCGAAAAGCAATACTTTGACGTCTTTAAAGCAGTTGATTATGTCGTTTATAAAAACAAGAAATAAAATTGGGCCAAGATGACTACCTTGCGGTACGCCACTAGTGGCGGAAAATGGTTTGGATATAAAAGATTTTATTTTTACAAATAAAGTTCTACCTGATATGTAACTACTTAGCCAGCTCAACATATTTGCTCTGATTCCCAGAACATGAAGTTTTCGGATCAGTATTTTGTGGGACACTTTATCAAAAGCCTTCGAGAAATCAGTATAAATACAGTCAACTTGTTTGTTTTTAGAAAAAGACTCCAATATATAGTTTTGAAAAAGTAATAAATTTGTTGAAGTTGATCTACCTCTAATGAAGCCATGTTGTTTGTCATTTATTATCTCTGTTAACATGAGATATATTTCATAAAGAACTAGAGATTTAAAGATTTTGGGTAATACAGATTGTATGCATATAGGCCGATAGTTTGAAATATCAGTCTCATCGCCTTTTTTAAATATTGGGATAATATAGCTGGATTTCCAGTGGACAGGAAAATGTCCAGAAGATAGTAGCTGGTTAAAGAGAATGGTTAGTGGTTTACACAATACAGAGGAGCAATGTTTTAGGAAAATTGGCGGGATGGAGTCTGGGCCTGCAGATTTGTTAATGTCTAAGGAACATAGTTTCTTTTTGCAAGATTCTTCTGTTATGTAGCAGTCTGTTAAATGTATGGTTTTTTTAAATGTGTATGAAGGAATTTTTTCTTCTGGTGTTTCCTCATCGTAAACATTTTTAAAGAAATCTGAGAAAAGATTTACGATATCTTGTGTGCTGTTAGCACATTTGTCGTCCATATGAATTTGTGGTGGATAGTCTGTGTTGTCGTTGTTTAGTGTTTTGATAAATTTCCATAGATTTCTTGAGTGCAAAGCTGTGTTTTCGATAGAGTTTATATATGTTTTATAACAGATTTTAGAAAGATCTTTGCATTGTTGTCTAGTTTCACTGAAAATTGCATAGTCGATTATCGATCGAGTTTCTTTGAATTTTTTATGAAGTTTTTTTTTTGTTGAAGTAAGGCTTTTAGTTCTGGTGAGAAATAAGTCGGATATGTATGTTTTTTAGGAGTATGAAGTGGTACATATGATTTTATGGTGCTAAACAATATTGAATATAAATTATCTAAGGATTTGTCAGTATTCACGTCCGATAAAAAAGACCATTCGACTCGGGAAAGATGATAATTTATAGATTCAAAATCTGCACGTTTGTAGTTGAGAGTTTCTTCAACATGTTTTGGTTTGACGCTACACACATTTAGTTTAATATAAAGAGGGGGGTGGTCGTTATCAACAGGTAAGAGAGGATCATTACATTTGTCAATGACCAATTTGGGATAATTTGATATTGCTAGATCTAGTAAGCGATTATTTGCATTGTATATAAAGTTATGTTGGAAAAGATTTAAAAAATTTGTCATATCTAAAATCTCACGTGCACGATCGTTTTCGCCTTCATTTACGATTAAACCACTATCACTTGATTTCCAGGTTATAATCCCCAAGAATAATAATTTTAGAGTTAGGGTATTTGTAGAGCAGATCTTCAACGTCTTCGCTGTGACTTCGGTAGATTAGAGCATCAGATAGTGGCGGTATGTACACAGTTGCAATTATTATCTTTTCTACGGTGGTATCAATTTGTATAAATAGTTGTTCGACTGTATTATTTTTTGTTTTGAGTTTTCTTGATAACAATTTTTTTTTAATTGCAATTAGCACTCCGCCGCCCCTTGTTTTGGAACTGGATTTAGAGTTTCTGTCGCATAGAAAGATTTTGTAGTTGTTAAGTCCGAGTTCTGTTGATTTTATTTCCGAGTCGAGCCAAGTTTCTGTCAGCGCACATACGTCATAGTGGTGTGTAGATATGGTAGAACGTAGTTCGTTTAATTTAGTTGGTAGTCCACGGCCGTTTTTATAGTATATTTTCATAGTACTCAGTTTTTTGGATGAATGTTGACGATTTTGGGAGACGAATTTACATATTTAATTGTTATTTCTGTTTCACCGTTAGCTTTTCGTTTTTCTAGTTCTACTCGTAGGTCCGTTAGATGCTTTTGCTGTGCTGGGGTCGAGTCAGAATAAATGCGTAGGTTGTCCTTTAAGAGATGTTTTTTTCCTTGTAGTGTTCTTGCTGTCTGGGAATTATCAAAATGGATTTTTATAGGTCTTGGTTTACTACTGTTATATTTTCCAAATCGATACATTTTTACAATCTTATTTACTGCAGGTGTGTCAATTTTAGAAATTATTTCTGTTACTACAGTTTGATCTTCCATAATTTTGTCTGTAACTGCTATCTTCGTGCTTTCGGGCACGTTGCACAAAATTATGTTTTTTGATCTCTCATTAATTTCGTTAATTTCATGGATAGCCTCACAAATATTGAAATTGTTTTGGGGTTGTATGTTTTTTTTGAATTTCTTTATAGGCCCTCAGTTCACCTTCCAAGGTGCCAGTTTTGGTAGCTACCGCTGCCGACATGCTGCCAATTGACGCTAATATTTCACATGCTATCGGAGTAATTTTTGCTATTTGGTCCTTATTAAATTTGTTGCCAGGGTCAAGAAGCACTTTGTTGATAGCATTGACTGCCTTTTCTGCGTTTGATATGAATGACTGGATATCCATTGTGGTATTAATAATGTGTTTTTCAGTTTATATAATTTTTTGTTGAATAAATTATTAAGCTATAATTTAGAACCACTGGTTGACCTTCACTGTCCCAAGTTTCAAGTATGTAGTTCGTATAGGTACTTTAACTGTCAGAGTCTTGTGTTTAATTATTGTGTTTTTCTTTTGCTGGTAAAGGGACACTAAACATAGAGGTTTTAATACTTTATCTCACTAATGTTTGCACTACACAATATTACGTATAAGTTTTAGGTTCAGATTTGCTGTTATTAAGTTTATGTTTATTATTTAGACTGGAGACGAATTTTTGACATTTGCACTGCTAAAGAGTATTGTTGTAAGTTTTTTTTATTTAGCAAGATTTGAGATTTTCACAGGAAAAAGTATTATAATTATGAATTTTTGGGCTTTTATGCGCCGTGACATGCTTTTGTTTCTATAGCCCAGGGAAGACCCAAGAGTAGGTACGCTTAATTACAGATGCAATTGAAATCCAAAATTGTTTCCCTTTTAATATTAGTGAAGACGATGCGAACGGAGATAAGCTTAATAGTTCTTGGTATCCGATACTTGACGACTACACCAAAACTAAACACTGAAAACCACAATAACTTTAATCAATATATTGGCCCCAATAGCCATCACGTATCGATCACTTCGACATACCTACGTAAACATACACCAACAAAATCTGCATACCATCATTTGCCACAATTACGGACACTGTAACGCTGTCCGAAACGTTAGCTAAAGATGGAGAAACCACAAACCGGCACAACAACCCAAAAAATGACCAAGGAGATAAATACGATGTCTTAAAGGATTATATACACTTAATTTGTTTATTTTATTTTCGTAATTAACATATATTTAAGTACAGAAACAGAAAATTTCAAGTCGATCCGGCGATTATTTTTGAAGTTAGGTACACGTATATTTGTTTATTTTTTACTTTAAAGTTGAAACTTTAAATGCGTTTTTCTCAAAACTGTCTTTTTAAAGTCGGTGACGAAGATTTTTCGGAAACAGCTGAACCGATCGGTCTCAAATTTTTTAAAGTATATTTTTTAATCATTAGAAGAAGATTTATTCTCACCGATAAACATTTTTTTTTAATAAGCAATTAAATGCCAAAATTTTGGTAAAAAACGATATTTTTTTAGGAGCCGCCATTTTGAAAATAAAAATATATTTTGCTTATTCCTTCAATTAATTAGAAGATTATACATTACTCATTTTTCTTTCAAATCTGTATACGTCAAACTTCTCGAGATTATCTTTTTACCCTTTGAGAGTTTTCTTGACAATCATTTGAAAGAGAAGGTAAGTCAATCTTGCAATTTTTTTTTAATAGTTTGATACATTGGAATGGATTTTAAATGAAGAACACTCTTAATCACATGGAGAAATAACCAACACGTCTGCCATAGGTCACCCAACGTGGTTCGCTGGTTTTGTGGCTTAGCAAGGGTGCCTGTGTTCACGGGGTGAGGTTTGGTCAGGTCTTAGCGGTGGATGTATCTGCTCACCAACTGTTTAGCGCAGCGGTCGTCACACTTTTCTGTGTGAATTTTCACACACGTGATAAAAATGATTACAATATATAAAACAACAAAAATTAACCAGTAATAACGTTTAATTTGCTTTATTAGTACGTGATAAGCGTGTTTTTTTTGTCTTTTTTAGACCATTTTTTTACCTTTGGGTCTTTAGTACGTGATAAGCGTGTTTTTATGGTACTTTTAGACCATTTTTTTACCTACCCATGCCCTCACTGTGCCATCTCTACGCCCTCTAATTTTCTCTGGGTCTTCTACGGCCCCCCTGGAAGTTTCAAATGACCACAAGGGAGCGTTATCGCCCACGTTGAGAACCTGTGACGTACACTATGCGCGCGTTCAAAATCGACTTAGGATGTGTTCAAAAACCAGCTGGGCGTTTTAAAATCAAATATCAATCAATTAAAATCAATGTTTTAAAATCATAAGAGTATATGTACAGAAAATATTTGAAAAAAAAACGGATAATATAATTGGTACATAAAAATATATATTTGAAAAGAAAATTGCGGACATTTGTGCGGGCCGCAAAAAAAACGGATAATATAAATGCACATGAAAAAAAATATATATTTAAAAATAAAACGGCAGATATTTGTGCGTGCCGTACAAATATCCGCCACGAGCCGCACTTTGATGACCACGGGCTTAGCGGGTCGGGTTGAGAAAGATAATTGAAAAAAATTGTCTAGTTTTGATTGTTTCAAAATATGGTTCTTCAATTTTTTTACTACTTTCAATCCGTATTGAATTTTTTTGTGTTTTTGGATACACAAATCCCTTCATTCAGTGGAGCCCATAAGAAACCACAAAGGCTTAACACCCTTCTGAGACCCGCTGTATCGACGAGATAAGCAATTTGCCTGTAACACCTATGTAGGTAAGAGTATGCTCGTGAAGTGTGATTTCAAGAAAATTGGAAGCAGCGGCAGGTGATGACAATGAATAATGAATTTCCAGCCAAGAAAACTTGCTTTTTATTATGAGCAAAAAGCTTTTTGGATATGAATCATGAGCACGTGTTCAAATCCTAGAATATTTCCTTATGTATTTTATCTGAGTGTTGTTAAACAATATAATTTAATATTGCGATGTTGGTAAGTGACATTCTTAAATACAAAAATACATAATTCGTATTGTCATAAAATATTAGTTGGTGGTGTATTGGTTTAATTTTTTATTTTACTAAAAAAAATGTTTATTTTGAAATTTTGGCAACTAAATGTACATGAACGTCGTCCTTTTGTGCACGTGGAGGGCTAGATCGGGAGACGCCTCGTCCGGCTTTATTGATACGCTCGGTGGGCTTTAGTTCGCGAATTCACCACAGCGGCGAACTAATTGCTACCGCCGCAAATTTAAAAGTTGGGTAGGAAATCTGTTATAACATAACAACATATATGCTCTTACATCATTAAGTATTTTGATGCTGTGAAAAAGAGAAGTCTAGGTGGTTGGGGAAAACGCTAACTCCGTTCTTAAAAACCCGCTGGTTAGTATGCGCTTCCCAATTAACATATCCAATTTAATGGGAATAAAATAAAATCAATATTCATAGCAGTTTTCTCGACTGAAAGCTGTTGAAATAATTAGTGGGGTGGTAAGATATTATTGAACCAGAGAGCAAAATCATAAAGCAAACCCCGATTCAAACTCCCCACTTAAATAATTAAAAATTCATAATTTTCAACAACGAAAACTTTTGCCCTGTTATGCATATTGTATCTATTTCTGTAAAGCCCCAGGCCGTCTGTTTATGATCTTCGCGATGAAAATGTACTTAAAAATTCATTTTGGTAGCATCGTAAACTAAACACTTTAATGTAAATTCTTACCCAACTAAATAAAACAGCTTAGAAGCAATAAAAAAATAATATGTCAAAGGCACAAATTGCTATGGTTTTAAAATTTACATTAAGTAGACTGAAACTAAGAAAATTGAAAATTTTCTTTACGAGTAAAAAAATATCTTTAAGAATATTTTAGTTGAAATGATTTTCAGAAATTCTTTCTCATTTCCAATCTTCCTGATTAAAGATTTTTCCGTCTTCTTCATTTTCTTCAAATTCTCATCAAAGTTTCTCAAAATCTAATATTTTACCACATAGTTTTTTTTTTGCTTTTTTAAGAATACTTATCAACCCACGATCAGGTTGATAGAAGTAATCAGGCTTTATTGAGTTTTAATAAGTCTGAAACATAAGATGATAAATTTTGAAATAAATAGACTCTTTTGGTGACGTCTCGAGAGAGGTTAGTAGTTATAATTACCTCCCCCCCTTTGTGTTTAACTTCGCTTGGCCGCCCAAAGCAAGAAGGTAGTAGGTACATGATTGGGTAGTGCGCGGTGTTTTTTCTCACACACGAATGATTCTAAAAATGCCAAAACTCAGTAACGAGATTAATTTTAATTTTGTACATTTGAATCGTGATAAAGAATATTTGTGGAACACTAGTATTCCATCTTATAAAAAAAACAAGTCTATGCATAATTCAGCAAAACAAAACAAAAAATGTGAAGACATAATGACAATAGGCATAATAATGACCATCAACGTTTAATGCTTCTTCTACGTACACTGTTAATTTTTCACTACGCCTACGGGTGGATGGGGACGTGTGGTTACCATAGTTACTGCAATGATATTGGCTTAACATTTCTTAGAATCGTTTAAACCACTCTAGTTTGTTGCCAAGCCAGGATAGTAAGCTAGGCTCTTGTCAGGACAAGACGTCGGTGTACTGGCTTGTTATCTTTGCTTGAAATGCCAGCCTAGTGTGCGCAGGGTATTGAACATATTGTTAATATTGAATTAATTAATATTGAACGTAGGTATCATTTAATACTACAAGCGTAATTAAGTATTTCTAAGTATTTCACTGGTATAAATTATCTTCTTCATTGGGTTGACTAACAAGGAATCGGATATAATTGCGATGAAATGTAATATTAATGACTTTCCTTGGTATCCGTTATCACACCGCTGCGGGTATACCCCAAGGGTGGATAATGAGGTGTAGGTACCCCCAGGGGTCGTTAATCGAGCCTATTAACTTAATCCTAATTAATTTAATTTCCTAATTCATGTCGGCATCTTAGCTTAGCCATTATTTTAATGGAATGCTTAACCTATCACACTTTACCACTAATCGAAAAACACTCGTTTTCTTCATTAATTAATGTACTTAATGAGGTCAAAAGGTTAAGGGAAATCTTACAATACTGGAATAAATAGTTCGTCGGTCTCGTTTCAATCAATTATTCTACTTTACTTCTTCGGAATTTTTCTAAGACGGAGGACGATGAAAATTATCAATTCTTTTGTACAGAAACTGACCAAATCGGTCTGTCATAGAAAATTAAGAGGCACATAACCCAAAAAAAATGTTCAGTCCTCAACGGGATAAATACATTAAATATTTCTTGTAAGGGCATAATCATTATTTATATCCTACTATCTGAAATCCCCGACGATGTCGGACTTTACACAGAGTTTTCGAAATCAAATATAGACAGTGACCTTTCTCTTGTTTTGAAAATCACATGTGCAAAATTTCATCAACCTCGGCATAAAACTGTAGATTTGCATACAAATCAAATCCACACCGCCCGCTTGCACAGCCCCCTCGTCTACCACATACGGACATTCTCCTTTATATATTATATATTTCAACCAATTTACACAAAACCTTGACTTTTTTTTTTTACGTGAGCTCCACACAGGAGGCCCTGAGGAAAACAATTTCCCTCAGGGCCTATGTCATCTTTGGGGATGCTGTGTGGAGGGTTTTTTTAAGGAAAGGAAGGAGAGGAGAGTTCTGGGGAGGAAAAGGGTTTAAGGGGTGGGTAGGAATCTGGGGTTCAGTGTGTCTTGGTCATCCGCCTCCAAGACCTAGACAAACCTCACCCCATGAACCCGGGCACCCCTGCTTAATCACCAAACGTAGCGAACCACTTGGGGTGACCTATGGCAGAGGTGTTGGTTATCCAATAAAGGTTCCCGGGGCGGCGGTACCCATTCCCGCCTCCCAAATTGAAAAATTACTAATTATATATTTAAATCTTCCTCATGAATCACTCTATCTATTGGTGAAAACCGCATGAAAATTCGTTCAGTATTTTTTGTGTTTATCGCGAACAGACAGACAGATGCGGCGGAGGACTTTCATTTATAAAATGTAGAGAAGAGTAAAGAAAGGGCAAGAGAGGGCAAAATGACGCACAAAAATGCAGGAAGAATCTAGGAGAGCCAAGAAGAGTCAAGAAGAAGCACGAAGAAGAAGAAAGAGGAACCCTAATAACCAAGAAAAGACAAGAAAAGCCACGAAGAGATAGGATGAAGAGCTCAGAAGAGACTAGAAGAAACAAGCACAGATAAAAGACAAGAAGAGTTAATAAGATCCTGCCCATCCTTAATTCCAATATTAACTTATTATGTTGCCGTGTATACAATATTGACTTATTACGTAGATTTAAAATCCTAACAAATCAGTGCAAACTGGTGCACCGGTACAGAAGTGTTCCGGCTGGGATACTACATTCGTATCGTATGTTATCTATGACCAACCAACTATCCAGATATCAATACAATATATCTGTCCAGAATATAAATAAATATAGGTTGGACGCGACATATCGAAATCGACATACATAAAAAATCGACGAATACTTCAAGTTTACCCTTTTGATACACCGGTTTCTAAACGACAGCTTGGCATCAAAACTCGATTGGAAGAGGGTTAATTTAATTATTAGCCGCGTCAGACGAAGTTCGTAGCAACTCCCTAACGTAATTAAGGACACGTGCGTTACTGTAGTGATTTGTTTTATATTTGTGTAGTTAAAATGTAGATTTTTAATCCAATTGTTTCTTATTAAACAATAACCAATTAAAAACGATATGTCTTATCTTGTATTATTACAATAATAAAATGAAAGTACATTCATAGCTCGACGACAACAAGGAAAAATATTACCTATAACTATATGAATGCCAATGAAATTTTTTACAATGTTAATGCTACATTTTCACATAATGTAGAAAGTATAAAATATCTTGGTATAGAAATACACGAAAATCTTAAGTGGAAGCTTCGGCCACATAAATGATACACAGCTGTATACAAAACATATTGAGGACGTGGAATTTTTAAGGTTTAAATATCCCAGTGCCAAACTGGTCGTAGTAGGAGACTATAACTTGCCAAATATATCCTGGAACCATGATGACCCTGAATTGTCTGGTATTAATATGTCAACTGCTAATCTTAGTGAGAGAGAGATTCTGGGTATGTCGAATTATTTATCAATCCCACAACTAAACACTGTCGCTAATATAAATAGTCGCATTCTTGATCTAGTTTTTTGCAGTGAGCCCACTGCTAACGTATGTAAATCTTTGGAAGAACTATTACCTGTAGACATTTACCATCCTCCTCTGGACATAGTTATTCCATTTGTTAACAACACTCATCTTAAAAATATCAAGTCATCTTATAACTTCCGTAAAGCAAATTTTCAAAAAATTTCTGATTGCTTAAATACAACAGACTGGTCCTTTCTTGAAAACGCAGATATTAACGATAATGTAAATAAATTCTATGACATTCTAAATGATGCTATTGCAAATTTTGTGCCCCTTCGATGTAATAGAATTTCTCATTTTCCAAATTGGTTTAGTCCCAATTTGATCACTTTAACACATAGTAAGAAAATAGCTCATAAAAACTACAAGCGATCCAGACTGACGAGTGATTACAATAAATTTCAATTGTTAAGAAGGGAGTGTTGTAAAATCTCAAAATTGTGCTATAAAAATTACATTGACAAAATTGAAAGTGAAATTCGTGTAAATATAAAACAGTTTTGGAATTACACTAATTCTCAAAAAAATACTAACTTAGGTATTCCAACTTCTATGAATTTCAAAGGAAAAATTGGGTGTAATGATAAAAATATTGTAAATCTATTTGCCGATTATTTTAAGTCTGTGTATGAAGACGATATACCTAGCAACGAAATTCCAAAATTCTCATCGAATCTTAGTCTGGATATATCTGAAGTACGCATAGAAATTAAAGATATCAAAAACCATATAAATTTGTTAGATGCTAGAAAAAATGCAGGACCTGATAATATTCCACCTGTGCTAATT
This sequence comes from Limnephilus marmoratus, assembly GCA_917880885.1. Taxonomy (NCBI): domain Eukaryota; kingdom Metazoa; phylum Arthropoda; class Insecta; order Trichoptera; family Limnephilidae; genus Limnephilus; species Limnephilus marmoratus. Next base: position 64,804,089 of record OU862908.1, read on the forward strand.
AAAGAATGTTTAAACGGCTTAGTTGTTCCTTTTTTTCTAATTTTTAACCAGTCACTAGAGACAGGCAGTTTCCCTGATACATGGAAACACAGTTTTCTTACACCCATTTTTAAAAAAGGGGACAAAACGGACGTAACAAATTATAGACCAATATGTATCCAATCATCGATTCCCAAGCTTTTTGAAAAAATTGTCCTCCATAAAATATCCACAAACATTAAAAAAATTATAACTCCCTACCAACATGGCTTTTGTTCAAATAAATCTACACTGACCAATTTACTAATATACGAAAACTTCATATCTAAATCTTTAGCCAACAGGTGCCAGGTTGACTCAATATACACTGATTTTAGCAAGGCCTTTGACAAGGTGTGTCACAAAATACTAATCAATAAATTGGCGAAACTTGGGATTTATGGTAGCTTATTAAATTGGTTTGTTAGTTATTTGTCCAAAAGAATTCTTAGTGTGAAAATAAATGGCACAGAGTCTTACAAATTTATAGCAACAAGTGGAGTGCCGCAAGGCTCCCATTTAGGGCCCATTTTGTTTATTATATTTATAAATGATATTGTTGATATATTTACTGACATAAATGTGCTACTGTTTGCCGATGACATGAAACTATATAAAGAGATTAACCACATTAATGATTGTATTATACTTCAAACTAACTTGATATATCTTTTTGAATGGTGCTCTATCAACAAACTAGCATTAAATATAAATAAATGTCAGTTCATTCATTTTGCCAAAATAAATAATCCTATTATTTTTCAGTATTCTTTAAATGATGAAAAATTAAATTGTGTTAGTGAAATTATGGATCTAGGCATTATGTTCGACAGTAAACTCACCTTTGTATGTCATATCAATAATATTATCAACAAAGCCCTAAAGACTCTTGGTTTTGTTTTGAGAGCTGCAAAAGATTTCAATGATTTAGACACATTTATTATGTTATATAAAACCCTTGTCAGATGCCAACTTGAATATAACTCTACGTTATGGTCTCCCTTTTACAACATTCATTCAGACAACATTGAAAAGATTCAACGGAAGTTTCTAAGGTTTATAAATTATAAATTGCATATTCCTATACTAAACATTGATTACAATTATCTCCTGGATAAAACGTCTCTATTGAAACTTTCAGAAAGAAGAATAAGCACAGATTTAATACTATTACATAAAATACTGCATTACAAAATTGACTGTTCTGAATTACTTCAATTTATCAATATCCATGTTCCCCAAAAATCATGTCGACATTTATTACCCTTCGACTTCAATAACACCAGGACACTAGCTTATCAAAATTCACCGTTTCCGAGACTTCACAGTCTTGGAAATAAATATTCTAATCTAGGTGATATATTTCATCTTAAAACTAATCAGTATAAACGTTGTATATTCTATCACTTTTATTCTTCTAGGCACAAATAGATTTACATAATTTCTTCAATTTTTGTTTATATTGAATATGAGACTTCTTATCATTTTTACATAATATGTATTTTTATTTTATAATTTGTTTTGTTGTTACACTGTTTTGTGTATTTTCTTTTCTCATTGTATTATATTTTCTTCATTGTTTGTTACTCAAGTTATAAATTATAATGTAAAAGCCCATCAGGGCGTGTAATAAATAAATAAATAATAAATAAATAATAAAAATAATAAAAAAAAAATCTATTAAATTAACTTTTATTTAATATCAGACACTTTTGTTATTTAATCGGATTATATTAATATTAATTATCGTTATAAAACATTTGTTATTTAATCGTATTATTATTAAAATTTTGAATGTGTTCGTAATTATTGGTTTAACGCAAAAGATAAAACGTAATAATTTCTCATTAAGTTCATTCATTTTGAAAATTTGAACAATCGGTTCAGGCAAAGTTAATTACAAGCGCCAATGGGATTATCATATTTATCATATGCCGTCCATGTTTAAAATTTATTCGGCATGCCGACTAACTATAGACTCATTACTACCTGTTATGAATACTTAATTCGTATTACCAACCAATTTGGTAACAAAGGTCATAGTCGGAGCGTCCATATAGAGAAATATTAGGAACGCGATAAAAAATAGTGAGGTAGATTTTTAATATGTATTGAGAAACAAAAATATCATGAAACGCTTCAGTTAATAAAATAGGGGACTTTAAACCTATCGTAAACAAGATCTGGAAAGAATTGTTTTTATCTCGATGATAATAAAAAAAATTTATGCCATAAAGTGATTGTCTGGCGGTCTCCATGTGCCCTCAGGAATACTAAAATGAATTGTGCCCGACTACCTCAGACCACAGATGTCGTTAAAGTGTCCTTATGTAAACGATTGTGAATTATTCAAATATTATAATTTTGAATCATTGGATTTTTCTCTCTCCGGACCAACTTGATAACCTAATCGGTTTTTATCACAAAATATTATTAAATTATGCGTGTGAATCTAACTTGGATAGGAAAACATCAAAAGGGCAGCCTATGCATGAGATTGCAACTGTAAGACTGGCGTCTTTGATGTGCATTTAGATCTGCTGATTGTCATTTTGTTGATATATTTTGTATTGTTCATTTTTAGGATATTAAACCCAGCGACTTTGGGGCTATTTACATATTATGATTCAATGGTTTGGTCACAACATAAAACCCTTATACAATAAAAAAAAATAATAAAAATAGGTGTTTGAGTGGGAAGTGAGCAAAGGGGTGGGGGTAATTGCGGGATTTCCGGAAAGAACAGAGCGGTTAATTGGAAAAATATTTGGACTGAAAGATTAATTAATTTGGTTATTCACCAGATTTAAATGTCCGGGTTAAATTTTCCCCCCAAAAAAAAAAAAAAAAAAAAAAAAAAAAAAAAAAAAAAAAAAAAAAAAAAAAAAAAAAAAAAAAAAAAAAAAAAAAAAAAAAAAAAAAGAAGGAAAAACTAAACCCTTTCATACACTTCCCCAAATGATCATCTAGTGAATCCACGTTATGCAATTGCACTATATAAGTATTATAAATACAAAACAATACAAGAACAACATGTCAACCTACTAGAGACCAAATGGGAATATAATTCACCGACTCCAGATATTTTCATATCAGAGGGTTCGGCTCTGTGGCATTTCTAATTGAACTTATAAATCCTACTGATCCCTCAATATAAATATTTAAAAAATCTTTTGTAATCCTACATGTATTTAAAATTACTGCTTTTTGCATTTTTATATACAAATTCTTTGACAAATCTAATATGCTTAAATTTTGAATCAGATTCCTAGGTATTATGCCAGTGGCCGAAATAACAAATGGTAATATTTTTATAGTCCGAGAATGCCAAATTCTTTTAATCTCATTTCCTAAATCTGTGTATTTTCTAATTTTTTCAGAAACAGTTTTTTGAATATTACAGGAATTTGGAATAGCTACATCAATGATATAAGTTATTTTTTTAATTTTGTCATGTAAAACTATATCAGGTCTATTATGACTAATTGTTCTGTCTGTTAGTATAGTTTTATCATAATATATTTTATAAAATTCATTTTCTATAAATGAATTTGGTTCATATTCATAATAAGGTACTACATTACGGCAATCAATCAAGTTATGTTTAATTACCAAACTTTGGTGAATTATTTTTAAAACCTGATTGTGCCTAAATATATACTCAGAAGGCGCTAATATAGAACATCCCGATATAATATGTTCTATAGTTTCGGGAAAAGCCAAACATTTTCTACATAAATCATCAATTTGATTTATATCTTTGATTATATGCTTTCTATAATTTTTAGTATTAATGACTCTATCTTGAATGGCAAGCATAAATCCTTCTATTTCTGCGCTCAACTCTCCAATACTCAACCATTTGTTTGACGAAAGTTTGTCAACATACGTTTGGTTAAGATAATTGAAGTGTTTTGCGTGAATAATTTTATTTGACCAGGAATCTAATAATTCCTGGTTAGTATTTATAAGAATGTTGGCATTCTCGTCATATAAATTTAAAGGTGTAATATTTCTATCTGCCTTGCAAATTATTTTGTGCATTTCTGAGCTATAGCTTTCCTATGGAAAAAATTTCTAAGCATTTCTACCTGATTGTGTTTCAAAGATGTTATTTTGACTACACCTCTACCTCCTAAATTTCTAGGTAAATTAATTCGTTCTATAGCTGAATTTGGATGATGGCAATTAAATTTTGTTAACGTAGTTCTAATTAATCGTTCTAAACTATCTAAATCTGTATTGGACCATTTAATTATGCCAAATGAGTACGTTAGTAGAGGTATTGCCCAAGTATTTATTGCTTTTACTAAATTTTTAGCTGATAGATTGCATTTTAAAATTTTTCTGATCCTAGTTTGAAATTTAATCCTAATATCATTTTTAATACTAGTGTGATCTAATCTATTCGATTGCGGGTATCCTAAATATTTATAAACCTCATCCCCTTTCATACTTTGAATTTTGAAATTTCTAAATATACCCTCGTCTCCATCTACAATTTTGCCTTTCTCTATATGGATAGTTTTACATTTATCTAAACCAAAAGTCATTTTAATATCATCTGAAAAAATTTTAACTACCTTAATCATTTTCTCTAAATTTGATTCAGAATTTGAAAATAATTTTATATCATCCATATATAATAGATGTGAAACTATACTACTCTCTCTTGTATTACCCTTAATTTTTATTCCAAACTTGCTTTTAATTAACATTTTAGAAAGGGGATTCAATGCTAAGCAAAACCAAAGAGGGCTCAATGAGTCTCCTTGAAAAATCCCTCTTTTTATTGAAATGCCCGGTACTACTATTTTCTTACCTTTTAAATTAACTAGCAAATCTGTATTCCAAAAGGACATAATATTTTTCAAAAAGCTAATTATAATTGGGTTAACTTTATATATTTTTAATATTTTGATCAGCCACGAGTGCGGGACACTATCAAAAGCTTTTTGATAATCTATATAACAAGTATGTAAATTACGCTTTTGATTTTGAATTTGTTTTAAAATTACAGTATCAATAACTAACTGTTCTTTACATCCCATATGTTTTCTGCGACAACCTTTTTGTTGTTCGGATAAAATATTTATTTCATCCAAATGAGTATATATTAAATCTGTCAAGCAAGAGGTTAAAATTTTGTATATTGTCGGTAGACATGTAATGGGTCTATATTGAGAGGGATTATTAATATGTTCGCTTTTAGGCAACATATAAGTAATGCCCTTAGTTAGAAAATTAGGAAAATTTTGAGGTTCTCTGACAAGTTTTGAAAGATTTTTTGCAAAAAGAGGATGTAAAGTAGTTAGACGTTTGTACCAAAAATTATGTATCCAATCGCAACCCGTGGCTTTCCAATTATGAGTATTTTTTATAATTTTGGCTAACAATTCAACCGATATATCAGAAAAACTCATTTGTTCAATGTCTGAACAATTGAGTTCTTCATTTTCTATCCAGTTACCTGCCTCATTATGTTTTATATCTTTACTCCAAATGTTTGTCCAAAAATCGCGCATATCTGATTCAGATGGCAACGGAATATTATTATTCGAAATAATATTCTGTTTATCGTCAAGTTTGGAATAAAATATTTTCTCATTTTTCTGAAATAATCTATTATTTTTTCTTTTATTATACGTATAATTATATCTTTTTAATCTACTAGCTTTTACACCTAATTTTTGTTTTAATAAATCTAATAAATCATTGATTATATTTTCATTATTATTACTACCAATGCTATAACCAAATTTTCTCCCAATTTCATCTCATATCTCAAAATATTCCTACTTCTATTTCCATTTTTATATTCAATTACTCTAGCTATACTACTTCTTAAAAATACTACATCATTTTCTAATCTAATCTGCCATTCTGGTTTACTATAACTATATGATCTATCATCAGAGGATATTAATTTAACTCCTAACTTATTACATATAGTGATAGCACTAGCGTACACTATTGTATGAAGATCTAAAAAACTAATATCGTCAAATATTATTTTTGGTAAAATTAAATTATTTAATTCAGAAATTTATTTAGATAATTTCTTTGACGTATGCAATTTTGGTAATTTTGGTCTAACTGTGGGCTCTATATCTATATATCTATTTATATTATTTTGAAGCAAGTTAGCTAATTCTATTACATTATCATCTAGTAAGTTTAAATTTGCAATATTGATTTCCCTAAGATTATAAATAATGTCTAAGTTATTTGAATCTACTCTAATATCATTGGATTCTTCTACTAGAATATTAGCTAAACTATCTTCATTCAATGCATCTAATATTACATTACTACTCGTATTAATTTGATCTAAATTATTCTCCAATTGCAATCTATCTGCTACTTCCTTTCTTATCTCATTTAATGTTACTACAGGAATTAAATTATTTTTGAAAATTGACCTTTTTTGGTCAGCTAATCTTTGCTCGTTTACTTGGGCAACCGGATAATTTTGTGAGGAAAGTAAATGTAATTTTTTCCTATACAATAACATATCTGTTTCTAGTTTAGTTACATAAAAATATGAACGAACGATGAACATATTGACATCGTTCGTCCATTTCATACGCTGCCTAGGAATACCTGCTTTTGTTTTTTGGGGTCTCAGATTATCAATGTTCATCTGTATAGATGACATAATAAACCCATTTTCATTTCCGTTGGTTGAAAATGACAATGTGTCACCTTTCAAAACAACTTGGAAATGATTTATTAATTATTATTAATTCCTACATTCCAGTAACCAAGCAACTGTCGTCGTTACCTAGTGTCAACAAATAGTTTTCAATATCTCATATATAGCTATATATATATATATACTAGCATTATTATTTAGGGATTTTCTGATTTCTAGTGCTTCTAAATTATCTAATTTTTTGCTTTTATTGTTACGGTGAAGAATTTTAACCCCTGTGTCCTTATTAAAAGTGTGATCTGTGGAAATTAGCTGATTAGTAAATTCTGTGTCATAGTTTAGTTAAAATATTCTCCTGACGAAGGAAGGGTGCTTATGAAACCGGTGGAGTGTTTTAAAATAAAAGTGGTCTTAAACAAATGTATGTGTTTTTTATTGTAAATTATGGCGAGCCACAAAGTTAGTGCTTTTAACAAATATGTAAAACTCTTATGTTCACCAAATTTTCCAACATCCGATAGGAGTGCAGTGTGAAAACGAAGGCATACATGACGATATTTAACTAAATACGAAATATGAGCAACCACTATTTTCCAGTAGAAAATGTTATAAAAAATTCTTCTGTAATAATTGTTTTTTTTAAGAACGTCTTACTTTTCTTGGGTATATTCCGTTTTAACCCGATAGTTTTACTACTTATTAACTACCAAGTTTTCTCGTTAAAAAGTCTCCACAATAAAAATAAATGTCAGTTAGTTTCAGGCTTAAAGGAACCGGTTGCATAAAATTCTTTCACAAGTTGTTGAAAAAGTTTGACCACAGAAACGATTCATAAAGGACAAGATTTTCTTTACATGTAAAATTTATTGTTTTGCCGTGATTTGTTGTGATTTTGACCTATCATTCATCGATCATCAAGCATAATCAACTTTTCTAATTTTGGTTGTCTGTAATGTGCATTATTCCCGCGGGAAATTATTCACGTTCAATGAGCTCATTTTTCCTTTAAAAATAAGTGTTATTTTCGAAAAAATTGGACCTTCTTGTGTGAATTTTTTTTACGTAAGCTCCACTCAGGAGGATCTGATGGAAAAATCCCTCGGGGTCTGTGTCATCTTTAATGATACTTTGTGGAGGTTTTTTTTAGGGAATTATGTGAGGAAAATCTGGGAAGGAAAAGGAAAAAGGCATAACAGGTGGGTAGGAATGAGTCCAGGAGTGACGGACGAATGAATCCATCCCTCCCACTGGGAGACCGACTGGAGAGGTTTAGGTCTAGGTTAGGTCTCCCTCAAAGATATTGAAATATAAGTAGATGTGCTATCTGCTGTTTTTACTATGTGGGTCTGCGCTTCTGGTTGTCGCCGATATTGTTTACCAATTAACAAATAAACTAAAAGAACAAATATTTAACGAATGTTAAACTAAATGAACGAATTCTTTCCTTATTCAAAATATATTGTTAACCAATATTAATGCACATTTTCAAAAAATGAACAAATTCTTTTTGTGTGAAAACTACGCTAATTAGCGCGTAGTCCGGCGACAGTTGCGCTGACACCATAGCATATCTCTTCTGTATTTGAATATCTTTGGTCTCCCTCAACCGGTCTCTCCCGATCCGGCCTGCCACCCAGTAGGTGGGCAAATATATTCGCCACCAAGACCTAGACAAACCTCACCCCGTGTACCCGGGCACCCCTGCTAAGTCAACAAACGTAGCGAATCACTTGGGGTGGCCTGTGGCAGAGATGTTGGTTATCCAATATATTGTTCCATGGGCGGCGGTACCCATAACCGCCTCGCAAATTAAAGATGAAACCCAAAGGGAAGAATAATTCAGAAAAGCGGTATAGTAGGATGCATCCCTGTTATATGATATTTTAACAAGAAATTATTTTAATTGTCTTTTTCGGAATGTTAATTTTAATATCACTAAATAGTAAATTGTATACGCTAATATAGTATCTGAATTATCATTTTGTAAACTTTACATCTTCAAGGCCAGATAATAAATAATTTTAAGATTAGCGCGTTTAAAATGTCAAAGAGTTCAACTTTGAATTTTCGTTCATCTTGAGTGTGCAAACCTAAAATGAATCTTCAAGGAATCTCTTTTATGAGAGTCCCTGTTGTGCCACTCAACACATCGTCTTAGCATAATTACTGTTTATTTTCATTCTCAGTGTGTGGCTTTTAAAGACAATGTCTTTTACTGTCATAAGCCTCTAGAATGGAAAGCGGTAGATCTCTGTCGTAAGCACTCTCTGTGGATACTGTGAGGTATATTATATTATTTGCGAAATTCACTATTTGGTTTTACTTCGTTTTCTGGTGCAAAAATCCTGGTAAATAGAAATATTTCTCAAAAGGAATATCTGGCAATCAGAAACCTTTCTGAGGATATTAATATATTTTTCATAAAAGTTTGGTGGCCTCTGTGGTTGAGAGGTAAGACTCTCGACTAGCAATCTGGAGATTGCAAGTTTATATCCTGTCGTTGGAAAATATTTAAAAAAAAATTGTTCAGTTTGAAAGGCCACTATTCAAATATCGAAACGTTGCTCTAAGCATCTTTAGCGGTGTTCAGTAACCATATCTGAATAGTCAGGTACTTCCCCACCTTCGTCTTATCCATCTCCTTTCCCTCCAAACTACCTTCAGCCACAAAACATTCCCTAATTAGGAATGTCGCAGTCTCACTGGCTCCAGACGGATGTGATCGGTGGGGATTCTTATGCTGTATTCACACAACCCCTAAGGCCTCGGGCATAATTTGTTGGAAGGTCAAAATATATCCGCTCTCGAATAAAATCCAAAAAAACTGTAATATTTCTGAACTTACCCGAAAACTAAAAACTCTTTAAAATGTGATGAAATACGGTTTCAAATTTTATAATCGAAATAAACATATCATTTTTTTTAATATAAAAAAATGACGGCAAACATTAAACTGGTTTAAACATTTCTCAACTTACGTTTTTTCTCACTAAAATTACTGATAAGAGGGCATAAATAATTACGTGAGCATAAAAGGGGGTGGGGTCCAGCAAAATCTGACGTTACTTAAAAAGAAAACACGAAGTGGCTCAAATTTATCTCACCAAGGGGGGGAAGGGGTCTAGATTGTAAGAAAAACTGCTCACGTAATTAATGTATGTAACGAAAAAAATAAATATGCACAGATACTTTATTAGACAAACTTTTAATAAATGTTATCGTCACTTCACTTTTTATCGTTTCATGCAAAAATAATTCATTAAAAAATTTCCATAGTTTCATAATTTTTTTTCCAAATTGCCGTCGAAAACTTTTTTTTGGTAAAGGTATCCATTTTCGTTATTTTATGGTAAACATTTAGATTTGACTAAAAAGTGTGGTGTTTTCTCTTTCTAACACCGTTCAGATCAGTTGTTCACAAAAGCGAACAAATTAGTATTCTAGCAATATATTGTGCAATATATATTAACTATAATATTGAACATCTAGGGGCCGCTTAAAACTTCACGCGTCAAACGCGTTACAAGATTGTAAAATATATATCTTTACAGAACTTTTTTTGTGGCATAGAGTTTCATAATTTATTACATTTCTTTATAATAAAATGAGAAAGTAAGAGCAAATTACTAAACACATAGGTACGTTACTCGTTGGTTGCTTTTTAAATCCTAAATTAGTATTTCCCATAATTACACATACCCCACACCCTTAACAAATAGAGCTCCGTCGGTTTCATGGCACCGTTATTTAACACAGTTTTGTTGAAAATTGTCCTTTCGTTAACATCATCATTAACGCTTATTATTAAACTTTGAAGAATAAAATAGGAATATTTATGACATTAACGCCTTCCTCAGTTTCCAAAAGTTAAGTTTTGTTTGAGGGATACCCTCATTATGCCACTAATTAAGGGTTAAACAAACCTGATACATTATTTAACAAATTTTGTCCAAAACTCTCGCATTTCATAATTAAAAATTACCACACAATTTTGCTTTGTGCTTCGGATCAAATCAGGGACCAGCGATAAAAATATTCTACTTAGTATTTAGTCATTAGATCAATTATGAAAACAATTTGTAATGGTTCATATAGCAGAATAACTCCTTCACAACACTTTGTGCTTGTTTAGACTAGAAACTTTAATTATTGGGAAGGAGTGTGTAGGACGGCCTGGAGGCCACTCTATTGTGATCTCAAAATCTCTCTGTTGTACTGTTGTTAGAAATCTTACTGCTAGCTCATCCCGGCTCTGAACGGGAGGGGGAACCTACATACCTACTAGAGATATCTATTTGAGAGCTCAACAAACGCGTAGAGCACCCGAAGCAAACTCGAATTTAATAATACTGTTTTTGTCTGAAATCAGATGGTTTGGTTGTATTATTTTAATATCATTAGTGTTTTTTTGATTATTTTCATATCCGTGATCCGTATTTACTCGCATGGGAAGTATGTAAGTTTATTAGAGAGATATGTATAGGAAAGTAACTGCATATTTTGCGTCGTAAGTTGTGTGAGTTCATAAGGTGCTCGTTCTGGACCACGTAACTAGTGAGGTTACGTATACTTTTATTGTATGTACACCAAAAAAATGTCATTGACATGGAACCTTTTGGTTCTAGCATCGTCTAAGGCCATATCAGTCTCTAAATGTGAATCATGCGTCAAACAGTATGAAAGTTATTATATGGTTTTAATATCTTTATGACGACCGGCATTCCATAATAATGTTGACAACCAATACCGTTAGCTTCCTTGACCATTAAAGTGGTGATAAACTAGCCATAATACCGTACTGCTCACAGTAAAAGCCACCCCACGGTGTTTCTATGGGATTATAGTTTCAGATTCCTAGGCTTTGGAAAATTGAAGTCAAGCGCGTTTGAATTCTGCTCGAGTGTGCAGAAACTGGTAGTACTGGCACTTGGTAAAATGTAGTTTTTTTATAGAAATTTTTAGAACGCAAGTGTTTAGTTACATCAAAACGTAAACTATGTTAATTTTATTAAAAAGAGAAAAAACTTTATTTTTAAAAGCTTTATTTATACATACACAATTTACATTTTTGTGTTTATATTTCCATGGTGTGACAGCCCTAATAATCTAGACATTTTTTCTCGCTAGGTGGGCATATGCACGTGTCTTTCTGGGTTGGAAACCTTTAAAAAAATCCCAGAATTTATGGAATATTGCGTACATATTGTAAAATGTGGGAATATTACTATACATGTAAAATAAATCAATACACCTCCAATATTAATGTCATGTTGAGAAGATGTAGATTATGAAAGAACTTAATTAACTTTTTGTCGTTTATATATTTTTAACCCATTACCTCCATGACGATGTCTATAGGCATCAAAAAAATTGATGAAAAGTATGATTTTTTTTCACTATGAATAAAGCCAAATCCCACCAAGTTGTGATACAGCATTTACAGATTGGTATGTTAGCTTTCAATAATTAACATAATTTGATAAATTTTATTGATTATCCTATTTTTAATTATTTTTTTACTAAAGCCCTGAAAATAGACCCATTTTGAAAAAAAGAAAAAAAAATTTAATCGGAAAAAAATAAAACATGTGTGAATCACATATTGTTATCAAAAGATTAAATGGTCGGAAACACTGTTTCAATATAGAATTATATGCATAAGATGACAGCTAGATGTCACTGAAATCAGGTGATGCCTGCGCGCAACCTTTGGAGGTTAGCTGTGACAGTGTTTACATACGTTTTTGGTTAGCTTGCCTTCAAATAATACGGTTTTGTAGTGTTTTTATGAGTGATTTTTATTGAAATCAATAGTTTGTCTGCGGTTTTCGTTTATTTTTTATCATGTCGAAAATACCTACTTCTCCTGTACCTACTTAATTCTTCGTTATAAAACGAAATCGTTGAATCACGATGAAATGATGGCAGAATTGGAGCGCTCTTTTAGCGTAAGTGAAAGTGATGACAATAATTTATTTATTTATTTATTTATTTATTTGAGACACAAACAGGATATTTATAAAACATTTTTGTGGGTTAAATAAAATAAATTAAAATACAAATATAAATATCCCTAGACTAATGTGTCTGCAGTAATCACATTTGAATTTTTACAGAAGCAAACACATGAAAAACAATGCAAGTATTATTTATACATAACTTTAAAAACAAAAAAACTAAATACAAAATTGAAATACATTATAAGTATACAATATATATGAAGTATTTCCTGAGATGTAATAAAACAACAATTTTTTTTTATTTTTTTTAGGTGCACAAATCGTGGAGATAATTTTTGAAACATGTTACATTATTTAGAAAAATATCTATGAAAGTGTGTATTTTAACAAGATCGTTGTATGATCGACATATTCTGGACATAGGATTAAAATATCCAGTATTATTGGTAAAAATTTCAGTCCAGAATATGTTTAGGTTTCTGGTAGATTTGGGCCTGGCGAATAACTTAATTTGGTTGACTAAGTTACTGTCTACACGATTATTCACAATATTATATAGCATTAAGAGGTCATTTATGTTTCGTCTTTTAACCAGACTTTCTAATTTAAAATGTCTAAGTCTTTGTTCGTACCCGTCTAGAAGATGATAGACACCTGATCTGTAAGACAAAATCCGTGTAAATTTTCTTTGGACTGATTCGAGTCTAGATATCTGTGTAATATAATGTGGATTCCAGACTGTTGACCCGTACTCAAGAACACTTCGGATTAAGGAATTAAATAGAATTATTAGACTGTTAGAATTCTTAAATAGTTTGGTTGATCTTACAATAAAACCAAGTAATTTATTTGATTTACACACAATGTATTCAATGTGTTGATTGAATGTTAGTTTGTTGTCAAATATAATTCCTAAATCTTTTATTGATTCAACTGTTTCTAGATTGTGACCACATATGCTATATGAATACAGAGTTTTGTTAGTGTTCTTCGTGAAATTTATAACTTTGCACTTAGCTATATTCAGTTCCATTTCATTGTCGACACACCAGGTAGATATTGTGTTAAGGTCTTGTTGTAAGAGTTCACAATCTTTCATAGATTTAATTGCTTTATATAATTTGAGGTCATCAGCATATAGAGAAAAATTACATCGGAGTTTGTATGTAAGGTCGTCAATAAAGATTAAGAAAAGTAAGGGTCCAAGGTGAGATCCTTGTGGTACGCCCGACGTAACTAATATTGGGGAAGAGTTAAAACCGTTGACAGTAACTAATTGACTTCTATGTGATAAATATGATTCTAACCAACGAAGCAGATTTCCGTGAATGCCGATTTTATCCAGTTTATTCATTAAGATAGAGTGACTAACTTTGTCAAAGGCCTTACTGAAATCGGTGTACACGGCATCAACCTGTGTTTTATTATTCATCGATTGACATAGAAAGTCCATATACTCGAGTAAATTAGTATTTGTGGATCTTTTAGCTACAAAGCCGTGTTGGAAAGGACTAAGTATATGTTTTACATGGTTAAAGATGGTTTTGTATACAATGGACTCGAATATTTTGCCAAAATAAGATAAAAGACTGATAGGACGGTAGTTTGTTACATCATTTTTAATGCCAGATTTATGGATTATAATGTTGGTATGTTGGTAATAACGCGCTATTGTTGTAATTCCTCCAGAGAACTTGATAAACAGATGAACGAAGAGCATATTGACGATAATTTGATGACATATATTATAACAAAGATGCGGAGGTGGATAACTTTCGAGATATTGCCGGCACATTTGTAATCGAGCGCAACATCGAAATTCAGAAAATTGATGAGTCATGCCTTGACGAGCATGAACCAGATGAATTTGCTAATGACCTCCACTGGAGTCAGTCTTCGACATCGTCCTGTGTGAGTCGTAATACCTTGCGAATATCTATTTCAAATGCACCACCAGCCAAAAAATCAAAACTAAAGTACAAAAAGAAGTCTCACTATAAACAAAAGTGGTCTAAGGCTACCTGTTCCAAGCAATGCCGTATTCCGGAGCATCTGATACATATGACCCTGAATTAGATCAGAGATTATCCGTCCTACTTCTACGATAGAATATATAGAGTTCCCCACACGCCATGAGCTATTTATGGACAATTTCTTCACATCTCACCATTTCATGTGTATCCTGAAGGATAAGAGAATGCACGCTACTGGCACATGTAGCTTCTTCACCTTGAAGCTTCAGGCAAGTTGAAGACAGGAAAGCAATTGCCTAAAGGTATCATTTTCTTTTATATTTCCCTTGCGCATAGCATTCATTTACCTAGCTAAAGTGTAAATCTCATCGCTCTTATAATTGTAGGTAAATTTGATGCGGTGGTAGACGTAGAAAACCAAATCCTCGTATGCCGTTGGTAGGACAGCCGTGTAGTAACAGTGACCATGAACTATGATCGAATAGAGTCAGTACGTCAAGTGCAGCGTTGGCAGATATCCAAGAAAGACAAAAAAGGCAACAATTTGGAGAAAGCATGCAAAAAAATCGATTGCCCGGCGCTAATACAAAATTACAATTTGGGAATGGGTGGACCTCCATGATAATGGTATACAAAATTATCGAGTCAACGTTCGGTCAAAGAAGTGGTACTGGCCTTTATTTGTATCTTGCCTCAACAGCGCTCTTGTCTCTTGTAAATGGATGGAAGTTGCAATGCTTCTTGAGGAAGTACGAGCATGATATGGGAAACCAGAAGATGACTAGGCAACAGAGAAACCTTTTCCAGAAGGCATTCCATGTGGAGTTTAGCCGTACTCTTCTATTGTCTTTTCCAAATCAGGTCAATACCAAATTCGGAGAACCTCCTGTGAAAGAAGGCCATGACGCAGAAGATGGGAATTGTGTGCTTCGAATGCAAGAATTTCATTTGCAATATCGTGGCAAATCTCATATTCGCTATGCTCTGTGTAAAAAAAATCCAACAGCCTATCGGTGCCGGGCCTGCAACCGAGCCCTTCATTTTGACTACTTCGAACAGTATCACTTAAAGAATAATTTGCTTAGATTTGGTTAGTTTCCTTATTCTTGGATGTTTTTTTTTTAATATTGAATTTTTTATTATTTTGCGTATTTTCCATAAATATGTTTTTTTTTTCATTGTATTATAAACAAAGGCAATCATTTATTTAATATTATCAATATAAATCAAACAGTAGACTGCACTTAACCCATAGTTGACATAAATTTTGCTTAGAGGGGTTACCTCCATGAGTTGCGTTTAGGCATCAATTTTCTAGAAGCTCGGTGAGAGGGTGGGCGGGCGGAAAATTCTAAAACTGATATTGGGCTCTTTTTTAAGTCTATACTATCGGGTTATAATGATGATTCAAGTTTATAAAAATAAATGAAAAATCATGGAGGTAATGGGTTAAATTAAAAATAAACAGATTTTAGTATTAAAACCCCATAAACAAATGCAATTTACTTTTAAAACCATACTATTTGAATCGTGAATATCCGTCAGTTTTTAAAAAGCAATTAATTTTATTTTTGTAATTATTTTTCATCAATAACAATAGGGAATCTCAAGGGAAATTTCCCCACGTTATAGAGAAAAAATCGATATCTTGCGAGTAACGAAATCGGTAAGATATATTTGTTCTTTTTTAATTTGTGTTCGGGAATGATCGTTTAACTTCGGATTTTTACGAGCAGATACTAAGGTCAAATCCATGTCAAGTAACAAATTTTGGTAACATTTTGCGGAATCGACTTAAAATGCAACTAGGGCGACATAAGCGAAATTTTTTTTAACTATTTTGACAAATTTCGACAAAATCCATTGCCCTGCTTGGCTCTCAAGCAATTAGGTATCATATAGGTAGTCCACATCAATAAGTAAAAAAATATAATGCCTCTTTTACATAAATATTTTCCTTCTTAACCGGTCTTTCTCTTCTTCTTCTCTTTCTGCAACCCTTAATTCTAATAAACTTACCCCACTCTTACCTCTCCCCCTTTTTGCTACTCCTTCTTCTTCGTAAATAATCTGTATTTAATTTTTAACTTTAGTGTACATTTACTCCTGATGATGTGTCCATCATTCACAAAACGCGTAGATTGTGTATACCTAGGTATATGAGAAATAAAGTGATGTAAAGTGAGTTTTTTTTGTTTTAAAATTATTTATTTGGCTTTCACCCATTAAGGTTGATCCTGGCCATTTGTTAAATTTAGTTAAATATTTTTTAAATTTGTTACATTTTTTTTAAATGACATTGAAGAGGCAATCGCAGAATTAAAAATAGAAACTTGTGTATATTAACGGTGAGCGTTCTTTGCCATTCAAAAGAACAGATTTTTCAAAATAAGTTACATTTATTTACCTTTTTAATAAATGTTCTTCGAAAAATCGTACTTAATTACAAATCAAATATCGACATGTAGGATTGTGAAGCAGCATAATTTTTCTATTTTTTTTGTGTAGAGGCACCTACTTAATCGTGCCTATTTTATGCAGAAAAAAATATAGATTAAAAATTATTAATTCACCACTTTTAAATTGATGTCAAAACTTCTTCCTATGATGGATTGACGTTGCTCAAATTGCAGCGAACTTATCGTGCAAGAAATCTGCAGGACAGGGTGCAAATTTCATGTCAATCTACGTTCGATCGATATTTCTGTTCGACATTCTAATAAGAATTCAGGTTTTCCACAAAGGTAATTTAGAGTTAAGATTTCTACCGGGTTCTGCACCCGTGACCTTCAGATTGCTAGACGAGAGCCTTACCCCCCACCACGGAGGCTATCAAGATAGATTGACAAGATTTTTCAGGAATAAAATAGAAGTAACCCAATAAGTAAGGGTCGACCGAGACAGGTTTTTCTTTCTCGGCCGAGACCGAGACCGAGAATAGATGAATTGAGAAAAAAATTTAAATGCGCTATTTTTGCTTAGTACAGCAACAATAAAACGTTATACCTTCTTAGTAAACACGTTAAATCAAAATAACACACCCTGACAAACCCTATCCGTGAATCAATTGCCACATTCATCAAAACACATCGATTAGTTGATTTGTATGTTTATTGCGGTTTTTAGCAGTTAAGTAAAACCCGCCTCGCTGCCAGCCGACCGATCACAATCGGCAGCTCTCTCACACAATGACACAAAGTGACGAATGTGGACGCGCGCGGTAGATTTGAATCCCATTATCCTATTCCGTATCTACTTACAACGGTCTCGGTTACGGCCCAGAATCTCGGCGATTTTTCGCCGAGAACTGAGACAGAGTTCTCGGTAGTATTTGTAGCCGAGAATGCCGATACCAAGACCGAGACCAATATCTCGATCGACCCTTACCAATAAGTCTTTTTTTCTCATTTTATTGGCATTGGAGAATAACAATCAATTCTGAAGAATTGAATCCTATCCATTGCCTTAGATATCTCAGCCAAGAGAACTTTTTTCCTATTTATCAAAACCTTCTCCTTAATTTTGTCCATAATTGCAAGACGAAGCACTTCGTATTCATTCACCGGAGCGATTTAATTCCAGTTCAATAGCGTTTTGATTAGTCAAATTTCCCAGCGGGACCACTTTATTCAGATTCTCATTACGGCCATTATTTCTTAGGACAGGACTTAACTTTATTTTATCTTCCAACGAAGTAATGAAAACCATGGGAAAATATTACCTTAACAAAGAAATGATAATTTAAAATTGATATTTTTAAATATTTTATTAGAATATCTCTCGTTTTAATAATTTCGAAGGCTGTACCCATCAATGTAATATGTCATTGAAGAAGAGCATAGAATAATAATTCTAAACGAAAATATGACAAAGTATTAAGGCACAGAAAAATAAAAAGGTTACTGCCGCAACTAGGACCCGAACCCAGGTTTTATCGTCTTACCGAGAGAATTCCCATTTGCGACCGTCACGTTTTTATTTTATTTTTCAGTCTTGTTATTTTTCATATTTTAGTTTAGATTTATTAGTATTATCTATTTCTTCAGTGAACTCTGTACTTTGTTTAAAAGGAGCTAAACGTCGGAGAATTTATAAAACTGGGAAGACTTTGGTGGCTGGGTGGATGTGGAGAGAATGACCGAGCATCAAGCACCAAAGTCCCTGCTGAACTCAAGATCAACAGGGCGAAGGAGCCTGGGAAGACCAAGACTAAGATGGAGCGACAACGTCCTCAAAGACATATCTATCTTGGAGCTTCTAAACTGGAGGGAGCTGGCACAAAACCGAGATGAATGGAGGAAGACTCTTGGGGAGGCCAAGACCCACCAGGGGTTGTAGAGCCAATAGTGATGATGATGATTTCTTCAATGGATGCTCTTACTCCGTTTTTGGAGAAAACATCCCAATCCTTGTAGGTTTTTGGCATAATCGATAATAACCACTGACCACCCTTTAAAAAGCCTTTGTTAGATTTTGAAAAAGTAATCACCAGCTCAATAATTACCGATTTGTCGGGATGGTCGAGTTTGCTTGCTCGAAAATGTTCTAATTTCCTCTTGTCACATCCGGAATAGCTGATTTTATTAATTCTACCTGTCTCAAGAGGAAACTTTGTTTGCAGGCCTCCAAAGGTCTTGTATTTTAATCTCGAATATATTTATATCCCGGATGAAAATACCTACAAAATCTTCGAAGGCCTTCAAAAATAAAGTTTCCTCTTGAGATTTGTATTTTAATCCCGAATTTATTTATATCCCGAAGCAAAACATCCCAAAAATACAACACGATAATACTTTTGGCAGTGAAAACTTGAATTACAAATACAGTTAGATTAAAGAAAAACTCTCGTAGGTAAGTTACGACGAGAATTTGGACAAACGTTAACCATCCAAGTACCTCCCCTAATAGTATTGTATTGTACTACAAGATCCCGACTAAGATTGACTTTCACCCTTCTGCTTACCGAATGAAAAATATTTTTTAGCAATCAATTATAATTGTATTAAAATGAACAAACATATTGCGAATAAGTTGCCGATGAAATTAAATCAAGCCTGTCCTTAATTAAAATGAATGCACTAAACGTTTTTTTTTTTACTTTTCTCTTATTTGTTAACCCAACGAAATCAATATTGATTGAGTACAAAGCTTATGGAACAAGAAACGGTTGGATTGTTTATTTTTCAGGTCCCTTCTGCGGGGTTGTCATGTATAAATAGGCGAGTTAATAAAACTATAAATTTACAGTCATAAAGATTTTTTTTTACATTAACTCCACGCAGGAGGCCCTAAGGAAATAATTTCCCTCAGGGCCTATGTCATCTGAGATGCTACGTGAGGGGTCTTTTTGGAGAGAGGAAGGAGTGTACGTCGTCTTGAAGAGACCCGTGTTGTAGGAAAGAGGAAACACAGAGACCTGCAAATCGTTCTACAGCCGAGCTGTTGAACTCAAGAACGAGTCGAAGAAGCGACCCATTCTCGTGTGACAAATGTCAACCGTGTTAATATTTGGGCGCGCATTTGGCGTGTTTCTCGACTATGCACCGGTGCTGAAGGGATCAATGACGCCAATTTCTCGGATCATCGAAATACCAGTAGACAAGGATAGCATTCCCGTCACCTGTGCTCTAAAGATTGTAGTCCGTATCTTAAGATGTGACAAACGGCTGTCCATTTCTGCACAGAATCGTGGGTTTTTTCAGGTAGGTATTTTGGAGCTCCAGACTGCCAAATCTGCTGCTGTCTGCCAACTGGTGGCTGCTAAATCCAACCTTGGGGTGCACTTGCGATTTGTACAGGGTTTGCAGTTGTGTATCATTAAAGTACCTGTTGGCCCTGTACAGTACGCCCAGTTTTTAATTTAACTCTTGCTTCGATGGAGCCTCTATACCTGAGCTGGTCACTTATAGTTCACCAAGCATATCATAACATATTTATAGGATTAGCAAGAAAAAATACCAATTAAATCATTTGAACATCACGGGTATTGATGGTCTGATAGTGAAGAAATACAGGCTGAATACGTGATTACGTTAGGTTAAGATCAATCCTGTTCTATATCATCTGACTATATTTTGCATTTTAGAGAAGACCAAAATCTCAATATTATGTTGACCATTTAAATGATAGCCTTAAAAGCATATAATTTTTGAGGTGAATTAAAAATATTCTTCTTACTCCAGTAAGAAGCAAAACAAATTACAGTTCATGTCTTTCAAAACGAACATTATAAATACAAAATTACCTCACATTAATCCCCTTAATTCGTGTTTCGTCAACACTTGAGAAGTCGGCGGAAGGATTTGAATTAAATTCCCCTCTTCTCCCCCCCCCCCCACCTTCTCTCTTTTACTTTGTTGTAACATTTTCGGGGAACCGCGGAAGATAATAACACTAACAGGGTGAAAATAAATCATGACCCAAAGTGGCTCCATTCACAAACGCGCGTTCTTGAAATAAACTCTAAATAAATTTTGGCCAGAGGTAATAAAAGCACAACGGGTGTTTTTAATACTTGCTTTAGAATTAGAGCGCTGGCTGGCTTTAATACATATAAGTTTGGTCATTGAATTTTGTTTAGATTTAAATAATTTTTTTCACAACATTTGTTTATGGAATAATCAAAAAAAAAACTAGTCTTCTTTTCAAGCGGCAAGAGAAAGAAACAAACATGATAGAGAGAGAAATAAATTGACAAAAAAGGTTTTTTTTTAAACATAAACGGTCCCAATAATATAATATACTAGCTGGTCCCGGCATGCGTTGCTATGCCATTTAATAAAGCAATTGTTTCTCCCTGAGTGTCCTTTCCCATTCCCCTTCCCAGGTTCCCCTCCCCCCTCCCAGGTCTCCCTCCCCCCTCCCAGGTTCCCCTCCCCCTCCCTCCCTCCCGCTTTCCATACATTCAGTTTTCAAACCTCGCGTGCCACCAATAGCAATTTTTTTATACAAATTTCGTAATTCCAGAGCTCCCCGGAAGTTTTATAAAAACTTTGTACTGACAATAACGAACACACAAAAAAAAAAGAATTATCCAATTTGGTGCAGTCGTTCGAAATTTATGCGCTTAGCAACACATTCATCGATTCATTTTTATATATAAGAAGAAAATAGAGGAGGTAGACAACAAAAGACCAATTAATAATGTTCAAAAATAGAAATATAAAACTAAGTGATACTTCAATGGAATGAAAACTGTATTATGCTATACTTATGCTAACTTTATATGCTGTAATCTTTCAATTCTGATCAAAAAGGTTTTTTTCATAAATTATGTCAAATTTATTTTATACTTACTTTATTTAATTTTGTTTTTTAACATGTAATAGTTTAAAATTTTTTTTTTCATCATGTTATTTTTGTATTTATATTTTTATAAACCATAATAATGTACGAGTATATTTTTTAATTGTTCTCATTTTTGAAAATGGTTGTTAATTCATTTTTTTTCCTACAAATTTTCCACTTTTTTCGTTGTCGTTTTTAATTTTTTTTTAATTTTATTATTTTGCTTGTACTTAACGGTTTGGTAATAACCGATATTTTTTATGTGTGTTACATTTAAAAAAATGTGAAATTAATAACCCCGGTACAGGCGAACCCTAGTGGGGTTCATAATTACATGGTAAAAATCTATTTAAACTGTGAAGAAGCAATAAATATATAAATACTCAATGAAGGTAAACTGAAATTCAATAAAACATTCCCAAAAAGAAGAACTAAACAACAATATTAAAAATATATAAAAATGAATATACCACAAACAAAGAAAAAGTATTTTTGTTTTTGGGGTGTTATGCCGTGTTGCGCTACCTCCTCCTTTAGCCAACGTTTCGGACAGCGTTACAGTATCCATCATCAGGGCAGATGTGTGATGATGGACACTGTAACGCTGTCCGAAACGTTGGCTAAAGGAGGAGGTAGCGCAACACGGCATTACACCCCAAAAACAAATAAAAAAAATTCTTTTGGCCGTGAAAATCTAAAATCATATCCGAAAGAAAAAGTAAGGTATTTAACAGTAACATCCCACATAGGCAATACCAGTGCATGGATATTCCTAGGATAGTTACGGTAGCATAAAGCTTGTCATAAATAATCAGGAAGCATTGTTTTTTTCATTGTTACTAATGAAATATTCGAATTATTTGTCCGGTCAGTGGCTGAGTTGGCATCGAATGTGGGTCCCACCCAAGCATTGTGAGTTCAATTCCTCGCCAGGCTAAATCCTCCATTACGACACAAGCAATATTTTCCGCTTACTGTGGTGGTAGTAGATTTTCAAATATTTTCAGATAGTTAGTAACCCAGGTATATTTGTTTTTCTTTTTAAACTAGAAATAGAATGGTTTATTTTTATTTTTTTAATTTCTGTGCTCCCATTGAAAACGTGACTTTAGTTTTTTTTTTTGACAATGTCTTTAAGTCTTTTTTAACACGTTTTGTGACATTTGTGACATTATAGATACTTTGAAATTTGTAATTTGTATTTCTCTTAAAATATATTAAATTGTCTGACAACTGTGTTTTGTAAATTCTTGATGCCACAACACGAGAATTATTTTATCGCTGTGTAGCAAGAAACAAATTAATAAAAAATATTATTAATAATTGATCAGTATAGTTGTATAGTAGATAGTCATTTATGGACGAACACTATTTAATAAGCTTCGATGGTGATGAATATTTTATGACTGACTCATCAAATAATGGATTAAAACAACTTTTTGTACTTCCTTTCCTAATTTATAATGAAATTAATGAGTAGTTTTAAACATTTACAAGTGCTGTACTAATTTCATTATCATTGTGTGTATTAAACAATCACTGCGGTTGTAGGAGATAGTGGAAGGATTTTTTCTGTATTCGACAAAATCTTCACGGTTGTAAAATGGATATATTAATTGTTTTTGTGTTTAATTCGTAGAACTCTGTTTAATTTTAAAATTTAATAATGTGATTATCAAGTTCTGCAAGTATTTTAGTTATTTATTTTTACTACAGTTGTTTCGGCTTACAATGCCATATCAAACTGTTTAACAATAATAACATCATTATATCGGTGGTAAAATAAAATCCACACTTTTATACGTTAAACACATTTAGTCTTTATTAGAGTAGATGCAATCAATTTGCAAACATGAAACAGTTTAATAAAAAACATAACTTTATGGGTATTTTAACAATAAATAACCGCTTTTCAACCTTATGACAAAAGGATAACGAGTATCTTTTCTCTCTGTGTTAGCTGACGTGTATATGTCAGACCTGCCAGAGATTTTCCTTAAGCTGCGCGGAGAGACCCGAAAGGCAAACTTAAACTCTCAAGGTCTCACATTTCTTCATATCGGTCAGACCATCTGTAAAATATAGCATCACTCTTCACTAACCTGTAAGAGACAAGCGATTCGAGGAAGGAAAGTATTAAAATAATTTAGAATTTTTACGTTATTAAATTAAGCTTTAAAAAAATGTAAATGGGTGTTTTGAAATTTAAGAATTTCAACTCCTCTAATCAACTGTTTCTTATACAAAGAGCGAACGTTTGAATGTATTTGGGTTTACCGATAGTATTTTAAATTGGTTCCAACCCGCCTGCAATCTCCTCTTTTCCCGCAGTGAATCTCTTAAATGATTCTGCTGTACTGCTTTTACGAGAAACCATTTCTATCAATAATTCCTTGACCATCTTTCCATTATACAATTTTCTACTACCTTTAATTTTCTATTAAAAATTGCAATTGAAAGATAAACCAACTATAATTGCTTTTGCACTTCAATCATAATAATAATGTTATTTTTTATTGCTACTCAAGTAACTCCAACGGAACATCAAACGCAGGCTTAATTTGTAAAAGCCTGAACATTAAAAAAATATGGCGAAATTTCACGACAACATCACGCCAAATGTCGCTAAAAGGAAATAAAATAATAATATCCCTTTTATGATTGTAATAATTGGCTAAAAACATTTTTTGCTGAACATCACATTATGGGACATAAAAAATTAAATTAAAGAGAGAAGTTCACATTGCATGGTTATTACTGGCCACTACTTACCACCATTATCCGATGTGTATAATAGCATTATTGTGTAAAATATCTGTGAGGTGACCGATACACACAATACATTAGAGTGGACTTTGGATACGTCCAAACCAAACGTAATAACCTCCTTTAGTTAAACATTAATTTGTTCTTAAAAACATATTTATTAATTTATCTATGTAAAGTTTGATTAAAAGCTTTTTTTTAAGCCGAATATGACGACTGTGTCGAGACAGACGTGGAAGGTATATAAATGCATAATAAAGGTTTTACAATAGCTCAACACAGGAGGCCCTGGGGAAAATAATTTCTCTCATGGCCCTATGTCATCTTTGGGGATGCCGTGTTGAAGGTTTTTTAAAGTAAAGGAAGGATGGGATGTTCTGGGAAGGAAAAAGGTATGAAGTGTGGATAGGAATTTGGAGGTCGGTAGGTCGATCCCTCCCACTGCGCTGTAAGGCGATGGGTCGAAAGAGACCTGCATAAGACCGGCCAAATGATCTCCCTCAACCAGTCCCTCATCTCTCCCTCAACCAGATTAAATTCATTTTAACATGCTTTTTTTATTAAAACAAAAAGGAAGGTAATGGGGAGTGTTGGTTAATCCTAAGAGAATAAATTAAAAACGTGGAAAGAAAAGGTGAAATAAAACAGATATTGTAACAATATTATGTTAGATAATAATATAATATTATGATAAGAGTACGACCTCCGTAGTCCAGTGGCTAAGACTCTTGACTCACATTCCGGACGTCGCGGGTTCGAACCCGGCATGCGCTGTTGACTAGCACTCCGAAGGTCGCTGGATCAAATACCGGCGTGGCAAATAAATTTTATTTGATTAATTTGTGTTATTTCACAATTAATTCATTTAAAATAATATATAGTATATTTGCGGCATGTTCCAGAGTGGAAGATACTATTAGTATCGCCCTGGTGTAAGACCACCATTCAGAATTGAAACGTTGCTTGAAAATGGCTTTAGCCGTGTTTAGTGACCAGATCTGAATAGCCAGGTACTTCCCAACCCTCCTCTTCCCCACCTCCTTCCCCTCCCCACTACCTTCAGCCTCACAACATACCCCAATTGGGGATGCCATAGTCTCATTGGCTCCAGACGGGAGCAGTTGAGATTCTTGTGCGGTATTCACTTAATACCGCACAAGAAAAAAAAAAAATAAAAAATAAAAAATTATTTCAACCCATCATTTAGGTTAGATTGTAAGTAAATTTATATTCACTTCTATTTGTAATTAGTTTTACAGAAGTGTGCAATAACGGGACGACCTATTTTAGCAACCCAATTCTTTATTTCGTGTTTGAATTTAGTCATTATTATCTAGACCTAGACAATTAATAAAAAAATAATAAAACACGCGTACTATGAATTAATCACCAACAAATTACAATTCTATTACGTGGCTTCTTAATTAATGTATTTGTTATGGTAAGTAATTTGATCCAAGTATTCCAATTCAAAGATAACGCTAATTAAAAAGTTCCTGTTTCTCTTTTCGGGATTTTTAAAGGCTTGATTAAAAAGTTAGAAAATTGAGAAATATTAATACATAAGAGCCTAGATGGGCCAGGAAGGAGCGAGAAAATGCAAGAAGATACGAGAAGAGACAACAAGAGCTAAGAAGAGCCCAGTTCTTCTCGTCGCACCTGTAGTACCCCGCACCTCGCAGTATCTGGTCGCACCTGGACAGGAGTACCTACTCTTGACTGGGGTGATTCAAACGTATCGTAAATGTGGTTTCAGACCAAACGAACAAATTGCTCATTCTAATCTGCTCTTGCAAATTATTTTGGTGTAAACAGTTATAGAGCATTCTTTCCGTGCTCCAATATGATTCGCCGAAATTTTGTGGAGTGCTCTAAGAATGCTAGTTCGTTTGAAGTAACGCGCCCAAACAGTTTCCTACAGCGTTCCTTCATGTTCGGACTTGATTGCTCTTCGAGGCGGCCTATTTAAAGTGTTCTTGTGTTCTTGGATTGTTATGAAGTACTTTCTTGAATTATAACTTCCCACCCCTATATCATTATTTCCGTCATCAGGTACTAAATATTTACTATTAGTTGTCATTAGTTGGCAACATTTGCGAAACGTTTTGATTGGCCCGGATTTCGGGAGGGGGCCGAGCAGCCTTTTCGACGGGGCGGAGAGCCCTGGCGCTTTCTTCTGGGTTTAACTGTGGTGAGGGACGGTTCTTGGTGCATATTGCAGACCCTTTTTTGGTTCCAACATTTGGTTGGGACACGTAATTTAAAATATAGTTAAATTTGATATTCAAATCAACTCAGTGTGGATCCCGATGCTGCCCGTGACATTGTAACGTACGTAATATTATTTATTTTTGTGTTTTCCATTTATCCCTTTTATTATATGTTAGAATCATTAACCTTGAGTTCACAAAGAGATTAAAAGCTTTTCCTAGAAGCGTCGAGTCACTAATAAATTCACCAATCATTTAAAAGCGACAAGAGATCTTTTTATTTATTAAAACCCCCTATGTAATTATTTCAACAATAAAGCGACAGTCGTTTTGAATCAAATCCCCAAACGAACTGAAAACACGATATCCCTGAGGGACGCTAGCCGGAGGTTTGTATTATAATTTGGTTTCTGTAAGTATTTAAATTGAACCATTGTTGTTGTGTCCTAATCATGGTGATTATTAATTTGTACCTGTTCGTAACAAGGCGGTTCGAGCCCGTAGTTGTACAACACTGTCGCAACCAACTCGGGGCTAGATTTGGTTCATTATGAATTGTCGCTTTCTTTGATTTTTTTTTTCATAACTCCACGCTGTTTTTCGTGATGTATGTACTATAAAATATGTATGTATATAATAATCATTTTTCCCATTTAAATGTATAGGTAAATAAGTGATTTTGAATTGTGTTAAAACCCCCGCGTTTTAAATCCCGCGTCTTGGAGGCCACGTCTACGCATTTTTCAAACGCCGCCATTTTGAAAACAGCACGTTTTTTAGACCGCTGGTAGCCTTTTAAAAATTAATCGAAGTCACGCCGTATTTTGAAAAGCTTTGTTTTAGTTTTACGCGAGTTTAGAAACAAAGTAGTTACCGAAATCTCAGAATTAGATACCTAAAAGATTAAAATCTGCTAGCGTAGGCAAATGCATTAAAGGTACGGTATACCCGCTAACAAGGGAGATAGTGAAAGTCGAGTAAAACCACAATTCAGAAACTAAGCCTTGCTTGAAATGGCTTTAGCCATATTTGGTGATTGAATATTGTGAATTTGTCAGTTAGTTCTTTAACAAATTTTCCTTTAGTAAATGCAGCTCGCATAGCTCGCCAATAAATTGTGTGACCTAAGATTTAAATTTGTTCGACATGTTTAAATATATTTTAAACACATTTTGAATAATATGAAGACGTACGCGTTAAAAATCCTACAAAAAGCCGTCAACCGCTGTAAACGGTCCGGATGCCGGCACCTAAGAGCAGGTACCTTTCGTAGGGTCGATTTATGGCAAGGGATGACGGATGACAATAGATTAAGTTTCGTTAAAATATTTCTTGACGAGTCTGCCGATGGACAATGGTTATTTTGGGCTCCTTCGAAGACAATAGCTCTATTGTCTACCAGGATTGTCCTGACAAATGCACTTTTGGGAATGTTCCTTTATTTGCAGAGGATACACATTTATTTGAAATATGAGAAAGCAGGCACCTTTGTTTGTGCAGCGTGGAGATATTTTTAGTAGATATTTAAAGATATTACCTTCCCTTTATGAAATTGTGGCAAATAGATGCGATTATTTTTAGAATAACGGCCATTAGTTTGAAAACAGAAATTGACCAGTCTCAGAGTGTGTTGAGACCATATGTTAGCGTTATCTTCGTTGAAACGAGCTGATGATTTAGAATGGTAAAATAGTGGTTACCTATTTAAAAATAGATTTTAACAGTTAAAATAACGACAGCAATAAAATTTAATCGAGTTCAATTCTCGAATTGATTTGCCAGTGAGATATAATTTTTAGTGTTCAATGATACTGCCTTCCTTATAGGATATAAATACCTACCAGTTCGAATCTGGAATAATTATAATGCATAACACACCGACGTAATCACCTTACTTCGTCGCGGGTTCGATTCCTTGCGAAATTATATATCTCCGTATCCATGCCGATCTCTCTAACGAAGAGTAGAAACCTATTAACGATTAGATAAATATGTTTAGTAAAATAAGCTTCACACAGGAGACACTGAGGAAAATAATTTCCTTTAGTACTTATGTCATCTTAGGGGATGCTACGTGGAGGGTCTTTTTAAGGAAAGGAAGGAGAGGAAGGAAAGAGGTATGAAGGGCTGATCGGAATATGGTGGTCAGCGTCCAGGAGTGATAGGCATAGGAATTCCTCTCTCCAAATTGCGGTTCCTCGCGATCCGTCCTGCCATGCGGCAGGTAGTCTAGACCCAGTCCGACCTTATCCCATGGACTCGGGCACTTGTAGCGAATAAAGCGATACCAAACATGGCGAATCTCTTAACAGGATTATTTATAACTGAGGCGCTGGTTATACAATAGATAGTTCAGGGGCAGCGGTACCCATGCCCGCAACCTCAAATTGATACGACGACGAAGTCTATGAAAACGGAAGTACGATAGCTATTTTTTTTATAGATGAATATAATCGGTATCTGTTAATATTAATGTATAGGTATTACTATTAATTAATTATTTTACAGAGAAGAGATGTGGGTTCGATTATCTATTACGTTGGATTTCGAGATTTTTCTCAGGATATAACAAGTGTCTAGATTTATTCAACTAACGGGGAAGATTGATTGCATACGATATCAATAGGC
This sequence comes from Limnephilus marmoratus, assembly GCA_917880885.1. Classification (NCBI taxonomy): domain Eukaryota; kingdom Metazoa; phylum Arthropoda; class Insecta; order Trichoptera; family Limnephilidae; genus Limnephilus; species Limnephilus marmoratus. The sequence goes on from OU862908.1 coordinate 64,833,586, forward strand.
ATTAATGGACCTGAATGTTATTATTCAGAATGGTGATAAGGAGGATAACTAATTTACAGGTATTTGATAAGTTGATACAAGAAGAGCAAGATGGAATTCAACTAGAATGTTGGCCCATACCAATTAGAAAATTCTCCAAAGAAAATCAAGTTGGAATACAAGTGGAAAATTATTTCTTCAAATAATTTTTAAATTTATTTGTTTGAGTAGAGTTTCGCGCTAAGCGACGGACGTGAATCATGTTTTGATTGATTAACCATTTAAATGGTTTCGTAGGAACCGGAGAAATCAACGTATTATGAAATTTACACTACACACATCCACACATACATTCAACACGCAGCACTGTTTTGAAGGGACGCTTTTGAAATAGTGTGTACACACACACCTACATTATATCTTTTCGGAGTAATTAACCGGATTGATAAAAACACACACCTACATTATATCTTTTCGGAGTAATTAACCGGATTGATAAAAACACTTCACATTTTTTACTATTCAACTATATCATACAATACTTTTATTGTATTTTATAGTGACAAAAACCTAATATGAACAGTGCAGTACTCTGGTGAGAGTAACGCGGGTCATTGATACCCTTGTTATTTTGATTTGAGTTTGTCTTGTTTAACTCGTACAAAAATAAGATGGCGCCCCGTGGCACAGCCCGCGTAAATGAAGTGGAAAAGCGATACTATTTTATGATATATTTCATTATCATTATTGTTGTCATCATTAAAAAAATACTATAATGCCCTGACTACAATAACTTTAAATATTGCCTTAAAACGCAATAAATCGACGACAATTATATTACAGTGAATTGTGATAAAACTTGAGGTATTATTAATGTGCGTTCTGGAAATTTTTGAATGATCCTGAATTATAGGATGCTGTTTGAATGATCCTGAATTATAGGATGCTGTTTGAATGATCCTGAATTATAGGATGCTGTTTGAATGATCCTGAATTATAGGATGCTGTTTGGATGATCCTGAATTATAGGATGCTGTATGAGTGATCCTGAATTGAATTGATGCAGGACGCTGTTTGGGTCTTTAAAGGACTTTGATTTTATGTTGTCTGTTTTATTATCTGTTTTGTTTTAATATGTCGTTAACCAGTGATCCGTACTGTTAAAAAGTGGACACTGACTTCACTGAGCCATTACCTGTTCTTTAAAAGGGGGTTGAATGTGCTTTGTGTTCTACGACATACGCCAATGCATACATCACGACATCTAATGTGGAGTTAGTTACCTTACGCTTTGATCTCTTGTTGCTTATACAACTACTGTTCAGATAATTTTGTTTACTCTAAGTGCCTTGATGCCTAAATGTTTGTACTTTTCTAATAATTTTGTTATTTTATTTCATGTTGACACTTCTCTCCTGCTGAGGATCCTGACTATTACTCCAGACGCCCTGATGGACATTACACACTGACTTGCGCTGCGTGTAACGAAGTTCCCGCCAGGCCGTTTCGAAGCGTCGATTTTGCTGTCTATTTGATACTTTATGTTAATTGTAAACTATATAAATTATTGTAAACTGTACCACTTTTTGCCTAGGTTTTAATGCTGAATCTCTATGTGAACGATTTTTTTTGTAAAGTGTATTGAGGGAATTCTTTAAAGGGTTTAGATTAAAAAAAACCTTCGTTACGACTGCGGTTTTTTCCTGGTGTTTTAGGGGATGTGTTATGAAGTACTTTCTTGAATTATAACTTCCCACCCCTATATCATTATTTCCGTCATCAGGTACTAAATATTTACTATTAGTTGTCATTAGTTGGCAACATTTGCGAAACGTTTTGATTGGCCCGGATTTCGGGAGGGGGCCGAGCAGCCTTTTCGACGGGGCGGAGAGCCCTGGCGCTTTCTTCTGGGTTTAACTGTGGTGAGGGACGGTTCTTGGTGCATATTGCAGACCCTTTTTTGGTTCCAACATTTGGTTGGGACACGTAATTTAAAATATAGTTAAATTTGATATTCAAATCAACTCAGTGTGGATCCCGATGCTGCCCGTGACATTGTAACGTACGTAATATTATTTATTTTTGTGTTTTCCATTTATCCCTTTTATTATATGTTAGAATCATTAACCTTGAGTTCACAAAGAGATTAAAAGCTTTTCCTAGAAGCGTCGAGTCACTAATAAATTCACCAATCATTTAAAAGCGACAAGAGATCTTTTTATTTATTAAAACCCCCTATGTAATTATTTCAACAATAAAGCGACAGTCGTTTTGAATCAAATCCCCAAACGAACTGAAAACACGATATCCCTGAGGGACGCTAGCCGGAGGTTTGTATTATAATTTGGTTTCTGTAAGTATTTAAATTGAACCATTGTTGTTGTGTCCTAATCATGGTGATTATTAATTTGTACCTGTTCGTAACAAGGCGGTTCGAGCCCGTAGTTATACAACAGGATCTTGTGTCGACTTGTTTGTACTAATTATGAGTTGGAGTACACCTCTGCCATAGGTCTCCTCATGTGGTTCGCTACGTTTGGTGACTTAGCAGGGTTGCCTGGGTTCATGAGGCGAGATTTGTCTAGGTCATGGCGGCATATGCGTCTGCCCATCTGCCGGGCCGGAGTGAGAGAGACTGGTTGAAGGAGGCCTTTTGACCTTTCCAGCCAGACTTTATTGACTTATCGCCTTGCACCACAGTTGGAGGGATGGATTCATGCGTCTGTCACTCCTGGACACACGTCCCCCCAGATTTTCCTTCCCAGAACTTCCTATCCTTCCCTTCCTCAAAAAGACCTCCTACAAAGCATCCCCTAAGATGACATAGACCCTGAAGAAAATTATTTTCCTTAGGGCCTCCTAAAAAAAAATTCTCATTAATTTTCTTGATAATTATTAATGTCAATTATTAATGTCATACACAATAACTTACGACATATAATAATTATATCATAATCAAAATTACCAATGACGTAGGTATCAATTTGTACAAGCAATATATTGTTTGAAAATAAAAACCTTCACTTTCTTATCTTTTGATTAATCTACTTTCGATGTCGTGTTCAGAAAATAATATTTTTATAACTGTTATATACAGACTCGAGTGTAGGCTTGGGATATTTATAAATAATGCGCGTATTGGCGATATGGATATTTATTATAGGTAATGGCTATAAATACGTCCTAGCTAACGTGTTGGCGGTTGGAAAAGAGAGTGAGGAGAGGCCTGCATCTCCTTTTATATGCGGGATCACCTGTCTCGCTCTTGTATGGCCGGAAACAGGTGTGCCACCCTAAAACCTCTCTCACATCCTCCCCTACTTAAACGGGAGAATCCTGGCTACATAAGTGATACCTATAGCTACATATTTCATACAATATATTTTATATTTCATATTTCACATTTAAAATTAACACATTACATTTAAAATTAACAAAACATTTGTTTTTGTTCTTTCTGTTTCCCTTCTGTCCATTTCTGTCCATTTCGACTGCGAAGTGCTGTCACCTGGGCCGAAGCCTTCCTTGCCATGGGTTAGACCTGAAACATGGAGAAACAGAATTAGAGACACTTCTATTACGTAACATACCGGAGAGATCTAATTCGTCCGTCGACAATTCCAACGTGTCAGACGCGAATTCTTGGTTATCTTCCTCCTGCCATGAAACATGTAATTCCTTTAGCTGGTCTAAATGTCTTTTCCACACCATATTAGACTTGTTAATTTTTATGAAATATATTTTACTACCTTTTTTATCCACAATAACCCCAGGGACCCATAACCTATTACCCTGAGATCTGAAATCTCTAGTCATTACTTTCTGACCTATATTAAAACCTGATTTAACTCTACCCTTATATTGTCTTTTCTGATTGTTTTGGCTCTGAGTAACCTTTTTTATTACTTTGTTTCGTCGAGTAGAACCTGAACTACCCGTTCTATCCTCAATTTTCCTTGGAATCAGAGAGTCAAATACTGTTCTAATTTTTCTACCCCTTAATAATACAGATGGCTCACATCCTGTTGTTGCGTGAACTGTATTCCTATAGTCTGCTAAAAAGTTACCTAACTTTTCTTTATAATCTGAAGGAAATCCATTATGTTTACAAATTTTTTTTTAAGGAAATTTTTACAAGTCTTTACTGTAGCTTCAGCTTGCCCGTTGCTACTAGGGTGATTGACTGGACTAGTGATATGTTCTATCCCATTTTTCTTACAAAAATTTTCAAAATCCTCAGAACAAAAACACGTACCATTATCACTAACTAAAGTTGCTGGAAAACCAAATTGCGAAAATAATCTATGAAGTATTTCGATATTTTCTTTTGAAGACAGACTGTTTACTTCCAGACACTCAATCCACTTTGAAGAAGAGTCTACCACCACTAAAAAATTTTGTTATACAAACTACCATGATCAATATGTACCCTGAACCATACTTCAGGTTCATATGGCCACACTGCTAAAGAACTCTTTTGTGATTCTGGTTTAATTTCTAAACAATCTCTACAATTTTCCGTTATTTTCTCCAAATCTTGATTAATTTTTGGCCACCAGACAAAGCTTTTTGCAATACCTTTAGTCTTAAAAACCCCTAAGTGAGATCTATGTAACATCTTTAAAACCTCTTGTCTTAAAGACTCAGGTACAACAACCCTATGTTGATATAAAACACACCCATTTATCAAAGACAATTCTAACCTTTTTTCCCAAAAAATTCTAATAAAGTTACCACTTTGTGCCTTTTTTACTGATGCTGGCCAACCTTCGATAAGAAAATTTTTCACTTGACCTAACACATCATCCTTTTCGGTTTCGCTTTTTATCACGTCTAAAGACAAATTAAACCCATTATTCTCGAAATAATTAATGTAATCAGACTCTATCTCATCTTCACAGCTAACCTTTTCAATCGGACACCTGCTCAGAAAGTCTGAACAATTATTTTTCGATTTTACATATTCAATTTTAAAATTAAACGAACCTAACATAATAGCATATCTCTGTAACCTTGACGCGGCAATCTTAGGTACTTCTTTATTTTCACCTAAAATTCTCACTAACGGCTGATTATCCACAGCTAAAATAAATTCTCTGCCGTACAAATATTGATAAAACTTCTTAATTCCAAAAATAATTGCTGTTGCTTCAATATCTAGAATAGAATAATTCTTTTCCGCTTTAGTTAAAGTTCTGCTTGCGAACCCGATCGGTCTTTCTACGCCATTTTGAAACCTATGAAGTAATGTTGCTGCTACCCCATTAAAACTACCATCTGTGACAAGTTTCACAGGTATATTTTCGTCAAAATGCGTTAAAATCCTATCCGAAGTTAATATTCTTTTAATTATCGCAAAACTATTTTCTTGTTCCGTACCCCATTGAAACTTAACATCTTTTTTAAGTAATTCGTATAATGGTGACAATATATTTGCCATATTTGGAATAAAATTACGATAATAACTAATCATACCTAATAAACTTCTTAAATTATTTAAATCACTAGGTGCTGGTGCATTTAAAATGGCTTCTTTATTCCGTTCACACGGTTGAATCCCTTGTTCACTTATTTTATAACCTAAAAACTCAATAACTTTTAAATTGAATTCACACTTGTCACTATTCACTGTTAGATTACAATGTTTCAACCTTTCTAACACGACACATACGTTTTTCTCTAAATCGTCTTCGTCTTCCCCTATCACGATAATATCATCCAAATAAAACGTCATGTTCTGTAATCCTGACAAACAATTTGCCATTGCCTTTGCAAATATAGCTGGCGCGGGAGATAACCCGTACACTAACCGCTTATACTGAAACAATCCTAAATGGGTATTGATTGTTGTAAAACGCCTACACTCCTTTTTTAAAACAAATTGACTATACGCCGATTTAAGATCGATTTTTGCAAAAACTTTCCCACCATTTACTTTCGTTAATAGCTCCTCTATCCTAGGTAATGGATATTTGTCAACTAATAACTGATTATTCACTGTCGATTTATAATCACCACATAATCTAATACTACCGTTTTTCTTAATTACTGGAACAATTGGACTTGCAAACTCACTAAACTGGACTTGTTCTATAATACCGTCTGACAGTAAACTATCTAACTCCCTTTCGACTTTTTCTTTCAAAGCGAACGGCATAACTCTGTGATTACGAAATATCGGAATAGCGGTCTCTTTTAAAGTTAAATTCACTTCGTACTTATTAAATTTTCCTAGTTTATCCGTAAAAACTTCCGGGAATTTTTTTACTAATCGCTGCTTCAAAGTATTCTGTTTTATACTGTTTACGATTCCGTTAATCCCGACGTTAAAAAGATTCATAAAATCACGCCCCACTATCGATAACGAAGCACTTGTGACAACAACAAATTTCAAATTGTGACACTGACCGTTAAATTCCACTTGTGGCGTAATTGTACCTACCACTTTCACGAGCGTATTGTCAAAACCCCGTAGACTAATGTCTTCGTGCACTAGCTTGATTCTACTGAATTTACTGAAATAACACTCCTTGGAAATTACGCAACAAGATGCTCCAGAATCTACCATGAATTTACTCTTGATCCCGTCTAGTGAAACTTCAATAAAAAATGGTTCGACACTATTAACTTCACCCAACTTTGTGTCCGACAACAAAGTATTCACACTCTTACGTGTTGAGGAACGCTTGCACTGTTTTGCGAGATGACCCTTCGTACTGCAAATTTTACATAAATAATTTTTATATCTACATTCCGTCGCGATGTGATTATTGTGACCACAAACGGTACACTTTTGTTTCACAGCGTTCGCTGGCGACTGTGACCGTGCCCTGTTGCTATGCCCGAAACGCTTCACGTCTCTGTCTTTCACACGCGAATTATTAAAAGAGAGTCGACCGGCCTTGAGCTGTACATTAGCGTAAACCGTATTATCAACTCGGGACTGCGCTTGAGTTGAAGCTACGAGGTCAATGCACTCGGCGACTTGTAAACATTTTTCGAACGAGTGTAATTCACCCTCGAGAAATAATTTTTCCCTTACCTTTCCTGGTTTACAACCCAAAACAAAGAAATCCCTTAAATTTACTGATAAACTATTCCCAAATTTGCAATTAGTAGAAAGAGACTTTAACCGCACTGCAAACTCACGGATTGATTCGTCATTTCTTTGTTTAGCACTGTAAAACTTAGATCTCTCTTCAAAAAAACATTTCGTTGAACAACAATACTCATCAAGTTTAGATATCAAATCTTCTAACTTAATATCTGTTACCTTTTTAGGAATGCACAAATTAACCAATAAGGAAAAACAATCATCTTTCAATGCATTCAGGAAAATAGCCCTTTTTTTATCATCCGATGCAAACTTTTCATCATTCACGAGGAGAAATTGTTCGAGGCGGACTTTGAAGTTCTCCCAGTTCCCGTCACGCAAACTGAAGGACTCCAATCCTCGAAACTCCATGTTTCCAATGCCCAGAAGGTACACAAATAGAGAGAAAGAAAACAGAAAAAACAAAAACTTCCCAATGAGGCTTCTTCTTCTGCAGTCTGCTCCCTGGACCCTGCTCTGGAAACTGCTCCTTGACCCTTGGTGACTTGATGGCTCCTTCCAGACCCGTAACACAGTAACACCTGGTAACACCGATCCTTTGACCCTCGGTGCTGCTGCCACTTGACGCTCCTGGACCCTCCCGTGCTTCCCCCTTCCGAGAAGCTGGCTGGCTCCAGTGTCTTCTACTTCACTCCTTGCAGTGAAGTTTACTTGGATTCCGGTCCGGCCTTTTTTACCGACCCGAAAATAATATGTTACAACCGCTAATTTTTTGTGCCAAATTTTGCGCGTCGATTCTTTTTACGATTTCGTGAGCTGCCACTGTTATGTGCAGTCTTATCGTATTCCGTAGGCTGCGCCACTGTTATATACAGACTCGAGTGTAGGCTTGGGATATTTATAAATAATGCGCGTATTGGCGATATGGATATTTATTATAGGTAATGGCTATAAATACGTCCTAGCTAACGTGTTGGCGGTTGGAAAAGAGAGTGAGGAGAGGCCTGCATCTCCTTTTATATGCGGGATCACCTGTCTCGCTCTTGTATGGCCGGAAACAGGTGTGCCACCCTAAAACCTCTCTCACAATAACTATCAAACATTAATTCCAGTCTGCGTTCACCGTCATAGTTCAATATCACGATTATTTTTTTTATTAAAGCATAATAACATGTAAATGGACTTTTACAACTAGCGCATACGCGTGAAAATCATGGAATAGTCTGAATTATTGATTCTTGACAAATCAGTTTCCTATTTATGGAATAATGAAATATTATATTATGATTTAAATTAATAAATTACTTCGTTTTTACCACTTTTATTATTTACAAAACCGACATGTTTCGTCAGCAAAGCTGACTTCTTCAGGGTTTTGACAGAACTAATTTTAAAAATAGACATATATAGGTAATAGAGAAAAATAATCGACATAAACAATAATAAAATTAGAAAGAAAATAATGTTTAAGGGACGAGGAGCAATATAGAACAATTAATTTTTTTTTAAAGGGAATAGTTTTAATAATGGGTCATTTAAAAACAATTTTTGATTTTTAATAATATTTAAATTTGCATTAACACTCTTTCTAATCTCTAAAATTTCTAATTTATCCAACTGAATGCCATTGACATTACAATGAATTAATTCTATTCTACTGTTAAAATTAAAGGTATGACTAGTTTCTATTAAATGGTTGGCAAACTCCGAGAAACTATTATTATTTAAAGCTTTCATATGCTCTTTAATCCTTATTTCAAAGTTTCTCGAAGTTTTACCTATATAAAAGAAATCACAATCATTACATTTCAATTTATAAATTCCAGATTTTTTCATTTTGATTATATTATGTTTTTGAAGTACGTACCTTCTTGTAAATTGTGGTTGTCCATTTTAAATAAATGAAACAATCTTATTTTATCGAAGGAAGCAAACGCGTCCGTTATACCTCCTCCCCGACTCTTCACACGCCCCCATCCCCACTTCAACACTTATTTCACTCATTGTTTTATAACGAAAATATAGTAAATTTCGCCCCGAGAAGAGAACGGTTGTTCCGAAACCAGTCCGCGTGTATAAAAAAAAAGTATTTGGTGGTTCAAACCAATTAACATTGTTACATTATATTATAGGTACCTAGGTACTTTATCTCGCCCTTCTGAATTCTTGACACAATCAGTCCCAATTTTGAAAATGACGTTCAAATTTAAAAAGAATCCTAGTTCGTTGAACCAGAATTATAATCACAGAATAGTCACAGAGAGACCAACAACCGCTATGAGTTTGATGATTCTTCAATGTCATAAAAAATTGCGATCTATTACTTTCCTAAAACGCTTGATTTGTGCAAGCACCTGAATTTCATAGATGAAAATATTGCATGAAAAGATCTTTAGGTCTACGCAACAATTTTCAGCTTTCATCCTCTTTTCCTTGAAGAGATGTGGTAGACCCTTATAATTAATCATGTTTTACAAGGTTCTGATGGGTTTAAATATGTGCTAACCAAGGAGGAATTTATCCATTGTTAATGGATCTAATACACTATTTTTTAACCAGCACAATGCACTCTCTAATTTATTATACCATATTGTTTCTAATTTTCGACATTCCCATTTCTTATTTTTAGGGTTCTATGCCGTATTGCGCATCCTCCTTCATCATTAGTGCAGATGTTTAGATTGTGGTGAAGTGTATGTTTATGCATGTGAAGTTGATACGGTGTTGCACGCCTCTTAGGTTCGGCATTTTAGTATAGCAATTATAATAATTAATGTGGATTCCGGCGTTTAGTTTTGGTGTAATAGTTAAGTACCGGAAACGTCGAATCCCGGCATCGAATCCCGGTGTGGGCAAATAAACTTTATTTGATTAATTTGTGTTATTTCACAATTAATTCATTTAAAATAATATGTATTATATTTGTGGAACGCTGCAGAGTGGAAAATACTCTCAGTGTCACCCTGGTATAAGTCCACCACTTAGAACTGAAACGTTGCTTGATATTCAATTCAATTCAATTCAATTCAATTCAATTTATTTTATTCTTTCAAAAACATTACAAAATTTAAAATTTTAATGCGTTTTTAAAATACATTTGTAGCAGTATTATATTAAACATAAATATAAATGGTTAGCAAAAAAAAAAAAAAACACTATTCGAGCATCAATTGAGCTTGCCTTTTAAAGGCAGCTTCACTGACGCTAAATATGTCGATATCCGAATTAATTCTGTTTAACAGCAAGATTGCTCTCACGACCGGCATGACCATTGGCAAGTTAGTCCTGCAGGCCGGAAGATAGAACAGCCTATGCTGTCGATGGCGAAGATAACCATCGGGAATATAAAAATGAATGTTTTCCAAGATAGCTGAGTTTTCAAACCTTCCGCGAATCAATCTGAAGAAATGCGTAGCAATGTGTACATCCCTTCTGATACGTAGATGGTTCATTCCGAGCATACCCAAAAGAAAGTCGGTAGGATAGAGCCACGGGTAATAGCCGTACTCCCTCATGTACAGAAATCTCAGAAATTTTTTCTGAACTCTCTCCAACATGAGGGAATATTTTGCTTGGTGCGGACTCCAAATTATCGACCCACTTTCAAGTCTACTCCTTACTAAGGAATTGAATAGAATTATGAGAACCCGGGTGTCTTTAAAATTCCTTGCAGTACGCAGAACAAAGGCCAGCATTCTCAATGAAGTGCTACAAGCCATCTGAATATGAGTATGAAATGTCAGCCTACTATCAAACATGATTCCAAGGTCCTTCATGGTGGAGACACGTTTTAGACTTCGGGCGTCCATCGTATACCGGTAATACCAGGTATGACACGCCCTAGTGAATGACAAAATTAAACATTTAGATATATTGAACTCAATCCGATTTCTTTTACTCCAGTCAATAATTCTATCAATATCTGACTGGAGTCGATTGCAGTCCTCTAGGGTTAGTATTTCTAAGAATAGTAATGATTTTAGCCGTGTTTGGTGACCACATCTGAATATCCAGGTACTTTCCCACCTTTCTCTTCCCCATCTCCTTACCCTTCCTACTATCTTCAGCCTCACAACATACCCCAATTGAGGATGCCGTAGTCTCACTGGCTCCAGACGGGAGCGGCTGGGACTCTTGTTAGGTATTCACTTAAAAAAACACATTATCAAGCTTAGCGTCGTCTCTATTAATATTAATGATGTTTTTATGGATTTTAAATTGCCTTCTTAATTAAGGGGTTAGTTGGGTCACGACATTTGGGTCTTTCCAAAACCTCAGGAATAAATCCGAAGTAATGACCGGTTTCAATTGATTGGTCGGCAGTTTCCAATTTGTCCAGATGGCCGAGTTTGCACGTTCAGAAATATTCAGAGATTTATTTGTAGATAGCACATTCTGTCTGGCTTGCATAAGCATTGTCACATCCCGAGAAACCGAATTTGTAAACTCCACTTCGTCTCAAAAATAAACTTGGTTTTTGCAGGCCTCAGAAGATCTTGATTTTTAGTAGTTTATTTATTTATTTACACATATACACATATACGGTACAACACGTTCCATTAACATAATTGACATACCTTCTTATAAGTAGTACAACAACGTGAAGAATAACAGTATAATTGTTAGCAAAATTTAAGAAAAAAGGTAAACAGTAAGGTAATAAGCAGTGAATAAAAGCTACAATGTATAAAAGTAATTTATAAAATATAAAGTATTAATTATAAATTATCAAGTAAAAATAAAAGATAAAAATTTTAAGGGAGAAATAAAACAATAAAAAGTAAAATGTACAATTATAAGATACCTATCTCTAAAACGTACATACAAAGAAGAAATCCTGGATTATGTTAACAGATATGATAAATTTTACAAGTACCTATGATTTCTAGTGCCTTAATAGTTTTAGAGTGAAGTACTGGTAGGCATATTATATTTACATGATATATTATATTTACGTGGTACTAGCAAACTAATTTAGTTTAATGCATCTTTTGTATGAGGCCAGATTACCGGCGGCGGCGGCGTGATCGATATTAGCATATTCATTGCCTAAAATATGCAACCAAGTCGGTCTACAAGATCTACAAGTTGTTCCGAAGACAGTCTTGATGCTTTATTTCCTCAGTAACCTTGGTTTAGAAACTTTGGCTAAAGGAAGAAGGGCAACATGGCGTAATTGCCTAAAAATAAATAACGTTCATGCTTTCAACCGTGAAAATCTCACATCATTCGCATTTCTTAGTTATATTTTTTTTAATTGGCTCGTTTTAATGACATTTTAATTCCCTTTTAGATGAAAGATGTTATTAAAATTCTTTCCAGAAGATGGCGCCCGACATGTTTCGCAAGAAAACTGCGGTTTCCTCGGTAATTAAAATGTATTCACGTTGGCAAACGAATTTCATAAAAGCAAACGCAATTTATAGGAGGCTTTAGAAAATAAAAACTCTGCGAAGGCTCCAGCCCGCTCGGGGTATATAAATAATTATTAGAATTGTCTGAAAGTGAAGACCGTGTTTTTGTTGCTGGTGAAATGGTGTCACGTTTTCTTTAAATAATAACGTTGGAGTTTAAAAATAATAATATCCTTGTAAAGTGCCCTCGAGGGGATATTATTTCATGAAAATGAAAACACAGAAATTTTCCAAGAATTAGCATAATTTTTTTTAATAAGCAACTTTGCGACTTTGTTAAATAGAAAAAATATAGAATTTGGGTACCGCCGCCCCGGAAACAATTTATTGGATAACCAACACCCCTGCCGTAAGTCACCCCGAGTAGTTCGCTACGTTTGATACGCCAGCAGGGGTGCCCGAGGTCCACCAGGGATAGGTTTGTCTAGGTCTTGGGGGCGAATGCGTTTGCTAACTTACTGAGACAGGTTGAGGGAGACCTAACCTAGACCTCTCCAGCCGGACTCTCGACACATCGCCTTTTACTGCAGGGGGAGGGATCGGTTCATACATATATTCATATATTCACTGCTGGACACATCGACCACCGATTCCTACCCACCCCTCATATATTTTTTCCTCCCAGAACTTTCTCACCTTCCTCTTCCCCATCTCCCCTACCTTCAGTCTCACAAAATACCCCAATTGTGAATGCCATAGTCTCAGCGGCTCTAGACGGGAGCAGCTGGGACTCTTGTGAGGTATTCACATAAAAAAATAACTCCCTCTGCTTCTTTTCCCTAAAAAGACCCTCCATACAGCACCCCCAAAGATTACATAGGCCCTCAGCGAATTTTTTCCTCGGGTCCCTCTGTGCAGAGCTAAAATAAAAAGATAACGTTTGCGTTTTCTTGGCAGAATGATTTTTAACAAAGTTGGAGTTTTTCCGATGTTTTTTTTACATGCGCTCCACACAGGAGGCCCTGAGGAAAATAATTTCCCTCATATCATCTATATCATCTTTGGGGATGCTGTGTAGAGGGGTTTTTTAGGGAAAGGAAGGAGAGGAGAGGGAAGGAAAGGAGTTTAAGGAGTGGGTAGGATACTGGGGTTCAGTGTATCCTGGTCATCCAAGACCTGGACAAACCTCACCCCATGAATCAGGGTACCCCTGCTAAATCACCAAACGTAGCGAACCACTTGGTGTGACCTATGGCAGAAGTGTTGATTATCCAATAAAGGTTCCCGGGGCGGCGGTACCCATTCCCGCCTCCCAAATTGATGTTGCTGTTGTATTCTGATAAATGTTTACTTAAAGGCAACTTGACCATGACCAACCTCTCAAATGTTATTTTTTATTGTGTTTCCACTACCCTCCCCTGAATTACCACTCCATTATGTGCTTTAAATGCCTAAAAAATAAATAAACCCTAAAACTGCAACCGCAAGTATGTTTCTGTCTTAAGTAAGACATCCATGATTGTTACGCAATATATAGGGGTACCAGTGATTTATCAATTTTATTCCATAAAATAAAGATTTTGCTCTGACAAAACATATTTGACGAATCTTTAACCTTCTAGATCTCATAATTATATACTTCCCGATAAAACTAGCGAAATAATTAAAACAACCATTAGTTTTGATCGGAAGAAAATTAATAAAGAAATAATAAATTACCAATATGGAAACAAGTTAGCGTTGAAAAATTAGAAGTAAACGTAAGTATACCGCCGTTAAAACTAGTTAATTTATAATACCTACCTAATAATTAATTTTTCTGTTACTCAAAGCTTAATCAAATATGAAAACCTTCTGCAGATACCTTAGAATTAGATAATGAAGTACTATTAACTTTAATCGTTTCTGTTCCTAAACTTTGCATTAAGTCAGGCTTTAGCGTATTTTAGTCGAAGGAATTCAAATTTTGATGTTCTACGTGAAGGTATAAGATTTCACATTGAAATCAGGATTATAATTAGTTGTGACATTCTGATGGATTATTTTGATAAAGTTCTAATTATTTTGATATCAATCCTGCACAAGTCCCAAGACAGAAAGTTCGTGATTTTCAATTAGTCAGCCGAGCTTTTATCACGATGATGGAACTCATTTTCATCATACTAAAACTAAAGAGAACAAAATATTGGGCTTTTCTAATCTTGTGGTGAATCTCTAACTTCTTGTTCACTGAGGAGGTCTACTTTCATTAGATTATTTCATGAATACTTAGGATTAGATTAATAGTGTTGTTACGGATGTGTTGATCATAATAATATTATTCTAAATAATTTTGATAGACTGCAATTTCTTTGATTAACTTCAATATAGGATTGGAATCAATGATCCTATCATTTTTTTATCCAGCACTGATGTGTAAGTGCTGTCTACATGCTGCTCCGTAAAAATATTACAGGAAGTTGAAGTTAGTATCGGGTAAGATATTCCAGGAGACAATTTGGCTTTAATTGTGATCTCACAAAAGAAAACACTCATAGAACATTAATAATAAGTACTCATAGAATTACATTTATTTATGTTCTCCAAATTGACCTTGAAAAAAATCACATCTTTGCGATTCTTTTAAAGACATAAAGAAACCATCCCTTAATTATATACAATTCTTAGTGTTCTCAAAAGTTGTCTTGACAGAAGCAAATTTCCGTGATATCTTGAACGAAACTATTCCTTTGTTAAGAATATTATGAACTAAATATACAATTTGGCTGTCCTGAAACGGGTATTGTGCCCAGTTGGACACATTGGATCACATTGTAATGTATTGTAATATATATGCATATGTAAATAAAATAAATAAATAAAAATAAATAAAAAAATTGCTTTTGAGATAATGCGATAATTGCGAATTGAATGAGTGGCGGAGTGGCACGCGGAACGGCGAGTGACCGTCAAGTACTAAGTGTAAAGCGGTGCGGCGACATAATACAAACCAACTTTTTGCTGGTCAACGTAGCAAATTTTACATCGTTATTGAAAATCGTAAAAATAAAAATAAATTAAAAATGCCTTTATTATGGTAACTTTTTTTAAAATTTCGAGATTTAAAAAAATAGAGAAAAAGACTGATAAAAATTAATCTAATCTTAATCTTAATTTTTTGGCTGTAAAAATCTCACATCAAAAATAACTATCCTGGTCAGATTTTGATTGGTATTAAGTGTTTCTTTTTTTAGCAACTAAAACATTTTTATTATTTGTTTTTGGGGTGATCCGGTAGATCACACATCTACCGGATCTACCGGATCTGCCGGATCTGCCCTGATGATGGGCACTGCAACGCTGTCCGAAAAGTTGGCTAAAAAAGTAGGTAGCGCAACACGGTATAACAACCCTAAAAATAATTAACCAAAATACTTTTGGCCGTGAAAATCTTAAAACGTATCTGACTAAAACATTGTACTTACAAAATATTATGCAGTATTTTAATGGTATTTCTTAGTCTCCTCACTGTGCAAAGGCGGACTAAAGTTACTTAATTTCATTTTATTTGTCTTTTTTCTAGTTTTTAATGTTCTTTTTTGGTTTTCACGTTGACATCTTTTAGACAGATTTTTATTCTTGATTTGTATTCATTAAACTTTTCTTTTACTTTAATACCAAGGGGGAGGATATTGCGAAGTTTTGTTGCAAAATAAATGTAGTTTATTTGTCTGAATGTGATTGTCTTTACATTGTCTTCATAACATTTGGAATCATGACCGGTCAGTGGTTGAGTGGGCATGGCGCTTGGTTCCCACCTGGGCGTCGCGTGTTCGATTCCTCGGCTGGCTAAGTCCTCCATCACAACACAAGCAACCTTTTTGGCTTTCTGTGGTGGTAGTAGAAGATTTTCAAACATTGTTGGATTATTCGTAATTCGTAACCCGGGAATGTTTGTCTTTCTTTATAAAAAAAAACGATTATCACTCCCGTGTTTTATTTTAGTTACATTAGTTCATATTATTTTTTTGCTTAATTTGGTAGGGCACCATTTCAATTCGCACCGTGAAATTTATTATTTCTCTATCCAAAAGATGCAAACTGTAACGTACATTTTTTTGAAAGTCTGTATTAATAAATTGCTATTTGTGACTGTCCCTTGGGTGACGGATAGTTTTCACGTAAGTTTGATTAATGATCCATATTTAACAGGCTTGAAATAGTTTTCCTGGTTCACGGGAAGAACTTCTTTAAACTTTTTGGCCGAGAATCATTAGCTTAAAAAATATTGAGAAAAAGGCTAATTGAAAATTTGTCAAGACTGGCAAAGAATAAAAAATTGTTTTCTCTCGAAACTAAACTTAAAATTCTTTTCTTGAAAATGTTTTCGTGGAATTCATTATATTGTCACATCCTTCAATATCTTCTAATTTCCATCAAAATTTCATCATAACGTCAAATTTTCAACCACAAAACATAATGCTTTTCATCAATCATCTTCAACAAGTCATGGGAGCCAAGCCTTAAGCTTTAATGAATTAAAAAAAAATATGTATGCTACGTGCGCATGTTTAATATAAACTTATATATTACGTAATATACATATGTATATATTTATAGTCCAGTTGATTAGCGAGACATTCCCGAAAAATCGATAATCGATTTGAGTATGTAAAAGTCTACCCTTTATCTGGTACAATACTCAAATTACCCATGAATACCACCAAACAAATCTTATTATAATTGGACAAACGAATATTTCAAAAGGTCACATCGATGTACCGGAGCGTTCCAGTGTTATTTTATAGCATATTTAGTGTGTAAAATACAGAGACATGTAAATAATATTGGATTTATGGTGGGCATTAGAATATTGCTTTCATCATCATCTCAAAACTTTTTTTTAAAAATTAATTGCTTAGTATAAACAAATCAAACCTTAGTGTTTGGAGAAATCGAACTAATCGTTTGGCGATCGATTTAGCTATAGAATATGTATGTACGGACAACAACAATTTAAAGATTTTTTGTGAAACGATAAAGTTTCATATGTTTTTAGAATGGAAGCTTTGCATATTGAATAAATTGGCGAGTGTTTGCTAGTGAATTAGTGAGTATTCAAGCATATTTCTCTAATTATATTTTGTATATTTTTATTTTTACAATTAGAATTCGATTTCCTGTTAGCAACACTTTAGAAACATTAGCAATCTTTAGCAACATAGTATGAAATAATAGTTAGAATAAACATGGAAAATTATGTTTAATTATCAAAACAATTTCCAACAATAACTTGATAAAACAATTTATAATGATGTTAACAACATAATTGAAGTTGTAAATTATTTTGTAAATATCATGGTCGTAAATCAATTTATTGTTCGTAACTTGATGATATAATAATTTACTTAACCTAAATAATTTTAACAGCCGCAAAAATAATTATTGTCAAATATTCAATTGTAATACGATATACTTATTTATGTCGTTTTCTGATAATCCTATCGAAATAATAATATTTCATGGTAAGCATGACATATGAATATATCTGGACCTGCCCTAAGTGATAAAAGCGTATTATTTCCCCCTCTCCATAACGGTTCCACGGAGCCGGCTCGGCTTACGAGAGCCTTGCTTGAATCTAAAAAATGTGACGTCATCATTCTTGTCCTGACCAGCGCCGAGCACGCATCGTACATTTTACGAACAAAAATGAGAGCTTGTGCTATACATTATATCCTAATATATGTGGATATAGCGAATGTGGGCGTTTCTCCAGTGAGCTCGTCGCTGGTTACAGGGGTAAGTAAATTACGAAACATTTGTAAAAGTGTCTTAACTAAATACGGCAACAAAATATTCCTCTGTGAAAAGGGGCGAACTTTCCTTTGCCGCATTTGGACTACGCAAATATGTTTATAACGTGGCGGGCAATTCGCGCTCCCATGTAAAAAGGTCTATTCATTCAAAAGCAGATTTTGCTTTTAAGAACTAAATGGTGATATTATAATGCGAGATGCCTATATACTGTCAGATTGATTTTTTAACGAATCACAGTCATCTTTCCCCTCTTCGCCCTCCATAGTTTGGTTTTACCCCTCATCTGTAAATTCTTGTCTATCCATTTGGATGTCTATGATGGTAAGTATTTTTTAATTATATTTAGTATTTGTATTTTTAATGATAAATATACATTTTTTAGACGTTACATGTTCTGAGTTCTGGGTTCGAGTGCCAGTTGCGACCGTTATCTTTTTTTTTATTTTTCTGTGACTTGTTCGCTTTCATATTTTCGTTTAGATTATTAGTGTTATCTTCTTCTCAAATACTCAATAGCAAGCGGAATAAAGTTTTAAATTGGTTTCATCGGTTTTTAAGACAACTGTTTTAAGAAATCTGCTAAATCTTCCTTATAATCGCACGTTGTCGTGATAGTACTTTTACTTGGTCGACAAAGATTTTTCCCAAAACAAAAATATTTTATCTTAAATTATTATCTATTGGCTGCAATACTAGCAAACATACCTACATTAATATTTTGTGAAATAAAAGTAATTCAATAAATCTGACATATAACATAGTAATTTTTTATTATTCTCCTCCTAATACTGTCCGTAATACCATATGCGAACGCCAAACGTTTTAATCCTCAAAAAATGTAATGTAACGAAATTCAGAACCATCTCCCGAAAGTCCCGAATAATATTTATGGAAAAACAAGCCCTAGATTTTCTGGAAATTATTATTACTGCAAACATTTCTAATGGTAATGGTAAAACATGTATTTTGACATTTGTCTTAATTATGAAGCAGAAAATTAAATCTAACAGAAACAAAGCGAACCTTAAGAAATAAAATGAACAGAGCTTTTCTGTCCGCAGTGGCAGTAATAAAGTTAAGGTGAAATATACATCGGTACTTAGAATTGGATTTAGACTTCCCACAGTGATGTCTTTGCGAAATGTCACTGAAAAACAGTATTTTTTGTCTTGCTTACGCGTAGATAGGCAGAGATTATTTTTATCGGCAAAAAACAAACAGTAAGTTAGCGCACCTAAACTTCGAATCGAATTTAAATATTATATAGAACAAAATAACAAAACGTTTATGGATTTATTTATTTTTTTACATAAGCTCCACACAGGAGGCACTGAAGATAATAATTTTTCTCAGTGCCTCCAAGGAAGAAAAAGGATTTAAGAAGTGGGTAGGAATCTGGGGTTCAGTATATCCTGGTCATCCACCTCCAAGACCTAGACAAACCTCACCCCATGAACCCGGGCACTGGGCAACCCTGCTAAATCACCAAACGTAGCGAACCACTTGGGGTGACCTATGGCAGAGGTGTTGGTTATCCAATAAAGGTTACCGGAGCGGCGGTACCCATTCCCGCCTCCCAAATTGAAAATGTTATAAGCAAGTAATGCGTATGTGTGTGTACTACGTTCGCAGGTGAGTTTCACCCTGAAATGGCGCTATAAAAATTATTGTATTATTGTTATTATTTCATGATTATTTTTACAAAATTACACAAATAATAATAAAATAAAAAGCCTTTTATTTCTTGCAAATAGGTATGTTACAGAGTTATAAAA
The DNA here is from genome assembly GCA_917880885.1 of Limnephilus marmoratus. Classification (NCBI taxonomy): domain Eukaryota; kingdom Metazoa; phylum Arthropoda; class Insecta; order Trichoptera; family Limnephilidae; genus Limnephilus; species Limnephilus marmoratus. The sequence continues at coordinate 64,853,547 of OU862908.1, forward strand.
AGTTAGATAAAGTATACTGAATGCTTTTTATGAAAAATGTAATATAAATATCTTAAATTATTCATGAGCAAGAACCCTCTCTCAGGCGAAGGTGAAGGCCTCCTCTAAAGAATTCCATTTATCTATTGTTTTGTTCGCAGGGTTAAGTATTTCTTACGTTTGTGTCACTTCTTGTATTTTTGAGGACGTTAGAATTTCTTCTTCACAGGGTTTTGGTCTTGAACTTCAACGGTGACCAGCCGGATTGGGAGATGAGGTTTAGTTTTTATTGTTGTTTCTTGCATGTTACCTGTATCGGAGGGGGCGGTAGTTTCTACAAGTTGTCGGCTTTGTTACACTGAGTTCTAGGCATGTTTTGATAGTTATTTACTACGAAGTTAAGCATGCTTGGTTTCATAATTGCATAAAATAAATATATATAAATATTAAAATTTAAATAATTTATTATATGCAAGCAATGCGTATATGGAGTACTGTTTTTGTAAGTGATTTTCCACTAAAACGACGCTATAAAAATTTCAAATTATTGTTATTATTTCACTGTTTAATGTTTACGTCTATTTTCTGAAATTGAATTTTTTTATATAGTGATGTTACTCAGACGGAACCGGTTCATACAGCTAGTTCATGCTTTGAACATTCACCATCCCGAAATGTCCACTTCATCCTTATGCACGAATTGGAATTTAGGAGACTGGGAATTATAATGAGGTCAAAATTTGAAGCCTTTGAAGTGTGAACTTTTCGAAGAGTGCAGAAATTAACTAGGCGTGATGAATGACTTCCTAACGAGGTAAGATATATGTACCAATACATAAATTTGAGGTTGGTAAATTGCATACTACTTTTATGTTCGCAATTTCAGAAATTAAATATACTCATACCATGTGCCTCTTTTTTAAGACCACGTATTCCACCGATTTCTAACGAATTTCCCTTAAACACAAGTTTTTAAGCTCTAAAAAAAATATTTTACATTTAAAGAAATTATCGAAAAATATTCTCAGAAGTGTTTTTCAACATATTATCGGTATGAAAAAATTCAAGCTGTTTTCTTTGAAGGTCGCTTTAGACAGTAATATGTCGAGAGATATTTGCCCAATTTAAAATGAGTCATGCTTTACATCATAAATGTGTTCGCCTACGCAAACTAAAAAGTGAAAATCTAAAAACGTATCTAATTAGAGTTTTTTTTTAATTCTAGCGCGCTCTTTCTAAAATTCATATTTGCATATCACTCTTTAAAACTATCTTCTTTAAATTTTTAAAAGCTTACTACGGAGTCTTTAGGAAAGTTTAAGGGAAATTGGATCGGAACCAAGCCTGACCTAAAAAAGCAGGCTGTTATATGCTTTACGACATATAAGACCATAATCATGGTTAGTATGATGTTATAAAGTGCCGTAGTAAAGCAAACGTCTAAAAATTTGATATTATTTTCGGTGATGTGTGAAAGAGAGAGGGGCGATTGACCGGCGCCTGCGCGAAAGACAGATTATTAATGCGATTTGGCCGTGTGAGTTTACTTGGTTTAAAGAGGTATCCCCTTATTTAACGTATAAATTAGTTCCAAAGCAAAGTATCTTACTGTAAATCAAATTTTGTGATTTTTAATTTAGAAAATGTATACCTTCAAGGTTTTCCACAACTCCACTTAAATGTTTGTGCGAATTTATTTCCTTTTTATGAAAGTAAATAATACGCAAACAATAACTCGAAAATATCGGCTTTTAAATTAAATAATATTAATTATATAATGAATAAAAAATCACTTTGTTTAAACCACTATTTTTAAACAATATCAACATGTTTATTATAGTAACATTATTTATTATAGTAACATTGATGAAGACAACATTGTTGTCGAAACATGTTGATATTGTTTAAAAATAGTGGTTTAAACAAAGTGATTTTTTATTCATTATATGAAAAATGATACCACAAAGTTATTTTGCAAAGTTTGAAGAAATATTAATTATCACTACAACCGCGTAAAGCGCCACTTCAAGATGCATCTCTTCTGAGAACGATTTAACGAATAGACTTCAGAGTAGGTAGCATTTTAAACTGCCAACCGTAATTTGACAAAATTTAAAAGTACCATTTAGAACATTATCCAACATTAGAAACATAATATCTTTTTAGAAAAATTTGCCGTACACACTGATCACAGAAACAAATTTGTAACTGAAATTTGTTCAAACAGTGTATCAGTGTAAACAGTTATCTATATTATATCGGCGCAAACTCTACTTCCATCTTCTGAAGATGGATGCTGCTTAGGATTAAAAAATACTTTATTTTTCCGGCTTTAACATTTTTTGTACCAACAAAAAGCTTTTTAAAATATATTGCTTTTATCAATCCTTCTCAGTGGACTTCAAAGCATACCTTTATGACTTTAATGTTTGTATTAAATTATTGTTTCTTTGATATAAAATAATTTCAGTTGACTTCAAAACATTTTTTCTCACCTTTAAACCTTTTTTTACCCTTAGAATTTTTTCGTTGCCAATTAAAATTGTTGTTTTGTGTTAATTTGATTTCACAAAGTCGTTAGTTTTTTTAACTAAAGGAAAGGGTTTAAAAATATTTGTGAAACGATTACCTATTATGTCCTTATAAAGGCATTCCACAGAGAATTGATGTTATCGTTCTAGCATCTTCTGTCTTTTTTTTTCAAGCAAGACATGTGAGAAAGAAGATTTTTCGTCGATTTCGTACTCACGACCTCTATTGGGACTAATATTTTGTAATTACCTACCTACTATTTATTAAACCATCCGGTATCCGGTTCAATAAAGACAAAAATAGAAATATTATAATATTTTTATATTCGTCCATTGCGCCAAAGCAATTCGTGTACAAAATCTTCACTAGCTCAAATGTCCTGAAAGAATCCAGTTCAGCTCTGCTGGATGGTATTTAAGTCCCTTAACGGAATGGCTCCGGCTTACTTATGGGAATTATGCATTCCAGAAAATTACAATTCTCGACAGTCAACCCTGAGGTCAACAGCATCATCAGCTATCGGAAGGTTAAAGGAACCAAAGCGCATACCAGATACTAAGTTCGGTGAGCGAGCTTTCAGAGTGTCAGGACCTAAAGCCTGGAATGGACTGCCACAGAATGATCACAGACTCGGCAGAATTTAGAGCTAAGCTTAAAACTCACATTTTCAGATAGTCGTATCCAATCAAAAACCTTTCACCTTCACCTTCAATTTCCGCGACATTGTAAATAACTAATTTGTAAAAAAAAATAATGATAATAATAAAAAATTTAATTAAAAAATCTTAATCGTAAGCGTTTTTAAGGGTCTTTTCATAAACATTCTCCAACCCTAAAGAGTCCTAAACTCTCCTGTCTTTCAAAATAAATATCAACTGTACTTTTGTCACTAATCTTTTAATAAAAGTGATACTACTAATGGTGGGGGTAGCAAATGTAAAATCGTGCAATGTCCAGTGTTTTAAATAGAATGTCCTCCGCGTGCAAGGCAGTATCTTTTTCTAGCATAAACTTTCTAAATAAAGTGTGTTTATCGGAAGTGACCTGTCAGGTAAGTATTTTTCTGTATCTATTAATTTGTAAATAGTAAAATTAGATAGAAACTAAGAATTCTTAATAAATTGTACAGCGCCCTTGAGGTGCTTTTTCACAAAAACGGCGCTATACAAATTATCCAATTATTATTTTTATTACAGTCGTTAACAAATATTTTAAGCCTCTCCATGGTTTTCTAACTTCATCTAAATGGTGATGTTAGTAGAGAGTAAACATTTATTGTCTTTGGTTATTATTTAGCAACATCGCGTGTAACAATTGTGTGGATAGATAATTAAAATAATTAAAATAGCCATAAAAAGTACCTGTCAATCAGACCGCACGCCAAAATATCGCTCCACAGTAATTACCTAAACTTATACGTAAAAGTACACAAAAACCAAGTAATTAATCGGTAAACGTGTTCCTTAAAATCAGGAAAGTAAATTTTCTACTTTTGTGAACTGAAAACAATCGGATTTATTATTACTACAGTGATTAATAAACTGTGTTGTTTCAAACAGTGTGTTGTTACCAAACAAAAATCATCACACACCAAGCAATAAATATGCAAGAGCCGTGAGTCAATAATTAATATTATTAATATTCGACGGGCAGCCGTATACAGTTCGTGGTGTAGCGGTAAGAACGTCCTGCTAGCAAACCTGTACCTACTTGCACCGACATCCGAAGGACGCCGGGACGATCCCCACGGCCGCCAAAGATTTTTATTTTTTTCTTCATAATTAATAATAAGCAAGTGATCGGGATTTATACCTTAATTCAGAAGCAGAGACAAAAATAAATCGATCTAAAATGAACTGTGAAGCCTGCTTGAACATTATCAGCAAAAATGATCATGCACTTACGTGCGCCATCTGCAGAATTACCTTTCACAACAACTGCCTAAATATCTCTGATTCCAACTTAAAAAAAATGGCAACTAAAAATAAACAACTATGGAAATGCCCAAAATGTAAAAGCCGGCCGAGTTCACCTGCACCGTCGGCCTCAACATTCGGTTCAGATGCCGATGTATTATATAATCGTCTCACAAAACATTTTGACAACAAAATATGTGAGATGAAAAAAATGTTTGAGGAAGAAATGAGCGACCTTAAGAAAAGCAGTGACTTTATTTGCAATCAGTATGGTGACCTGCTCACACGATTCAAAGAAATACAGGAGGCCCTCAAAGAAACTAATTTCTTGAGAGAGGAGAATGAAAAAAAAACATAAGAATCGCTTCCCTGGAAAGCCGTCTTGCCGACCTAGAGCAAGATAAACTCTCCGATTGTGTGGAAATGGCGGGTGTAGAATTGCGGCCGGGAGAACAAGCCACGGAAGTAGTACTTCGTATAACCAGCTCACTGGGACTGCCCCTGCTACAACAAGACATACGCATGGTGACCAAGACTCAAGACCGAAGAAGGAAGACCCCGGACAAGCTCCACATCACCTTCTACAGTCAAAAAACAAGGGAATCTATGCTTTCTTTAAAAAATGCGGCCAAAACCTTGGACTCTAATTCACCCATTTTTATCAGCGAAGTGCTATCACCGTATTATAAGGAACTTCTGTGGAAAACAAAACAAACGGCTAAAGAAACCCTCTACCAATTCGTGTGGTTTAAATCTAACAAATTGCTTGTCCGTAAAGCAACTGGGGAAAAAATTATACAAATCAAACATGAAAACGATCTGAAAAAAATGGGGAGACAGACGTAGATGACTAATCCCCCTAAAGTAAATTTCATGTATTGCAATTAATTTAATATGGCCGAAATATTAAACACAATGAACTTATCTAGCACTTACATTATTCAACCAATGATACAAAACTATGCGATTCTATCTTTAGCATCCCAGGCACTCTAACTCTATTTAACCAAAACATAAGATCCCTCAATAAAATTTTTTTTTTTTAAGTGAGTATCTCACTTAAAAAAAATTACCCACTTCAAAAACATCATTGTAGCTGGAGATCTAAACATCAATATACTACCACAGGGCCACCCACAAAATATCGATTACCAATTGATGCTCCTGGAACATGGCATAATTTGCGCCATCAACACTCCAACCAGAGTTACAAGAGACTCGGAATCATGTGTAGATCACGTAATGGTCAAATACAAAAACAAATTATGTAGCGTAGTATTCGAATCCACAATCACAGATCACTACACAACAATGATAGGCCTGACCTCACAGACTCTGAAATCAACCATTTAAAATAATATAACAAAATTTGAAACTGTCTACGTTAAACTAAAAAATTGCCAAGAAAAACAAACATGGGAACATCTAAAAAATATAAACACGACAGAAGAAGCCTGGAATTACTTTCTAGCACATCTACAAACGCTCATCACTCAAAACACCACAACAACATTCAACTTTATCACTCACCGAAAAAAAGACTTAAAAAAAGGATCACCCAAAGCATACTAAATAGCATAAAAAAACGGGACAAACTGCACAAACAAGTTAAACGCAACCCAGATGATACCTTTCTTTATTCTTTTTATAAAAGGTACAGAAATATTTGTTCACAAATTATACGTAAAGCCAAAGAACTATATTACAGAAACAAACTGATAATTGCAAACTTTGACCCGAAAAGCGTTTGGTCAATTCTGAGAGAAAGTACACATACACTAAAAAACAAAGATGATAAAATCAAAAAGTTACTAATCAACGACGAAGAAGTTGACTTCCACAAAAATCCTACACTTATTCTTAATTACATAAACAGACATTATACAAATATCGGCGCTAGCCTAGCCGAAAATATAAAAAAAATACATCTGGAAACGAAAATCTAGAACCTCGAAATAATATGACTCAGTGCTCTAATATAAACAATGATAGACATTTCAAACTACGTGAAGTAACTCTGGAAGACACCAAACAAATAATACAATCCCTAAAGGATAACACAACATCAGGACCTGACGGAATAGACTCTAAAACAATAATAACACTAAGCCAACAACTTCTTATACCACTAACATACGTATTAAATCTTAGTCTGAAACAAGGAATTTTCCCGAGCATTCTAAAAAAAGGTCTGGTTATTCCAATTTATAAATCAGGACCAAAAAATAATGTAAATAACTACAGACCCATTACATTATTAAACACAATGTCCAAAATTCTTGAAAAAGCGATAAAAGCCCAGCTACAACATTATCTAGAAAACAGCCAAATACTCTCAAAAAATCAACACGGCTTTAGGAAAAACAGGAACACAGAAAACGCAATTGCCACTGTAACTGAGTTTATTACACATAACCTAGATGCTAAAAAAAAAGTTATATCAATTTATTTAGACTTGTGTAAAGCTTTTGACACCATTTCTCACGAAAAACTCTTCAAAAAACTAAAAAACGTCGGTGTTAGTGGCACAGAACTAGAATTACTGAAAAGCTTCATGTCGGGTAGAATGCAACAGGTTAAAATTAACAACATGTCAAGCGAGCCTCTTATATCTAGATACGGAGTAACACAGGGAAGCGTTCTTGGTCCCCTAATGTTCCTTATTTACATAAACGACCTGTGTAATATTGATATCGACGGTCAAATCGTAACATTTGCTGATGATACTGTACTTCTCTGCCAGGCAGAAACATGGAATGAGGTATATTCAAAGGCCGAAAAAAGTTTATCGGTGGTCAAAAATTGGCTAAATAACAACATTCTTACCCTAAACACAACAAAAACCAATTATATTGCACACAGTATCACACAAAGAGGCCAACCTCCACCGAACACAGACCTTATCTTACACAACTGCGGACAGACTTCTAACACATGTCAATGCGAGCGTATTAAAAGGGTTAAGCACACAAAATACCTAGGAGTTATAATAGATGCCAACTTACGCTGGACTGACCACATAACTTATATCACAAGCAAACTGAAAAGAGTCATGCATCTCATAAAGTCAATAAAAAACATATTTCCAAGACCAATCCTCAGAACCATATTCTTTGCACTTTGCCAATCCATTATCACATATGGCATACTGGCTTGGGGAAGTGCAACGAATATAGCAATAGATCCTTTAGAAAAAATTCAAAAGGCAATAATTAAATTAATCCTCCAAGTTCCTCGCTACACAAGCTCGAATGTAATTTACGAAACACTAGACATCATGACAATAAGATAACTCTACGCCAAATCTGTACTAGTATACTTCTTCCGGCATAAACTTCACATTCCGATGCAACCTCAATTAGCAATTAAAACCAGAGCCTCTACAAAAAAAATACTAAACATACCGATAACTCATTCTTCACACGGGCAAAGAAACTTTAAGTACTACGCAACCAAACTATATAACTACATGCCCACCTCACTGAAGCAACTACTAACTACAAACATATTTACAACTCTTCACAAAAAACACATCAAAGACTGGATCAAACAACAAGGTATTCAATTTATTCAAAACATTATAACACCTAACCAAACATAACCAAACACAAATATTAAAAATAAATTATTACAAAAACTTTGTTTTGAGACAAAAAATAATACCACAGTATTACTTATACCAGTGGCGAGTGGTCCATAGAAAAAATTCCTACCTATTTACCACAACTACTATTTATCCTAAACATAAACTAGATGCTATGAATAACTGTATATGTAGATCCTAACTGCAACTAATCTTTAATTTATGTATTCGATACTGCCGCCATGGGTCGACCCACAGTGTCCTTCTTGACAATATCAAGGAGGATACGGTGTTTCTACTTATGTTGACAGCATAGCATTTACTCCCAAACATGGGAACACCTCAGCACAGGTTCGCCTAGTGAGGTGTTGACAAAATACTACTAGGTATTAACATACATACAGTTACGGATGATTAACATTTTTTTTTCTTATTACTAAACTTAATATCTATGTAAACTGATGTAATAATTAATCTGTATTGTGTATGTTCAAGAAAAAAAAATAATAATAATTAATATTATATTATACATTTTATTTACATAACAGTCCATATGCGAGAACCGCACGAGAGTTCCAACCGCTCACAACCATCTGGAGCTAAGAAAATATGGCATTCATTGTGTAAACTTCATGCTTCACTTTTTAATGCAATTCTACTATAACTTCAAGACTAACTTTATCTATTTTCTTGAAACCGTAACAAAAAATCAACTAACTTGTATGTGTCACTTTGTTACTACAATATTTTCAAAGATACATGCCTATATTTTTAAACTTTCACTTTGAAATTTACATTTTTTACTTGTACCACTAACTTATTGGTGTAATTTAGCACTTTATTTATTTATTTTATTTATTTATTTGTTTATTAAGACACACACATTATATATAATTACTTTAGTTTATATTACCCACGCACAGGCAGCGCCTTAGTGGGTTCCCAATATCTACTTTTGTTTTATATATATTTTTACTTTTTTTACATTATTTGAATCGTGTGTTATGTTATGTATATTTAGAAAATATGTAAAAAATTACTTTTGAAATTTATCAAGATAAAGCCTTTTTTATTAGCATATATAATTTAAGGTGGTCCAGGCCTACATAGTAAATTTTATTTTTTCAAATATAGATGTAGCCACCCATTTTATTTGTTACACCTATTATTCCTATTATGTGAAAAAAATTTTAGCCCCCAATATTACATACAAGGGGGTGCTCATCGAGTTAGAAGTTTCTGACAAAAGTTCTGAATTTTAAGTAAAACACGTAATTTAAGGTTTATTAATATTACAAATATTTTAGCCAAATAAGTATAAAACGTATTTAAATTTTAACAAAATTTGGTAACAAAGTAATAATTAACATAATATTAGTCGCAATCTTTCAAAAACATGTTTGTTAACTCCTTTTTGAATGTTTCAGTAGAAACGATTTTTCTGTTTTGTTCAACGATGTGAAGTAAAAATTGCTTTTGTTACTTATTCTTAGTGAGTATCGTATTATAATCTTCAAATAGTTTAACACCTCTCTCCGCTGTATCATTAACAACACGCAAATTTTTGACTTAGCTTTTGCCTTGAAGGTAATAAACATTGATAATCCAAGTCTCAGGATTTAATTACAAGAAAGAGTCCTTGACATCAAGAACTAAGAGCGTTTTCAACGTTGTTTGTATTGCAAAAGCTTCTAATGTAACCTCTGAGGCAAGCTTCGCAGAATCACATCGTACTGAACGATTACTGCCATCAGAATTTATTTTTTGAACAATGGCCTGTTTCTCAGCGTCAGGCAGCTTCTCAGTAAATAAGGTAAATGCGACTAGTTCATCTGACAAATACCATAAGTGACGCTCTAAGACACCCCTAGCTGCTACACTGATTTCGGAATCAATGACTTCGTACAATTTTAAGCTATTCCAAAGTATTAAGTTATTTACAGGTGCATCTGCTGCCAAAGACGCTTCGATTCAAACTTTAGTGTAGATGATAACTTACAAATCCAACAATTTGTTTTTCTTCTCTCTTGATTAGTTTAAATCTTGTTACGATCAAGCGCACTGGTAACGTGTTGTGTAAATAAATATGTCACTTGTAGACAACTCAACGCACTACAAACTCATCGTTGGACTTATCCTCTAATATGCTAGCATTACTTGAAGTGCTACTGAAGCTGCACTCAAGTTCTAACTCTTGTCTCGACACCACCGAAGATGAAGCATTACTTTCAGCAGCCATTTCTTTCAATTCTTCAGATCTTTGTTTCCATTTTAGAGAACTTTCTTTGACCTTTTCTAGTTTCTTGTCAATTGAGGTCATAATCATCTTACGTTCTCATCTTTGATCGATGAGAAACGCTCTTGTCTTCCGTAATTTTTTTATCAAATTCAAAGCGCTTGCATGGGCAATATCAAAAAGTTTGTCTAGTTCTTTTTTAAACAAATACTCTCCTTTTCTTTGTGCTTCAGAATTTCTTCCTCTATTTTTATTTAATAGCAGCCTGTTCTTAAAAAACTTAATCAGTTTTTCAATGCAGTGATTTTGTTGTCTGGTCGGAATACTAGATTTGCTCCATACTTTTATAAGTTCTTGAATAAGTACATGCGTGGAATCTTTCACATTTTTGGAATCATTTAATATGTAGTGATAACGGAGTAAAACTTGCCGAAGAGTAGGATGTTGGTTAAGCCTTAACAATGGCTCAATATCTCGAACCCCAAGTAGAAAAATTTCGTATTTTTTTCGAGTAGATGAACACATTTTACTACACTGATTCACTTCACAGTCAACTAAATAAGTATCAAATACTGTTCAAATGTGTCTATAAAACTCTTTAGTAGTTTATTTTAATATTTATTTAATAGTTTAACACACGAAACTGGCCTGTAGCAAAAAGTAAAAATTAAGCATTTTACACAAAAAATTCAAAAACAACACTCGATTGAGCACCCCTTTCTACTTGAGCTATCTCGCTGAAATTTTACTATGTTATTTCTATAAATACGTGTAACAAATTCACGGGGTGGCCAAATGAAAAATAATGAAAAAAAAATTTGGACCACCTTAATATGTATTCTGAATAGTGGTAATGTAGAGATTTTAATATTATTTATTTGTTTTCATTCTTTCTCACCAACATTTTTTCGGACTGCGTAAACCAAATATGATTTTTATTTCTGCGGTGGACTAACGTGATGTTCGTTTTTAGAGTGGTGTGTACTTTAATCCTTAAATTCAAAAGAACCTTTAAAATATTCGTAGAATGTCCTGATTCTGGAACATATCCTTTGATGCTAGGGCCACGACTTTGATGGTAATCCTTTTGAATAACGTAGTCCCTCTTCTACAGCATAATACGTCTTTAAAGATCGTGCTCAACATATTTATTTTCCCATCTTATGTTTGCTTTTCATCATTTTTGATTGGAAACTAAAAAAATATTACGTCTGCGAATTTCTAATACCATATATACAATGACTCCCAACATTTCTTATCGGTTGATAAAGACCACCCGCGCTAAATCGTAAAGACTAAAAATAATCCAACATTCATGTAATATGTTAAAGGTCGAGTAGAAGAAAAGATAAAAGCCCCATACATGAAAAAAAACAAAAAAATCTAAGATAAATCATATAAAGATTGAAGCTGTGTTTACGTGAAGCCTTATTTCTAACCGATTAACTGTGATAAGTATACGGGGGAGGTTGTTTAGCACCCTGTTGAAAAATGTACGCTCGAATAAATTCTTTGAACAATAAAAAGCCTTATCAATCGCGGTTCGCTGGATAAATGTGAAAAGCGTGATTTATCTTTAGTCAGTATCTACAATATGTTTTGTACATGTTATGAAGGTTTGAATTCAAACTGATAAAAACTTTAAGTTTGGTGACAATACCTTTGCTCATGTTAATTTACTTTTTGCTGGACATTGTCTAGACGGCCTCCATGGTGGGGATAAGGCTCTTGACTGACAATCCGTAGGTAAATTTTATTTGGCTAATTTGTGTTATTTCACAATTAATTAATTTAAATAAAATATAGTATATTTGCGACATGTACCAGAATGAAAAATACTCTCAGTACCGCCCTGGTGTAAGACCACCATTCAGAATCGAAACGTTGATTGAAATCAAACGGTTGAAATGTTTTGCCACAGCACCCCAAGTGGTTCGGTACGTTTGGTGATTGATTAAGTAGGGGTGCCCGGGTTCATGGGGTGAGGTTTATCTAGGTCTTGGAGGCGGATGACTAGGACATACTGAACCCCAGATTCCTACCCACCCCTTAAACCCTTTTCCTTCCCAGAACTCTCCTCTCCTACCTTTCCTTAAAAAACCCTCCACACAACATCCCCAAAGATGACATAGGCTCTGAGGGAAATTATTTTCCTCATGGCCTCCTGTGTGAAGCTCATGTAAAAAAAATGGCTTTAGCCTTGTTTGGTGACCAGATCTGAATAGTCAGGTACCTCCCACTATTATCATTATTCTATTCTTCTAGGCACAAATAGATTTAGATAATTTCTTCAATTTTTGTTTACATTGAATATGAGACTTCTTATAATTTTTACATAATATGTATTTTTATTTTATTATTTGTTTTGTTAAATAATAAAATAAAAATACTCCATAAAGAATTTTCCCACGGGAATGAAATGTTTTTTCCGGGATAAAAAGTGATCTTCGTCATTTCCCAGTCCTCCAATTATCTCTTTTTAAAAAAATCATGTCGATCGGTCACCCCATTTATATTATTATAGCTAATTCCCGGCACGCATTGCTATTGCATTTAATAAAGAAATTGTTTCTCCTTGCATGTCTTTTCCCATTCTTCCCGTTCCCCTTCCGCCTCACCTTCCTCTCCAGCATCCCCTTCCCCTCTCGCGTTCCCGTAACGCGTAATTTCGTGGTGCCAGAACACGCTATTGTATATAAAATCATCGCGGGCATGAGCAGATCGAATCCCCAAAGTTTCATCGCAATCAAATGAACGGTTAGCAACGCATAATTTCGTGATGCCAGAACTCGCTATTGTACATAGAAACCATCGCGGGCATGCACACATCAAATCCCCAACGTTTCATCGCAATCGGATGAATGGTTTAGCAACGCATAGCGGACATAGAAAGATACAAACATATTTTGATTTTTATATGTATAGATAGATTTAAAACAACAATAAATAAATTAGCACATCCGTAATAAATATTTCCTTTACCGTCTGGTTATATAAAATTGATTGGTTGGGTATTTTGACCACAAATAAAATTTAAGTTTTGTATGGAATGGGTCGCGCTCTTTCGGACCGTTCCTCTTAACATGGGTGCCTGGGTACATATGGTGAGGTTTGTCCAGGTATGGTTGGCAGATCGGACGGATTGGGTGAGGCAGGTTGAACGAGAGCCTTTGACCTCTCCTCCTGGACTCTCCACCGAACGCCTTGCGTCGCAAGTTTTTTGTTTACTACCGCATAGGTAAGTCGTAATTTTGTTCGTAAATTTTAATAGCACTATAATACAATTAGAACAAAAATAGCATCACTGAAGAACGTAACCTATATTATCATTGTGATTGAAAAAATATAGCGGTACTTATTGTCTTGAATGGTTTGTGCGACTTCCTTTTATATACAGTGTTATGATAAAATATTTGTCAATATATATCTCGCAGTTTATTTTATCATAGATTTAGGCAAGCAGGTACCTAATTTCAAGAGGTGATTAAATAATATTTAAAAAAATAATAAACTTCAACATAAATTTATTTTTTGAATTTAGGAAGTAAAATCTTTCAATTATTTCTTTTTGAATAAGGTATAAAAATCGGAAAATTTGCTTGGAACTCACTCCTCAGTACTTAGCCCGTGGTGGTGGACTAAATACTAAAGTCAAACGTGATTCTTACATACGTGTTATTTCGTTAATATTATAAAAGTAAAACAATTGTTTATTTAACCGAAATGGTTCTTTATTAAAAAGGCCGCGACCAATATAAATCGTGGCGCCGATAAAGTGTTTTTAATACACATTTCTGAGATCGTAATAACCACAGAATATTACCAAAGGATATAATTTGAATTTACTTGCCAAGTATTAAGGCAATATATTTAAAAATATGGAAGTTTAATAAATCACAAGGAGACTAACCTGTCTAATGACGAAGGAATTATAATCTCGCCTGGATTTACAAATATTCCATGGCTGGAGTGAAATGTTGGAGCAAAAACTGTTTTCAGCTGACTAGAGTTCAAGGTATTTTGTCAGACTTTACAACATGAGAAAAACCAGAGGCTCAAGATTTGTTATTTAGTTAGTTAGTTACTTGAATTTTTGGTCGATCCAAGGGAGGTGAGTTTAAGAACTATAAATATGTTTTAATGTCCCAATTATGTTTTCTATTATATTTTAATAAATCTATTATTTCTTATTACTATTTAAATATTATTTAGAATCCTTCTATTTTAACCTTAAAGTTGTATACCAAAGACCCTGAGAGAGGATTATTGCTTACCCATCTGCTAGCCTGGTTAATCAACCAGTGGCGCCCCTTTAAAAATAAAGCTGGCAGATGTTATTTCCCTTTAACAACATACCTTTTAACATTTTATATATATAATAAATTCAGCAATGTGCCTCACTGGGTAGCTCACCTATGCTTCGACCTCCATTTTATAAAACAAAAATTTATAATACATTAAAAATAATATAAATTTAATGCTGCATAAAAAAAAGTAATCAAAAATTACACTAAAAATAAAGTGTTATAATTAAGGTAAAATTATAAGTAAAATGAATTATTTTACTTCCTACTTAAATAAAATTAAAATCTGTATATATCATGTGTTGTGTGTTTGTGAGTGATGTGTGTTTTATATTGGTTTTGTGTGTTACGTGTATGTGTTTTATTCTTATTTTGTTATGAAATTTTGGTAAAATTGTCTTTTTTGTTCTTTAATCCATTTTGTAATTTTGAGTATGAATTTATTTTTTGTTTTCTTCCATCTTACTTTCAAGGGTAATTAGACTGTTGAATGCTTTTATAGCATGATATTTATAGTGCCTTTGTCCATAGCTTGTATTATACCGTCGGAGTTTTTAAATTATTTTTGTAAGATTTTCTGACTGGTTTGTTGGTGATATTTTGTGTTTGTTGGATTTTGTTTTTTTGGTCAAAAATGTGGTTAAGTAGTGTTTTAACGTATAATTGGCTTATATCTAGTACTTCACAACTGTTGGTCTGTATCAGTTAGTCTAGGTTTTTTTAAGTATTACCTTTAAGATCGTTTTCTGCGCGATTTCTAAGTATACAAATATTCCATGTTATATTACCACTGAACGTATTTTAAAACTTATTAGTTAAATTGTAGTTCTTAAATAGAATTTATAAAATATCACCCATGACTTGCAAACTCTCTTTCTTATTATACAACAACACACTCAGTGACAGTCAAGCGATCTCTCAAAATAAAGATAAAAAAAATTAAATAAATCTTATTAGAACCCATAGTGAAATAGTAAAAAGTGCAGCAAATATTTAGCATACTACCACGCGTGCCCTCGCGTATTTTTTGTATTAAAAAAAGTGATTCCGTTGCCAAATCCATAATTTATAGTCGGTGATCTCAAGTGAATACAGTGATTAATAAAAAAATAACTAACAAATCACTATTATACTTGTGCCTGTGTAAATCTCTGGTAATATACAATAACTAAGTAAATTACAAACTAAAGCTAGTGATTTATAGATTAATTGCACAAAAACGATCAATTTAATAAGTGAAGAAACGTTCATCCCAGATCCCAGTGACATTAAGATTGGTACAACATAATTCATAATAACACTTAGAGAACTTTACAGTTTATATTGTGATTAAAAGGCGCTAACAGAAACTCCTGGAGTGGTCCAGTGGTCATCGTGTTTGAATCTGGTTCTGCTGGTGTCAGTTCGAAACCGAGTGCAGCCAACAATTTTTGTTATTTCTTCTTTTATTATTCTAATTTGGAATTAATCCTTTTATTAATATAATTTGAAATAACGATTAGCACCATCTATCCGCATATCTAATCACATTTCTAAACTAAAATAATTCAAAATGAGCCGACAAAGGAAACCAGCGACATCTGGCGACGCAGACGAGAATGACACACCTTTAATCAAGACTGCCTCCAAACCAAAGGTCAAGGATACCCCACAAAACACAAATACTAGTGACGTATCGAAATCTAATGAAGAAAGTAATTTCCTATTTGAGCGCCTTACAAAACACTTCGATGCAAAAATTACTGAAATAAAAAAAATGTTTACAGATGAAATCAATGACCTGAAGAGATCAAGTGATTTCATTTGCAACCAATACGAAGATCTTCTATCAAGATTTAAAAAAAATGGAAGACCTTCACAAGGAAACAAAATACCTACGCGAAGAGAACGAAAATAAAAATATTAGAATCTCTTCCCTGGAATGTCGTATTGCTGAAATAGAGCAGGAGAAGCTCTCTGACAGTTTAGAGATGGCGGGTGTAAAGATGCAGCCGGGAGAACCACCAGTAGAAGCGGTACTTCGTTTAGCCAGCTCCCTGGGAATGCCTCTGCTACCACAGGACTTACGACTGGTGACCACAACACAGGACCGGAGACACAACACACCGGATAAACTCCGTGCTGCCTTCAACAGCATAAAAACTAGGGACTCTTTCTTAACACTCAAAAACGCGGCTAAGTCATTAAGTTCAAACTCTCCCATATACATAAGTGAAGTGCTAACACCATACTATAAAGAATTACTATGGAAAACAAAGCAAGTAGCAAAAGATAATAAATTCCAATTTGTATGGTTTAAGACCGGCAAACTACTAGTCCGTAAAGGACCGGGGGAAAAAATTGTACAAATAAAACACGCAAATGATTTTAAAAAAATGATATAACTAATGAAGGTTACTCAGACCTTATAATCATTGACCTGATTTACAAAACATCATGGCTGATCTACTCTCAATTAATCTGAATAGTTCTCATCAACATCATACAACCAATGACACAAAACTATGTGATTCTATTTTTAACAATCCAGGCTCTCTTACACTACTTAACCAAAATATAAGATCACTAAATCATAACTATGACGAACTTGACATTCTCTTAAACAACTTTAAAACAGATTTCAAAATTATAATCCTAATGGAATGTTGGATATCTGCCGCTTTTACAAAAAAACAAAAAAAAATTATACTGCGTACCACACATTAAAAAATAAAAATCAAAATGATGGGATTGTTGTATACATACATGACAGTCTTAACCTCTCTGTTTCAGAAATCGACTTGATAAACAATAACTGTCTACAAATTATCTTCGACTCAGACACGTGTGCCCTCGCCATATACAGATCTCCATCCACACATAACATTACACCATTTATAATAGCTCTGGATTCTCACCTAAAAGAACTCACTTCATACAAAAACATCATCATAGCTGGTGATCTAAACATAAACAAACTTCCTAATGGTCACCCTCAAAATATTTATTACCAACTGATGCTTCTGGAACATGGCATTATAACCACCATTAACACTCCTACCAGAATAACCAAAGACTCAGAATCATGTATAGATCACTTTATGGTTAAAACAAAAAGTCAAATATGTAGTGCTGTATACGAATCCACAATCACAGATCACTACACAACTATGATAGGCCTGACTTCGCCAACTATAAAATCAACTTTCCAAAATAACACTGCAAAAAAAATAATTGATTACGTTAATCTAAATCAATGTTTAGAAAAACAAACGTGGGAACATCTTACAAAATTTAACACGGCAGAAGAGGCCTGGAATTTCTTCCTGACACATCTACAAATTCTCATTACCCAAAATACAAAAACGATTTACATACCTATCCCACACCGCAAAGTAAGACTTAAAAAATGGATTACACAAAGCATTATAAATAGCATTAAAAAAAGGGACAAACTACACAAACAAATCAAACTGAATCCTTATGACACTGCGCTTTATTTCTTCTACAAAAGGTATAGAAACATTTGTTCTCTAATAATACGTAAAGCCAAAGAATTGTATTATCGAAATAAACTTATAGCAGCAAACTATGACCCTAAAAGCATATGGTCAATTTTGAGGGAAAGTACGCATTCACAGAAGAACAAAGATGATACCATAAAAAAATTACTTATCGATGATGAAGAAATCTACTTCCACGACAATCCTACATGTATCCTCAATTACATTAATAAGCACTACACTAATATAGGAGCTAGCCTAGCTGAAAATATCAAAAAAACACAGCCTCTCCAATTTTACCTCAAAACACTACCACTAACATCAGCAATGAAAATATTAACAGACACTTCAAATTACAAAACATTACACTAGAAGACACCAATAAAATAATTCAATCACTAAAGAATAACACAACTACGGGACCCGATGGTGTGGACTCCAAAACTATCTTAACAGTAAGCCAACAACTACTCAAACCACTCACATACTTAATTAACCTTAGTATAAAAGAAGAAATTTTTCCTAGCTTACTTAAAAAAGGTCTTGTTATTCCAATTTTTAAATCGGGACAAAAAAATGACATAAACAACTACAGACCCATTACGCTACTAAATACCTTTTCAAAAATTCTGGAAAAAACTATTAAGAAACAGTTTCAACACTATCTGGAAACCAAACAAATACTGTCGATAAACCAACATGGATTCAGAACATGCAATAGCTACTGTTACGGACTTCATTACACGTAATCTTGATGATAAGAAAAAAGTTATTTCAATTTATTTAGACCTATGTAAAGCCTTCGACACAATCTCACATGAAAAACTTTTCAAGAAATTAAAACAAATTGGCATTAACCGAGTAGAATTCGACTTAATTAAAAGCTTCATGTCTGACCGAACTCAACAAGTTAAAATTGATAACAAGATAAGTGAACCACTCTTAATTACGTACGGAGTCCCACAGGGGAGTGTACTTGGCCCTTTATTATTCCTCATATACATAAACGAACTGTGTGACATTGAAATTGAAGGTAAAATCGTGACCTTCGCTGACGATACAGTTCTTCTTTGTCAAGCAGCCACATGGAAAGATGTATTCGCAATAGCCGAAAAAAGTTTGTCAGTTGTCAAAAAATGGCTAAATAGTAATACTCTTACCGTTAATACTATCAAAACAAAATACATCACACATAGTATAACACTAAGAGGACAACCTCCTTCCAACATAGACCTGTTTCTGCATGACTGTGAACAAACTTCTTCTAATTGTCAATGCGAGTATATAGAAAGGGTCAAACAAACAAAATACCTAGGGGTTATTATTGATAAACACTTACGCTGGACTGACCACATAACATTCATTACAAATAAACTAAAAGGAGTCATGCACCTAATAAAATCCATTAAAAACATTTTCCCAATAACAATACTCAGATCCATATATTTTGCACTTTGTCAATCCATTGCCACATATGGAATACTGGCTTGGGGAAGTGCTACAAATATAGCAATTGACCCAATTCAAAAAATTCAAAAGGCGATAATTAAACTAATCCTGCAAGTCCCTTTCTATACAGATTCAAACGAAATATACAAAACATTGGAAGTCATGTCCATAAAACAACTTTATGCCAAATCTGCTCTACTACACTTCCATCAAAACAAACTCCATATTCCAATTCAACCCAAAACAATAATAAAAACCAGGTCCTTAACAAATATAACCCTGAACATACCTAAAACACACACAACATACGGACAAAGACATTTTCAGTATTATGCAATCAAACTTTTTAATTTTATGCCCATTACTCTGAAACAAATACTTACTGCAAATACATCTACACACATTCACAAAAAACATATCACAGCCTGGATCAAAAATCAAAATATTCAATTTATTCAAAATACTTTAATTCCTAACCAAACATAACCAAACTATAAAAAGTGGAAAATGAATAAACATGTCTTTCAAGAATTTACCAATACATATGTACCTATATATATATATATATATATATATATATATATATACCTACTTATTATTTTTTTTTGAATAATTATTAAAATGTAGAAAAAGAAAAAAAAACTTTCTACTACGACACATAAATACTTGTACTTGTCACTCTTAATCATAAACACGTAAACACCTCAGCACAGGTTCTCCTAGTGAGGTGTTCACGAAACATACAATATCACCAACCAACAGTTTCACCTTCTCAAACCTACCTTACACCCAACATAATGAAATGCATAATTAATATCTAAAAAGGTTTTCAAAATATATTACATGTGTAAAAATGTTATTAATAAGGTGAAAACTAATATACATAGATGTTAATAAATAAAATAAAATAAATATTACAAATTTGTAATAGTAGAGAAAAATTTGAAAAGTGGCGGTTATGGGAGAAGTTCTTAAATAGGGAATTAAATAAGAAAAATAAGTGCACATTCAAAACCTAAATTCCATATTGAAATAAAAGAAGTTAAAGAAATTTTCATGGAGTATCTTTAAACCTTTGAAAAATCATTGTCAGTCAGTAACTGACAACATAAATGCTACACAAATAGACGTAAAGCGATCTGCCAGATTGTTTGACTTCATTTAATTTAAGGGATTTCTTCAAGACCCGGTTTACAAAATACTAAAAATTTTCTCATACATAATTATTCTTTTTTTCCACCATGTGTATTACAATTTATGCATCCACATTATCGTCAAAGGTATCATGAGGCCCTGAATGAAACCTAAAACGAATTCATTTTTAAGGTTTTACTTTTCCTAGGTAAGTACTTTTGTAAAAAGTAAAATGAAAAACACAGTGTGACCTACGGGAGTATTGAAATGTTATATTTTTCTTGTCAACACATTAAGTGATCGCTTAGTACCTGGAGTCACGTGAAACATTATTTTTTCCTTTGAATTTTCAAGAGTGTTCTTATCATTGAAGTCAATTCATCAAGACAAAAATTATAAATAACACGGTGCGTTGGAATAGGGCTATGGTGAATATTTTCACAAAAGTTGGCAAGTTATTAAGAAAGCGTTTTTCATACAAAACATTGTACAAAAAAATAAATTATTTACATATATTTTATAAACATTTCATTCTAGAGTTTAGGGAATCACCATTCGAAATCACGATACTGTTTAAAATAGCTACATATAAGTAAGTACATTCAGTAAACAGATATTTCTTTTTTTTTCTTCCCAACCTTCCTCGCACTCTACGCTCATTTCCGTTATATCAAGTTACTTTGATTACTTTGATTACTTTGGTGGAAAAGAGCATTGATTTCAAAACAAATCCTCCTTTCACGGAATTTAACTTGTTTTAATACCGAAATTCCGGCGAATAAAGTGAAGTAGAGAGGTAGGCAATAAACGTAATGTTTAGTTAAATGTGGGCTATGGAATGCTTTGAAATCTCCGAATGCTACCAGAATCATGGAAAGAACATGAAACCAAACGATAATTGCCTCAATGTGCCATAAAACCTCTTCAAATAAAATAAACAACACTTAAATGTACGTACACGAGAAATTCTTTGGTTTCTACAAATGTCCCGACAAAACTGTGATTAGAGTGTAATCTTATTCTACGAGTATATCATCTGTTACTATTTCTTCGTATCTTTTTTCATTACAAATTATTTGCTTAATATATTAAGTATCTTTTATTACGTAAACCCATGTAAAAAAATTACTCGGAAGCTAGGTCGGTAAATTAAAATCTAATTAAAATCAAACTAAAATCATTAAAATCATTAAAATCATTAAAATCATTAAAATCATTAAAATCATTAAAATCATTAAAATCATTAAAATCATTAAAATCATTAAAATCATTAAAATCATTAAAATCATTAAAATCATTAAAATCATTAAAATAATTAAAATCATTAAAATCATCAAAATCATTAAAATCATTAAAATCATTAAAATCATTAAAATCATAAAAATTATTAAACTCGTTAAAATCATTAAAATCGTTAAAATCATTAAAATCATAAAAATCGTTAAAATGATTAAAATCATCAAAATCATTAAAAACATTAAAATAATTAAAAATATTAAAATCATTAATATTGTTAAAATCATTAAAATCATTAAAATCACAGAATTTTTTAAAATCATTAAAATCATCAACAACCAAAAAAATCATTTAATCAAAAATTAAAGTCAGTAAATCAAAGCGCCCTTGAGGTAGTTAGATAGAAATCATGCAACAATTATTATTATTATAAATTGTATAAAGTTTTTGAAAATAAACATATTCCAACTTTCGCAATTTTTTTAACATTATATTACTCTTCGTGATGCTGTTTGAAAACTTCAGCGGTCCTTTTTTAAATAGAGGGCGCCATTTCCGTTTACAACAATCCAAAATATACACTCAGATAATGATACTATCAGATTTTGGGCTGGTTTGGAAATATTTTTTCTATTCTATTTTAGAATTTTTTTCCATTTTTGGGATGCTGTGAATTTTTCACCATTTAAAAGACAATTGATGTCACGAGTGATCAATACATTGTGTTGATAATTTGACAATCTCATTTTGATGTGATAAAAAAACTCAATAAATATTACGTTTCATCATTGAAGTAGATAAAATCAACAACTCTCAAAAATACAGAAAAATAAAAACAACTGATACTCGAACCCAGATCTTCTAGTCTTTCCGGGACTGGCGTCTGTACCAAAACTATTTCCACCAGAGCCCCAGTTACGACCGTTGCCTTCATATTTTTTGTGTCTTTATCATTTTCACATTTTCATTTGCATGAATTTTTTCTATGATTAATATAACAATGAGATTGATAAATTTCAGTTAATAGTAATACATCGAATATAAAATAATTGTGTGTACACATACTAAGACTCCGTTATAAAGTAAGTTGTAGTATAGATTTATTAAGGCCATAATTAGTTGTGAAACCAAGCTTGCCTAGAATAGGTTAGATTAGGTTAGGTTACGTTGGGGTTAAGTTAGGTTATGTTATTTTAGGTAAGGTTAGGTTAGATAACAGAATGGGTAAAAATCAAGATTCTTATTATAATGATGATGCTTCTTGCACGTGCACAGAAAACATATTCGGTTTAAAATGTTATTCCGCTCACGTGAAAGCATTAGTCTACGTGACGTTAAACCCTGTTGCCAGATACTAATATATTGTAACAACTGTCTCACTTTTGAAATAAAATTCACGATTACCCATTTGTTGGAGACTATCGCCATTCTTATCCACTTTTCTTTGTTGAGTCATCGTAAATATAGTTTAATCCAACAGTCATTGTTAAACCGACTCACTATACAGTCAAGTCATTTTAAAGGGGGCATGTTCATATTCGTGCACACCGATAGTATCAAAAGTTGCAAAATTTTTTGAACTAGTTTTAAACGCCCGCCTGCAGTGCCCTATTACCCCGCAAATTCCCTAAGATAACAGTGCGTAGCGATATTTACCAATTCATTTTCAATTTAGACCCACGGTTCAATTCGGTAACATTTTTTAATGATTTTTTCTTCAGCTTCCTAACAGAAATATTATTTTTTTATCACCCCAGAACAACACCCCGCTACAAAAGCAAGGTCTCTTTAAAATGAACCCAATATCCAATTATACAGGGTGTTAAGGGACGTACTTGACTTACTGTAACCAGTGATTCCTGTCATTATTTGGAGCAAAAAATGTAAATTAAATTTTGGTCTCTGGTGAATTTTTTCGATGAGTTTTTTTTTTCAATTTTTTTTTTCTCCAAAATCAAACAAAAAAAAATGTCTTTCACATGTCGTTACTGGTCATCCAGCCGAGTAACCGACCAACTCCTTCCCCCCCCCCCTCCAACTGTCCAACACCTACCATTTCTTAATGTTTTGTAGAAAAAAAAATTAAATCAAAAGAGAAAACCGAAATTGATAGCTTGCAAACTTTGGAAAATTACATTTTTTTAATATAGAAATAATTTTTTATAGGTATTTTCTCCATTTACGTTCTGGGAACATGAATACAATACCAGCAAAAGAAAGCGAGTAGACGCCCTTGAAACGTGGTGTTGGAGAAAAATGCTTAGGATTTCATGGACGCACAAAGGTGTCCATTCTGGAAGAGCTAGGTATCCACCATGGGTTGTCAACTATCTGCCTACAAAGTATTATAAAATACTTTGGACGTGTTGCTCGCAATATTGAGGACCACAACTTAGAGAAACTCATAGTCACTGGCAAAGTGGAAGGCAGAAGAAGCAGAGGAAGGTCACCGATGTACTATAGTGATCAAGTACGTCGGTATCCGCAGCTCTCCATGCACCGCAGAACCGCGAGGAGTAAAGGAGCATTTCCCACCATGGAAATTGGAGTAGAGGTCAAGATCCTCAGCAATTACGAACCGACTTAAGTCGATTAGTGCGTATGTACGAGTATATGTATGTATTTGACGTAAGTACAATATTTTTCTTAAATAATTTTTTTTTAAAATAAAAATGAATCTTCGATATGTATGTATGCGCATAACTTCCAAACGACTGCACCAAATTGGATAATTCTTTTTTTTGGGTTCGTTATTGCCAGAACAAGGTTTGTATAAAATTACTAGTGAGCTCTGGCATTGTGAAATTTATAAAAAAATTACAATAAGTGTACAAAAGATAATTTTTTTATAAATTTCATAATGCCAGAGCTCACTAGTAATTTTATACAAACCTTGTCCTGACAATAATGAATCCAAAAAAAAGAATTATCTAATTTGGTGCAGTCGTTCGGAAATTATGCGCGTACATACATTTCGGAGATTCATTTTTATTTATTTAGATTAGATTACAATAGGTGGCACGCGAGCTGTTTGAAAATTGAATGCACCGGGACTGAATGTATGGAATGAAGAAGGGAAACTCGGATATGGGGTTCGTGGGAGGGGGGGAGAGGGGAAGCTGGGAGGGGGGAGGAGAACTCGGGAGGGGGGTACGCGGGACGGGGAAAGGGGTAAAGTGGAGTGGGGAGAGGGAAGGTGTAAGAGGCGGAGTGGGAACGCGAGAGGGGAAGGGGACGCGGGAGAGTAAGGGGAGACGGAAGGGGAACGGGATGAATGGGAAAAGACACATAGGGAGAAACAATTTCTTTATTAAATGGCATAGCAATGCATGCCGGGTACCAGCTAGTTTTGCATAAAAATAAATATTATTATTAAGGAGAATTATGTGCTCATAAAAGCATTGCCTGCAGGTTTTACAGTGTAATTTAATTTTGTATTTATACCTTTGGGATGATAGGTTTAGGAGATGAAATATTTGAACCCAAATATGTAGGCTGTCTTTGGTACATTTGTACTAAACTCATTATCGACCAAAATTTTGGGATTCAATAGCCTTTGTTTTAAGCCATCGATATTACAATTTTTGTTGACTGCTTATATTTAATGTTTTATTTTGTGGCCTCGAAATGCTGGTTTTATCGTTTGTCAGTCTAAACAGAGGTCACAATGGGATACTAATCCGCCTAGACTGCGTCTCGTCTGACCCCAATGGCACATTGTTCAGACCACAAAGAGGCAGTTTGTCCTCGTACATAGTCACGATTAGCTGCAACAATCCAGTCCGAAAGGATCAATGCAGTCATAAATCTAATTGTTGGTGGCTACTAAAATTTATTTATTTGAAACAGAAATAATAGAAGAAAATATTAACTAATTGATAAGGTCATTCACTTCATCAATTTTATAGTCATGTTTTTGTGTGTGGAATAAAAATTGAGTTTTATTTTCAAAAACAGTCTTTCCATCACTTTTAGAGTCAATTAGAGTATAGAACTGGGCGCTCGATCGCAAAATTAGTCAAAATCAGTGCTCTCGCTTAATAATCTTTTTCATGGTCTAGGGATAAGGCTCTCGACTAGCAATCCGAAGGTCGCGGGTTTCGCAAGTAAATTTAAAGACCACCGCTTATTTTTATATAAACGGTAAGCTTTTCGGTATAATTTTAGTATTTTTTTCAATCTAGCAATCCCGCGAAATCCGCAAATCCGCGGGATGAAATATAGCTGAAATCCCGCGAGATTGTGGTATTGCAAACTTTAGTTACGATCGCGATGTTGGAATCTGGAGTATGGTTGGATTCCATGGTAAAACATGTTTGGAGCTGTTTATTCTCTCCCTTAAAGCTGCTACTTGGTTTCTTATAAGTTCCGCTAAATCTGGTACCCTCTGTGAGCATGTTGGAAGCATAATGTTCAATTAGATTTTGATTTTAGAGTTTAAATTTATACTTCGGTTAGTTCCTAATCAGTGACCAGTGTTTTATGCGTTGCGTATGCACCTTCGTCTTATGCGTTTATTTGAACTATTTTTTTATTTTGAAATCTTAGGTGCCATTAACCAGCGGCCGAGAATTTAAATTTTGTGGAACGATGATCTTGCGATCGTAACTTTGCAACTGTCCATGGCGGTTCCGGTGAGAAAGATGAATTATTCTCCATACCAGCATTTTAACATAATAACTCAATATCAATTTTATTTCATTCAAAATTTGCTGTAAATAATAAATAACTACATTAAAAAATGCTCAAACTCGTGATGATGAAACTATTAAAATTATGTAATTTTAGTGATTATTTTTTGATCATAAGTATTTATAATTTTGCAATAATTTTTCTAAGCAAAATAAGAATGTAATTTTTTTAATAGCAGATTATAAGACCGTAAATAAATAGACAAACTGGAGTATTTTCGTCACAAAACAAGGCCGCGGATTTTTTAAAGGATTTTATTCGAACTAAAATTAAAATTCTGAAAAGCAGCTTTCGAAAATAATTAATTGATTTATTTTACTGCACATGATTTAAAATGTATGTTGTATGATACAAAATTTTCTTTGTAAATTTAACAAATCTGCCAACGACCTACGGTAAAACCTTATTGTACTAAAAATAAACATATTTTCTCAAAATTCTAAACATAACTTTACTAGATAAAAGAACAGACTTTCGAAATCAATTTATAATTTTTTGTGGAAAAGAGTTTATACGTCTAAAATTTGATTTGAAAATAACATATTTCTGGTTTTGTATAGTTATTCCCTATTAAGGTCAACAAAGTCTTTTATTTAGGCCAGAACTCAGGATAGCAGATCAGCTAACCAAGTTATCCTTTCGATTGAAACACTGACTATGTTTTATAGAATTTCATATTTCTTTTTCAATTTGGGAGACGGGAATGGGTACCGCCGCCCAGGGAACCTTTATTGGATAACCAACACCTCTGCCATAGGTCACCCCAAGTGGTTCGCTATGTTTGGTGATTTAGCAGGGTGCCCGGGTTCATGGGGTGAGGTATGTCTTGGTCTTGCAGGCGAAAGACCAGGACACACTGAACCCCAGATTCCTACCCACCCCTTAAACCCCTTTCCTTCCCAGAACCCTCCTCTACTTTCTTTTCTTAAGAAAAAACCTCCACACAGCATCCCCAAAGATGTCATAGGTCCCGTATGAAATTATTTTCCTCAGGGCCTCCTGTGTGGAGCTCATGTAAAAAAAAAAAAACAATTTTCTTACAAAAGCCACAGGTTTAAGATTATTTTACATCGCGCGTGTCGGTGTCCGTAAGGCAATCTCCTTCCTTTAACAGAGGAAGTTAGCTTAGAAAACCAAAGTATATTATTATTCGATTATTTGCATTTATGTTGATAGAAATTTAACGACTTAAAGGCACGAGTATGATTTTATTCTCGTGCGTCATGACCATATAATTTATTTCAGTTTAACATTTTCCGCAGAAGTTTAATATACTTCATTACCCAATCCTTTCCGGGGAATTGGTTAAAAACAGATCGCAAGTATCTAAATTCATGACGCTTTTTGAAATTTGGTTGAAACTTTATATTCAGTCGAAAGTTTTCCTGCTAAACTTTCTCTGCTGGAAACCAGTGACCTACGAGTAATTACGTCACTGATATTTTCACAACTTTTGATGGTGTTTAAGCACGTATCTATCTACAAAGGCTTTGACTATAAAGCGGGAGATCGCGTCATATAATCCCGACTGATAAATTACAAAATATTATTTTTGCAGAATAAGATATATAAATACATACTTTTTACGATACCCACATAATTTTTTTTTGTTTCATGTCAATTCAATGAAGTGGGATTTCCATCACCCAAAAGTAATTAAAATTGTTGAAATATACATTTTTTTAAATAGCTCACAATTCAACCAAATCTAACAACAAACTAAACCTAAAATTCTTCACTTTTAATGATTTTGCACATTAAGTCGCCTCGTCACCATTTTTTAACAATTACATTAATTTTATGGTTTCTCGGGCACCAAACCAGAATCAGCCATAGATGCAGTATTTTGGTATCCGAGAATTGTTACATAGGTACTTAGGTACATAGTTAGGTAAAGAAAAATATAAATTTACTTATTATTGTGTGTATGACATCACGTAAAAAAATATGAAAAATAGGTTAAAAATAATATACGAAAATAAGACATTAAATAAATTCAGTTTTGAGGAGCCCATGTAATAAAAATAAAATATACAAATGTTAACGAAAAATGGAAAATCAAATGACATCAATATCAACAAAAATTAAAATTTTAGAACAATAAATTATAAACTAGGAAGAAATAGCTTCTGAAGTTGAATTATTGTAATGCACATCCATGTGGTATAAGGGTAAGCCTCTAGACTACATCGCGGTTTCGAATCCCAAGTGCCAAGTGGGTGCGCAAGTAAATTTTGTTGAGTTGGTTTGTGTTATTTTACAATTTATTATTAAAAAATAATAAAAAATATATTTGCCCTAGTGTTAGTCCACACTTCAGAATTGAGACGTTGCTTAAAATGGCTTTTACCATGTTTGGTGGCAAGATCTGGATAGCCAGGTGCTTTCCCGCCTCCCTCTACCCCACCTCCTTTCCCTCCCCATTGCGTTCATGCTCACGACATACCCCAATTGGGGATGCCATAGTCTCACTGGCTCTAGACGGGAGCAGCTGGGATTTTTCACATAAAAAATAAGAAAAAATCGTTAATATATTAATTTGTTATTAAGACTAGTTGTAATGAGGTACCTTTGCATTTATGTGAAATGTTTTGTTTATCTGATCATTCATTTAACTACGTGTATCCACAGTAGATTGATTAAAAGCAAAAAATTAATATTTTTAATAAAAAGTTTAAGAGGACATAACCAGAGAAAACCATAAATGTGTCATTTTTAAATCAGATTTTCGACGTATTGACTCTTTTCCACAAAAAATTATAAATGGATTTCGAAATATTGTTCTTTTATCTAGCATTCGCATGTTTTAAATTTTGAGAAAAAATGTTTATTTTTAGTATAATAAGGTTATACCATAGGTCGTTGGCAGATTTGAAATTTTCAAAAAAGATTTTGTATTATTCCACACCCATTTCAAATCAAATAATCATGCAGTAAAATAAATCAATACATTATCTAGCAAACGCATGTTTTAGAATTTTAATTTTAGTTTAAATAAAATCATTAAAAAATATATACGTACATGTATCCCCCCATCCTACCCCTTTCCTATACCCACCTAAATAACTCGTCTCTTGAAATGCAATTTTTTATTAGTAAATATCTCTAGAATCACTACACACTTGTATACAATACCCATGTGGAAACCTGTAAATGGTTCAATTATTGTACTCAATTATTATATACTTTGTTGTTAATGTAAACTGTTGGTCTCCCAAATAAATAAAAATAAATAAAAATTTGTTTCTTGACGAAAATTAGTCAGTTTGTGTATTTATTTGCCCACTTATAAACGAATATATTTCAGATTTTTTTACATACTTATTGTGCTAAGACATTATTGACAAATCATAAATAAGTTTGATCGAAAAATAATTTTAGGAAGTATTTAATATTAATTAATTTACGGCTTCGCATTTCACGATTTTTCTCATACTCGCAACAAAGAATTTCAGAGCTCATTCCGCGGGCAAGAGCCGCTGACGGCGGTCGTTTCCGCGGCGCTCTATATCTTAACATTTTGAAATGATGAATTGAATACGCAACTTTGAATAAATTTGATTTCCTTATTTCATGTCCGTAAAATCTACAGGGTTGACCGAGCGGAACGCAAAATTTGATGTTCATTGAATTTAAGTACCTACATTCAACTGAGTGCACGGCAAAAATTGTTTCGCCAAAATCAATTGAATTCATAGTGTATAAACAGGAATAATCTCAAAAATACTGGCTAATATTAAACTGTGAAAGAGTAGTGTATATCCTACTACTTTAATCATCAAAAAACCGCCCTTAAATTACGCATTTAAAGTGATTTTAAGATTTGTGCAGTGTTTTCAGTGCTAGTTTTGTCGCAAAATAACTAACAAAATACTGTACCTGCCAATTTAAAAGTTAATAGCACTTTAATATACAAACATTATCACGCTCACCGGCAATCAGGCCGCGACCTAGGGGACTGCCTTACTAGCGTCTTTCATTACGGTGCGGAAGGAACAGAGTTCGCTCCCTAGTGGATCCAATTATTTTTTTTAATATTATAATAAGACATTCGGCCATTCTTTAAGTTTAAACGCCATCTAGTGCATTAAATCAAAACTTTAAGATGAATAGGAAGAAAGCCACAAAAAAAGCACCATCTACCGATTCAGAGGACGATTACAACGATAACAAAATGATTAAATTCATGGAAAAAAAATTCGAAGATCTGTCAGAAAAACTATTGAAATCTTTCAAAGATCAAATAAAAAATGAACTTAGAGACCTTAAAAAATCTGTAGAATTCTGCTGCAATAAAATTGATGAATACGAAGAAAATAATTTAAAAAAAGATACACTTATTAAACAACTGCAATCAGAAAATAAGGATATAAAATTACAATTAAACAAACTGGAACAAATGCACAAACAAAATAACATCGAAATACAGGGAGTTCCGTTTAAAGATAATGAAAACATAACAAAAATAGTGAATAACATAATGGAAACTATTAAAGGCGAAACAGAATCCTCAAAAATAACCAATATTTATCGAATCAAAAACAGAAATTCTTTAAACAAATACCCAGCCATTGTTGTATAAAAAAGAAAATACGGTTTTTTGTCCACAAAAAACTTTAACTTTCCAGAAGATAACAAAGTTTACATTAATGAACAACTGACACCACAAAATAAACACCTACTGTACCTGGCAAAATCATCAAGACTTGGATACAAATTTATCTGGGCTAAAAATGGACACGTTATGATGAGAAAAGATGAATCAGCCCCAATCATCCAAATAAGACAGCCGGCAGACATTCCCGCAGAATAGAGGATCAAGTAACCATATTGCACGTGTAAATTTTTTTTTTCAACATGTCTGACGAAAATTTTTTGTATGAAAATTATATTTGTAATAATACTAATGAACTAAATAATCACTTTAGAGATATAAACTTTTCAGTTCTTAATATGAACATACGAAGCTTAAGAAAGCACTCGAAAGTCTAGATTTTTCTCCGAGTATTGTAATTTTAACAGAAACACAGATGAAAGAGGTAATCCCCTATAACCTTCCAGGATATGTCACTATTTCATCTGTATGCAAACATACTGGGCACGATGGAATCACTGTATTTGTGAAAAATTGTTTTAAGAAAACTACCTTCAAAATTTTAGATTTTAAAACAGCTAATGCAATTGAATTAACATTCAACCACAATAACTGTAATTATCTGATATTAGCTATATATAGATCACCTTCTTTAAATGAATCACTCTTCACTAACGAACTTAATTCATTTTTTAAAACGGCTAACAAAAATAACTTCAACTTTTCAATATTAACTGGAGATATCAATATAAACATTAACGAAAATAACAAAAGAACAAACTCTATAAATGAATACTTAGATTGTTTGTCATGTGCAGGTTATCAGTCATATATAAACTCACCAACAAGAGAAAATCTGAATAATTCCACGACTCTAGATCACATATTTGTAAAAACACACAAACACGTTAAAACTACTTCCTCAACTCTAAAAACAAATATTACTGACCACTACCCAACATTTTACGGACACAACATCTTAAACTCAAATTTAAAAGAATATTCTGATTCTGTTGAAAAAAATGATATTAATTACGTCACACTAAACAATCTACTTCAATCAGAAAAATGGGACAATATACTCTCAACATATAACCCATATTCAGCATTAGAACTATTTTACAAAACCTTACAATATTACATTTCGAAATGCACTAATAAAATTGTTATCACTAATAGAAAATATAAAAAAATTAAACCGTGGATCACTGTAGGACTAATAGTCTCCATTAAACAAAGAGATAAACTATACAGAGAGATGTTAAATTATCAAAAAGCCTGTCAAAAAAATAATGTAATTGGTATCGCAAAGGCGACACGTGGAGTGGACTGTATCAATATATTAAAAAAAATGTTATGTTTGTGAATACTTTGACACAACTAAGGGGAAGGGTAAACAGATGAATGGAGAAGGAAACTGACTTACCCCTTATGGTTGATGTTCTGCTCAATATTATGGATCTGAGGGAGCACTAAATCACTCACTGCACAAGCTTCCATAAACTGGTCGATGTTATATAAAACTGAGAGAGTAATGATGTTCGTTGCACAGCTTATTTTAACAGACTGACTGACATATTGATTTTATTGTTGAACGGTAGGTAATATTGTCAGTAGGGACAGGTAATTGTGGTAAACAAAGGATGGGTAGATAAATGGAACAAGGTATATAGATAGGTATACATAGTTGCGTCAACATTTTCCGCCCACCTAATTTTGGAACAAAATTAACAATAAAAAAAAAAAATAAAATAATACCAATAATAACAAAAAGTAGCTTGAATACTATGTTATTAAACAAAAATTATAAGGAAAATTATTAAAAAAAATTATTGTGAGACGTAAGCACACCAGCTGTCTTCTGTGTATTTATCAAAGGAAACAAAAGGAAAACAAAAAACATAAAATATAAGTAATAGATAGCTCTATGATAAAAAAAATGCTGAGTATTGAATTAACAGATGACTTATTCTATGGGCAAAGGGCAAAGCTTAATCGCTGGGCGGACAAATATACCTTTAGTGGTTTTAATAGTTGCAACGCAAACGATATTATCTTTACCCGGATGTACGGCAACAATTCGCCCTAAAGCCCAGCGCATGGGGGGAAGACGTTCATCCTTTACTAGCACGAGTTGACCGATCTCTAAATTGGGTCTGTCTCTCAACCATTTTGCACGTTGTTGTAGAGTATTAAGATACTCCACATTCCAACGTCGCCAAAAGTGTTGAGACATCTTTTGTATGTGTTGCCAACGACTTAAACGGTTTGATCCAGTAGCGGACAGGTCATATTCGGGAAGTCCTAAGAGGAATCCTCCTATCAGAAAATGGCCGGGTGTAAGGGCGTCGACGTTGTCTGGATCAACCGACAAGGGGCAAAGGGGGCGTGAATTTAGAATAGCTTCAATGGTAGTAAGAAGTGTGGCAAACTCCTCAAATGTTAGGGAAGTATCACCCACTACTCGAACCAAATGATGCTTGACGGATTTAATTCCGGATTCCCACAGTCCACCAAAGTGTGGACTGGCGGGAGGATTAAATGTCCACAGGATTTCCTTTTGGGCAAGATAGTCCGAAATTACTTCACGTTGTGGTGAAGAATAGAAATATTTAAATACTCCAGTTAGGTATCGCTTTGTTCCTACAAAATTTGTGCCGCGGTCACTGAAGACTTCGGAACACAAACCCCGTCGATTTATGAATCGGGTTAGGGATGCGATAAAGGCATCCGTGGAGAGGTCTGACACGACCTCAAGGTGCAAGGCTTTGGTGGCCATGCAGACAAAAAGACATAAATAAGCCTTAGTGGTTTTTGCTCCGCGACGTTTATGATCCTTCAGCATAAAAGGTCCACCAAAATCGACCCCTACACGAGAAAAGGGACGACTAGGTTGAACACGAGAGGACGGCAGATCCGCCATCATAGGTGAATGTGCAGTGGCCCGAAACTTGTGGCATGTGACACATTTTGATAACTGAGATCGAATGACGGTACGACCGGACATAATCCAGTATTTGCGTTGAATAAGAAATTGGAGAGTACGCGGTCCAACGTGAAGATAAGCACGGTGATAGTAATCAATTAACAACCCGGTCAAATGACTAGACTTAGGAAGTAAAATGGGATGCTTACTATCGGATGGGAGTGCAGAATTTGTTAGCCGACCGCCCACCCTCAGGATACCGTGAGGGTCAATAAAAGGTTTCAGTTTTTGAAGGCCGGAAGAACACATTTCGTCAGAGCTTAACAGAATAATATCGTTGTGAAAACAAGCCTGCTGTTCGAGTTTTATAATCTTCATGAATGCGTTGTCCAGTTCTTGAAGAGTGAGTGCCGCATGATTAATGCTCTGTTTCGCCATTTTGGAAACATTAGAAAGACAATTTGTTTTGAACCTAAGGATCCATGCAATGACTTTCTTTAATTTTGATAATGAAGAATACTTCGCTATGATGGAAGATGATTTTAATTCGACATTAAAAACTGTAGGTTTAGGGGGTTGAATTTCTGGCAATTCGCTTGCTGGAATAAACGGTAGCCTCGCCGAAGGCCAATCCTCAACTGGATTACGGAGCCACGATGGACCCGAAAGCCATGATAGATGTTCTACAAAATGAGCAGGAAGGGTACCTCGGGACCCATAGTCAGCACTGTTATCCTCTGAAATAACATGCTTCCAAATTGCTTTTGGCGTGTTATCAAGGATCTGAACAACACGGTTTGCGACGAAAGATTTTAATAAATGTGGCGGCGTTTGAAGCCAAGATAAGACAATTGTCGAGTCAGTGAAGAGGATAACCTTTTCAATTTGCGCGGCAAAATGTACTGACGACAATATATATTTTATAAGTTTTGAAAGCAGCACGGCTGCACACAACTCTAATCTAGGGATTGTTAATGACTTTAAAGGTGCAACCTTGGATTTGGCCATCAGCAAGTAGCTAGAATTATGGTTTTGAACAACTAAATATGTCACGGCTGCATAACCCAGTTGTGATGCATCGCAAAATCCTACGAGGATACAATGACTATCTAGATTCGTATGGTAATATCGTGGAATTCGTAACTGTTGTAGCAATGGAAGTTGTTCCACAAAGTTGTTCCACGTGGACATGATGTGGAGTGGTACTTCAGTGTCCCAGTCCACGTTCAATTTCCAAAGTTCTTGGATAATCCGTTTTGCAGTGAAGATCACAGGAGACAACCACCCTAGCGGATCGTATATCCGAGCAAGGGTTGATAATATATTCCGCTTCGAACATAATGCCGAATTGGGTATCGAAATGTGATAAGAAAAATAATCCTCTTCGGGATTCCAAAAAACACCTAATATTTTAACATTCGATTGAGTTTTGTTAAAATTCAACTGTTGTTGTTGACATTCAGAATCATGCTCGAGTAATTCTGAACAATTGCTTGCCCACTTGCTGAGTTCCAGTTTGGCCGATTTTAAAACGGCTACAATTTCTTCCTTGAGGTGTCGAGCAGATTCAATGGAATCTGCCCCAGTCGCCAAGTCATCAACATAAAAATTCTCTAACAGCGCCCTTGAAGCGGCAGGATAGCTTTCCCTCTCATCCCTAGCCAATTGACGTAAAGTCGAAATGGCCAAAAATGGGGAGGACGTTAAACCGTAGGTTATGGTTTGAAGTTCGTAATCTTTCATTGGTTCACTCGGGGAGTCGCGCCAAAGGATGTGCTGATATTTACGATGATTGGGAATAATTAAAATTTGCCGGTACATTTTACAAATGTCAGCAGTAAATACAAATTTATGAAATCTAAAATTTAATATCATGTATGGTATTTCTGTTTGTAGTTTTGGACCGCTATATAGCATGTCATTTAATGACATATTGGAGGCCTTCGCAGACCCATCAAAGACAACGCGAATTTTACCTTTTCCATTGATTACCGCATGATGGGGAAGATAATTTGCCCCAGAGTTGGGTGCTACGCGTTTCATGTGACTAAGACTTTCATATTCATGAAGAAAATCCCTATAGCTAGTCGCCAACGTCGCATCCCTATCAAAACGCTTTTCCAGCTTGCGCATTCGCGATTCGGCCAAGTTGTAAGTATTTTGCGGTGGAGGACTGTCCGATTTTAACAGAATCGGAACCACATATCTCCCATCCGTCTGTCTGTAATGCTCCTTCTGAAACATTTCTTCCGCCTTGGTGTTGTCGGGGTTTAAATCAGAAACGACGGGAGCCTCTTCAATTTCCCAGAAATTTTTCATTGTATCATTTAATGACATGTCGGACAGTGTCAAAAGTGACGTTGGCGATGAATCGATCGATTGACATCCAACCTTCCCAAGAATAATATATCCAAAGACTGTATTTAAAGCACTAGGGTTTCCACGAACGATATGTGATTGATCATCCAAAATGTTGGGATATAAATCGGCGCCGAGTAGAAAATCTATTTGACCCGGCTGATCAAAACTTGGATCTGCTAACGATAAATTGAAAAATCGCGATTTAACATCTTTATCAAGTGTGACAGATGGCATCCATGAAGTAATTTCCTGAATTACTATGGGTGTCGCAGATAACATAGGTGCTCGCTGTTTGACAGGTTTGATAACACATGAGGTTATACCTGTGCATGAGTTAACAGCCGTATGTCCTAATCCATTTAACGGAGTCTTATATTTCCTTATAGATAAGCCTAGCCTCTTGGCACAGCTCTGCGTGATAATGGAGACTTGACTTCCATTATCTACGATGATACGTACAGGAACGTAGGCGCCAAATTTATTTTGCATGTGAACAATCGCTGTACCCAAGAGCACATTTGGTGCGTTGCTCACATTTTCGTTTGACCTTGTGACGGCAGTCAATGACGTGGTCACCTTTTCACCCGTAGAGGGTGTTTCAAAATGCAACATAGAATGGTGCCGCTTGTTACAAATTTTACAACTAGATTGTGATTGACAATCTCCAAATCGATGAAACTTTAAACAATTAAAACATCGATTTAAATGTTTTATGCGATTTTTCCTTTCAAGGGGAGACATTTCAAGAAATTTTTCACATTTATAAATTAAGTGAGCTTCCTTGCATATAGCGCACATTTCAGAGCTAGAATTCGCCGCCAATAAAGATTTTCGCGCAACCGCCGTCTTTGGTTTAGGTATGTTTGCAGTAAGTGGGTTAGACGCTTCGAGAATTCTAATCTGATTGTGTAAAAATTCAAATAATTGAGATGTCTCCGGTAATTGTGTTCGTGTAAGTGACGTTTCGAATTGTCGTCTGGTGTCTTGATCCAAACATCGTAAGATTATGTGGGCAACAAACTTACTAAATATATTTTCATGTTTCATTGCATTCAAAGCAGATAAATTTTCTTGAAAAGTGTTTAAGATATGTGTTAATCCATTTATCGATTCATTAGGTAATGGTTTAAAATTCATCATTTCATCTACATAAAAAGTAAATAATAATCTACTATCTTCATACTTTTGCAGCAGAATTCCAAGCTATTGGGTAATTCTCAGCAATTAATGGTAACGATTTAACCAAATTCAATGCAGTTCCCTTCAGTAACGAAATTAAATGATGAAATTTCTCTATATCTGTATACATATTATTATTATGTACTAGATTATCGAACAATGCATGGAAGGTATGCCAATTTTTTACATTGGAATCAAATGGTGTTATTTGAATCGCGGGTAATTTTAAGTTGCCAATACTATTTGCAGAAATTGGTTCTGATTTAATGTTTGAATTTTGCTGTCTTTTTGCAGATGAAATTTCAAAGACCATTACATCTAATTGTTCAGAGATTGTTGCTATCTCCTTACAATCACTTGCCTTGTCCGATTCAATTAATAAATTTTCCATTTCATTATGTAATGACTCTACCTCTCCGAGCCATTCCAAAACCTTTTCATACCGGCTTAAAAACGTTTCCCTTTTTTTTTCATCCGTGTTTATAAAAGGTATTAATTGATGCGTTATTTGTATCCTAGCTAAAAAACGATCCCTTCGAGTTTTTAATACGGCAATCTTCTTATCTGCCATCTTAAATTAATTCTTGTTTAGTGAAATATTATGTATTTAACACAGAAAACAGCCAATGTATACGGCGACAATAATTATAGAATGTAATGAATTTAATGTTTTCTAGATTAATCCGGCTCGAAGGACCAAATAATGGTATCGCAAAGGCGACACGTGGAGTGGACTGTATCAATATATTAAAAAAAATGTTATGTTTGTGAATACTTTGACACAACTAAGGGGAAGGGTAAACAGATGAATGGAGAAGGAAACTGACTTACCCCTTATGGTTGATGTTCTGCTCAATATTATGGATCTGAGGGAGCACTAAATCACTCACTGCACAAGCTTCCATAAACTGGTCGATGTTATATAAAACTGAGAGAGTAATGATGTTCGTTGCACAGCTTATTTTAACAGACTGACTGACATATTGATTTTATTGTTGAACGGTAGGTAATATTGTCAGTAGGGACAGGTAATTGTGGTAAACAAAGGATGGGTAGATAAATGGAACAAGGTATATAGATAGGTATACATAGTTGCGTCAACAGTAATAATAATGTCTTTTATGAAAACTAAATATTTAATGTACAGAAATTTACTCAATAGGTTAATAAGAAGTTGTAAAAAGAAATACTTTTGTGAACAAATTGATAATGCAAAAAATGATACTAAAAAAAAATGGAATATAATTAACGAAATAATGAACAAAAAAAAAATAATATCAACTGATGTGAATGAGATTAAAATAAACAACAATACTATTACTGACAAATCGACAATTGCAGAAAATTTTAACAACTTCTTTACAAATGTAGTAGATCAAGTACTTGAATCTTCTAGTAAAATTGATAATACAACGCCCGTAGACTCATCTTTGCATTCAATCTCAACTTACGACACAATTAACTCCTTAGAATATTTTTCACCCATCACAACAAATGAAATTGATAAACATATTGACGGTCTTAAATCAACAAATTCTACAGGAATGGACGGTTTATCAGGTAACACACTAAAAAAAATTAAACAATATATTTTAACTCCTTTGCTACACATCTTTAATATATCCCTAAAAGAGGGACATTTTCCTGAACAATTTAAAATCTCCACCATAATACCAATTCACAAATCGGGTGAAAAGCACATATTAGACAATTATAGACCTATCTCTTTAGTTTCAAACCTCTCAAAAATATTTGAAAAATGTATCAAAAGTAGAGTATTGAATTACCTAGAACAAA
Source organism: Limnephilus marmoratus (assembly GCA_917880885.1). Taxonomy (NCBI): domain Eukaryota; kingdom Metazoa; phylum Arthropoda; class Insecta; order Trichoptera; family Limnephilidae; genus Limnephilus; species Limnephilus marmoratus. The sequence continues at coordinate 64,892,947 of OU862908.1, forward strand.
ACAAAATTCTGTCCCAAAATCAATATGGCTTTAGAAGTAAGCTAAGCACTGAAGATGCAATATTCGATTTGACAAAAAAATTATACACATCTGTTGATCAAAACAAAAAAAGTCTAGCTATATTTCTAGACTTAAGATAAGCCTTTGACACGGTAAATCACAATATACTTATAAAAAAAATTAATCAAATAGGTTTCAAAAAAGATACATTAAAAATTCTCACTAACTATCTCAAAGACAGAAAACAAAAAACAAAAATTGGGAATTTTTATAGTTCTGAAACAAGTATAAAACATGGAGTACCACAGGGTACTGTGCTAGGCCCAGTTCTGTTTCTAATATATATAAATGATTTATGTAATTTTGTAATCCCTGGTAATATTGTATCTTACGCTGATGATACAGCAATAATAGTAAATGGAAAATCATGGCTTGAAACTTTCTTAAATGCATCAAAATGTTTGGCACATGTCACATCCTGGCTAAATAGTAATAAACTCTTCCTAAACTACAATAAAACATTTTACCTACCATTTTATAAAAACAGTAAAAACAAACCACCCAATAACCTTAAAATTAGAATACATATTGCTAACTGTAATCAAGTAACATGCTCATCTTGCTTTGAACTTGGAAAAGTTGATAAGATCAAATACTTGGGTATATATATTGATACAAATTTAAATTGGCAATCACAAATTAATAATACCGTTTCTAAATTAAGATATCTTACGTACATATTTTACAGACTTAAAGAAGTGCTGAATATTGACAAATTGAAAATGATTTATTTTTCTTTGGTGCAATCTTCACTCATGTACGGAATAATAGGATGGGGTGGTGCGCTTGATGTTTTTATAAAACCTTTGCAAACAACTCAAAATTATATTGTCAAAGTTATGTTTAATAGAATTAAAATATTTTCAACACATGCTTTATACAAAGAATCTAAATTATTCAGTCTCCGTAAACTATTTATACTGCAAACTATGAAATATATCTATAAAAACAGAAACAAATTCGAAAAAAATGAAAACAGAACAAACATTAGAAATAATAATGTATTCTATACCCCTCAAACAAACACAAAACAAATGCAAACTCACAGTAGTTTTATTGGACCTCGCACTTTTAACCTTTTACCAAAAAATATCCAAGTTGCAACTAAACTTCAGCATTACATAAAAGAGTTAAAAATATGGCTATACCACACAGATGTAAAAACTCTATTTATTTAATTTTACATCAGTTTATACTTCTCACAAACTTTACACTTATTATTACACTTATAACTGTTATTACACTATACACTAATTATTACCTTGTACACTATTGTACACACTTTTTGTACAAACTGTTTAAACCAATTTTAATAATTTTTTTGCTTGAATACCACTGTTTGTTTTTTCTAGGTACTAAAATAAAATATATTTAACTATAATATTACCCACGCACAGGCTGCGCCTTAGTGGGTTCCCATTATTTTTATTATATCTAAAATATGTAACTATAAAATGTAAAATTGGGAAAAATAAAGGATTAAAAAAAAAAAAAAAAAAAAAAATACTTTTATGCAATTTTTTTTTTAAATTTCGAATATTTTTTTATTGTATATTATTGTTATGTGAATACCGAACAAGAGTCCCAACTGCTCCAAAATATATAGGTATTTAAAAAAATATTGTAAATTATTGTTATGTGAATACCGCACAAGAGACCCAAATACTCCCGTCTGGAGCCAGTGAGACTATGACATGACTATGGGGTATAGTGTGAGGCTGAAGGTGGTGGGGAAGGGAAGGAGATGGGGAAGAGGAAGCGAGGAATTACCTGGCTATTCAGATCTGGTCACCAAACACGGCCAAATCATTTTTAGCAACGTTTGAATTCTGAAAGGTGGTCTTACACCAGAGCGACACAAAAGTATCTTTCACTCTGGAACGTGACGGAAATATATTATTTTTTAAATTAAATAATTGTGAAATAACCCAAATAGTCCAGTCAGTGGGGGATACAAAGGCCTTTAGCTTGCAAAAGGTCGTGTAGTAACGATTTTGATATATGTTGTATAGATTGGGAAAAAGTTTTCGACCTTGGGGGGGTCGAGCTCGAGCCGCCATCTTGGATTGAAGGTCCCAAAATTTAGTTTTTTCAAAATAATTCCTCAACGGTTGATTTTACAACAAAAATGTATACAGCAAATTTGAAGAAGACTAAATTACATACATTTGAATGAATATTACTCTTTTTTTCATGAAAACCGCACAACAGTCCCAGTGGGACTATTACACCCCCAATTGGGGTATGTTGTGAGGCTGAAGGAGTTAGGGAAGATGAAGGTGGGGAAGTACCTGACTCTTCAGATCTGGTCACTAAACACGGCTAAAGCCATTTCAACTAACGTTTCAATTATTCCACTCTAGTGGCCGTAAAATAAAATGAAAAAACAAAAACCAAAATATTTTTAAAAATATAACAAATTGTTTTTTTTTTTGTGTAGGTATCTACTTTATACCTACTGTGTTTCTGTATCTATTTATGTCTACCCACTTCGATACACAAATTACAAATAACTACTAGTAATTAAAATTCTGGAAGCGAGAATTCAACATCTTCATCTGAACCTTACTGTAGGCCCAGCTTTGCTTGAACTAGTGGGTACGTGAAACCCGGCTTGCAGCGGAACGAAATCTAGTTCAAAAAACGTCCGCTCGCGATTGCTGATGTGTGAGCGCTACAGTCGGAATCGAAATTATGATTTGCTGGTATGACAGCCTTAAGTTTATTAATCGCCCACCCCCCCGAGTTCTCCTCCCTCTCCCTAATTCCCCTCAAGTCTTCCCTCCCTCACGCTAAACTAAATGAAATACACACATTTTTCAAACAACCCACTTTTTATTGTAATTTTTTTATACAAATTTCAGAATGCCAGAGCTCACCATTTCACATAAAAACCTTCGCAGGCGTGCGCACAACAAATCACCAATGTGTCGTAGCAATCGGATGAATGAAAGTAAATATAGGAAATAATTTAATATCGCCAGAGCACGTCATTGTATATGAAAACTTTTGTGGGCGTGCGCACAACAAATCACCAAAGTTTCATCATAATCGGATGAATGGTGTAAGAACTGATAAGAGACAAACAAATAAGCAATAAAATTAGATCATTAATAATTCGTATTACTTGTAAGGATTTATCCCGAACAATATTTATGTGAGCTACAAACCCGAGGTAATTATCCTACTGGAATAACCAAAATAGTTAGTAATTCGACAGTCTAAAACGACTTAGTAACAAATGTAATTAATATGATTAAAATCCTTGTAGACCACCGCTCTCCCCTTTTCCCGTATGTTATGTATATAAACTGTAGGCTAAGAATAATTTGTACCAGTCTGAAGATGGCTTTAACGAGCTGAAGCCAGTTACGGTCAAATAAGTTTCATATTTGTTATATTATAATATATTATAATGGTATTCGACCATGAATTGTCAGTTTCAAAAAGAGAAATATTAAATAAACATTCATTTTTACATGTGTATATTATATGAGTATAAGATTAAAACTTTATTATTTTACCAACATTGTTTCTGGTGAAGCACTTCACTAATGCATCCAGTTGACATTTGATATTATCAGATCCCTGTGGCGAAGTAATATGTTATTATCTCCTTGTTTCTATCAGTTAGGTTAGCGCATCAATGGTAGCTGTATGGGATTTTTAAATCAACCTCATAACTAATGGCCTTAATTAATAGAACCAGACGATAATTAACGGGATGGTATCAGCCTCGAGCGACGTAGTCTAGTCAGCCTAATACCAAAATGCATACAATCTGACATTTAGTAATTAATTACGAATACAGATTAATATTATTTGTAGTGAATACATTCGGAGCTTGCCAATGTGAGCGTGTACGAGTATATCTCACAAGAGCGTCCTATTTTGTATAGTGAAAGGTCGACACGCGCAGTTTGATACCCATATCGCCTATTTTTCCGTTAAAGACAGGGGCACTGTGTCGCCACCCGATTGGGCAGCGTTGTGGGGCGGGTCAAGGTAGGAGCTGCAGGAAGAGGTTTATTAATGCGAGCCAGGGAAAACAGATGCTCGTTCCAAGTACTAGCCTACTTACACAAAATCGAGTCGAAGAAACGACCTGATCTCATGAAGCTAACATCAACTGTGAATGGGTATTCCGCTTGTGTCTGTTAAGTTTAACACAGGTACACAAGGTGCACCGGGGTGCAATACTGCAGTTTCTGTAGAGCAAGCTCCATTTAAATACCTATTGTTAAAAAAAGACTATCGTCTAAGACCATTGGCAATATTTTTCCAGCTTTGTAAAAACCTTAAGTCCACTTATGATGATGTTTCTCCAAAATGGCGTTATAAAAATAAACCCAGTTTTGATCTTATTGATGTTTATGAACAGGATTTCCTTCCAAAATGTAGAGTAACTGCTTGCTAACAGCAGCTGTCACAACAAATAATTTGGGAAAATAAATCACGACATTGTTATTATTGTCATGCTATAAATGAAAACATTTGCCTTTACAAATATCAATAGGTTTCTCGAGCAGACAAACAGTTAGGAAGCACTATGTAAATATATTTGTAGTTTACAACTCGTGTGTTGTGTATTTTCAGGATCTGACAACAGAGGAACAGGAACAGAGTATAAATATCCCTCGGGCCAATACATTCATGTGAAAGGAGTACCGACATTGCGAAACGGTTTGGTTCATTATATATGCTTTCAAAAACTACTTACCAAGATTTTTGTAATCTACTCGTATGTGTATAATGTATGTGTGTAATGATGTGTATAATAATGTGTAGTGGCGGGCGGCCGGGAATGGAGGCGTGGTTTTGATTTTTTTTTAATACAAAGCTGTGGTATTATTCCGATATTGATGAACATTTGCAAATTTTACCTTAAAAACAAGAGGAAGGTCGCTGTCCAAGTGAGATTTCGAAAACTTACACCCATTCCCCTTTCTCGACCCTCAAAGCAGAATTTTGATAATTCTTGATGAAATTTAACACAATTGATGCTCGAAATAAGAGGAAAATTTTGTACTGTCGATAACTGATTTCAAAATATCTGCATAAGGCCCAGACAACCCCGGGAATTCCAGCTAGTATTATTATTGGAATCATGAAACAGAATCCCTCAATTTCACGTTCATGCAACCGCCAAAAGAAAAAAATGATCCCGAATATTCTATACCAAGGAGAAAAAACAATGCTGCAAAATGTTCTCATATTTTTTTCTTATTCTCTTCGACGCTTTTAGTAGGTACTATGCTAGCTCAGGCCAGTGAAAAAACACGGGATAACTGGATGGGGTCGTCTCCTTTACGAAAAATAATTATATTTGAAAAGTTAATAACGACAGCAAAATTAGTTTTTCGACATCTCCAAAAATAACGAAACCATTAACTCTCAAAGTTAACTTAACGTATGCAATGGTGTCTCGTCGCATCACACGAAACATGATCATCATTCATCATTCTGTACTGCAGTACCGTCGCGCATTTACCGTGATGTCGATTTTCGGCCGTTCCCAAATTTCAATATTTCGTGGGCTTATATATACATACTCGTAATATCTTAATTCGTACGCCAATTATCTTTATTCACGGTGATACAAGACACATTAAGAATAAACTATGTTTGACCCGTAAATTTCTCTTTATGTCGATTCTTAGATTATTTTGCAACATAAATGGTGTTAATCTAAATTAATTCATGATCAATTACAATGTTGTTATTATTATTATTGATTAAATAAGCGTGTACATTTGTATAGACACCGTTTATAATGCGATTGTTTGTGTGCTTGAGTAATTCCTTCATTCATTCATAAGTAAGTGGACGGTTTAGTTCCATGAGGATAAGTGTTATGTCAAGAGAGATTGTACATAATTCAATCTAAGCCCCAGTTGGATCCCCCCGAATGTCTGAGACCGATTATTAATTGACAAAGGGAAAACATGAACAATAGAGACCATGGATACAGCGCAGGATTCATGGAAGCAGAATGATGGCGTAATGGGGTTTATAGGTACAGCGAGGGATCTGGAAACGCAAAGTGAGATTTCGTAATGCGAAATGGATTGGGATTCTAAGATTTGAGTTAGCACCTTGTAATACAGAGTTCAGTTGATGGTTGATACTGCATGAAATATCACATAATATTGTGTTTAATTCACCAGAATGATCTGGCTTTGTTTGTAAACTGGTCAAAGGAAGTTTAGATACCAGCACTGAGGTTTAACTGAGGATGGTCGACATTAAAATGATTGCAGTAGAAATGAAATCGCTGAGGCGTACAGAAGCTAAGAACCATAGTAATATTAAATGCAAGATCCTTAAAGGGTGCAAAACAGATTACGACGATCTGAACAAGATTCAAATAGAATCAGTTAAATGTTTAAGAAATTTATTTATTTATTTTTATTTATTTGTACACGCCCAATTAGGGCTATTACATATGATAAAATTAAAAATACATTTGTTATAATCAAAGAATTAATAGATAACAATTAAATAAGTATCAAGTATAGATTTTTTAACTTAAAACAAAAGAGTAAATTATAGGATACACATTCATATACATTTAAAGAAGTATGGAAATGTTTAAAAGATGGAAGCAGAAATGGGATAAATAGAATACATGATGCATATGAGTATAGAATTAAAAGTGAGAGACGTGTACAAAGACATGTTAAGAGTATCCAAGTTTTTTTTCACATTCGCTCCATACAGGAGACCCTGAGGAAAAAACCCTCAGGGCCTATGTCATCTTTAGGGGTGCTGTGTGGATGGTATTTTTAGGAAAAGGAAGGAGGGGAAGTTCTGGGAAGGAAAAAGGTTGAGGGAATGGGTAGGAATCTGGGATCAATGTGTCTAAGAGTGTCGGAAGTATAAATCTATTCCTCCCACTGCGGTGCAGAGCGACGGGTCGAATGAGTGCGGCTGGAGAGTTCTATGTTAGGTCTCCCTCATTAATTTCTCTCGATCCGGCCTGCCATGAAGTAGGTGGGCAAAGGCATTGGCCGCCAATACCAAGAAAATCCTCACCCTGTGAATACGGGCACCCCTGCTTTATCACTTGGGGTGACTTATGAAGGGGTGATAGTTTTCCAATTAATAGTTCCCAAATAGTGAAGCATGGATTGTGTGCATTCAGAGTAATGTAGTGTTCAATCCATACCTACTGCCTATCCCTATAAGGAAATAGCGAGGAAATCGGTTAGTGATAGAGTAATAAATATTTATGCTGCCTATATGTGTAATTTTCTAATATTTACTCAAAATTCTATAGGAGATCTGCAGAAAAAGTTCTTTTGGGAAGATAACACTTTTCAGTTTTTTATAGAAATTTTATTCGGCATTTAAAATACTGAAAAGATTCCGCTTTGAAAAATCACTCGGAAATGTTTCAATGATCCTTTGAAATCAACATGGAGAGATCAAAAACGATAATCTCAGTTTATGATCAGGATATTTAAAGCTTTTCTGATTGAGTTGGATTGAGAAAAAAAATTTTGCTCGTTTATAACTAAAAAAAATTAAGAAACCTTTCTTTAAATTACTTTCAGCCAAAGTATTTTAAAGATTGTATATCTCAATGAATTCCGAAACCATGGAAAAGTTGAACTAGACCTCTTACTTATCCACTCCCAATTGCGACCATGAACATTTAAGTCAATAAAAGACAAAGATGAATTTACAATGCCACGAGACTGACCTTGGTTAAGAAAAAGGGACGGTCCTCCACCGGTATGACAGACTGTCCTGCCGGCTTTGGATGGCTCAGCCATCCAAAGCAAGACAATCCAAAATATTTGTAAAGCATGACACTTGAAAGAGTTCAAAACTATATTCCATAAAGCTAATAATAGGTTATAATAAAGCTAATAAAGACTAACGAATATATTTAGAAGTGAAAGCTTTAACTCTTTGCCAAGACTACTCAGATTAGCCAAATTAGTCAGATTTTAATTTTGCTTAGAAATGTAAATATTCACTGTTTTTGGAGACCTCAACGTTTTTTTTTTGACGGAGGTATTTGATAAATTATAACGACACTATCCCAATTACGCTTTACCCTAGTTAATAGGTTAATCTATATTGTACACAAATTTATTCAGATTATCAATTCAGGGTTTCAAATTGTTCCTTAGTGGTTTCACCATCCAGTTAATTACAAGCAACCTTACTTACAGCTTTGTAATTAAATATTAATATACATCAAACCACGCAAAATGTTTAAACATTCAATGTAGATATTGCCAATATTAAGAAGCCAAATTAAGATAATTTATAAACGAGTAGTAAAATACATTTCAGATTAACAGTTTATCCAAAACCAATTAGTAAATATCCTCTGGTGAACAACAACCACAATTATTGATTTATTTTAGAACAAAATTTGAAGATTTTTTGAAAATTAATTTTCTAAACAGAGCAAATTAAAGTATTACAAAGTATGATAAAAATATTTACGGCCAGCGATTTTCTTTCAGTTTCTATTCTTTAAATTACGATTTGGAAAAAAGGATAAAAAATTAATAGGATGTATTAACGAAAGTCGAGTGGATATTATTATTAATACCTTAATATGTGCTGTCAGTTGGAATATAGTTTTTTAATTGTCCGTGTACAAGCCAGCGTAGATAAAAAAGTCGTGAAAAAAGAATAGACAACGTTTAACACAAATTTATAAAATATCTTACCGACAAATTCGACACTTTCGGCGCACATTTCAAACTTTGCAAAAAGGCGAGCAATAGCTGATTTAACATTTATACAGAGAATTTTAAATAATAACATCGAATGTACCGAACTTCTTTCCTAATTAATTTGAACATGCCCTAAAGACGTACGCGCCATACAGAATTATTCCACCCGCTTAATTATAAAACTAATTCGCCAATTAACCGTGCTCTTCATATGTTCAATAATGTCTAAATTCTAACATGAACATTTTCTCCGATTCACTTCACAAATTTAAAAAGAGCACTGGATACGCGCCATAAATATATTTGTATCCATTTTCTTAATCAATTAATGATTTATGCTATGAGACCATGAGGGCGCCATCTATGGTTTTTGTATTGTATTGAATTTACCTATGTGGCTTGAGATTCGGTATATTCATGCATTTCCTTACCTCTGTGAATCAGGCAATTGCTTCCGACGGGAGTGTGAGTCAAAACCAACAGATGTCACTCCTGGTCAGTCATTATTAAATGGTTCGCCCAGTGAGTGAATTATTGTTGTGCCTAGGATTTGGCACATATTATTGATGGGCAGATTTATTTTTTCATTGTTGAAACTTCCTTGCTGTGCGAAACATCTGTTAAGATTATGCAATATCGCCTTGATATTTTGAGTGAAAAGAAGTGTCTTTTGTGCTGGACATCATACAAGAGCTGCATTCTCTGAGTGAGTATTGTTCTGTTTTCACTTGAGATTTTGGAATTGCTGGGTCAACTGTTTTTGTGTCACATAGGGAAGAATTCAATTTTCGTTAATTTACATAGGGTAGTCATCTCCCTCGTGTCAGGGGCTATTTACACGCCCCTACATATTTAATGGTCCTTCGTAGCCTGGATTATTCATTCAATTCGAGATTTTAGCTGATATTACATGGATGTTCGAATTTACGTATTTTTTTTGGTAAATTTGAAGTACCTCTCATTTTTTGAGAACTATAGCTGGTCTTGTTTTTTGCTTTTGGATGACATATTTGGATGTTCGCAGAATTATCGTAATTTTGGATAATTATTCGCAACATTATTATTATTAATTAATTGTTAACATTGTTCGCAGAATTGTCGTAATTTTAGATAATTATTCGCAACATTATTATTAATTAATTATTAACATTGTAACATTATTGTAAAATTTTGTGGTAATCTTTTCGCATATATAAAAAATACCAAGAATTACGGAAGAAATTTCAAATGATCAATATGATCGAATGCTTATTTCGTTAACAGCGAAAAAGGAAAAACTTTTTTCACGTATTATTGATCTATTTAACTTGACAAAAAATGTCTCTGATTTCGATTTTAGGAATAATGAAACTTTCATAGATCAGACCGGATTAATAGATGAAATGTACATTCAGTTTGAAAACATTATTGACGATATTAATTATTGTCAGTTGACTTTAAATCCAGGGTTTCAACCGGAATTTGAATCATTGAATGCCTTTGTGGATCTGTTTTTACCGGTCAAACGAACTCGTAACCTGATACTAGCCTCGGCACGTACATTCTCGACTCAAAATATGCCCTTGGAATCTTGTATGTGTTGTAAAAAAACTGATCATTTAGTCAACGTTTGCTCAAAGTTTAAATGTATGAGTTCGCCACAGGCTCGATTTGAATTTATAAAATCGAAAAATGCCTGTGTAAATTGCCTTAGTGGTTCACATACAATCAAGTCATGCAAATCGGGGTTAGTTTGTGATTTGTGCAATAAACGTCATCATACATTCTTACATTTTGGCAGTGTGAATAATATGAAAACCAATACTCATGTACATATGTCGCAAGTACCTACTAGTGAAGAACCGTCAGTCCCCCCTCCAGTGTCATCCAGCATCAATGGAACTGGCATTGGTGATAAGCAAGTGGAGGGGACTGCGAATGTCAATTCTTCGTGTTCGCTTTCTGCCAAAGTAACACCGAACTCTTCTATTTTACTTTCGACCGCACAAGTATACGCGAAGCTTAAAAACGGAAATAAAGTTATTGGTCGGTGCCTAATTGATAATGGCTCTCAAAATAATTTGATTACGATAAATTGTTGTAAGTCACTGAATTTACCAATAATTCCTTTGAGCAATTCTTTTGTCAAAGAAATTGGTTCAGCTTCACGACCAATCTTCAGTGACGTCTATTTAGACATTGAGTCGCGCGTGTATTCAAATAATAAATGTCATATACACGCACTTGTCGTTGATAGTATCACAAATAAACTGCCTAATCACTGTATAATCAAAGGTGATATGAGGTTCTTAGTATTCTGTAGTAGATCTGAAATTGCAGATGATGGATATTACATCCATCATGCCGCCATTCGTCCTGATAATCCTATGCCTAGGATTGTGCTGGACGCTAGCGCTAAGACACATACAGGGCTGTCACTAAATGACATCTTGCATACTGGTCTCAATTTGCAAACTGATTGGTTTATGTTTTTATTTGACTTTCGTCAGTTAGCCAAAGATATGAGACCACATTTCCCGTATACTGCCAATGTGGCAGAGTTCAAGTTGTATGTGGACAACCTGGTCTATTCTATTGCAGATGAGTCCAGCGCCGTACGTCTTTCTCGAGAATTAATCTCGTTATTCAAGTCCGGTGCCTTTGATTTGGTCAAATGGACTACTAGTTCTCAAGTTGTACTTGAAAACCTTCCAGATTTTCACCGCAGTGCGGTGGACTTCACTGTTGGTTCTAACAATACCTCTAAGGTGTTGGGCCTTTCGTGGGAACCAGCTGATGACAGCTTCTTCTTTACGACATCTTATGTTCAGGAGAAGTGCACAAAGCGGAGCATACTCTCCATAGTCGCCCGCTTATTTGATGTCCTCGGCTTGGTCGCCCCTGTCATTCTGTACGCTAAATTACTTATCAAAGAACTATGGCTGTGCAACATTGGTTGGGATGATACACCCCCTGATAGTGTTATTCATCGGTTTTCGGCGCTTACACAGGAATTTCCTCTAATTTCAATGATGAAAATCCCTCGCCATGTTGGTGTCCTGAAAGACAGTACGGTGCTCGTTGTTGCTTTCTGCGATGCAAGCATGAATGGTTACGGCAGTGTGATTTATTTGCATACCACTGATCTGTTTGGGAAAATTACAGTGAGATTATTGTGCGCAAAATCAAAGGTTTCTCCCACCAAAGTGACGACCCTCGCTCGTTTGGAGCTCTGTGCCGCAGTATTGATGTCCAAATTAATACGGACGGTTCAAGATAATTATTCTGAGCGTCTTCCTATTGCAGGAACATACGCGTTTTCAGATTCTAGCATTGCGCTTTCATGGATACATTCGTCGCCACATCGATGGTCGATGTTTGTTAGTAATCACGTGGCTCAATGTCAGGAGAATTTGCCTCCTGAGAAGTTTTATCATGTCGCCGTTAGAGAAAACCCGAGCGACTGCCTTTCTCGTGGCTTGCTTCCTTCCCAACTCGTTTCACATGATTTATGGTGGAACGGTCCATCATGGATTCGCAGCCCACCTTTGGAATGGCCATTAAAACCGTTTCACCCTACCAATACTGGTGAAATGCCTGAACACAAAGCTAATGTGCTCATTGCAACATTTCAGGGTGAAAAATCGGTCCTGAGTGAACTGGCTCAGCGTATATCCACTTGGGATAAACCTTTAAGGATAGTAGTTTATGTCCTTCGATTCGTAAAAAAGATATCACCTTCCTGTAAAAAAGTTATGATTCGTTCTGTGCAGAGTTTTCATTTTATAGAAGATATTGCTGAACTCCAGAAAGGCAAATTGTCCATATACAATTCAAAAAAGCTTCGGAATTTATTAGTTTTTCTCGATGAGGATAATTTGTTACGTATTGGGGGGCGGCCTTCTAAATCGGATTTACCATTTGAGGTTAAACTTCCGGGTTTACTTCCTAAACATGACTGTGTTGTGGATCTTATCGTTGATCATTTCCATGTCATGTACTTTCATATAGGCCCTGGACTTCTTATGTCCATCTTACGGCAGCGCTATTGGATATTAGATGCCAGGACTGTTATTAGGGCAAAAGTGCGGAAATGCAATTGCTGCTTCCGCTTAAATCTATCGCATCCTACACTGAAAATGGCAGCTTTACCTTCATGTCGTGTTGTAGAAGCAAGGGCTTTCGTTCACACCAGTGTAGATTACGCAGGTCCCCTCTGTATCACGCTTGCTCATCTGAGAGGACAACTTTCACAAAAGGCATATATATATTTTTTTGTGTGCCTTGTAACCAAGGTCATTCATATTGAGTTGGTCTTTGACCTAACTTCAAATGCTTTCAGCCGTTTTATTTCTCGGCGTGGCCATGTGTGTCATTCTTGTATTCAGATAATGGTTAATTCTGGTATGAATAAAATTGTTCGCGTTGCGACGGTAAAGACACGATTTGGTTCTTTTAAACGTCCGGTTGTCAAATTATATACCATTCCAACGCAATAATTTTATATTTTATCTATTTTTATTAATTTATTTTTTGTTTTTTAGTCATTGTTTCAATGATCTCTGACCCAGACATGGCATTACTTAATATCCGTTATCTTGGTCAATTGAACTTTATTACATTGTATTTTTTAGTTATTTTTCTTTATTTTGTGAGATTCTGCGAATTTCCAATGCGTGTCATTCCTGAATATTACCGGTGAATACAGTCACTTTATTTCTATTTCATTTCTTGTTTCATTTGTATTTTTATACTCTTTCTTTTGTAAGCTCTACGAACTTCCAAGGCGGGGGAATATGGATACGCGCCATAAATATATTTGTATCCATTTTCTTAATCAATTAATGATTTATGCTATGAGACCATGAGGGCGCCATCTATGGTTTTTGTATTGTATTGAATTTACCTATGTGGCTTGAGATTCGGTATATTCATGCATTTCCTTACCTCTGTGAATCAGGCAATTGCTTCCGACGGGAGTGTGAGTCAAAACCAACAGATGTCACTCCTAGTCAGTCATTATTAAATGGTTCGCCCAGTGAGTGAATTATTGTTGTGCCTAGGATTTGGCACATATTATTGATGGGCAGATTTATTTTTTCATTGTTGAAAATTCCTTGCTGTGCGAAACATCTGTTAAGATTATGCAATATCGCCTTGATATTTTGAGTGAAAAGAAGTGTCTTTTGTGCTGGACATCAAACAAGAGCTACATTCTCTGAGTGAGTATTGTTCTGTTTTCACTTGAGATTTTGGAATTGCTGGGTCAACTGTTTTTGTGTCACATAGGGAAGAATTCAATTTTCATAAATTTACATAGGGTAGTCATCTCCCTCGTGTCAGGGGCTATTTACACGCCCCTACAAGCACCATGTCAATAATATAAATTGTTCAAGGCGCACACGAACATACATACATCACGACTTCTCACATCTAAAAGCAAATTCACACACACACACCTACCCACTGCGCACATCACCCGGTAATCACTTTATATAAATAAGATACTTCAATGAAACATATTATAGGTACCCACCTTGAAATATACTTAATAACTGTAAATCGTTTTCACCACTTTATAAATAATATAAATAATGTACTGTTTGTTTCCGTTAATAAATAAATAAACGCCAAAATGATCAAGATACCTGCATGGGTACAATGATAGTTAACTATGAAAAGAACCAGAAAATCCTCTTCATCCTTTCTCTAAAAACCAGACCCTTCACACAGCGTCCCCAAAGATGACATAAGCCCTGAAGGATTTTTTTCCTCAGGGTCTCCTGTGTGGAGCTAATGAAAACATAATAAGAGACGTGTACTTCTGGAGGCAAAAGAGAAAAAAAATAATAAACAGATCTAGTGGTAATAATAATTTTAACAATAATTCTGTTTTTAAGACCCTTTTGAACTTAGCAACATTTCGAAGTTAATAAGGGTTGTGTGATATATTATTTAAATATTATATTTTTATATTTATTAATTACATTTAAAATAGCACATTATATAGGTAACATGTCTTCATCTACTTTTACATTGGTCAGTATATCTTGGAAGATCTTCACCGCTCTGTTTAATAATGAGTTACGTAATTTTGACTTCTTTCGAAAGGGAAGCCTTGTTTTTTTTAAATCTTGTAGAGCGATTATGTTTATGTTAATTATTACGTGTATTCAAGTATTGATGATATCTGGCCGCGCTTCCTCGGTTCGGTCTAGCTCATTTACAAGGCAGTGAGCTTTCCGCTTTTGCCGTTCTCGGATCTATGAAAAATAATCCCATTGTCTTTGTTGGTTCGAATCATTGTTGTTCTATTTCCGTACTGGAACGTAAAATAAAATTCCGTCTCGGTACGCTAGGTATTCCATGTATTGTTTACTCGTGTCTGTGGAGATATAAAATAAAATAAAAAAACGTTAAACTAAAGGGCTTTGATGTGAATCAGAAATGAAAACTCAGTATGATCTTTGTAAATTTAATCACCGAAAACTGGATGTAACATTACGTTGTGAATATATTATTTACTAGCTGGTACCAAATTGGTACAGTCGTTCGAAAGTTATGCGCGTACATACACTTCGGCGATAAATTTTTATTTATTTAGAAGATGGAAGATGGAAGATGGAAGATGGAAGATGGAAGATGGAAGATGGAAGATGGAAGATGGAAGATGGAAGATGGAAGATGGAAGATGGAAGATGGAAGATGGAAGATGGAAGATGGAAGATGGAAGATGGAAGATGGAAGATGGAAGATGGAAGATGGAAGATGGAAGATGGAAGATGGAAGATGGAAGATGGAAGATGGAAGATGGAAGATGGAAGATGGAAGATGGAAGATGGAAGATGGAAGATGGAAGATGGAAGATGGAAGATGGAAGATGGAAGATGGAAGATGGAAGATGGAAGATGGAAGATGGAAGATGGAAGATGGAAGATGGAAGATGGAAGATGGAAGATGGAAGATGGAAGATGGAAGATGGAAGATGGAAGATGGAAGATGGAAGATGGAAGATGGAAGATGGAAGATGGAAGATGGAAGATGGAAGATGGAAGATGGAAGATGGAAGATGGAAGATGGAAGATGGAAGATGGAAGATGGAAGATGGAAGATGGAAGATGGAAGATGGAAGATGGAAGATGGAAGATGGAAGATGGAAGATTGAAGATTGAAGAATAGATTTATGTAGATGGTTTGGGCACGAAAAGCAAATAAACAAAAAAGTCGGTGTAAGCTAAATATATGACGCGAATGCGAATGGTAGAAGAAATCGGGGACGCCGGAGGAAGACACGACATGATCAACTGAACCAAAAACTTGGGTCGGGCCTTTATCATATTTCTTACAAACTGAACAATACTCATACTTGTAAAACATACCACAAATAAAGGTATTAAAAAAAAACTGTTGTTTTTTTTAAAGGTGTAGGAATAACAGAAGGGTTTGTAGGTATGAGACGACACGACGTATGAATATGAAACAAGCAAGGAATATGTGCCAATACCGAGTTGTATGGCAGTCCATCTTCTCTTTCTATCCTTTCGGGAATAGTTAGTAAGCTAGTTATGAAAACAGAGAGTGAACCGTTTTGTAAGGAGTACGATAAATGTGGTTGATATTAAATATGTATGCATTTATTTTTAAAATTATTTATTAACCAATGTAATATAAAATAGGTATACAAATGCACTTTTTGTTGGTATAAACCAAACCACTAGGCTGAGCCTGTTCCGAGGTTGTATTGTATTTAATTTGATTTTAATATCTTAAGAAATTATTAAAAAGCAGAGAAATGGGAGAAATAGAAGAGTATTGAAAGAAATTAATGAAAATGAATGAGAAGTAAAGAGAAAAAAAAATACTGACGTAAGTACAGTGTGCTGTTATAATATTGTAGAAGTTATCTATCCGCCGTACATGCTACCTTAGTTAATGTTTTTTTTTTTTTCTTTTTTTTTCCTTTTCTTTATTCATCATATATTCATCTTTATTCATATAGGACCAAGAAATACATTATTTTATTCTTAATTTTACCATTATATTTTGTATGTAAAATTTTTTATATAGTCGCTATAATAAAAAAAAAAAAAAAAAAATATATATATATATAATTTTTTATACAGTTTTTACAGGTGGTTCGACTACCACGCTAGGCACATGCCCGTATTATGGTAGTCGAATTATTAATATATAATTATATAAATGTAAGAATTGTTATTGGTTAATTAATATATAGTTTAGTTAGGTACAATGTTTTTATATAACAACGACTACTTTAAGTGGTTTCAATTAAGTAGATTTATATAATAATAAACATATAAATAAACTATTCTTATTGTAGGCTGCTGTTTCGCTAAATAAAATAGGTACGTAAATACATGATAAGTAGATAAATAAATAATGACTCTACTTGTGGAGATGTTGAAAATAAGTCATCCAAATATAAATATTATTAAAAGATTTTTTTTTTTTTTTTTAATTTGAATGTAATAAAAATTAAAAATAATAGTGATAAAGCAAATTTACTAACTTTAAAGTAAACTTAACTCGTTGACTTCAGGCATTTTTTAAAATAGTTCCTCCCCTTTGTAAATAACCAATCCTGTACACTTTTGCTATAAAGCTTATCAGTTTTCGATTTCCTAGTATCAATACTCAGTGAGTTGAACATTTTGGGGGCAATATAGGAGAACTGTCGCTGTGCGAAAGTTGTTTTAGTCGTAGGAATTATGCATTTTAGGTGTGACGAGTACCGAGTGTGAATTTTGTTTTGTGTTTTTTCCATCAAATCATTTTTCCATAGGAATATGAGAATTGTCTTTATATATAATTGTCGAATGTCTAACACTGTGAATTTTTTATAAAGTGGTTCTGATGGGTGTGATGGGTTACATTTGAATATTATCCTTAGCAGAAGTTTTTGAATTAGGACTATGGAATATAGAATTGACATTGCACACCCTCCCCATCCCACAATACCATACGTAGCAATTGATTGAAAAAGTGCAAAGTAAACACATCTCAGTGTTTGTAAGTTAAGAATAGATCTGAGAGAGTAGAAAATGTAGCATAATTTGCGAAGTTTTTTTGTTGTAGAATTGATGTGTGCCTCCCAACGCAGGTGATCGTCAATAATAACCCCTAAGTACTTAATTTCGTTTGATATTTTTAGGTCATTGCATGAACAGTTTTTGTGAAGTGATGTAGGCGTGTTAGGGTTCTGTGAACATGAATGTATGGTAAGTTTATGACAGTTTTGGGGGAAAATATGTATAGTATGATTATATAATGTAATGAATATATACCTAGGTACTTATATTTTAAAATGAATTATTTTTTGAAGAACAAAGACTAACATCTCCGTCTTACAAATAAACTCTTACGTAATCTCATATCTTCCATCATTTAAATCAGAAAAATTGAATTGTACATCGAATGTTTATTTAGATTCTTAAATGAAAAGTACGCCGGCTGGGGGAAATTGAAATCCCAAGATTTTAAAGAATGCGGACGTAAGAATAATTTTACTGTTCAAATCGGCGAAAAACATTTCTTATTCTTAATTCACCAAAAAATTCGCCAAGTTACAGCATGCCTGTCAATAGCATACAATCTAATATTTATATAAGAAACATTGTCAAATTTCAGCACGTGATTATTTTAAAACCATTTTAAATAAAATCTGGAGCATTCCAAACTTGTCTTCTTCCGGGCTTAACAATGTGCTAATTGCTTTGTTAAACTGTTAATGATCTTAAACAGTTCATTAAGCGCGATTTAAAGAAATGGCGAGGGAATTAAGTTAATTCAAGTTTTGTCGTCTGGCAAAAACTTGGTTCAAGGATTAAATATCGGCGAAGGCAGTAAAACGTGCAAAGATTTTCAATTTCTTAACTTGAAATATAAAAAAATGTTATGATTGAAGAATATTTATTATAATACTACTAGCACAGACCCGTGAAAAATCACGGAATATTGTGATTGTAGAGTCTGTGAATCGAATTTGCTTTTCAATTTTTGAGGCGGGTACCTACGCATACCGCAGCTCGAGAACTATTAAATGGATAACTAACTAACTAACTAACCCCTGCCATAGGTCACTACAAGTGGTTCGCTACGTTTTGTGACTTACCATGGGTGCCCGGGTTCATGGGGTGAAGTTTATCTAGGTCTTGGTGGCGGAAGCGCTTTCCCACCTACTCCCTTAAAAGACCCTCCAGACAGCATCCCCAATGATATCTATTAGTGACGGAGCAATATTAAGAACTTTGAATCATGCAATTTGCTGTGTTCTTTCAGACTCCACGATAACTCAACAAAGTGCCATTTCAACACCCCTTTTTAAAAGTTATGAAAAACCAAAAAAGAATAGTCCATAACCTAACCTAAGGTAACCTATTTTATCAACTTTTTAATCATCATTTTTAATGTCATTTCAAAGAATGTGATGAAGGTGCACATTGTTGAGTTGTCCGGTGACCGTTTTTTTTAATACATCCCTATGTTGTACAGTTTTATTTAGTAAGGTGAGTGAGGGTGTACATCAATTTTGGAGGCAGGTATGGGTACCGCCACCTGGATAACTAACACCACTGCCACAGGTCACCCCAAGTGGTTCGCTGCATTTGGTGACTTAGCAGGGGTGCCGGGTTCATGTGGTGAGGTTTGTCAGGGTCTTGGCGGCGGATGCGTTTGCTCACCAGTTGCATGGCAGGCCGGATCGAGAGAGAATGGTTAAGGAAATCCATTTGACTTCTCCAGCCGTACTTCTCCAATTTTTCACCAATAGATAAAGTGATTCATGGGGAAGGTTTTTACGTGTGTAATTTATCAAGGTTTTGTGTAAATTGGCAGCGTGGTGAGGATTTGATTTAACAGATGGCGTTGGTTATAAAGGTTTCGTAAGCCACAGCAACGTGTGTCCGGGTTTGCTTATTTCTAATAAATATAACTCTAATAAGTCGTGTATTTTTATTTTTGTAGTACATATTTTTTATGTGATTTCAACCTTTTCACTCAACTGCACTGGCGAAATCACAACAGAAATACAAAAAATAATGTGCGTTACCAGGTGCATTCCAAAACTCTCTCCGATTGAATAAATACGAGTTCCAAAATATTCCCTAATGAAAATTAAAACACGTTTTTTTAAACGTAAATTAAGTTTCTGAAAAGAAAATAATAATTATATCAGGTTATTGCAAGATAGAATTATGAAAACTTACCTGCGTACACGTTTTTCTTTTCCCAAAAGTAGGAAAATACACTAGGGAGAGTATTGGAACTCAACGATTCATATACAGGAGTAAGTATAAAAAAATAAAACAAAGTTTACCCTATTTTTTATTTTAACTTTATGAGTAAAACCTAAATAAACCCATATTCCCAAAGGTGTCAAAATGTTTTTTCTGATTTTTCTATTTCCAGATTTTCGATTGAGTTTCTCTTATATTGTCTTCATTTATTCAAAGTTTATCCTTTGTATCTCTGGAATGATCCATAATTCGCACAATTGTTTCTTGTTGATCAAACTATCTGGGAGTGGAATGTTGAAACAGACATTATTGATAAATAGAAACCTTTCGAGGAACTTTATCACCTTTTAGTTGAATCGAATGAAGTTGATGGGTCGTCTACTTCAGAGGATTCAAGTGTGAACCATTGTTCGAATTGACAACGGATCGACAGGTGTGAATGACTTGTTTCAACTTCAATATTATTATTTAGGTCGATTTATTCAGTCGAATAGAGTCACAGAATTTTAGTCTCTGATTTAGAAAACGAGTAACCCACAAATTTATATATTCTTCTTTAGATTGACGTCATTGCGTCTCAATTCGGGTATCTCCCGCGGGGAACAGTTAATTGGATAACCAACACCTCTGCCGTCCATTGGTCATCCCAAATGGTTCGCTACGTTTAGTGACTAAGCGGGGGTGCCCGGGTTAGTGGGGTGAGGTTTGACTTTTTGAAGTGAAACTTCTTTAGCGCCGTTAGTGATTTAAAATTCGGATGAAACGGAAATGCGTCACAAATGTATTATTTGGCGGTCGTCGGTTCTAATATAATGCGGGAAATTTATTTTATATATTTTTTTATTTTTTATTTATTTAACATAATATAATGGTATCAATTACATGTTTATATACATGAAATAAAGTTTTTCCATTTTATAAATTCGCACCTCAGCGCGTTCCTTCCATAGCGCAGTGGTCAAGGCAAGACAAGTCTCAGCGGCCGGAGAGACAGAAATCAAATGAACGGAGGTTCGAATCTTACGAAATCCAAAAAAAAAACTTTATTTTTTTTTAAATCAATACCCAATCTTCAAACCACTTTAAAAAACAGGCATAATAAAAGAACCGACATCTAGCGACTTTCTAATTTCACTTATAACGCGTGTGAATTATATACTCTGATTTTTTTGTGGTGGTGGATGTAAAGGCAGGCTGGATCGGGAGAGGTATGTTGAAAGAGACCTTTTAACCTCTGCAGCAGGACTCCCTCCGAACACTCCCCCGCTTTGGGAGGGATGAATTCATACGCGTCTCCAAAGATAATATGCGTCCTGGGAGGAATTAATTTCCATAGGCCTCGTGTGTGAAGCTAACGTAAAAAATACGTAATCTTATATACAAACATAAACATAATATATATTCGGATATTGATATGTGGCAAACCTAATTCTGACGAAAATATGTTTAAAGTGGGTAATCGAACGCAATGATATTTTTGTATTTAGATCTTTAATAAAGGCATGTTTGTACGAGTATAAGGAATGAATTAAATACCTATTTAAATGAACTACAAATCAAGTTGCTACAAATATTTTTATTTTCAATTTGAATCAATTTACTGTTGACTCACCGGATATTAAAAATTTTAATAAGTCCGATATGAACCACACGCTAATAGAAAAAAGAACATTAAATTATATCTCAAAATAATTTTATTTAATACTCCTTGAAAATGTTATCCAAAAATACATTTTCCTATCTAAAAATGTACATTTTAGGAACTTTTCATTACCATTCTCTTTTTATAATCCACGATTATTTACACGCACGCCTGACGTCATACTTATTCCAAAACGGTTCACTTTTAATTAGGTTTGACGCATGGGTCTCCGTGTTCAAATTTATTTTTTTGTTAAACTAAATAGTGGTCAATAAAAATAGAATCAATCATGCTATCGCTGCCAAATTTGGAATTATAATTTGATTGATAAGTTAGATCGGTCTTACAAAAATGTATCCCTGTCGTAAGAAACAATGATAAAATAAATAAGAAATTTTTTGAATGATGGTGTCTCTAGAGCCCCTTAAATCTATTTATAATGATATCCACTTTCAATAAAGAAACGATTTTTCACCGTTCTTTTAAAATTATTGTAATGTTGGATATTATTTACATTAAAAAGCTTTTGGTTCTGTGGGGGACTTCTCAATAACTTTTGGTTATTGATAACAAACTGTTATCATGAGTTTACAATAATAATGGTTGTAATCACTAAAATACAAATAGCCAAAAGTTTAAATACTTTTAAAAACTAATTCTTTAAAACTGTTTGGCACCACTGTGTACTAGTGCCTACATCTACATGTTTATGTACTCAGAGCCCCGTGCCACCAGAAAACCACTGTAACAATAATAATTTACTCTAGTGACCAGTGTAATTCGCCGGACTCGAAACATAAACTTGATGCAAAACTTATTTGTACAAAATTTGGTTTGAAATAATGTACCTACCAATATAACCACGTACACACAGATCTTCATTATAATCGTTATCATTTCTTATTTACTACTTCAACTTCATATATTTTATAATTATATCATTTTTATATTCTTTCATGTATTGCTTTCTACGTTCTATACTTTTCATAATATTTTTATATTCTACTATATTCTTTCATACTCTTTTATACTCTATAGTCATTTATTGTTTCCATACTCTTTAGTCATTTACATTCATTTGTATTCTTTAAATTTCTTTAATATTATTTTATATAATACGTATATTTAAATATTTTTATTTTATTTTGTTATATTTCTTTATATTGCATCTGTTAATATACTGTATATGAAAATCGACTACCACAACACAGGCATGTGCCTAGTATGGTGGTCGAAAAATCCCCAATCCATGTAACAAATAATTTCAAAGAATAAAGAAACTTAAAAAAAAAAAAAAAAAATGCTGCAAGTCACACGACCTGTATATTCTGGTAGCTAATTGAATCTGATCCGCTGGCTGGTCAACGACAGTTCCGGCGGCAACCGCCTACTCGGGTACGCCTATCGGACATCGATAGAAGCACTTTCTCTGCTGGCATCTGACGGCATCACTTAGAAGCTTTTTCAATACATTACAAGTATTACAACTATAACACTTTTTGATGCAGGGAATAGGCAGAGAAAGGATGACAGTAAAGTAAGTGATGTAAGGATGCAAATTTTTTGTCATTTCAAGCAACGGTTCAAATATGCACGGTGGCCTTGGGCAGGCCGATACTGAATATATATTCCACTCTGGATTGTGACGCAAATATGCTACACCCATATTATTTAAAATGAATAAAATTATGGATATATGAAACATTGTTACTTTGTTTGAACCAATTGTATATTTGTTTTCCGACCGGTTTCGGAACGACCATTCCTTCCTCAGGGCAAACGTATACTGAATTGACAGTTACAAAATAGTGGATGGGAACAATTTGTTATTACTAAGGATTGTGGTAGGGATGGAGCCGGTGCTAGGCATTAATGAAGAGTGGGTGGGTCGGGGAATATATCCATGACTGGGCTGTAATACATAATACTAGCTGGGCCCGTTGCAAAAGCAACTAACGGGTTAAAACACTATGCGATTTGCGTGTGAACGTGGATGAAGCGAGGAGGAGTGTGTGTTAAATCAAATATCAATCGGTTAAATATCAAATATTATAATGTAGTTTCCCGGAACTTGGGATGAAACCATTACAGTTTAATTGACCCCGAGGTTAAAGTAGCCTTGTAACGCATGCCGGGTACCCGTTGTATATAATGTTTTAAAGTGCAGGTGCTTGCATTATAATATAATTTCCCGGGACTTGGGATGGAACCATTATAGTTAAGTTGACCCCGAGGTTACAGTAACCTTGCAACGCATGCCGGGTACCCGTTGTATATAATGTTATATAGTGCAGGTGCTTGCATTATAATGTAGTTTTCCAGGATTTGGGATGGAACCAATACAGTTTAGTTGACCCGAGGTTAAAGTCGCCTTGCAACGCATGCCGGGTACTCGTTGTTTATAATGTTATATATTGCAGGCACTTGCATTATAATGTAGTTTCCCGGGACTTGGGATGGAACCATAACAGTTTAGTTGACCCCGAGGTTACAGTGAGTTTGCAACGCATGCCTGGTACCCGTTGTATATAATGTTACAAAGTGCAGGTGCTTGCATTATAATATTATTTCCCGGGACTTGGGATGGAACCATTACAGTTTAATTGACCTGAGGTTAAAATGGCCTTGCAACACATGCCGGGTACCCGTTGTGTAGAATGTTATATAGTGCAGGCGCTTGCACGGGCATTGAGTTGGGATATTTTTTGTTCGTTGATAATAGATTCATTATTTTTAAGAGATTTTTTATTTTATTTTCAAGGTTTCTATGTTACCATTTGAATATTTGTTTAGGCTTTAAACAAAATACAAGTGGTTCAAACAAAGTAACATTATTTCATTTATCTATAATGGATAACCACAAAGTTATAGCTACATTCAAAAGAATAAAATAAATTAAGATTAATCAAATAAAAAAAAATTGTGCTCGTCGGGATTTAACCCGCGTCCTCCGGAATGCTGGTCGACGACGGAGGACGTCAAAGTAGAAAGAAGCACAACACGCCATAATAATCCAAAAAATTATCATTGTAGGTATGCTCGTGTCATAATTGTATAGATCTGGAGAAAAGGAAATAATAGTCTGATATAGTTTATTGATTTTAAAAACAAAACCTTGCTTAGAGTTTTTAACATCAGAATTTTTCCCCAGAACCCAAAAAATTCTTAGACAGTGCTTAAAAATGTTAAAGAAAGCCCATCGGAAGATAATTTAGAAACTTTAGTAAAGGTTTCGGCATAATCGCAGTTTAAGGGTTTGAGCCATTTTTGGATTCAGGTCATCTGGAGAACCTTGGAGTATCTTCTTCAACTACTTAGGGTCATTATGCTCACGTGGCCTACGATCATGAAGATTTATGTGGACCGCAAATTGCTCCGAAGATTTATTAAGATATAAGCGACAGTGACGTTAGTGAGATGGTTTTATAAAAGATTGAACTGAATAATATTCGTTTAGTCTTCTGGATGTGTTGGACGAAATAACAATGATAGTTTCGGGTGTAAGACCCACAATCAGAATCGGAAAGTTGCTGGAAATGACTTGATTTGAATAACCAGGTTCTTCCCATCCTTCTGCCTGCTCATCTTCATTCCCTACCCACTGTTTTCAGCTTCTAAATACACCATAATCGGGGATGCCATAGTCTCAAAGGCTCCAGGGGGTTGGGTGTAGTTGTATGGTCCTCACATACGAGTATAACAACAAGGTCGGTTTGTTTCACAGAATTTTAACAATTCATCATTTCAAAGCTAATTTTCAAGTTGTTTTATTATTTAAATTACTATTCATGTTTTGTTATTATTTTAGTTTTAGACAGAAACAACTAGCCAATATTGATATTATAGTAACAGGACTTGAATGGAGCCTTTGCAGAACATGAAAATTGTTTAAATTCTATAAAACAACCCCAGTTGGAAATTAACAAATATTCTAATAATCCGAAAATTATTTTGATAAATGAACAAAAAATTATAATTCGCTCGCCACTCTTAAAGGTGCTTAACAATTAATAACTTCCGTCATTTTACTTGGAAATCAAAACGGGCGTAGGTGATAAAAATAAAAGCAATAATTGTGATAACCATAATAATAATTGTGATATCCATAAGTGGGATAACCACAATTTGATAATAATGCCTTTAGAAGGCGTAGGCGAACAGCTATCACATGTGATAATAATAATTACGTTGCGGAACTTGATTATAAATTAAATTATAATATTATTGAATACATAAAAGAAATAAAAATTTGAATGTAGTTACATAAATTAAACTTGATAACAATAAATTAAAAATAAACCTTAAAGATTGCGGGTCGCAGGTAGACCTATCCTTACTTAAAACAATATTATTAAGATATTTCAATTTATTTCCTCACAATTCAACGAAAGTTGCTAATACCTATTTCATGTGCTTCGTTGAAATCTGAACTGAGACAAGAATCCTGATTATGTGAGTGAAACCGTCACATATTATTTGAACTATTGAATATGAACTATCAGGGTCAAAATTTTTGGCAATATTCATCATTTTATTTCTCCTTTTTCTTTCGTGTTGGAACCATTGTTTATTTCTTTTAGCCATTTTTTTACTTGTTAAACCCTTACCGTACAAAACTTGAGCACAACTTCATAGAGCTTGATGTTGGCAAAAATTAGCCCCCATTTTTCGGAAAATATTGTGAGAAAAACGGAATCAGATCAATGGATTTTAAATTAACTGTATTATTTACATAGCGTAACAATACATAATTTCCTGTTGTTTCATAGAATTTGAACAACTGATCAAATTTCAAGGTTAAAATTCAAGTTCTGGTATTTTATGTAGGTAATATACAAACATATTCAAATGCAAAGGAGATATGCTACGACCTAATTAGAGTAGTTTGCATACGAAAACAATTTGTTTATTTCGTTGATTTTTTTAAAATGTGCATTAGTATTGGTTAACAATATAGTTTGAATACGGAAAGAATTCGTTCATTTAGTTTAACGTTCGTTTGCTTTATTCGTTAATTAATCGTTCATTTAGTTTATTTGTTAATTGGTAAACGATATCGGCGACACCCGGAAGCGCAGTACCACCTAGTAAAAATTGTAGATAGCACATCTACTTATATTTCAATTTAGTTTGGTAATATCAAACCACCGGACCGTGGAGAAATATTATCAGAACTTGAATAAAACTTCCACAGAGCTTGAATTTTAACTTATGTAGATTTTTGATGAATTGTTTAAATTCTGCGAAACAAGTCTCTTATTACTGTAAATATAAAAAACGCGTTTATGTATTATTTTACCGTTGCACGCCAACCTAAACCTTTTCAGAATACCAAACCAGAATTGCTGACTAAAGATACCTTCGAAGGCCTGCTGTCTAAAGATACCTTCGAAGGCCGCCTGTGTTATCAATTTATTTTGGTTAATATTCAAATTAATTCAAAAAAATATTTCCCCGTTTTGGTCGATATTTTTAATGAATAACAATTCTAATGGTTATGGAAATTTCAGAGCAATTTTGTATAATCTTTATGAAAATTTTAATTTATCAGGAAATTGCGTAAAACGATTTTTACATTTAATTTAAATATCGTGCTACGCTTTTCAGAAATCAATTTACATGCGGAAATCCGCTTGTTGAAGATATTTTTTAAATCAACTTTGGTTGCTAATCATATATGATGTTAATGGAGTTAATTGGCTCATGTACTAAAACCAGTAGTGAATCATGATATTATTTGGAGTAAAAAATGTAAATTAAAGTTGGGTCTCCGGTGACATTTAAATAAAAATAAAAATCATAAAGGATTTAATATTAAGGGTCGGGGTAAGGAGTTGAGAGGATACTGAGTGAATATAATATTAAAAAGTGAGACAAAATTGAATTTATAAATATTACTTTAAATAATGTCAGGAATCACTGGTTAAATAAAGTAAGTCAAACATGTTGTATTTACTTACAATTGATAAAGTTAATATGCTTCCATGACAACTAAGAATCATGCAACTTCCACACCCATTAGAAAAGTCATTTAAAGTTATGATTTTTTTTATTTTAAAAATAGCCTTACATAACGAAACCCATTTAACCAATTTTTTTCATCACTTTTAATGAATTCAAATGTGTTAAAATTGCATTATTCTGAGTTGTCCAGTCACCGATAATGTAACATGGAACTTATAACTTATTTTTACATCACGAAATATATATTCCAAGATTTGCAAACGTTCGATTGAAAAGGCCTTGATACATTATTTTACCTGTGTGGAGCTAGTGTAAAAAAACACGTTTAATATCATCAAGTTGGTTTCCCGTTATGTGAATCAGCTTGTACACAAATAACTAAAACAAAAATATTTTTAAAGAAACAAATTAATGAATAGGTATACACATCAGATCAATATTATTAATTATCTAACACGAACACGGCGAACACTTCACCACATATTACACGTGTCACATCACCGTGAACGTGAGTTTGAAATGCCATGCGCCGGCAATTGAGAGTCATACCTCGCCAGAAATATCATCAAATTTTTCCATTCTTTGCGAATTGCTCTTCAACAGTAATGTGATTTGAATACTGAAATTTCGGAATATTTGAAAATCTGCACGGTTTTTTTGTCTACTGGAATGGGGTGAATGGAAATAGACAGCAAATAACACACAAACAACGCGGCGCGTGCCACAGTTTAAGTGTTATTCTTATCTCAATATTCATTGTATTGCATTAGATTGTTTTTGTAACCAAGATTTTCTTTGAAGTTTTACTTGATTCTCGTGTTTGAATATTTCATCGGAGAAAATAAATGATTCGCCCACAATAGTAATTGTGAAAAGTACTCGTACGTATTGTTTACATAGAAATTTCAGTGAAGTGGAGTACATTCTATGGTAGCTGATGATATATTTATGAATTTGGAGGAATTCAAATATTGTCAACTCGTCATTCGGAATGTTGGTTTCTTTAAAAAAATTTAAAATCTCTAGTTTTTTGGATACATGTTACTTTTGATACTTGTGCCTACCTGTCTGTGAGTATCTATTATACCTTATGAATATTATATTTTATTCACTTCTTCAAACACAGCAAACTATTTTTGTGGTACCATTTTAATTAAAAAATTAATAGATTTCTTTGTTTTAACAACGTTTGTGTTTTATAAAATACGTGGTTAAAACTAAGAAATCTACTAATTTTTAATACATTTTTCAATTCATTCCAGGTAGATACTCTATATTATCTCGGAACGTGTCTGTTTGCCGGAATGCCATTTGTAAAAATATTGTGGATCGGAATGGTCTGATAAATAATATTGCATTATTGTAATCGTGTTCCACAGGGTTCGAGATACTGTGCAGAATTGCATAGTATTGTAATAAAATAGTTCCGTAGGCTTCGAAATATTGTGCAGAATTGCATAGTATTATAATATAATAGTTCCACAGGCTTCGAGATATTGTGTAGAATTGCATAGAACTGATATATAATAGTTCCACCGGCTTCGAGATATTGTGCAGAATTGCATAGTATTGATGTATCACAGGCTTCGAGATATTGTGTAGAATTGCATAGTATTATAATATAATAGTTCCACAGGCTTCGAGATATTGTGTAGAATTGCGTAGTACTGATATATAATAGTTCCACCGGCTTCGAGATATTGCGCAGAATTGCATAGTATTGATGTATAATAGTACCACAGGCTTCGAGATATTGTGCAGAATTGCATAGTATTAAAATATAATAGTTCCACAGGCTTCGAGATTATTGAGGAATTGGCATTGATGTGCGGTATTTACTATTACTAAGTCATTATTGATAATATCGATCATGGAAATTTTAAATTCTGTATAAGACAATAAATTTAAAAATTATTTAAATATGTATTTTTTTCTCTTTCGATCTGCGTCGTCGAAATATTCCGAGAAAAATAAGTGCGTCTTTTACAACGTGTATTTTGAAGAGGAAAAAAATTTAAAAAACTTTTTTTTTCTGTGTTATTTTATAATAAAAATTAATATATATAGATCTACAAAACACGAGGTATGATTTTTTGAAAGAGAAAAAACTTTCTATTTGCTCTCCTGAACAATAATCATTTTTACGTTTACAGCATTTCAAATTTATATTTAGATTATTATTAAGTTTATGAATTAATGCATAAGACATTATTTCTTCATTACATATTTAATTTTATCAATTTTTTGGGGTATTTCGACCTCCAAATACCCAAAAATAAGTTTTGTGTGAAAAAGGTCGCGTAACCGTTCTCAAATCGTTTTTTGCACAAATATTATAATCAAAATGGAATTTTTGCACCGCCTCTGTTTTCTTACATAACAAAAAAATATTTTTTCAGAATACTCTTTCAGTTTCGTTTTGAATTCTCTACAGTAAAATATATTTTTTTAAGGGGTTATACAACCCTAATAATTTTTGTTTGCTCGAAATTCACATTTTAATCATTTCCGGCGAATTTTTTTTTATTTATTTTTTATTGTTTTTATTTCTTGCTAGAGCATTAGAGTTAAAGAACTCATTTTAGGACAGGAGGAACATACAAATCATGAGTGGAAGTAAATAGTTAAAATTCGTTACTATAATAACTTTTTTATTCCAACAGAACAATACCTGACCATTTATATATTTTATGTACAACGATTTTAAATCTTTGTATCCCGTTTTCAACTATAAAGTTAGCGGTAAGCACCAGATTTTATTTTCCTAGACGATGAATTAATAACTTCGGGAGTGAGACATGGAGACAAATTTTAAATATTTGCAACACATTCTTCAGAATTAATTAAAATGAACGCGGCGGAAAGTTCGAATCTCCAGGCCTGCTAGGGTGAATTCGACCGTACGTTCCTCCAGTACGCCGTGCCGCGGGCATATATTTGTTTACACGCTTTCTTCACCTACGTCATTAAGATTCCTACATTATTTGTCTTCTTCTTCTTTTCTTTGATAGGGCAAATTCAACAGTCGATCCGTGCAATACACGGGTCGCGAGTTTATATCTTGGTATTTGTGGTTCTGTTAAGTCACCTCATTTTCTTTAAAAAAAGCTTGTGGTATAAAAAAATGGAATCTTTAAGATTATTGGTAACATGTATACAGAACTCGTGTTCATTGCCTCCATTCCTCCTACAATCCTAGTCCCATAATCCTTATTTAAATCACACTTCTCTGATCCTTTGTAAATATTAATTTCTTCCTGATTGTAAAGCTATGTATCATCTTTTCCCCCAAAAGTATTTCGAGTAACGATCATTTCCTTATTGGTTTAGAAAATTCATCAAATTGAAATCATTATTCTGAACCATTAATTTATAAGTTTCGAGAGCTTATTCGAAATGAATTTTAATGAAAATTCTTGAATCTATTGGGGAGTAGATCAACATGAACGAAGAATAAATTTGCGCCAAGAGAAAACTGAAACCAGGGATTGTGTATTTTGACTTTAAACATTATAATATTCGTGATGTGAAAACAGTTTGAAATTAACTGATTTAGCATTACTTTCATGAATGTTCATATTCAAATTTACCAACCTTTTGAAATCTGCATTGTTGTGCAATTATTCTTCTGCTTATTTTTGTTTACTTAAATTACCCTTTATGTGATTTCCGCACAAGAATCCCGACCACTACCTTCTGGAGCCAGTCAGACTATGGAATCTTCAGTTGGGGTATGTTGTAAGATAGTGTGGAGAGGAAGGAAATTGGGGAGGGGAAGGTGGGGAAGGAATAATATAAAGACTACATTTTGTGTTGAAAGGTTATAATCCGTGGATTGTAAATGTGATTGCGAGCATAGACTGAAAAGTAATGCACGCTCACTTGTAGAACATGAACAAAAACTTATATCGAGATCGGGCAAAAAGTATGGCGGTGAGGCATGAAACTGGCAGAGGAAGGATGTAAGTAGACTGAATGCTGTTGAAATGAGATCCCTGAGGACTAAAACCATGTATAATCGTGTGAAAAATGTGGAGATCCGCAAATAATGCAAGGCAGATGTATGAGTAAGATTAAGAAACGGACCCACAGATGGTTTGCGCATGTAGAACGAATGAATAAAGAAAGTAGTGTAAGAAGAATATATGACGCAAATGTGAATGATCGAAGAAGTCGGGGACGTCCGAAGAAGACATGGCACGATCAAGTGAATCAGATACTTGAGTCGGGCAATGTCAAGAGTCCGAATAATAGAAGAGTGTGTATGAGACGATGTATTTATGTGAATGGGGCAAAGAGTGTGTGCCAAGACCGAGTTGTTTGGCAGTCCGTCATCTCTGCCTACCTGTGTGGGGTATGGCGTGATAGTTAGTTAGGACAAAAAGTAAATTAAAGAACAATTCTTAAGCTTTAAAATGATATATTTATTTTTTAACATAGTCGCCGTTTAGACTAACACATTTCTCCCAACGTTTAATAAGTTTTTTTCATTCTGTCACAGAAAGATTCTTCCGACTTTTCTCGAATCCAGGACTTGACAGCTGCCTCCTCCTCATTATCTAAGGTGTAATGATTACCCCTGAGGTCTCTCTTGAGTAGAGAAAAAAAATTATAATCGCAAGGCGCAAGATTGGGGGAGTAAGGATGGTGTGGAATCGGTTCAAACTTCAGGTTTCACAGAGACTCTGCAGTTGCGTGTTTGTTCTCTTCTGTGAGATGGCGTGGTACCCGCAGTACACAGATTTTACGGTATCCCAATTGACGGTTCAATAATGAAGCCGACACATTCCTTGAATATTCTAATATGGTTTGTGATACGCTTTTGAATGATTCGCCGGTCATTTTGAATCAAATCGCCGATGAGTTTGCGATGCCTATCTCTGTGGCAGTGATCGGACGTCTACTGCATGTTTCATCAACAATTACGAATTTTCCTGGTTCGCATTCACGAAATTTTACTACCCATCGATTTACAGTAGGTCTTTCAACAGCATTGTCACCATAAATATCATTTAAACGACGGTGAATCTCCGAAGCAGTCACTTTTTCAGCAATTAAAGATTCGATAACAGCACATTGTTTAACTCGCATTGACATAGCACTAGAACTTGTCTCCATACTTCCGCTTCTCAAAATGCACTGGATGAATACAACGACCTCAAACCACATGCACATGCGTTTAGAGGGGAAATTTCGCTTCCAAATTCCACCTTGCGCGCTTCTGAAGATCATTTTGTTCGCACTTTACCAGCATATGTGCATTACTTTTCTGCCTAACCTCGAATATCTCAATGATCAATGTTTTTTGTAGATGCCTTACTTCTATACGAAGTTGGTCCTAACCATATTCGACTTTGATAAAATACGAAAATCAGATACATACTTGGCATTTCTTTATCTTCACTAAGGACCTATGTACTTATCAAATAATAATGTATTTCGACAGAACCCTCATCAAGTATTTTATTCACTTGTTCGTGCCATATCTTCATCGGACGTCCCACGCTCTTCCTTAATTCTATCCCTACGTCATATTTTCTTCAAATTTTTTTAGTAAGTCCAGTGGCTTATCGACCGCTTGATCAGCCGCACAGGCCTCAAAGGAAGGCGGGGAAAAAACTTTCCAGTGAACATCTTTCTTTGAAAAGGAAGTTGTAAAGTTTGATTTACAATGGCTTTGAAAGTCGAAACAGCTGTCACAATATAAAAGAAATACTTGCAGACTAAATATTAACTCATTAAATTTGATTCACTTAATATCCCCTGATAATCACTCCTCAGGGCGCTCTACGTATTTGAGCTGGGAGGTTTTTGTTTTTAATTATTTACAAGGAAAAATAATCTTTTTGGATTAACATTATTATTTACAAGGAAAAATAATCTTTTTGGATTAACATTATTAACCGCTGTCAGCGGTAGCGAGTGGACGTATTGTATCGAGAAATTATATTACTGAAAGTGTTACGTCCTTCAAATTATTTGGCGGGAGTGAGATAGAGAGCAGTAGCAAGTTTTGCCGGGAGTGAGGTGGTCCGCGGGGCGGCCACTAGCCTAACCCATTATGGACGTGCTGTCGATAATAGAAAACATAAAATCAGAAATTTCAAATATTTCTACGGTAAAGGACTCGAAGGCTAAAAATAATTTGGAATTAAATATAAAACTACTAGAAGAAAAGTGGACTCAGGAAAAAATATCTTTACAAAACGAGATTGTTTGTCTCCAGTCAAAACTAATCGAAAAATTAGAAAAAAAAATCGAGAATACTAGTAATTTTGAAAAAAAACATTCGCAAGTTGTCTCAAAGTAATCCCGGAATCCAAATTCTCATTGATCATCAAAGGTGAAGATGCGAACATGACATCGGATGCTATTAAAGAACAAATCGTAAAGAAAATTAAAATAGCAAACTTGGGTATCGCAGTAAATGGAATACGAAAAGCCTCGCAAAATAAATTAATTATATCTTGCCCCTCAAAATTACATGCAGAGAAATTGACAGATGAAATCAAAAAAACCCTTAAAAAAACATGGTTGCAGAGGAATTAAGAAAGAAAAATCCAAAAATATTCTTAAGAAATCTTCAAGTAGATTTAACTGAAGAGGACATAATTGAGGCTTTAAAAACACAAAACGATGGAATAAAAGACATCATGAATAACGATATCAAAAACACGATTAAATTAATAAAAATGTTCAAACCAAAAAACCAAAATGGACTCACTAATTATATACTTGAAACTAGCGGAGCAGTAAGGTCATACCTCATGGAAAAGGAAAAAATCAACATTGGTTTTAGCAGAGTACGAGTGGAGGACGCCGTCCCTTTGACGCAATGCTACCATTGTCTCAAATTTGGTCACACTGCATTAAACTGTTTAAATAAGGATAAAAGTGCGACATGTTTACATTGCGCCAAGGATCACGAATGGAAGGAATGTCCTAACAAAAACACTGATGAAAAATGTAGTAATTGTGTTCATCAGAACACTATATTCAAGATGAACCTAAATACAAATCATAAAGCTAATAATACAAATTGTTCTTACTACAAAAAGATGAAGCATATGGCTCAAAGTCGTATAGACTATGGTTAGGTATGTATTATAATTCTAAAAAACAATTAAAATGCTAATAATTTTTTTTTATTTAATTTCATATTATCATTTTCATTCATGCATCTTAACATATACAATTTATTGAGACATAAATATTTAATATCTTTGCGAAAAAAAACAACTCATTTATATTACAATGCATTACCCCATTGCCACAGTGTTAACGCTAGTGTACTGAAATCTACCAACTACTATAGTATATTGATGTTCGCTCACTCATTGTATATTCGTATATGTAGAAAAAGTATAATATGTATTTATTGGTGCCAATTAGTAAACATACCTTGTTCTGAACAAAACCACAATCTACACATGTTTAGTAATTACTGCTGCATTTTAAAACATTATATTAATATGGCGATTTAAACGGAGAATTTGACATCTCTGAAATCGATTATGAACGCACGCAAAGTATCGATAACTGGATTATCAAAAAACATGTATCAGGAAATAATAATTTAACTGCGATAAACTTAAATATTCAATCTTTATCAAAATATTGGGAAACGTTTCTTCTCATTATCTCTAGCTCTCTGAGTAATATTGATATAATTACGCTTTGCGAAACGTCTATAAATCAAAATGATATAAATCTGTATACAATTTCGGGATTTAGTTCTCATTATTTTTGTCGAAAAAACAGATCGGGAGGCGGGATTATTATATACGTTAAAGATTACCTTACATTTGAACAAAATAACATAATGCCAATAAATTTTGAATGTGTTTACGGAACTATTTCTGTCAATAAACATAAACGTGTACATATACTGGCAGTATACAGGCCACCTAATTCAAATAAAAAAATGTTTCTCGAAGAGCTGGAGATAATATTGGGAAATATTGATATTAAAGAATCTGTTATGTTACTCGGGGATACGAACATAAATTTATTAAATTATCAGGAATAATTGTAATGCAATATGAAAACATTATGGCTAAATTTGGATTTGTCAAATGTATTTATGATGTTACCCGTGAAGCCATACTGACTAACTATGTAACAGCTCCATGTCTAGATCATATCTATGTAAGAGAGAGAGAGACAAATGAAATCAGCTCATGCGTATGTGAAACAATAATAGCGGACCACTACCTTATTGCAACCACAATTCGTTTCTATACTTATGAGACAGGTATCTCCAATAAATCGAACCATACGAAATATACTGTAATATCTGAAAAAAAAGTGGATCTACTGATTGAAATCACCGATTGGAGTGAAATAATAAGCATAACGGAACCTAACTTAATATATGAAGACATTAAATCTAAATTTAAATATATTTACGAAAAAAGTACCATAACAAAATCAAATACAAATAAACATCGTAAAAACCAAAAAGGCTGGATAAATTATAACCTCATTGAAAATATACAACTACGTGACACACTATGGAGAAAATGGAAAAACACGCCGAACCATAAAATATATGAAATAGAATTCAAGAAATACAGAAATAAACTAAATAAAAAAATATTAAACACAAAAAAAAAATAGTATAATGAAAAATTTAATCATTGCTTCAAGGACATTAAAAAAACATGGAATGAAATAAATCAAATATTGGGAAGGAAAAATAAATCCGACTGCGACGAAATCATATCTAAATATTTCTTAAAATCTCAAACGGCGGATGTGGCGGCAGAAAACTTTGCAAATTTCTTTGATGAGGGTGTAAATCAGTTATTACACGAATGTACCGTTCGAGCGTCTGAGTGGAAGCAAGAACATTTGCAACATTCAATGTACTTACCAAGAGCTAATACAAAACAAACTGAATGCATTATCGGAAGAATGAAAAATTCCAAGACTCCGGGCGTGGATCTAATTCGCATGTATGATCTAAAAAAACATGTAAAATTATTTAGTCCTATGATTACCCACCTAATTAACAGAATTATTGACACAAGCATCATTCCAGATGAACTAAAATGCAGCATCATAAGGCCCATTTATAAAAATGGAGATCACACTGTAATAAATAATTATAGGCCCATTTCATTATTACCAGCATTAGAAAAAATCCTAGAAAAATATATATCGATAAATTTGGATAAATATTTAAATAAATTGGGCATTATTGATGAATGTCAGTATGGCTTCCAAAAAAAAAAAAGCTGTGATAAACTTCTCGAAAAAATTTCTAATTATATAAATTCACAACTTAACTCTAGAAAACATGTACTAGTATTATTTATTGACTTCTCAAAAGCTTTCGATACACTGAGCCACACACAATTAATCAAAGTACTTGAATTCATAGGAATCCACGGTAAACTCCTATCATTTTTCAAAAACTATTTAACAAATAGAAAAATGTACGTGAAGATTTTGAATAAAATAAGTAGTTTTAGATTCATTAAATCAGGAGTACCGCAAGGGTCAATTTTAGGCCCAAAATTGTACATTATTTATGTTATTGCCTTGTCTAAACTTTTTAAAATAGCCCGTAGATTCATTTTTGCAGATGACACAGCACTAGTTGTATCTAATGAAAACCCGGAAATAGCTATTAAAGAATTACAAAGAGACTTTAACGAGCTACTCAAATGGTCTCACGATGTAGGTCTAATTATTAATGTCAAAAAAACTAAATGTATGTATATAAGATCACCGAGCTTGAAAATGTGGAATTTACCTAAAATAATTGCACATAATTTTGAATGCATACATAGGAAAATTGAAAAAAATTGCCACTGTGAAAAAATTGATTTTACAAATGAATACACTTACCTTGGCATAATCGTAGACAATAACTTCAAATGGGATAAACAAGCTATCAAAATCTGTAACCAGCTCCGATGTTTGGCGAGTAATTTTTATAAATTAAAATTTGTGTTGCCTCGATGCACTCTCAAACTTATATATCATTCGATAGTCGAATCCATACTCAGATATGGAATTCGAACTTGGGGACACTCGAGCATAATAAATATTAAATTCATTCAAAATTTGCAAACTGCTATAATTAAAAAAATTGTTAAACCTAGCATTTACAAACAAAGAAACAACTTAAAATTATTGTATGGGTTTGAGGGACTACTTCCAATTAAAGGGCTTCTCTGGTATCTTTTAATTATGGATAATTCGGGAGAAAGCGCGTATAAAAAGTTATTGGTGCATAGTCACACAACAAGATTTACTGAAAATAAAGGCCTAAAAATACCACGAATATCAAATAAGTATGGTACCAGAACGCTAGAATATATGATACCTTTGATCTATAACATGTTGACTCAAAACATTAATGTTAAAAATAATGAGGAACCCTGCCCTAAACTGACAAAAAAGTGGTTAATAAATGAAAAACACATTTATCTAGCTTAAATCTTTTATTATGTATTAATATTGTAAATTAGCTAAATTGTGTTATTTAACAATGTTATACGGTAGAACCTACAGACAAGCTGATCTGTTACAGCTTTGTGGGACTACCCATATCTTTATATTGTATTAGATGTAATTATATTGAAATTTAATAAATAAAAAAATAAAAAAATAAAAAAACTGAATCCTCAGAGGAGAAAACGTCCTTAAAATCGATGACAGTTGTGTGGGGAGGCAATGGCACTCAAATGACCGACAGTTTGTCGGGTAAATTCAAACTGAAACAACTCGGCCGAAAATAGACATAGCGCCGCTATCTTAGTCTCGTTTTAAGAAAAAACCCTTAAAAAAATCTTTTTTTTACCAAAATACAACTATTTTCAAATGTCATCTATTTTTTTTTTGTTTGATTTAGGATTGAACCTTCCTACCTAGGAACTGGAGTCAACCACAATAGCTCAACGAATAGCTCCCGACTGATGTAAATGCCACATGGAAGAACGACACTTATTTCATATAAGTGCTGTAATGACATTGAATTTCAGAGAAATGCATGTATGTCCGCGAGTGTATGCGAGATTTCCGCCAAGTTGCTAAAATGCATTGTCATCGACAACGATCTATCTGCCATGTTTCAGTTCGATCAGATGTCGGGAAGTAGGTTAATTTCCACTTTCCGACATCCAATTCATTCATACAAGTGTATAATATATACTTGCATGAATGAATTAGATGTCGGAAATATAAATATTCAATCAAGAAATCAAAAGTGAATTTGTAATAGATGTATTTCAAAAAGCATGAAAATTTGTGCCAAATACAGCATCGGCTAGACGTTGCGAATTACGAACGTGCAAAATGAACCCATGGCTTTCCGGATTCGACACGTGTCCATAAAAGAGATCATGTCTGAATTATTATCCAATCCGAACGAACCAAGCATTGTTTGATAGAGAAATTAATGTACCAGAGACGGATAGGTGCAAACATAATGATGGCCTCGGGGAACTGTTATCCACAGTAACTGTTATCCATATTATGAAATCATATTTCTTGGAAACTGCAACAGTTGCCTAACAAGACAACATATTATAAGTAACATATTATGGATGAATCGAGGTTGCAACAGATGCCTAACAAGACAACATATTATGAGTAACATATTATGGGTGTATCGAGGCATTATTTCAGTTAAAATAATCCTTTAACGTTGTCTGAGGTAATGGTTAGACATGTTCCTCGTCCTGTATTTCAGCGCCCTTGTGTTGATTTTTAACATAAATTTTCTTGTTAAATGCAGAATTGTCCGACGATGCTTATCTTTGGTATTTCTTGTAATCAGCTTCATAATTTCATCGAAATGACGCTGGTGAGGGAGAAATTTAATTCTCGATCAAAGTTTTCCAAACTACGAACTACCGCAATCTAATTTTATAATGACAATAAATTTACGGTATACAAACATCATAATTGGAGTCGTTGAGAAATAATTCTACGTTTTATTTTCGTGGAAAGCAATGACTTTGTGATGTTTGACGTACTGTTAAATGAAATAAAAACTTTGTTCTTACCATTAATTTATTGAAACGTTTCCCTTGGCGTAAAGAGCTTAAGGGTAACTGTGGTGTATCGTAAAAGCTTCCGCCTTGTAGAGGCAGATGGCGGTGATATCAGCTATCGGTAGATTCCGCTAGACGACCTCCGTAGTCCAGTGGCTAAGACTCTTGACTCACATTCCGGAGGTCGCGGGTTCGAACCCGGCATGCGCAAATAAATTTTATTTGATTAATTTGTGTTATTTCACAATTAATTCATTTAAAATAATATATAGTATATTTGCGGCATGTTCCAGAGTGGAAGATACTATTAGTATCGCCCTGGTGTAAGACCATTCAGAATTGAAACGTTGCTTGAAAATGGCTTTAGCCGTGTTTGGTGACCAGATCTGAATAGCCAGGTACTTCCCAACCTTCCTCTTCCCCACCTCCTTCCCCTCCCCACTACCTTCAGCCTCACAACATACCCCAATTGGGGATGCCATAGTCTCACTGGCTCCAGACGGGAGCAGTTGAGATTCTTGTGCGGTATTCACTGTAAAAAAAAAAATAAAAAAATAAAAAAAAGATGGCAGGCAACGTAGTGCTTAAGTTCTCCGGCAGGGGATCGGAGGGCTCAGAGAGGCTTTGTTTCAGTTATCACTCGCCAGAACCATTATAGCTATTTTCTAGTTAGGTAGACTACCACAGTCCCAATGCGAAGTATAAATAAATCCAGATAACAACAAGAATCTATTCATTCCTACCAAGTAAACTTCATCCAAGTATTTGGAGAGTCTGTTAGTGAGTCCACTAAAATAACAGAACACTACAGAAACAATTCAAAATTTTGAAGTCGTTAATACCTACTGAAAACGATATTCTTAACCTGTCAAGGGCCAGGGTTTTTTACCTTACCTTTTTTAAATTACCTTAATAACAAGAATGGAGGAAGCTATTTTAAGCTTTATTTTATGTTATAAAATAATGGAATAAAATTTAAAATCGCATCCAAATTATTTGAATTAATATTCTTTTTTGAAATTCCAGTCTCGCGCGCGGGCGCGTTCCTGGCCTTTGAAAGGTTAAGAGGATATACTCAGACAAAACCGGAAAATATCATTTTTAAATAAAATTTTAGACGTATTGACTCTTTTCCACAAAAAGTTATAAATTGATTTCGAAAGACTGTTCTTTTATCTAGTAAAGCTACGTTTTAAATTTTGAGAAAATATGTTTTTTTTTGTACAATAAAGTTTTACCGTAGGTCGTTGGCGGATTTGTTAAATTTTCAAACACAATTTTGTATTATACAACACACATTTTAAATCATATAATCATGCAGTAAAATAAATCAATAAATTATCTGGGAAAACCAAGTTTTAAAATTTTAATTTTAGTTTAAATAAAATCATTTGAAAGAAGATCAGCGTATGTATTTTGTAATTAAAATACTTCAGTTTGTCTATTTATTTACGGTCTTACAAACTAATATATTTAAGATTTTTTTACGTTCTTATTTTGCTTAGACATTATTGAAAAATGATAAAACTTATAATCAAAAAATAATTGCAAAAATTACATAATTTTAATTGTTTTATTTCAGTATTTTTGATTGTACGTAGGTATAAATTACAACAACTTTTGAATTAAATAAAATCGATATTGAGTTATTATTTTTAAAAAGCTGGTACGGAGAATAATTAATCTTTCTCATTGTAGCGCCCTGTTCGATCGTAAGAATATCTTTCGACGTCATATGAATTCTCGGCCGCTGGCTGGTTAATAATTAACGCAATTTATCCTTAAATCCTGTAATAGATGTATTTCCATTTAAATCCTCAAAATTTCACACCATCTCTTGATCCGTTTCTCCCTTCATAACATGTCTCTTTCTTTTGTGTATATTTTCTCATTATGTTAAAATGTAATCTCTGTGTCACCATTCATTTGTTATATTTTTTTCACAATTAAAAGGTACAATTTAATAAATTTGTGGTTAAAAAAAAAGTGTTTGTTTCATTGAATAAGGGTACGTTTTTCTAGGAAATAGCTACATTCAGTATTTCCGCGTTAAGCTTTTATTTCATTCGTTAAGTATATACGATATTCGAACAGAAAAATTACTGTTATCAATGTCCTGGAACTGTGTTAGATCCAATTGTTACATTTTTTTAAAATGTGAAATAAAAATTTTTGAAAACAGGAGTGCCTATTTTATCAGTAACTTTTTTTTTAACGAACGATAAAAATTCCCGAGTAACGAATAACCTGAAAATATTTGAAAATTTCTTACATTCACCATGATAAGCGGAAAATGTTTCTTGTATCGTGATGGAGTATTTAGTCAGTCAAGGAATTGAAGGCACAATGCTTGGGTTAGACCCAACTCAACTAATGGCCGGTCGCTAAGATATTTTGTGATGTATATACATAATAAAAAATTACGAAAATGGTATACGTAAAAAGGAGCTTCGTTAATTCCTTGTTCGATAAAAATGGATGCCCACCGGCTGCGTGGCAGGCAGGATCAAATAATCCGGTTAAAAGAGATCTTTTGACTTTTCCAGCCGAACTTTCGACGCACCGTCTGGCACCGCATTGGGAGGGATGGTTTCATGCGTCACTCCTGGAGACACTGACCCCCAGATTCTTACTTTTCCCAGATCTTAATCTCCATCCTTTCCTTTAAATCATTCGCATCCCCAAAGATAACATACGACCTAATTAAGTTTTTTTTTTCTCGGGGCCTGACGTATTAAAAAAAATCCTTCAACTGTTTTCTAAATATCGTTATTTTTTAAAGCGTATTATAAACGTTCAAATAAACATTTCACGTCGCACAGTTTGGAAACCCCTATTGAAGACCAGTAAGATAATTGAATTAAATCTGGTAAATCAACGTTAATGAAGCATGAATGCAGAATCGGAATAACAATGTTTGCAAATGGTTCCTCCTACAATTCTACTAAATCCTTCGGACGTGCCGGAAATGCACCCACATTATCAAGAACGATAAATGCGAACAATGAATGTGATAATATATTCCGTCTTCGACGTCATTCACATTGGATAACAAAGAACCATACTGTAAATAGGTAGGTATATACAAACATTAAGGATCCTAGTTAGTTCAAACGCAATAGCGACTGTAATCTATGCTAATCAATAAACAGAAGATATTCTCTAGAAATCTGATTTAACCTTCCGTCCTGCGACGTAATATTTTATGTTGACCGCTGAGTCAGGGCGCCAGAACACATAAAATCACATAATTAACGTCTAATTACGTTAATTTTTATAACTGCCAAGTGACGAACATCATTATGTAGGGTGTCAAAATAAGATAAAATGCTAAAGTTTAAAAAAAAAAGTGGACGTCATCCGTAGTCGTGGGGTAAGACTCTCAACTCAAGTCATCTCAACTCCGGAGGCCAAGGTTTCAAAACCCAAGTTGCGATAAAATTAAATCGA
Source organism: Limnephilus marmoratus (assembly GCA_917880885.1). Classification (NCBI taxonomy): domain Eukaryota; kingdom Metazoa; phylum Arthropoda; class Insecta; order Trichoptera; family Limnephilidae; genus Limnephilus; species Limnephilus marmoratus. The sequence goes on from OU862908.1 coordinate 64,936,004, forward strand.
CTTGCGCAAGAAAATTTTATTGATTGATTTTTCTAATTTTACAATATAATCATTAAAAAAATAATATAAGACATGTTTGCGATACGTTCCAGAGTGGAAGGTACTTTCAGTATTGCCCTGGTGTAAGACCACCATTCAGAAATGAAACTTTGCTTGAAATGGCGTTGGCCATATTTTATGACTAGATCATATCCAGATACTTCACCATCTTCCTTTTCCCCATCTCCTTCCACTCCCCAATACCTTCAGTCTCACACCGTACCCCAGTTGGGAATGCTATACTCTCAGCGGCTCCAGAGGGGAGCAGTTGGGACTCTTGTGCAGTATTCACATAAAAAATAAATTGTTTGATTGATTTGTGTTATTTCATAATTTTATCATTTATACATAATGTTTGCGGCACATTCCACAGTCGAAGAGTCTCTAAGTATCTCCCTGATGTAATATATCACTGGTGTCGCGAAACTGCGACTCCACTGTAAACTGGCGTTAAGTGCTGCAGAGCAAAGCCTGTGCAACCCTCGAAGGACCAGTCCCGAAACTACGTGATCGCTAAGTTATACGGGACGATTAAATAGCATACACTCGCGAAACCTGATGGATAGTCAGTCGATAGTTCAGATCTGTGCTTTTGGAAAATTAGATAAGCCCAGATTGGAAAAAGGAAAATCGGACTCACCGTTGTAGATGGGGCTTCACTGAACTCCAGTTTGTGGTGTACACTTCACAATGTTTAAATTTAAAAAATGGTTATATTCTTATAGCAAGAGGTTACGATACATGTGCCCTGTCTGAAATGATAATTTGCACTGAACTGCAAAGCACACTGTCACCTCTCCAAAGTTGAGTACTTTTTTCTTGCAACAATTTTTCAGGGTGACATGTAGGATGGAATGATTAGGTAGGTGGGATAAATTCAGGATTTTGACATATGCTACCCACCAAGTCTGCGAATGCAATACCCAACCAATCCCATATAATAATGCGCGAACAACCACCATTCAGAAATGCAACCTTGCTTGAAATGGCGTTAGCCGTGTTCTGTGACTAGATCTGGATATCCAGATAATTCCCCATTTTCCCCATCTCCTTCAACTCCCCACTATCTTCAGCCTTACATCACATCCCAATTGGGGATGCCATAGTCTCACTGGCTCCAGGCATTAAAAAAGCAAGTGTTGACATGAAACTAGTCAAAAAAATTTTTTCGAAAGTTATGAATGCTATAAAATGCCAAATGATAATTTTTTATGCCATACCTTATCTTATTACACTATTTCCGTCTTAAAGCGAGCGCAATAAATGTTTCAAAACTATTTTAATTGCATATGCAAGAACCTTAAAACGAGCTTCTTTAAACAGCCTCACTTAATGAAGGTCAAGGACAAATTAAGTGGAAAATTTGCATAAACCACGTCAAAAGATGCAGCTGCTGGAACAACCAGGTGTCATCGCGTGGTGAGACGAGGGGCAATGGAAGGTTAAATAAGACCTCTCGACCCCTGATCTAGATTAGAAGAAAGGTTAAAGAAATTGATTACCTGATCGAGAAAGAATTTCTTTTTTTGAAAATGTTTGATCTTTTTCACCAAAATTAAGGAAAATAGTTGAGCTTACATTGGCCACACGAACACACTATAATAAATTTGATTCGGTCTTTCCTTACTACCAGCTGCTATTACAGTATTTCGATAAGGTAATCGATCTTAGAAAAGATCACCTTGGAAATAATCTATCGGAAATAATAAATTGACGTTTAGGGATAGATCCGGAATGCGGTCGTTGATGCTATCTGACAGATAATTAACTTAATTATCTTCGTCGTGGTTTGATTTAATATATTTTTAGGATGTATAAATGGAACGAGAAGCAACAAATCCGGGAAATTGACTGTACAGGCACCAAATCCTATTTCGGGGAAATCGATTAGGATACCGGTTATTTTTTAATTTTTTTAATTAATTTTAAAAAAACATGAACTTTCACGTGTTGGAATTTGGAGTGGAACGTATTTGTCTTTTTTTAAATAAAAAAAAAAAAATAAATAAAAAATAAACATGTTTCGTCATACTTCATCAGGGTTTATTTAAAACTAAAGAGTGTTAAGTAAATCCTGACGAAGTAAGCATACTAAACGTGATGTTTTTTTAAATAATTAAAGTGATTTGAACTCCTTATTTTTTTTTTAATTTTATATTAAAACGATGCCACAATGTAAGTTTGTTGTGTTTGAAAATATGTTTTTGGGTTTGATTTTAACAAATTTAAATTCCTCTTCTAACTACCTCTTTTTGTTATAAAATTCCTTTATTATTTATTTACAGTTTTTTTACATTTTTAAATTAAGTCCCTTTAAACTGATTGACATCAGTTTGTCAACGGGTTAGTTGGACATTTACTTTTTTTAATTGAGACAGGAACATAAAATATACACATTATTACATTTTATACATTAAAAAACACATGTATTTTGGAAAAAAAATTGTTAATAAAATTTATAAGAAATACAGAACAGAGAAAATAAAAATGGAAAAAACATTAAAACGAAAAGCGGGAAAAACAGAGATTAGTAAAAAAAAGTTCTTTCACTTAACCATTTTTTCAGCGTTCATTTCCTTCTGAAACTCAATTCACAGCTTTTTATTGCGTTGGGTAACATGCTGTAAATTATTGGAACAAGGTATTCTAGAGTTCTTTGACCGTATTTATTTAGGTATCTGGGAATTATAAGTCCATCGTTTGCAGTTGTCTTGTATTATGAACATGATCCACTAGTTTATTATATTCAGATTGAGATGTATGCTGACAATATTATGTATAAGTAATGCTATTCCAACATTTTTTAAAACTCTTTGTTGTTGTAAATTATTTTTTTAAAGCTTTAAGCTTCCAATATGATAAGTGGTATTTAAAATATTCATATAATATGATTTAGAAAAACACACAGAAGGAAAAAAAAAATTCTCAAAATATATATATCGTGGGAGCAACCGAATCTAATTCTATTTTCTGTTTGATTTTCGAGTGAATAATCTTTTTTATGTTATGTTAATTAACGATACCAAACCCAGGGATTATTTTACAGTTAATTCATTTGTAACGTAAGTGATCCATATGCACGTAGGTGTGATTCCGACTTTTGACGTCAAATGATCACTGACACATCGAATGAACTGACGTATCGAATCCGGGCGAGAAAGCCAGGCGTTACTTAAATACTTCGCTGGGTTCTGGCGTTTGAATAATTTATGACCTCGTAGAAATTGGTGACGTAGTGACGTATAATATACTATGTGGCGTCTAATTCCATTTTACCCTGGAGACCATATTATTATTAGGCTGTGATCCGACATGGTTCATTGGGTTCATGCATCGTTAATGCCATCACTCTCGGTGTCTGCTCTCCCAGCAAAACATTCACCGGATATTGAAAAAAAGTGTTTATTGCACAATCTATATTGAAAAAAATTACTTAACAAAACACCAATTCCTAGCCTATATAGTTTAGCTTACGACTACACAAATTGTAAAACAATTGTAGACATAATTTGAACCCAATGTAAATAATTGTAGGCATAATTTGAACCCAATATAAATAATTGTAGGCATAATTTGAACCCAATGTAAAATTTGAATATCTCCGATATATAGAAACAGGGGCACGGAAAGTAGGATTGCGGGTTAGTGTTGACACAACGAAAATGATGGTACAGAGCAGGAACCCTTCACATAGAAGAAGCAGTAGTGCAGAATTTATCAATTCACCTACCTGGGCTCCAGTTTGATAGAGAACAATGAGGATACAGCAGAAATAAGAAGGAGAATCACAGCAGCCAACAAAACATACTTCTCTTTGCTGCCAGTGTTTAAGTCACGTAGCGTCCACAGAAAAACCAAAATAACCATATATAAGACCATTGTTAGAACTGTATTGGCATATGGACACTGGCGGTAAAGATGGCTAAAGTGCTGGATACTTTTGAAAGAAAAGTGCTGAAAAGAATATGTGGACACGTGAAAGAGGGCAAAAAGTGGCGCATTCGGTACAACAAAGAACTGTATGATATATATCAGGCCCCTAGCATCTCAGCACATATGAGACTCCTCAGGTTGAGATGGGCTGGGCACGTACAGAGAATGCCGGATACACGCGTCCAAAAAATAATTTTGACTGGACACCCAGGTGGAAAGAGATAAATGGGAAGACCCAAACTGAGGTGGGAAGACGAGGTAAGAGAGGATGTAGCACAGCTTCTCAAATTACCAAACTGGAAGTCAGCCGCTGAGGACAGGGGGAGTTGGAGGCGAATGTTGCAGGAGGCCGAAGCTCAATATGGGCTGTAGCGCCATCGAAGAAGAAGAATATCTCTTTAAACTATTCGTCTTGGACTTGTAGAATACTCAAGGTTCTTAAATACAAGTGCGCTCTTGAGGCGATTTTTCGCAAAAACAGCGCTATATAAGTTGTCCAAATTTATTATTTTATTATTTAAGTGGGTAAATTCATCTCGAACTAAATGCTACCTGATACTATCTAGGTAGCATTTAGTGCGAGATGAATCTTGGATTCATACATAAAGATAGCAGCCAATAAAAAATATGCGTGAAGAAAAAGATACTCTTGGTAGTTCTTAGACGAAGTATGGTACGGTTAAATATGACCGAAGAGGATAGAGTCCCATTACCCCAGTAATAAAATCAATTAGTAAATAATTGAATGAAACCCGATAAGTGATACATTTTCCCCATCTCGAAAATAAGATGCCTACTGAAATGGGGCTTTCAGGAATCGAAGCATTATTTTGTTTTACAGAAAAATTAGTTTGTTTAACAAATATCGACTCATATTAATTAAGGTTTTATCTCTTAGATAGATTGACCATTTAAAAATTGTGAAAACTTCTCGGGAAATATCGTGTAATGTACGAGGGCTGTCCGTAAAATAAGGTCTCCAAGGTACCGCAGTCGCGAGAAACGATTTTACGCGCAATCTTTTAACACTGCTGTATAGCTTGGTTTACCCTTGCCAAATCCCCACCACGATGCACCCTCTATGATGTTTAGTCTCGGCGTGGCAGCCGTTCGCGATGAAGCTTGCGCTTGCCGCACCCGCCAGGGGTGAATTACGCTCTAGAATTAGTTTTTTTGTGAAAATAAAACCCTGGTAGAAATTCAGTTAGTTGAAGTGTACGAAAAATAGTGTATGAATGCGAAAACGTGCACAAATGGTGCAGGAAATTTAAAAACGTGCCGTACGGCCATCGGTATCAGACGATAAAATTGCCAAAGTGGAAAAAATAATGATTCCATATGGACTGCAGCACCTCGGAGACCTTATTTTACAGACAACCCTAGTAGAATGCAATCAGAATCCAACAATTTAATATTAATAATAAGTCATTTGGATTTTTTTTACCAACAATAATATATGAAAGGATGTTAGAATTCCCACAACCCTCTGATAGCTTAAAATGATATCAGCTTTTTTCAGCTAACCTTGAAAAATATACCTATCTAAAACGAGACCCAGAACTACTACCCCGAGCAAGAGGAGTGATTTCACAAAGAAAAACATCTACTGAAAACGGTTTTTTATTCTTGTTCTCCGTTTAGAAGTCTACTAAATGCTGATTAATTACAACTAAATGCAGATTTTCAAAAATCAATCTCCTTACATACTTTATGTGTAATAGAAAATGATGAATTTTCAAAAAGGGAAACATCTTCGTACGTACATACGTATAAAAGTGATATAACTAGAATGTTGTACAATGTGAACGAGATATTATATAATTTCAATGTATCTGAGTAGACCCCCAGTTATACAAAAAGCCACTTTATTTCTGATTCCCAGTAATTTTTACAATTCTTGTATGGACGTATCCAACGGTAGGTATTATATTTTACATATTTATTTAAGATTTTTTTTTAAATTACGACGAATTTGATTCTAAGGGTGGGTTTCTTCATTTACCGAAAATGCTAAATGCAATGCTAATTGTAAAAATAAATGATCGAAATTTAAAATTTGACTGGTCGGTGGTTGAGTGGGCATAGCGCTTGGGTCCCACCCGAGCGTCGCGTGTTCGATTCCTCGGCTGGCTAAGTCCTCCATCACAACACAAGCAACATTTTCGGCTTTCTGTGGTGGTAGTAGGAGATTTTCAAACATTGTTGGGTTATTCGTAATCCGGGAATGTTTGTCTTTCTTTTAAAAAAAAAAAAAAACAAAATTTCTATGCATTTTATCGTTTACTTTTACAATTAGCATTGCATTTAACATTCTCAGTAAATAAAGAAACCCACCATAAGAAAGATAAAGTAAACATAATATTATTATAATGACAATAAAATCACTTTGTTTAAACCACTATTTAATTATCACTGTTGAAACATCGTTATGTTCATCAGGACGAGATGTTAATTAAATGTTAATGTTGTTATTGAAACATGTTGACAGTAATAATTAAATAGTGGTTTACAAAGTGATTTGATTTTCATTATATTATAAGGATGCCACAAAGTATGTTTGCTAAGATGTTTGCTTTTTTATTTTTCCAAACCAAATTTTTTATTGTAGATCTAAAATGTACGAGATTTGGCTCTGCTCTATTTTTTAAATTTTGCTATTGTCAAAATTAGTACTTTTGGATATCTTATAAAGATGGCTTTTCACAAACGAAATGGGTTTTCTTTTTATTCGTCATGTCTAAGAGTTAATCGAATTTGCATTAATGATTTTCGTACAATATTGACCCCGAGTGATTCACTTAAAACTGTCTCACGCAAAAATATAAATATTTTTCTCTGTAAAAACGCTCCTCAAGTGTTGAATGGGAAATAAAGTGACACGAAGGAAATGAATACGTCACAAAGAATACGTGAAGCATGCCGCACAGAGTTGAGTTTGAAAGCCGAGTTCTGAAAGTGACAGCTGATAAAATTCGCGGCCGAAATATCTTTCTATCTTGGGATTGCGTTTTAATTTAAAAATTATGCAACGGTGAGCAGTTGATTATCCATTTGCAAGTTGCTGCAGCAAACGCAGTGTTTCTCATCCTTATTTGTGGCATCCACCACTTCAACACTTCAATCTCAAAACCCTACCCTTTTTATTATTTTTTAAAGAATATTTTTCCTTTTGGCGCTAGTTCCGATTTTCCGGATGCAGTGGAAACGAAGTCATCCGGAAATGGGATATATAGGAGATGTACCGAATATGGAATAGCTTAGGTAAAAAAGACTTGAAATTTTTGTAAATATAACTTAAAATGTCAACGAAATATTAAAAGAAACCCTCGAACAACCTCATTTTAAACGAAAAGTAAAACAATAGAAAAAACAGTATTAAAAAAAGTGCTCCAATTATAGGATACACTGATTTTTTTAAATTTTGCATGCAATAATCTCACAAAAAATCAATATTATCGGCCGCCGAACACTCAAAATGGCACCAATGATGGCAGTCTAAACATTGGATCCACTCTTCGCCTCTGATATCCCTGTCTTTGATTTTACAGCTTTCATGACTTTTATAAAAAAAAATTCCCCACGTCTTCCACTGTTTCTCCTACATTTTGACGTTCGAAAATACTAACCTGGAATAGCAAAAAGAAATTTAGTTGTACTAGAATTCCATATTGAAAACACTCTTCCTAATATGAGAGAGTATTCCATATTAGGGTTATCAAAAAATCCGGTATTAGGAACAAGTAAATACAAACAAATGTATTCGTAGAATAAAATTTGCGAAAGATTGACAATTTAGTGGAGAAAAAATGTTGAGAAAAAATAATGTGAATCTTAAGTAAATATGATGTAGTCGGCGTAAGGGACGAGTACTAACATTTTCAAGGTGGGTCGGTGGGGAATCGAGAACGCTGGATTATAGAGGCTATTCTCACTTAAATTTTAGGAAATAACACAATCTCAAATTAGAGACATATGCCATATTCGGTACATCTCCTCTACTTTGCGGTTAAATTTTGCGGCGAATTTTGTGAGAAGACAAAAATATTTTTATGTTTTATATGGCGTCTTTTTATAAAACATCCCCTCAAGAGCGTAGTAAAAATATTTTTTTAACAGGAAGACAAAGTTTAGCACAGTGAAACCAATAAATATGTTGCCGATATTATCTTTCCGAATGTTACGTTCCAAAATATTTTCCCGATTTCTTATGAGTAAAAAATGGAAACCTAATGTTTTTTAAACGGAATTAGTTTAAAAAAGCGCCACAAGCAAAAAAATCTTCTTTTGAAGTCAAGTTACAAAATACTGTGATTTGTATCATCGAAATATACAAAAATATCATTAACTAGCTGGTACCCGGCATGCGTTGCTATGCCATTTAATAAAGAAATTGTTTCTCCCTGCGTGTCCTTTCCCATTCGTCCCGTTCCCCTTCCGCCTCCCCTTCTTCTCCCCTCGCGTTCTCACTCCGCGTTCCCACTTTGTCACCTCCACCTTCCCACTCCCCACCCACTCCCCCCCTTCCCCCGTCCCACGAACGCCCCTCCCGAGTTCCCCTCCCCCCTCCCAGGTCCCCCTCCCCCCTCCCAGGTACCCCTTCCCCTCCCTGGTTCACCTCACCCCTCCCTCCCTCCCTACCGCTTTCCATTCATTCAGTTTTCAAACAGCTCGCGTGCCACCAATAGCATTTTTTTATACAAATTTCATAATGCCAGAGCTCATCAGAAGTCTTATGCAAACCTTGTCCTGACATTAACGAACACACAAAAAAAAGAATTATCCAATTTGGTGCAGTCGTTCGAAAGTTGCGCGCGTGCATACATTTCGACGATTCATTTTTATTTATATAGATAGATTATTAGTGATGAATAATAATATTGCGTTGACCCCAAAATTTTATCTTAGAAACGCTGCTCTAAAGGATCCACGTGCTTTAAGACAGCGAGACAAATAAATAGAATTAATAACCCCCTATCAAGGTTAAAAACAAATTCCTTTGAATCATTATCTCTAACCAACAGTTCCAAGAATTAATTAATTGGAAGGTACAATTGTTCAAACACGATAACTTAAATACAATGTTCCTGATTACCGAAACCCTTGACGAAATTTGAGTAATAAGAACCTTTCATATTATCTTGAAGGTATATTGGAAACAATAATTATCATTAACAGCCTGCAAATTTTGCATACATACATAGGATTATTTAAAGAAGCAATTTTAGCATTAAAGACTTGGCATCACTTTTAAATCAAACCTTTCTATGCTAATTACATAACGGAAATCTCTGAAAAGGGCTGATTTACTACTACGCTAACTAGAAATTTCAACAATATTAAATTAGGGAGAAAGGAGAGTGAACTTTTACTACACAAAAAATAAAATCAAACACAAACCAAGATCAACAACAAAAATTCCAACAAAAATTCCAACAAAAATGAACTAAGTAAAAGATACCCCTATCTTCTAATCTGTATTATTATGTGTATCTACATATCTATATTATTATGTGTATCTACCTATCTACCTATCTGTATGTACCTACCTTTTACTTTTAAATAAGAAATCAGCTGTCATTCTTATGTTTTAATTGCATATTTTATTTTATTCTATCTCTTCTCTTTTTTATTTATATTTATACAAAATATGTATGTAGGCTTATAATATGCAATGTAAACACCAGTTATAAGTAATATATACCTATTATTTTAATAACTACGCTTAGCAAACTACAGTAATTTTATTTTACTTTATTGTTTTTGTTCTCTTTCTAGTTCTCACTATGCAAAATGTGTACGTAGTTACGTAGGACTATAATATGAAATGCAAACACCAGTTACCACCGTATATTTTAATCATTTGCCTGTAAATACATTTTTATTTATTACTATTATCATTTCAACAACTATGCTAAATAATTCACGGCTATTTTATGTTTTAATTGGTTATTTCATTTTTATTTTATTCTTTCTCTTCTCTTTTTTTTTATTTTGCTATGCTAAACAAATAACAGTTAGGTACTATATATTAAACTTTTTTTATTATTTTATTTTATATTCTTTCTCTTCTTTTTAGCAATTTTCTTTCTTTTTTATACAAATCATTCTCCACATGTTCATACCCATAATTATTTGACTGTCCTAAAACGGGATAATACTCCTAGTTGGGCAGTCAAAATTTAATAAATAATGTATATAAATGTATAATATTGTGCTAAATAAACAAATAAATAAAAAAAAATTTAAAAAGTTTATAAAACTCTTGTATTTTGCCTTTATTAGAAGTCAATTTGAATACAATTCTGCCGTCTGGAAACCACATTACCATATTCACGCAAAAGCTATCGAAACAATACAAAATATTTTTATGTTTTCTATGTTTAAATATGGGTATTTCAGCAAATTTGTTAAACACAACACACTTTTTAAATTTCACGAATTAGCTTAATTTTTCACAGAAGGATTTTCACTAACTTGGTATTTCTATATAAAATTTAAATGATGCATTTGATAGTCCAGAAATGCTTGCATTGATAAGCTTTCGGATTCCACTATGTAGGTAATACTCGAAATCGGGATTTATTTCTGTGCAGAAACTCTGGAACTAACCACCACACGAATTCCCCTTTCCCAGGATACTAATGGAGGGAAATAATTATACCGAGTCAGGGGACATCTTCCATTTATCACTTATTTTATTCGACAACCCCAACACGGGCGTATGCCTAGCATGGTGGTCAAAAAATTCTCAACAACTGTAATGGAGATTGCACTGAATATTAACCGGTCAATATTGATTAAGTACATAAATATACGTAACAAACTCGTACTCTCCTCCAACAGTATTAAAAAATGATGCCAATATTTTCTTAAACTTAAAAAATGTCCTGCAAACATGCATGATAAATAGATATAATTGTTATTGTGTTCAATAGTATATAACAAAAATGTACCTATCAGTCTTCGCTTTTTATTTGTTATTAGTTATGTTGAAAAGAAAACGTCCAATTTAGAATTTCTACAACAGGCATGTACAAAAAACATCAAATAATATTTAGAATATTTGAATCTTTCAACTTTTCCATTAAAAAATTATACGTTCGGTTGCTTTGTGAAGTTGTTTGTTCAGTAAAAAATAAAATATTTTCGAAAAGAAAAACTCTCCAAAAAAACCCCTGGAACAAAATCATTGCTTTACAATAGAACTTTTAATGTAAATGGGAGTTAATATTAATTTTGAACAGCGCCATTGTTTTGTTAATTAAATTAATTCCCGATTTCAGATACGGCGCTAACCTGATTATTATCAGTCGCCTCAAAACATAACGTAATTACTTATTCATTTTACAAATAATCCAGAAGCACAATTTCTTGTCAAATAGTAAAATTGTAGGAGGTTTCCGCAATATTTAGATCTCGAATGGAAAAACTTTTAAGAATGTTGAGACCCGTACGGTCTCTACAAGGTATGGTTTCTGGTTCCAGTTTCCTTCGTTACTTTTTTTGTCTTTGCCTGTTTGGCGTTTTTACTGAAAGATGTTGATATTATCTTCTTGAAAGATTAAATTTTACAAATTTCATTTATTTACTTTAATCGCCCTGATGGGCTTTTACAATATTATATATTTTACACGATTTAATACGGTGATACCGAGAGTTTATAATGTGCGACAGACAAAAACTTTTTAATAAATGTTCATAATACACGGTATATATAAAGTTGCCATTGAATGTATAAATAATGCATTATAAAAAAATAGAGAAGAGAGCAAGAAAAAAATAAGAAAGCAACTTTTTTTTTATAGTTGCAGATGGCATAAAAATAATACAAAAAAATTATATTAGTTCAAAATACATAATTTACAAGTGAATAAAAATAAGAATATAAGATTTGTACAATCGTTCCTATGCGATGTTCCTAAATATTAATATAATGTTGTATAAAATATCATTAAGGTAATTCTTAAATACTTGTAAACTTATATTAAACATTGTGCACGGTTGACTGAGAACGGGTCGTTTCTTTGATTCGTTCTTGTATTTAACAGCTCGGCTGTGGAATGATTTGCCAGCTCTGTGTTTTCTCCTTCCTACAACATGGGTCTCTTCAAGACCAATGTTCATTCCTTCCTCTCTTCAAAAAGATCCTCCACACAGCATCCCATATGACATAGGCCCTGAGGGAAATTATTTTCCTTCGTGCCTCCTGTGTGGAGTTGGAAAAAATATATATCTTCATGGTTTAATATAAATTTATACTTGAGGTGAGTTTGTTTCCAAGTGTGTGAAAATGAGAAATAGGTGCATGGATGTGGTAGTTGGTCCCGAAATTATTGTTGCAGAATAATATATTTTGCCTAGTTGCTCGATTTTGTGCTTTGAAGTTGGTGAAATGCAGAAGTTTACAATAGTCTAATTAGGACTATTAGGAGTTAATAATTACAAAAGAGTTATGTCGTTTATTTTTCAAGGTTTATAAGGTTCTATGAGTAACCCCTAATAAAAATTAATTTAAAATTAATCTAACCTTGTAAAAAGTAACCCTAATAAATCTGCTTTAAATAAGGAAAGAGCGTTATAGGAATATTGAACATTAAATATTGTAAAGCTGGGAAAAGGTTGTTTTAACACCTTCTATTTGAGATAAAATATTCATTACCACGTACGAAGGATAAAATTTCAGTAGTTTGGAATTTTCCACCTGGCTTTCAGAAAAGATAGGAATTTCACAATCTCAGAACGCTGACCCCATAAACATAAGGTGCAAATTGTTACTCTATCGCGTAACTACCCTGAGATATTTTTATGGACCTGACATTACCATGAATGTGGGTGAATATTACAGTATTACAGTAGCCGTACGTATATTGGGAACTGTTTATATCGATATTTTAAAAGGAAATACGAGTAGAAACCAACCCTGATATTGACAATAAAATAAAAATATATTTCGACCTGAATGTGAATCCAGGTGTGGAGGAAATTGAAATACATGAAATTGGAAAATTGACAATTCTATCTTTATGAAATATGATAAATACTGGGTGACTGGAGCTTATTCAAAGAGGAATTGGAATCTAAGGGTAGGTGTATGAAATTAGCGATTCTGCGGTCAGAAGATCTCTCGATTTTCAGCCCTTTAATTTGTTCGCTTTTCGTAACGACATGTAGATCTCATAGAAACCCTTACTACTATGGTTAGAAATATCATCTAAGCGGTGTTAGAAAGAAAAAAAACCTCGCTTTATATTCAAATCTACATAAAAGTTAACCACAAAATAATTAAAATGCACACCTTTATAAAATCAATGTTTCCGATCGCAATTCGAAAAAAAAGATGAAACTTTGGGATTTTTTTCATTAATTATTTTTACATGAAATGACAAAATGTGAATTTGTAATAAATTTGACTAATAAAATATGTGAGTACTTTTATTTTTTCGTTATCGTTATTAACTTTAGTTAGAAAAAAAGTAAGGTTGTACGTTTTTAAAACTTTTTTAAGTTCGCATTAAAAAAAGATGTTTATTTAGAATTTCAAAAATTGGAAAGCTTGTTTCAACTCCTTTCAAAAACAGTTTTTAGGTTTCGGATGCATTAAGAAATATTCCATTTATTTGGATTTTATTCCAAAGCGGAAATATTTTGACCTTCTGACAAAATAGGCCCGATGTCAAGGGGTTAAATTTGATGACGTCATTCAAAATAAACGATTCGATCTAGCTCCAGAAATGGAAAGTTCGATGTGTTTAATGTAAGACTACACAGCAGTTCAACGACTGACTAAATAAAAGACCTACGAGAAAAAAAAAAGTTTGAAAAAAGTAGGAAAAGTTTGGAAAGTATCTGTTGTCAAGTTTTTGGGTATAAATCCACAGAAATGTGCTTTATAGTCCCAGAGAGAGAGGTCGTACGAGAACTTATCATTTTATTATTTTCTGCATTTTTCGTCTTCATACAAGACAAGAGAAAAGTAGGATTTTTCTATTATTTTCTGCATTTTTCGTTTTCATACACGACACGAAAACAATAGATTTTTTCTATTATTTTCTGCATTTTTCGTTTTCATTCAAGACACGAGATAAAAGGATTTTTTTAACATTTTCTGCATTTTTTGTTTTTATACACGACACGAGAACAATAGAATTTTTCTATTATTTTCTGCATTTTTCGTTTTCATACAAGACACGACAAAAGTATAATTTTTCTATTATTTTCTGCATTTTTCGTTTTCGTACACGACACTAGGAAACTAGATTTTTTGTCGATAACGTACGAGTATGAGCGATATCTCTCTGGATCTTCTTAACTGTCCGAAAACAGTGAGACTTGCATGTTTTTTGAATTGCCGCGAGTTTGAGAATTAATTTAAGTTGCGGGGCTGAAGGTAGTGGGGAAAAGGAAGTTTGGGAAGTACCTAGCTATTCAGATCAGGTCACCAAACACGACGAAAGTCATTTCTAGCAATGTTTCGATTCCAAATAGTGGTCTTCGCCGAGGCTGAAGAGTGTGGGGAGGAGAAAGAGATGAGTGAGAAAAAGAATGGGAAGTACCTGACTATTCAGAGCTGATCACTAAACACAACTATTGCCATTTCAAGCAACATTTCTATTCTGATTTGTAGTCTCTCAGAAGGGCAATACTGATATTATCTACCACTCTGTTACTTTTTTTAAAATAAATAGTTTAAAAAATTTACGAAAATAAACCCTTTTTGTCTTTTTTCTTAACAATTTTTATTTTTATTTTTTGGGGAAACTGTTTGGAGGAGAGGAAGGAGTGAACATGGGTCGTGAAGAAACCAAAGTCGTAGAAGTGACCTGTTCAAATGTCAATCACATATGTATACTGGGCGAGCGTTTGGCGTATTTCCCGACTATGCACCGGTGCTGAAGGGATCAATGACGCTAGTTCCTTGGAATATTTTCCATTGTAATACCGGTTGAACGAGGACAACGTACCTGCCGTGCTCGATGCTCGTGCCCTAAATCCATTTGTTAAGATACGGTAATCTGTCGAACGGACCACCTGTTTCTGCACAGATTCTAAGGTCTTTTAATGTATTTTGGTGCTCCATAGCACAGGTGGCTGCCAAATTCAACAGCAGTACGCACTTGCGATTTGTACAGGGGTAGATACAGCAGTTGTGTAGTACTTGCAGTATCTGCGAGTTACGTACAGTACGCTCAACTTCTGTGGGCTAAGTTGGCTCCGGCTTCGATGGAGCCCCTATGCCTGAGATGGCCACTTATTAGAGTTACACCAAGAATATCAATGGAATACGATATGCTTGGTGGTAACTAAGCATATCATCTTCCATATCATATCTATGTTTTGAAGGTTGCTTCCGTTGAAGGAGACTAGATTTTCAAATCGATTCCTTTTAGACGTTATCAGACTTTGCTGTCATTCACGAAACAATGATTCGGTACTCAAGACAAAAGGTCATATCAGGTCACAGAACCGATCCTTGTGGGAAACCAGCAATTATTGAATGTGAGAAAGAGGTGAAACCATCAGCAACCATCTGAATCGACCTCTTCTTCAAAAAGTCGGCAACCTACATACGCAACGATGCGGGAAGTACGATAGAAGGCGGTTTGTTGACAATTCCACGGTGCCAAACCCGATTAACGACCTTAGAAATGTCCAGTGGAACCATTTAGGTCTCACCGTAACATTCAAGGCACCGCTTCCAAATATTCGTTACGTATGCTAGAAAATCACCGCACGAGCTGTTCCGCCGGAATCCTTATTGACGGCTATTAATAATTTTGTTCTTCTCGAGGTATGTGAGCAGTTTGTCGTTAATCACACGATCCATCACCTTGGATATAATAGATGTTATCGCTATAGGGCAGTCACCCTTCTTTGGAATAATTTGATGAATGACCGTTGAGTGCTCAAAACTAAGGACATTTAAAAAATCTTTGTCCCTTAGCAATACCAGGGCAGATATTTCGTCAGGCCTGCTAGCTTTGTTAACATCGAGCCCTCTCCCGTAAGCCTTGGAGTACATCTTGATGCCGGACTGTCAGTATTTTCATATAGAAACCACGGCGAGGAACCGACGGCGGGACAGCACCTTGATCATAGAGTGTCGAGTTTTTCGCAAACATTTTGCGTAGTAAGTTTGCCTTAACGGCTGTCTAGACGGCTCGACCAATTTCAAACACGCTTTCTATTCTGGTAGTCTTCCACTAGAAGACTAGAACCATTGAAAAGTTTTTTTAACTCGAAATTATTTTAACAATACAAATAGTATCAGTTTGCAATTTGTATTGTTAAAACAATATCGAGTTAAAAGTCTAACAAGACAAGCAAAATCTCTGGAGTTTCGTGAAGTTAACACTTCACTCATCGCTAAATAAGAGACCAACCCGCTAAAGACAACCTTCACGTGTGATACAACGTAACAAATATCTGCAAACACGCGAAGGCACGCTCCAAAAACCTGCACCCACTTCTGCACGTAACGCCATTATAATGTTGGTTGAACCATTATAATGTAAATGAATTGTGTACAAGCGAGAAACTGGTGGACTTAAATCATCACATGGAGAATCCAAAAAAATCTTAGTTTTTAGAACTTTTTTACTTTTTCTTTCGGCGACTTTTGGATCTGTGCTACGCTTAAATGTATTATAATATACAAAACAGCTGTTATTAAACTTCCTACACCCTTTTTGTTATTTGTTTTTGGGATGTTATGGCGTGTTGCGCTACCTCCTTCTTTAGCCAACGTTTCGGATAGCGTTGCAGTGTCCACCATCAGGGCAGATTCGGTAGATGTGTCGGATCAGCCCTGATGATGGACACTGCAACGCTGTCCGAAACGTTGGCTAAAGAAGGAGGTAGCGCAACACGACATAACACCCCAAAAACAAATAACGAAAATGCTTTTGACCGTGAAAATCTTAAAACGTATTTGCTTACAGCCTGATTTATTCAAATTCAACTTCGGATTCCATTTACTCAAAAACGAAAGCTCAAATCACCAAATGTATAGGTACCACAAAATCATGATTGAGATTTACCAGTTTACCGCTTGGTCTATGAGTTTCCGGACACCGTTCATAAGCAGCCCAAACCCAACCTAATCATTTTTTTATGAAAGGGTATTTGGAATGGCTGAAGGGAGAGGGGAGGGGAAGAAAATGAAAACAATCCTGGTTAGTGGTACCAGGCTAACCAGATCTGGTCACTAAACAAGGATAACGTTAAATTCAAGCACTGTTTTGATAATGAATGATAACGATTGCAATGTAATGCAATCAAACCTCGTATAATTGCTTTTAGAGCAAATTAATTAATTTATTTATTTGTTTCTTTACATGGTACCTAGGTCTAATGTTTACACTTCAGTTTGTAACCTCACTAGGTCAAGCCTGTGTTAACTTTAACAACTCTACAATTTAATAAAATAACTATTGGTTTCCGTGTATCGTTTATTCTAGAAACCTTTTATTTACCGTTACAAATATATCGACCGTCCAATTAATTAGTCACACATCTCCGAAAAGTCCATATTTGAGTTAAGTATGCAGTTATATCTAAAGTTTTCTCCCTAAATATTTTAACATGGTTTTGATAAAACGTTAAAACGGTTGATAAAAAGTTTTTTTTACTGTAATACATATATTTTCAACTGTCGGATTAGTTACGCCATCCAGTAGCTGATTTCTTGGGTCGGCTAGTAGCATTAATTTGGGAGGCTTTTACTGCCATCCCGGGAACTATTTATTGAATAACCAACACCTCTGCCGTGAGTCACCCCAAATGGTTCGTTACGTTTGGTGACTTAGCAGGGGTGCACGGGTTCATGGGGTGAGGATTATCCGGGTCTTGGCGTCGGATGCGTCTGCCCACTAGTTGCATGGGAGGCCGGATCGGGAGAGAATGGTTGACAGAGTCCTTTTGACTTCTCCAGCCGTGCTCTCTCGGAACATCGCCCTGCACCGTCGAGGGAATGATGGATTTATGCCTCCGTCACTCCTGGACAACGACCCCCAGATTTCTTCCCAGAACTTCCTCTCCTTCCTTTCCTAAAAAAATCCTTCACACAGCATCCCCAAAGATGGCATAGACCCTTTGTTGAATTATTTTCCTCAGGGTCTCCTGTATGGAGCTAATGCAAAAAAAAAGACAGTTTCAAAGATATTTTTTTGGTGTGACCGAGGATTGAACCTTTATCCCCATAAACTGACTTAAATGAAGTGAACACCGCTAACATCTAAGCCAAATCGTAATTGGGTTACATTGAAATTTATTTAGTATATTAATTGCTGTACATTTTTATGTGTAATGTCAACCAATTTCAGAAAAATGCGTGTGTGCGAGTTTATGTGTATGCTTAAGTGCCACCAAAAGATGTTAAAATGCACCGACAACAAGTCTATCTATCAATTTGGGAGGCGGGTATGGGTACCGCTGCCCCGGGAACCATTCATTGGATAATCAACACCCCTGCCATAGGTCACCACAAGTGGTTTGTTACGTTTTGGTAATTAGCAAGGGTGCCTGGGTTCTTGGAGTGAGGTTTATCTAAGTCTGCGTGTCTACTGCGTGATGATCTGGATCGGGATAAACTTCTTGAGGTGGACATAATCTAGACCTCTCCAGCCGGACTCCCTCGACCCATCGCCTTACACCGCAGTGGGGATGCATTCATAAGACTCTCACCCTGGATACATCTCCCACATACTCCCAGATACATACTCCCAGATTCCTATTCACCCTTCATACCTTTTCCTTCCCAGTACTTCCCTTCCTTCCTTTCATTAAAAAGATCCTCCACACAGCATCCCCAAAGATGACATAGCCCCCTGAAGTATGGTTTTTTCTAAGGGCCTCCTTTGTGGAACTATTGTAAAAAAAAAAAATTGGATTGAGTTCTTTTTTTTAAGGCAAAAAAAATTCTGTTTAATTTTTTTATTTAGTATTTCATCTATCAAATTAGTAGAATAGCCATTATTAATTGCTATTTGCAAACTAATTTGATAAATGAAATACTAAATAAAAAAAATTAAACAGAATTTTTTCAAATTATATATTTACCCTATTTCTAAAGATAACAATAAACATTGGCGTATTTATTTATCGACAACGATACGTCAAAAATTATTAGTAAAAATATTCCCGGTACTATTCAACCAGCGTTTTACACAAATAACAAATTGAAGAAATATATACTCAACAATAAAGATAGCGAAATTAAAACAAAAAAATCAGGGGTTTACAAACTCAATTGTAATGATTGTAGTTCGTTTTATATAGGTAGAACTTATAGAAACTTTGAGATTAGTGTTAAAGAGCACCTCAGAGCACTAAATGGCAATAGCGATTCTGAGTTCGCAGACCATTTATTAAAATATGATCATAGCTTTGACATAAATTCAGGTCTTCAAATATTACATACAGGATATAAAACATCGCAAATCAATAATTTAGAAATTTTAGAAATAAGAAAAAATGTTAATTCCAAAGCTCACATAATTAATAAGCAAAAAATTTTGTTAACCCTGTTTTACATATCTTCCCACTTAACCGGCCTTTTACTTCTAATAGCTTGGTAATCCACAATTCTTCGAAACTCCCACCATTGTCAACCCTTCCCCCTCCTTCAATTTCTTCTCTCCATATGTAATCTATACTTAATTTTTTTAACTTTAGTATACTTTTATTCCTGAAGAAGTGAACATGGTTCACGAAACATGTTGATAGTATAAAATATTAAAAAAAATAAAGTGATGTAAACTAAGTTATTTTCTTTTATTAAATATCAGAAATTCGTTAAAAATAATATTATTTTATGTTTTTTAATTTTGCTATACAATTTCATTTCACAGTTTACTTAATGGCAGTCAAAACCCTTAATGGAATTATTGGGGAAATTAATATAAACATTTGGTAGGCACTTCAATAATAATTATTCAAAGTTTTAAACTATCTGTAGTTTCTACTACCTACCACTAACAAATTTCGAAGTATTTACTCATGGCTATTTGGAAACTCGAGCAAGTATTTGGACTGTTTGGGCTGTTCTTCCGTGGGGGGGAGGTATGCAGCTACTTGGACTATTGGTAAAATAAAAATACAAGAATTAAATTACTGTTTAAAAGATCGCTGTAGTTTCTGCTCAATGCAACATATATATTATATATTCTGCAAGAGCATGAAATGAAATCTTATGCCTGATACTATTTAAAAAATAAGTGATAAAATTAATTACGACCATTAGGAGGGCCGGAATTGGCCACCTAATTCATTTTGTCATTCGAGTCTTCGTTGGAAAAGTAGCCAATATGGGTATCAATTTACAAGTCTCAACGTACAAAATCCAAAGGCTGAGTGAAAAAATTGAGCAGCAAGCCACCTGATTAATGTTGTCATTGTCTACGTTTCACAATTCTAAATTTTAAAAATTATCACATTAATAATCTCGATACGAATATAAAAGTGGCTCAGTGGTAGGAGTCTTCGTTGGAACAAGAAAGTAGACAATACGGGTATCAATTTACACGTCTCGAGGTACACAATTCGAAGGGCTGAGTGAAAAAATTGAGCAGTAATTTAACCATAAATATTTGATTCTAAGGTACCCACAGGTTATCATTTTCTTGCTGTATCAAAATTAATACAATTAATCAAGAAAATCATTTTAAGTTCTGTGGGTATTCCAATTATATATTTAATTAGCGGTAACACAACAACGTAAATTAATATGGCTTCGCTATATCATTTACACGCTTATATCGTGAATGTTCCATTTTTATAGATAGCTAGACTATCGTTAATTTGAACGCGCTCTATAATTTTGCCTAAACTCGTATCTTATTTTTGGAATAAAACTTTAACTGAATACGTCCCAAGAAATGACATTGCATACTAAATATATTTTTATCACGCAACGTAACTTGTACGAATAAATGTCTTAATTAATACTGATTGTAATCAGTTTAAAAACACATTTGAAACGACTTTTTACCTTTGACCAAAGTTTTAGATATTTCTATTTTTGATACTAACAATTCGTGGTGGAATTCCATTAAAATAAAATAGAAATAATACTAAACACGTAAAACTTATTTCCACTTAATTTAGTTTTTCGAGTTTTAGACAAATTGCTTATTTCCTTTTTCCCCGAGATGTGAGAGTTTCTTCACCACAGTATTTATTATATTCGTAAATGATTTCATTTTACTGTTTTTCTACATAATTTAAAAGCAGAAACTAGGATTCAATACAGTTGATATAGAGATTCGGATGAAGCAAAATATTGTGTAACGTTATTTTGTATATGATTGCTGTTGTGTAGTTTTGAAATACTTTACACAGTTTATTAGTTACCTTATGTAGTTTGTCATTTTTTTGAGTTCTTGTGTTATTTTTTATTTAATATTTACAATTTCCGTATGTTTTGAAAATATTTTAGTCCACAGGAACTGGACCCTAAGTTTTTCGTTATAATTTTATGTTAAAGTGAAAATCTGTCATTAGATTTAGTTATTTTTTTATACATATAAAAAAGGTTGATTTTCCAAAAAAATATTAAAAATGAGAAAAATTAATGTTACGTTATTATAATAAATAAGAGGAAATTGTATAATTGTGAAAGAGATAACGATACGTATTCAGTTACTTATGCGAAACTTTCGAAATTCTCAGTAAACATGCAAACACCATATATTTTGTAATGCTTTTTATTTCTACTATAAAGTTCTGAAAGAATACATGTAATTAAAAATGACAAAAAGGATAATACTGAATTTTCCTACCTTTTGATCTTTCCCTATACAGTGATCTTCTTTTTCACTTTACTGTTATTTTCACGTTAATTTTATTATTGTAATCAATGCACTTTAAATTATTTATTATTTACAAAACTTATCTTTACGATCAAAAACTTTATTTATAACTATGATTTAATCAAGAAATCTACACACTAAATATCATATTCTATTAAAAGAATAGAGTTAAAAACACTTGCGAAAAGTTACAAAGTTTTGGTTTGGCGCGCGAAACGCACAGTGGCGTCGTTGTGTTGGGCACTGCGCCGCGACGCTACGTTGGCAGTACTAAGTGAGCGTCGGCGGAGTTGGGATCGCAGCACCAGCGACGCTCGACATTCGGCGCCCGCTGCCGTGGACCGGTGCCGGCTCCGCGATGCGCACGCGTGTGGGACCGGAAAAGGAAGATTGCATTCAGTCTTCAATGAAAGGCCTTTACCTACTTGCCACTCGCTGCTTGCTCAGTTTCAATGGTACATTGATAATAATCAGCTGCAACGAAGGCTGTTTACGATCAAACTCAAAAGAAAAGTTTTTTGTTATCGAGAATCTAAAATAATTTAAGACTTTTCTTGTACGGGTACATTGCTGCATGGAAATTCCGGCGAGATATTAAAACTTTTTTTAAATTTTTTTAGCGTTACCGGTTTAAATAATAGGATCCATGATACTTGATCCGCCGACAGTTGGCCCCCGGGCATACTTATAACTAACATGCTGGGAAATACGGTATACCAACTTACACAAAATATATCTTAGTAATCACAAACGGATATATAAACCTTTTTTTTCATTCAAATGCATCAAGGAAAAATCTGTTTGTCTATATACAGTGCATGCTAGTGCATAAGTACAAAAAATCGACACTGTATATAAATTCGTTTGATATGCATACAAACTTATTATTAAGGGTATTTTGATGTCGAATTTACGATTGAAATTGGTAAATAATGCACAAAAAATTATTATTTTATAGTATATATGATTTCGGGGGGCCAATTGTCGGCAGATCAACTGTCGGGTCACCAAATAATATCATCATTTCTTATATGATTTTATAGCAAGAACCTGACACCTATTTAAAACGTTCAATTAAAAAAGTTAGATTTGTCTTCATATTTATTTATGCATCACCGTTTTAAACATTAAAAAAATAATAATTATTATAAGTAATAATTATTAGCTTGGAACACTCATCTACATTGAACAAATCTCCAGAGAAAAGATACATGCCACCGACGAGACTCGAACCCGCGTCCATCTGATTTCCAGTCAACTGCCAATTTGGGGGGCGGGAATGGGTACCGCCGCCCCGGGAACCTTTATTGGATAACCAACACCTCTGTCATAGGTCACCCCAAGTGGTTCGCTACGTTTGGTGATTTAGCAGGGGTGCCCGGGTTCATGGGGTGAGGTTTGTCTAGGTCTTGGAGGCGGATGACCAGGACACACTGAACCCCAGATTCCTACCCACCCTTAAACCCTTTTCCTTCCCAGAACTCTCCTCTCCTTCCTTTCCTTAGAAAAAATCTCCCGAAAAAGATACATGTGGCCGACGGGACTCGAATCCGCGTCCTTCTGATTTCCGGTCAACTGCTCTTATCCACTGAGCTACGTCGGCTTATCTCCTGCCCGCAAAATAATTCAATATAAACTAGTGTTTTATTCAACAATTACTGCTTATTACATTTTTCCATCTGCAAACAAATATAAATAAAAATACACAGGGTGTCCGGGGGTCAAGTGCATTAACTTCGGGAGGTGATTCTACGTGATAGTAGGAGTAAAAAAGATTAACAACTTTTTCCGAAATTCCAACTTTTTTTTTCCCATACAAAAAGACCCACCTACTAAAAATCCTTAGTGTGAGGTATGATCTTATTTGCTGAGAGCCTGCCGGGCGCCCGACTCGATTGTGATTGGCCCGTTTCGTAATGGCGGAAAATAATAAATCTGGCCGCACACGCCGGACTAATTTTATCTTTTTACCTCAAAACTACGACTAAAAGTTGGAATTTCGAAAAAAGTTATTTATCTTTTTTTACTTGTACTATCATGTAGAATCACCTCCCGAAGTTAATGCACTTTACCCCCGGACGCCCTGTATATAAAATAAAGTTGGTTGTTTGCAGGTGGAAAATGTAATAAGCAGTAATTGTTGAACGAAACACTAGTATATATTGAATTATTTGGCGGCAGAAGAAAAGCCGACGTAGCTCAGTGGATAAGAGCAGTTGACCGGAAATCAGAAGGACGCTGATTCGAGTCCCGTCGGCGGCATGTATCTTTTCTCGGGAGATTTTTTTCAATGTAGATGAGTGTTTCAGGCTAATAATTATTACTTATAATATTTGTTACCCTTTGTGCTATGCATAAAAATCTTGTCTTAAACATTAGTTTATCAATTAAAAAAATATATATAATTAAAAAAACACTAACGGATTATTTTCCATTAGCCAAATAATCTACAGATACTTTGTTATAAAAATATATATTTATTAACTTGTCCTGAAACTACCTATATATGAAAACAGAAAATAAGGGTCTTAAAACTAATACCTTATTGGCAAATTATAGCTATTAATTCATTAACAAACAATTTGAATGATTGATAGTAATAAATTGAATTTCTGATAAATATCTGGTAACAATTAGCCCTTAAATATTGCGTGTAAAATATAAAAAAAACCTTCACATTAATATAAGTACATCATTTTTAACTTACACTAATAAGTCCTAAAAAGTTCAAACATTGATAATAAAACATTTAACGTTTTTTCTTACAACTCAGACTAGTTAACGTCATCACATAAGTAATTCAATAAGATACGATACATCTTTTTTTATTTATTGTTTGAAATATTTACAGAGCCTAGTAACGATTATTACAATAATGAAATTGCCATGCGTAGGTATATCAATGTTCAGTTGTTACTAGGTGGAGATATTGTTAGTGAAATAACGGAAATAATAATACACAATATAAAATATGTAACATGCGTAGTGTATACAGTTCGGTGAGAGAGAAAAAAGAAATGCAAGACGGTAATAATAAAGTAATTTCGTAATTTTTAGTTTAAACCTTAAAAAATTCAATAATTTATTTTTGTGAATACGGGCGTACATGAATAAGAGTCCCTACCATCTGGAGCCAGTGAAACTATGGAATCCCCAATTCTGGTGTGTTGTGAGATGGAAGTGGAGAAGGGAAGAAAATGAGAAGAGGAAGGTGAGGAAGAACCTACTTATGCAGATCTTATCACCGAACATGGCTAAAGCCATTTCAAGCAACGTTTTAGTTCTGAGCGTTAGTCTTACATCACGGCGATACTGAGAGTATCTTCCACTCTAGAACCTGCCGAAAAAGCCCTAACAATCATGTTTAATTAAACAATAATTGTGAAACTTCAAAAATTTATTAAATTAAATTTTTTTAATTAAATTAAACAAACATAACACAACAAAATAAAAAATAAAAAGGAACATAAACAAAAATCAAAACAAAAACATATCAATCAGTTAACCATATGTTTTAATCTATTTTTTTTACTACTCTTTTTTTCTTCATTTTACAAAATATATAAGTAATAATTAATTAATTTTTATTTTTATTTTTAACTTTATGAGTAAAACCTAAAATTGTAATATTTAATTAAATGAAGATAATATTGAAACTCAATCGAAAATCTGGAGACAGAAAAATCAGTTAAAGATATTGGCACCTCTGGGAATCGAACCCAGGACCTTCTACTATCATAGCAACAGCTCTACCAACTGAGCTAAGGTGTCAGAGGTAGAATACCTTAGCTTGATATCTTTTTGCCAATATCTCGTGCCACCTTCGTTTCAATATCTTTTTCTGATTTTTCTGTCTTCAGATTTTCGATGAAGTTTTACTAATGTTGTCTTCATTTAATTAATTAAATGCAACATAAATCTTTAGGTTTTAATCGTTTATTATAAAGTTAAAGTATCTACTTTAACTTTAATAAGTATGTAAAATAAACTGCAGTTAACTTCAAGTTTTAATCCATTATATTATTTTACTCTGTCTCTTCTCTTTTTTGTTTTCTCTTGCTTATAGGATTATAATACGCAGTGTAAACACAACAACCATTATACTTTAATAATTTAATATTAAATTCATGTGCTTACCTATTATTTAATGGTAAACAAACATCAGTTAACATTTCATTTTAATCTAATTTTATTTTTTTAATCATTCTCTTCTTCTCGTTTTGGCTATTTATTTTTTATACAAATATTGTAGGTTAATTCACCCAACTTCGACTATTCTAAAACGGAAACTCCTCCTAGTTGGACAGTCAGAATATTTTACAAATGTGAATTATGTATAACCCGCACTAAACAAATAAAAATTTATTGTGCACGCCTGGATTTGAACCCGCGACCAACGGATTAAGCCTTAACCTTCGACCACGGAGGTCGTCCGTGTGTTACAGAGATCGACTAAGTATTTTTATTTAAGGATTAAATCCACTTTATGGTCGACATTAGGATTAGTGTCTGTATTGTTTTAGATTACCGCACGTTGATCAAACGTTTGAAGAGGATGTATGGTGTAAGACATAAGCCAACTTCCCAATACAAGATCGCAATGATTTGATGAGCTTAGCATATCATTAAGCACATAAGCTTTAAAACTAATGGGGTAGAGCTTACAGACTGATTAACGAAGCGATTATGTGTAACAATAATTATTATATAAATATTAATCTTCATATCGTGGGTATTAT
Organism: Limnephilus marmoratus; assembly: GCA_917880885.1. NCBI lineage: Eukaryota > Metazoa > Arthropoda > Insecta > Trichoptera > Limnephilidae > Limnephilus > Limnephilus marmoratus. The sequence continues at coordinate 64,962,522 of OU862908.1, forward strand.
AAGCAAGGTTGATAAAATAGTTATTAGTTATTAGTTAGTTACAAGTAAATGATAAAATCAGTTCATTCACATAACTTTGGTCATACATTAATCTTGGCGCACAAATGAATATCTGCAGAATTGGCCCAAAAACAGTAGTGAAACAGTAAAAAGGGGAGGGGAAGAGTGGAAATAAATAAAAAAAACCTTTGCAAACTGGTTGAATGAGGTAATGCTTTCTATATTTATTTTCATTATTGTTGTTTTTTAGATTTAGATATCTCGGCAGTATTCTCACGGAGACTTTTGACCCAGATGTAGAAGGTGCAAAATTGAAGCAGCAAGAACTGCATTCAGTAAAATGAAATCCCTCTTCTGCAATGACAATATCAATTTAAAACTAAGGCAGAGAATGCTAAAGTGTTATATGTGGTCAGGCTTGCACTATGGATGTGAGACATGGACTTTGAAGGTAAATACCATGAATAGGTTAGAGGCTTTTGAAATGTGGCTTCACCGGAGAATGCTCAAGGTCGACATGATCACCAACACTGAAATTCTCAGGCGGGCTGGAGCAAATGGAGAGCTGCTTACATTTGTGAAAGTCAGGGAAATTTCATATCTGAGAAGTATCACTTGCTTCAATTGGTATTGAAAGGCAAGATAGAGGGTCGCGAGGGCCTGGTAGGAGACAAATGTCTTTGCTGCGAAATGTACGAGAGTGAACCGGCATTAGAAGTGTGGAGGAGCTATTCCGGGCAGCGCAAGACAGAGAGACATTAGGGCACACCACGAAGAATTGAGACCACTACCAAGTCGATTTTTTTTAATACCGCACATGACTCCCAACTGCTCCGAACCGCCAGGAACCAGTGAGGCTATGGTATTTCCGATTAGGGTATGTTGTGAGGCTCAAGGTAGTGGGGTGGGGGAGAAGATGGGGAAAGGAAGATGAGGAAGTACTTTTCTATTCAAGCAACGTTTTAATTCTGAATGGTGGTCATGCACCAGGGAGACACTGAGAGTATTTTCCACTCTGGAATGTGTCGAATATACAGTACCTATGTATAATTTTTAATTAATTAATTGTGAAATACGAGAATAAAAATTAATCTAATAAATTTTATTGGCACACGCCGGAAATCCGCAACCCTCGGAATACTAATCGAGACCCTTACCCCTCGACCCCGGAGACCAGTGAAGAAACACGATTTTGATATTTGATTGTATTACGAAGAAATGATAGTGGTATATTTATTACGAGTGAATATTATCATCTTCCTACATCATACCTATGTTCTCATATTTTAAATTAATATTTGTCCCCATTTCATAATGGGACATGTGGATACATACTCGCTCGCACTCGAAGGTAAAATAGTGCTGGAATGCACAAAATAAATTCGTGTATTCGTGAAAATTTACTCATAAATTCTTCTTGGCATTACATGAAGATCTGCAGAGTCAACCCAAAATAAAGTAATGGAACACCTCTCTATGAGGTTAACCCTTATAATTTTCTTTTTTCTTTATTTAATATCTGCCCTATCTCACCAAATATTGATACTATTTATTGACTTGGAAGTAGTCTCATTCGATTCAGTATGAATGAAAACATGATAAACAATAACCCACTGGTTCAAGTTAGTAAACATGTATTATTCAATAATTCTCCCCATCTCCCTACAACTAGAGGGTTGTTCCACTATTTCATTTTGGGCGGACTCTGCAGATCTTAATATATACTGCTAAGAAGAATGTATGAGCAAAGTTTCATCGTATTTTTGTCATTTATTTTATGCTTTTTGGTACTATTTTACTTGCACTATAAGATAATGTAAGATTTTGCATCTCCTTCTTATTTATTTCGTTCTAAATCAATAAAATCAAACAATTGCAGTGAGAAAAAAAATGTACTTTATTTTTGTTTCTCACCTCGTTACAACCTATAACACGGTTCATAACACTTGTTTTTTTTTATCGAATGAAGCAAATGCTTTGGGTGTGACTTTTGATATATTAAATGCAAAAATACAGTTAGTAATACACCGCTTTTTTATTATTAATATTTAACGGCCCACCGAAAATATTATATACAATTAGAATTAGGTTAAATTAGGTTAATCTAGAAGCCCTCGAAATTAAGAAAAATTAATGTAATTTAATTAATAATAAATAAATCAAACATAATTAACCACCCGGACCCATAAGCTTGTTTTCACGATAATATAACATTAGCAGATGTGTATATGACGAATGAGGCGTACCTGACTTATGAATATAATCAAATAAACTGATAGTCCCATCTTTAATCTATTCCGTTAATCTCTGCTGAAACTGTTCCCCTCGCCTCTACCTACCCATCCTGTAACAGTTTTGTCTCCCACTTTTCTATTTTACCTCTTTCTGTCACCAATAGAGTGTCTTCTTTTCTATTTCCATCTCTTTGTTTAACTTTCTGATTTTTACATGAGTCTGTATGTAATTAGCTTAAGTAACATAATATAATTATCTATGCTTGACGAAGCTTGAGCTGAGCGAACCCGGTCGGCTGCTAAATATTAATAATAAAAACTAAGGTGACTACTAAGTTTAATTTTTCGTTTAATAACACTTGTTTATTGTCTTTAATTTTATAAATAAAATTCCCCTTGAAATATAAGGACTTATTTTGTCACATAAGCTCTTGCCTCACGACCGCATCCATAGTATAATAAATAAACATACTAATTTCGATTGTGATTCTCCTGTGTGTCTTTAACTCCAGTTTAATGAACTCTTTGGCATTCGCTTTGAATTTAAATATCGTCATTTTCAAAAATTGGAAGTGTCTGTTTGGAAAATCGATAAACTAGGTTCCCCATAACATAATATTTTGACAGAAACTGATATTGCCATTTTCAAAATTGGAACTGATTTAAATGAGGTCGCCTCCTACCACGAAGCTTTATTTACAATATTGTACCATATTATTAATTAGAGCCTGCTTAGGAATAAACTTTCTGGATTCTTGGAAAGTACCAAAGACATAAGCAGTCAAAATGTTGTTCTTGAACATCACGGTACATTCGCAGCGGTAGGTACTGCAGCACTGTCATTCGAAATATGAATTGTACTGACGCATCTATCGTGTGATGTCACGAGACACCATTGTATGAGTTTTACCTAAATTCACTTTGAAAGCTCATAACTTCGTCATTTTTTGAGACGTCGCTTAAAATGATATACTTTCATCAGAATTAGGAGATGACCTCATTCAGAGTATCCCGTGATTTTTCACTGATCTGCGCTAATATATTATAGTTCCCTAGGTAAAGTAAGTAACCGTGAAAGAAGGGGTGCTGTAATGCTGTAATAAATAATCATTTTATTTATATAAAAACCCCTATTCCCCTCAGGCCTATATCATCTTTGGGGATGCTGTGTTGAGGGTCTTTTTATGAAATCGGGGAGAGGAACGAAAAATGAAAGGGAACGAAAAAGGTAAGAGTGGTGGGTATTGGGTCCAGGAGTGATGGACTTATGAAGCCATCCCTCTCATAACCCACAACAGGGCAAGGCGGTGACAAAGATCCGGACAAACCTCGACCCACGAACCCGGGCACCCGTGCTAAGTCACCAAACGTATGGGAGAGGTCGTTATTCAATGAGGTAGGTTATCCAATAAATGGTTTCCGGGGCGGCCGCCTCCTAAATTGTGTGTGTGTGTTTTTTTTTACATGAATACCGCACAAGAGTCCCAACTGCTCCCGTCTGGAGCCAGTGAGACTATGGCATCCCCAAAATGGGGTATGTCGTGAGGCTGAAGGTAGTGGGGAGGGAAGGAGGTAGGGAAGAGGACGGTGGGGAAGTACCTGGCTATTCAGATCTGGTCACCAAAAACGGCTAAAGCCATTTCAGGCAATGTTTCAATTAATCAAATAAAATTTATTTGCCACGCCGGGATTCGATCCCGCGACCTTCGGAATGCGAATCAAGCGCCTTACCGCTGGACAACGCTGGCCGTCAATACCTAATAACGTTTAATATCTAATATAAAAAATATGAGTTGGTACCTACCTATTATGAACAGCATATATGCCTAGTTCGTGAAGAGTTTGATTTCAGAAAAATGAGTTAGGATTGCTACTGTATAAGATATGGTACATATTATTGTAAATACAATATTATGAAATAGTTGGAGCGTAGTAGGTTTGGGCTTGATTGGCAGTTCGACGAGACAAGGTTGATATTGACAGCGGGTAACCAAGTAGCTGCCTTTATACTTAGTGAATAAATCAATACGGTGCGGTGTATCATAAATCTTGGCGGTTTTATTAGCTGTTTTTATTGCGGTCATTTTCGTTATATTCACGGACATATGAATATATCTGGACCTGCCCTAAGTGATAAAAACGTATTATTTCCCCCTCCCCATGGAACCGGCTGGAGCTTCTCCTTGGCGCCAGTTCGCCCCATGGGGAGGGGATAGAGCCTCGCTTGAATCTAAAATGTGTGACGTCATCATTCTTGCCGTGGGCAGCGCGAAGCTAACATCTATACATTTAACGAAATAACACGCTTAAACGGCAGCTTGTGCTATACAACTTACCTACATATCAATGTGCACATAGCGAATGTGGGCGGTTCCTTAGTGTGCTCGTCGCCGGTTACAGGGGTAAATAAATTATGAAACATTTGTAAAAGTGTCTTAACTAAACACGGCAACAAAATATTGCTATGTGAAAACGGGCGAATCTTTTTGGAGTGTACATTTGGCCTACGCAAATATTTTATTAACGTGGCAAGCAATTCGCGCTACCATGTAAAAAGGTCTATTCATTCAAAGCAAATTTTGCTTTTATGAACTAAATGGTGATATTATAATGCGAGACGCCTATATACTGTCAGATTGATTTTTCAACTAATCACAGTCATCTTCCCCTCTTCGCCCCCCCATAGTTTGGTTTTACCCCTCACCTGTATCTTCTGGTCTATCCATTTGGATGTCTATGGTTATATTATATATTTTATTTTTGCTATTATCGTCTTGATAGGCTTTTACAAATGCATAGCTAAAAAATGAGCGCAGCGGAGCTCTTTTAAAACATGTTAAATTTTAATTTCTTTTTACTTTCCGTTTCCGTTTTACAATTGGGTTTGTGGCTGTTACAGCAGTATTGCTTTCTTGTGACGAAATGATCGAATTATTTGAAAAACCAATCTTCTTTCTTTTTATTTAATATGGTGACTGAGTTGGACACTGATTTTTTTTCCGACCATAGATCGCACGATCGTGGTTCCTTCTACAAACTGTTAAAACGGGATAATCAATATTGTGGTACCTACCTACCTACCAGTGGCGGTCCGTGTGTTTTCATGGAGCTAGAATGCTAAGATTGAAAAATAAGTTATTGATGTTTTTGTAGCTGAAAATGGATTTTTTTTATTTCAATTTTTCGTATGAAGATTTTAAGGATTCTTTATTTTTATTTTGCGCACGCGGCTCATCTCCAAACTGAAAAAAAAACTAAAAATCGTGAACTTTTTTGGAACTGTTTTTCGGATTAAAAACGTCCCTACCATAAGTCACCCCAAGTGGCTCCCTGTGTTTTGTGACTTAGCAGGAGCGCCCGCGTTCGTGGAGTGAGGCTTATCCGGATCTTGGCACCAACTGCGTGGCACGCCGGATTCGGAGTGATTGATTGTGGGAGACTTTTTAACCTCTCTAGCAGGACTCCCTGTGCATCACCTTGCATCACAGTGGGAGAGATTGATTCGTACATCCGTCACTCCTGGACACACTGACACCCAGATTCTTACACACCCTTCAAAGCCTTTTTCCTTACCAGAACTTCCTCTCGTTCCTTCCTTTAAAAGACCCTCCATACAGCATTCCCAAAGACGACACAGGCCATGGGGGAATTTATTTTTCTCGTGTCCTCCTGGGTGGAGCTTTTGTAAAAAAACAGGGGCTTGTAAATAAACCTTTCTGTTGTTGACGTTGAAGATTCCGTAAAGAACCTTAGAACTTTCAATGCTCCAGCAAATCTTAAGAATTCCTTCAATATTACGGAAGAAGCCTACCCTTGAAACTCTAAAATCCTTAGTCAGAATTATATTGCTGAATATTTGCAATGTTTCTTTGTTGTCCCTTCAACTTAATATGCCTTTGCCAGTGTTTAGATTTAAGTGGAGCACACCGGAGAAATGCTCCGTTTTGGGGAATCAATAGGTCTTAACATTCCTCTAGGTACATTAAATGTATAATTAAAATTATTACAGCTCCGGTACGGAGTATTAAATTTAATATACCTTGCTTCTAAGTAGGTATTCACTTTACTGCCGTTAAAAATCAGCCGAGAGGACGAGGTGAGCCTTTTCGGGTCTGTGTTTCCTAAATTAAAGCACATTATTTTGCGCAGAGTTTAGTACTTGATTTTCTGTTTCTTGTTTTGAGTTAGAAATGGTGGCACAATACGGTGACATAAGATATAATTTATATGTATACAAAGTATATGTAAACATCCAAACAGATATCCTGCTTGACCTGCATCAAATTTAAGTAGGCTAAATCCATCGCTCAAGCCTTGGTTAAGTCGAAAAATAGTACCATTTCTAGCAGCCAAATCAGTTTCAAATGTCAGTCCATCAAATATGACATGACAAATCATGAATCTATGTAAATAATATTGAATATTTCAGTATCACCGAATTTTTTTAATGTAAATTGACAAATTAATTACTTAAGTTCTAATTTTGCTTCGGTTTTAAAATTTTGTCTTTATTATTTTTCTCTTTGAAAATACTTCCGAACTCCATCCCTTCATCGTACACATAAAAACTTTACAGAATTTAAAAATACGATGATCTGTAACCGAATTTGATAATGTTATTATCGAGTTCTGCAAGCTTTTTGGTTAGTGTTTTAGTTTCGACTTGTAAGGTCATTTTCAAACTGAAAATGTTTGAAAATGACCTTACAAGTCGAAACAGCTGTAACTAAAACACTAACCAAAAAGCTTGCAGAACTCGATAATAACATTATCAAATTTAATTTTAATTAACCCAGCCAGCCCTGAGAGGGGTGTACAAAATCCCCTTGATCCACTTTTCGCACGATAACTCGATAATTAATCGTACAATTTAATTCATAATTTTTGTAATCCTCAAAAAAATATTGACAAACATTTTGCCATTTTTTTTTTTATAATATTTAAAGCGCATCACATTGAAAAATATTGTTTTTCATGAAAATTAGTGCAAATCGCTACAAGCGCTTGAATTTTATCTACATTTCGGTATGTCCTCTCTTTACGCTCTTGTGACATGTTTTTGTTTCACCATTCCAATACGTTGGATAGCCCGAATAACAGATGTGAAAGAGCGAGACAGGCATACTGCTATTATCAGTTACCGGTAGTTATACGCTTCGTTTGTAGCTCAGAATTTTATTTCGCTAAAAGCGGTCAGTCAGTCAGTTTTTACCTTAGTTTTTACCTTCTTTTAGGGTGAACAGATGTACATTTTCTGAGCTTCTAAAACTGTTCTATATTTTAAAATAAAAGTGACGTTAAAACAAAAATAGGAGTAAGTTCGTTAAAAAAACATAAAATTTTTTATTTACTGTTTAAGTTTAATTTGTAGAACTGCATTTAATTTTTTAATGACAAATGATATTATTTAAATTTAAAAAAAAAGGTTGGTAAATATTTCCCTATCGAGTCCACGCTCAAAACACACTTTAAACAAATTGTACTAGGTAGATAATGGTTAGTAATAAGTAATTCAGTAACCGGAATTGAAAAATATTGCGTTTTAATGTTTTTTTTTTTTATTTAAAAAACGTGAAATATAATTTTTCAAGGACCGCCATGTTAATTACGACGATGAAATACGCATTTTTAAAAGAAAAAAATCACTCTCTGTCAGTTAGACAATAATAATTACGAATTGCAATCTTCGGAAATGATAAATAATGCGTATTAGGGCCAGTTGCATCGAAAATAGTTAAAGTTACTTTTTAGTTAAAGTTAAATAATAGTAACTTTTTTGTCATTTCTTACAAAAATGGGTTGTTTCAACTTCGTTTAAATAAAAGTTAACTAAATAGTTACAAAATAGTTACTTTTATTTAACCCAACGATGTTGACAGTTTAAAGTTAATTTTGCAGCTGTCATCCGTCACCAAGGAAGAAATATTGTTTGAAAAGAAAATAGTTGAAAAAATGTCTGACCATCCGGGTTTTGATAATCGATTGATTTTAGAATATGTGGGAAATAGAAAGAAGAAACAATTTAAACCACGAACCGATCATTTCCTGTGGGAAGAAATGGATTTTATCGCCAGATTTCGGATGTCGAAAAGTATGGTTAGGCAATTAACATCACTCATTTTTTTTTTTTTTTTTTTTTTTTTTTTTTTTTTTTTTTTTTTTTTTTTTTTTTATTTCATACAATTTTTGAAAATACACTTTTATGTTTTTTTCTTGATTACCATACTAGGCTAATGCCCGTGTTAAGGTAATCATACATGATATAAATTATACAATGTGTGAACTAGAACAAAATATAGGTTTGAAATAGAAATTATAAGATATTAGAAACAAGAGAAAAAAAAAAGATAAAAATATTTAAGGTAAAATATAACAAGATATATGTATATGTATGCACATACAAATACATACAAACACACATACATACATATATATACATACATATATATATATATATATATATATACACTTACATACACATACACATATATACATATATATATAATTATAAAAAAGAAAATGTTTGAAAGAAGTTAAAAATAAAATACTATATAAAATATACATAAAAAATAAAATACTAAAATATTAAATACATTGCCAATGACATCACAACGTCTACAAACAAGTAAGTTTAATTAAACTAATGTATCTACAATTCTATTGATAATATATTAGCATAATTATATTGTATGTAACTGCCAAAATAATATTTTAATCAATGCAATAGCACTGAATTAATTTTTTTGTCATTTCAGAAATTATGCTGTTTGTGCTGCGGACCAGATTCTAATAACATTGCACTTTTATGCAACAGGAACGATGCAGAGATGTACAGGAGACATCTCTGGGGTGCATAAAAGTACTGTCTCGCGTATAGTAGACAGGGTTAGCAGAGCAATAGCCCGCCTTCGGCCACAATACATTGTATTTCCACAAACAGAGAATGAAATACAGCGGTGTGCCAATGAGTTTTACAGCATTGCTCGATTTCCTAATACAATTGGTGCCATTGACTGCACCCATGTAGGAATTCTCTCTCCTGGAGGGAACAATGCTGAGTATTACCGTAACCGTAAAGATTACTTTTCCTACAATGTGCAAGCAATAGTGGATGCCAAGTGCAAAATAACCAACATTGTGGCAAGATGGCCAGGTTCCACACATGATAGCACCATTTTTAACAACTCCAGAATTAAAGAAAAACTGGAAGACGGGCTCTATGGAGCCAGACACCTAGTTGGCGATCGTGGTTATGCGGTAAAACCTTATTTATTAACCCCACTGGCAAATCCTCTTTCTGACGCTGAACTTTTATACAATGAAAGCCAAATCAGGACCAGAAATGTGGTAGAAAGGACTTTCGGGATATGGAAAAGGCGTTTTCCCGCAGTGGGGATGAAACTAAGAATTGATGCCACAAGAGTGGAAGCCGTGATCGTTGCCACAGCAGTCTTGCATAACATATGCACCGACAACAATGTCACGGAACCTCCAGACTTTGCTGTCATTCTCCAAGAAATTGATGGAGGACATTTTCCTGAAAATGTTGGGCAGGGTAATAATGACATAAGACAAAATCTTGTAAACAGTTATTTTGCTCATTTATTGTAATTTTTTTTGTATAAAATAAAGTATTTATTAATTTAAAAATAAAATGTATTTATATTTATTAATTAATGTAAAAAATTCACAAGCAACAAGAAAATTCTTCATGAACAAGAAAATAAGCTATATTCTTTCAATCTATTATAACGGGGAAATCATTATCCCTTCGGTTTTCCTCTTCGATTTTTTTAACTTTCAGCTCATGCAAGTGTTTCATATGTTTAATCTTTAATTCAAATATAGCTTCACGGTGCCTATATTCCTGTTCATGAAGAATTTTTTTGTGTTCTACATCTAGTTCTGTAGTTAAATCTACAGATTTTTTTTGGACTTCCGCCAGTTCCATGAAATTTCTGCGGACATCATTTGGTGTAGACGCTTTTCTTTTCCTTGACAGACCTAAAAAAATATTACATTAAATTAAAAACATTAGAAAGTAAGTAGGTTTATGCAAATGTATTGAAACATTTTGCTGGATGCTGTTCAGATATTAAGTTTCTATAATACTTATAACTAAGTATAACTAATCATGCTGTTTCTGCAGGGGTAGGCAGGGAGGACGGGCCGCCAAACAACTCGGTCTTGGCCGACACTCTTTGCCACATTCCTACATCGTCTCATACATACTCTTCTATTATTCTGACTCTTGACATGGATCATCTCTAGTATCAGATTCACTTGATCGTGCCATGTCTTCTTCGGGTGTCCCAACTTCTTCTACCATTCACATTTGCGTAATATATTCTTTTTACACTACTTTTTCGTTCATTCGCTCTACATGCCCAAACCACCTGAGGGCAGGGCCGCTGACAGCCAATCTGGACCCCAAGTCTAGTAGACTATACCGGGCCTCCTCCCCCCAACTTACCGGGGGGGGGGGGGGAAGAGAGAAAACAATTAAAATGTCATGCTAACCTGCTACTGCTAGAAATACTATTTCATTACCTTTTCTTATTTTCTAGTATCGTATACCATTATACCAATCATTCTAATTTAGCATAATTATTCAATGGAAATATTTAAAAAGTTATGGTGAATACTCAAAATAAAATACTTGTGTTTATTGTTTTAGGCTACTATGTGTGTGTATTTACATATTCTACGTTGTTCATTATATCTTAAGGCTAAATTAAATTATTATAATATCAACACAGATACGTTAGTAATGGAATGCTAATGGTGGGTTTCTTCATTTACCGAGAATGCTAAATGCAATGCAAATTGTAAAAGTAAACGGTCAAATGCATAGAATTTTCGTTTAAATTTTAAATTTCGATCGTTTACTTTTACAATTAGCATTGCATTTAGCATTCTCGGTAAATGAAGAAACCCACCCTAAATTCGAATAATTTTAAAATTATAGTAAAAACTCCACAAACTATAAAATAATAATATAGGCCAATAGAAATTGTCATCTACAATATTGCTTTTCTACTTTTCTTGTTTGTAAAGCTATTTATGACATCATCAAAGTCCAAGTTTCTGGCCAGACCATTTTTTACGGGCCTACGAGTGTCATTGGCTTTTATTAGTCAAAAATCCGGGTCCCGGGCCCCAAGTTTCAGACTTGACCAACGTGCCCTCTCGGCGGCCCTGCCTGAGGGTCCATTTCTTAATGTACTTATTACGCTTACATCAGCCATACATGGTCATACAACACGCACGGTTCTCGAGTCTTGTATTCTTTGCGGATATCCACATTTCTCACACAATCATACATGGTTTTACAACACGCACGCCTCAGGGGTCTCATTTCAACAGCATTCAGTTCCATGCCTCACTGCCACACATCAGGGTAGGTAGCAGCACTCCATTATAATACTTATGGCACAACTAAACTCACTTTTCAGGGATGGTGTCATTGATAAGCGTTTAGTCGCTACACCTTGAAATTCTGTTGCACAAGGAAGTGGGGGGTCTTCCACCGTCACCTATAAAGATATAATTATTCCATATTATTGTGGGAAGAATAAGTTATACAGTTGGGGGGTCAAGTTCCATACTCATAGCGGGTAAATGATTTCTCCCCTTTCAACATGAATTGTGCTTATAGAATAAGCCTTTTAAAAGGAGTGCCTATTTTTAATAATTAATCATAAATAAATAGAATCTGCATCCTTGGACCTCAAAAGGTGTTGAATTTCATATACTTAATTAACAATGATTTTGTGACATGTAATAAGTGATTATGGTATATTTATACTGTTGTTATTAAATAAATAAATTATAAAAAAATATTCCTTACAAATTCCATCAAACACGGTGTCTGTATGTCCGCTTCTTCGACAGTCGCTTCTTCGGGTGATACGTGCGCTCGGCGGGATCTGTGCGCTCGGCGGGATCTGTGCGCTCGGCGGGATCTGTGCGCTCGGCAGAATTTCAGCAGCTTAAAACAGAATGTTGGATTTGGTTAAAAACTAAATAATTTGACATAGATAAATGATTAATCGCAATCCATAACTGTGAATGAAAGTAACATTATGTAGAACTGTACGTATGTAAATGTACGTATGTAGAACTTACTTATAGAAGCATCGTCATCAAATTCCGATGTGATCCCTTCCATGGATAGCTGCATGGCTCCTTGCATCCATGAAGCATTGTCACTGAGCTTGCATGGCGGCGGACCCCCTCCAGTCTTCCGACGTTCTTTTATGAACTGTGAAGATTCCTGGAAAACATTTGACTCATTATTTTAATTTTCACATAATTTATGACATGAGAAAGCAACGTGTGACAATCTACAAACCTTTCTGGCAGACTTTTTCAAGTTTTCAAATTTATTTCTTAATTGTTTTGTGGATCTGTAACGGTTTGCTGGACAGGATGCGTTGTACTTAGTAGCCAATAGTTTTCATGTCTGGTCTTTTTCTTTTACATGCACAGCATCACTTTTTTTATTTAAAAGAATGTTTTTGTGAGCATCCACAAGCTCCCTCAGCAAAATAACATCTTCGGCGCTGAAGTTGGAAGACCTCTCTCTGAAAATAAAGTTCGTCGTATTGAGAAGAAAATAACATAAAAAGTCGAATAAAATGTACATACGACAATAATAAAACCTACTTACTTTGTGATTTTATCCATTTTTATTTAGTTTTAAACACTGCAACTCAAATAACCTGAACTCAAAACTTGCTTTATAGACGTCAAAGTTGTTTATTAATGCGTCAAGTGAGTCAATGAGGATGCGCGCGGAACTGTATAGTGTTGACATACGTAAAAATAATGGTGTGTAAGTTTTTATCAACAAACATCAAATACAAGGAAAATTCGAAGCCATTTCGGTGGCAACACTGGTAACTTTAATCTTAGATAGTGCGGCCGTGGTGCAACTCAATTTTGTTGAATTGTAGCTTAACTTTAGTTAGGGCTTAAACTCAGTTTAAATATTTAACCTTAAACCTTACTTTAACTATTTTCGATGCAACTGGCCCTTAGTCATTATTTTGTTCGATTTCATAAACACGAAAAATCACACGTTGTTTTCCGTCGTAATTAACAACATGGCATTCCTTGAGAAATGACTTTCGCGTTTTTAAAGATAACAAAATAACAATTAAAATGCAATATTTTTCAATTCCGGTTACTGAATTACTTATTACTAACTGTAATCTACCTAGTAAAATTTGTTTTAATTTTTTAAAGTGTGATTTGATCGTGGACTCGATAAGGAAATATTTACAAACGGGTTTAAAAAAAATCACTTGATTTTCATTTTTTACGCGTAAACATTTTTATCCGTTTAACACAGGGGTAGGTAGAAAGGATAGACCGTCACACGATTTTGATACACTTAATCGTGCCGTATCTTTCTCGGGCGGCTTCTGCTTCTTCTACCATTATTTCCGTGGCATATAACTTAACTTATTTTTAATGTCTAAATTCCTATGTACAATTGTAACTATTTCCTCCCCCATGAATTGTATGTTACCCCTGTCCTAAACTGAGTTCCGTAACTCATCAGGATTGCTCTAGCAAGAAATAAAAAAAATTAAAAAAAACAAAAAAAAGAGACAGACAAGCTGAAATCTCTGAATGTGAAATATTTTTTTTTAAGAATATTTGTAAAAGTTACCTTATAAATAAATTATCGTTGTTATATTAACAATTTTCTTTTTAAATTTATCGAAGTACTTTTAAGTTTAAAAGAAAAATATACAAGATTTAAAACTGCACTTGTTTACAAATTATTTTTATTTAAAAATATATCCCACTGTTTAGAAAGCACTGGCTTGCTATAGCTTCAGTGCCTAATAGCTTCGGTCATATTCCAAGCCGGGCCAGATGGTCGACAAGACGTCACTTAACACACTATGATTTTTTGCAATTTGTACAAATACGAGCGGGGACCCGCGATCCCCCGGTTCGGAGCATGCGGAATTTTTGTATGGTTAGTATGGGGAAGGTTAAATTTCTAAAAATTAAAATGGAGTTCTACGAATTAAACACAAAAACAATTAATAAATCAGTAACTGAGTTACGTCGATAAATTGTGGTTAAAAAATCTTCCTTTTTACGTCTTGCAATTTTTTCAAACGAAGGGAAAAAAGACCTTAAATTATCTGAACTTGCTGTAGATACTAAAGGTTCAACCCTTTTTACAAGTTGGTAAGTTGGTTCTTTGGGACTTATGTAATGCAGACCTACCTACTACATATTACTATACAAACACTACGATATAAATTTATACGATATTCTACTCTTCCAAATATTTTCGTTCACAGAATATCTGGATTTCATCGAACATAGGCACTCGGCGATAGAAGTGTAAACTATTGCACTTCTTGAATTAATATATTTACCTATGCATACTAATATATATTGTTGCGACGAACTTGCCTTTTTAAACGTTCCGGCGTATTTTATAGTTATTTTTCTGGTGTTCACTTAATGTTTTTCGGTTGTTATGTTTATTTCTTCATATTTTTTGAAGTTCAAACATACTGAATGTGCTTCACCTCCGCTTTTTTTTATTATATTATAATTTCGGCAGTGTAGACAAATTCCACACTTTTAACGAATGTCAACACAAAAACCAACGTAGGATGTTTTCGGTTTCTTTGAATTTTCAGAAGGTAACCCTTGTTGAGGTTTTTATGTATTCACAAAATTTACCTTTAATGAAAAATAATACAAACATGGTGTAATAGCAGGTACCCGAAAGATTTTAACAAGCAATCCTTGAGCATATTTGGAGTAAAAAATGTACATGTCATTTTGCTGTGCGATAATAAATATTTTTTCTTTTTCATTTCAAATATGCTCAGGAATCGCCGGTTAAGGTCTTTCGGGTATGTGCTGTTACAACCTGTTTATTTTTTACATGTTTATTAAAAAAATAAAGTTACGTCATTTACAGAAAGTATGTCAAAATATTAATTAATTCGAAAATTGTCGTGAAATTGAACACAGTTCTTTCTGGAAATCTCGCTTAAAAGTCGTAAAAAATACTAATTAATACAAAAAGTGAAGGTAAAGTGTAACCACCCTTTGTGCTATCATCGTGGAAGACAAGCCACCACCAATATTGGACCATATGGCCACAGCAAAGGTAGGGCTTTCTCCTTTCAAATTACCAAAGCCTGTGATTGATTTTATCAACGCCATCAATTATCTTACGAGTACATCATACAAACTACAGATTTACAGTCCATCCCCTCTCGTGTCACGATATCGTTCACTAACATTTTTTGGATGTCCCGCCATAATATCGAGATGTATGCCTAGCATGGAGGTTAAAATAACCACAAATTATCAAACCATCAAACCAATGAATAAAGAAACACAAAATAAGTAAAATTTACAAAACTTATATAACCACCGACACACAGAGCTGATGACCTTGAAACGCATGAACAGATTTTCTTGAATTGTATAAGAATAATGTGATAAGAACCATCTCGATCACTTCAGCTAAACAAAAAAACGTAATCGGTCCATTCGTTTAGGAGCTATGTGCCATAGACCGAGACACGTCAAAGTAATAACACCTCTCCTTGCGTCGCGTCGGGGGTTAAAAAAATAAAGCTAATATAAGAAAAGATAAATCCCTCAAGACCTGTGTCATATTTGGGAATGAACGAATTAATCAATACCTCCTTCTGCGGCGCAAGTGGTGCAAGCCGAATTCTCTCGATGGGTTCAGAGGGTCCGGCTAGAGAAGTCTAGGCAAATGCATTCGCCGCAAAGACCTTAACAAACCACACCCCATGAACCCGGGCACCCCTCTAAGTCACCAAACGTAGCGAACCATTTGGGGTGACCTATGGCAGGAGTGTTGTTTATCCAATAAAAGTTCCCGGGGCGGTGGTACCCAAATTCGCCTCCCAAATTTTATTTTCAGAGTGTTTTTACGGTAAAATTTGAAATTTTTTAATTTGTTAATTATATTTCTGATTCTTTCTGGTTTCAGAAATAACTTTACTCTAAGACACTCATATTTCTAATTGAATTGCCTAATTGTTTTTTTTTTACATTTTGAGAGAATTGATGGTTGTCAAAATTTTCTATTACTTTAAAATGGTGCATTTTTATTTAGGATATTATCTAAATTAATAGTGTTTCGTGGTAGAATTATAAAGTGTTTAGTTTTCTTTTTTTTACATTAGCCCCACAAGGGAGGCCCCGAGGAAAATAATTCCCCTCAGGGCCTATGTCATCTCTGGGGATGCTGAGTCGCTGAGTGTCTTTTTAGGAAAGGAAGGAGAGGAAATTATGGGAAGGAAAAGGGTAGGTAGGTAGAAATCTGGGGTTTGGGAGGAAAAATAAGGGGTGGGTAGGAATCTGGAGGTCGGTGTGTCCAGGAGTGACAGACATATGATTCCATCCCTCCCATTGCAGTGCAAAGCGATATTCCGAGTATACAGCTGGAGAAGTGAAAGGGACTCCCTAAACCATTCTCCCTCGATTCGGCCTGCCACGCAGCTGTTAGGCAGACGCATCCGCCGTAAAGACCCGGAAAAACCTTCCACCAACCCGGGCACCCCTGCTAAGTCACCAAACATGGCGAACCACTTGAAGTGACCTATGGCCGAGGTGTTGGTTATCCAATAAATGGTTCCGGGGCGGCGGTACCCATGCCCACCTCCCAAATCATTTTTTTTTGCAGAAAATTTGACGAATATGCTTGAGCTGTGTTCCATCCCATCCTATATTGCCATATTGCGCAATAATATTTAAATATTGCAACTTTAGAAAACAGACGAAAACGAAACGTCTTAAACTTTTTATTAAAATTATTAAACACTATATTCGATGGTTGTGAACTTCTGCATTTAATTCATTTAATTTAATAAACCTACATTAATAAACCTACACGAAAACTACTGCCAAACTTCAAACGCCGTATGTGCGAACTATATTAACCTATTTCGTAAATAATTATTGTGAATTTTTGTTATTAGTTTTTGGGGTATTATGCCGTGTTGCGCTACCTCCTTCTTTAGTCAACATCAGGGCGGGGCAGATCAAATTATTGTGAACACCAATTTTAAACATTTTTATTAATATTATTGTTGATTTCGAGGATATTGGTAGATATCTATTTTTACTTCACTTATATTCTATGTTACCTACTTTGTGTGGACTCTTATATTTTTATGTAACCTATATACACATTTCTTCTTTGGTGAGATTGCAATGTTTAAATAATTTCTGTACCGCTATGTAATTTCCATAACTCCACTGTACAATTATATAACTATATTAAATAAATTTAAAAAAAAAATAAAAAAAAAATATATATATTTTGCATTATAATATGTAAAAACCCTATGGAGTTTAAATGAACAAAATAGTCAAAAGTTCCATTATCGTGATCACCAATTTATCTTTACTAAATCAGTCTCTGAATAGTTAATGCTTTTAATGATTTTACCCTTATCCGAAGAGCAAAGTACGCCACTGTCGAACATTTTGCATAACACGCCCAAACCAAGGGTCTGACCATTTTCGATTCTAAATTAAAACATTCAGCATATTTAATGAGTTTAAAATGGGAAAAATAAGTACTACCCTCGGGGATTTCCTTGAATTTTCACAGGTAATAAAAAATCCATATTTGAAATTTTATTCCAATTGAGTTTATATCTTTTCAAGTGAGGTTTCCCGGTTCAATATTGAATATGTAGGACTAATATCTCGTCAAAATGTGTTCCACTTTTATCACGCGAGTCTGAAAAATTAACAATATATTCACACTTTTATCACGCGAGAATTTATTGCTAAATTTTCAGACAGTGGTGAAGATCTCGTCAATGAGGGGAGATTTTTGATGAGAATCGAAATGATTTTACTTTTGACTCTCTCCTAGCAGACGCAATATATATCCATGCAGGAAAAGATTCTGTTCAGGAGTGATGTTCTCCTCGTCACTGAAAGAACCATTGACAGGTTGGTCCTACAGGCAGGAAGATAGAATAATCTTTGACGACGCTGTCTAACAGAGTCACCAGGAACATGACTCATGTGTCCAAAATAGCTAAGTTCTCGATATAGTCTTTCTGCACTCCGAATAAGTGGGTGGAGGCTTACCCCTCTCTTCTGAGCTGCAAGGAGTGAAGTCTGATCACGCCTAGAAGAAAGTTTGTTAGAGAGCCACGTATAGTGACCGCATATAAAGAATTCTCAGAAAATGTTCATAAACCTTCCCTAACATGAGGGAGTACTGTACTCTCCATCTCTCAATTTCTTTGGATTTCAAGGACGTCTTTAAAACAGTTTACCATGTGGTTTATAAAAATAAGAAATAAAACTGGGCCAAGACGACTACCTTGCGGTATGACACTAATGTCGCCAAATGATTTAGATATACAAGATTTTATTTCAAAAAATAAAGTTCTACGAGTCACTCCAGTTTACTGCGTACCAAGAAGTGTAAAATTCTCATAACACGGGTATCCTGAAAAATTCCGACGGTTCGAAGAACAAGCCCTAACATATTAAAGCAAATTTCTAGGTACACTAGCGTAAACAATAATACTAAGCATGTTATAGGTACATATGTCCGTTACTAATCTTCAATTTAGATTGGCCTTTGAATTATAAGTTTGTGCTTTTCTAACAGTATCCTGGGAAACGGCGTTTGTTCCTCTCACACTATTAAGTGATTGGCATAGCGTGTGAAAAGTGTGAGTAGTTAGTACTAGTATGTTATCATATTTAGTATAATGAAATTTTGTTTGTCTGAAAAATATTTGGTAATTTTCTTGCCGACAAGGTAATTTTAGATAGGTGTATAAACTACCAGAGGAATTTATAATACATAAGTTTTTACTCATTTGGTTTGATAATTTGGCAAAATGTTAGGGACACTTAAAGCATTGTTAAATAAATTACCCAAATTCTCTCTTAGTGATGATTGTTCGTCAATAGAATTAATTTCATAGCTCAAAATGACCCTTTTTCAGCCGCCCTCATGAAATTTTGAGAAAATGTAAATTTTTCTCAGATGCTGAAGTATCCACCCTTGAAAATTGAATAATTTATTTGGAATGCAAAATTAGCGTAAAATCTGCTGAAGCAACCTTCCGGTAATTAATAACACTATGAATAATTAATAATAAGCGGGGGTTGCAACTTGGTTGCATCCTATAAATATTTTGTTAAATAAATTCTATTTTAATATTTAGTAATTTAAATTTTCTCCGATATTTAAAATTTACATCTGTTGTTACTTTAATGTTGTTTCATCGATTGATTTTTTTAAATTTATCCAGAAGGAGGATTTGGGAGGCGGTTATGGGTACCGCCGCCCTGGGAACCATTTATTTGCCATAGGTCACCCCAAGTGATTCGCTATGTTTGGTGACTTAGCAGGGGTGCCCGAGTTTATAGGGGTGAGATTTGTCCGAGTATGGCAAGTTGGATCTGGAGAGACTGGTAGAGGGAGACATTTTGACCTCTCCACCAGGATTCCTTCAGAATATCGTTTTGCACCGCAGTGGGGGGGATGGATGGATGGGATGTCCGTTAATCCCGGACTAACTGACCCCCAGATTCCTACCCACCTCTCATACATTTTCCTTCCCAGAACTTCATCTCCTTAGTTGCCTAAAAAATCCCCTCCACCCAGCATCCCCAAAGATGTCATAGGCTCTAAGAGGAAACATTTTCCTCTGGGCCTAAAAAAAAGAGAATATATATATTTTTACGAATAGCTCCACACTGGAGGCCTTGAGGTAAAAATACCCCTCAGGGCCTATGTCATATTTGGGGATGCTGTGTGGAGAGTCTTTTAAGGGAAAGGAAGGAGAGGATAGAGAGTTAGGAGAGAAAGTCCCCCCCCCCCTTCCCCCGAAATTATAATTATTATACAAAATTATGTTTTTGTGAATTTTTACCTATGTCAAACCTAAACTTATCTTCAAAAATACCTTTAATAAAAAATTGGTATGGATATCATACGAATTTATTTACAGTGTGATTTTTGGTACTTGTACGCTTATATATTCGCAAAGAATTTGAAAGTATTTTCCCTAAACCGACTGTATATTTTGAGTTTAAGTATACCGAGAGGCCAACTGCCGGCGGTCAGCTGTCATGCGACGTTGAGAATAATTCGCATTGGTATGAAATACAAGTATTTACATTTATTTTTATGTATCTAAATATTACTTAACTTTAAAATCAACATATTTTTAATACATGCACGACTCGTTCGGGACTAAAACAATTATACTAATCTAAAGGTGCTACCATTAAAAGCGAACCAAGTGGTTTTTTAAAGAAACACTTCAAATTTACACACATTACGTGCTATTTGTGGTAAAGAAACATTCAAATTTAATAATACAAAGCTGTACCTCGCCGAAGTTTGAACCGGCGACCTCTGAAGGAGACAAGAATTTTGAAAGTTGATTTTTAAATTCGTTTAAAAGCTACCATGTAAGCTGTAAGCTATTCTAGTCGGTTTTCTTGTACCACAAAGGTTTCAATTGAAAAAAACGTAAATAAAAGCCTACTCTGTAAAAGAAAAGTCCAGACATTTTTTTTCGACGTTAAATCTAGAAGAGGTAAGTGATTAAGTGCTCTATTGTAAAAAGGTAGAGGAAAGCTATTCTTATGTTAACCTATGGCACAAAAGACAAAATCTGTTCACAAAACCCCAGAAAATGTTTGCAAGCTACTGTAATAAAAGTCACTGTGTTATTACTAGAAATTGTTTCTGTCGTCAAATAAATGATAGCAATATTTTTATCGGTGCACAAAGTAAAAAAAATTAAGGTTTTTTTTAAGGTAAGTTTTTATTTTTTTATTTTTGTTTTTATTTCATACAATTTTTGAAAGTACACTTTTTGTTTTTTTTCTTGATTACCATACTAGGCTAATGCCCGTGTTAAGGTAATCATACATGATATAAGTTATACAGTGTGAGAACTAGAACAAAATATAGGTTTGAAATAGAAATTATAAGATATTAGAAACAAGAGAAAGAAAAAGATAAAAATATTTAAGGTAAAATATAACAAGATATGTGTATACGTAAACATATACACATACATATGCATATACACATACAAATACATATAAATATATATATACATATAAATACATATAAAAACACACATATAATATATACATACATAATAAAAAAGGAAATGTTTTAAAGAAGCTAAAAATAAAATACTATAAAATATAAAATACTAAGGAGTAAGATTTAAAAGTGTTAATCTATAAAAAAAAATTATGAAAGCTAAAATTTTTATTGGAAGTTTATCAAGGTAGGTAAATAATCGCCTAGAAGAGTATATATTTAGGTTAGATTAGATTTCAGTGAAGTCAGGTTGGAAAAAGATGTGAAGTATGATATTTTATTTAGTTAATTTAATAAATTTTTTATAATGGTTAGAAAGTCATATATTCTTTAAAGAAATCTCGTCCCCTTTCGAATATCCAATTTTGAACACGAATAGTAAAAAGAGGTATGGTAATATTTGATTTTATATCGGTGCTCAATGCATTGTATATTTTGGGGGCAATGAACCAAAATTGTCGGTGAGCGAATGTGGTTCTAGTTTTTGGAACCACGCATCCCAGGTTTGATGAAAAGCGGGTTTGGGCTTGATGTTGTGGAGCCACCAGTAGGTTATTTTTCCGTATGTAGGATAGGCTTGTCTTAGTGAATAGTTGGCGAATATCTAAGACCCTAAATTTAGTAAATAGCACAAGTCTTATATCTATGTATTCAATTTGGGAGGCGGGTAAGGATACCGCCTGAAAACATTCATTGGTCAACCA
Source organism: Limnephilus marmoratus (assembly GCA_917880885.1). Taxonomy (NCBI): domain Eukaryota; kingdom Metazoa; phylum Arthropoda; class Insecta; order Trichoptera; family Limnephilidae; genus Limnephilus; species Limnephilus marmoratus. Next base: position 64,984,598 of record OU862908.1, read on the forward strand.
ACACACCTATGTTGGTTGACCAATGTTTGGTCATCGGTCACCTCAAGTGCTTAGTCACATTTGGTGATTTAGCAGGGGTTCATGGGGTGAGGTTTGCCTAGGTTTTGACGGCGATTGCTTTCGATCACCTACTGCGTGATCGGAAGTCACTCTTTACCTCTCCATCTGGACTCTCTCTAACCATTGCCTTGCACCGAAGTGGAAGGGATGGATTCATACATCCATCACTCCTGGACAAATTGACCCCCAGATTCCTAACCACCCCTCATTCATTTTTCCTGCACAGAACTTTTTCTCCTTCCTTTACCTGAAAAGATCATCCACACAGTATCCCCAAAGATTACGTAGGCCCTAAGGAAGATAAATCCTTCAGAGCCTCCTGAGTGGAGCTAATATAAAAAAAAAAAAGTGTGTAATTCAAACGCGGTAGAAGTGTAACCATCTGTAACCTTCAGAAAACTAGAGTAGAAAAGAGTGAGGAGACTACGAAACACCGCACTAAGAGGAGACTGATCATACTTTCAAAGCTTAAAAAAGTTTAAAAGCTTAAAAAAAACCACGTTTTGAGAGAATTTCAGTTTCCCAAAATTGGGAATTTCATCGTCCCACTTCTTCCAGCAGTTTTGGTATGGCGTAAATTCACGATTGAAAATGTCTGCATTTCAAAAATCTTCCTTGGGACACCTTCTGAAAGAATCCAGTTTAATTTTGCTGGATGCTGATGAAGTCACTTATCAAAGTGACTCCGGCTTATCCTGTAATTTCTAATTCTCGACAGTCAATTCTTAAATCATTAGCGACGTCATCAGTTATCTGAAGGTTGAAAGAACAGTACTTTCTAAGGGTCTGGAATAAACTGCCTCACAATTTAAGAATGATTAAAGATACGACAGATTTCACGGCTTACAACTCATCTCTTTAGAAAATCATTGTAAATTGTACAGTTTGAAACCTAATTTACATGGTCAAGTCAGCCGGTTAGTACCTACCTAGTCATTTATAGAATACACACATTTAATTATTTATTTATTATTATATTATATGTTAAGGTAAATATGTTTCTGTATCTGTTTGTACATAAAGATAATTCCTAGCGAATTATATTTTGTACAGCGTCCTTGAGGTAATTTTTCGCAAAAACGGCGCTGAACAAATTATACAATTATTATTTTTATACCTTCAGACCCATTAGGATGACACCTCGACATAATATCCTCGTGAAAATAATATAGGTATTTTTACGGCACGTTCTAGAGTGGAAGATATAAACATTGCTTTCAATAGCTTTAGCCGTGTTTGGTGACCAGAACTGAATAGGCAGGTACTCCCCTCTTCCTTCGTCTCCCCCATCAATTTACCTTAACCAGTGCCTTCGGCCTCATAACTTTAATTTTAATTTATAACCCAATTGGGGATGCCGTAGTATCACTGTCTCCAGGTAGTTGAGAGCAGCTGGGACTCATTTTACATGGATATCTTCACAACAACATCACAAAATATATTAAAGCATTAGAAGAATAACACGATAATAATTAGCAGATTCAGTTGGCAATACAAGCAGCTGAATACTAATTCTACACTCTAATGGCCACTATTTTAGAATACAATCTGCTGAACCATAAATATACCAAACCACCCATTTCTGAAATGAATTTTGTATCGTTTAAAATAATAAATTGTTATTGGTAACTATTAAATATAGTGGGTACAAGCTAGTAATTAGTTAACCGTATTTATTGTGGCAGGCATTCATGACCTTCGAAATGATTGTTTCACCTTTTTGTCTTATGGACATTATGTAAATTTTCGATTGTACTGTACAAGGTAAGAGACAATATTCGATGACTAGCAAATCAATATGTATGTATTACAAGTTTAGTACGCTACAAGTACTTGCATTCCAGACAAACTCCGATAATAAAATAGAAAATTTTTATATAAAACACGGCATTCCACGCTCATACTGAGAAACTTTGGTGGGTGACTCTTGATGTCTAAGAAGAATTTTTTTTAAAGAAAGCAGTTGTAATTACCAAAAAAATAAAGACATGGTAACAAAAATTGCGTCGTATTAAAAGATCTGGCATAGTCGATCGATGGACCCCATGTCATTACGATATTGACAAAATTCATCATCGTTGGTCAGTTGACGTTATTTGCGAGCACGGTGAACATCATGATTCCGACAGCCGGTTGACAAACTTAGCGTGGCCTCAGTCAGTAAATAGTCTACATATTTTTTAATAATTTAATTCGTAACTGACATAACTGGCTCATCAATGAGTGGAGGTGAACTAACGTAGTTTTTAGATTTGAATGAATACGATCCATACAATTAATTAATTCGTCTAAGACGCGTTTTAGTTTTAATTTATTCCGTTCCATCTTTGAGAATCGAAAGTGGTTCAAATACGACTAAAGACCTCATTAACTAATTAACCTCAGTTTAGTGTTAAAAAATACATGCAAAGTATATTAATATTAGCATTTCAATTCTAAATTGTCAATTTATTAGTATTTTAATTTTTTGTGGAGGTTTTGGCGTTTAGGAATGTAAATCTGAATGTAATATGATTTCTTATTTATCCCATCAATATCGGTTTGGACTTCAACAATGCAATCGTGCTCGGGATACCGATATAAAATCATCGGAAGTTACGTATATCGATCCAATATTGTAAAGTCATCGATTTGAGCACCGACGTAAGTTGTGTTAAGTGTCAATTTTGAAGACACTCAATGAAAACCATTACATAACAACATGAAAACCATTACATAACAACAATAATAAAAAGTTATATTTTTTCAGTACATTACACTATGTATATACGAGTAGTATATTACTGCTTTTTATTTTTTTTATAGTTTATTACTGCTTTTTTCGCAGTACAACGAAGATATTTTATAAAATTTCCTGTCATTGTGAATGTGTTAAAGTTTTTTTAGCAAAGTTGAAATAGACTGAAAGAAGTGTGAAATTTTTTTTTAACCTGAATTTATAAAGTAATCTGAAATTATTTCAAAGCCAACCCAGTTTTGCGCAACGCGCTTTCTTACTAAGCAAATTTGATAAGGAGAAACTATTGTATTACAACATCGGAATATACAAATCCTTCTCTAAACGAATTTATTTGTTGTGTAACCTTTGGGTTTTGAATTGAAATATTTCAAACATAAAATAAAACATTTCTGCTGTGAAAAATTATACAATTGAAATCTGTTGGAAGCGTTTTAAAGCATTATTCACGTTTTCACAAAAACTACTTAAGCATATAAAAATTTTGGTTCCGTACGTTTGCGTTCGCAAATCTCGGAAAGTAGTCGATGGATTGACTCAATTTTTTTTACAGAACATTGCATTTGATCAGAAAAGCGTTTCTATAAGAACTAGTTAGCTCTATTGTTACAAAATTTGTACAAAAAATTTGCAATAGGTGGCGCGCGACTTGTTCGAAAAATTAAGTATTTAGAATATGTGAAATTACAAACATTAAATTTTAATTCGAATGCAATACGCTCGTTTGGCGAAAGCTGTGGACTAGTACAGTGCACCGAGCCGCTTCCAACTAGCAAATAAAAAATGAAACTATCAAATGGGCAAAAGAAAGCTTTTTTATTCGGGCCCTCTCATCAAAGGATTCAACCTTTTGACGGTATCATTCAGTTTCATAATTTCCTATATTTTTAATATGTTTATTGTTATTTCCGTTTGAAGCCCCAGGAACCTTTATTGGATAACCAACACCTCTGCCATAGGTCACCCTAAGTGGTTCGCTAAGATTGGTGATTTAGCAGGGGTACCCGGGTTCATCGGGTGAGGTTTGTCTAGGTATTTGAGGCGGGTGACCAGAACACACTGAAACTATAACTAAAATGACATAGGCCTTGAGGGAATTTATTGTCCTCAGGACCACCTATGTGGAGCTCATACACCAGCCGCGTTAATGTGGCTATTATGTACAAAGTATGCAGCCCCGATCCGATCTCCGGTAACTTTTATAAATAACACAGCTAGTGTATTTTGAATGGAAACAATAATAACAATAGTATCATTATAGGAAATTGCGGACGGGTTTTTTCACTGAATTCATACAATTCATCAAATTACAAAGTTAAAAGTGAAACTTCTTTTGTTATTTCATCATTTTTTTGCATTAGCTCCACACAGGAGGCCCTAAGGAAAATAATACCCTTCATGGCCTATGTCATCTTTGGGTATGCTGGAAGATCGTATGGTGGAAGATCTTTTCAAGAAAGGAAGGCCAGGGAAATAAAAGGTATGATGAGGAAGAATCTGAAATAAACGGTGAACGTATGACTGCACCCCCCCCCCCCCCCAAAGGAAACATACAATCATTATCAATAATCTCCCTCACACCTATAAATAAAATGAAATGCAATTCCCGTGACCGTCGCTAAGCCGTAATAAGATATATCAGTTTCCTCCAATGGAAAAAAGTACTACTTTGGAGGAAACAGATACACGTATATTGTGTGTCTCATCTTAAATAGTCATAAATACATTGGGAATTCATATGTCAAATATTGGTTTATAAATGTGCAAATTCTAACTACGCAACTGTAAATGTTCTCTTAAATAGTCTGGAAAGAATCTCCTACTTGTGATCTCACTAAAGAAATCACTCATTCACTCTGAATGCAATTATTAATGTTCTCCAAAATGACCTTGATAAAAAAATCACATCTTTGCGATTCTTTCAAAGACATAAAGAAACCATCCCTTCATTCAGAATAAAATTTTTATTGTTCTCAAAAGTTGTCTTGACAGAAGCAAATTTCTGTGATATCTTGAACGAATCCATTCCTTTGTTAAGAATATTATGAACTAAATATACAATTTGGCTGTCCTGAAACAGGTATCCTTCCCAGTTGGACTGACAAAGTATCATTTTGTAATGTATTGTAATATATATGCATATATAAAATAAATAAATAAATCTTTTGTCTCACAATTATTTAATGTGAAAGAAAGAGCTGCAGCATTATTAGGATAAATGACGTAGGTTTTATGCTTTTTTATGCCGTCCGAGTACCGTAATCGTGGACCGTCACGGTAATAATAAAAGCGCACAATGACTTCTACTTGGTAAATAATTATGTAAATTGTTCTTTTCTATTTCTGAACGTGTTCCCAAAAATTGTACAATAAACTACGACATAAAAATTATATTCTGTTCCTACATTACAGTGTTTTAAAAATAACTGTTTTGTGTCTAGACATCCTGTTTATTTACATAATTGATCCTCTTGTTATTTAAAAAGAGAAACAAAAGTTATAAAATCTTAAAATATCGAATTGCTTATATTGCACGCCAATAAAAATGATATAAAATTTTTATTCTTGGAGTTGTAATCGTGAAATATCAGGAAATAAAACACATTTCACAGCTGCAGTATGAAAAAGCTACGTGCCCGAGCATATTTACAATGTGAATGTACCGAGAAAGAGTTAAACCAAGAAGACGGACATAAAGTAAAACGGAAATACTGATTGCGAATGACGAGTAATATTTTGGATGAACCAAATTGGATTGGATAAATAAATATTGGGAGTGAAAGACTTGTACAAGAGTCAGAATTCAACCATCGCTATGAACACTGTACTTTTTAAGATTTTTGCTCTAAAAAGGTTTAAGACGCAATCGTGCCTTTTAGGACAGAACAACAATTATTCTAACATCGAACCATCACACCATATCCCCGAAGACGTAAGTAGAAATTAATCGTAAGACGTAAAAACAAATCGGTTTGGCACACTCGTTGCTTCATTCTCATTCATACATGATCTCATTCATGCCCTTCTATTATTCTAACTCTTGGCATGAACCCGACTCAAGAATTTTGTATACTTGAATAAGTCACGAATTCCTGGGCGTCACCGACTTCTTCTACCATTCACATTTGTATAATTTATTCTCCTTTCACTTCTTTTATTCGCTCTACATGACCAAACCATACAAGAGTGCTTTTCTTAATCTTAATTATTGCGCTTTCGTCAGCTTTTCGTCAGCCTTTCGTCAGTATTATTTTCGAATTTTTTACACGTCCTACACAATCATACATGGTTTTGCCACGTACGCCTCAATTCAAATCAACATTTTTTTTAAACACGTTTACCCTTTTTGCAAATAAAAAAAACTGTCTTATCGATATTTGCTGTAATTATTAAGAAATATGTTTAATTGCAATTTTTATTTTCCAGCGCAAAATGGGATTTATTTATATTTATTTACGCCCTAGTGGGCTTTTACGTGAATAGAAGGAAATTTATACTCACAATATTAATTACGTGTGTTACAAAACCAATAAAACCGAATAAAAAATAATGCAATCAACACGCAAGGTATAAAACATCATAACAGAAATTAAAAGAAATGTAATAGTATGAGTTGTACTCATAAAAAAAACTAATACAATTTAGCTTAAAATATATATACATAAAATCAATAATAAGACCTGAAATAAAATGAAGTGCAGTGCATAAGAGCTAGTTAGTAGGTAGAAACAAATAATTATAAGTGTATATTACTGCAAATAGAACCGAAAAAATAAATAAAATATGGATATGAATACTGGTAAGGTTTTAGATGAGAGACGGTTTTATGAAAAGACATCGTCCAGTGAGAAAGGTAATACAAATATTTTGTAACGAAAAAATAAATGAAAAATTGATTTTTTTATGACGATAACAATATTTTATCAATTTCAACTTCCCATAAACACATTACTGTGGTTCTTGGAATAAAGTACGACTAGCGAATAAAATTTCGTTTTGAAAAGTAAGCGTTTTGCTTATTCAGAGACGGTATAAATAATACGTTCAAATCAGACTTCTTGCCGTTCACATGATCTGAGAAGTGGGCGCTTTTCCTTCTAGTTAAGAAATGTAAAAATAGACGCTGCTGACTTAACTTCAAATGCTCTTTTCCTCGAATAAACATCTTATATTATTGTAAGTGATCATGTTTCTCTTACACAGACGTTTTGATTAGGGATTGCTAATCCCGCAACTTTTTTAAATCACACGGGGTTGCGGGATTGAGGGATAGATTTTAGAAATCCCGCGGCATTTGCGGAGTGCATGTGTTTGTCTATTTTTCGAGTCGCTTTTTCGTTTTATCGAGTTTAAAATCACAACGGTGCTACAGAATATTTCACTTCATAAAACACAGTTAGTCATTTGAGAGGACGTTTTGTATCAATCATCTTTAATACTAGTTATATTATGTAAAGGTAACGTAATAAGTATTAAAGAATTTGGTAAAAAAAGGTAGTAAAAAAAAAAAAATACATTTATATTTTTATTATTTATTTTCAAGGAAAAAAATTCAGAACATTGTGCAAAGTAATGCAATAATTCATTATTATTCTACTACTCCATAAGTTGAGCTTCAGGAACTCATGTTTATGGAAGGGTATTTACATGCAAAAAAAATATGTTCTAATGAAATATGTAATCAATGAGCAAAGACTTATGAAATAAATACAAACATTATTTGATATAGGTAAAAAATTTAGAAAAAAATAGATATCGAAAGACAATAACAATATATATTTTTTAAATAAAATATTACAGATTAAGTTAGGGTAAATCATCATTAGCAATACAATATACCATTATCCAATTTCAAGGACTTAAATTGCTTTTTGAATTAGTCATATTTCAATGTTTCGGTTACACTAATTTTGTTCTTGGACAATAATACGAGTATATTGTACCATCTCACATCTGAATACAAATAGTAAGCTGAGCCGTGGTCGTTCTTAACATAGGTATGGCTGTTAAACCATTAATTTTGAATCTATTGCTTATGCTATCTGAGGGTGAATTTTTTGGTGAATTATTCTTTATAAATTTGTTATAAGGCGTTTCTCTTGTACAATTCTGTGAAATTCCTGAAATATCTCTAGAGTAGGGAAGTCATATGGTTTCCTGAGGAGGATTTTTATAATTATTCTTATTACACAAAAGCACGACTGTTACTGAAAGAACTTTCCGTATTTTAGATCAATATCTTTGGTACCTACTTCGAAAACGTAACGAAATAAATATATTTTAGGAAGACTTTGATAAAAAAAAGATCATAAAAATCTGAGAAGTAAACGCTCTTTCTGTTTCCATACTAGTTAGATGGATGGACTGTAATCACAGCAAGTTTTTGGTGTAAATTTAGAATTTTTTCAACCCTGCATGTAAGAATCCCGTAAATCTGGAAAATCTTGAAAATCCCGCTAAAATGGAATCCAATTTTGCTGAAATCTCGCGGGATTGCGGGATGCGTGATTTTGGGATTGCAAACTCAAATTTTCACAACGTGTACAAGGGAGGCGAATGCAATTAACTTCTTATAAAAATATACAATAATTTCTCTTTGAAGTTAACATGTGGGATACTTGTCCGTTTCAATGAGAGTTTTGATTATTAATTTTGCTGAGGATACACGTTTCTTCTCGGCGATGACTGAACTTTTTGAAGAATTAGTTAAGATTATTTCAACTGCCGATAGCCATTGGGACTATGACGTGCCCACTTTTGGGAACTGAGGTAAAAGGCTGAAGGAATTGCGTAAATATGTACCGGGGTAAAATTGGGTGACTTTGATCAATTTTCAAATTTGAAACTAAATAACTTTTTATGAAATGATTTATGCCGGAAAATTTTAGTTCGTATTTATTGTGCATGTTTAAAATAACGAAACATATGTAAAAAAATATAACTTTTGGGGGGGTCAAAAAAAATGATGATGATCAATTTCACCTATCGGATCGGGGACTCTTGGATATGCAATTTTATTGCAACGATACATGAAGCACAAAGAAATTGTAAAAAAATCATTTTTGTCAGGTCAAATCAGGTAATTATTCAATTTTATTGCAATTTATTGATAATTATTTTATTGCAACGATACACGAAGCACAAAGAAATTGTAAAAAAATCATTTTTGTCAGGTCAAATCAGGTAATTATTCAATTTTATTGCAATTTATTGATAATTATTGGTAATTATGCAATTTTATTGCAATGATACATGAAGCACAAAGAAATTGTAAAAAAATCATTTTTGTCAGATCAAATCAGGTAATTATTCAATTTTATTGCAATTTATTGATAATTATTAGTAATTATGCAATTTTATTGCAACGATACATGAAGCACAAAGAAATTGTAAAAAAATCATTTTAGTCAGGTCAAACAGGTAATTATGCAATATTATTGCAATTCATTGATAATTATTGGTAATTATGCAATTTATACATGAAACACCAAGAAATTTTTTAAAAATCATTTTTGTCAGGTCAAATCAGGTAACTACATAAATATATCGATAAACAATAATACAGTTTACAATTTGAGAAGTGGGTATGGGAACCGCAGCCCGGGATCCTTTAATTAAATAACCAATACCTCTGCCATAGGTCTACGTTTGATGACTTAGCAGGAGGTCATGATCATGGGGTGAGGTTTGTCCGAGTCTTGGCAGCGGATGCGTCTGCCCACCAGTTGCATAGCAGGCCGGATCGGGAGAGAATGGTTGAGGAAGTCCCTTTGACATCTCCAGCCGAACTCTCACGGAATAATAATAAATAAATAAATAAATATCGCCTTACACCTTAGTGGGAGGGATGGATTCATATGTCCGTCACTCCTGGATACACTGACCCCCAGATCATACCCACCCCTAATACCCTTTTCTTTACCAGAATTTCCTCTCCTTCCTTTCCTAAAAAGACCCTCCACACAGCATCCCCAAAGTTGTCATCGCCCTGAAGGGAATTATTTTCCTCGGAGCCTCCTGTGTGGAGCTAATGTAAAAAAATAAAAACGATACATAAACTACAAACAAAATTGAAAAACAAACATTTTTAATATTCGTAGTTATGTAAATATGTCAATAAACACTGCCGTACCTTACAATATAAATAACCCGAAACTGTTATAACCGTTGAGGTATTTAAAAAGATGTATTTAAATTTTTCTATTTGAAAATAAGAAATAAAAAAACAGCTTAACAATTCAACTATCAAAACATTTGAATGTAACCAGAAACCAACTACATAATTTGACACATATTTTCTGCGTCTTGTGTCCACTGTACCCGAAAAAATCAATAAAAATAAGTGAGTAATATTTTCAGAGGGGTCGCAAGAAATTATGCTATGAAAATTATGGGATGATCAAAGTCTCTCCCGATCCAAAAGCCGCCCCACTTACAGAACCTTGCATTTCAGATTTCATCGATATATCTGCGTACTGGTCTATCAAAAGACCAGCTGGTAATCTCAGATGTAAAAGAACCTAGCCCATGAAATTTTTATTTTTACAAGTCGTTTACACAAACCTCATTTGGGATAAATTTAGAATTATTCGTTTGATAGACGGAGTTTGAATTAAATCATCTGCGGCGCAATTACTGTCAGGGTTGTCACCCCGTGTTCGGTTTCGAGTAGGGTTTTCAATACGCTTGAAAACGGTGGAAGGTGAACCACTTTATTCCTTGAATTATTCGAATTCAAATCTATTATGCGGTAATGCACAGTCATTAAAGTAATCTATTTCAGAAGGTGATCCATTTTGGTTTAACAGTAACTTTACACAGTGGTCCCTAATTTTCCCCAGGACCTGTGTCACGTTTAGAAGGTCTAATGATAGAAAGGAAGGAGATTAACTTAGAGGACAAAAAAATGTTTGAGGGATGAGTAAGAATCTACATTCATATGTTGTCGTTGGTCACGCAGCCGAGTAACCGCCAATACGATCCGTCCCAACTGTCCAATACCTTATGATTTTTTTTTTATTTAATTAAATGAAGACGGTAATAGTGAAACTCAATCAAAAATCTGAAAACAGAAAAATTACAAAAAGGTACTATCACATCTAGGATTCAAACCCAGGACCTTCGTGTGACTGAATATTTTTCTGCTTCTTCTGTTTTCAGATTTTCACGAAGGTCCTGGGTTCGAGTCCTAGATGTGACCGAATCTTTTTCCGACTTTTCCGTTTTCAGATTTTTTATTGAGTTTCGCTTATATTGCCATCGTTTAATTAAATATTACTATTATAGGATTTATTCATTAAGTTAAAAATGAAAATAAAGATTTTTTATGTTTTAAGTCGAAAAAAGAAGAAATTTTAAGAATAAGAAATAACCAAAATTTCATCAACATTTTTTACTCCAAACAACGCCAGGAATCACTGAAGTAAGTCAGGTACATTTCTTACGTACTTCTGTATATACATTTTAATAAAGATAACAACAGTTTAAATGTGAAATGTGTGTCGTTATGCTTTATTATTATTGTACGTTGTTTATATGATACCAAATCCATTAATGAAGCCATATAAATAAAACACCCTTGAAAGAAAGTCAAACAGCATAAAAAAAGGTTTTAAGGGGTACGATGAAAACTCCTTAAACCAAAAATAATCCCTTTGTGTTCATCTTCTGTAGATGACTCTTTTTAGACGGAAGTGATTTTTCCGGTACTTTTTTTTTTCTTTTGGGTTGGTGAAACCCTAATCAAAACATTCCGTACCGGAAAATCGCAAATATTGGGAAAGTCGTGGATCGCTGACTAATGATTTGGGATACGCACGTTGCGTGTCCAATTACTGTCATTTACGAAAAAATGGATATGTAAATTTTCCAATTGGACATTTTACGGTATTAAGGTCAACGAAAATATTTTTGTTTAGAAGAAAATAATACCTAATAATATTTTTATTCCGGGCTAGGTTGGTGCTCTGGTTACGTCTGTGGTCCAAATTGGCCATAAGGCCATTTATTTCATGCTATAAAGCATGAAATAAAATATTAAAAAATATTTGAAGATAGAAATAACAAGCAGCAATAAAGAAATAAACAGAAGAAAAAATGTATTAAAGGGTATTAATTAGCATAAAATAATGTGACTTAAGTTTTAGTTTTTTTTTTTTTTTTTTTTTTTTTTTTTTTTTTTTTTTTTTTTTTTTTTTTTTTTTTTTTTTTAGTTTCAGTGCCGGCAACCCGGGCGTTTATTTAGTTTCATGGTTATTTACATTGTTTTCTTTTCTTTTACCCGCCTCACTAGACAAAGTCTGTTCCGAGGCGAGTAAATCACATATTATGTTTGTTCCAAAAGAAATGTGTGTATTTAAACAAATATATATATGTATGTAAAAAGATAAAAAAGATAAATTATATGTTGGTATATTAAATATTTACATACATACTTTGTTTTTTAGATAAAATTAAATTAACATTTTGTGACAGTTGAATATAGCGGTTACATAATAGAAGTAATAATTAATAATTACTCATAATAATTAATGTTGCAAAAATTGCAGTTTCTCGTATTTGTTTTATTTGTATATTATATAATTTCGTGAGAACTTGTATGAAATGTTATTTATTTAGAATATTTTGAATGTCTGTTCTTTCCTTTTCATTCAACCAACCATTTCATTTAAGTCAATGAGAAAATTGAAAGTACTGGAAGAAACTACAAACAAAGTTTTACAAGTGGAATAATAAAAATGATACAGGACACTATAAATTATTCGCCAATATAAATATATCGTACAATTATATTTTTCTTGCGCTATAAAAACCTTCAAGAAAAATAATGAAAAACAAGCGAAAAAGAAAACCGACTTCTAAAAATCTTTAAAAAATACTATTCTTTTCTGTTTGCTTTCCGTTTCATTATCTGAGTCTCACTAATATTATTTTAATAATTATGTTCAAAAATGTCTCGAATGTCTAAAAATTGTTGATTTTTAGAACGGACGTCTAACATCTACATCATTACATAGTATAAAATGAAGTCGCTCAAAATGTATGTGCGCATAGATTTTTTAAACTACGCAACGGATATTCATGCGGTATTCACCAATAGACAGAGTGATCAAGAGGAAGGTTTATACATGCTTATTATAGTAGAGAAAAGCCGAGAAATTCAAATATTCAATTCAGGCAGCGGGCAGAGGCAGCTGGCAAGCGAGTGGCGTGGATTTTATAAAGGTTGGGTAATGGCGTTGTATTTCGTTAGCCACAGCAACGTATGGCCGGGTCTGCTCGTATATATATATAATAAATCATAATATGTATTTATGAGATGTCTATGCGTTGCTAAACCATTCAACCGATGTGCGCATCCCCGCGATGGTTTCTATACATAACAGTGAGTTCTGGTATCATGAAATTTTGCGTTGCTAACTATTCATCCGATTGCGATGAAACTTTGGGGATTTGATGTGTGCACGCCCACGATGGTGTCTATATATACTGGTGAGCTCTGGCAATATTAAATTTTGGACAAAAAAAATTGCAATAAGTGGGACCCGAAGGGAACGGGATGAATGGAAAAGTAGACGCAGGGAGAAATAATTTCTCTATTAAGTGGCATAGCAACGCATGCCTGAAACCTTTTGAAAACAGAATTTACAATTACTCGATGAAATAATTAAAATCATCAACATCTCAGACAGACTAATTATTTTTGACTGGACTTTTATTTTTAATTGTTAATGGTATTAGAGACAGCCCCGATTTACTTAGCCCAATTTTCTCATTATGCCAAAGAGAACAACTACTCGATCCAAAATTATATATTTATAACAATTATTTTTGTTGTATAATATAACCTCTGAGAGAAGGGTCATCTCTTAGACAGCCAAATAGTCCAATATAGATGCACTCGCCACAATTGCAGTGGATAGTGATAGACATCCTGAAGGATACGATAATACGTAGAGGACTGGACTTGAAGTGATAGATTTCTTAAATTTTGCTGTTATCCAACAAGACATCTCCGGACTTTCCTACCAACCCAGGCGCCGAAATCCGTCAGCCACCAATAACTGGACATCTGCCCAAATGATGGAATGAAGATGTAGAATAATTTTTTTTTTATATTTGCATTACTATTTTTAAGTTTTGATATCCGTGTTATTAAATGAAACTTCTTTAACCCCGTTATGGATTGAAACTCGATGAAAAGAGACAAACACCTATATGTGTAGGATTTAGCCTGCGAGAGAATGAGATAGTATAATCGGTCTTCTCTTTGTGCAGTGCTTCGTAGCCTATCGGTCTCCTCTTTGGCGGTGCTTCGTAGCCTTCCCACTCTTGTCTACTTCAGTTTTCAGAATATTTCACTTCTACCGCATATGAATTGCACACTCTATTTTTTGTCTATTTTTATCATATTTTCAGCATAATAAGTGGGCATTCGCTTAGTTTGGTGGGTCAATTTTTAAATAAATTAAATATTATCATATCTTAGACAAAAAAACTCGGTTACTTTTGAAATTCCAAACAACATCAAAAAATGACAAGACAACATTTAAAAACTCGCTTATACCTACATGCAGTTGGTAATACTTCGGTTATTGATATTTTCAACTGCACGGAATATAGATACAAGCTACAATAGCATGCCTCTTCAGTAAGTACTGATGAAAAAAATTCTACTCAATCATTGTTTCTATTTGTATGAGCATTTACTCCACGTGTAATCCGATATTATTTTATATGTCGTCAATAGTTACGTAAAAGCCTACACGGATTTTTATAATAAACGAGTAACACAAAATAACACGTCAAAATGTGTAAAAAGACAAAGTAGAGTTCTGGATAAAACCTAAATTTTAGTGCTGTGATTTAATTCCAGTCAAACGTCAAAGTAAAATTTTATTTCAAAATAACAATATATTTTTGTGACATGCATCGACATCAAACAGATAATCAAAATTGTCTGTGAGTAAAATTCTATTACTTCTTCAAACTTCGCAAACACACTTTATTAAACTGTAAATCGTAATATAAGGCTTTTTTTATTCTGATAATAAGCTTTTTTCAATGAAATTTTTCGCTCTCGGCACAATGAAACCCTTCGACTTCCTTTGAAGATAGTCTTTCTTGGAAGACCAAATAAATTTAGCATTTTTTTACATTTAGACTTAAAGCAGGATCCGCAGTTTTCATCGTAGTTTATTTCAACTACTTTGAGAAATCTCGGTAAAGAGTTTTTTGAAGAATAGAAAAGTGAAAACAGTTCTATAAGAGACCCATGTTGCAGGAAGGGGAAACACAAAACCGATCCATAAATTTTATTTATTTATTTATTTAAATAAAACATACAACGAAGTTGCATTCCCATGAGTTAACAAAACTCATTAAGGGATTGCCAATTGGTACTTTTGAAAAGTTAAACCCAACCCAACCCAATATGCAGACACGATAAATGATGAAAAATTTTACAAAACATTTCATCAAAAATTTTTCAGCAATTTTTTTCAACAAAACATTTCAAACAGAAGGAAAATACAGACACAGCATATGAAGAATCACTTCACAAATATTTCAATATAATATTTAACAGAAACATGTCTTATAAGATTTTATGAATTATTATAACCACTCATTTGATTTATCTACTGTTGGTGTCAAAAAGTTAAAATAAAGTATCCTCCATGATGGACTATAGAAATGCATAGAAAAACAAAATCAGGAAAATACAATAAAAGGTACGGGCTCAAAAATATACAGACCTAATACAAGATGTTTACACACAAAATACATGACAAGATTTAAAAAAGATATAAACTACGCCCATCATATGATGGACAGGGTCACAAATGAAGATGTTATGGTTCGGATGAATAAAGAAAAGGAAGTTATTAAAACCGTAAAAATCCGAAAACTTCAATATCTTGGACACGTGATGAGACATCCAGAGAAGTATGAGATCCTGCATCTCATAATGCAGGGAAAGATTGCCGGAAGACGGGGCCCTGGAAGAAGGAGAACCTCATGGCTGAAAAACCTGAGACAGTGGTTTGGCCAGTCTACCGTGGAGCTGTTCCGGGCCGCAGTAAACAAAGTCCGCATAGCCAACATGATAGCCAACGTCCGTTGAACGGACAAGGCACAACAAGAAGAAGAATCATATCTGGATGTACAAAGTTTGGTACTTGGAGATAATCAGGACAGCTATAAGAACAGAGTTTGTACTTAATTATGACTCGTTTTCAAAATAAAATTTGAAAAAATAGGATTTCAATATGTCGTTTCGAGATTTGTTAGAGGCCTGTCTTAATTCTCCAGGCAATTTATTATAGTTAGTGTAGGCAATGTCTTCTAATGATTTCAGTCCGAACTTTTTTGAGTGTATTTTTGATATATGTAGTTGGTTGTGTTGTCGTGTATTATATTGGTGAACGTCGTTGTTATAGTTCAATTTTATATTTGTGTGGGTGTTGCACTGAATAATATTTAAGATGGTGGTTGTTATCTCAAAGCTAGGAACAATCTTAAATGGCAATACAAGTGCGTGACGGTAAATATTTTTAACAGGTGTATCCCAAGGCAAGCCAAAAATGTTACGTTATTAATCATTAAATCTTTATTCGAAATGCGTATTTGTTTTGTTCAAAAACCTGATAGATGCTTAGATGAATGAATTCAGGAAAGAATGAACTAGGTCCAGTTGACACATTAATTCGACCCGTTCATTCACTTACAAGCCCTTTGAATGACTATCCTTTTTCCGGTGCTTCAAGTTTTTATTTTTCAAGTTTACTAACATTCAACAGACTAAATTTCTTCGTTTGAAAGGCAATGATCGCGAGGTAAATATTTTAGTAATAAATTCTTTCAGCCTCACAAATCCCACAGTTTTATTATTCCGTTTTATTTCACGAGTCTACGCTAGTTAAACATAATAATGAATTGTAAAAAATAACCCGTTCTCATGCGCGAAAGAGATGTCTTCTATGAATGTACGATGGTTGAGCACCGGTTCCAAATGGATCAATCGTTCAGGTTTGGAGCACCTCCCTTGAAATAGCGGTACACATTGCCGGCGTCTATTTTCTAAGCATTTCAGTCCATCTGCTAAGTTCAGACGATAAGACAATATGTATAGGATTATGTACAGGATCAATAGTTTTTCAAGTGTCTGATGCCTCGGGGCTTCAAACAATACAAATCTACGGAAAGGTACTTATTGAAAAATATTATTTTATTGGCTCCTTCGCGGAAAATTTAATTAATAATGATGAAATATTATGTTTCAGTCCATGGATTTTAATGAATATTCTTGGTTAGAAATTTGAAGAAAAACAATTTAATTATTGTGGCTGATTAAAAAAATTATAGGCATTTAGAAACCCTTAAAATATTCCTGGAAATCTACCCACAAAAAATACACATGTTTTCGGCTGGGAACTTTTTTTAAGATGTTTTGCAAAAACTAAAATTACTTCAAACAAAAACCAATAGTGAACGTAAATGTTTGCGGCTCTATAGCAAGAACTGTTAGGTTTGATTTGTAACTGTTATAGGTATTTGCTGTATTGGATTGTCTCACACTTCAAAGTCACTGGCACTACAGGTGAATAATAAATTTCTTTGCATTTTGCATGCTCTTTCGAGTTATGATGAATTATTTTTTACGAAACAATTTAATTAAATTTGTTTAAATTTTTAATTAAGTGATTTGTACTTTTACAAATTTCTAATTAATTATAATATTTCATATTTCAGCTATTTAATTATAATATTTAACATTCACTATATTTTTTCTAGTTTTATGAAGCTCCTACAATACATCTTGAACTTTCCAATTGGTGAGGATTTTAAAGTTTCTGGTAGCGTGTTATATAACATAATTCCTTCGGCGTATTCACTTTGTCCTTTTTCGTATCCTGATTTCCTTGCACGTCCTTGTTTTATGTCTGTGAATGTCCTTGTTATATATAATTTTATTTGAGAAGTATTTTGAAAACATGTTGTTTAATATTTTGTGGATAAACATCATTGTGTTAAAGGTCAGCATCTGTTTCACGGTTAACCAATATAGTTCCTTTAACATATTAATTATTTTTGAAAATCTATTTTGTCGAAGTATTATTCTCAATGCCCTATTTTGGAGAATTTGCAACTTATTTTGTGCTCTTTCGTTACATAGGAAAAGGATACTTGAGCAGTAGTTGAAGTGTGGAGCAATAATTGAATTGTAATTAAATTATTATACAATTATTATAATTCAATTATTAACAGAATTCTTACCAATAATAAAAAAAATTGAATGTGTAGCATAATAAAGCAGTTCATGTAAAAAATCATTATTTTAAGACTAGTTAGTTCTTTTTGTACATTCTTGTTAACTGCTTGTGCGCCGGATATGTCTTTCGGCAATGCCAAATTGATTTATTATTATAAAAGTTAATTTGTGGAATTTTAATTGTAAAGTTATTTATTTTTCTTCTGTGCACAATTTTAATTACGCGTGACAACTATTTCGCCTTCTTAAGTCGGTATTCAGCTGTGGTGAGGTCACTTACATATGAGTATGATCTATTTGGTTTCGTTGTAGATATATTTTTTTTGGCAGAGTTCAGATTGATAATGCCTTCAGAAGGCGGAACAGCTATGATACGTAATAGTAATATAATAACAGACCTTGTTAAACTGTTTTTATAAATTCTATAATAATGTTATTGAAAACCTAAATTGAGTAAAATAAATAAAAATGAGTTCTACATAAAACTTGATTATCATAAATAAAAATATTTGTATTGAGTTAGTTATTTAAAGTTAAAATCAAATTGCTTTTAAATATATTATTTGTAAATTTAACGGTAGTTAGTACATTCTGAACATTCTTGTTGACCGGCAATGCCAAATTTTAGATTAAATTAGCCGGAAATTATGATTGTTATTGCAATGTAAAGTTTTCCCACTTTTTGTTTTGTTTAAATTAAAGAAAGGTGTCTCCAAACAAATAATTTGTATGACTCAGTAGAGGATTTTCCCCGTATAGCTTAGACTTTTTTTACTTTTCTTGGTCTATAATTGAACTTCGCTTAAGCATTTCTAGGAGTGGTCAATTTTATCCTTTGGTTCATATTATATTAGATTAGCTTTAGGATTATTAGAATTTTTACTGATTTCCAATTGCTCTGAAAGATTTAGTTCACGGCCTTTATTTTGCAAATATAACGGAGTTGGCTTATTCAGTGAGTGATTTTTTTTTTATATAGAAGACGTCATTACGAAAATACTGGAAACGAAACACTTCTGGTAAGAAATTAGAAAAAACCCTGACAGTACAGAGTATTCGGTCATGGTAGCATGGCTTCCAAAGGTTAAACCAACCAGGTCTGGACAAAATAATATCGTTTCAGTTTTTGAATTTATCACATCAGTGATTTTGTTTAAATTTTTCCCTTTTGACATGAAATTTAATTTTTTAGCATGTATTATGGTAAACTTTTAAAAAGCAAGGAGAAAACTTAAAGTTTTCTCTTTCTGAAACCGTTACATAATATTTTTTAACATAATAATACAATCAATTCACAACAATAACATATCAGAAACACCTCATCATAGGTTCTTCTAATGAGGTGTTTACATAGTGCTTGGAAATAAAGAGCAACCCAAATATTGTTATTGTTAATAATAATTCCATTAATTTAATTGTAAAATAAACAGGAATAATTACAAATAATCAAAATAAACTTTCGTCAAACAAATGGTTGAGTATTGGAGAGTTGAGCGCAGAAATAGAAGGATTTATGCTTGCCATTCAAGATAGAGTCATTAATACTAAAAATTATTGGAAGCATGTAATCAAAGATATAAATCAAATTGATGATTTATGTAAAAAAAATTGGCTTTTCCGGAAACTATAGAACGTATTATATCGAGATGTTCTGTATTAGCATCGTCCGAGTAACTTGGTTGACTGCCTTAATATAGTACCATGTTATGAATATGAACAAAATTCATTTTTGGAAAATGAATTTTATAAAATATATTATGATAAAACTATACTAACAGACAGAACAATGAGTCATAATAGACCTGATATACCTACTTAGTTTTACATGACAAAATTAAAAAAAATAACTTACATCATTCCGTAGCGATTCCTAATTCCTGTAATATTCAAAAATCTGTTTCTGAAAAAATAAGAAAATATACATATTTAGGAAATGAGATTAAAAGAATTTGGCATTCTCAGACTATAAAATATTACCATTTGTTATTTCGGCTACTGGCATTATACCTAGGTCTCTCATTCAAAATTTAGGCATATTAGATTTGTCAAAGAATTTATGTATAAAAATGCAAAAAGCAGTCATTTAATTAAATGCATGTAGGATTACAAAAGATTTTTTAAATATTTATATTGAGGGATCAGTAGGATTTATAGGTTCAATTAGGGGTTTCACAGAGCCGAACCCTCTGATATGAAAATATCTGGAGTCGGTGAATTATTTTCCCATTTGGTCTCTGGTAGGTTGACATGTTGTTCTTGTATTTTTGTATTTATAATACTTGGTCAACCGCGTACAAGCCGTAAAAGTGGGGAAAAAACAATCAAAATATGCAACCCTTTCATCTGGAGTTCCCCAGGGGTCTGTTCTGGGCCCACTTCTCTTCATCCTCTTCACAAATGATATCGCTAAAATTATCGAATCATTTGGTCTTCTATCTCACTGCTACGCTGATGACCAGCAAGTTTACTTCTACCGCTTACCAGAGGAAATAGACAGTCTTAAAACTCGCATAACCGAGTGTCTAGAAGCAATCACTCGCTGGATGACCTCAAATAGATTGAAACTGAATCCTGCAAAGACTGGGTTTCTCTGGACAGCCACAAGTAGACGTCAGCGTAACATTGATAACTCCCCAATAACCATTTCAGGAAGTGACATCACTCCAAAGACATGCATAAAACTACTAGGCGTCAATCTGGACGCTGATTTTTCCCTTAAAACTCAAGTGAACAGAACTGTAAGCACGGGATTCTTTCAATTAAGGCAAATTAAAGCAGTACGGAGAAACTTAACAACGAAGGCAACTAAATTACTAGTCAATTCGTATGTTGTTTCACGTCTAGATTATTGCAACGGAATATATGCTAGTCTCCCAAAATATCAAATCAACAAATTACAATCTGTTTTCAACGCTGCGGCAAGGCTCATCACCGGCATATCTAAATATTCCCATATTTCTGAGCATCTTAAAAATCTTCACTGCCTCAAGTGCCCCGAGAGAATCCAGTTTAAGCTCTGCTGGATGGTATTCAAGTCTCTTAACGGAATGGCTCCGACTTACTTATCGGAAATGTGTATTCCAGAAAATTCCAATTCTCGACAATCAACCCTCAGGTCAGCAGCAACATCAGCGATTGGAAGGTTGAAGGAACCAAAGCGCACACCAGATACTAAATTCGGTGAGCGTGCTTTTGGAGTGTCGGGACCTAAAGCCTGGAATGGACTGCCACACGAGTTAAGAATGATCACAGATTCAGCGCAATTTAGAGCTAAACTTAAAACTCATCTTTTCAGACAGTCGTATCCATAAGTTAAAAAAAAAAAAAAAAAAATTTCACCTTCACCTTCACGGCTCGCAACATTGTAAATAACTAAGTGTGTAAAAGCAAATTCTTAAAATTCTCCAGACTTTAAAAAAAAAAATATATATATATATATATATATTAACTCAACTTTCGCATTAATCTTCTGTTAAATATAAATATAAATGTAAAACTCATGCAATGTCCAGTGTTTTGAATATAATGTCCTCCATGTGCAAAGTCGTATCTTCCCCATAGCATAAGCATAAACTTTCTAATAAAGTGTGTTTTGTCGGAAGTGTTCTGCAGGTAAGTATGATTCTGTATCTATTTGAAAATAATAAAATTAGATAGAGCCTAGGATTATATAAAGCGCCCTTGAGGTGATTTTTCACAAAAACGGCGCTATACAAATTATCCAATTATTATTATTATTATAGTGCAATTGCATAGCGTGGATTAACTAGATGATCATTTGAGGAAGTGTGTGAAAGGGTTTAGTTTTTCCTGTGGGGAAAATTTAACCCGGACATTTAAATCTGGTGCGTAAAAAAATCCCTCATCTTCGTAAAATATGATGACAATAAAACCATTCAATGACGTTTTAAATTTAACAATTTTATCTCTAGCGACTAACGGTTTATTGGATTTTCAGATCACCAATCATGTAATTTAACTCTGTGGAAAAACGTGATGGGTTTTATTTCACGGGTAACGAGATTTCCATTTTACGTTGATATTTTTTCTTCGAATCTTTTAGGAAAATAATTATTTTGACTGGTTAAGTCAACACCAAGACACGACCTAAAATTGTGTTTTTCTCGTTTTACTTTTTATCGTTTCAGTCAACTTAATATTAATTTATGACGGAGTGATGTGGGAGGACTTTTGGGAAAAAAATACAAATCAATCAATCAGACATTGGAAGAATTGGGAGGAGATTTATTAGCGTTTTGTATCATGTAGATAATAATAAGAGATGAAGGAAATCAAAGCGAAACTTTTGTTTAGGCATCGTTCATCTCAAAAGTCAAGTATAAACCAATTTTATTACATTTTGTAAGAGAGCAATTTTCCTTTTTATGTCTTGTTTTTGTTTATTGGAACCTGCTGTCTTCAAACGATCTCGAAGAAAAATGCTTGCTGTCAATTTTTTTATTGCGTACTTTCCTAACTGATACCATTTCTACTCACGAAAATAAAAATTAGTTTTTACAAATTCTCGCTATTTAACTATCCATTCATTTAGCGATTCAGCGAGTCGTCCAGTTTTTTGAGATTTGAATTACTAGGTTTTCAATTAAACTTTTATTTGTGGGAGTCAGTTTTAAATCAATATAAAAACGTGCTTTCTATTTTTCATTGCATTAACTGCTCATATTTATATTTTTATTTAAAGCACCCTTCAGTTATGACATGAACATTTTTGATTGATTGTAATTTTAAAAATATATTAATCGCCTTCTTTTTATTTTATTGCTTTTTTAATTAGCTCCACAGACGAGGCCCTAAGGAAAAAATAAGGAAAAAAAGACATCTGTCGTCTTTGGGGATGTTGTATGGAGTTTATTTTGAGGAATAGAAGGAGAGAATGTTCTGGAAAGAAAAAAAATATGAGGGGTGGGTAGGAATCTGGGGGTCAGTGTCCCCAGGAGTGATGGACGTATGAATCCATCCCTCCCTCTATGGTGTAAGGTGAAGTTCTGAGAGAGTCCTGCTAGAGTCGTGATAAGGTCTCCCTCAACCACTCTATCCCGATCCGGCCTACCACGCATTTGGTGGACAGAAGCATCCACGACCCGGACAAATCTCACCCCTTTACCGGTCACCCCTGCTAAGTCACCAAAACTAGCGACCCGCTTGGGGTGACCAATGGCAGAAGTGTTGGTTATCCAATAAATAATTCCCAAATCCGTATTCAAGTGATTTCTCTTTTCTCTCAGGTAATCAAATAACGCAAATCTACTCCATATCCCTTCTCAGAATAACATAATTAAATATTATTTAGAAGTAACTATCTCATTAACTCAAAAGTGAGAACATTACAGACTAGATTTGGTAATGTTTGAAATTGGAGATTTATTATACAGTACAGATAACGAAATTTGTATATTATAATCCAGCAAATTTATCTTTCGTAAAATCCACATTAATTATTTGCAGCACGAAGCTTTGAATAAGGTCTACACAATCAAAAGGTAATATAACTTTATAAATTAAACGAAATCGTTACTTCGAAATCAAAAACTTTATATGAGGGTGGTTTTCCATCAATTTGAAATTAGGCACATTTCTTTTAATGACTTTGCGAACCATGACCATTAAAGGTAAACACGAAAATGGTCGAAGTTCACTTTTAGACTATATTGCTCGCCATTCGCCGGTTTATTATTAGCGGCAAAGGAAAAAAGAAGACACTTTCGTCTTTCTTGGAAGGAGGCTTAATGAGTAGGTACCAGTAAATTATATATATTTCAAAGAAACTAGTTGGAATTTCACGAAAGTGACTAAAGATATAATTTTTTTTTTTAGTTGGTGAGTTATTTTTTACTAAACTATTAAGTTAGTAATTAATTTAGTTAGACGAATTGTTACTTTTAAGTCAACTTTCTAAAAGTCGGTAGAAATAGTACGCCCATTCATTTATCTAGCCGAATTAGTAAGTTTACTTTTAGTTTTCAGCGTATCCGTAATTTTTTTATGTGAATACCACACATGAGTCCCAGCTGCTCCCGTCTGGAGCCAGTTAGACTATGGCACCCCCATTTGGGGTATGTTGTGAGGCTGAAGGTAGTGGGTAGGGGGAGGAGATGAGGAAGTGGAAGGAAGTGCCTGGCTATTCAAATCTGATCACAAAATGGAGCTATTTCAACAAGGTTTTAAATTGAATGGTGGTCTGACGCCAAAGCGTTACTGGAGTATTTTCCACTCTGAAACATGCCGCAAATGTACTATATATTATTTTTTATTTTTTATTTCGACCACGGAGGCCGTTAGAATAGTACGACTTGCACCACTATCAAATGAACTTTTTGCTTTTTTTTTATTCCAATATAAAAAAGAAAATTACGTTTTCACTTATTTAACTACAAATAATTAAACATATTAAAATAAACTAGTATAATAATACGGCGCAATTCTGTCATTACTTTATTTATCCAGAATAAACATTAATATAATAATTTTTAATTTACCCAGCTTTTTTTCGTTTTTAAATGTCGTAACCAATGGTATGTTTTTTTTTACTTTAGCTCCACACAGGAGGCACCGAGGAAAACAATTTCCCTAGGGGCCTATAGGCCTTTGAGGATGCTGTGTGGAGGGTCTTTTAAGGGAGAGGAAGGAGAAGAAGATATGGGAAGGAAAGGTTATGAAGGGTGGGTAGGAATCTGAAGGTCGGAATGGCAAAGAGTGACGGACGTATGAATCTATTCCTCACACTGCGGTGCAAGGCGAAGGGTCGGAAGAATCCAGCTGGAGAGATCAAAAGATCTCCCTCAATCAGTCTCCTCCGTGCCAGCCCGCCACGCAGTGGTTGGGCAAACATATCCGAACCTAGACAAACCTCATTCCATGAACCCGGGAACCCCTGCTTAGTCACCAAACGTAGCGAACCACTTGGGGTGACCTGTGGCAGGGGTGTTGGTTGTCCAATAAATGGTTCCATACCCACCTCCCAAATTAGTTTATCATAATTAGTAGGGATGGCGTTTAAATATAAATGCTTGAAAGTGTCTTCTTGATAACTCCCTTAAATACGAGTTAAGTTCCTCCAGTCACCTCGTGTATACAATTTCTTAAAATATAAGTTAAACATGAATAAAAAAAGGCTGGTAAAATGCTAAAAGCTCTGGCGGTGCAATATCAAATAACAATATTTAATCTTTTTTTTTCCAACGAAAACTAGTTTTTCTCTAAGTACTGCAATAAATCTGAGAACCATTTAGTAAAGCGATATAAAATGAAGACAAACGACAGGCGGAAAATAATATAAATATACAGAATAATCTCGGAGCCACTTGGAGATTTTCATTTTAGCGCTTGTCTTATTTACTTTATTTTGTGAATCTTGTTGAATTCAATTCCCAATTCAATTCTCCAAGAAGGCTCTTCTCTAATAACAGATCTGGGACTGAAAATGGATTAAAGACGGCAAAATGATAAATAAGATCCTTTTGTGAGATAAGGCCGATTTTAGGCAAATTAGATTGAATTACATTTTGGGTCTTAGAGGGTTGAAGTAAGTATTTTGTTTTTGAAAATACAATTTTTCTCCGAAGTGCGAATCGACATCCCAATTTCAAGAATGTTGAAATGTTGACACGTACAACATTTTTCAGATATTTAAACATATTATATTTCACGTCAAAACGACACCAAAATATGGATAAATAAAAACTAAAATGAAGGAATCATAAAACTTATAAGGTATCACCAACATAACTTTTTTTTCACGAAAAAAAAGTTTAATTTTTTTTGTGGTACATTTTTTTAGAATTATTTCACTCGCCATGCTAGGGCCCTGTGTTATGGCAGGTGAAATTAGCAGATTAGAATTACACACAATGTGCTTGACAATAATAGTAATTCGATTATATAATTCAGATTCAGTTAAAAATATTTTACAAAGTATTTAAATTAGGAAAATTAGAGCGGGGTTGTGGGAAGATATGAAGTAAGATTAGATGGATGGAGTGTAAAATGTATGGGTATTATGATTGAAATGTATTGAAGATGTAAGATTCCATAGCATTATTTCATTTTTTGATAGTAAGCAGTCAGGATTCGGTATTTAGGTTGTCAGAGAGATGGTTGAAAATTTTAGGGACTGGGAAGATGAATTTTCTTTGCCCTGTCGTGGTCATATATAGTCAATAATATATAGTCAATAAACATTTAGCCAATAAACATGAGGATAAGGAAACAGAGTTTAAAAACATTATGGGTCATTAACCTGCCAGCGGCCGAGAATTCATATTTCGTCGAAAGATGTTCTTATGATCATACAGGGCGGTTCCAATGAGAAAGGGTAATTATTCTCCGTACCAGCTTATTTAAATAATAACTCAATATCATTATATCTAAATTTGAAAATGCTTAAGGGGTGATGATAAAACTATTAAAATTATGTACCTACTTTTTGTAATTATTTTTTTATCATAAGCATTTATAATTTTTCAATAATGTCTAAGCAAAATAAGAATTTAAAAAAATCTTAAATATATTAGTTTGAAAAAAGACAAACTGAAGTATTTTCGTCACAAAACACGTGTGCGGATCTTTTTTTAAATGATTTTATTTAAACTAAAATTAAATTTCTGAAACGTAGCTTTCCAAGATAATTCATTGATTTATTTTACTGCATGATTATATGATTTGAAATGTATGTTGTGTAATACAAAATTTGGTTTGAAAATTTAACAAATCTGCCAACGAAGTACGGTAAAACCTTAGGGAACGTACCCATACTACGTGACACACTTTTTGCAATTTTTTACACCCCCCCCCCCCCCCCGGTGACCACGTGTAGTATATTCCAAGACCCCCCCCCCTACAGTTTTCACGTAGTATTTCATAAACATGGTTTCGAATAATTTTTTGCTAACAAAAAATAAAAAATGCATTATTTGGCTTATATTTGTCTTTATTAATACGGCGCTTGCTGCGTGACAGCAAGAGTGTATGCATTACAAGTGGAAAAAATATTATCAAGATAAAACTTATGTCACAATATATTGAAACCGGAACGTAATTTATGGAAACGAAAGTCTTGTTATTTTTATAAACATTTTTCATCTCAATCATCTTCAACAAACACGTTCCCTGAACTTTTTCACTTATTTGAATGTACGAGGGTGGGTTTTTAAGTTTGCGGATTGGGTAAGGAGTGGAAATAAAAACCAAAATTATTTTTCCTTTTCAACATATTCACCTTCTACCCTAATACATTTTTCCGATCTTTAAATTAACTTAAAGGAACTTTATAACAGCGCGGAACTCAATTTTCTCCACATTTCACAATTTCTTCCCGATTGAAGTGTTTGGTCGACGATAGCTCAAAGACTTATGACCTAATTACGATAAAACCCGGTGTTTATCCTAAAAATGAGTTGTTCAATTAGTACCTAATTCAGCGGTACCCCCATTAATCACTTACCTTCCCATTCCGCGAACTTAAAAACCTCCCCTCGTAGCTCGAAAAAAAAACGCGAGATTTCTAGATTGACTACGTGATAAAAACCTAAACCCCCCTCCGTTGTGACCAAGCGTGGTATTTTGATGACCCCCCCCCCCCCTGAACAGGTCACGTAGTATGGGTACGTTCCCTTATGGTACTAAAAATAAACATATTTTCTCAAAATTTAAAGCATTGCTTTACTAGATAAAAGAACAGACTTTCGAAATAAATTTATAATTTTATGTGGAAAAGAGTCAACGCGTCTAAAATTTGTTTTAAAAATGACATATTTCGGGTTTTGAAAATCAACAAACATGATTATGAAGAAATCAACGACTTGTGATGTACTGCACGCCTCAGATCAAGAACCCTAGTGAAAAGGACTGTGAATAAAGTACCAAAATAAAAACTACCATCGTGTCCTGCTGATAAAAGTACATAAATGATTTTTTTCTTTAATAACTTAAGAAGAGAAATTTTCACAGATAAGCCGTCCACCTATCAAAATATAAGTTCTTTATCGACGAGGTACCTATACAAAAATGAATAATTTAAATATCGGCTTAGGTAAGTAAGATTGTTCCATTAAAATCACTAATCCAACGTTTTCCGAGAATTTAACAGAACGATTCCACCAGTACCGTTGTTTATTTTCATTCTATGTATATTTTCTCGGGCTTGGAGATTTCACTCAAAAGATTATTTAATTTTCAAACCATTCACTTTATTTATGAGCTGCATCTGTCTTTATACGAACAATGTGTTTTGTAGTTTACGTGTAATTATTTTAGAAATCATACAAGTCATGAAGAAATGGTAAAAAACAGTGTCTGAATAATAATTGAAGAAAACTGCATTTAAGATTTTTATTTGATGAAGTCATTTATTCCACGTGTTCGATTTGAAAGCAATAGATCTAATTTAGTGTTATTTTTTTTCAATCATGACTTCTTGGCTTTGGCTATTTTTCTGAATTTAATCATTACGTCTAGTGAGTAAAGTTGTACACGGCGCGATTCAAGTATTTGGTTCAATCAGCCGTGCCATGTCATCCTAGGGTAGGGCATCCCCGATTTTTCTACCTTTCACAATCTATTAATTAATATTCTTCTTGCACTTATTTCTTCGTTTATTTGCTCTATATGCCCAAACCATCTAAGCTTTTTCCTTCATCTGACTCATTACGCTAACTTCAGCCTTGCATTATTTTGGAATCTCCACATTTCTCACAAGGTCATTCATGGTGTCACCGACATACGCCTCAATGATCTCATTTATACAGCAATCAGCCTACTTTTATCCTTCTTCTACATATATCGGGAAAGGCACTTGGTAGCACTTCATTGTGGAGTGCTAACTTAGCTTCTTTCGACAATTTTTAGTTAGTAACCGCGTTCAGTGTGCATTTGCAATTTCCTGCATTTACCCTTCTTTCAATATCCCTATTAGTTTTACCATCTTTAGTAAACATACTTCCAGAATACATCTAACTATTCAAGTATTCATCATTCACAACTATGTTGCACATTCTAACTATTCAAGTATTCATCATTCACAACTATATTGCACATTCTAACTATTCAAGTATTCATCATTCACAACTATATTGCACATTCTAACTATTCAAGTATTCATCATTCACAACTATGTTGCACATTCTAACTATTTAAGTATTCATCATTCACGACTATATTGCACATTCTAACTATTCAAGTATTCATCATTCACAACTATATTGCACATTCTAACTATTCAAGTATTCATCATTCACAACTATATTGCACATTCTAACTATTCAAGTATTCATCATTCACAACTATATTGCACATTCTAACTATTCAAGTATTCATCATTCACAACTATATTGCACATTATTTATGTAATTCATTTCCCTCCCTTCTCTATTTTCTCTCTCTACTCGCTTTACCCTTTTATTAATTTATATTCTGATCCCACGGGTCTAAGCAGCCTCATTTACTAATAGTCAGCAAGTGTATCAAGTGGATAGTACGCCTTGACCATTATGTTATACGAGTAGTGCGCCCTCAATGTAAAGAAAAAGACACTAAAATAGCCCCACAGTTCTGCTGGCTAAGCATGAAATGGCAAAAATTTCAAGCCTTTCGCTTTTATAGATTTTTAGATGTTTTAGATTTTATACGCTCTTGAGATCGACCGTTTTAAAGATTTTTTTTCTATTCTGTTAACTTGTTGAAAATTGAAATACTATGTTAGGAATTGCTGATCTTTGAAAATATATCACCAAATACATTGTGACCCTCCGATCTAGGTAAAATATAGTTTTCTTAAAAAATATTTTACATAATATATCGAATTTAATAGGATGTTAATTTCAATATGATGTAATTTCAATATGATGGATAGAATATTCAAGATTTTCCATGGATAGCATATTCAAGGAATTCAATAGACAGCGTCCTCAGTTTAAAGACGCTTTCTATTGAAACCCTTGAATATTTTTATAGATAACCATTTAAAATATTAAAGGTATTCAATGGAGAGCATATAATAAGTTTTCCGTGTGTAGCACAGTCAATATTTGCCATTAATAGTATATCCAAGGTTTTTTATGGATAGCATATTCAAGGTTTTGCATGGAAAATATGTTCAATGTAATTTATGGATAGCATTTTACATGTTTTCGGTGAGTAGCATATTCAATGTTTTCATTGGATAGCAAATTCAATGTTTCCATTGATATCATATTCAGGGATTTCCATGGCTAGTATATTCAATGATTTCCATGGATGGATAACATATCCAATGTATTCCATGGATAGCATCTTCAATGTTTTCTAACGCTAGCTATTAAAGGTATTCCATGGATACCTTTTAACATGTTTTACAAGCATAGCATTTTCAATGTTTGTCATGGATGGAATATTCAAGGTTATCCGTGTATAACATGTTCAAGGTTTTCCATGGATAGCATATTCAATGTGTTCTATGGAAAGTATATTTAAGGTTTTCTATGGATAGCATATTCAATGTTTTCCGTGGATAGCATATTCAAGGGTTTTCATGCATTTTTGTATAGTCTCTACTGTACTGCGGTTCGTCATATTATGTTGACAACGTCTGAGGGCCTGCCCTTTAATTAGTTCTTGGAAAGGAAGGAGAGGAAGATCTGAAAAGAAAGATTTTAAAGGGAGGGAAGGAATCTGGGGATCAGCGTGACAAGGAGTAACGGACGTTTGAATTCATTTCTGCCACTGCACTGAAAGGCGATGGGTCGAGAGAGTTCTTCTGAAGAGGTAAAAAGGTCTCCCTCAACCAGTCTGAAAATTCGCCCCTTACATAGTAGTTTACAATTTGGAAGGCGGGAATGGTTACCGCCGCCCCGGGAACCTTTATTGGATGACGAGGACATACTGAACCCCAGATTCCTACCCACCCTTTAAAATCTTTCTTTTCAGATCTTCCTCTCCTTCCTTTCCAAGAGCTAATTAAAGGGCAGGCCCTCAGACGTTGTCAACATAATATGACGAACCGCAGTACAGTAGAGACTATACAAAAATGCACCTTCATTTTACCTTCCCAGAACTCTCCTCTCCTTCCTTTCCTTAAGAAAATCCTCCACGCAGCATCCCCAAATAATGACATAGGCCCTGAGGGAAATTATTTTCCTCAGGGCCTCCTGTGTGGAGCTCATGTAAAAAAAAAAAATTGGCCTGACATATGCGCCGCCAAGACCTAGACAATCTTCACCCATGAACCCGAGCACCTATGGCAGAGGTGTGGTTATTTCTCAAACTCACTTCCTGAATCTTACTCAAACATCCTGAAAAACGCAAGATAAAAGATCTGGCGTTCACAAGTTAGTTTTAAAATTGCTACCAAATGACACGAATGTTTCGAAACCGGTAGTAGAAATAATAAAATTTAAGTAACAAGTGTACTCTTCAAAACAAAATAAAGTAATACTCTTCAAAACAAAATAAAAGACCCGATACGATACGGTAATAAAGTATGTTGTTTTTACGTGAACGTATACGGAGTTATACGGAGTTTTTGTAGTAGTCTAGCATTTATTGATTTGTAATACACAGTGTCCTGGTTTTATTTTGTGCTAAAACCTTTTCTGATTTAGGACACCGTAGCATCAAGAGACACATTCGGGTTTTATTTACGTTGTGTTTTTTTAAACATAAATCAAATTACGTCAAGTCGCGAGTATTTCGCAGGTCAAGGGTGTACGCCGTACAGAGTACGAGGATGTGAATGTGTGGAGATACCACTTGAAACCCTCTCACGGCCTCCATTGAGTCCAAATTGCGGCCTCAAGGGTCGGGACACGCGGGAGGGTTAATGAGCACAAACATGTTTCACCCCTAAAAGCTAAACGAGCTGTTTATGTGGGTCGCTGTTCCCGTCAAGGCCTGCCACAGTCAAGAGTTTAGTGTCCCCTTTGTATTCAACACTGATAAGAAATCAACAATCGGATCTCAAAATACCCAGATGACAGGTGAACTTTGTGGCACTGTGGTAAAATTCTTATCGTACTGCTGCCTAAAATGTATTAAACTTGTTACTATAAAAAACGAAAAATATGTTTGTGAATGGTTGCGGACTGCAAAGTCGACCGCATAACATCTTAATTTATAGAATTTATAATGAAAGGAATACCTACTTGTGTTTGTGACTATATTAAATAAAACATTATTTGCTTTTATTGGAATTTTGATTTACATAATTTAATTTCAATTATTTATTATATTATATTGCCGAAAACCAAATGCATTGGCAGTGACAGTGACCCATTTCTTGGAAGAATCAATGTTAACGGCTCAGGCTAATTCGCTTTTCGGAACAACTCATATAACTCTCGGTGAAATCGTTGTGACTCCCTGAATAACAAGGTTAGAAAGAGAAAGCACCACACTTTATTATATTTAAAATTTAAAGTTAACAAAATATTTAAAATGTATACCTTTATGAAATCAAAATTTCCGAACGCAATTTGAAAATTTGACTATTTTTTTATTAGTTATTTTTACATAAAACATAAAAAAGTAAGTTGACCATTGTTTTAATTTATAGTTGAGGTTCAAACCAATTATCAATTACAAATAGTGAAAATCATTATCAACAAGGTTACCTCATTTAGGCCAAAGATGGCACTAGCAATTGCAGATGTCGCCGTTGTGTAATAATTGTTTATCTTCCTCCCTTCTTAACGGACAAAGTAATCATTATCATCATTACATCATTTCATCATCATCATCATCATTATCATTATCATCATTTCATCATTATCATCATCATCATTACATAGTATAAAATGAAGTCGCTCAAAATGGATGTGCGCGTTAATCTTTTAAACTACGCAACGGATTTTCATACGGTTTTCACCAATAGATAGAGTGATTGAAGAGGAATGTTTATATGTATAATACATGTAAATTATATTAGAAAAAAGCCGAGAAATTCAAAGAAAACATATTTTTGTGTGATTTAAAACGGCTGGCGGGCCGTACTATTGTCACTTTTGAAATTCGTTCTACGGAAGAAATTGGAAAATAGATGTTCTAGAGTAAGTAGGTATTTGATTTTCCCGTAATAGATGTTCTAGAGTAAGTAGGTATTTGATTTTCCCGTAATAGATGTTCTAGAGTAAGTAGGTATTTGATTATTTGATTAGGTATTTGATTTTCCAGTGTTGCATTGCAAGCATTGTATAATTAATGGCGAGTTAATTAGTTTATATGTATAATACATGCTTATTATAGTAGAGAAAAGCAGATAAATTCAAATATTCAATTCAGGCAGCGGGCTGTGGCAAACTGGTGGTGTGGATTTTATAAAGATTGGGTAATGGCGTTGTGTTTCGTTAGCCACAGCAACGTGTGGCCGGGTCTGCTAGTTAACGTATAAAAGGCCCACGCCGGCTTAAAATTAATCACTTCTTAACTGAACTTGCACTGAAAAACATTGAATATTGATTGAACTCTTGTCCGTTGGGTGGGGAAAAATTGCTTGTCGGTAATTTGTAAATTCAAAAACATAACAATAAAAAACGAAGGAGTTAATTTCTCAAAGGTGCTTTATTCAAAAAACCATTACACCACTTCTTCTTCTGTGAAGATCTACTTATTTTAAAATTTAAAATATGAAAGCGTATTTCATCACCTTTCAAAGACAGTTTTGGTTTTCAGATGCGTTCAAAAATATTTTATTTATTTGTATTTTATTGCAACGGAAATATTTTGACCTTCCGACAAAATTGGCCCGAGGGCTGAAGGGTTAAATATGCAAGGTATATTAATTTGTAAAAATCTATTGACAAATAAACGTTAGAATTATTATTATCTTTGACTTATGCATAAAAGTTTTATATGCAAACTAAAATCCGTTGAAAAAATGTGTGGGCCGGGACAAAAGTGTCCGGTATTATCCTCTCTAAAGCTGAGTCGGTATCGGTAAGTAATCGATATAATCCTAAGACTAAGACTTTACGAGAACTTACTTGAACTTTACTTTTCTGAGTGATGTCTTCGGTTTATATTCACTTTGGTTGGACAGCATTCTAACTTCATTTAACCTAGTTATTATTTCTTGTCAAAGTTTGCAAAGACGATTCTCATTATCTAGTAACAATTTCTGATTTTTGGGTTGAATCTTGTGTAAGTATTTTTGTTTAACATATTTTAAAGGAAAATATTTAAATAGGACATAAAATTACCATTTTAGAACGTAACTAAATAAATTCTAATTCAAATACTGAATACAGTATGACATCTTTTCTTTCTTTTTTTTAAAAAGAAAGACAAACATTCCCGGGTTACGAATAACCCAACAATGTTTGAAAATCTCCTACTACCACCACAGAAAGCCGAAAATGTTGCTTGTGTTGTGATGGAGGACTTAGCCAGCCGAGGAATCGAACACGCGACGCCCGGATGGGACCCAAGCGCTATGCCCACTCAACCACTGACCAGTCAAATTATACATATTACAAGCTCTCTTATTATTGGTTTTGCATTTATTGATATTATATATTTTTTTGTGTTACCATCATGGTATGGGCATCCGACCACTTTAGTGGGTCTATAAAAAAATAAAATTGATAGTTATAAACGCACGCCGATCCATAATTTTTTTAACTGTGAACGCGAAGACTCCATATTTTAATAAATATTAAATATTTTTATTTCTTTATATATTCAATAATAATTTACAGACCAAAACTTATTTATAAACAAACTGTTTTCATAAATTGAATAATAATATTATTTATTGAATGCATAAAAAATAGAAATTTTAATGGAGTTCTACAAATAAATAAAACTTATTTGTTTAATTAATTAATTATAATGTATTACAAAAACATGGTAAGTAACACGTTAATCCCAATGATTTAAGAAAAAAACTCATTACGGGAAGGACAGACATATATAAGTACATTTTACATAGATATTACACGTTTAAAAAAAAATACACCATTTTGAAAAAAAAGATGCATTGTCAAGAACGGAGATTTTAGAAATTCTTAGAGACATCCATACCCATAAAATATAAAATAAAAAATAAAAATAAACGTATGAACTTAATAACAATAAATATTAAATGAAGAATATTTAAAAAAAACATTACTTGTAGTTCCATAAACAGTTAGTGAACCTCGCGTCCAAAAACGTATACTTCTAATTTTCTCTTATTTAAAAAACCAAAACCAACATTTTATCCGTAATCATCAGATTTGTAAGTAAGTACACAAAGGAAATGGGTACCGCCACCCCGAGAACCTTTATTGGATAACCAATACCTCTGTCATAGGTCATCCCAAGTGGTTCGCTACGTTTGGTGATTTAGCAGGGATGTCCGGGTTTATGGGGTGAGGTTTGTCTAAGTCTTAGAGGCGGATGAAAAAGGGAACACTGAACCCCAGATTCCTACCCACCCCTTAAACCTTTTTTTTCCCAGAACTCTCCTATCTTTCCTTTCCCCTCCCCTCCACACGGCATCCCCAAAGATGACATATGCCCTTAGGGAAATTATTTTCCTCAGGGCCTCCTGTGTGGATCTCATGTAAAAAAAAGACTTTTTTCAAACTTTCTTCAGGCCGTTAGGTACCATAATATTGGTTTTTCCGATTTGACAGCTCGTGGTAGGAACCACGACCATGCGAACTCTTTCAGTGTAAAACGGTAGTCTTGAACCGGAACGAAACAAAGAACAAATTTCGAGGCAGATGAAATACAAAATGGTCGAGTTAAAAAAGGAGTTCGCTTCGCACAGTGTAGTTGAAAATTCTGAAATAATAACGAAATAAAGTTATTACTTCGTTATTTCTGGGAAAATCTTCTATAGACTGGCATATAAAAATACCTGGAGGCTTTTTAGAAGTTCTTAACTGTCTTCGGGGGAAAAAAATTATTATTGTAAATTAAATTTATTCAACGTTCTA
Organism: Limnephilus marmoratus; assembly: GCA_917880885.1. Classification (NCBI taxonomy): domain Eukaryota; kingdom Metazoa; phylum Arthropoda; class Insecta; order Trichoptera; family Limnephilidae; genus Limnephilus; species Limnephilus marmoratus. Next base: position 65,020,575 of record OU862908.1, read on the forward strand.
AACAATTATTTTCGATTTAGTTTATTCCTTTAACCGTACGTAGATATACTTAATATTTTATGTCCTCTGCGCTGTATATTACAAAACAGTGAAAGTAATAACCCTAAAGTGACCTGCCAGGTAAGTAAGGTCCTATAAAATATTCATATCTACCTGTTCATAGTATAAATAATCTGTGCATTTTCAAGCAACATCGCGCTCATTGATGAAATATTATTCCATTGAAGAAGAAGATAATAATAATAATCTAAACGAAAATACGAAAGAGAACAAAACACAGAAAAACAGAAAAAAATAATGGTCCCAACTGGGACACGAACGCAGAACCTCTCGTCTATCCGAGACGTGCGTTTACCAATTTTGCCATTGCCTCCTACTGTCATTATAATATTAAATCTTCAGATTTTATGTGCGGGTTAAATCTTCCCACTGGAAAAACTAAACCCTTTCACACACTTTTCCTCAAATGATCATCTAGTCAATTCACGCTATGCAATTGCACTAAATAAGTATAATACATACAAAACAATGCAAGAACAACATGTCAACCTACCAGAGACCAAATGGGAAAATAATTCACCGACTCCAGATATTTTTTTATTTTTTTTTTTTACATGAGCTCCACACAGGTGGCCGTGAGGAAAATAATTTCCCTCAGGGCCTATGTCATCTTTGGGGATGCTGTGTGGAGGGTTTTTGTTAGGGAAAGGAAGGAGAGGAAAGTTATGGGAAGGAAAAGGGTTTAAGGAGTGGGTAGGAATCTGGGGTTCAGTGTGTCCTGGTCATCAGACGTAGACAAACCTCATCCCATTAACCCGGGCACCCCTGCTAAATCACCAAACGTAGTGAACCACTTGGGGTGACCTATGGCAGAGGTGTTGGTTATCCGATAAAGGTTCCCGGGGCGGCGGTACCCATTCCCGCCTCCCAAATAGATATGGTATGATTTTAGATTTTCACGGCCAAAAGTATTTTTGTTATTTGTTTTTGGGGTGTTTTGGCGTGTTGCACTACCTCCTCCTTTAGCCAACGTTTCGGACAGCGTTACAGTGTCCATCATCAGGGCAGATGTATGCCCTGATGATGGCAAAAAAAAGACTCCAGATATTTTCATATCAGAGGGTTCGGCTCGGTGCAACTCCTAATTGGACCTATAAATCCTACTGATCCCTCAATATAAATATTTAAAAAATCTTTTGTAATATACATGTATTTAAAATGACTGATTTTTGCATTTTTACATATAAATTCTTTGACAAATCTGATATGCCTAAATTTAGAATGGGAGGGCTAGGTATAATGCCAGTAGCCGAAATAACAAATGGTAGATAATATTTTTATCGTCTGAGAATACCAAATTCTTTTAATCTCATTTCCTAAATATGAATATTTTCTTATTTTTTTAGAAACAGATTTTTTAATATTACAGGAATTTGGAATAGCGACATCTGAATGATAACAGTTTTTTTTTTAATTTTGCCATGTAATTATTATTATTATTATCATTACCATTATCTTTTTCTGTTTTTCTGTATCTTGTTTTCTTTCATATTTTCGTTTAGATCATTATTATTATCTTCTTCTTCGATGATATATTACATTGATGGGAATAACCTTCAAAAGTTATAAAAAGAAAGTTTTTCTAATAAAATTAAGTATTATTCCAATTATTTATAGTTTTAAGTTATTGATTTATGAGTTGATTAATGCAATCCATTCGTCTATTTTGTTTTTTTGATAGATCTCATTCTCTCTTGGCACTTACTACATGCTTCATTCATGTTTACACATACTCTTCTTATTCTGACTCTTGGAATAGCCCGACTCAAGTATTTGGTTTACTCAAAGATATTGGAATACTCTTTGGGTTTGTTTGATCATGTCATGCCTTCCTCGTCCCTTACTTCTTCTACCATTCATATTCGCGTCGTATACCTATTCACCTTACATTTCTTTATTCGTTCATTCGATTACATGCCCAAACCATTTGAGCGTCCTTTTATTAATCTTACTCATAACGCTTACGTCATCCTTGCATTCTTTGCGAATCTCCACATTTCTCACGTGATCATCCATGATTTTACCTTACATACACCTCAGGAAACTCATTTGAATAGCAATCAGTCTATTTTCATCCTTCACCTGCCAGCTCCATGCCACGATGCGATTCATGAGGGTAGGTACCAATACTGCATTGTGGACTAGCTACCCAAATGGAATGTTAAAATAATTATCTTTCACTGTAAGCAGATAATTGAGGTGTGTAGAATCAAATGCAGCATTCTCCACTTTTTTTCAAAAATGGACTAATGATGCAAATTTGTTAATGATTCACTCTTTTACCCAGAAAAGCAGTTATTTGGCATTAAAACCAACTTTTTATGCTTTAAAAATCCATTTTAAAAACTGCATTAGTATCAAAGGCAGCAATCTCCAACGCACTTAAGAAACAAAACCAGCAATCTCCAATTTGACCAATGGTAAGCCTCCATTTGATCACGCGACAACATGGCCGCCCATACGAAATTGTATAGTCGTGTGTTGAATCTGTCGCTCTAATTTTACTGTTTTAAATAGTTCGGAATGAATTTAGAAATAAAAACGAGATGCCAGTGTGATTATGGACTCTCACCCTTCATCCGTGCCCAAGAAAAACGCAAGGAAGAAGTCAAGGAATCCAGAAAAATGGAAAGCAAAAGTAGTCAAAATTCTAAGATGAGCTGTCATAAAATATCGTTTATTTCAGAGGCGTGGAGTGGCCAAAGATTTTTTTAGTTGTTAATTAAAATTCATAAATTAAATTAATATGCATAGACATATTTTACTTTTATAATTAAATCTAGGATTCATAGCCTTGCACATAAACATTCCGAATTACATGTTTAGTGTTGAAAAATTTGCGAGTTTGAAGCCAATTTTGTTCAAAATAATTAACCTTCATTATTTTTCTTCTTTTTTTTTTAATTTTCTCTGTTAATATTATTATTTTTTGAAGTGAAAGCTTCTTTAACACCGTTGTGATTTGAAACTCGATGAAACAAAAAAGCGACACTAAAAATAGACAAACGCATACATCTATAGGATTAAGGCTGCGAAAGAATAAGATAATAATTGATCTCCTCTTTGTGCAGTGCTTGTCCCCACTCTTGTCTACTTTAGTTTTCTGCAGGTTTCATTTGTACCGCGTGCGAACTGCACACTTGTATTTTTTTACATTAGCTCCACACAGGAGGCCCTGAGGAAAATAATTCCACTCAGGGCCTTTGTCATCTTTGGGGATACTGTGTGAAGGGTCTTTTTAGGAAAAGAAGGCGAGAAGGTTCTGGGAAGGAAAAGGGTATTACGGGTGGGTAGGAATCTGGGGGTCAGTGTGTCCAGAAGTGACGGATGTATAAATCTATCCCTCCCACTGCGATGTTTCGAGAGATCACAGCTGGAGAAGTCAAAGGGACTCCCACAACTATTCTCTCCCGATCCGGCCTGCAATCCAGCAGGTGGGCAGACGCATCCGCCGCTAAGACCCGGACAAACCTCACTCCATAAACCCGGGCATCCCAGCTAAGTCACTAAACGTAGCGAACCACTTGAACAGAGGTTTTCGTTATTTGTTTTTGGGGTGTTATGCCGTGTTGCGCTACCTCCTTCTTTAGCCAAAGTGCCAAAGCAAATGTTTGGGACAGCGTTGCAGTGTCCGAAACTTTGGCTAAAGAAGGAGGTAGCACTACACGGCATAACACCCCAATAACAAATAACGAAAATACTTTTGGCTGTGAATATCTAAAGTCATATCTATGGCAGAGGTAGATATTGTTTATCCAGTAAATGGTTCCCGGGGTGGCGGTACCCATACACACCTCCCAAATTCAATACTGTATGAGTACATTACAAAACCTATTTTTATTTTAATTATACTAAAATTAAAATCATAATAATAATCACGAACTTCCCTGTGATTTGGTCGGTCCATTATTGTGACGTCATATTTATTTGTCAGTATCAAAGTCAGCTTTCTCCACACGTGTGAGAAACAAAAGCAGCATTCTCCTTAGGTGATTATCAAATGCAGCAATCTCCAAAATTAAATCCGTTATAACTAATCAATCAATACAATAAACAAATTCTACTTTGGAAATTATAATAGATAAGCAGTTTCCCCTTTTGAATAAAATTATAAACTTATAAATACGTGAGAATTGTTGAAATGAAACTTTTTTTTTGGTTTTCTCAAAATAACGCTTTTTGGAGAATGCTGCCTTTGATTCTATACCCCTCAATTAATCTGTCCTACAAAAAAAAATAAACAAAAATTGTAGAGGCTTAGAAAAAATGTAGAGCAGCACCCTTGGAGCGATTTTTCACAAACAAGCGATAACGATATTTAAGTATAACGATAACGAAGTGTTAAAAGAAATGAGTTAAAAGCAGCAATTAACTAACGAACCTAAATGAATGGATGAGGTGGAGAACGAAATTGATCTGAGAGAGAAGTAAGTAGAACCTAAAGTACCTCTTTAAGTTTCTCTTTTCCTCTTTTTCTTTCTTGTAGTCTTAAAGGTGACGTTTGAGTGGGGTCCCCGTATGTCAGAAGGCAGCTTGTTTCAAAGCCAAAGTTACAAATAAAGGACAAAATAAAATGTAACAAAGCTTTTGTTTGTTCTTCTTTGGAAAAGGACTGAAACTAAAGTTAGAGCCTCGTTCGAGCGGCTTTTAATATGAAATGTTAGTTGTATGATATGAATATTTAAATTGAACATGGAAGAAAACGTTTTCAAGAACTTTTAGGGTGGAAATACACGGACTGCTACAAGCGGTCGATTATGACAATGTCAAGCAGTTACGGCAGTCAGCGTACGTTGAAAGATTTTTTTTATCTTCGTGAACTACAGATCGCTTTGCACGCACTGCTAAACGCTGACAAAATTCATATATGTAAGCCGTGGTGACTGCGCATTGATCGGCTGTTCTAAGAAGAAATCTTTTCGAAATACGAGAACCACCTTCTTTAAGGAACATATGAACTTATACCACCAGTAAATAATTTAAATAACTTGTATATTACAGAACAATATATTTTTCTTTCATATTCATCATTAAAAAATGTTTAACACCACTGACAAATCTGACATACTATGAAATATTGTGAAAATGATTCCATATTTGAGTACATATTTTTAGCCTTAGCTCAAACGTGGATTTACACAAAAACTTCTGATATATATCTATATACCTATGTTACCATAACTTGCACATGCAAATCGCTCATCAAGATATAACTTATCCCTACTCTCTTACCAAATAGTACTTTCTTTGATTTTATATTGTATTTATATTTTTTACAAACACACTTGTACTTAATGTACTTGTATTTTATTACATTTTTTTACGCACCAGATTTAAATGTCCGGGTTAAATTTTCCCCACAGGAAAAACTAAACCCTTTCACACACTTCCCCAAATGATCATCTAGTCAACCCACGCTATGCAATTGCACTATATAAGTATTATAAATACAAAATAATACAAGAACAACATGTCAACCTACTAGAGACCAAATGGGAATATAATTCACTGACTCCAGATATTTTCATATCAGAGGGTTCGGCTCTGTGGCATTTCTAATTGAACCTATAAATCCTACTGATCCCTCAATATAAATATTTAAAAAATCTTTTGTAATCCTACATGTATTTAAAATTACTGATTTTTGCATTTTTATATACAAATTCTTTGACAAATCTAATATGCTTAAATTTTGAATCAGATTCCTAGGTATTATGCCAGTGGCCGAAATAACAAATGGTAATATTTTTATAGTCCGAGAATGCCAAAATTCTTTTAATCTCATTTCCTAAATCTGTGTATTTTCTAATTTTTTCAGAAACAGTTTTTTGAATATTACAGGAATTTGGAATAGCTACATCAATGATATAAGTTATTTTTTTAATTTTGTCATGTAAAACTATATCAGGTCTATTATGACTAATTGTTCTGTCTGTTAGTATAGTTTTATCATAATATATTTTATAAAATTCATTTTCTATAAATGAATTTGGTTCATATTCATAATATGGTACTACATTACGGCAATCAATCAAGTTATGTTTAATTTAATTTAATAGTATTTTAATTACACAAATGTACTTGTATTTTTTATATTTTTTTTATACGTGCTCCTTGTATTATTTTTAATTCAATAATACGTATTTTCTTTCATATACTTTTCATATTATTTTAAATTTTTCGGTTTTTCCATACTTATTTTTTATATTCATATATCTTAATCTTACGTAGATATCTTGCATTATTTTTAATTCCTTTATACATCATACTTGTTTTAGATGTATAAATTATTTTATTTTATTTTTATATTATTTTGTTTTTTCATTCAACTTATTTTTAATTTGTATTATATGACCGTGGCCGGTTATCAGCATTACCTTCTGGACTCCTGCTGATGGATCCAGATTCTTTATGATGGTGATCTCAGTACAGGGCGTTTGACAATAATAAGTCGTAGGTAGACTTAGTGAGTTTATTCCGAGATTGTGTACAGGTGTGCTTCGTAGGAAGCGTAAATGCAAAGAGGACGGTAGACAGCAATCACACCCTTTTATACGTTCCTCATGCTGTCTCACACGCATGTCTCTTTCATACCGCAAGACATACGTTCACCACATCCCTCCACACTTAAATCCGAAGACAGTTACACAACATGAACTGATAATTATTTACAATACATAAAATATTCCAATATTTACAATGTAAGTAATTCATGTTGAGTCGAGAGCTGAGTGCTGCCTTCATTGACTCATCTGTGTGTTCGTGGTCGTAGTCGGTCCTTCCAATTTCCCGACGTTGACGCCCCTGGATCACTGGAGCTGGAATGAGAAGGAGAAAAACCCATTAGACTGTCATCCAGGCCAAAGCTGGAGACATCGTATTCATCATACGACAGTCTCTTCGTCTCAGACGCGACATAAGGATTGCTGTGTTTCTTTTCCCATGACACACATAATTTAGACAACTGATCAAAATGCCTTTTCCAAAACATAATTTTACCATTTAAATTTACCTCAATTATATAAAGTTTTTTTCCTAATTGTTTATACACTTTCCCTGGTACCCATTTATCATTGTTTTGGTCTCTGAAATCTCTAACCATTACCTTTTGATTACTCGAAAAACCCCCCGATTCTTTATTATTTCTTTTATAATAATATTTTTGATTTTCCTGACATTTAGACATTTTAATTTTTGTTTCTTTCTTAATTCTATTATCCTTATCTCTCCCCCCTCTCGGTACAAAACTGTTTAAGTTTGACCTTAGTTTCCTTCCAAACATTACAACTGCAGGTTCTAAGCCAGTTGTACAGTGTGGTGCATTTCTGTAATCAATTAAAAAATTTCCTAATTTTTCCTCATAACCTGACTGAAACTTATTTCTTATCATCATTTTTTTTTTTAAATTTTTACACGTTCGAACCGCGTTTTCTGCTAGACCATTTGATTGTGGATGATTTACCGGAGTAGTTAAATGTTTGATGTTATTCATCTCACAAAACTCTTTGAAGTCCGCTGACATGAAAGCGGCTCCATTATCTGAAACTATTGTCTGTACACTCCCGAAATAACTAAATAAACCCTTTAATATTTTAATAGTGTTATACGAATTTGGAGACTTTACTTCTACACAGTCTAACCATTTTGAGGTTGAGTCAATAATTACAAGAAAATATTTATTTGCAATTGGGCCCGCATAATTAATATGCACCCTACTCCATATTTCTTCCGTTATAGGTAAATCTCTGTTATTTTTAAATAAACTTAGAATTTGAGTATCCAAGTCATTCTCTACGTGAACTGGTTCCTCATTCCCAATTAATTCTAATTGCACTTTACTTTTATTAAAACTACCTGCTTTCTCCGAAAAAACCTCCTGGAATTTTCGAATTTTTTTATTCACTTTACTTCTACCACTCTCAAATACACTATGAGAAAAAATTTCACTACCCTCCTGGGATGAAATTGATTGTAAATCACTTCTATCATCATCAAAACCACTATGAGAAAAAATTTCACTACCCTCCTGGGATGAAATTGATTGTAAATCACTTCTATCATTCTCAAAAACACTATGAGAAAAAATTTCACTACCCTCCTGGGCTGAAATTGATTGTTCATTTATTTCCCCATTATTTTTTTCTATTGGAACGATTGGTGACGCAAACTTACTATAGTTTACCGGAACTGAAATACCTTCCGATTGTAAACATCCCAATTCCGATTTAACCTTTGCTTTTAAAGCAAACGGTATATTTCTCGGATTGCAGAATTTCGGTTCCGCATTCTCTTTTAATTTCAAATGCACTTTATATTTATTGAATTTACCCAGTTTCTCCGAAAAACCCTCCGGGAATTTCCGAATTAAATTATCAATTACACTAGTATTATTCTCAACCATATTGTGAGAAACATTTTCACTTCCCTCCTGGGATAAAGTAGATTGTAAGCCCGTAAATCCAATATTAAACTTTTTAATGAAATCACGCCCTAGAACCGTAATTGTTCCCTGTTTTACTACGCAAAATTCTAACATTTCCCTATACCCGTTAAAATCAACTGTTAATAAGATACAACCCAATAAATTTAACTTACAGTTAGCGTAACCCATTAAGGTTAAATCCTTTGGTTTTAACATCAAATGTTTGAAATGTTTAACATAATCTTCGTCCGTTAAAATCGAAATTGCCGCCCCTGTGTCCAATAAACCGTTTAGTTCCACATTATTCACTAAAACTTTGCACAATATTGGTTCACAATATACTGCGTTTATCCGCAACATGTTTTTATGTTCCTGCGTATTTACGAACACTGAAGAAATGTTATTATATTTTAAACCGCGACATATCTTCCCAATATGCCCTTTTACTCTGCATTTATAACAAAACACGTCTTTAAATTTACAGTTTACTGAATCGTGATAATTCCCGCAATGTTTACACTTTGTTCGGTCCGCTGACCTCGCTCTGTACGATGTAACATTCTTGTCCGAAGTTCTAAAAAAATGTTTACCTACCGAATTTTGTTTTTGTGACAAATTGTTCGATGTATTTTTAAATTTATTTACTAAATCAACACTTTCCGTTTTAATTTGCTTATTCATTACCTCGAATGAATCCATAGCAATAGCACATTCTATAACCTTTTTTAATGAAAAGTTTTCAGCCTCTACAAATAATTTCTCCTTAATACGCCCCACTCGAAGACCGGTGACAAAAACATCTTTTAAATTATATTCAAGTCTGTCCTCGAATTTGCAAAATCTAACGAGATTTCTTAACCGTGCTATATAATCATTAACCGATTCTGAACTTTTTTGTTTCGTAGCAAAAAAAATTTCGCGCTCTTTGAACACATTTCGTTTGATACCTACATGATTCTCTAGTAATAACAATAAATTTTCGACCGTAATATCTGTAATTTTTTTAGGAAAACACAAATCAATCAATAAATCTATTGTCTCTGTGTGTAAATGAGATATTAAAACCGCTCTCTTTTTTTCTACCGAATTTAACTTGTCATCATTGACGAGGGTGAACTGTTCGTATTGCAACACGAACGTCTCCAGTTTGTCCCTCAAATGACAAAACCTGGGCAGTTCTCCCCCTTCCATCTTCACACAGATACAATCAATAAAAGCAGAAAATTTTACAAACAGCACTCAACTCACGACTCTGTTGACTTGATGCTGCTGCTCCGATCTCGCCCTTCCGCGGACCGTCTCCTGGCTCCTGAACCCTGGTCGTCCTTCTAATGCGCCCTCCGTGAGGTCTGCACCTGTCCAGCTCTTCTCTTGAAGATCCGGACTTCTGTATCCCCGCCTTACGAGAATACTCCTCCAGGTTCTCGGCACTGAATAACCTTATCCAGCGCCTTGATGTTCCACGGATGCCGATTCTGCTGCTCTTGCTCTTCCTTGCTCCGCAATGCTGTGGAGTCGTGATCTGGCCTGATTCTGCCCGATCACCTGTTGACCACTGTAGCCTCAATCTCGGGATGTTTGCTGCGTAAATTCTGTTCCTGCCAAATGCAATTTTGGCTGCTGCTAGTTCCTTTATCGGCTGCGCCAAATGTGATGACCGTGGCCGGTTATCAGCATTACCTTCTGGACTCCTGCTGATGGATCCAGATTCTTTATGATGGTGATCTCAGTACAGGGCGTTTGACAATAATAAGTCGTAGGTAGACTTAGTGAGTTTATTCCGAGATTGTGTACAGGTGTGCTTCGTAGGAAGCGTAAATGCAAAGAGGACGGTAGACAGCAATCACACCCTTTTATACGTTCCTCATGCTGTCTCACTCATACACGCATGTCTCTTTCATACTGCAAGACATACGTTCACCACACTTAACATAAAATTGGCCACTACAACACGGGCATGTGCCTAGTGTGATGGCCAAAAAATTATCCATTTACTGTAATGTATAAACTTTACTGAATAAAGAACATTAAAAAAAAAAAAAAAACGATTATTTTGTAGTGACTGCTTGAAGCTGTCGAAATCGACTGCCTTTAGCAGTCCTTGTATTCCCAGTCTTATAGAAATGTTGTTATTATTTCTTCTTTATTATGTTAACACCGCATAAAAATTCCATACGCTCCCTATCGTCTGGAAGCAGTGAAGCTAAGGCATTCTCAGTTGGAGTATGTTTTGAGGCTGAGGGTAGTAGAGAAGGGAACGAAATGGAAAAAAAGAAGTTGGGAAGTGCCTGCCTATTCAGATCTGATCACCAAACATGATGAAAGCCATTTCAAGCCACGCTTCAATTCTGAATTATTGCCTTTCACCAGGACAACCTCCGTGTTCGAGGGGTAAGGCTCTTGACTCGCAATCTGAAGGTCGCGGGATCGAATCTCGGCATGCGCAAATAATTTGTTTTTTATTAATTTATGTTAATTCACAATTACTTAATTCAATTAAAAAACAAATAGTACATTTGTGGCACGTTCCAGAGTGGAATATACTCTCAATATCGCCCTGGTGTAAGCCTGTCATTCAGAATTGAAAGGTTTGCTTGAAATGGCTTTAGCCGTGTTTGGTGACCAGATCTGAATAGCCAGGTACTTCCCCACCTTCCTCTTCCTCATTTCCTTCCCCACCCCACTACCTTAAGCCTCACAATATCTCATATAACCCTAACTGAGAGTATGTTCTACTCTGGTAAGTACTGCTATTTTTAAATAAATTAATTTTGATATACTTACCTCAAATTAATTAAATAAAATACACTTGCGCTTACCGGGATTAGAACTCCGGATTCGTAGTCATGTACCTTACTCATCGACCATGGATTATTAGGCACTTGTATTATCCGAAAAATCTATCAAATAACAGACGCGTGCTATTACTACAACAAATGGAACGGACCTACTAGGTTTTGCATATCTTTAGAGATACTATAAATTACAATATATTTCATTGGCATTTTAGCACACCATATTCTAAACTGGGGTTGTTGGAAGGGTAATGTTACTGGACACGCTTGAAATAACTGGAATACTTTTGCAGACATTGTTTCACCGTCTGGCAATGCTGTGAGATATTCCAATCATGTCAATAATATTTCGAGATGGTTTCATGTTTCATATTTCAACTGACAAGTCCCTATGGAGAGAAATAAATCAAAGGATTCTGAAAACTGCGTGATTTATTAATATTTAATGATTTTTAGTTATTTATTCATACAAAAAAATATTTTATAAACCACTTACTAATCTCAAATCTGCTTTAAATTTAAATATCATTTTCAAAACTGGAACTGATTGTGTGAAGAATTCAGACATGCTATAGAAAACCTGAAGAATATAAAAATAAAATTATTTTAATTGTCATTTCAAAATCGGAACAGATTTGTCAATAATTCAGATTATCCCGTGATTATCACGGGCTAAAGTATTAATTTAAAAAAAATTTAGTTTTGTGGGAAATCGTTTTTTTATTCTCTTTTAAGACCGTCTTAGAAGTGGGTAGTCATGAAGTTGATACTAAATTAATAAGAAAAAAATAATTTAGGTATTAATTAAAACCTCCAAAATCAACACAGTTGTCATGATAGAATTCATAATTTTTTATGAGTTAGGTATAATCGGCCACAAGGAGAAAATTCATAAATAAAACGGTTTTTTTTTTTATGTACCATATATGTATAACGTATAGGTACCTATATCCTATTTCTTCCAGTTAACCTAACATGTTGTACAGATTTGAACACAAAAAATATAAAAGTGGTGTAATACAAAAGGAATTTGTTTTAATTTTTTATATAAACGTAAACATAAAAACAGTTGTACCTATGTGAGGTATTCACTTAATGTGTAATGAGACCTGTTCAGGAGGAATGTTTTTAGTGATGACTTAAATCTGAGTGTATCTTGTATTTGTTTAATGTCGTGTGGAAGGTTGTTGTATACTTTAATGGCCATGTAAAAGGGTCCTTTTTGGAAAATTGTTTTTTTTGCTCTTGGTATTAATAAATTTTCTGTAAACCTTGTAGCGTGTTTATGTGTAGAGTTTAATAAATTTGTACAATAAATGATTTTGATTTTGATTTTGATTTTGAATATGTACAAGCTAATAAAATATAAACTAACGATTTCCCGAACATGACAAAATACCCAAGTAAGTACAAAAAATCAATTTTTGTGTTTATTTTATAATCATAGCAAGCCATAAAGGAAATGCGTATTACTAATAAAAGCATAAATTAATTTAAAAAGCGTACATTGTGTAAACCACAATTTAATAAATATTGTCAAAAGATTTAATAAGCAAAGGTTTCTGGTGTCTTCATTTGGTTACAAAATATGCTGATAATTAAGACATAAGAATAGACAAGTATCTGCAGGCAAAACTTAGAAAATAAGTTGCAATTATTGAAGAAAAAAATGTGTGAGTAATTATTACGATTAACGTACTGATGTTTAAACCTTATTACAATAATATACGCGGGTACCCAAAAGAAACCGAACTAGTTTCTTTTGGGTTTCCGTTCGGTTTGTGTGAATTTTTCCGTGTTTGTTTTGTGTGCTCGTCGTTTTTCGAGCTCGCAAAAACGACGAGCACACAAAACAACTGTCACTAAAAAATTCACACAAACCGAACGGAACATTCGTTAGCGATGACGTTTGACTTACTGACATACTGACTCGGGAATGGTGGCTCTATACGCCCCCTAGTGGCAGAACGCGGTACTACAAAAACTCTGCCCACCACAACATCAGTTCGGTTTCTTTTGGGTACCCGTAATATTGTTAATTGAGGACATTTATTTTCAACGATTAAATAAATACGTATGCACCACTACGGGTCAAATTTTCAGCAATTTGGAATAGACCAATGCCAAAGTAAAAGAAAACTATGTTTTATCACGATTTTTCATCAGATTCAAATGCTTCTACGAATAATCCATGCAACTTTTTCAGAAAAAGTATATTAGTTTCTGAATGACTTAAAAATAACTAAAACTCGATGAGACTGAAGAGATGAAACATTTAATGCAAGAGAAGTGTGATTTGAGATTTCCAAGATCAATGTGGAACGGGTTGCATTGCATAATTGTTCACGGAAAACCAACGAAAATAGATTTTTAAATAGCAAAATAATTTACAAACAAAGTTTTCAGTTCTCAGTTTCCAATAAACAATTTATTACCCATTTTGATTGAAAATTTTGCACAGTTAGGTGTACTATTACAGGACTCTAGCGCTTAACATGTGCGTCCAGTTTGTATTTGACTTCTCTCCAGATTAATGGATAAATTTATCTGAAGGTAGATTAAATGTGTCACACGTTTAACCCACCTGAGTAGGGTGGTGTTTTATGTTAAGTTCACAGTGGCAAGAAAGGTGGATTTGTTTTGGAAGGTCTTTCGGTTCAGCTGTGAATTTATTGAGAATGAGCTGACCTGAAAATGTACGAAAATTCGTGGAAACAGAATGCTCTCAATATAATTAAACCGTGCAAAAATATATACACCATGCATTTTATTAATATTGCACTCCAAGGCATTTTTGTACTCATTGTGAAAATGTGGATGGGATGTTTGGATTCGTTCCAAGGAATTTTAAATATTTTTTAAATGAAGCTTTCACCCGTCGCTTTTGTAAACAAAAAGCCGTTTAGCCTCCAACTAAATAAACGTTCTATAAATACAGCGTAGATTTCATCGCGTTTCCTTTATACGAGGGTATAATATGTTTATGATTTTCCATTTTATTTGCTTCTTATTCTTAACCGATATGTTTTAAGTAGTAGTCAATAGTCCGTCATTCGTATTTTCACGTCAGAATACAATTATTTAAATAGTCAGAATACTATCAATAAGCCGATTCAGCAGCTCAACAACGCTTTGTCGACCGTCATAAAATAGACCCTAAATTCAGTCTTGGTTTCGCTCGCTTGGTATTAGGGAGAAATTTCTTTATAAAGAATTTTCCCATGGAAATGATACGTTTTCCGAGATGATGAGTAACCTATATTCTCGACGATCGGTTGCTCCGTTGCGACGTGGAAGAAGGAAAACAAACTAACACACTTTCTCATTTAAAATATTACAATAATGATAATAGTTAAATATATACGAGTATAAATATACATGTGTTGGAAATTAATAAATAATGATCGTTACTGATGTATAATATATTATAAAGATATGTGTTAGAAATTAATAAATAATGATCGTTACTGATGTATAATATATTATAAAGATATGTGTTAGAAATTAATAAATAATGATAGTTACTGATGTATAATATATTATAAAGATATGTGTTAGAAATTAATAAATAATGATCGTTACTGATGTATAATATATTATAAAGATATGTGTTAGAAATTAATAAATAATGATCGTTACTGATGTATAATATATTATAAAGATATGTGTTAGAAATTAATAAATAATGATCGTTACTGATGTATAATATATTATAAAGATATGGGTTAAAAATTAATAAATAATGATCGTTACTGATGTATAATATACTATAAAGATATGTGTTAGAAATTAATAAATAATGATCGTTACTGATGTATAATATATTATAAAGATATGTGTTAGAAATTAATAAATAATGATCGTTACTGATGTATAATATATTATAAAGATATGTGTTAGAAATTAATAAATAATGATCGTTACTGATGTATAATATATTATAAAGATATGTGTTAGAAATTAATAAATAATGATCGTTACTGATGTATAATATATTATAAAGATATGTGTTAGAAATTAATAAATAATGATCGTTACTGATGTATAATATATTATAAAGATATGTGTTAGAAATTAATAAATAATGATCGTTACTGATGTATAATATATTATAAAGATATGTGTTAGAAATTAATAAATAATGATCGTTACTGATGTATTATATATTATAAAGAATCATAAGTTATCCATAATATTGTGAAGTTTACTTAAACTTAATATGTGTCTATTAATCTACAGAAAAGGAAACCCCTAATTTCTCTAAAACTCACGATGATAGCTGCATTTTTTTCTCGTCAATTTTTATTCGTTTTTATGACATACTAGCTGGTCCCGGCAAGCGTTGCTATGCCATTTAATAAAGAAATTGTTTCTCCCTGAGTGTCCTTTCCCATTCGACACGTTCCCCTTCCGCCTCCCCTTTTTTTCTCCCGTTCCCACTCCGTCACCTCCACCTTCCCTCTCCGCACTCCACTCCCCCCCTTCCCCTTTCCCCCATCCCGCGAACCCCCTTCCCGAGTTCCCCTCCCCCCTACCGAGTCCCCCATCCCCCCTCCCAGGTTCCCCTCCCCCTCCCTGGTTCTCCTCCCCCATCTCTCCCTCCCTCCCGCTTTCCATAGCGATAGCCGCATCCTCGCGTCCCACCAATAGCAATTTTTTTATACAAATTTCATAATGCCAGAGCTCACCGAAAGTTTTATAAAAACCTTGTTCTGTTAATAACCAACACACAAAAAAAAGAATTTTCCAATTTGGAGCAGTCGTTCGAAAGTTATGCGCTTAGCAACACATTCTGCGATTCATTTTTATATTATAGATATGAAGAATTCGTGAAAGTTTGTGTAAAGGTTTTTGTTTTATTTTAGTTCCCATGGAGGGTCGCCTCTCGAAGAAAATTATATAACATATATAGATATTTTACATATTTGACATGATTATTACCTACATGTTGCTTCATTTCATATAAATGTTTGATAACGTGTTTCGTTGAAAGGGTGCCTAATTGTTTGAGCTGCTCAAACAAAAGTTAATTTCGGCCATTAACCTTCGTTTCCTGCAGGATCGCCTGTCAGGCTAAACGAAAATGAGACAATAATTAAAAATAATTTAATCTTTCCAGTATACTGGAAAATTTACTGCTAGGAGTCCGTGTACGATGTTGTCCGGATTCGGGTATTTTCTTTTAAATAATTTGAAATAGTATTTATTGTTGTAATAAAAAAAACACATACGTTTGTTGTAGACCACTTTATTTTATTAACACTCCATTTTCGGAAGCACACTTCCTTCGTCAAGAGAATATTATCAGTTATAATTTTAATAAAATAAAAGTGGTCTACAATAATTTTTTGTGTTTTTTTATTGTAAATTATGGCGAGTCACAAAGTTAATGCTTTTTGTATTATTGTTATGTCCTTCATATTCTCTCCAGAGAATATATCCAAAGGGTAAGTTCTGGGATCTGTGTTCTCCAATACTTATTAGCCTTGTGAACTATAGGATGGTTTATTGAAAGCTTTAATAACACAATGACTGTTTAGCGTTATATTGTAATAATAAAGATACTTCTGAGTACGAACTTGCTTTCAGCACCTCTGCCATAGGTCACCCCAAATGCTTCGCTATGTTTGGTGACTTAGCAGAAGTGCCCGGGTTCATGGGATGAGGTTTGTCCGAATCTCAGCGGCGGATGCGTCAGCCCACTAACTGCGTGGTAGGTCAGATCGGAATGACTGGTTGAGGGAGACATCGTAATCTCTCGAGCCATTCCCTTTCGGAAAATTGCCTTACCGCAGTGGGAGGGATCTAGCCATATGTCCGTCACTTCTGGATTCCACAAACCTTGTTTCCTTCCCAGAATTTCCTCTCCTTCCTTTCCTAAAATTCTCCTAATTTCCAATACACGGTATCCCCAAAGTCGACACAGGCCCTAAGGGGATTTTTTTTCATGGTCTCCTGTGTGGAGCTAATTTAGAAAAAATATAGGCCTATCAAAATCTTTTTTTTAATATTTGTTGCGCAATCCACGAAGTCCTGCAAAGCTGGGGGTATTTTCTTAATTAATTAAATAATAATAAAATTTAAAATATAATTTTAAGATGCCTGGATTTTAATTTTACTATCCACGCCACTATTTTTGCGTCAGAAATCCATTATTTGACAATATAATTATTATTTTTTTTTTTTTTTGTGCATTACAGATTGATGTAATCCTATTACAATACACATAACATATACATGAGAAAAAAATTACAAAAATACATATTTTAGAGTCCTTGCCTAAAATTATTCTTGAAACCTTCAAGACTAATGTTGAAAATGTAATTCACCAAACTTACGAAAATCACGTTGCAGAAATATGGGAACACAGATTTTGCACTCTAATTATCGTAGTAAGTTAAAACAAAACTGAGCTCAGTGTACAGAAATATGCACGCGCCAAATTTTTGTACGAATATGCAATTAGTACATTGTAATTAGTGAAACAAAAAACAGAGCAGATTGCAGCTCATAAAGCAAAGTGTTTTCAATTTAATATTAATTAATCAAGTTGGGATATCGTAAATATGCGGAAGGACAAATTTTGTACAAAAATCTCAAAGTTAAAAACATTTTTTAATGTCACTTTTTCATTAATTTAACATGTTTTTCCATTTTTTTACGTAGGGGCTAAAGAGAAAAGAGTAAAGGCTCATTTTATGGGTATTAAAACCTTTTTCACTTTTCAACCTTTTTGTTTTTTACAGGCACTCTTAAGCTGTTTCCCTCAATATTCATTTTAACTTTTGATTTTTCACTACTTTTACGAGGTTTTATGATTTAAGGAAGACAAAATAGGAAGCGGAAAGCTGTAAATTTTTTAGGAACGTCGCATGGGAAATTTAGAATTTTATAAGGTTTTTTCGGAAGTAAGTATTTTCTTTACATTTCTCATTTCTAAAAGCTACTTAATTAATTTTTCAATTTATAAGAGACACACTTTTTATGTTAAAGAACTTTTCTGAATTCAGTGCCAAATTGCTATTATGCCCATTAACCCATAAACATTTTATAATTTATTTTTCACTAATTCATAGTTGTTAACTTTCCAAAAAATTAATGTATTATAAATTTATAATTTTAAAATTTCTCCCTTTAGGTCGGTTACAGTGCTCGACCGACGGTTGGTGCGGACGTCGCGTCGGTCGCGCTTGTCATTTGTATGAAAATTCATAAATCGTTCAGTGCAGGACCGACCGTACGTATGCTTATATTGCTATGCAATACGTACGAGAATCGTCCGACTAGTGAATTCCCCTTGAAATGCTCTTTGGGCGACGATCGGATGTACGTGATATCTATATCTTCTGTTCCTAATACGTCTACGAAGATAATAAGCAGCAATTAAACTATTCGTAAACGCGGAATGACGTCTGGTCAGCTTGTTGGTCAAGCGTGAACTGACGGTACGCACCGACGACGGTCGGTCGGTGGTATGCGATCGTCAGGACCGACCGTACGCATGCGTATAGTCAAGACCGACCGTACGCACCGACCGTCGGTCGAGCACTGTAACCGGCCTTAATGAAGAAAAAATGTTCTGTTCTCCTAGAGAGAAAAGAACTCTTTCTGAAATGAATTGTGAAAATAGTTTTGGTTTCATTCAAATATTACGACCTTTTTTTAATATCTCGATTCAAAACTCAATATTTTCTTTCGTTCACTTCAAATTTAATCATTTTTTGTAAAGATTCCTTAAAATCATGTCACCGTCAAGACATGATTTTTAGTTTTCATTTTCAAAATCTTTATTATCAAAAATACTCATTTCTGTTGCGCGTCCGTTTGTAACTCTGGTTCAATGAACGTAAATGTTAACGTAACGTAAACGTGAACGTTTACGTTTACGTAACGTAACGTACACGTAAACGTAAACGTAAACGTTCAATGAACGTTCAATGTTCGTAAAACTGAGATTTTCTTGGGATTTAAGTGTTATTTTAAAAATTTGAATTGAATGTGTGATAAAATCATACAAGCGATAAAGTGGTTACCTACTACCTACTTTAAAATATTCCGTACTTATTCACGGTTCTGAGATAGTTGATTCAATTTTCTGGGGTTATTTTCAATTTTGTATTAAATTATATGGAGTTCAGAAAATGTTTGAAAAATAATTTTACAAAACTTGTTCCTACAGCGAAGTGATGAATGAAAATTTCAAGGAATCCGAAAAGTTAAAGGAAAAATTCTTTGCAACTTTATAAATACTCGTAATTCTCGTGGCAAAAATAAGTTTGCAACGTAAAACGAGTTAAATTACTTAAAAATAGATTTTCCTCGTTCTAATCAAAGAAAAATCTTCTGACCAAACGGAAGCTTCCGTCGGATGTTTTTACGACTTTAAAACACCTCGGAATAAGTTTATCTTCAAACGTTATATAAATAAGTAAAATAATAAGAAAGTTTATATTTTCATGGCTTCTATACCTAAATATAAAACTTTTTATGAGTTCAATTTTAAATAATAGTTCAGGATCTACGTTAAATTATAGCTGCGATCTACTCCCCAAATGATTCCAGGTCGAGTCTAGGAAGTAAAGAGACCAGACCGTCACTCGTTCTGTTTTCTGTTGGTTCCCTATCTTAATGGAGGTTGTCCCCCATCATCAGGCAAAATTTCAGCCTGCGGATAGCAACCCAGAATTATAGAAATATCTCAAAAGAGGGATCACTTCATCACCGGAAAATAAGAATCCCAAACCCATTACTGGTTCTACCACTTATTGGAAGATAATGAGATTTTAAAAGCGTTTAAAATTACCGATTCTATTTTATATATTACGACTAGAAGACCCGGTCACACGTTGCTGTGGCTAACGAAACACAACGCCATTTTCCAACCTTTATAAAATCCACACCACCCGCTTGCCAGCTGCCCGCTGCCACTGCCTGAATTGAATATTTGAATTTATCGGCTTTTCTCTACTATAATAAGCATGTATTATATTATATTATATTATACTCTATCTATTGGTGAAAACCGCATAAAAATCTGCACATGCATTTTGAGCGACTTCATTTTATAATATTTAATGATAATGCACGTAAAAAAATATGTTTTAAATTGTGTTTTTCTCATTCCCAACGATTACTCACTTTGATTAGCGATAGCGAATGTAGTATGAAAGATCTCAAAATTACTGGCTGGCAGTATTGCTTTCGTAAATAATTCTGTAGAATTAGAACGAATAGTAGAAGGGTTGAATGAATAAGAAAAGTGGCCAATTAGTAAGAAAAAATACATTAAATTTTTTATAAGAAAAACTCTGTTTTTATAACTTTTGAAGGTTATTCCCATCAATGTTATATATCATTGAAGAAGAAGATAACAATAATATAATCTAAACGAAAATATGAAAGAGACAAAACACAGAAAAAAGACAATGGTCGCAACTGGGACTCGAACCCACACCTCTCGTCTTACCGGGACGTGCGCGTTAACCAATTTCGCTATTGCCACATTTAGTTTCGACCATTGTCTTTTTTTCTGTTTTCTGTGTCTTGTTCTCTTTCATATTTTCATTTAGATTATTATTGTTATCGTCTTCTTCAAAAAATACATTCAAATGGCAACAGGACAACTCGGTACAGTGACAATTTAACATATTTTGGAAAAGTGACTTAAAGTCATAAAAAGTGATAAAAAATCCTTGTTAAATAATTTACATCAGGTTAGATTAATGAGTTTTTAACAAGTGTGTTGAACTATTACTGTTCTCAGTTGTCGTAGAATCGTCCAAATATTGGAAATGGGTAGTATTATTTTAGCTTTAATTGCTCCACAAAGGAGGCCCTGAGAAAAAAATCCCGCAGGGCCGCTGCCATCTTTAGGGATGCTATGTGGTGGGTCTTTTTAGTGAAAGGAAGCAGGCGAAGTTCTGGGAAGGAAAAAGGTATGAGGGGTGAATAGGAATCCAGGGGTCAATGTGTCCAGGATTGACGGACGTCTGAATCGATCCCTTCCTCGGCTGTGGAAGGTATGGGTCCATAGAGTCTGGGTGGAGAGGTCTCCCTCAACCGGCAATAAATGCTTCCCGGGGCGGAGGTTTCCAAACCCGCCTCCCATATTGAAAAGAAATTAAATGGTTCGACATTTTAATATTGGGTAAGCAAGAAAATACATCTATCAAATCATTAGGGCATCATACTATGTTTTCCTCGGCAGTGAAAAGCTATCAGGCTCAATATGTTGTTGAGTCAATTTATGTGAGGTTAGGGGTTGATATTATTTGCTAATCAATCTTATTCTACTTTCCGACTACAAGTGACTGCTCAACTGACTTGTCGGCAGAAAACATTTTAGAGCTCACGAAAACCTCTGTATTATGCTGACCATTAGGTAGTTAGCATTAGGTATTTTTAAATACCCATATTATAATACAGTCGAAAGATAAATATTCAACAAAACCTTATTATTCGGCCTGCCTTTTAATCCATCTAATTCGCAACTTGATTTAAAAACTTACTTTTAAAGTACTCTTTTTCTCGAGATATAAAATCTGGAAAATTTTCCATCAAAAGGTAAAATTTGTTTTAAAAGATCTCCTGAACGCTCAATTTTGAGCAGTCTGCCTGCCTAATCTGAAAAGACGATCTTAAAATTTGAGAAAGTTTTCTTCTTACTGAGCCTTTTTAAAATTCCTTATAATGTGGCTTCCTCGGACACTTCGTTTAAAAAGGCTTTACTAAATATTTTTTTCTTTTCGTAAGAAAAATAGTTCATGCATTTATACTTACCTAAAGGCGTGTATCGCTATCCCATTTCATCAAATTGAAAATTTCGTAGTGCTGATGAACATGTAAAATTTAAGCAAAGAATGTTCACACTTTTTTATGACGAAACGCGCCCTAAAGGATTTTATTTTGTTATATATATAAAAATTAAGATATGGAAGGAAAATGACTTATTCATAATGTTTTTTTTAATATTTTTTGGTATTTTTAAAATATATTGTTATTCGTTGGTTGACTGATATTTATGATAAAGTTCTCAGATTCGTCCAACCCACGTTCAACCGTTGATTAGTCTCCTAACACTTATTCGTTCGGCTAACTTAATAATAATAACATTTGGCTGATTTATTTAGCTCCATTTTTTACTATAAAAAAGTAAAATAGAAATATTATTTAAGTTTTCAAAAAAATGTACTTACTTTCACCAATGATTCCTGAAATTATTTGGAAAAAAAATATCATTGAATGTTTGGTCTCCGGAGACATTTTTTGTGTTTTTTTTTCAACTAAAATACTAAAACATAAAAAAACAGTGGGTATTGGACCGTTACGGTCGGGGTGAGGGGTTGTCCGATTACTAGTCTCAGTGATCAATGACTACAAGTGGAGGAATCTTTTTTTAATTTTATATTTTTGTTTTTAATAATTAATTTTTGTAATTTTAATTTCCTCCTGACGGAGTAACCGTTGATTGTTGGATTCGAAACATAACGATAATTTTAAGTGAATAGGTGGTGTATGCAAAGTGATCCATTTTCACAATAAAATAATTTTGTTGTAGACCAATAATAAATTTGTTGTAGACCACTTTTATTTTATAACATGTACCGGTTTCAGAAGCACCCTTCAGGAGAATATTATAACTAAACTATGATACAGAATGTTGACAGATATACAAATTTTAGGTGTTTGAGTGGGAGGTAAGCAAATGGGTGGGGGTAATTGCGGGATTTCCGGAAAGAACAGAGCGGTTAATTGGAAAAATATTTAGAATGGGACTGAAAGGTAAATTAATTTAGATAAATGCAACAATTAAACTTTGTTTGAACCACTTTTATATTTGAGTAAAGCCAACCGGTTTCAGAACGAACGTTCGTTCTTCAGGGCAAACTTAATTTAGGTACCTAAAATTAACAAAATAACTTATAATACATTAAAATTAACAAAATAGAAATATTCATTATATAGAGACAATGTTGTGTACCCCTGCCTAAGAGTGTATAAATACCGTAGCATAAGAATTTCAACTACCAGTCTGAAAATTTCCGTAATAGGATGAAACCGGTCCTCCATTTCATCTCCTTAGTTCGTATTTGTCCAACAGACAATTAGAAAATTTTACAGGAGGAGAAGGTTTTCTTTCATCATTTCAATGAAACATTATGATAGGTTCTTTTCGTGAAATATAAATTAGTGGAAGAAAATACAAAAGTGTTTTAATTTCAAATTCTAATACAATGGAATTCCACCACGAATTATCAGTGCAAAAACTAGACTTATTATTTTATTATTATTTTCAGGCGTGCCAAATAAAAATGTATTAGTTGAAATGAGTTTAAGTTTCTTATTTAGGATTTTATCAATTAAATCTGTGGAATAACCATTATTTAGAGCAATTTGTTTAATTTTTGAAAGTTCGATCGCGAAATTAACAGATGAAAGAGGGATTTTTACTAACCGGTGCACATTGAATGATAAGCAGAATGTTGATGTGAAACCGGGTGGTTTGACATGCTATGTTTTGTTATATCTGTGTTCGTCGGATTACGAAAAATGTTGAATTCAATTCTGTTATTTATTGAAGCATTACCTCTAAAGTGAATTGGATGCTCCATTTTCATTTAATTAAAATGGCGCCATAAAGTAAATTTGCGACTTTTTTTTGTTTGATTTTGACTAAAAAAAATTTGAATGACTTCAAAAATATCAACGGAGAACAAAATTTTGTTTAAATTTTTTTTATTCATATTTAACAATTTTCTCATTTTGACAGTCTTAACACCTAGGAAGATGATTATTATACAAAAAAATCTTAAGGGTATCTAAAGAAGAGTTATATATATCTAGTGTTTCCGATATTTCGTTCAACAGCACCATTCCTCTTGTCATGCTATGCTGTGCTAGAACATCTGTTCTGCCGTACGGTATTTTGAACAAGTCGTGTCGACGACTACGGCTCAAATTTTCAGGCACGTATAAGCCATAACATTCCAAGAGGAATGGGCTGTCAATACGATTATGGATTATGTTAAAACTAAGAATTGCAAGATTTGCATAACGTCTAGTTTCCAAGCTAAATCTATCTGTTGCCTCAAGTAATTCCATATGGTGCATGAATCTCGGGTACGTTCTATTCATCCGCATATAGACATACCTAAGGAACTTTTTCTGAATTTCATATTAATATATTTAGCTTGGTGCGGAGTCCACACACCACTAGCATACTCCAGCTTACTTCTTATGACTCCATCGAACATGGCTATCATTGCATCTGGGTCATCAAATTGGGTCATCACATACTTTATGATGTTAAGAATCACTGGTTAAAAAAAGTTGAAATATATCTCTTAAGGGCCCGCAACCCGGATTTGTACCGATTTATTACATATTTCCCTTAAATACGGTAAGTTTTAAAGCTCTTAAAAAAATACATGTTATTCATAAAGATAATAATATCTAGACTTTGCCTGCGCCGAAACGCAAATTATATAAAATTCCCTCGATTGAAAAAAATCGCAAAGTATGCTCCAAAAATTATTATTAACACGTTTGTTTCAGTTATTTTACAAGTTATATGTATGAAAAAATTCACAGTGTTTCTTTAATTGCTGTGTTTCTTTAATCTGCTGCCCGCGAGATTTCTTTCTCTATTTTAAACGAGTCGTGTTTTATTAAACATTTTCCCAATTTTCGCATCGATTTTGTCGCTGTAAATGTTAGCGCTCTCCTCTAACATTCGTAATTTCGTATCTCTTCATCTTCTTCTTTTCGGGCCCGGTTGCAGAGCCTTAACACCCTCCATAGAATTATTTGATTTTATTTTCGATGTACGTGTCTCTCTGTTCAAGCATTTAAAGAGAAGCCTAGTAATGTAATTAAATTAGTTAAGTTATCTATTTCCATCCACTTTTTTAATTTAAAAAAAAACCTAAAATTGTATTTAAACTAGCTGACCCGGCACACATCGTTCTACCATATAAATTATTTCTAGTGAATATTTTGGTTGTTAAATAAAAAAATAACAAATCTATTGATTTCGTTCAGCTCGTGCCTCTTGTGATTGAGATGCGCGCAATTACGACATGCTCAAATGCATATTTTCGTTATCTTGTTGGATGTTGTCTGTTCTTTCTGCTCTACTTTTTCGCATGTTTGTTATTTTATGTGTTCGATGGCCCAAAAGGGCCCCCTTGTGTCTTGCTGGCATTGTTCACTGTAATAGTGTAATACTCGCTCAGTCATATTGAAATTTCAAGAACCGAAATATTGAACGCTATGAAATCACTAAATTCAAACAAAGGACCAGGCCCAGATGCCATCCCACCATTATTTATATCAAACTGTGCTGAATCTCTTGTTTATCCTATTAACATTATATTTTGCAAATCTCTCAAAGAAGGTGTTTTTCCTGATCTTTGGAAAATAGCTCGTATCACTCCAATCTTCAAATCTGGGAATAAAAGCGACATCTCTAATTATCGCCCAATCAGTATACTCTCATGTTTTGGGAAAATTCTCGAATCGTTAATGTATAAAAGCATTTTCACACATTTTAAACATATTTTGAGCCCTCTTCAGCATGGATTCGTTTGCAATAGATCCACTACCACAAATTTAATTGAATATGTTGATTTCTTAAGTACTAATTTTGACAACAGAACACAAATAGATGCAGTCTATACTGATTTCAGTAAGGCATTTGATAAAGTCAGTCATCCTCTTCTGATCCAAAAGCTAAAACGATCAGGTTTTCACGGCAATCTCCTGAGATGGATTATATCTTATATTTCACACAGGAGTCAATATGTACAAGTTAATAGTTATGAGTCCTCACCCAGACTAGTCACATCCGGTGTTCCTCAGGGATCCCATTTAGGACCACTACTCTTTGTTATATTCATAAATGATCTCACGGTACAACTTTCTTGTAAATGTCTATTATATGCAGATGATTTAAAAATCTTTCATCCTATAAATTCACAACAAGACTGTGAAACTTTACAAAAAGACCTACTTACGTTGTCTCAATGGTGTACAGATAATGCCACGAACACGTTCACGAACAATGTCCATAAAATTGATTACCCTTACACGATCCGTGATGAAATCCTGAAAAAAGTAGACTCCATTAAAGATCTGGGAATCTTTCTTGACTCGAAGCTGACGTTCAGAAACCATTACCAACACATTGTCAATCAAGCCAATAGAATGCTCGGTTTTATCACTAGAATTACCAAATTGTTCAAGAATCCCAGTAGCTTCAGAATCTTGTACTACTCATATGTAAGAAGTATCTTAGAGTATGGCACCGTGATTTGGTCCCCACACTATGCAATTCATAGCAATAAGGTGGAGTCTGTTCAAAAAAAATACTTAAGAATACTAGCTTACAAATCTGGAGTACATCGGAATCTAGATAACTATGCTGAAAGACTCACTCACTTTAGAGAAGTCTCACTCGTTAAAAGAAGGCACATTTCAGATTTGATTACCCTTTTTAAAATCATAAACAACATGTATGATTCATATTTAATTAATCAAATTAATCTTAATATAAGGCCGAAATTCACGAGAAACCTTGAAACCTTTTGGATCGATACTTACCGTATTAATACAAGTTTCTTCAAACCAACCTCGAGAATGACTCGGTTATACAACAAATATTGTAAACATGAAGACTTAGATGTATTTTCAAATTTAATTGATACCTTCAAAAGAAAATTATACTTACATATCCCTGATGATCTCCTCACCTAAACCTATAAAATGTGTATAAATGTATGTATATGTTCATGTGTGATTTTGTAATTATTGATTCTTCTTGTTTTATGTATGTACTTTAATTTATTATTATGTATTACAACTTATTAAGAATGTTGTGATGAATGGTGTGCTCACCTCTTATTGGAATAATCACTGTAACCGTATTAAAATTGTTAACTGATGTAATAATTATATGTGATATATTCTGTTGGCGAGCCAACAAATAAATAAATAAATAAATATACGCACACAAATAGATACATTAAATATAAATCGTACAAAATTTGGCACGCACTGAGTTGTGATACGAAATGCCGAATAAAATGTCAAAATGACGCGACCCTTCTCGTGAATGACTTGCGCGTGTATGGAAGAAAGTTCTATGAAGCGGACTTAGCGCCATCTGTCATTCAACAACATAAATAATTTCGTTACGTTTGAAATACGAACAAATGTAAAAAAATTTCATGGGAGGGTAGCGTTTAAAAAAATGTGAGGGTAGAGGTAGGAGGGTAAAAATTTGAGGTTATAGATATTTTTTGACGCCAAATAAAATAAAAAAAAAAAAACTAAAAAAAAATGTCAAAAAAATTGAAATCTTTTTCTAGACCGGGACACCCTAATAACCTAGCGGTATGAAATCTACTTTACGACCTATTCTCATACCTACCAAATCATACCTCAACGACCGGTCAGCGATTGAGTGGGAATAGCGCTTGGATCCCATCCGGGCGTCGCGTGTTCAATTCCTCGGCTGGCTAAGTCCTCCATCACAACACAAGCAACATTTTCGGCTTTCTGTGGTGGTAGTAGGAGATTTTCAAACATTGTTGGGTTACTTGTAACCCGGGAATGTTTGTATTTCTTTCAAAAAAAAAATATATATATATTTATATATATACATAAAGAATTTCATAAAAATCGGTCGAGCCGTTTCAAAGGAGTTCAAACACCGTGACACGAGATTTTTAAGTACATATATAGATAGATAATAATTAAGATCGACATTAATCGTATATTGGAAACTAAATTAAATCGCGAAATCTATCAGTTGTTAAAATGTAGGTACATTTTTCATTCGGCGATTAAATGGGATACAAATTTTTTCGGCTGTTTTAGTAATTAAAATTGACGTTATTCGTATCCAGGAAAATGATATCATTCTAAAAATTACTGGATTGTTAAAATGTTTCTGAAATGTTTAATTATTCGATTAACGTTTTTTTGCTGTTTCGCAATGGGGTGGTGATATTTGAATAGTGAGAGCTAATTTAGTGAGTTTATTTCAATATTGTTCTCAGACAAACTGTTCCGACGCTGAGTTCGGTGGTGATTTTTTTTTCCGAATGAATCTGATTATTTTCCTTTTCTCTGAATAAATAGCCGAGAGCCGAAGTGAAATCTGTTTAGCTGGCGTAAACACTTTTTATGTGGACTCACTTTGACCAGGAAATGCCGGCATTTTGCGTTCCTGATGGTCCGTTAGAGGCGCGGAGAGAAAAGCCGAGACCAAAAGATATAGAATTACACAACTATTTACTTAAGGAATTGAAAGGAATAATTCAGGAAGCGCCTAAGAAGAACCGAAGAAAAAATAAGAATTTTTTCGTGAAATAATATGCCACTATACCCATAGATATAAAAAGTGCAGTTTATTTACGGATCAGCTGTTGTACCTGACTTCGTGGGTATTTCGTTATGAGTTTTACAAATGTTTTTCCCCCTTGGGGGCGTTTCAGATCTCCAGGGGGCGGTAGAAGACCAAGAGAAAATTGGGGTGCATTTCAAACTTTCAGGGGGGCGGAAAGAGACCCAGAGAAACCCTTTCCACCCCATCCTATCTTGCCCCATCCCATCCCATTAGGGACCATAAATTACATCCCACCTTAAAATATTTTCCCTATCACATTACGCCCCCACCGTTGTGGCAAATTTAACCCCATCGTGGTATCCCATGACGCCTCCTCCGTCGTGGTATCCCGTTACGCCCCCTCTTGCTATTTTGGATTTACGAGTTAGGGGGCGCTAGAAATAAAAATATTCTCAAAGTGGGCGGCGGGCATAAAAAGGTTGAAAATCTATGGTCTACACCCTCGCACATATAGGTGTTTGGAAAACTTCTTTAGCACCGTTGTGATTTGGAACTCGATGAAACGGAAAATCGACACTGAAAAGAGACAAACACCTACATCTACAGGATTTAGCCTGCGAGAGAATGAGATAGAATAATCGATCTCCTGTTTGTGCGGTGCTTCGCAGCCTCCCCACTCTTGTCTACTTTAGTTTTCTGAAGGTTTCACTTCTACCGCGTGTGAACTGCACACTTGTATTTTTTTACACTAACCTCGAAGGCCTTGAGGAAATAATGTTTCTAAATCCTATGTCATTTTTGGAGTTGCTGTGTAGAGGTTCTTTTTTAATGGAGGAAGGAGTGAACATGGGTCTTGTTTTAGAAAGAAGGAACACAAAGGCCGGCAAATAATTCCACAGCCAAGCGTTGAACTCAAGAACGGGTCGTAGAAACGACATTGTGAATATGACAATGTCAACCGTATAGGAAGAAGGAACACAGAGGCCGGCAAATAATTCCACAGCCAAGCGTTGAACTCAAGAACGGGTCGTAGAAACGACATTATGAATATGACAATGTCAACCGTATAGGAAGAAGGAACACAGAGGCCGGCAAATAATTCCACAGCCAAGCGTTGAACTCAAGAACGGGTCGTAGAAACGACATTGTGAATATGACAATGTCAACCGTATAGGAAGAAGGAACACAGAGGCCGGCAAATAATTCCACAGCCAAGCGTTGAACTCAAGGGTCGTAGAAACGACATTGTGAATATGACAATGTCAACCGAATGTTGGGTGTGCTTTTGGCGTGTTTCCCGACTATTCCGAAGAGATCAATGACTTTTTTTTTGGACAATGCATCATTTCCAAGATCAACTTCCATTGAAATACAGATAGAAAAAGCACAGCATACCTACCTGAAGCCTGTGCTCTATAGATTGCAATCAAATATGGGTAGGTATTTTATCACCCGAATTCTTTACACAACCGATTCCAATTTTGAAAATAATACTTAAATTCAAAGCAAATTTACTTCATTGAATTAGATTTCACGGGGACAATCTACCACGCACAGACAACCAAAACTAGTATCTTTGATGTTATGCACAGTAGGTATTTACCTACTCGATTGGTTAATATAATAAAAAACTAAAGCAACCAAATTTCTATTATTGAAGATATGCATAGGTACTACTCGAATGGTTAATTTTTCATAAAAACGAGAGACCAAGTTGTCTTTCATAATACGTATTTTTAATATTATTTTTGTTTATGTTTACCTAAAAGTTTGCAGCAAAACGTAAACGTATCGCAAAATTTCTGCATTTGAAAGAAATATTCAAGCAGATGGCCTAACTATTAAAATTTTATTCAGAAAAGATATTTTACATGTCATGAGCTTGGAAAATAAATTGCATTAAAAAATCACTTTTAGTTTGTAGTTTTGCTTGCATAAATAAATAAAGACATATTCAAGCAGATGGCCTAACTATTAAAATTTTATGTAGAAAAGATATTTTACATGTCATGAGCTTGGAAAATAAATTGCATTAAAAAATCACTTTTAGTTTGTAGTTTTGCTTGCATAAATAAATAAAGACATATTCAAGCAGATGGCCTAACTATTAAAATTTTATGCAGAAAAGATATTTTACATGTCATGAGCTTGGAAAATAAATTGCATTAAAAAATCACTTTTAGTTTGTAGTTTTGCTTGCATAAATAAATAAAGACATATTCAAGCAGATGGCCTAACTATTAAAATTTTATTCAGAAAAGATATTTTACATGTCATGAGCTTGGAAAATAAATTGCATTAAAAAATCACTTTTAGTTTGTAGTTTTGCTTGCATAAATAAATAAAGACATATTCAAGCAGATGGCCTAACTATTAAAATTTTATGCAGAAAAGATATTTTACATGTCATGAGCTTGGAAAATAAATTGCATTAAAAAATCACTTTTAGTTTGTAGTTTTGCTTGCATAAATAAATAAAGACATATTCAAGCAGATGGCCTAACTATTAAAATTTTATGCAGAAAAGATATTTTACGTGTCATGAGCTTGGAAAATAAATTGCATTAAAAAATCACTTTTAGTTTGTAGTTTTGCTTGCATAAATTACATTTGTAGTTTTGCTTGCATAATAAATAAATAATAACACAGTAGTGGGTAAAAAAGGTTTCTTTTGCATATTATTCACTAAACTATTGTGTAGCTTTTCGCTAGTTATTAAACAGTGCAACGTAAAAATACGGCGAATGCTTCGAGAAAAAAGGAACTGACTTTGAAAAAGAACAGCACAGTCACGATCCGCCTTTATCAGGTAAGCTGCTCTCAATTACACGGTGACATTTCTGTCTTCCCTCATTTTTCTGTTCTACCTGGTTGCAACGGTCCACGTTCCAATTATAAATTGTTCTGGCTTAATTGAAAACAATACTGCCATCAGTGCCGTTGTAGTAACAGTACAGTAATTGAAGATACATAGAGTGAGTACACTGGTAAAAACCTTAATTGCTACTTTCAGAAAACAAGCATTTAATTTCTTACAATCTTACAACTTTTTTACCAGATTCGATTGCAGTTCGTGTTGATATAAAAACACAATGACATGATTTTTTTCATTTATGTCCGTTTGAATTTTATTTACTGATTTATCTGTTAAAAGTTTTTTTTTTAATTTGGGAGACCGTCCTGGGAACCATTATTAGATAGCCAGCACCACTGCATAGGTCACCCCAAGTGGTTTGCTACGTTTGGTGACGTAGCAGGGGTGCCCAGGTTCATGGGGTGAAGTTTGTCCAGATCTTGACAGCGGATGCGACTGCCCACTTGCCGCGTGGTGGGCCCGATTGAGAGAGAATGGTTGAGGGAGGCCTTTTGACATTTCCAGTCGGACTCTCTCAACCCATCGCCTTGAACCACAGTTGAAGGGATGGATTCATACAACTGTAACTCCTGGGTACACTGACTCCCAGATTCCTACCCACTCCTCTTACCGTTTTCCTTCCCACGACGTCCTCTCCTTCCTTTCTCTTAAAGACCTGAGCGAAATTATTTTCCTCAGGGCTGCCTGTATGGAGCTGATGTAAAACAACAAAAAATATGCTGGAAAATAATTTCTTAAAAATAATTTCGTCAAAATGGCCGCCATCTCACCGCTGGCGTTCCTCAAATCTGGCCCTTAGATTTTCGAAAACTTTTCGATAAAAATCTCGGGTATGTTGATATATACATACTGTATTTTTGTCATGGTTATTCCAAAGTTGCAAAAGTTTATGGCCCACCCTACATAAAACACAGCAGAGACAACATTTTTTTAAACATCCACAAAAAAATTCTTAAACTATTCTAGAATTAATTTAATTAGTCCAAAATATTTAATTTAACGAAAATTTTTCATAAGATCGAAAAATCTGGCCCTCTGTTATCAGATCTTTTCTTTTAAAGCAGATTCCAAGGACTTTAATCTCTCAAAATGAGAGGTTATCACATAAGAGATGATGAGATTGGTCTTTAATTAAGAAATTGTTCGCCCACTAGATATCTTTCATTTATTTTCATTGTTAAATCACAAACCATGTTAAAATACAATCTTAATAATAAATTAATGTCTTTCCTCGGTTTAAAGAAGAATTTCGTCAAACGGTTGTTCAAGTTACATGCATGAATTACCCTTCTTTGATGCCTAACTAACTTAACATCACATTATAATTTTTTATTTTTTTATTTGGGTAATATTTTTGTACAATTTTACAGATTGACAATTTAACATGCGGAAAGTAGCACACCCAATTACGAATCCACAGATATAAGTCTAAATTATATTATCCATTAAAAAAAAAAATTATGTGTTGTGTCACTGAAAAAGACCCCTTCCGATTTTGTCATGAGACAACAAATTTTGGAAAACGCTGGTCCAAAGTATTTCTATTTATAAAAGTTATCTGCATTTCCTTCACGTTACATAGATATCTGAACCATCGGGAATAAAGGTATATCCCTATAATTAATCATCTCTCGAGGGTCCTTTAGCCGTAAACTTCGTATTTTGCTAGCATGTATACATATTAACTTTTCTGCGCTTCTGTCTATGAGCCATTCAAGCATTCAGATTTCATTTTGTTCTGCTAGATACCTCTACATGCTCTCTATTATATACCTGTCTTTTAAAATGTTCTCCGAGAGACCTAAATTCCATTCCATTCCAGTCTGATCAGTGAACTGACAAAATTACAATTCAAAAAATGCAGGATTTAAATGTAACGCTGCAGCTGTACGAATTAAGAAATTGTTATATTGTCTGACCTACCACAAAATAGATAAAAGATCAATATCCCTGCTTTGTCTTCCTAAACATATTTTTCGGACATCCTCTTTTGTCCTCTTTTGTACTGCAACTTGTCTACTATTTTTTAATCATCATTTAAAAACTTTGTCCATAAATATTTTTTATCGCGTATATTATCGAGGAATCTGATTCACATAATATTGTCATTTTTAAATTCATCTGTGATTTATTCTTTAGAATAAAGCACAGATATTTTCCAACTAGGTGGTACCCGGCATGCGTTGCTATGCCATTTAATAAATAAATTGTTTTTCCCTGCGTGTCCTTTCCCATTCGTACCGTTTCCCTTATTGCAATTTTTTATACAAATTTCATAACACCAGAGCTCACCAGTGGTTTTATGCAAACCTTGAAAAAATAGAATTATCCAATTTGGTGCAGTCGTTCGGAAGTTAAGCGCGTACAAATATTTCGAAGATTCATTTATATTTAAATAAATAGATATTAATTACGACGCTTACGATTACGATTTTTTTATTTTTTTTATTATTATTCTTTATTTATAAACATATAAACATATATTTTTTAGGTATACAGTTTTTCAAGATTTTCGACTGCCACACTAGGCACATGCCCGTATTATGGTAGTCGAACTCGAAGTCGATTTGTTTTGCTTTTCGTGCGACGTTACCAATAACTGGCTTTTGTAAGGGACAATAAACTTATAATAAATACATTAATATTTATAATTTCATAACGCCAGAGCTTACCATTATATATAACCTATGTTACTGGCAAATAATAATGTAGCTTTCTATTGGTGAAAGAATTTTAAAAATCGGTTAAGTGGGTTAGGCGTGAAAGCGTAACAAACAAACTCGCATTCTTTGGCATTTATAATATTAGTATAGATTTACATGATCTAAAAAATTTCATTATTCTTGATATGGCGTGGAACCCAGTTGAAGCTTTTAAATTATTATATTTTCAATGAGTTTGAGGTCATCTATTATCACTTTATGTTGTTCATTACTCATTACATTTAATCTTTATTATTAATTTTTGTATTTCAAAATTTGAATTTTTATTTCTACTTTTCTTTAAAATATGATCTTTTTTTTTCTTTTATTTTATTTTTTTTTATTTTATTTTGGAAATCTTTATTTTTTACATACTTTTAAATATTTCATAATTTTTATTTAGTACATATATTTAATCATCTGTTTTAATAAAATAGTATTTGTATTCATTTAAATAAATATTGAATGTACGACTATCATAACACGGGCATGAGCCCAGTGTGGTAGCCAAAAATACCAAAATCTGTAACTAATAAAAAAATTTATGAAATAAAAAAAAAAAAAATAAAATGAAATTACAGTCATCACAATATTTCCACATCGTCAGTTTGTTCACAAATCAAACACATTGGTGAATCAGAGAGGCCTATCAAACATAATATTTTTCCCATTAGTGCATGTCCTGATCTTAACCTAAAAATTATTCTCACTTCCGATCTCTTCAGTTAAACTACAGTGGCTTTGGTGTAGAGTTCCTTTTGAGCTTTCTATACCATATATACTGCCTTTTCGGTGGACTCTCTAAATGATCATTCCATTTAATATTACACAGCAAATTTATTTTTGACGGTAATCTTCAGCATCTGGCGTCCAGTCAAAAAGAAATCATTTGGAGAAAATGGTACTTTTTGTGAAGAGAGACGATGATTTTTAGATTGCCAATAACGTGACAATTCTTCCTACTGTCATTATTCTGATAAGAAAATGTTTTTTTACATTAAATATTAGATCCACGTAGAACGAACTGGGGAAAATAATTCCCCTCATAGCCTGTGTAATCTCTGGTGATGCTGTGTGGAGGGTCTTTTTAGGGAAATGAAGTAGAGGATGATCTGGAAAGGAAAAAGTTAGGGGGGTGGGTAGGAGTTTGGGGGTCAATGTGTCCAGGACTGACGGATTGTATTCCATCCCTCCCACTGCGGTGCATGGCGATGTTCCAAGAGAATCCTGCTGGAGAGGTCAAAAGGTCTCCCTCAACTCTCCCTATCCGGCCTGCCACGCAGTTGGTAGGCTAGCGTTCATCGCCAAGACACGGACAAACCTCACCGCATGAACCCGGGCATCCCTGCTAAGTCACCAAACGTAGCGAACCACTTGGGTTGATCTATGGCAGAGGTGTTGGTTATCCAATAAATGGTTCCCGGGACGGCGGTACGCTTACCCGCCTCCCAAATTGTGCAATGGTGAGTGACTTAGCTTAGGTGCTGGTAGATCATTGAAACCATGGGATCTGGGTGGGAACCTGCCGCATTTGTCTACTCGCCTACGAAATGCAGAATAATATTGGTTACTTAGTTTTATTTCATAGTGCTTTCGCACAAAAGAAGGATTGAATTCCGAAAACTTAAACTTAATAAAGTATTACGTGTTACGTGAGACACCCCGGAAAAAAATCCGTTCTATTATCAGTACTAACTTATATTGATGTGTTTATATTTATTTGAACAACTAATTAATTACGTTTTGCGAGCCAAGATATCTCTAGAACTAGCTTTCTATACTTTTATTTATACTTATTAAGAGGCAGATTTATCTATCTCCCAACCCAAAAACACTTTAATCTGATTTAGTATACAGTGTTTACTAATTTCCCGAGAGGACCTCTTATCTTCTCTTACTTTCGTTGATAGAACAAAGTGAACATTGTAACGATGATAAATTTTTGCCTAGGGCCTTTTTGTTAGTCAATTAACTATTCGGACAGAAACATTTCTCTTCTTGGATGTTACGACTTAATCAATTGATGATAAAATAAAAACTAATCTGTACATGAAGTTAGGCTCCATCTAAGCCGGAGTCAAGTTAGCCTCTCAAAAGCTGTACAGGGCCCGCAGACAGTAAACAGCTGCTGTACAAATCGCGAAATGCGCCACTTTTAAATTTGGTATCCACTTCTGGCCTTTGGGCTAAATAATAAACGTCCAAACGTGAACTTGTCGACAGGAACAATATCCACAGAAATATCACAGAGTAATTAATTTGTGTTAATTTCCGCAGTGGTTCTAATGTCACAATTTATTCCTACAGATAAGAACAAAATACCAGGAGCACAGAAATATCGTTGGGTAATTTGTATTAATTTCCACTGTAGTTCTAATGTGACAATTTACCTACAGATACGAACAAAATACCAGGAGCACAGAAATGTCGTTGGGTAATTTGTGTTAATTTCCACTGTAGTTCTAATGGGACAATTTACCTACAGATAAGAACAAAATACCAGGAGCACAGAAATGTCGTTGGGTAATTTGTGTTAATTCCCACTGTAGCTCTAGTGTGACAATTTACCTGCAGATAAGAACAAAATACCAGGAGCACAGAAATGTCGTTGGGTAATTTGTGTTAATTTCCACTGTAGTTCTAGCGTGACAATTTACCTGCAGATAAGAAAAAAATACCAGGAGCGTAGAAATATGATTGGGTATTTTCCATGTGTTTATTATTTTAAAAATGTATGGCTCAGTGACGTTAGTAATGTTAGTTGTCAAAAAGCACGGAACGAAGAAACCATTTTTTTAATTTTCTTAGGATATTTCACAGGTCTCAAACACAGCTCTTACAATTAAACTTTTTTTTTGAGGAATAGGTATAGTTAGAAGTCTAAGTAAATTTTACAGCAGTCTTAATTTATACACAAACAGTTTTTCGCAGAAGTTGAAAAAACGCAAAAGTCAAGTGTAATTGTTTTGACACGAAGACAAATCAAATAATAAACAAGGGAATTAAAATAATTGGATAAAAATGTTCCAGCAATTTTTGTACAAAATAAGTCGCGATATTTTCCCTTTCCATTCCGCTCGGCCTTCTCATTTCCTTTTTAATTTTAAACATGACTGAAAAGAGTCTGAAAACTGGGCGTTCCACAGATAAAGAAATAATCAAGAATTCTTTGGTAAGTAAAATTTTTGGTGTGGTTAATGATAATATTTGAGGAGTTAGCAATGGTATCGCTGATAGCTCCCGAGGTACTATTTACCTTCACCCCTATTAATTAGCGCCAACAGAACCCTCTCTGTTTTATCGCGTGGTTAATCTTGAAGACTGACGTATTCACCGCTAATTGCGCAGGTGACGGATCAACACTATTGAAAAGTTTATTTTTACTCATTTAATAAACGAGTAATTTAAAATATTTTTGTACCGACCTTAAAACCTTACTTTTGCCTTAAAAATACTCTTAATATCGTAATTATTTATTTAGACTGAAAAATGGGTGTCTTTTAAATCTGGAGTATTGAGTATACCTGGGCATTTTATCTGTTTGCAGATATGTTTATTTGCGTTTCAGTTCCAATTCAAGATGGTGGCTGTTTAAGCCGAATTTCTACCGATTTCTTACATGTCTCCCTTAAACATTTGAAGTTTTTAAGCACTTAAAAAAATAAATATTATTTTTGAAGATAATATCTCGACGCGTTCTATGCCGAAACGCAAATTACATGAAATTCCGTCGATAGAAAAAAATCACCAATTATGCTCCGAAAATTATTATACGAGTAAACACGTTTGTTTCAGTTATTTTAAAAGTTATAGTTGTGAAAAAATGCACAATGTTTCTTTAAATGATCCTTAAGACGCCTTCCACGAGATTTTTGCTCTATTTTAAACGAGTCGTGTTTTATTAAACATTTTCACAATTTTCGGATTTTATCGCGTTAAATATTAGCGCGCTCCTCTGACATTCGTAATTACATATCTCTCCATCTTCTTCTTTTTGAGCGCGGATGCGGTGCCTTAAGTGGTTCAATAAAGATTTTTTCAAATGGGAAAGCTTCGTGTTTACTACAAATACGTTTAATACAAAACTTACGATTTCAGAGGAAGTTTTGGATTTGATTTAAAATAAGAGAAAATTAGAAACTTTATTTTTTCTTTATTTTTTAAATACTTCATTAGACGTGAGTTCTACTGTTCACAGCCTTACTATTAAATGTGTATTTGATGCACTACCTTGGGTATGGACGTTTCCAATTCAAGTAAACTATGAGCTCCGTTTTATCATCATCATCAAGCACACTAATTTTGGTTGTGGGTCTGATTGTAAGTAATTCTAACCCTGGTTCAGTGAACGCGGATTTGTTTTCAATTTTGCTAATTTTGCAATTGCATGCTTAGCAGAAGATTCCGGCTCTGCAGTCCACGGGTGGAGAGGACGCTCTTCTTAGCTTTATGCACCACTCAGTACACGTGCGAGTTCTGGGCAAACTTCAAAAGAAGAACCATGGAAGGGCTTCGGGTGCAATACAATAATGCATACCGTTTGAGTTTATTTATTTATTTAACGTCAATAAAAGGCTTTTACATTACAATGATTAGATCATTAGTTGCGGTGGCACAAAGGTGGATGTTCGAACTTCCCAGCAGTGCCTCCTCAATGTTCACGGAAGGGCGATTTCCAGGATTTAAAGCTCTATTAAGAACCAGGACTGCAAGACTGAGGGAATAAATATTTATGTAAAACAACTTAATTATAGGTGTTGTGTTACATAGGAAGGATAAGCAACTCCAGAAATATCCTCATCATAGAATCCCGTCTGACTTTAGGGTCGAGCATATAAGAGCATTGGAGAAAGTTACTGGCTCTAACAATCTCAGATCCGATGGACTTATAAGAGCTAATAAAAGGAAAAATAAGAGCTCAATAAATGATTGTATCATATTTATGTACACTTAATATCTAAAGATAACACTTTTTCAAAAAATTATTTTAATTGTCATTCTTAAAATTGGAACTGATGTATGAATTTAAACAAGCGATTAAGTACCTAAGTATATATAAATCAGTTTATTCATGCTGATCCTTGTTCTGATATAGAAAAGTTTCCGCCACAGTAAATTACTGATTTTCCAACAAGATTTTCTCCATAATCATAATATCGTGATGGTGTTTTTGGCAAGGTAAGGTTTTTTGGGTAATTATCTACGAACCAGCTTTTCAGACATTGGGTTAATTGAGGTATACCTCGATTACAGGAAGCACGTTCACTCGACGTTACATTTCTCCATTGGTTTCTTTAGCTGGGGAAATTCTGAGAAACTGCAAAAGAATGAAAGAACTTTCGGAATCGAATTAAGGTTACCATTCATGAGATAACAAAAGTAATGTGCTAAGTCGTGTATTCTGTAGAACAGTAAAAACGTCCTACAAATCACTGATTTAGGTATTATTTCGGTGTGTCTTTTCAAGTTTACCTAATTATTATTTTTTCTAGGAAATCTTACTGGATAATTCCAGTCATAACTGACCAGAGTCAGTGAAATTATGACATCACTGTTAGTAAAATGTTGTAAAGTTGAAGGGGATAAAAAGTGAAATGGAAAGAGGTAGGTTCGGAAGCATGTGGGTATTTATATTTATTATTTATTTTATTTGTAAGTACATGTTACATAATTAATACATTTACTTGAGAAGATACATTAGGTCACCATACTAGGCAGCTGCCTGTTTCATGGTGACCAACGGAGGTATTTTGAAATGAAATCTAGTAAGTGTAAACATATTTAAGTATCTAGGAAGTACGGTGGATGTCTTGGACATTCCAATTGAAGCTCCTCTAATTTGTTAGCCATCTGTTGTGCAGTGTGTGGTCTAGTGTTCTAACACGCGTTTGTTGATTTGCTTCACTCAATTCGTGAGGTACCCACCTTTCAAGCTTTTTCACCTTCCCAATTTGCTTCAAGTGGATTAAACAGCCTGCAGCTAACTCGGACGTGGCTTGCGATGGATCCGCTACCACAATAGCCTTCAATTCTTCATTATCAACTTTGGTCTCCGGCCGTCCACGGGGCTTGTTCTACAGGTCGAAAATTCCAGAACGAAAACGTTGGAACCAAAAACGCACTGTGTTTTCTTTTGCGGCGCCGTCGCCATACACATCATTAATCCTTCGAGCCGTTTATGCAGCACTGGTGCCACGGTGGAACTCGTACTCGTAAATAACGCGATATTTCAAGTAATCCATTTTGTAAACTAAGTAACGCAAAGAAAAAAAAACAATTCAGGAAAAAACAAATGAATTATTATTTTCGAAACACAAATACATGAGTAAATAGCTGTATAAATTTGAATTTGGAATTCCTAACCAAAAAGAAGATATTTGAGATCAAAGTTGCCAGTACGGCAAAACGCCAATTTCATATGTAAGGACCTAATATTTAGGAAAACAGATTAACTATGCCAAATAATATAGTTAAATATCAAATAATATCTATCCGCTGTTGTATTTTCTGTAATTAATTTCCGTATTTGAAACGTTATCTCATAAATTCACCGCGTGTGAAGTTCATCGGGAGAAAGGCACAGCGGATAAGTCACCGCGGTAAATTCACCACGGGGTTAATCTTTGTGCTTTTTTATGGAAATAATCCAGTTCAAATAATATTTACAGAATTTAACTGAAATAACAGTTATGTTTAGTTGGAAAACATTAGATTAGGTTAGGTTCGATGAAAATAAGTTACGTTGGTTTAGGTTAGGAAGCCAGAAAAAGTCATCTTGAAATAATTAACGTGATAAAATATTTTTCTTATTTTTTTCCCACTACGGTTTCAAAAATTTCATGATTTTTTAATACAAGTTACTTTTCTGTCTGTTTAGAGAAAACGTGCTAAAACAACTCTTTTCTGAGAATTATTGGGATATGAGACATTACAATTTAAGCAATTGAAATATTACAATTTTTCTTCCACCTCACAGTATTCTCAAATTGGTAGGGCCGCAGTCTCATCGACTACAGGAAGTCGGTTTTTTGTTAAACCAAAAAAAAATCTAGGCGACTTCTGTTACAAACTTATTCCGACGAAAAATAAGCATAACCGAACATCCAAATCAAAATAAATATCTACGTAAATATTCTAGAATAAATCTTTTGTTTGTAAGTCACTAATCCATATAAGCAACTTTACTGAAAAGTTGAAGTTTCCTGTAAGTGCTCTGGTATACTTTTGTGGCGATTTGATACAGATATTGCGGAAATAATCCTTTGTTGTTTTGTTCTTCTTCGCCCTTGACGGCAACAAAGTATTGAATAAAGATTGCGTTCAAAATGTCAGTTTATTATTTTTTTAATTTATTTATTTTATTTTGTTATAAATAATACATTAACAGTATAAAGAAGCTTTGACTGTCCAACTAGGAAGGTCTCCCGTTCTAGGACAGTCAAATTGACAGGTTTCATTTATATTGGATATGTAGGTACGTGATTGTTCATTTATGTAGTATTAAGTAAAGTTAACATTCGCAATTATATGGAGATTACGTTATAGAGCATTAATATTAAAGGACGTAAACATGTATACATTTTTTTAAATAAAAAATTGTTGCCTGAATAATAATTGATAACACAACTATGATAATATAATTTTTCGTTATTTGTTTTTGGTGTGTTATGCCGTATTGCGGTATCTCCTTCTTCTTTAGCCAAAGAAGGAGGTAGCACAATACGGCATAACACCCCAAAAACGAATAACGAAAATACTTTTGGCCGTGAAAATCTTAAAACGTGTCTGATAATATAACTATTTACAACAACCAATCTTTTGTAGGCGGGTTACGAATATTTCTTTGGGAAAGTGTTTGACGTTAAAAAATGCAGGTACTTAACAAGTGATTCAAAAAATGATAATAAATTGATTAATTTATACACGATAAATATGTAACTTTTTATATTAGCTCCACACTAAAGATAATACGTTAGTTCCACACTAAGGAAAATTATTCCCCTCAGGGCCGACATCATTTTTGGGAATGCTGTGTGGAAGGGCTTTTGGGGAAAGAGAAGAGCTGCAGTTCTGGGAAGGAAAAATGTATGAGGGGGTGGATATAAATCTGGAGTCAGTGTCACCAAAAATGACGGACGTGTGAATCCATCCCACCTACTGCGGTGCAAGGCGATGTTCTGAGAGAGTCCGCCAAGATTCGGATAAACCTTAACCCATAAACTCGGACACGAAAGTCACCAAACGTTGCGAACTAGGTACATGGAGTTTTTACAAAAAAAATAAAGTCCTGAGGAGTCCTGCGGCTAAAGAAGTTAAGCAATCAGTTTCCTCACACAGCCGTTGGGAAAGTGGTGAGTCCCCCTCCAAAGGGGTGACCTATGGCAGAGTTGTTGGTTATCAAATAAATGTTTCCCGCGGCATTACCCATACCCACCTCCCAAAGTGAAAATTTTCTCTTTTTATAC
This sequence comes from Limnephilus marmoratus, assembly GCA_917880885.1. Lineage (NCBI taxonomy): Eukaryota > Metazoa > Arthropoda > Insecta > Trichoptera > Limnephilidae > Limnephilus > Limnephilus marmoratus. Next base: position 65,063,244 of record OU862908.1, read on the forward strand.
GTTTCTCTATTTAATTTTTTTCTTCTTCTTCTTAAGTCGGTTCACGAGGAACGTGACTTCTACTCCATTTTCCATGGTAGACTCCAGCGCATTGGTCACCTCTCTCTCCATATCCACATCAGTCGGAGTCCTCAGTTTGGTGAATAACGTGTCCAAAATATCTTAAAATACCTTGTAGGCAGATAGTTCAGAGCACATTTGCACGTCTAACTGTCCATGGAATCGTGAGCATTTTTTTCCAGAAACACATTTGGAGGGCATCTAGCCGCTTTCTTTTGTTGGCTCTGAGTGTCCGTGTTTCTAGTTATATAAATATGGGGAAAATTAGCGTCCGGCTTAGTGGTCTTTGTTATGCCTCTGTCGCTCCATAATCACTTTTGCACTTTGCTCATGGCGTCTTTTGTCATGTAAAGCCTTCTTTTCACTTCTGTTTCACAGCCCTCTTCATCACTTTTAAACTAGTTATACAAAAACTGGGCATTCTGTACACTACTGTACAGGGCCCGTAAATACTTTAATGGTAAACAACTGCTAACCCTGTGCATATCGAAAGTGCGCATAACGGTTGAATTTGGCAGCCACCTCTGGTCTGGAACTCCAAAATACCTGAAAAATAGAAATGGGCGGTACCTTTGATAGATTCTCTTATCTTATCAAACGTATCGCAATATTTAAAGCATATGCGTCGGGTGGTAATGCTATCCTTGTTCCTCCGGTATTTCAATGGAACTAACGTCTTCGATTCCGGTGCATGGTCGGAAAATACGCTAAATGCGCGCCCAACATACGTTTAGGGTTAAAATTTGTCACAAAAGAACGGGTCGCTTCTTCGACTCGTTCTTGAGTTCAACTGCTCGGCTGTGGAACGATTTGCCGGCCTTTGTGTTTCCTCCTTCCTACAACATGGGTCTCTTCAAAACCAAAATTCATTCCTTCCTCTAATCAAAAATACCCTCCACATAGCATCTCAGATAACATAGGGAAATTATTTTTCTTAGGGACTCATGTATGGAGTTAATGTAAAAAAGGTAAATGCATGCAAAACAGTCTAAAAATTTAAAATTTTTCGTTTAAATTATTTATATATTAAATTATTTTTTAAATATTCTTTTTAAGATTCATTCCATTGCGCCTACTGCCGACCTGGAGAGGTTGGTAAATGTTGTATATCTAAAAGCTTCCGAGCTTGTTACATAGAGGGCAGTGCTAAGAACTGTCCCAAAAGTCCGCAAGATGGCGGTTAGTTTAGTTCGGAGTTTGTGCACCAAGGGGGCCGAGGGCCGGGGTGCAGTTTGCAGGAGCTCACATAATTCAGATCTATTCCAGCTAGCTTCTAGTTAGGTTGACAACTCGCAGTTACAACATTTGTAATACGCGAAGTATTAATAAATCCAGATTAACATAAAGAACTCTATTATTCCAATGAAGTAATCTCCTTCTAAGAAGAGTTGGAGAACCTGGTTGTGTGAATACAACAACTTGTGAACACAACAGTAAATAAAGGTAAGGAAATAAGAGAAGAGGAACGGTAGTGCTGTATTGTGATCGGAGGAAAGGATATGACAAAGAAAATGTCATAACACATCCCTGGATTGAATCTTACGTGAGTGTAAACGGCTGAATTGAAAGGAATCCCCTTCGGTTGAATCTTTGAGGAAATGTGCACAAAGAAAGAGGTCGTTATTATATCTGATAATGGAAATGTTTTATCACACGGAAAATATATTATATATTAGTAAAGATCAAAGATTTAGAAAACACTCGCCTTTGGCAGGTATCTGAAATATCGATTATTGTTTAATGTTTTCGCATCCAGTATCGTACGTCGACTAAGAACTTTCTTCATTTTCTTATTGCGTGTATGCTTGCATACATAAAGATAGTAGCTAACCCGAACTAAATACTATCTAGATAGTGTCTTGGATAAATTTTTATTTGATCCATTTTTATTTTTAATACACGACATCTTTTGACTTTTCTGCAAGTCAAGGATGAATATTTATTTTCATTTTTAACTTAATAAGTAAAACCTCAAATTGTAATATTTAATTAAATGAAGACAATATTAGTGAAACTCAGTCGTTAATCTGAAAACACGTAGAGTTTCGAAAATATTAACTGTTTTGCTAAATAATAAACCACTTAAAGTAAGATAAGTTTTAAGATTTTCACGGCCAAAAGCATTTTCGTTATTTGTTTTTGGGTTGTTATGCCGTGTTGCGCTACCTCCTTTATTATCTAGACACATCTACCGGATCTTCCGGATCTGCCCTGATGATGGACACTGCAACGATGTCCGAAACGTTGGCTAAAGAAGGAGGTAGCGCAACACGGCATAACACCCCAAAAACAAATAACGAAAACACTTAAAGTAAATTTATATCTACACTTTTCAAATTGAAAAAAAAAATCATTAAAGTTGGTAATATTAACAAATCTTAACACAAAATAAAAAAAGGTTACATTCGCATTTGGGAATTGAATCTGGATCCCGTGTCTTATGAGGGGTAAGGCTCTCGACTCGCAAACCGAAGGTCGCGGGTTCAAATTTTATTTAATTAATTTGTGTTATTTCACAATTTATTCATTTAAAATAAATAATATGTAGTATGTATGCGGTGCATTCCAGAGTGGAAGATTTTCTAAGTATCGCCCCTGGTGTAAGACCACAATTGAGAATTAAAACGTTGCTTGAAATGGCTTTCGCCTTGTTTGGTGACCAGATCTGAAAAGCCAAGTACTTCCCCACCTTCCTCTTTCCCATCTCCTTTCCCTCCCAGCTACATTTGGGAGGCGGGCATAGGTACCGCCACCCAGGGAACCATTTATTGGATAACCAACACCTTTACCAAAGGTCATCCCAAGTGGTTCGCTACGTTTGGTGACTTAGCAGAGGCGCCCGGTTACATGGGGTGCGTTTTGTCCGAGTCTTGGCGGCGGATTCGTCTGCCCATCAGCTACATGATAGGCCGGATCGGAAGAGAATGGTTGAGGGAGTCCCTTTGACTTCTCCAGCCGTACTCTTTCGGAACATCGCCTTACACCAGTCTCACAACATACCCCAATTGGGGAAACCGTAGTCTCCCTTATGCGGTATTCATATATATATTTTTTAAAACATGATTAATTCATTTTTCATTTATTTTAAATTTCAATTTAAGATTTATCAACATATTCCTTCAATTTTAATATTTTTTTACAGATGCTCATTTATTAATCAAAAAAAATGAAAGAAATGTTATGAGAAAACCTATCAATTTTTTCCCGTAATCAAGTTTCAGCTCGCAATTCTATGTACCAATTACGGCCAAAGTATTTATCGTTCTAACCTAAGAGGTTGGCAATAACATTCAACGTTTCATAAAACATATCTGGGTTATTCTTTATATTTTTTACACACGAAAATGGTTCAGAGTATCTTTACGACTGTCCTAAAATTATAAATATTCCATAATATATTTAAATATGACTTAATAGAACAATGGACATATCGCATGCCAAATTTAAGTCAAATCTAATGGTGCTGAACGGTGGTCGTAAAGTTAAAAATAAAATTCCTAAATACGTTCTCCCGCATACGTTAAAAGTTGATACGGCACACGTTAAATTAAAAACAGCACCACAGCATTTTTACGGTTGTCGTAAAGTTAAAATTTGTCAAAATATCAACTCGCTTCCCGCAATGATACAGTGTGTTCCGGCACACGGCCCAATCTCTTGGAAATGACAAACTTACTACATAACAGTTATTTATGTATAAACAAATCATTGGTAACGAATTTGGTATACTCCTACTGCCACGTTCGTATTTCAATTCGTTTGCAAAAGAATAATATATAACTATTATAAAATATAAGGAAAGAAGAGCCTCAGGGGCCTGCGGAAAATAATTTCCCTCAAGACACTGAGAAAAATAATTTTCTTCTTGGCCTGTGGCATCTTTGAGATGCTGTGTGGAAAGAAAGGAGTGAATCTTGGTCTTGAAGACGCATCCGTGGTGGAAGGGCAAGCCACTCGATTAGCGACTCCCCGGGAGGCGTATTTACAAAACCTATACCGATTCAGTCGCGGTAATGACAATTTACATTTTAAATATACCTCTATATTGGTTATTTTTTGTCTCATTGCAAAAACAAAAACTGTTCTAAAATCTAGATAAAATAATCTTTCTGATGTGTATATTAGAAATTAATAATTTTATTTCTAAATATTAAAATTTTAATATTATTCCCATATATTGTAAATACACATCTATATTGATAATTTTTTACCTCTTTGCAAAAACAAAAATTGTTCTAAAATCTAGATAAAATAATCTTTCCAATGTGTATATTAGAAATTAATAATTTTATTTCTAAATATTTAAATTTTGATATTGAAAATTTAAAGCGACTGAAACGCGGTAGGGATTGTAAATACGCCCCCAGGAGCGCAGATCAATTTTATGTGATTGATTTGTGTTTTCACAATTTTGTCATTTAAAAATAATATAAGGTGTGTTTGCAATTTGGGAGGCGGGAATGGGTACCGCCGCCCCGGGAACCTTTATTGGATAACCAACACCTCTGTCATAGGTCACCCCAAGTGGTTCGCTACGTTTGGTGATTTATCAGGGGTACCCGGGTTCATGGGGTGTGGTTTGTCTAGGTCTTGGAAGCGGATGACCGGGACACACTGAACCCCAGATTCCTATCCAACCCTTAAACCCTTTTCTTTCCCAGAACTCTCCTTTCCTTCCTTTCCTTAAAAAACCCTCCACTCAACATCCTCAAAGATGACATATGCCCTGAGGGAAATTATTTGCCTCAGAGTCTCCTGTGTGGAGCTCATGTAAATGTCATTCCAGAAAGGAAGATACTATCAGTATCGCCCAGGTGTAAGTAAACCATTCAGAATTGAAACGTTGCTTGAAATGGCATTAGCCATGTTGGCGAGATCTGAATAGTCAAATACTTCCCACCTTCCTCTTACCCATCTCTTTCCCCTCTGCACCTACCTTCAGCCTCCGTACATACCCCAATTAGGGATGCCATAGTTTCACTAGATCCAAACGGGAGCGGTTGGGACTCTTTTTAGGTATTCACATAAAAACATTTTTAAAAAAGAGCGTTGATGAAAAAAAGATGCAGAAGATCATCAAAAGGGCAAGAAAATACAGGGCCGGCAAATCGTTCCACAACCGAACGAATAAAAACGACCCGTTCTCATGTGATAAATGCCAACGTATAAATGTTGGGCATTTGGCGTGTTTCCCGACTGTGCACCAGTTTCGAAGGAATCATGAAGCTGGTTGCTAGGATTATCTTCCATTGAAGTACCCGTCGGCAGCGTTCCCACCCGACGCCTGTTATTTTTGTGTGCCGAAGATCCGTTTGTTAAAATTGAAGAATACATCAAACAGACCGCCCGTTTCTACACAGAGTCGAGAATTTTTTCAGCTATTTTGGGGCTCCAGACCAAAGGTGGTAATACTTTTTAACAACTGTGTTACATTAAAGTATCTGCAGGCCCTGTACAGTACGCGCAACTTCTGAGAGGCTAACTTAACTCTGACTTCGATCTTATAATATATATTTGGTTTACGGTGTCAATCGTCTCCTTCAATGCAAAAACTAAGAGGCTAAAGTAAGTTAATTGTAAACAATGATGAGCCCCGGCATGAAGAAATTTGACCTAAATACCTATTTGCAGCATCCAAATTATTAACATCAAACAAAGTTATGAAGTTAGCTTTGAAGTATCCACTGCGCGAAATATTATTTCTATTTTTGATACTAACGATGAATTTTATTCGTGGTGGAATTTTATTAAATAGGTTTCAGAATCAATAAAGTCAGTATATGACAAAATCATCGTGATAAAAACACTATGTATCCCATTTTAAAACAAATTCCCTCAGGGACTACGTCATCTTAGATGATGTAAAGGGAATTTTTAGGGAAAGCAAGGAAAGGAAGTTCTGGGTAGGAAAACGGTATGAAGGGTGTTAGGAATCTGGGGATAAAAACGGACATGTGAATCCTTCCCTCCCACTGCGGTGCAACGCGATGGGTTGAGAGAGTCTGGCTGGAGATCAAAAGGTTTAACCTCAACCAGTGTCTTCCGATCCGTCGTGTCACGCAGCTGTTGGGCAGATGTATCCACCGCCAAAACCGAAAAAACCTCACCCCATCAACACGAGTACTCCTGCTAAGTCGCCAAACGTAGCGAACCCCTTGGGGTGACATATGGCCGGGGTGTTGGTTATTCAATAAATGGTTTCTGGGGCGGCTGTACTTAAACCCGCCTCCCTAATTAAAAGGTATATAAAGTTATAATATTATTAAATTCAAGATGCTCCAATTCATAAAAGCATTCAATAATTCGGATTAATATAATATAAACAAATTCTTTTCCCGGATACCCCAAAAACTATATAAATACCATATTTCAAGTAAAAATTGTACAAAATGGCGGAAAATGACTGAGACTAGCCTGAAACGGGTATCGAAAAAAGAACAAAATTTAAAAGAATATTGTTTTGATGTAGAAAGAAAAAATATTTCAAAATTAATGACAATGAATAAAAGATTTGCACAATGATGAACATAAACAATTTTATTTTATTCGCAATGTAAATCTGTATTGTGTGGATGAATACGTTAGCGTATAAGTGTCAGAAAAATAATTAAAATAAATATCCTAAACGTGTTATTTTATCGAATTTACATACATAAAAACAATGTGATTTTCAATCTCTCCCTACAAATCTGGGATATTGAATAACCTACATCCATTAAAATGGGGCGCGGGAAGTCGAACGAATGTAATTGAACAAAAAACCTTTTTAAGGGTGTGGTAATAATAATAATACCTACTGTTATAATATAATAGGCGTTAAACATCCCCAACTTTTAAAGGGCTCTTGTTCTTAAGGGCCAAACCCTTGCGATCGACTTGTTTTTATTACCGTCTACATTTTCTTTGTAACCAGTTTGAACCTATCCACCGGTTCTAATAAAATAATTATTTTTCCTATTATGACGTGAGAAAAAGTGAAGTGACTAATCGATGGAATTGGAAATGTGGCTGAATACCGAACAAGAGTCCTAATTGTTCCCAATTTGGGGAACTAATTTGTGAGACTGGTTGTGAGAATGAAGCTAATGAGTAGGGGAAGGAGATGGGGAGAGGAAGGTAGGGAAGTATCTGGCAATTCAGATCTGGTCATCTATTATCTGCCCTAAAGACGGACACTGCCCATTTATTTAGAAGATGGACAGATTACTTATTGAAAATACATTTCAATATATTTCAAACGAGTTAATGATTTTAGATTTTTACGGCCAAAAAAATTTTTTGGTATTTATTTTTGGGGTGCAGCGTAACACGACATAACACCCCAAAAATACTTAACGAAAATATTTTCAACATATTTTCAATCACGTTATATTGGAAACATATTGAAAGTTTTCGATGTTGAATGTATTAAACGTTGGAAAGGGGAAAATAAACCGTGATCCCTTTAAGAAATTTTTTGCAAAATGTTCATAGTAAATGAACACTGGATGTGGATACCCTCGCTCGTTTTTCAACAGTAAAAGTGACAAAGGGACACATAAATCTTTGTTTTGAAGATCCGTATCATAGTGTGCGGAGATACGTAATTTAATAATGATGAACATTTTTCAAGAACTCCGTCAGAATGGAGCAAACGCTTCGTGAGATATATTTTTCCACAAAAATACAAGACGGTAATCCAGATAAGAGAGATGGCTATTCATACTCAGGTTTTCTTATCTTCACGATTGAGTTTTAAAACCCTCTCAAAATTTTCATCATGAAAACAAAAAAAAACGTCAGAAATTTATCTTAAGACTTTCTGAAATGTGAGCCTTGATAATTTACAAAAATATACTTACTCTATGGAACGCTAAATTAAGTATGGACACGCGTTATAAAGCTCTCGAAAATTGGAAATAGACATCTTTTAAATAACCGGGACAGAAAAGATGACTTGATAATATAAAGTTTTTTTATTGTATTTATTGGGCATTTTAACTGTAACAATTTCTAAATATTTTGTTTTGAAAGTTTTTATTCATAGTGTACAATTTTTTTACTTAATTTTATACATTGAAGTGAAAACTTCTTTAGCACGGTTGTGATTTGAAACTCGACGAAACGAAAAAGCGACGATAAAAAGAGACAAACATATTCATCTACAGGATTTAGCCTGCGGTAGAATGAGATAGACTAATCGGTCTCCTCTTTGTGCGGTTCTTCATAGCCACCCCACTCTTGTCTATTTTAGTGTAATGAAGGTTTCACATCTACCGCGTACAATTTTTTTTTTGGTACCAGGTTCGACACATTCGCGACATATCATAAGACTAACGTCAAAACTGTAGAATTAGAAACCTTAGAAATACACCAAAAAATGATGTATAAAAACTAATTTAGTTAAATAATATCACCCTGTAAGTCATCTAATCATTTCTCTACTTGTAGTGAATTAACACGGATGTGTCAAAACCGTTAGTAAATAATTAAAAATACTTAACAAATTAATATACATTGTAAGTAAAATACTAATATAAAGATACGTCAGTAATTGCAAAAAATTGCGAAAATATTCTTGACATGGATAAAATATTTTTATTGTATTTATGTTAATATCCCACGATATTCCCAACTGCTTGAAGCCAGTGGGACAATGGCATTCCAAAATTGGGAAGCTTTTTCACTTATCGAAATATCTACCTAATTTTTTTCTATTATTCATATTTTCTATGTAAGTGTTTACTAACTAACTAAATAACTAACTAACCATCACGCCGTTTCTCCGCAGGGGTAGGCAGAGAGGACGGACCGCCAAACAACTCGGTCTTGGCACACTGCCTCACTCACATTCATACATCGTCTCATACATTCTCTTCTATTATTCTGACTTTTGACATGGCCCGACTCTGGTATTTTATTCACTTGATCGTGCCATGTCTTCCTCGGGCGTCCCCGACTTCTTCTACCTTTCACATTCGCGTCGTATATTCTTCTTACACTACTTTCTTCGTTCATTCGCTCTACATGCCCAAACCATCTGAGGGTCCCTTTCTTAATCTTACTCATTATGCTTACATCAGCCTTACATTCTTTGCGGATATCCACATTTCTCACACGATCATACATTGTTTTACTACACATACGTCTCAGGGATCACATTTCAACAGCATTCAGTTTACTTTCATCCTTCCTCTGCCAGTTCCATGCCTCACTGCGATACATCAGGGTAGGTACCAGGACTCCATTGTGGACTGCTAGCTTCGCTTCTTTTGAGAGTTTTTTTATTAGCGCCAACGGCATTCAGTCCACCATTAATGGAGTTACCGGCATTCACCCTTCTTTCAATATCTCTATCAGCCTTCCCATCTCTCGTAAACATACTGTAATCTAAGTGTTTACGAAATTGTTAATTCAGATTTTCAAAAGTGGGATCAGTATTTACCTGTGTTATGTGTAATAGAAAATTATAAATTTTCACAAAGTGAATCATCCACATACCTAAAAAGCGAAATAACTAGACAGGTATATTATAAGAGCCATTATTTTCTTCTTTCAAAGTTATAAGTAGGCCCCCAGTTACATAAAATAGGAAATTTTATTACTGATGCCCTATCAAAAAAAATTCTGAACAGGTAATTTAAAAAAAAAAAACTTCGAATATTTATAATTATTTTATTGGTGGAATTGTGAAATTTGGGAGGTAAAGCCAACTTTTTTTGTAAAACTAAAATGTATTGTGATTTTTCTTGGTGAAAACTTTCTTTTCTAATACGTATATAGAAAATGGATGTTTTTCGTTTGTCAGAATTCGCAGTTTTCGACTTCTTTTTAATAAAGGCGGTATTTCACAAATGAATTGAGTTTTTTTACAATTTATCGTGTCAACTTGTCAAATATTGCAGCATTTAAATATTATCACAAAATTTTGACCCGAGTAATTCTTAACTAAAACAGCCTCCAATTTGGGAGGCGGTTATGGGTACCGCCTTCCTGGGAACCATTTATTGGAAAACCAACACCTCTGCCAAAGGTCTCCCAAAGTGGTTTGCTACGTTTGGTGACTTACCAGGGGTGCCCGAATTCATGCGTTTGGGTTTGTCCGGATCGGGAAAGACTAGTTGAGGGAAATCTTTTGACCTCTTTAGCAGGACTCTCTCGAAACATTGCCTTGCACCGCAGTAGGAGGGATAGATACATACATCCGTCACCCCTGGACACTGACTCCCAGATTCCTACCCAGCATCCATACCGTTTTCCTCCCCAGAACTTCATCTCCTTCCTTTCCTTAAACGACTCCACACAGCATCCCCAAAGATGACATAGGCCCTGAGGGGAATTATTTTCCTCAGGGCCTCCTGTATGGAGCTAATGTAAAAAAAAACTATTAAATACAACATAATACGAAATAAAAAAAAATATTTAAAAAAGTTTTTGCGAATAATTCACATTGAGAAAATGCTCCTGCACTGCTGTTCGTTGTGTGTCTGAGTGGAGTAGGAAAGAAAGAAGGTAGAAACGGCGAAGGTTGGTAAATACCTGGCTCTTCAGATCTGGTCACTAAAAACGACTGAAGCCTCTCAAAAAACAATTCAATTCTGAATAGAGATCTTTTACTATGCAGTAGGTATCTACCGCAGTATCTACCAGTATATCTGAAAAGCATATAAAAATACAACGTATTTAAATGTTCAAGTTCTAGTTTATATACATTGGTTCAAGGTTAAACTATTCTGGTCATGACCAGATATTATCGTGGTTTACCTTGCAATAAATTTTTATGTATATAAAATAATGTAAACGCAAATATTTACTCTACAAAAAATACTGGTCTGAATAAATATTATTCAAGTTAAAAATTTTACCAAATCATTTGAAAACAACCTGGAATCAAGATTTTTTAAAACATCTGTAATGGAGTTCCAATATAGTTGATAAACCTACTTCTTGATTGTGATTGCGATCTATAAGACGTACTCACAGAGGCAATGTGCTCATAGTGAGTCTGCACTACAAGTATTTCAATGGAGCCTCCTCTAAGGAGCTTGCAGCATTTATCTCCTGTGCATCGGTGCATGCGAAACTCGACGGATGCCAGTTCACAGTAGTTGATGTTGCCTTCTGAGAACGGGTCGTTTCTTGGACTCGTTTTTGTCTAAGTTTTCTCGTAGGTATATGGAATGAGCTACCTGCATCTGTATAACCTCCTTCATATAATCTGGTCATCTTGTCATAACTTCGCATTAAAAAATTTCTTCCTATAGCCCCCACCTTAAACCTCGTCACAACGCTGCTCAACCGAGTGGCCAAGTTTTTACGCTGTGCATACAAGTGCGCCCTTTTGAGGTATGTATTGTTTTTTTTTTGGTTTAAAAAAAACAGACACATTGGAAACTAAATTTAACTTTTAACATAATCCACATAATTAAAACGTGATCTATTTTGGGGGTATTATACTATCATTAGGGCAGATGTGATACCATATACCCCAAAAATAAATCGCAAATCATAACCAAAATATGTTGATATTTTCGTGATAGGCAAATAATTTCACTAGGCATATTTAAGTTTTCCACCCCGGGTGATAATTTGATCCTGCGACCTCTGGGGAAGAAAAGGTTCTCAGTTCTCTGCTGTGAAGGTCGTCTGTCGGTCATATTATTGAATATGTGCTTTACAAATCAAAATGAAATGAAATAAAAAAAGGTTAAAATGGATACATTTTACAAAAAAAATCGCTTTTCGGGGTCAAATTAATATTTGTATGAACAAAGTTTGTTATTTTTATTTTTGAGAAAATAACCAGATTCAACCCGAAATATGTAATTTTTAAATCAAATTCTAGACGTACCGAGTAGACGTACAGTTTTTGGGACAAGCTGGAAGAATTAATCCAAAACATTCCAGAAAATGAAGCTATCATGATGGGGGCAGACATGAATGGGCATGTGGGGAAGTCAAACAGTGGCCATGATACCAGCCATGGCGGCTTTGGATATGGAGTGCGAAACGAACTAGGAGATGAGCTACTAAATCTCTCAGATGCATACGGTTTCACAATAATCAACACATTCTACCAAAAGAAACCAGAACATCTCATAACCTACAAAAGTGGAAATGCTGCAACACAAATAGATTATTGGCTATGTAGAAACGAAATGAGGAAAACGCTCAGAGACTGTAAAGTTATCCCTGGTGAACCCCTTGCAACACAACATCGCCTACTATTGCTGGAATTACATGTAACGAAACATAAATTGTTTAAAGATAAGATAAAACCTACAACCAAAATTAAGTGGTTCAATATCTCAAAAGAAAACGGAAAACAGTTAACATCAAAACTCCAAAACTGGATGCTAGAAAATCTCCAAAAAGAAGATACACAAAACCCAACTGAAATGTGGAAAGCATTTGAACAGGTATGTTTACAGGAAGCCAAACAACATCTGGGAGTCTCCAAGGGTAAACTGAAAATAAAGAAGGAATCGTGGTGGTGGACAAATGAGTTGCAAACGTGTCTAAAAGAGAAGAAAACTGCTTTCAGAAACTGGTCAAACTGTAAGTGCGATGGCGAGAAAGAGCAACTCCGGATAGTGTATAAACAAGTCAAAAAGACAGCAAAGAAACTAGTTGCCTCTGCACAACATGAGGCATTGAAAGAGCTGTATGATGACCTAGAAACACCAAATGGGGTGCAAAGAATTTACAAAATCGCAGCACACAGGAAAGAAAGGGCCAAATCAATTAGAACACCCAAATACACAGAAGACACTGACGGTGAGTTGATCACAGACGAAACCAAAATATGTCAAAGATGGAAAGATTATTATTCTACATTACTGAATGAAGAATTTCCGAGAAGAACTCAAGTGTCAGAGCAACCAGTGCAGGGGCCAGTTGAAGAAATCACTCAAACAGAAGTTCAAGTAGCCATATCACAAATGAAAGTGGGGAAAGCAGTGGGTCCAGACAATATTCCAGTTGAATTATGGAAAGAATGTGGTGAAGTAGGACATAAATGGCTGTGCACTCTGTACAATAAAGTACTGAATGGAGAACCAATGCCAGAAAACTTTAGGCAGAGTTACCTTCTTCCCTTTTACAAAAATAAAGGAGACTCTAGGAAGTGCGACAATTATAGAGGGATAAAGCTTATGTCTCACACCATGAAAATATAAGAAAAAATTATCAACACACGAATAAGGAATATTGTAAAAATACACGACGATCAATGCGGTTTTGTGTCGGGAAAATCAACAATAGATGCTATTCAAACAGTTAGAATAATAGTTGAAAAACATCGAGATGCAAAAAAAAGATTTGCACATGGTATTTATAGACTTGGAAAAAGCATTTGACAGGGTTCCCCGTAGCCTGATATGGGCGGCATTGAGAGCCCACAATGTACCAGAAGGATATGTGCTCTCCATACAAGATATGTATACAAACGTTGAAACTCAAGTAAGATGCACATCAGGGACATCACCAAAATTTCCAATTAAAGTGGGGGTACACCAAGGATCTGTCCTCAGCCCACTGCTATTCATAATGGTCATGAATTATCTAACAAGTCAAGAAATGAACAGTATTCTCAAGACTATGCTTTTTGCAGATGATGTAGTACTGATAGCAGATAATCATTGTGACTTACAGAATAGCCTGGAAAGATGGAGAAAGATCCTGGAGGATAATGGCCTAAAAATTAGCAGGAAAAAGACTGAATATTTGTATTTACCATTTGAAGACACAAACGCTGTAATACCTTCGATGCAACTGGATGGAGTAACATTAGCCAACTGTGATTCATTTAAGTATCTGGGCTCACTAATCCACAGAGACGGAGGATGTGCAGCGGATGTCATCCATAGAATAGGTGTGGGATGGATTAAATTTAGATCCGTAACAGGAATATTGTGTGACTCCAAAATACCTATAAAACTGAAAGGAAAAATATACCAGACCATTCTCGTCGTATTTGAAAAATCGCAGCCAAGCAGTAGTCGTCGGTGGCTATAAATCAAATTGGGTAACCGTACCGTCAGGAGTACCTCAAGGGTCATTATTGGGACCATTGCTCTTCAACATATACATTAATGACATTGGAAAATGTTTTCTTTACTCCAGAACGTTATTATACGCAGACGACATGAAAATATTCTCTCCTGTTACAAGTATCACTGACTGTACTCGCGTACAAGAAGATTTAAATCGCCTAAATAGCTACTGTACACAACACAACCTTCAAATAAATGTTAAAAAATGCGGCGTCATCAGCTTTACCCGAAACAAAAATCCCATTTCTTTTGATTATTCCCTTAACGGCACAATACTTAAGAAAATGATGGAGGCCAAAGATCTGGGAGTAGTGCTAGACCCGAAATTACTTTTTGACCGACATATCGAATCCATAGTTGCAAAAGCTTCCAAGGTACTTGGCTTCATACTCAGAACCTGCAAACACTTTAAAAAGGTAAACACTATGAAAATGCTGTACTTTGCGTATGTACGCAGTTCTCTGGAGTACGCCTCTCAAGTCTGGAATCCCAGATACACAACATACATAGAAAGGATTGAGAAAATACAAAATCGTTTTCTACGATACCTTGATTTTCGGGGATATCGTCCTCATCTAAGTAATGTGGAGTCAGCCACGTTTTTCAAAATCTCGTCACTAGAAAATCGTAGAAATTCTGCAGACGTAATATTCTTGCAAAAGATAGCCACCTCTGCGATAGATTGCCCGGAATTACTTGAAAGAATTCAATTAAGAGTGCCCACCAGACAAACTAGACTAAATCACACACTTAACACTCCTCGATGCAACACTAACTCTAAACAAAACACATTCATTAACCGCGCTTCACACTTTTTTAACAATTCATACAATGAATTCGACTTATTCAACACAGCACCCCAAATTCTAAAAAAAATAAACAATAAATAACTTCTAAACATATACAAACTATTACACTCCTATATAAATAACTTATTCACTCCGAGAATAGATCCGTCCCCTTCCCCTCCCGCCCACCATCCCATCCCAATAAGCTATTATAACTATTATAACTTTTATTACTTTTTAATCTCTCTAATTAATACACACCAGTGAAAACCTATTATTGGTTCAATAACATATACACATGTAAATACACCTAAGTAAATAATGTAACTGTTGGTTTTCCAAATAAAATAAAAATAAAAATAAAAAATAAAATTGTAAGACCCGCAATAATGTATGGCTCCGAATGCTGGACTATGTACAACTCCTACACTAGGCAACTTGAAACAGCAGAAATGCGAATGCTTAGATGGTCGGCAGGAGTATCATTAAAAGATAAGATCAAAAGTTCACGCATTCGTGGTAGCCTGGGTGTCACAGACATAAATAGCAAGCTGGAAGAACGACAGTTGAGATGGTATGGACATATAAGACGGAGACCATCAGACCACACTGTGAGGCAGGCAATATCTATGGAGCTTCATCGACAGTCATCCAAAGGAAGACCGAAGAACTCCTGGACGACTCAATGTTCCAAAATTCTTCGAAGAAACGGCCTGGATGAAGGCGATACCCAGAACAGAAGATATTACAACCTGAGAACGAGAAGAGCCGACCCCAACAGCCTACCTAGGCAATGAGTTGGGACAGCGCAAAGGAAGAAGACGTACTGAGTCTTTTCTACAAAAAAATTTAAATCAATTTCGAAAGGTGGTTATTTCCTTAGTAAAGTAATGTTTAATTTTTTTTTTAAAAGATCATTTTTATCATAATAAGGTATATACCGTTGGCCGTTGGCAGATTTGTAAAATTTTCAAACCAAATATTGTATTATAGAATACATATTTCAAATCATACAAGCGTACCGTAAAATAAGTCAATACATTAACAGCCTTACTAAAAAAACCACAGCGCGACCGATTAACTGTGTTATTGCAATAACATAAATAAACCCCGGATACACTAAAACACGTTTCATTACCAATAAGCTTTCTTACTTGGTCACGCTGTTAAAATGCATAAAGATCTGACAACGTCGTATATGGTTATAATTTACTAGGAAAAAATGTTGTTTTAATTATTCTCCGCCAGGGGCATTATTGGCGCGCGTGTGCATCAACGGCCCGCGATGAAAACACAGCTTGGTGGGCTGGATGTGTTTATGGCGGGATCAGACGGGATGTCGAAAATTTTGTTAGATGTTGTGATTTTACTTAATAATTTCTATTGTAGTAACGAAATTACTGTTCTATTCATATAAGTGATATATTTACCATGTCATTTGTGTGGTTTACATCAGTTTAATCAAGTTATTGTACAAACGCCGTTCTTTCAAAGTTGAACTGTCAGAGTATTGTTTTATAGGTTACATAAAAGATAAAATTTACATTTTAAGATCTTTATTTTAAGACAATTTCTTAAAAGTGATATTTTTATAATATTAATATCTAATTCATGTGTTCGTAAACGTATCAAAGAAATTAAAGTCTTTAGAGATGCAAGAAATCTATTTTAAATGTCGGTATTTTTCTAAGTGATTTTTTTTGGCAATAAAAAAAAATTTGAAATTTTTTATTATTTTTTTATTGTATGCACGATGAAAAGTGAGGTGATAGTTTCCTTCTAAATTTATTACATAAAAGGACTGTGTTTTTGAAATTTTGATTTTGTTTTTATTTCTCTACATTTTGGTCAAAAATGTTTTGGGAGGAAATTTTTTTCCATATTTTTCCAGGTTTGAATCTTAAAATATGGCAGTTTTTGAAAACTAAAGTCTATTTCAAATACACAAATCTAAAAGGTAATTTAATCTAGTAATAATAAGTGGTATTTGTTTTTACGACATCTTCAAAAATAAGAAATATATATAGAACATTCAAAATACTTTGGAAAATTACAAATATTGTTCGGACATCAATCGTTAAAACAGAGATAAACTACCCTCTCAGGCCGTGTAAACGTGTGTATTTCTTTCAATTAACAATTTTTTAATTAGTAATGTTTTCACATCCGCGGCCGTTTGTCAATTGAATGAATTTTTCACTGGGTTTTTTAGTAAGGCTGTATATGTATAGGAAAGCTTCTTTCCCCAATTTTAATTTTAATTCAAATAAAATCATTGCAAATAAATCCGCACATGTGTTTGGCTACGAAAATACTTCAATTTGTCTATTTATTTACGGTCTTAAAAACATGTTTTTACATGAAATCCACACAGGAGACCCTGATGAAAATAATTTCCCTCAGGGCCTATGTCGTCTTTGGGGATGCTGTGTGGAGGGTTTTTTAAGGAAAGGAAGGATAGAAGAGTTCTGGGAAGGAAAAGGGTTTAAGGGATGGGTAGAAATCTGGGGTTCAGTGTGTCCCGGTCATCCGCAAGACTGTCACCTGCAAGACCTAGACAAACCTCACCCCATGAATCCGGGCACCCCTACTAAATCACCAGACGTAGCGAACCACTTGGGGTGACCTATGGCAAAGGTGTTGGAATAAAGGTTCCCGGGCGACGGTACCCATTCCCGCCTCCTAAAATTTCTAACGTATTTCAGATTTTTTCGACACATTTTTTTGCTTAGACATTATTGAAAAATTGTAAATAATTACGAACAAAATATACTTACAAGTAGTACACAATTTTAATAATTTTATCATCTCGCGTTTGAGTATTTTTATGGCTAACTTGAATGTAGATATATAGTAAGCAAATTTTGAATGAAATAAGATCGATATTGAGTTATAGAATATACGAAAATAATCAATCTTTTCATCGGAACCGCCCTGTACAGTTGCAAAGGTACAGTCGCAAGGCCGTCTTTCTTATGGATTGATTCTTATGATTAATTGACCTTAATTTAATATCACGCCAAAAAAGTTTTGAATAATTAATATTTGGTATTTAAAAATAAATCATTACAATTGTAAATAATTTATCTGGATATTGTTTGCATTGCGTTATAACTCAAATAGAGGCACTCCATGGGGCCTCAAAGTGAGCTAGAGTGCTAAGATTTAAAAATACGACTTTATTTTTTTTTTTCATATGTTTTTATTCCAGTAAAAAAGAAAATAACATTTTCACTTACTTAACTAGAATATTGAATTATGTACAGTTTTTACATTACATAGTTTTTACATTTCATAACCTTAGATTACATTAGATTACAATACTAACATTTACATGATATTATATTACCATACGATATTATTCACTATCACTACTTTGTTTTTTGTGAATAAACATGAACAATTTTTTTTTGAATTTGCACACACTTTTTTCGTTTTTGATATCATCTGGAAGGGAATTATATAAATTGCCCCCCTCGTAACTAATTGATTGCTTACCGTAGTTAGTATGAATGGTGTTTAAACGTATGTTATCGTGTTGTCGTGTAAAATGTTTGTGTACTTGGGACGTTTTAATGAATTCTGTGTTTGTATGTATGAGTTTATTATTTATTTTGTATATAAGGACACATATATTGTACTCGTATAGTTTTCTTAATGTTAGCAGTTTTGTTTTCAAATATAATTTTTTTGTGGATGTTTTGGATTCGTAGTGAAATAGTTTTTTGATTATCTTGTTTTGAATTACCTGTAATTCATTGATGTATGTTTCATACGCATTTCCCCAGATTTCAATTAGGTAATTTAGGTGTGAGTGTACGAGACTATAGTATAAACTTTTTTTTAATCTAATTGGTAATAGATATGATAACCGGCTAAAAACGTTAATTAAGGGTGTGATTTTATCTTTTACATTTTGAATGTGTTGTTTAAAAGTTAAATGCTTATCGATGCACAGCCCAAGACATTTTTCCTGTTTCAGGATTTGCAAATCGTTATTTTCAATTTTTAATGGTACATGTGGAGGAATTATTTTACGGTTTGAACTTAAAATCATGTATCCTGTTTTCTTTATATTCATTGTTAGGATATTTGATTGGAGCCAACCGCAAATTCTTTCTAGGTCACTTTGTGCATTTTCTAGTAGTATGTTTAGATCTTTACCCCAGTAGAATATTGCAGTATCATCTGCATATAAGTAAATTTCACCGTTTAATTCTAATTGCGAAATATCATTGATTTAAATTTGGAACAGTAGTGGCCCTAGTATGGATCCTTGCGGAACTCCATAGTTTATTGGAAGGTGCTTACTATTTTGATTGTTAATGCTTACGAATTGCTTTCTATTGCTAAGATATGATTTGAATAGATTAAGAGCAGGACCAACTACACCAAGTTTCTCGAGTTTCTTGAGAAGTATATCGTGGCTTACCGTATCAAAGGCTTTTTGAAGGTCAACTAGTATAGATAAGATATAATTTCCACCATCAATGCCACCCCTAAGTTTACTGATTAGGTCGTTTATTGCCGTAAGTGTGTTAGATTTTTTCCTAAAGCCATACTGTTTTTTATAAAAGAATGATTTTTTTAATAGGAAATTGTTTAATCTTTCGTAGATTACACGTTCAAAAATTTTTGATAAGATTGGTAAGATTGATATGGGCCTGTAGTTTGAGGTATTTGTTTTGGACCCACCTTTGTGAATTGGTATCACCTTGGCAATTTTACAGCTGTCTGGAAAAGTTCCCTCTTTAAAACATTGATTAATCAATTTTGATAATATAGGAACCAATTCCGTTGAGAGACTTAGCACTGTTTTGTATTTGAGTTTATCATAACCGGCACTCGCATTTGATTTCAATGATTTTAATATTTTGCTTATTTCTAATTCTGTTGTTGGTTGGAGATATAAAGATTCTATACTATCGTATACTAATGTTATTTCATTGGCCGGTTTGTGTACGACATTGTTACGTATATTATTAGCTAAGGAGAAGCCAATGTTGCAAAAGAAATTGTTAAAGTGGTTGCATATCTCTACATTGTTAGTGATTATTTCATCATTAATTATTAATTTAGTACAAAAATTATTCGAAGTATTAGACTGATTTTTAAGAATGTTATTCATTAACTTCCAAGTTTTTTTACTGTTATTTTCGCATTTTTTAAAAAGATCACTGTAGTGTCTTTGTTTTAAGTTTCGTTTTTCTGTAGTAATGTTATTTCTTACTTTTAGGAAATCTGCTTTCAATAATGTGTTATTGGGTTGTCTTTTTAATTTCAGATGCAATTTATTTCTTTTGTTGATCAATTTTATAAGGTATTGATGTTGTTGGTGCTGAAAATGTTTTTTTACGTACCTTTATTTGAATTTCACTTTGGTTTTCTTGATTGAATGAATGAATGCCGTAAATCTTGAAATTCCCACTTCCCTACTTTCGATGAAGCTGAAACTCGGCAGATAGACTCCTCGTCAATGACAATACATTCTATCAACTTTTGGTAGCAATCACTCACTTACACGCCGAGATAAAAGCTGAGTCGACTCAAAGCGCGAATTTGTTTAATATAACGAGTTCCTGGCATGCTTTCCTACGCCACTTAATAAAGAAATTGTTTCTCACTGCGTGTCCTTTCCCATTCCACCCGTTCCCTTTCCGCCTCCCATTCCTCTCCCGCATCCCCTTCCCCTCACGCGTTCCCACTACGCCTTCTCTGCGAGTTCCCCTCCCCCCTCCTGCATTCCGTCCCATACATTCAGTCCCGATACATTCAGTTTTCAAACAGCTCGCGTACCACCTACTGCAATTTTTTTAAACAAATTTCATGATTTGTATTAAAAAAAAGAGCCAGAGCTCACATTTATTATATATAGAAATCGTAGCGCGCATGCACACATCAAATCCCCAAAGTTTCATCGCAATCGGATGAATGGTTTAGCAACTCATAGATAACTCATAAACTCATGTACTCACACCCAAGCAAACATATTTTAATTTTTTTTATATATAGATATAATTTTTTTTTTGCAATTCTTGGAAAATATTAGCAAATTTATTTTTATTATTTTTTAATTAAATAAAATAAACCATATCAGTAGGTAATACTCCTGAGGTCTATGAGAGAAATTTAATAGACGGATAAAATTCTATTTCTCGAACCCGCCTCGGTACCGGAAGTTGTAGGTAAATGTAATTAATTCACTTAGGGGTGGCTCGGCGCCGGGACACGATGGAAGCCATAAAAATTCTTAAAGGCTATTTTTAAAACAACACCAACAGATTTTACAACCAGTGAACGTTTTGATAAATTTAAGGTCCAACCGGATTTAAAACTTTTTGATAACCAAATGAAATTCTAAAAGTTTTTAAGAATCTGAATTGTTCTCAACGCTTAGTTTAAAACCTAGAATATCCGTGAATACATATGCACCTAGGTTATATGACACCATTACGAAAACCTATTTATTCAATTTGGGAGACGGGTAAGGGTATCGCCGCCCGGGGTACCATTTCTTTTTTTTTTCTTTTTTTTTTTAAAGAACGACGAACATTCCCGGGTTACGAATAACCCAACAATGTTTGAAAATCTTCTACTACCACCACAGAAAGCCTAAAATGTTGCTTGTGTTGTGATGGAGGACTTAGCCAGCCGAGGAATGGAACACGCGACACCCGGGTGGGACCCAAGCGCTATGCCCACTCAACCACTGACCGGTCAAATTTATCGGACAACCAACACCCCTGCCATAGATCAACCCAAGTGGTTCACTATGTTTGATGATTTATCACGGGTTGAGGTTTTTCTAGGCCTTGGCGGCGGATTCGTTTGCCCACTTATTGCGTGGCGGGCCAGATGAGACTTTGTGAGGGAGACCTTTTGATTTCTCCAGCCGGACTCTCTTGATCCATCGCTTTGCACCACAGTGGGAGGAATGGATCCATACGTCCGTCACTCCTGGACACATCGACCCCCAGATTCTTACCTACCCCTAATGCATTTTTCCTTCCCAGAACTTCGTCTCCTTCCATTCTCAAAAAAAGACCTTCCACACAGCATCCCTAAAGACGACATAGCCTCCAGGGAAATTGTTTTCCTCAGGGCCTACTGTGTGGAGTTATTGTGAAAAAAAGCCCTAAACCATTTAACAATTTACCTGATTTAAAAAAATAATTGGGAAAGGATTTTAAATTTTTAAAAAATAACGTAATTTTTTACAGAAATAACAAACTGATTGATTTTACCAATGATTTTCTGATATAATGTATTCTATTTCTATTGTTATGTGTATTTTTACTTATTGTTCATATATACTATAATAACCTGACAATATTCTCCTACTTCCAACATTATAAACGATAAATTTTGTGTGTGTAATGATGAAGAACTTAGCTAGCAAAGGATAAAACTCACGTAGCCTTGTTTTTTAACCCGACGCATCTGTCCTCTCGGCTGCAAGCGGTAATACTTTCATTTGATATTAAATGATATAATAGCATGAGAATATTTGCTTTTGCATGTAAGTTAAATTATTAAATTGAGTTTACTTTAAGAAGCTGTGAAAATGTATTTTTAATTCCTTGTAGAATATGTAGGTTCTCAAAAGAGTAAATTTTCACCCCTTTATCTTACTTTAAACCACCAAATCGGGAAAAAACGTCGATTGGAAATGTAACCGAAATGCTTTTGGAATATTTATCCAAGCACTCCAATCGATTTACTCGGATGGTTTCTCAAACACTTCTAATACACCTCCCATCTCATCCAACGTCTCGTCTCGCTCTCAACACTTTCAACACTCGAAATTCTAATCCAACTTCTACCCCACCTGAACAATTCTATGATTTTAAGCACTGAACAGGTGGACTGTGTTTAGAGCTCCAGAATTAAATATAATTTTCCCTTCCATTGATAATTTGAAAATCTTTTCAGGGTAATCTTATATATAAAAATCTTGTGTCACGGTGTTTGTGGTCGCACTTCTCCGAAACGGCTTCACCGACTTTTATGAAATTTTTTTATGTATATTTGGTACACACATGCGCAAGACATTCACGAGAAGCGTCGCGTTATTTTGATATTTCTTTCGGCATCATGTTCTCGCGTGGGCAAACCATCGAGCTTATTTGTGTTGGCTAAAGACGAACTGACGAAAAATATCGTACACTCAATTGCTCTTCGAAATTCATATTGATTTTCATTTTTTCATTTTCCTACTTTAGTTAGTGTTTTTTTGTTTTTATCTGCGGTCATCGTCTACAGCTCTCTATTCCTCTTTCTGTCATAGATCCCATTCCCACATACTTACAATACATTGAACTTACAGAAATAATTTATATGGCAGAACAACGTTTGTCGGGTCAGCTAGTATGAATATAAATATGGCCACGTTTAATATGAATATTTTTTGAAATAGCACTTCTGGTTATGTGTATTATCACATGTTTCTTTCCTACCCATCCCTATGTACCTATTATTTTAACCTTACCCACAATCAGTCTTTAATCGACCTTTTCCGCATAAACATCTAATATTCCGCATACCTCTTACGCTTACTGCATCCGCAAATAATTCCGCATACCACAAGTAATCGTAACTAATTCAGTCCTATAAGTGCATGAATAAACCCAGCCAAGATGTCAGAGAGCTCCACAAGGGTCCGCAGTAAGTCCTTTTTTTTCCTTTCCTTAGTGCATCATTTCATCAAGTGCAGTCAAAACACATAAAAAACATTCAAGGTCCTTCGACATCCGCATCCACATAAATCACACATCAACTTCGATTCTACCAAATAATGTATTCGCAGATGGATTGCGAATCAATTGTACTGTAATCAATAATTAGGTTTTTTTTTTTTAATAACACAACTTTGGAAATATGTTAACAATGGACGCTCGAAGGTAATCTGATTCACCTTAATTTCCCTTAGCACGTTCTTGTTATGTTATTATGTTATTACATTCTTGTTATTATGGAACCGATAAATCATTTCACTAGTTACTTTAACAGCCACCAAGTACACACACTGACAGCCTTACTCATCATCGCAAAATAAGATTACACCTCGGAGTAAGACCGGGTTAGGTGAAATTGTTACTCAACATGGTGGGTTAATCGCGCGCAAGCGCGTGTTTTTACCGAGTCGCTGTACGGAAGATGTAGTAGCTGTCAGAATTTAAATTACCCGATCACCAGGGTTAACTCAGTACACCGTGCGTTGTAACTGACAAAATGGGGAACTTTTATGAGAATCTTGACGTTTTGAACGGAGCTTTGGCAAATATTGACCGTATTCGCGGCATTCGTGCACCATGGCCACGGAAAAGTTTTAAAAAAAGGTACGATCCATTTGCGGCACTCACAGAAGGAGATTTTAGGTCTAAATATAGATTTACCAAAGTCAACGTTGTGTTGACTGATGTTGACGTATGAATAAACGTGAAGTTGGCAACACGCCGCGAAATGCTAAATTGGCCGCGTTTTGAGCTTTGGAGCAGTGTTGCTACCGTAAAAAAATCATAACAGCTGTCGAGAAACATTATGATGATGAGTAAAGATTTTTATCCTGAGCAGTGTAGGCTTACTCCACTGTGTAGCTACCGCGATGCTACAGAGCCGTGGTACGGTTTTATGATGAGTAAGGCTGTGAGAGATTACTAGATTGGTGATCATTGCACAAAGACTTCTTTAGCATGGTCGATATTAAAGAACTTAGAGATCAGTTTATTATCGGTTTTTTTTGTGAACTATTACAAAAAAACAAATATTTGCATAGGGTGAGAAGGTAAAAGATGCATTAATGTTCCATTTTTATCTAAGTTTCAAAATTGCACCTGAAGGCCCCCGTGGTCGAGGGGCAAGGCTCTGACTAGTAATGTCGGGTTGAGCAGATAAATTTTATTTTTAGAACAATATAAGATGTACGTATTTGCGGCATGTTCCAGAGTATAAGATACTCTTAGTATCGCCCTGGTGAAAGACCACCATTCAGAATTAAAACGTTACTTGAAACGGATGCAGTGTTGTGTTTGGTGACTAGATTTGAGTAGTCAATTTCCCCATCTTCCTCTCCCCCATTTCATTTCCCTCTCGCTTACCTTCAGCCTCACAACATACCCCAATTGGGGATGATATAGTCTCACTCGCTCCAGACGGGAGCAGTCGGGACTCTTGTGAGATTTATTTCTTGTTTGACCTATTCAAATGGTACATGTAATTTGTCAATCTTTATATTTACTATACTTAACGATTGACAAATGAAATCCTTTTTTAATTCCTAAATTGTGCAACACTTTTGCGTAAATTTTGTGACTAGCATAACGACCCATTATACACAAAATCATTTGGTCGAAAGATCGTATGTAATCTGGCGACATCTTTTTCATTTATATCTGTAATTGTATAGATTTCTCTTCTTGAAATGATCGTCTAGTGATTTTAACATTTCGCCCCATTAAACTCCAATGGTAATGTGTTTGAAACATTTTGCAACTACTTTTTGTCCGCTTCAGTATTCCGTATTCCTAGCGATGAAATTAAGCAAATTGAGTTGAATGCCGTAGTTACTTTGCTCATAAAAGCAAACGAGGATCGTAGAGTTTAAGGTTAACGTGGTAAGCGGAACTGAAACAGGTGATCGGATGTGTACTACCTGTGTCAATGGGGAAACTTTTGAAAGCTTTCGAAATTCCGTTTATCTTATCCGGCTTTGAAACCCTAATGTCTGTATGAATAACTATAAATGCAACAAGAAAATGAATTAGTTTTAAT
This sequence comes from Limnephilus marmoratus, assembly GCA_917880885.1. Classification (NCBI taxonomy): domain Eukaryota; kingdom Metazoa; phylum Arthropoda; class Insecta; order Trichoptera; family Limnephilidae; genus Limnephilus; species Limnephilus marmoratus. The sequence goes on from OU862908.1 coordinate 65,088,895, forward strand.
TCAATATCATTGTTTTACATCTTGTATACTATTGGCTTCAAGAAAACCGTAAGAAAAACCTAGGCTTTCATACGACCTATAACTAATGCAATAATATTTTTAATCGGTGGTCTAAGAAGTATACACTTGGCAACCCCAATCGGAGTATATTATTTTACTATTATTAATTGAGTTAGTTTATACTACATTTGTGTAAACTAATATGCACAAGGTAACATTTCATCTCATAAACTTATATTTTCAAAGTTAGTAGATAACTATTACATCCCTTTTTGAATTCACTTATTCTTCAGACTTTAAGGCATTTCGTCATACTCGTACATCTTTAGTCCTCTATACATTAGGCAGTTCTGAGATTATACGTCAACCTAATTATATTTGAGTTTCATAATTATTTTTTAGCTGAATTAAAAACCTTTTCATCCTAAAAGTGTTTTGTTTTTCATAACTTTATTCACAAAAATCAACACTCAGTAGCCTCTTTTTTAAAGAAATCCAAAATAGCACCCCTTTTATTTCACTATCCCTTCCATCAGTATACATCTCATAGATCCGTTATGTATAACTTCTAGCTTGTTCAAGTTTTCTTGTAAAGCTGAAGAGAGTTGAAAATTGAAAAAGATGGGGTAAAGGAAAATTTGGAAAGTTTCTTGCTATTCAGATCCGGTCACTAAACATGGCTAAAGCCATTTAAAGCAACTTTCGATTCTGAATGGTAATTTTTCACCAGGGCTATAATGAGAGTATTTACCACTCTTAATTTACAGAATCAAAATGTCGCTTAGAACAATGGCTCGTTTGAAGGTCCTGGGAGTCTAGAACGATAAATTGTCATAGTTCAAATCACGTTGTTCTTGTCATCACTAAGGCACAAACAAACAACAGGTCACATCGAATAAATTAAGAAAACTTAGTAGTTGTAAAAAGTTGTTTGTTCGTTGGCGATCTGGAGTCATGCTTGGGAATGATAACAAGTTACCGACATAATTCTGCGTCAAGACAAACTAGCCTAGTGATTATGAGAAACCTCAACCATATGACTAAAAATGTCTATTATTAAATCTACCTTTATCCTACTGTTCCTAAGTATATTAGTTTTTTATGTTAACTTTTTGTTCTAATGTATTTTATAAACCATTGTAAATTACAATGAATGTGTACTTTTTTAGTTCTAAATGTTGCAAATTTCGTTTAAATAAAGATATATTTACAATTAATCGATAAAACCTTAACGATGGACTGTGATCGATACTATGGAGTTTTTTACGTTTAGTTACTTCCTATAAACAAAAAAATATATAAACAACATTGATTGAATATTTGGTAAGAAGTATTTGCTGAGAAATGTATGATGACAGAATGTGGAGGAAATATATTTTCCACATTCAAAATTTTACGACGTCGCGTCGTTTCAAATCGTAAACAAATAATTAAACAAGTAATTCCGGGAAATATTTGTGGTAATGAAATTGCAGATCGAAGGAAGATCTTGTGGCTCCATTAAATTATTTAATATGGTAGTTTGGCTTCTTCTCTATTCGATATGCACTACTCAAACTGCATCTCAAATTTCTCGAGAAATGCAAATATATCTTCCTGAATTTTATGGGAAATGTGTTTGAGTTTTCCAGATTAATTCAAAATTAATTTAACCTCGCTTTTAAATTATTTCCGGTTTCACAACCTAGAAATCAATAAAGAACTGAAACGTAAATTCTCGTAGTTATGTTAAACCAACTGCTTTAAAATTAGGCATTGAAAGACGAATGGCGTTGTACGTGTGATGTGTTCCAGTTTGAAATAATACTGATTAAGTTAATTTACATTTCGCCTTTCAACTCTTCGGTCGTAAAGAAGCCAATAAAAATTATTAGGTACCTTTTCATTGAAAAATTTTGGTCAAATTTTAGTCAATATAAAATTGAACTTCCAAAATTCCGGCACCAAACACTGCCACAGCATACTTCTAACGGTTTATGTAGGTCATATTAGACATATTATTTATTTTTGAATTCCCTTGCTAAAGAAATAATTTTTTTGAAGTTTTTTCAACGCGTGATCTAAACTTTCACAATTTGGGAGGCGAGTATTTCTTGGATAACCAACACCCCTGCTGTAGGTCATCCCAAGTGATTAGCAACGTTTGATGACTTACCAAAGGTGTCCTATTTCATGGAAGGAGGTTTGTCTAGGTTTGGGATGTGTGCGAATGCGTTTGCCAACCTACTGCGTGGCGGACCGGATCGGGAGGAACCCTTTGAGGGAGACTGTAGTGTTGGTAATATGTTAATCTGTCGGGTAGGTTCGGAAATACCGAACCTAGCCGAAGCGACCGAGCATCGGCACAATATAATAGCGAGCAGAGGGCTCGCGCGGCGTTCTTTCTCGTCAGACGGCTTACAGCCAACATTGTACTATTATATTCTATTAAACAGTTTCCGTGTATCAAAGTACTACGTGTTTAAATAATAACCCTGAAAACATCCTAGAGGAATACTGGAGATAAAGGGCCCAGTATTGCATGCAACATTGGATATTACAAGTGGCGCAGCTGAAAAGGAATACACGGTTGACTGTTTATCAGATTGCGGAAAGTGGATTCGGTTCAGGGATCGTGACTTGCAAAAATCTCCCGAAGGTGACAATAAATCACTTGGGGCATCGCTGAAGTGCCATCCATCAGGAGATTCTCAGGGCATAATAGGAGACAGTGGAGAAGAGGAAATTACGGGACCCTGGGTAACTAAGTCCAGCCCGGTAATACAGTGGAGAAGAGGAAATTACGGGACCCTGGGTAACTAAGTCCAGCCCGGTAATACAGTGGAGAAGAGGAAATTACGGGACCCTGGGTAACTAAGTCCAGCCCGGTAATACAGTGGAGAAGAGGAAATTACGGGACCCTGGGTAACTAAGTCCAGCCCGGTAATACAGTGGAGAAGAGGAAATTACGGGACCCTGGGTAACTAGGGCCAGCCCGGTATTGATATTCCTGGAAGCGGCTGGGCGCCTGGACTGCAAAGGCGCCGGTTCCTGGTGTCAGGTTGTTTTGTTTCTTGTTTTTCTGGAAGGTGTTATTGTTGCCGGGTGTGTTTTTTTTTTGTGTGGGCGATCATGGAATCGGGCGGAATTTCCAGGTTCTCTTACGTTAATGGGGATTGGAGTTTGTTTCGCCTGAGGTTAGAACAGTTCCTACTAATTCGTGATGACACAAAAACGATTAAGTTAGATGCTTCACAGAAACGCGCATATTTGCTAAATCTTCTAGAAGCGGAGACATTAACTCTTTTGATCAACTTATGTTTTCCTTCTAAAGTTACAGACGTGGCATTCGATCAGTTAATAGAATTAATTGAGAAACATTGTTCCAGACCGCGATCGGTGTTCAAGGAACGAGAAAAATTTTATCAGGCCAAGCAATCACTTGGTGAATCAGTCAGGGATTTTGCAGTGCGTTTACGAGGATTATCTTCGTTTTGCGAGTTCGGAACGCGTTTACCGGAATGTTTAGCTGATGTTTTTGCAATCGGCATTTTGCCGGGCCGAGCCAAGGAAAAAAATTTTCTCGAGGGGACTAAATTAACGTTTAACAAAATGGAAGAATTAGCAATAACGGTTTCAGCTTTAGATAATCTGGTTCCGGAAATTAAATCATAAGTTTCCGTAGGGACGTCGGGCGGCGTGAATTCCATTAAACGCTCGAATTCGCCGGGGAGATATTCACATCCGGATAAAACTCAAGGTTTCCGAAGGTCACCTTCGCGGTCGAAAAGTCCCGAGCCGAGTGGGTTCTCGAATATTAAAAAATGTACCATTTGCGGTGAAACACATTTAGAAAAATATTGTAAATTTAAGAATGCAAAATGTTTTAATTGTCACAAAGTAGGGCATTTGAAGAAATTCTGTAAGAATCACAATGTTTATCCGATTTTTGAACAATCCCGGGATAAGGTTATTAATAGCATTTCTTACATTAATCCGTTTAGGGCTAATGTAATAATTAATAAATTAAAATGTTCCGCTATGATTGATTCAGGCGCCAGTATGTCGGTCATGCCTGATTTTATTTTCAACCGTTATTTTAGGGATGTAACATTGTCACCTGATAAGCGTACTTTATCTGGATATGATGGTAAACCACTTAATCTTGTAGGTAGTGCTTGTTTTACCGTAGAATACAATAATATTAAAAATAATTTATTATTTACTGTTGTGATTAATGGCTCGGAATTGATAGTGGGTCGGGACTTCATGGAGGCTTTTAATCTGAAGATAGTTCCAGTGATGGATAATTCGGTTTCAACAATCAAAGACAAAATTGAAATGATTTACAACGAGTTTCCAGAAGTGTTTTCGCCGGGGCTGGGTAAATTCAGTAAACATAAAGTGAGTTTCAAAGTGAACAAGGAAGCTCGTCCTGTTTTTTTTAATGCGAGGCCGGTTCCGTTCGCTATTAAGGAAAAAATTGAGAGAGAATTAGAAACTATGGTAGCTGATGGTATCATTTCTCCGGTAACCAGCAGTGAATACGCGTCTCCAATTGTACCGGTAATTAAAAAGAACGGGAATGTTAGGATTTGCGTGGACTACAAGAGATCTTTAAATCTCATGACGGACTTGGAAAGGTACCCACTTCCCTCCATAAATGAAGTTGTTCACAAAGTAAGTTCGGGTAAAGTGTTCGCTAAACTAGATTTAAGACAGGCTTACTCACAATTAGAATTAGCTGACTTTTGCAAAAAGTATACTACAATAAATACGCATTTAGGGTTATTTCAATATAACAGACTAGTCTTTGGTTTTAAGTCAGCGCCAGCGATCTTCGCTAGGACTATAGCAAGCTGTCTTCAGGGGTTGAAGGGGGTGGCATTCTATTTAGACGATATCATCATTTCGGGGGTCAACGAACTGGATTTAGTGTATAATATACAGGCAGTGTGCGCGCGTTTACGAGAGTGCTGGTTGAGGGTCAACACGGATAAATGCGAATTTTTTGTAGAATCGGTTGAATTTTTGGGGTATGTAATTTCAGGGAGCGGAATCCAACCACAGCCAAACAAACTTGAAGCTATAAAAAACGCTCCGTATCCTACGGACGTTCATAAATTGAAAAGTTTATTGGGTTTTCTAAATTTTTATAGGAATAACATTCCTAGGATGTCATCGATACTGGAACCCCTACATAACCTTTTGAAAAATGGGGAAGAGTGGAATTTCTCAGAAGACTGTAAAGTAGCAGTCGATACCATTAAAGAATTAATGGGCAACAACACGATTCTTACAAATTATTTTCCGGACTTACCGGTAAAACTGTATACGGACGCAAGTACATGCGGACTCGGAGCTGCGTTAATGCATGTGTTTAAGGACGGCACAATGCGTCCAATTGAGTTCGCTTCTCGTAGTTTAACAACCGCCGAAAAGAAATATTATAGTATTTTGGATCTCGAAGCTCTGGCAATTGTGTTCGGGTTAAATAAATTTTTTCAGTACCTTTTTGGAAGGGAGTTCACGTTATGCGTTGACAATATGCCGTTACTAAGAATTCTAGAGGAACATAAAAATATTCCGGTTCTCGCGGCAAACCGTTTGCAGAGATATGGCATCATTCTTGCAGGGTTTTCGTACAAAACGGAATTTGTGAAATCTTGTAATAACCAAGCAGATTTTCTTTCTCGCTTACCGTTGAAGGACATAGTTGAGGATTTTAAGGATGATTGCGGGACTGACTTTGTTTGTTTTATTGAGAATTGTGACCATGTTAATTTTCAAGCAGTTGTGTTAGCCACCGCAGCAGATAGCGAATTACAGCTAGTGTTTAGGTATTTGCGGCAGGGCTGGCCCAAACGAGTAAATCGTGACAGCAGTATATGGAAATATTGGTTAAAAAGGAATGAACTTTCTATGGTAGAAGATTGTTTGTTTTGGCAACATAGAATAGTTATACCTGTTTCTCTCCAAAGGCAAGTCTTAGATTTATTACACAGGTCACATCTAGGTATTGTGAAAATGAGGGGAATTTCTAGAACATATTTTTGGTGGACTTCTCTGAACAAAGATTTGGAGGAAGTCGTTCAATCTTGTTCAGATTGTTCGTTGTCAAAACAGTCACCACCCAAAATTCAATTGACGGTTTGGCCAAATCCAGGTAAAGCTTGGAGTAGGGTACATCTAGATTATTGTGGACCCCTAGCGGGGAAGATGTTTCTCGTGGTTTGTGACTCATTCTCGAAGTGGTTAGACTGTATCGATGTGCAGAAGGCAGATTCAACTCATACGATTATGGAATTGAGGAAATTTTTTTCTAATTTTGGCAACCCTGGCTCAGTTTTTACAAGTGAGGAATTTAGAGTTTTCTTAAAGGAGAACAATATTAAGCTTATGACTTCTCCGGTGAAACACCCCCAGTCAAACGGATTGGCAGAAAATGCAGTAAAAATTTCGAAAATGTTCCTCAAGAAACTGTTAATAAACGGTAAATTCCCACTAGATTTCAATGTCAAGCTGTTGAATTTTTTAATGGACTATAGAAATTCTTTCCATTGTTCGACAGGTATTGAACCAGCGGTTCTGTTAGTAGGAAGAAGGCTGCGTTCTACGTTCGACAGTTTATTGCCAGTGAAAAATGGAGAAGACTTTTCGGAAAAAGTCAAGGAAGCTAACGTTAACATTTCTAAAGCTCAATCGGATCAAGTTAGGTTTTACAGAGGGGTAAAAACCAGGGTTTTTAAAGTTGAACAAAAATGTTTAACAAAAGATTATCGTCATGATAATAAAGTCGTTTGGGCTAAGGGTGTAGTCTCTAGAAAGCTAGGTAAAAAAGTTTATATTATTAAGATAGGAAACACTGATGTGACATGGAAGGGACATGTGGACCAGATGAGGGAAATGTCAGTGAGCTGGAAGGAAGATGGCAAAATTGCACAGCATCCCGCGTCTGAAACTTTGAGGAACGAGCCTCATGAGTTAGAGACTGCGACCTTGTTGCGTGGATTGACTGGGTGTTCTCCTGATTTCAGGTTGGCGGGGGAGGAAGTGGTGTCGGAGCAGGCACGGCAACAGAGACCATGGTCGGGAAGACTGCGTTCAAGTCACAAGGCACCCACAACTTCCAGAGGAGACGGGACAACTTGACCCAGTCACCGCGGTTGAATTATGTGTATCTTAAAAATTATTGTATATGAAGTATTACAATGTATGTTAATTGTTATTTAAGTGTGAAATATTTAAGTAAGTAGCTTCAGAGTTGAAGGAGGGAGAGATGTAGTGTTGGTAATATGTTAATCTGTCGGGTAGGTTCGGAAATACCGAACCTAGCCGAAGCGACCGAGCATCGGCACAATATAATAGCGAGCAGAGGGCTCGCGCGGCGTTCTTTCTCGTCAGACGGCTTACAGCCAACATTGTACTATTATATTCTATTAAACAGTTTCCGTGTATCAAAGTACTGCGTGTTTAAATAATAACCCTGAAAACATCCTAGAGGAATACTGGAGATAAAGGGCCCAGTATTGCCTGCAACATTGGATATTACAGAGACTTTTTGATATATCCAGCCGGATTCTCTGGTAACATCGCCATGCATCGCAGTGGGAGATCTGAATTCGTGGGTCATTCACTCCTAGGCGCACTGAACTCCGAATTCTTACGAATTTTTACCCTCATTCCTTTATCCTTCCAAGAACTTTCTCTCCTTCCTTTCCTTTAAAATACCCTCCACACAGCATCCCGAAAGATGACACAGGCTTTGAGGGAAATTATTTTCCCCAGGGCCTCCTATGTAGAGATTGTGGAATTGAAAAACAGTTAGAAATATTAAATGTACATTTATAAACGTCGCCGAACATTCGTGATAAAAATACACCATTTTATTTCAAGCTTCCGGTTTTCATTTAATCGATTTCCTTATTTAGGTTCTGTGGTAAGGTACTGAAAGTGTGAAGCCTTTTAGTAAGACTCCACCAACCTCTACACCCCTCCCCCCTGACCATGAGTGGAGGTAAAAGGTTCTAGTATCGGAAGCGGAAATGCATCGTTCGTTTCAAGAACTCCGCTAAGTAACGCGGGAAGACAACTAGCGCTACCTACTCAATCCAGCATCTTGTTGGTTTCCTTCGTGTATATGGATATATGGAAGCCTTTTTCTTTCACGGTTCGTTGATTTCTTTGAACGGAAGTTTCCCGATGTAGTAATAACAACTCTGGAATTACAATTTAAAGTTTTCACCGGGAATTGAATGTAATAGTTTCATTTCGGTTTCAGTGGCTGAACGTAGTTGGTTATTGTGAAATTATTTATCAATAGAATTAAATTAATTATTTACAAAAGAACCATAAAATTTTTTAGTGTGCTCTAAGTATATTAGTATGTTAGCTAATGCGAATGCGCAGACCCGTAAAATATCACGGGATTTATAATTGAAGAATTGATAATCGTTGAATGTTGGCCAAAAAGCGCAGTCGCTTAAAAATCACGAAATCCGACTTTGCTTGTCAAGATATAGGCCCTCCGCTCATGGAGAAACTGAAAAAAACAGTTGATAACTCAATCGTTATCCACAGGAAAGGAACTTGAGAATTTTATTGACGGTCCGCACATAGGCGACTTGTTAAAGACCAGTTGTCAAGGGCAGCGCGGCAACTAGTAGGCCGTCGCGTTTCAGTTGCTGAAATTTGCGATTTCGTTCAGAAGGTTGATAAATTATTATTATATATTAAGGTTGATGATTGATAAATTATTCTTTTTTTTTTTTTATATACAAGCTGATATAATTACTGAAATCGTAAAGTTGAGTTGCGCCGTGAATTGTGTTGAATTGAGCTGCCAATCAGTTTATGGTTTCTCCATGTGCGAAAGGGCTGACTATGGTTTTATGATTTAAAAAAAACTTGTTGGAAAAAAATTAGGTTTGTACTTTATCGATTTAACGCTTTACAGCAATCAGTACCAATTTTGAATATCACACATAAATTCAAATCAAATCAGAATTCGAATGGATTTATTTTTTTTGATGATATATCATAATTGTAATTTTTTGTGAAATAAAATTTTAACATTATGCATTGTAGTATGTATGCCGTCTTCGAGTAGTGGCAGTTTTTGTTAATGTCTCTACAATAGTCAAATATGTTTATATTCTAAAATTTCAGAGTCTTGCACATACTTTTATATTTATAAAGTGGCGCAAACATCCTCACTCGATTTCCTAAGGCAGAGTTCGGCGTTCTTCGAACTTTTGTATTTCCTCTTCATTCGATAGGAATGTCCTAGTGTTGTTAAATTGTTTGAGCAGTACTTGATTATGCGTATTCTCAATATAGGTTATGTGAATGTAATTGTTTGATTTTGAAATGATAAAATGCTTGGTTACTACCTGGATGTCATTTATCCAATTCCTACCTCTTCCTAACCATCACACTTTACTGGAAAAGAATTTGAAATTTGGAACGATTGCAAAAAATAGTGAAAATTCGAGGGATTTGTTTTGAAAAGAGGAGAAGATTTGGGATCACCTTGGAAGCAGGTTGTTGTTGTTTTTCGTGTAAGCTATCTCATTTTAATGAAAAGGAATTTGACCATCTCGGAAGTACATAATATCGTTTTTTACTCATTCGTTTTATTGTGGCGTTAATTACCACGAGGTACTGCGGTGGAACCACAAAACTATATTATGGTTGTGTTGTGTGCTCCTTCGAAGAGATGCAGTGGTAAGTGATTGGTTATCCTTTTTTCCGTGCATACCTTTTCCTACCCATATTGTCACCCAATCTAGCAAACAACATTTCGTCTCGTTTCGTTAAATCTTCAAGTATATCTGAAGCTGTAATTCGTAAGCAGTTTTGGATGCAACAGTAACCTTGTAAATGGTTTGTTTGACACACAGTTATTCAGCGTGCTTGGGAAGTATAACCATCAAACCAATATTTTTGGCTTGCTGTGGTGGTATTAAGAGATTTTCAAATATTTATGCTTCGTGTTAGCTCTGTCCTGTATCACAATTTTACACTTCCGTGCGTCACTTTGAATGCAAAATTTATGAACTATTTGCGAAGACGTTGCATGAATATGGTAAATATCGAAATGTAAATATGCTCTTTGTCGTAGAGCATGTTTATTTGAAGTGATTACTGCTTTGAAGTTTGTATCTTTGTACGGGCTTGTTTAATCTTTGCTTTCAACACATATTATCGTTTTCCTTCTAAAAAACTTGGTAAAATTAAATAGATATGTAGTTTTTAGAAACGTGTTTATTATCGACTTCTCTTTCATCGCCTAGATCCTAGATACTCCATAAAGCATCATCCACGATTTCGTAAACATCATGATAAAACCAAGCTTACTTAGAATCCTTAAAGTGGTTTTTCGCTAAAACGGCGCTCTACAAAATATCCAATTATTATAACAGATTGCTAAACCATTATAATTTCTGATTACAAGGCAAATTTTCAAAATTCGAATTGACGTGAAAATTTGATCCACGGCTTTCGATTAATACAAGCTTTTCTAGTGATTTATGCGAGCTGATGACGAATTCTACATAACATAATTCTATCACTTTTCAAATAAACCAATTAATAATCTAACTAATAAAAGGGGTACTTTTAACCCTCTGTTCCCCAAAGTTAAATTAAAAATAAACTGAAATACACAAACTTGAAACACAATCTCTTCAATAAACCCAAGACTTAAAGGATTGGTAAGATAAAACATGATTATCAAAGCTAGTTTTGAAATCAATTCTGGGTTCATGCCTTCGAAATGATGTTCAATACTAATTTTCAAACGGAACTGACCGAAAAAGCCTTCCACACATCCGAAAAAGGAATGCCTTCAAATCGATTCCTTTCATCCAGAGAGTGCGAAATAGTGTTTTCATAATATAACTCGTAATTTCCTCAAGTTGGGCATCCCATTCGGTGAAGAACATTTCGGATTTTTTCAAAGATAGTTTTAGTACCAAGAGAGATTTTTTTTTACAATAATCCATCCTAAAAACGTATGCAGAAAAAAAATATATATACATTAATATTACGGAACAATCTTTTTTTATATCATAGTAAAAATACATTCAACCCCAATCACTGCAAATATTTGACTCTGAAATCAAAGCTTTAAACCGCGATTATAATAAGTATCTAATATATAAAGCAGTATATCTATTTGTGGCTTTGTAGCGGGCTTTGTGGCTGGTTTTGTATACAAATCTGCAGTTTTATTTCGAAGTTAATGAAATTTTTCATATTGGATTTTCAAAACAAGATAAAGGTCTCTGTCTTCTTGAGATTTGGAAATTTCGAAATCACTCTCATCAGTTTTTCCCATCACCTGTTACAGGTATTTTGATACTTTTGGTGAAATTAAGCACAAAATTTATGTCTTAATCCGATTTCAAAAAACTTCGAGCAAAGCCCGAGCAACGCCGGATACTTCGGCCATATATTGGCGACATATCTGTATAATAATTATAAAGAAGTGTCTCGGTTTGGCTATGTTTTTTATTCAAATTGGTTTTATTCCAACATCAATGAAATGTTGCCTACCTGACCATAAAAAAACGACTTTTCGACCACACGACTGCTTTAGATCACACGACTGAAGTAAAACTTCTTTAGCCCCATCTATATGATAGGAAGAGATAAATAAAATGTGTGCTTGCTCCTACAGTGTGGTACAGACAATAGGCCTGCACTATGATATGCGAAACGTAACTGGCTATGAGAAAGAGAGAAAGAAAATGTGTGCTCGCACCTCTCTCTCTTGCCCCTACAGTAATATACGAAATGTAACTCTCTCTCTTTCTATCTTCACTAACTTATATCTCCCTCTCAACTACCGTTCGCCTCGCTTTTCGTAACGCTCTTGTCACGCATTGACCAGCTTACTACCCAAGTCAAACGTGCGTAAAGAGGCTTAACTTCAATAAGGGGTCGCTGTGTCTTTGTTCTAATCTTTATAAAACCACCCACTTCTCTTTTCCCATCCCTTAAAGCAGAATAAAGCCCGGGCAACGCCGGGTGCTTCAATTAGTTTGATATAAATTGTTTGGATTCCTATAGTTATTCGGAATACTGAAATTTCATAAATATTCTAAGCCTTTTTTGTAGTCATATAATCATCCTACTACAATAATTATAATTTGAGGGTAGCGAAGTCTCGTTTCAAGAAGACCACTTTGCATTTCGTTTGTCTGTAAATTAAGTCTGGTCAATCCTGTCAAAATGGTAGCCGCGTTTGTTAACACAATAACCTAAAATACAGTCAGAATCTTAAGGACGTAAGTGAAGAAGTCATCTACACAAATATGCAACGCGCAACCCCGGGATATTGGACGAACTTACTGTAGAATTTGCCCTAACAAGTACTCCAAAATAAATTGAGAATCTTAAGTGAAGAAGGCATGAAAACAAATATACAAGTATCTCACCTGGGACCATTACTATTTACAATTTTCATCAACGACATTATAAAATGCTTTAGTTATGCAAATGTTCTACTCTTCGCTGATGATATGAAAATATTTCTTCTTATTAACTCTTTTATTACTACTATTACCATTATAAATATAAATAATCTGTTGATTTTACCAAATAAATCAATAAAAAAATACACAATGCGGCCCGGAATTGGCCCGTATTGGACGGAACCAGCGGGTCTGGAAATTTGATCTTTCCGCTGGGTTTATTTTAATTAATTCTGAAAAACGTATTTCTAAAATTTGAGATGTTGCTAAACGAATCTACAAAAATGAAATGTTGTGCTTACCGCCAAATTTATATGTGAACAACATTTTATAAAATTTTAAAACTATTTTCGTAAAATATTTTAATGGTAAGGTACTGTTTTTATTAATCTAAAATGTAAATCACTTACATCCGTGGGTATCGGTTTAAAATAAAAAGGTATTATAGTTACCAATTCATCGGAATCAATTAAAATGTGAGCCTTGAGCAAAACCTCGTTATTAGAGTACTGTGCCGCCAAGGGGGGATATACCTTTAGGACCTGGTTTTTTAATGATTTTCATGATTTTTTTGGTATGGAAGAAATGTACATAAATTATTGAAAATTTGAGGTCATTTTATACATCTATTTAAGAAAATATTAGAAAGTTTTGGAAACATTTCCTCGGAAAGTAAGAAAATTATCCGCTGCTACCTCCCATCGTCACCATCAGATGCATCTATTTGTGTGCATTCTGGAGGTCACAGATTTCATCTCAAATCAATGGAGTTTTGTAATTTATTTAAGAAAATGTGTTTCTTCTATGTTAACCTAACTTTCCACAAAAAATTAAAATTAATTTTTACAGGGGTAAAAAATTAAAATACTGGTATTTTGGTATTTTAAATTGACGTAGAGTGTAATTATGTAATTATATAATAAAAAGAAAAGTTGACGTAGGGTGTAATCATATAAGAATCTGCAAATTTTTAAAAGGATTGGTTAAAAACTTTTGGAGCTAGAGTGCCCACTAATTCAAAATAGTATTTTCTAAGTACTTCCCCATTAAGTTCGGCACTTAATGGGGAAGCTTGTTTAAACACTTTCATGACACCGGAACGAATTGAAAATTTTATTCAAAACTTTGGGAACATATTCTTAAAGAGTTATACTAAAAATTTATGAAATTTAAAAAAATCAATGTATTTTTGAGTCATCTAAAGGTATTTCCCCCCTTGACCTTTTTATCTCACCAGAGCGCCCAAGCTCTCCAGCACACGTTTATGTCAATCAACATTACGCGATGTCTACTCTCCACAGAACTTCAAGTTATTTTCATAGTATCAACTTATCCAATACTATTTATAGACTTCCAGAAAGTTTCTTACACTTCTGTTTTGATTGTTAAATAAATTGTCGTGTTACGTACGCATACACCAGATAACGATGTATCTAGGTTTAAACGGAAAGCTTTATGTCGATCAGCACTAACTCCAATTTATTACAACAAACGTATTACGAGAGTTAGTTTTTTTTTCATAAATACGTGAAAAAAAGGATTCCATTTGCGCATAAGAACTAAGCAAAGAATCCATCACGTTTGAGGAAAAGCGTGAACAAAATATCGTCATTGAAGAAGAAGATAATACTAATAAATCTTAACGAAAATATGAAAAAGAATAAGACACAACACAATAGAAAGGGATTTGTTCGCGCGTTTTTATATGGGATTGATTGGGTATTGCATTAGCAGACTTGGTGGGTAGATATGTCAAAATCCTGAATTTATCCCACCTACCTAATCTTTCCTTCCCAAATGTCACCATAAAATTTTTTGCAAGAAAGTACTCAACTTTGGAGAGGTGAAAGTGTGCTTTCCTGCTCAGTACAAAATAACTTCTCAGACAGGGCGCATGTATCGTAACCTCTTGTTATAAGAATATTGCGAATTTTCAATTAAACAGTGAGAAGTGTACGTACACCAAAACTGGAGATCAGAGAGGCCCCATCTGCAATGGTGAGTCCTATTTTCCTTATTCCAATCTGTGCTTATCTAATTTTCCAAAAGCACAGATCTGAACTATCGACTGACTATCCATCAGGTTTTTTTCACGTAGTTTCGGGACTGGTCCTTCGAGGGCTGCATAGGCTTTGCTCTGCAGCATTTACCACCAATTAACAGTGGAGTCGCAGTTTCGCGACAATAGGATTTATGAGTATTTTCTTCTCTTTTAATGATATATGAGGCATATTCAGAAAGTTAGAAAGTTATACTGATTTTATTTAAAGTGTATTAGAAAAAAAATTACAGGATATGGTTCAGGCACTTGTTGACTATTTTTCCAAATAATCGGCAACCCGTTTAATGCATGTGGTGAGCCGTGACACAAGTTTAGGACCACTTTTTGCACCTGCTTTCTGCCCCACTTTAGGACCACTTTCTGCACCTGCTCGTCGGTTGAAAATTTATTTTCATCCCTAAGTACCATCAAGAAAACATCCCAACCAAATGAGTCCAAGAGCGTATTGGTGGCTAAGACTGTGTGAATATTTATCCGAGACACTATCTAGGTTATAAACCAATTATTTAGAACTTTGTGATCATTCAAAAAGGTAGCAGCCAAAACATGGGAAAAATTGGTCGAAGATAATGCTATTAATTCTGAATTTGAAATATGAGATCGACAAAAATGATTTAAAAATAAGAGGTCCCAATGGCCGCATTAGTTACTCGTTTTCCCCGATAAACAAGAGATCCTGGGTTCGATTCCTAGTTGCTACCGTTACTTATTCTTTTTTCTGTGTCCTGTTCTTTTTTACATTTTTGTTTAGGTTTATAAATAATTTTTCTTTATTAATATTTCATTGATGATAAAGTTATAATACAAGAGTTATTCCAAAGAAAAAATATTTATAACTTCCACCAATATTTTATGAGAAAATTAATATATTGACGCATAAGTAAAGAAAAATGATTTAAGGATCCCTATTAGGTGGCAGATATAGGGAATTAAGGAAGAATCCTTCAATATTTTAAGACCGGTCAGTGGTTGAGTGGGCATCGCGTTTGGGTCCCACCCAGGCGTTCCTTGTTCGATTCCTCGGCTGGCTAAGTCCTCCATTAAGATTGAAGCAACATTTTCGGCTTACTGTAGTGATAGTAGGAGATTTTCAAATGTTGTCGGGTTATTCGTAATCCGGGAACGTTTATCTTTCTTTAAAAAAATAATAAATAAATTTAAAAAATTGAAAAAATAAACACAGAAATATCTAGGTACCTATATATATTTATTCCAAAGTAATTCTGTATTTTATGAAAAAAAAATTTTTTGCTAATCTGTGAGAAAATAAAAAATTAATGGAGAGAAAAGTAATGAAAGATTGCGCTGAAGTATGGTAGAACGATTAGAGAGTGATCCATTGACGTATGAGATTTAGCAAACTGAGGAGAAATTCCATTGAAGTGGTTTTAGGTGAATAGAGCTTCATTAACCGGATTCTAAATGATGAGCAAATTAGATGTTTAGTGCAGTGAGTTTATCTGTCCGTCCGTAATGCACAGTAATAGGGATGAAAAGACGGGATAAGGGGCTGAAATTGCGGGAGCAATCTCTTCACAAGAGCCAAGTGCCAGACACTGTTCAAAGAGAAGTTAAGTGTTAAATCTGTCGTATTCAAGTGGATAACTACATTATTCAGTCTATTGCATTCAAGCTACTTAACCCCTCAGGTCTTCGTTATTTTGTTGGAAGGTCAAAATATGCCCGCTTTTCAATAAAAACCAAATAAATCTGAACGCATCCGAGAACCAAAACCTGTTTTGGAAAGTTGATAAATACGCACTCAAATTTTGTAATTTGTAATAATCATTTTCCTTTTGAAATATATATTTTACTTTACGTTTTTTATAATTAAAATGACTAATAACGAAAAAAAAATCGGAGTGTACAATTCACACGTAGAAGAAGTGAAACCTTCAAAAAATTAAAGTAGACACGAGTGGGGAGACTTCTAAGCACCGCACTAAGAGGAGACCGATTCATTCTCTCGCAAGCAAAATTCTAAAGATGTATTGTATGTCTCTTTTTAGTGTAGCTATTTTTCGTTTCATCGAGTTTCAAATCACAACGGTGCTAAAGAAGTTTTCACTCTAAAAAAACACATATTTTATCGATAAAATGTATTATAATCGTTATCGTCAACTCATTTTTGGTCGTTTCATGTAAGAATAATTAATGAGAAATTGCGGTCGGAAACTTTGGTTTCATAAAGGTGTACTTACCTTAAATTTTGCAACTTTTAGATTTGAATATTGTGTTTTTTTTTTTCTTTCTAACACCGTATAAGTCGTATTTCTAACCTTGAAAGTAAGAAGATGCAACGATTTCTACGTAACCTGTGAGAGTTGTTCCGAAAACCAAACAAATCAGCCTGAGAGGTTAAAGGTCACCGATAGTAAAGTAAAAATGGCTCTTTGAGAAACTTACGAAGAATATAGGTATTTTGTGAAATGTGAGATTTTGATTCACGCTCTTTTTATTCACATTAGCATGTTATATGTACCTACGGTTGTACTAGCGCACACCCATTTATATTCTAGTTTTGGAAGTTTTGAAGCTGAAAGTACTTATAGTATATACTTATATAAAATATTTTCCTCGGGATCGTTGTGTTTCAAAAACTAATATTATCAATTTTAGAGACGATCAGAAATTATTTACATTTCAAATGAACGCCGTTAGCAAACTTCACGAAATCTTTCCAAAATACAATCAAAAGAAGAACATATTTCAAATAGGGAAGTATTGATGGTATAAAATTCCTTATTTGAAATATAAGTTCGACAAAAGTGAGTTAAAAATAATTGGTCCAGATGGCTGAGTTGGTTAAAGCGTTGGTCAGGGTAAGACAAGAGGTCCTGGGATGCTAGCATGGTCGATCGATTGACAGGATAACTTTCGTTAACTTCTCTACATTCCCTCACAGTTGACGTCGAATATTATATTAAGAACACTTAGTCATTGTGAACTTAACGTTATTTATTCGTTGGCGATCTGCAGTCATGCTGGGGAACGATGAGAAAGTTATCGATACAATCCTTATCGATGGACTGTGCTAGAGGTCTTGTGTTCGATTCCCAGTTGCGACCCTTTCTTTTTATTTTTCTGCGTCCTGTTCTTTTTTCATATTTCGTTTAGCTTTATTAGTATTGTCTACTTTTTCAGTGATACATTTTTTTTTCATTTAATTCAGTACTCACTCTTCTTCAAATTTACACCAAGAGAACTTTTCCTGATGCTTGTGGCAGATGTATTGTGTTTTTTTCTATTTTTGTGTGGTAGGGGGCTCAGAGGAGGACATTTATGTCTGCAAGCCTATCTAGGACCTCCATTGCTCTGTGGACCTCACCAATTTCTCCGAGGAATGAATGGAGCGGGCATTCCTTGACCACATGTTCGGTGGTCTGCACCGCATCCACCGTATTCAAAGCGTTTGCACATCGCCGACAATCTGAACATCATACAGGCACAACGGCCGTGAGCAGATCATATCCTAATGATGGAAGACCAAAACTTACGAGACCGTGAAAATCCATGCATGTGGAATGATTGAAAAGTTCAATCTTGCATCAATTCCAAAGCATTTCGGTATTGACTGACCGCTTGCTCTTATTCTTTCTTATTTTGCTTTTTTTCCTTTGGATTGCATCGGACATATTATTTGAGACATAATTAATTCTATTCCATGAATATTTTGTTCCGACTCTTTAGTACACGCCAAACTAAGACTTCCACGAATGCTATTTTTTGTGGATTTTTTTATTGATTCCTATAAAGGTCATAGATTTTAATAAGAATCCAAAATTTTAAGCGGTTCGGTGCTACAGAGCATGAGAAAACGTCTATTGAAGAGCAACACAAGACTCTTTTTACGCCCATAACTTCAGTTCATTGAAACGGTGTAACTAGAGGAAACCGGAAATATGACTTTTTAAAATTAAATTTTAAACGTATTGACCCTTTTCCACAAAAATTATAAATGGATTTCGAAAGATTGTTCTTTTATCTAGTAAGCGCATGATTTAAAGTTTGAGAAAAATTGTTTATTTTTAATATAATAAGGTTATACCATAGGTCGTTGGCAGATTTGTAAAATTTCAAACGAAATTTTTTATTTTACATGACATATTTCATGCCATGTTATCATACATTATTGTAAATCAATACGTTATTTAGTAAACGCATGTTTAAAAATTTTAATTTTAGTTCAAATAAAATCATTAAAAAAATATCCGAACACTTATTTATGAGGAAAATTTCTCTATTTTGTCTATCTATTTACAAATTAATGTATTGAAGATTTTTTTTACATTCTTATTTTGCTTAGACATTATTGAAAAATGATAAATACTTATGTTCAAAAAATAATTACAAAAAGTACATAATTTTAATAGTTTTATCATCACGCCTTTAAAAATTTTTGGATCTAGGTATAAATTAAAGCAAATTTGGAATGAAATAAATTCGATATTGAGTTATCATTTTAAAAAGTTGGTACGGAGGATAATTAATCTTTCTCATTGGAACCACCCTGTTATAGGCCCTTAACTTGGAAGTCCTTGATTCTAATGGTAGACACAGTTGTTATATTGGAAATCAGGTAATGACAGGTCATCAATCATAACATTATTTAAATTTGAGGAATTTAGAAAATCTACAATTATTTATTTTCAGTCAGTCGTTGGAACATTTGGGAACGAATTAATAACGTCAAAGGAAATTAATTTCGCGCAGAGAGAGCTTTTACCACAGAAAATGAAGATTTTTACCAAGTAACTGATTCTTAAAGTGTGTTTAGACATTCAACTCATTTATTTTATGAGTAATTTAATGTCATGAATGTAAAACACCGGTATATCATACAAACTCTTTTGTAAACTTTTTAATGAGACTATAAAGGAGAAGGCACATTCGTACTGAATAGAATTGGATCTGGCTTGAACTTTGTGGCAATTCAAACTAAATCTTATTTTGGCCAAAAAAAATATTTGTGTCAAGCTCCACTTGTATTGAAGATCATATTAAGCCATCTTTTAAAAAGATTGTCAAATTATTTGTGTTCGCCGAGGGTTGCCAACATTATTTGTGTTCGCCGAGGGTTGCCAACATTATTTGTGTTCGCCGAGGGTTGCCAACATTTTTGTGTTCGCCGAGGGTTGCCAACATTATTTGTGTTCGCCGAGGGTTGCCAACATTATTTGTGTTCGCCGAGGGTTGCCAACATTATTTGTGTTCGCCGAGGGTTGCCAACATTATTTGTGTTCGCCGAGGGTTGCCAACATTATTTGTGTTCGCCGAGGGTTGCCAACATTATTTGTGTTCGCCGAGGGTTGCCAACATTTTTGTGTTCGCCGAGGGTTGCCAACATTATTTGTGTTCGCCGAGGGTTGCCAACATTATTTGTGTTCGCCGAGGGTTGCCAACATTATTTGTGTTCGCCGAGGGTTGCCAACATTATTTGTGTTCGCCGAGGGTTGCCAACATTTTTCACCTTTGTCGATTTTTTAAATATTAGCATAATATATATTGTACAGTTTTGTTCTCTTTGACCTTTTTAAATTAATAGGAAGTGTAATTGTTTAAAATCTAGTATCAATAAATAGTCAATGTTCACCCTACACGTTTACTTCAATATAATGACCATAAATATACCAAACCACCCACATAATGAGTCAGCTTTCTTCAGCTTAGTAAGTAGATACCCATTATTTGTAAGAAACATTAACGTAACAATAATGTGATAATGTTTTTTCAATATTATACGCTTTGTGATATTTTTAGAAATTATCAATGTCAATACCGGTTAGTCCTAATGAAGTTAAAAAGTGAAATGTAAACAATATAACCTTAACACAGGCTAGTCCTAGTGAAGTTAAAAAATAAAATATGAACAACATTATTAACCTCAACACAGGTTAGTCCTAGTGAAGTTAAAAAAATAAATGTAAACAACGTTATCAACGTCAACACAGGCTAGTCCCAGTGAAGTTAAAAATGAAATATAAACAACATTTTTAACCTCAATACAGGATAGTTTTAGTGAAGTTAAAAAATGAAATGTAAACAACATTATTACCATCAATACAGGTTAGTCCAAATGAACTAAAAAATGAAATGTGAACAACATTGTTAACCTCAACACAGGTTAGTCCTAGTGAAGTTAAAAAAATTAAATGTAAACAACATTATAAACCTCAACATAGGCTAGTCCTAGTGAAGTTTAAAAAAAATCAAAGTGTGCAGTTCACTTGCGGTAGAAGTGAAACCTTTAGAAAACAAAAGCAGATAAGAGTGGGGAGGCTACGAAGCACCGCACAAATAATTTTAACTTGACTACAAATAAACTTTAAAGTTATCCTATAGGGTTTCTGACGATTCCGTACAAAGTATTGATCAAATAATATGAAATAAAGAATGTACAGTATACACAAAGCAATGCCAAGAGAACAAAATTAACAATAACAGTGCTGTTTTGGCACAGGTGGGTGACACAGATAATGATAAACAAAATCTCAACCAATAAGTGCCTTGCATAGTGAGCTCATAATCAAAGCGGCCAATGCGGTAAGGTTTCATTCTATCTCATTGTCTCGTAGGCTAAATCCTATAGATGTAGATGTTTGTCACTTTTTAGTATCGTTTCCGTTTCACCGTGTTCCAAATCACAACAGTGCTAAAGAAGTTTCACTTCAAAATGAAATATATAAGCAATAATACCATGTGTAGAAACAATAAATAATTGAAAACCAGAACCAATTAAAAAATAAATAAAACACGCCAATTTCAACAGTTAATTGTGCCATATGGGAATTCCAGCGCTGGCAACAGCCAATTTATAACCCTAAATAATTTATCGACTTCCCTTTCAATTAACTGGCGGGAAGATGAGAGTGTGGAGTTGGAACATTAAAGATCTCTGATAGGTATAAAAGTAATGCGTTTTTTTTCTTTTCTCTGAAAATATCATTTTGGTTCAGTATCTCCGTTTTGCACGCAATGAGGGGGTGAAATTAAGTTGAAGAAAAAGGAAATGGGAATCCCCGAAACGCTTTCGTTAATATAACTCAATCCCATTTCATCGTTTTTGTATGAAGAAAACGTTCTTCATTGGATAATATTCTTTCTTATTCACGGAAACCGTCAGCAACGTAAGCAGACATACGCGTTAAAATGACAATAGCAGTTAAGTATACAATAAGCGTGTTTTCACCTCAATGCGTATGTCTCCACAGAAATCGTTCTAACTCTGTTATTGTTTTAGTGACATCCCTAAAACAAAAATTAAAAGGTCGATAGTGAATCAAGCTGTACAACCCTATTCAAGTTGTCCATAGAAATACATAAAAATACCTATTCTGTCAGACATACGGTTGACATTTATTTTACCCGCCAAATCTCCTACGGGCCGCTGGACATTGTTAATTTTAATTAAATATTTTTGAATGAAATGATAAAAAAGTGAGGTGAAAAAGTTGTTTATTATGCCATTATGCAATAGAATAAGTATTGTTTTAAAAACATCACGTGAGTCATTTTTACATTTTTTTTTGTTTGCATTCAAAATTTTAATATTTACGAATGTTAATATTTATTTGTAATATAACAATTTGAACGCTTATTTTATAACTTTTCAAAAACAGTTTTTAGTATTTGGTTATATTCAGAAATGTTTCATTTATAGAGCTTTAATTGTGAAGCGGAAATAACACAAAGTTTTTGTTTATGACGAAAAAGTGAAATTTCGTTTATGACGAAAAATGTGCATAATCTCAAATAACCTCAGGGGTTGGGCAAACGACACCCAAGTTATAATATTCAGGATGGCGCTAATTAAATTTCAAGAATTAAAAATTAAGGCGTATCATTTGTTTGCGGGTGTACACGCGGAATATCACTAAACATTTAAAAAAGAAGAAAACAAAAAACTTTTCACAAATTAAAAGATGAATTAAAGACCAAAAAAGGCAACTTCACAAAAAAATCACAACATAAAAAATTTAAAAAAACACATAGAGATAAACACCATTGCAATACTCACTAATATATAAAACCTTTTAATTTCACTATCGGTTTTTTTATTTTTTATTAAGGAGAAAATACAGATACAGATGTTAATTAACAAGAATATACAAAACAATTAATAGAGAATTCACCTGCATCCAAACTATTTCACACGAATTAACATTATAACAGCAGATAAAAACATATACAAATATTTTTACCTTTAAATACGGAAAAGACGGAGGTATGCATATACATAAGTAAATATTATTTTACAAATAGAGAGATGAAAAAATGCGCAATATCCTTATAAAAGTTTACAAATTGTTTTTGGAAAAATTTTGATGTTAAGACCAAAAATATATAT
Organism: Limnephilus marmoratus; assembly: GCA_917880885.1. Classification (NCBI taxonomy): domain Eukaryota; kingdom Metazoa; phylum Arthropoda; class Insecta; order Trichoptera; family Limnephilidae; genus Limnephilus; species Limnephilus marmoratus. The sequence goes on from OU862908.1 coordinate 65,111,762, forward strand.
AGATAAAAAATAATGTCATACAGAAATTTAAAAAAGAAAGGTAGTTAAAATTATAAACCAAGCCAACATCTAAGTTATTGTACTTTGTAGGAAAACAATATGTTTATATGTATCTATCCTATTTATATAGTTTTATTCTATTGTTTTATTTAAGTGTTATTTTACTCTATTTTGTTTTGCTCTATTTTACTTTCTTTTAATTCTCATATCTTATTATTGAGTTTCTTTTTTCTTTAGTTTTTATTTTATATGTATCTTAAATTAAAACAAAAAAAAAATCATATCAAACTGTAAAATGAGGTCCTCAGCACGGGTAAAGCACCCAGTGAGGCCCACATTAGTCAAATATGTAACACACATGTATAAATCAGGTGAATCAAATAAAAAAAAAAAAAAAAAAACGTGTCCGGAATTCTGACACTACAGTCGATGTTATATTATAACCGAACAATCGCATAAGAGTTTGAGTGAAGGTTAAGTTAGTTCTTTGAAAAGGAACAGAAAAGTTTCGGTGTAGACGCTGATTGATCCAGATTTTAATTGTAGCCAAAAGAGTAAATTCTACGCGGTTATATTTATAATATCCCTAAAATATTTACAAGCATTACGCAGTTTCAGCAATGTATAAATTGCACGTCAGACCAAAATGGTAGCCATTTATTCTTCTTTCAGTGAAATGGTGCAATGTGATTCCCAGGTGTACGTCTCGTACTGAAATACTAGTTAGAACTCAATATTTTCTAACAAGTCTTCGTTAAAGCCGACTTTTTTTTTACAGGAGGCCCTGAGGAAAATGATTTCCCTCAGGGCCTATGTCATCTTTGGGGATGCTGTGTGGTGGTTTTTTTTAGAAAGGGGAAGGAGGGGAGAGTTCTGGGAAGGAAAAGGGTTTAAGGGGTGGGTAGGAATCTGGAGTTCAGTGTATCCCGGTCATCCGCCTCCAGGTAGACAAATCTCACCCCATGAACCCGGGCACTCCTAGTAAATCACCAAATGTAGCGAACCACCTGGGGTGACCTATGGCAGAGGTGTTGGTTATCTAATAATGGTTTAATGGTTCCCGGGGCGGCGGTACCCATTCCCGCCTCCCAAATTGAAGTTTCGCAATGGTTGAATAAAAAATATAAAAAAATTAATCGTTCCACCTCCCCCCCCCCCCTCCTTCTTTCCCACCCCCCATCGAGCGTTTCTCTACGACCTTCCCCGCCTTCCCCCCTCCCTCATCCGACTCCTTCGTTCCCCACCCCCCCCCCTCTCAGTGTCCTCATTGCCCTCCCCCTCACGAAATACATTATTTTTTCAAACAAATCGCGCGCCGACTATTGCGAAAACCCTTAAACAAATTGCATAAATCCAGAGCTCGCTATTATGAATAGAAACCTTCACGGGCGTGCGCACAACAACTTACCAAAGTTTCTTTGCAATCGGATTAATAGCCCAACGAACGCATACGAGACGAACAAAGAATCACTCATAATATAATACAAAGATTTTGTCTCACGTCCTTTCGCCCTGCTTATACCAGCTCAGAACTTTGAAGTCTTGTTATAACTTTAGTTAGATTAAACTAAATTCTCCAGCGAACATTATCATTGGTTTACGAGGAGATGCAGTGGTGGTTAAACTTGTTAGGATAACTCAAGCGTTGAAATTCACCGTAGACCAAGTTTAAATGCGGCAACCATTGTTTTCAATTACACGGGGTTGTCCTTAGCGGTGCCAAAAATATCCTTGTTTTTATCAATCTGTCAGCGTGCAATACCTCTTTATGGTCGACGTATATATTAGGTCCTTACATATGAAATTGGCGTTTAGTATGGGAGGAACATAAAGTCGATTATTTTTTAATATAATGTATGTATATAATCAAAGTATGTACCATTGCTATCTATGCACTTTTGCCATCGCAAAGGTAGTTCATCGATCCCTTTACTAAAAAAACCATTCGGATGGGAATCAATAAAATCTTTGAAGGCGGTTTGGACTGCCCCATCGGAGTTGAATTTTTTCCCTTGCAAGAAGTTATCCAAATTGCGAAAAAAATGGTAATCTGTTGGGGCAAGGTCCGGAGAGTTCAGTGGGTGTCTTAGACATTCCAATTGATGCTCCTTTAATTTGGTATTGTAATGGTCCGCCACCCTTGGCTTTTGACACCAATTGTGATGAACCCTACCTAGCTGATTTACTTTTCTAAGCTTCTACCTCGTAGTTTAAATCTCGTAGCTCCTGTCTCGTAGCCACGCTCATAATTCTACCCTTATGTCCTACTGATCACACCACTAGGTATGATGGCCTGACTCAACCCTCCTTTCGGTTTATTTCTACCTCAGGCTCGTGATTTCTAAACCCCTATACCTTATAATCTAGCTAAACCTACCCTATCTTCTTAAATCCCTGCGATTTTCTCACAGTAATCAAGATTTAAGATTTTAGTTCACATTATTTCTATAATCTGCGTTGTGTATTTTTTGTTTTAGATTTTACATCTGTTTGCATACTTAATATGCACACATATGTAGAGAAGATAATGTATTACGTGTGGTAACCCATAGATTCTTTTAGAGAAAGGGTGAGAATCTTCCGATTTATTAATTATTATTATTTGAGTATCTTTTACCGAGTTTGATAAACTAACCCCGCCTTAGACTTTGTGTCTATTTGATTTCCGTAGGAATTTAGTGTGTTTATTTAATTCTTCCTATCACCGCTGATACATCGATAACATAAACAACAGTTAATAAATTACATCATTTCAAGAAATAAAAAACCTTACCTTACCAGTGTGGAATGTTCGTATTCGAGAGTCCGGTTTTCTCAATTGGAGTTCTTGTCTGCAGCTTCCCCTAACATAATGTTTTGTATACATAGTTAGTGTTATTTGTTAGTATTCGCAAAACTGTTGAAATAGTAAGGATGGATGGATATGGGGAGGGGGATAATATGTTTGCTGAAAAGTCGGCTCCTCCGCTAACCAAGTGAAAACCGATGAACAACAATTACAAACTCGAATTCTCCCAGTACGTTTGCTAGGCTTGTCCTTAGATCCGAGTTTTACTCTCTTCAACGAGCGTCTCATGCTATGAAAGGGGCCCTACACGCCAGCAGGGGGAATACCAAGTCTTCATGCCGTTTTTCTGTCCCACTCCGACTTCCGACGCCTCCGGGTTGAATTTAACTCTACTGAGTCTAGAAGGGGTATTTCATGTCTTCCCTTATCATGCCTCTATCCGTTAAATGTGGCGTAAGCTTGTGACGGGCAGATCCTTCCTCCCACGTGACCGACCCAGCGTTACACTCCACCTCTGACTAGCTGACATAAAACTCACCTCGTGAACCTTATGTTTGCTTTCAGGTTCGACAAGACTCACGGTATGCAAATAACCTGTGGCTTTAATGCCGCGTCAGCGTACTGTCCGCATACGTCCTTCCTCTTCCCCGCATGCCCACCTCGACAATACCGCCACAAGATCAAAGCCGTCCGTTCGAGAAAGGTTGACACTTACATTTCCAGATGGCTCATACCTACATACAGAAGCCTTGAAGCTTACATTCGAAGACAAGTTAGGATTCAGGACTGTATGAGTATTTGAACACCAGTGTTTTTTAAATGAGGTCACTAGCTCCTCGTGTATTAGGTTTTAGGATTATGGGTATTTATGGGTTCTTGGATACCTACTTGCTATAAGAAAGATTTAAAACGAGATAAGTCAAGTTGTCATTGAATTAATGACCTCCTGAATAATTGTGATGAGCTCTCTTTGAGTTTGAAGCTAGTCGCAGTACTTTACTTTGCGAAATTTTGCGCGCGGAATCAATGCTACCTATTGGCGATTGCTCTAGTATAATCAGTTGTTTAGAATTGAGTGAATTTAACGTCGATTTTTCTTTCACATATTGGGCGAAGTTTCCGTCGTAAGCTATGATTGATAAACCTGCCCCTTGACTTTTGTGCTTTTGTTTTGTTTATTCGTTGATGGAATTTAGGTGACCGTGTCATTGAACTCTAATCGAAATTTTAGATACACAATCGAAGGTCATATAACATACCCTAATCTCGTCGGTGAAAGGATTCGGTAGGTATTAGCTATACCTATCAATTTGCTATTTCTATTGATTTTTGCGTTACGTATTTCATTTCTCATGGTTATTTGTTTATTTAATTTATGTGTTGTCGTTAATTATTTTCCCTCGTCTTATTATTATTATTATTATTCAAGTACGCCAATGTAATTACCTAGAATGATTAAGAGGCACACCCCTATCACATCTTGTAATACCTAATTAAACTGTGCCAATAGTTAATTAACTCCGATGAACGAAAGACCGATATTAAATAGGTACATCATTTTTATGGTTTGTTTGTTTACTCTTCACACAGACGACCTTCGGTATACTGACCTACTTTGGAGATTGTTTATTTCTACGGTCATTGTCCTTTTGAAACACAATTCATTGGTTAACTAATTCTTTTATATTTTACTTGTGCTAGCTTTGCCCAAACATTGGTCGTTTAAGTAGGTACTTTGCTAACCTAAGAGGTATCTGGGTGACCTAGCTTCAACTAAGGTATAGTTTGCTTGACCTACATAGTTCTGAGAAATATAGGTATTTCGGTTACGAATCAAACTGATATCGTATGTCGCCTATCCTTATACACGCTTATGTAAACAATAGACCTACCTAACTAAAACAAGTACTTGTATAACCTAATTTATAAGTAGGTATTGTTTGTTTGACCTAATTTTGAGACGCATGTATACTCCCGCACACGAAATATAGAATAAAGAGCTTCCACGATAGTCATTTATTACGTCCTACTCGCCTCGATTCGTTTTATATGAGTTATAATAAATTAGCGTATTTACCTAACTGAAGCAAAAACCTACATATGTAGCCTAACTCAGAGTAGATATTTCCTGGTTGGCTTGCTTTCGAGCTGGTGGGCATTGTTATCCTGCGTGGAAAATAACATAATCTTTTAATTAGTTGCAGTGTGTTAGTACAAAACTCCAAAGCTCCGATTGATTTATTGGTGATGCACGCCCGTCTCTTTCTTCTTTGTCTCTGAAAATAATTAATAATTGTTTTGATCTTACCGCCCTCGATCGATTACAATTTTTTCCAGTCGGGACTTTCATAAATTCGACATTGTGATCGAGGTTTTCCTTTTTTTTCGATTCCTAGCTAATGGATTCCTATCGGCCCTTTTTGAGAAAAGACTGATGGAAAAAACTCTTCAAATATCTGTCTATTTAAGATTCACTTCGGTATTTCGCTTAGTTCCTCAACCTTGTATTAACTAATGGTTTATTTCATTCGCCTTCGAAAGGTGATTCATCAAATAACAAGTCAGATGTTTAATTTTATTGTCCGGAATTAGGTAAATTATTATTTATTCTCAATATTTTAATATCACTTTAGAATTAATAACCGTAGATACGCACGTTTTCCAAGTGTACGAATTATTATCACTACTGTTTATTACAATTTCGTTATTCAATTCACAAAGGATTTTTAACCGCTAATTATTGAACCACTGTAGTTTAAACGTGACTCGAACAATTCGTTATTGTTATTTATTTTACCTATGTCATGTTATTTAAAGTAAAGTTAAAGTTTTAATTATTATATCACCTATAGTTAATTTTAAAATCGCGTGTTATATTTTCTTTTATCCGGTAATTTGATTTATTTTAAGACACTGGATTTTTGTTAAATGTTATAAAACCACTAAATATAAGTTGTAAGAAAGAACCCCGAATGTCATTTAATTCTTATTTACTGACTTTAAACACTTTCATTATAAAACACCCGAACTTTCACGAAGTATTATTTTAAAGCACTTTATCGGACTTTTATTTCTCAATTTTAAGAGGAAAATAAAACACTGAATTTACTATTTTTGCAAACACTTGTAGACATTTCAACTTTACTAGTAGTCTTCCACGACCACGACCACGATCCCGCACTTCCCGTTGTTTTTCGTCCGAACTCTCCCCCAATCTCCCAACGAATTCCCCTTCTTTATCAAACCATGGTCTTTTAAAGACTTTTTAGAGCTCTCCTTTCATAGAAAAATCACTCCTGATCGCCCAGACTTTCATAGGAAAAGGACCAAATTCGGTTCCTCCGTATATGACCTTTTGTCAAATCTCTGTTAATCCCCTATCTCATGTCTTAGAACCAAATTAGTTTAGTGTCTCTCTCTCGTAAAAAATCACATAAATTTTCTCATTGACAGGTATTTATATTAAAAATTTCATGTACTTGCTCGTAATTCATTTTTTAATGCCTACACCATAAAAGTAATGTTTTTATTTTAGAGTAAATATTCGTATTTAACTTGTATAATTTTGTTTAGGTCGTTTCGTGTTAATGATACCCTTAATTGCTTGAAATCATGTTCTATAATTTTATTTGGATAAAGTCATATCAACAAAGTGATAGCCAACCTTTTTTCTCTAGTCAAACGGTTAGCGATTCCTTCGACGGTTCACACGCATTTCCCAGTATCAGGCTACGTTAAGCATCTTTTCCTGTGATTTGATTTAATTGTAGAGTGACCAAAATGTACCGTGGCCTTTGATATGCAATATTTTCAATATCCTGTTTATCGTGAATAGTGTTGTCAGATCAGAGTAATCCTTATATCGGTACTTATTAAAGTCAATTTAAGTAGTTCCAATCAGTTTTCTTTTGAGATATTTGGCTCTAATAACTTCGTTTCACCATTCCATTTCCATATCAATAGATTTTCCCACTTTTTCAGGTTATTATATTCAGTTTGTGAAAATTTCCGAGATCCTACCCGTTTTTTGTGATCATTCCAGATCGGTTTTAATTAAATCGACCCCTGGGACCATTCATGTTACGTTTTCCGTGCCCTTATTGATGATTTTTCATTTACTTATTTTCAACATTCCCGTCTAAGATTTTTTTGTGTTTCCGTTTAAACTTTAGGCACCCAAAATCTCCAGTTCCCGATCGCGTCTTATGTAAACACGACCCGGAGTCAATAATCCTCCAGCTCTTTGTCTTTAGTTCTGTTTACAATTCCGTTCGTTGAACTTTCGTTCCTGTGGGAAAGAAATCAAGGCCGCTCAATCTTAGTTCTGTTTACAATTCCGTTCGTTGAACTTTCGTTCCTGTGGGAAAGAATTCAAGGCCGCTCAATCTGATCAAAGCCCACTAAAACGATACACGCCTATAGTTTCTCTGATTGGTTCAAATTATTTTTAATCGCCTTATCCACTCCCTCATTGGCAGAATCCAAACTTCCTTTGTCCTCGAGACAGCTATGATATGGGGTTTCCCTCGCTCCAGTCTCTATGCAGATTTCTGTGATAGTTCCCAACTGCTCGGACAGATGTCGCCGAATGTACCATTTTCTCTACATAATATTTAGAGGAAAAATTTTTTTTCTTGTAGGCTTCTCGTAGGTTGAAGGTTGGCATTCATCACAGTATCCGTCTGTTGTGCAGTGTGTGATCTAGCGTTCTAACGCGCGTTTGTTGATTTGCTTCACTCGATTCGTGAGGTACCCACCTTTCAAGCTTTTTCACCTTCCCAATTTGATTCAAGTGGATTAAAACAGTTTTATCACTAACACCGCAGCCTGCAGCTAACTCGGACGTGGTTTGCGATGAATCCGCTTCCACAATAGCCTTCAATTCTTCATTATCAACTTTGGTCTCCGGCCGTCCACGGGGCCTGTTCTGCAGGTCGAAATTTCCAGAACGAAAACGTTGGAACCAAAAACGCACTGTGTTTTCTTTTGCGGCACCGGAAAAAAACAATGAAGGAAAAAACAAATTAATTATAATTTTCGAAACACAAATACATGAGTAAAAAGCTGTATAAATTGGAATTTGGAATTCCTAACCAAAGAGAAGATATTTGAGATCAAAGTTGCCATTACGGCAAAACGCCAATTTCATATGTAAGGACCTAATATTTTATACAGAATGTTTAATCGCAGAAATGTTAACTTTCGAATTTCTAAGTAAACAACATATTTTTTGAACTCCCTGCCGTCATTCAAGAAAAAAACATTACTAGTGACATTCAATATGCACTCATGACGCTCCACTATTTAATGTAATTCGGGTACAAGGGTACATTTACACATTTACGCGTACACTACATATTTTTGAAGTGAAAACTTCTTTAGTACCGTTGTGATTTGAAACTCTATGAACGAAAAATAGCGACACTAAAAAGAGACAAACACATACGTCTATAGGATTTAGCCTGCAAGAGAATGAGATAGTATAATCGATCTCCTCTTTGTGCGGTGCTATATAGCCTATCGGTCTCCTCTTTGTATGGCTTCATAGCCTCCCCACCCTTATCTACTTTAGTTTTCTAAAGGTTTAAATACTACCGCATGTGAATTGCACAGTCTGTTTTTTTTATATATCGTTTATCTTTAGATATAACTCAAATCATTCACTAGCACGTACTAACCCCGCCCGGTAAAATCTATCTATCTATCTATCTTCAATCCATCTATCTTCTATACAAATAAAAATGAATCGCCGAAATTTATATACGCGCATAACTTCCGAACGACTGCACCAAATTGGATAATTCTTTTTTTATGTTCGTTATTGTCAGGACAAGGTTTGTATAAAACTATTGGTGAGGTCCGGCATTATGAAATTTGCATAAAAAACATTGCAATAAGTGGCACGCGAGCTGTTTGAAAACTGAATGTACCGGGACTGAATGTACGGAATGCGGGAGGGAGGAGGGGAACTCGGGTAGATGGTTCGCTGGAGGGGGGGGAGATCCTGGGAGGGGGGAGGGGAATTTGGGAGGGAGGTTCAACCTGGGACGGGGAAAGGGGGAGGAGTGGATTGGGAAGAGGGAAGGTGGAGAAGGCGGAGTGTAAACGCGAGAGAGGAAGGGGAACGGGACGGTTAGGAAAGGACATGCAGGGAGAAACAATTTCTTTATTAAACGGCATAGCAACGCATGCCGGGTACCAGCTAGTGTATAATTAATCTCTCCCCAGATGTTTCATATAAACATTTCATTGGTACCGACTCTATCAATTATTTCTAAAACTTTACAAACTGTTTATCACTCATTTTATCTATGTACTATCATTACATAGATAAAAAAACATAACAGCTTAAACAGTATTAACACAATTAGCTTCATACTTTGCTAATGTCTGAGACCTGTAATCACATGTTTACATCAAATTTAAGACTAAATGAGGTGTAAAACCAATTTTTCATACCTAGGTGCCTTATTAACTTGTACAAAAAACGCGACGCTTTACGATTATGAGTAAAGGGACAATCTAGTATTTTCCATAGCAGGTGAAGGAAAAATCCTTCCCAGAAACATGACAAATAAATTGCATTGAAATGCAAGATGCAGCACACTGCCGTACAAATAAGCATATCTGATTTAATTCCAGTAGTTAATACATTTAGATTTGACGAGAGACAGAAATAATATACAATTATTACTTTGGCAGTCTTACAAATAAAGATTTCCCCATCCCATTTGGTTTACATTTTTCATTTCCTTTGGTGTTATGTTATACGAGAAGCTAAACTCGATTAATAAAAGACAACGATATCATTTTTCATTCTTTCTATTTCATTGTTTTTTTTCTTTATTTCTTTACTGTAGGCCCATCATTTACGTCAAATGGTCCACATCAGTTTCGCTAGTAGAAATCTGTTGTCATGTCTTTATTCGGCAGTTTTATTTTACGAAAGTTTTTCGTATTGGTGTTATTTTTGACAGGAAACTTACATTTGATCGTCACTGTGAAACAATTTCCATTAAGGCCATGCAAATTCTAGGTTTTGTAATACGTAACACAAGGACTTTTCAAAACATTGAGTCCATTAAGCTACTTTACTACTCTCTTGTAAGATCGCAGCTGGAATATGCATCTCCTGTATGGTCTCCGATTTATACCTGTAACTTACACCGTTTGGAGAGAGTACACAGAAAATTTCTTCGATACGTTCAATTCAAATTGAGACAGCCTGTAATTGAAATCCGCTACAATGCATTAATGTCTGATCTAAACCTACCACTACTTTCTACCCGGCGTACTATTAATGACATTCTTATACTTTTTAAATTACTGAACAATCTCATAGACTGCCCTCAAATTTTAAGTGTTATAAATATTCGTGTCCCTGTTAAATCAACTCGACTCCACCACCTTTTCCACAGTGACAATCATAGGACCAACTATTCCTATCATTCACCGCTAGCGCGTTTTCACCGAACTGCCAATACGTATACAGACCTTTTCGATATTTTCAAAACCTCACCGTCTTGCATCAAAGCAAAAATAACTAGTAATTTATGTAACTGATATGTTTGTAAAATGATAAACATTTGTTGTATTAATATGCATCATATGTATGTACTGTATGTTATTCTATATATATATAATGTTTGTAAATGTTCGATACACCTGTATTATGTATGTAATAGCCCTATGTACGGGTGTTTAAATAATAAATAAATAAGTATTCATCTCGCGTTAATCGGTTTAGCTTAAAGTGTAAATTACACTTCTTTTTTAACGTTTCTTCTTTTATTACGTATCGCCGAGTCTAAATATATTCTTTTCATTTCTTATGTTCGCACCCGGCTTCGCACGTTACGACCTATTAGACCATGGATCGGCAACTTGGTGGATTACTATGGGGGTTTGCCTTCTGAATACTATAAGGAGTAAAAATGGTTTGCTGAGCAAATAAATTACTATATTTTGTAGTACATACATTTGTGAGCAAGCTTTTACAATTCTGAATTATTTATTTATTTATTTATTTACACATATACGGCACAACACGTGCCATTAACATAATTGATATACTTATAATAGTACAACAACATGAAGAATAACAGTATAAATGTTAGTAAAATTTAAGGAAAAAAGGTAAAAAGTAAGGTAATAAGTAGTGTATAAAAACTATAATAAAAGTAAATTATAAAGTGCATAGTATAAAATATAAAGTATTAAAGTACAAACTATAAATTATTAGGTAAGAGTAAAAATAATAGAGAAATAAAAGATATGAAGAGAGAAATAAAAAGTAAAACTTACAAATAAAAGATACCTATCTCAAGGTACCTACAAATATTAAAATATAAAAAGTAAGAAATCCTGGATTATAAATTATGATATGATAAATTTTACAAGTACCTATGATTTCTAAGGCATTAATAGTTTTAAAGTGAAGAACTGTTAGGCATATTATATTTACATGATGTAGTATATTTACGTAGTACTAGCAAACAAATTTAGTTTAACGCATCTTTTGTATGAAGCCAGATTACCGGCGGCGTTATCGATATTAGCATATTCATTGCCTAAAATATGCAAGCGATTTATGGTTGAGTTTTGTTCTGCGTTCGTCATAGTATTGTCACAGTGGAAAGGTGTTTTGAGTCGAGTCGGTCTACAAGGTACATGGTAATTTATTAATGAGACCAATTCAGGGGAGTCAAACCAGTTATTGTTTATTTTAAATAAAAAATTAGATCATTGAGTATTCTATATCTTTTAACGATAAGAGTTGCATTGTTTGTAATAAAGATTCATAGTTTATGTCAACCGCGGGAATACCTAATTTGAAATTAATTGACCTTAGAAATTTGCGTTGGATTCTTTCAATGGAGTTTGCATGACTTTTGTAGAAAGGGTTCCATATTGGGGAATTGTATTCTAAATGACTCCTAACCAGAGTTGTATATAGTATTTTGAATGTTTGGATATTTTTGAAATCTTTACAAATTCTTACAATGAAACCCCACATTTTCATTGCTTTACCAGTTATTATATCAATGTGGTTGGTAAATAATAGTTTAGAGTCGAAGGTTATTCCGAGGTCCCTTATTACAGGTACTGACAATAAACTGTGATTGTTAAAAGAATAACTATATTTGATAGGGTTTTTAATTCTAAAGAAACTCATGATTTGACATTTTTTAATGTTAAGTGTAAGTTTGTTAATGGTACACCATTCTACGAATTTTATAAAATTGGATTGAAGGGACAGGCAGTCGTATATATTTTTTATGATTTTATATATTTTCATGTCATCAGCAAATAATAATATATTAACATCAGAGAATATGGAAGTGACATCGTTTATGAAAAGTATAAATAATATTGGACCAAGGTGCGAACCCTGAGGCACACCGCTAGTGGCTTCAAATTCGTAAGATAAGTGTTCTTTAATACAGACAGTTAGTACACGTTTTGATAAATAATTCTTAATCCAACATAATAAATTACCACTTATTCCTAGTTTAAACAATTTATTTATAAGAATTTTAATGCAAACCTTATCAAAGGCTTTACTAAAGTCCGTGTAAATTGAGTCAACTTGTTCTCTATTAGCAAGAGCACCAGAGATAAAGTGTTCATACAGTGTAAGGTTAGTTAAAGTAGATCGTCCAGAGATAAAACCATGTTGAAATGATTAGATATTAAATTTTATAGAAGAACATATTTTTTGAAGAATTAACTTTTCAAAAAATTTTTGGTATCGACGATTGTATGCATATTGGTCTATAATTTTCAACTAAAGACTTGTCTCCGCTTTTAAATATTGGAGTGAGAAAGCTATTTTTCCATATTTGTGGGAACTTCCCTGTTAAAAGTGATTGATTAAATAGTAGGTACAGAGGATAAGAGACACTACCCCCACAGTTTTTTAGAAATACGGGGGGAATTTTATCTGGCCCTGAGCAAGATTTAGGTTCCAGTAGTTTGATACATACTGCAATTTCTTTAATCTCAATATGTATCTGAGAGAGTTGAAAATTTATATCTGACTCGAAGTTTGGAATGTCTTCATCAGGGATATCTGTTTCATATACATCCTTAAAAAAATCTGCAAACAAATTGACAATTTCTTTGATTTTACAGGAAGTTTTCAGTTTATAGTGCATAGTTTCAGGTATGCCAAGGTTGTTGTTATTTTGGGCTTTGCAATAGTTGAAAAAATGTTTTACATTGTTACCAATCGAAAATTCCACATTCTTAATATAATTATTATAACAAATGTTTGATAATTTATTACAATCTTTTCGCAGCTTGCTGAAAATTATAAAATCAGAAAGATTTGTTGTTTCTTTGTAAATTTTGTGCGCTTTTTTCTTCTCAATTACTAAGTTAATGAGGTCCTTGCTAAACCAGCGAGGGAAATTTGAAGATAATTTATAACTAATTGGGACAAAGTTTTCTATGGTTTTATATAGATGATCATAAAAGGCTTTAATATTCTCATCGAGATTACCTCCTTCTAGTATAGACCAGTCAGTGTTATATAGATAATCGCGTATTGCAACATAATTGGCTTTATTAAAGTTAGGATATTGTGTCTGGTTTTTAATTTGGCATTTTATAGGGTTACATAATACAGTAATATCTAAAGGTGGGTGATGAGAATCAGGGGCAAGAACTGAATCGAGTGACTTTTCAACCGCAGTTGACAAGTCGGTACAAAGAACAATATCTAGTAATCTATTATTGTCATTTTTTACATTGTTTAATTGAACTAGGTTAAGGAAATCACATAATTCAACTATTTCTTTTTCTGTGTCAGTTAAGCTAGGGTTTTGAGATAATGTAGAATTGTCGCGGGTGCCCCAATTGATTTTTGGTAAATTGTAATCACCGATGATAGTGATTTTACTATTCGGAAATTTATACGACAGTTGTTCAATATCCTCAAAATGACTTTTGTACACACTTATATCTGATGATGGCGGAATATAAACACTGCCTATGATATTTTTTTGATTTTTACCGTTTAGTAAGATGTAAACTTGCTCCACATTACAATTTTTGGTTTTCAGAAGTTTTGAAGGATGTATCTTGTTGACAGCTATCATGACGCCACCGCCTCTAGATTTAGCGCTGGTTTGTTGACTTCTGTCAGACCGGTAAATATGATGATGGGGTAGACCAAGCTCAGCAGAGTTGATGGATGGTTCCAGCCAGGTTTCCGTTAGAATGAGAATGTCATGTGGCAGTGTCGGGGCATGTATTTTAAAGTCCTTAAGTTTAATTATTATTTTTAATTGTAAAACTAACGTTTTTAAGACAAGATTTTTTATGCATAGCACAAAGGGTAACAATTATTATAAGCAATAATTATCAGCCTGAAACACTCATCCACATTGAAAAATCTTCCGAGAAAAGATACATGACGCCAACGGGATACACGCGAGATACACGCCACCTAGCGAGGGAGTTAACACTTACAATGTTTCTCTCGCAAAAATAAAGTTGGTTGTTTTCAGGTGGAAAAAATATAATAAGCAGTAATTGTTGAATGAAACACTAGCAACTAGGAAAAAATATAATAAGCAGTAATTGTTGAATGAAACACTAGCATATATTGAATCATTTGGCGGGTATGAGATAAGCCGCCATAGCTCAGTGGTCAAGAGCAATCGACCGGCAATCGAGAGGACACGGGTTCAAGTCCCGTTGGCGTCATGTATCTTTTCTCGGAAGATTTTTCAATGTGGATGAGTGTTTCAGGCTGATAATTATTGCTTATAATAATTGTTATCCTTAAGTTTAGTTTTCATGCCTCTGACATTTTGGTAATAGCACTTCAATTTGTTTACATTGTATCGTTTTTTGGAAGGGTTGTAACAATAGTTGGTTTCGAGTTTATGTACTTTATGGTAAGGTTTGGTTCACCATTCTCTTGACGGTACAATAATTGCTTTCTTAGCTCCACCAATTGATTCCTTTGGAGGATGGTTAAGTCGTTATTTGCTTTGATTCCGTCTTTGAATTTAGTGCTATTACGTAGGAGTGTTCTCGGTGCGATATTGTTAGTAAATTCCAATTTAATTGGACGATTTTTGTTGGCAATTTTCTTGGCACCCAGTCGGAATACTTTGACGTTGATTAGATCTAATGACGGGTCGATAGTTTTTATAGCCGAACAAACTTTGTCTCTATCTTCCGTAATGATGACTGCCTTTTCTTCAGACAAGCTCTCGGGAACGTTATATAATATGACGTTTTTAGATCTGATGGCTCTATCTTCCATTTCGGTGACAATTTCGCCCATATTAATGTCAATCGGGTTGGTCCTGATGAGTTGCGTATTATTTTTCATTGAATTTAATTCACCTTGCATTACTCCAAAATCGACTACCAATTCTGCAATCGTAGCCATAAGTTCGGTTGTTTTTGGTATTATTTTTACGATATTTTCCTTAGAGAATTTATTGTTTGGCTCATGGACGATTGAGATCAAACCACTGATTATCGCATTTACTTTGGTAATGTACTGCGAAGCTTTATCACTTAGAGCCATTGTTATAATTTTTTTAAAATTTTTTTTAAACAGTTGTGAACCCCTGGATTTTTGGTAGGACGTGTAAGTAGGTACTACCGCTGGCGGCGCGGGCGGTGTAGGAGCGGGCGCGGGGGGCTTATAACAACTGTCACTTGATAACACTAATCCTTGTTTTATACAGTTTTAATGCACTATATACTTTTCTGATGATTCGTATACTTTAAGCCAGTATTAATTTAATATAATTAGGTGAAACACTTTGAATTCACTACTTTTTATGACTGATTTAGATGATTTTGTTAGGATAAAATTAATGCGTGTACACTCTCCGTATTGTTGTTGTTGTGATTTTTATCGAATCGAATTATATATATCGAATTGATTATTTATCGAATTAATTATATTGTATTGTTGTTGTTGTGATTTTTATCGAATTATCGAAAAAACAAACATTGTTTTCAATATCGAATTCACATTTAGACACAATACTACGCGACTCTACTTCAAAAACGAAAGCTAATATAAGAAAACTTTGTTTGATTTTATTAACCACATTAAATGTCGTAAAAATATACAAAAAGCATTTTATTTTTAAAACTAAAATATTTGTACACAAATATCGTTTGTTTATTTTCCGGGAGTTTTTTGTTCCACGCTTGTTTTGGTTTGTTGTTGTTGTTTTTGTTTGTTTGTGTTGTTTTTTTTTACATTAGCTCCACACAGGAGGCCCTTAGGAAAATAATTTCCCTCAGGGCCTATGTCATCTTAGGGAATGCCGTGTGGAGGATCTTTTTAATAAAGAAGGGGAAGGATAGGAAGTTCTGTGAAGGAAAAGGTTTTATTTATTTATTTATTTATCTATAAAAGTTATGTTTACATTACATTATTCGATGCCTGTCTCACTAGGGTATACCTGTGTTGAGACAGGCGTAGAGGTACATAAATGAGTATCATACATAAGAATATTTAATTACAACATAAGAATATTTAAGGTAAGATACATATTGATTTATACAATTCAAACAGAAAGATGATTACGATTGAGGGTTAATATCATAAAGAGAGCATTATATAGGTGAAGGAAGAGAATAAAGTAGTAAATCCTTTCGAATCTATATAGGGAGTTATATTATACATATAGAATTTTACTATTTTAAGTTCTTTAATACATACGTGACATACGTGAGATGGTAATTCTGTCTATTTGTACTCTAGGTTTGTTTTGATTTGTACTTTAGGTATGATTGGTGGGTAAGAATCTGGGTGTCAGTGTGTCCAGAAGTGATGGACGGATGAATCAATCCTTCCAACTGCGGTGCAAGGCGATGAGTCGAGAGAGTCCGGCTTTAAAGCTTAAAAGGGCTCCCTCAACTAGATCCGGCCCACCACACAGCAAGTAAACAGACGCATCCTCCGCCAAGACCTGGACATATCTCACCTCATGAACCCGCGCACCCCTACTAAGTCACCAAATATCAGGTATACAGTAATGACATGTATCCCAGGTACGGCCCGCACTAATCCCCACATAAAATATTTGGGCCATTTACAACAGAAGGTTGCCGACCCATGTATTAGACATTGGACGATCGATTTAATTGAAGTATTGTCATCCACTAATAGGTATAATGAAGTCATTAATATATAAGTTGTTTCGATGCTCTGCCCTTATAAGGACATAACATTGATCACGGTAGAAGCATTTATCTCTCAGCTGGTACCCGGCATGCGTTGCAATGCCATTCAAAGAAATAAATTGATTCTCCCTGCATGTTCTTTCCCGTGCCTCCCCGTTCCCTTCCACCTTCCCCACCTTCCCGCTCCCTCATCTCTTCACTCTCCGTGAACCCCACCTTCCCCCTGCCTTTCCTCCCGGTCGCTAAAATATATGAAATACACACGTTTTCATCTATACAAATTTCATGAATGAATAACTAACTCTAATTTTTATGAATGAATGAATTTACATTTAATTTTGATCGAATCTAGACCTCCAGTGTTCCTGCATACGTTGTTAGTAAGCAGTATGCAAGTGCTTAGCGGGAAATCAAGATACAATAAGTGTTAGTAGGACTATAAACAAGATTGGTGATAGTCTATGAGGATGCAAGCGCTGGGTGATTGTATCCAGCGTATCCTGTATGCACGGCGTGTGCAAGTAAAGTTTATATGATTTATTTGTGGAATCTCATAATTAATTAATTAAAAATAATATGTGATATTTTTGCGGCACGTTCCTTTAGTCGTGTTTGGTGATCAGATGTGAATAGCCAGGTACTTCCACACCTTCCTCTTCCACCTCTCCTTCTCGTTGAAGGCTACCTTCAGCCTCGCGAAATACCCCAATTGGGGATGCTATATTCTTACTGGCTCCAGACCGGAGCAGTTGGGACTCTTATATTGTATTCTTATGTGGAAAATACATCAAAGAAAGATTTTTTGTTTCATGAACCTATGGGTTTATATTTTTTTTCTTTGTCGTTTATATATTATCTTTACCTACCTAAAGTGAACTCTACCAGACAATTTGACTGTCCTAAAAATGGAAATCTCCTAGTTGGATAGTCAGAGCTTTGTATATGTATTTTTTTGTTCAACAAATAAAAAAAAATTAGTAAACCTCGCGAATATTCAAAATTTTGATCAATGGTAGCGAACCCCTAAAATATGCCTACATTTTTTGACTATTGAAAACATTTACAAAGGTGCTCCGAAAAAAAGACGAATTTTAACATTTTGAAACAGCCTGTGTATAGTGACAAGAGTAAGTTACTAAATGGAAGCATGTTATAAAGTTTACAGACATTGGCAGTGAGCCCAACTTAACCTTAACGGTCGAATTAAGATGAAGTTCGGTTCGGAAACTGTGAAGGAGTACTTATCTTATAGTAAGGATTGCTAAAAGTTGGAAATTGAAAGAGAATTTTCAGTAGTTTGAAATTAATGAACTCTTTAATAACGGATGCATAACTTGCAAAGCAAACATTTGTTGCATCTTGTTTCCTTGGGGCTACTGCTGGGAATTCCAATAAAGATTATGATTGCCACAATATCTTCGAAAAAAGTTACATTAAATCGTGGAAAAGCAGTAAATAGATTTGAAACAATTTCTTAGAAGATAAGTGAGCAAACGTTTGTTGCATCTTATTTCCTTGACGCTACTGCTGGGAATTCCAATAAAGATTATGATTGCCACAATATCTTCGAAAAAAGTTACATTAAATCGTGGAAAAGCAGTAAATAGATTTGAAACAATTTCTTAGAAGATAAGTGAGCAAACGTTTGTTGCATCTTATTTCCTTGACGCTACTGCTGGGAATTCCAATAAAGATTATGATTGCCACAATTTCTTCGTAAAAATGAAATCGTGGAAAAGTATGAAATAAAACAACTTCTTGAGAAGATAAGTGATTTGTTGAATGTTTGTACAGCACTTGAACATTTGACAGCTACTTTCATGTATTTACAATACATATTGGAGCAGCTTAGCCGTAGCTTAGCCATCAGAAAGGGTTATCTTTTACACTTTATGAGATAATAATAACTAACAAAAAAAAACCTCGCGGGAGAAAATGTTCTCGTGGGTAAAATAAACTATGCTAGCGGCTTTTGGTTGTATAGAAAATGTATATTATGACAATTTTTTTTTTTAAATTATGGTTATTGAACCAATTGTATAAATGATAGAAAATTATTACCAATGGACGAAATTACTCTGTTATGGACAAAACGAATGTCCAAATGGACAAAATTAATGTCCAAATGGACAAAATGAACGTTCAATTGGAAAAAAAGTCAAATTTAACGAAAATATTTACTTAATATTTAATGGGAATGTTACATCATTTGACCATCACGCAATATTTCACAAATTTATTATAAATTTGGTGACAAATATACGAGTACTTTTGACCAAATTAATTTTATCCAAGGAACTTTATAGTTAATCGATGATCAATTTTAGCAAATTTTGAAGAAAAACTATTTATATATTTTTATTTTTAACTTTATGAGTAAAACCTCAAATTGTAATATTTGTAAGTAAAAACTATTTATTTATTTTCACATCTGCCCTGATGATGGACACTGTAACGCTGTTTAAAACGTTAGCTAACTTATTGTGAAAATCTTAAATATGTATTTTTTAAATACAGTAAAAAATGTCGAATTTTTGTTGATCTATGATAAATTTAAACAATTTTTAACTTTAATAATCAAAAGTACAGTTAAGAAAATAATAAATATTTGAGGCAAACGTTAGCTTATTAATAATGTACATATGTATACAATCAATATGTTGGATTATTTGTACAGCTCCGTTCTTCCGAATTGCTCTCGTTTGTTCGTTCTTCGAAACGTGAATGAATACGATCAGTAAGCATTCTGCAATTCTAATCAGTGCCTTCTTGGAAGGGAGCATAGCAATGAGTAGGAATGAGCATAGATGCATATTAATAGCAAAAAAATCTCTGCAACTACAGCAATGTTTTTTTTTTAAATTTTATTTCTTTATTCATGTAAATGTTTGTGTACAAAAAATTTCATGATATTTCGCTACTATTGATTAAATTAATTATTAATTTAATAATTAATTTAATTTAATTAATTATTAAATTAATAATTACTATTAATTACTACTACTATTAATTAATTAATTACTACTACTATTAATTAATTAATAATTACTAATAATTACTACTACTATTAATTTAACCAACTATATATATAGTTGGTTAAATTATGTTTTATTTTAACCACTGGAGCGATCACGCGAAATACATAAATTTGCCTCGATTGCTCAAGATTTCCCAGAAGATCATCTTTTTAATTTTTCGCCAACATTAAAAAAACCATACCTTCGAATTTTAACAGGAGGCATAAAAACTTATTTTAGAGCCAAGGAATTAACTCTAATTTACCGTTTAAAGTTTATAATCGCGCGAATCCTGCGTGTTTTTTACTTGAAACTGCCGTGAGGGATATTTATTCGAGTTAACACAGAATATTTTCGATTTCTGTAACATTGTCTGTGGTATACTTAATAATGCGTATCTATGGAAAAATGACGGTATGAAATTTGACGGGGAAAAAAACATTTTAAAAATTTATTTTTAACATCGTTCTAAAATAGTCTAGGAAGCTCGGTTTTCTGACATCTATGTTTATAATAGATAAAGCATTTTGATAGTTTCGTTTTAAAATAAATAGATGGCCAAGCAAATGTTTTATATAATTACAATAAATGTTTTACGGATGGAAGGAAAATGTGGTCCATTTTTGAACCGCTATCAATCGCAGAAAAATAAAAGTGGCTCACTTTTCGACCAAAATCGCTTCTGTAGTTATACAGGTGTTCTTGGCAACCCTTATCAAAGTACCTTCGTGAATGAACTTAATACCAATGAAATCTCTTCACGATGTCGGTCCGGTTATCCTGCTCGTCTGCTATTAATCTTCTGGCTAGAGAAGTTATAGAAGTTTCAAAAGCTCGGTGTAAGATGACTTTCTAAGGGATTTCGTTATTATTATTATTATCTAGAAAGCAATTAAGCTCTCTAATTAATTTGCCACCTGTTTGAGAACAAAAATAATACCTTAAGTTTTTTTGTTGCGAATGTTATTTGAGTAAGCACGGTTTGCAATTCAACCTATCTGAAATTGTTATTTTTAGCAAATCTTCAGAGTACCCAACATTAAAACTGACAGACATAAAATAATTTAGAGAATGAAATTGTTGTGCTTCTATAAATAGGTACGAATACAGATTTTTTTGTCTTGCAATCTTTTCTTTAGAAGTATTTTCCTAACATAAAATATATTTTGACCCGAAAAAATAAAAATAAAACTACACCTGGGGGGCATTTATTTGAAAAAGGTCGTCCTTAATCGTGGGATAGATATTAAAAAACTATAATTTTCTACTTTGAAATCTTTTTCGTATCAAACTGAACGTTTAAAAAATTCATTTCAAAGCAGCACCCATGTGGCGCAGTTTTATTGCCATCGAATTATATCTGGCGAACGCTGCAAGAAAAATAAACGAAACAAAGCAATTATCGGTGTGAGCTACTCTTATTTACGTTTGAATCTATTTATTTATTCTACTCTGATCATTAATTTCAATTCTCGCCGTATATCGTCTTACAAATATCAAAAAGCTTCCTCAGATCAAAGCGGAGCTCGGTTTGTATGAAACTCAATAAAGTGGAGAGGTCATCTAAAGCATTTTTGAAACTTTTTTAAACACTCAATTCTACCGGGTTTTACGACTGTTTTTATGGGAGTGAGAATTTGGGCGTGTAAATGTAATCAAGGATTGTTTATTGTTTCATTAACAATAACATAACTCTCCTGACGACTCTAAACAACACGCTTTATGGTGCGGTTTCGGGTCCAATGAAAATATGAATCAACTACGAACGAACATGGTAAGCATGAAAACATCGACCGAAAGGCAGATCGGATAAACTAAAATATTTTGCAAAATTGCGTTAGTATGATTTTTTATTCATTTCCTTTGGTAAAAAGTACATCAGCAATGGAAGAAAATAAACCTCATGTTTATTAAATATGTTTATAAATGGCCACGTAACCAACTAGTTTATTTTTTTCGATCACCGAACTACGTGCTCATGTAATGTAAGTCAAATTGACAGAAATGAAGCAGAGAAGTAGAAATTGAATCATTTAAAAACTTTTTTTCAAAAATATTCGACTTAGCGAATACTCGTACATACCTACCAATAAAATTGGTTATTTATATAAATTATTTATTATGAGGTAAATATTTTATAGTAAATTGTGTAAATCTTTGCTAGGGTGTATATATTGGCCGTGAGATCATAAAAAAGAAAATATGCCATACCCAGGTAAAAATTAGGTTATCTTTGTACCGTGTGTCAAGTGATACAGTATATGTTTAGTGTTGAAACAGCTATGGGACTAATCCATTTCCCAAGGTCCTGTTCAATGTATTCATCTCCCAATGTCCACATCATTCCTTAAAAGCCCTACTTGGCAAAAGAAAGAAGATGACTACAATTTACCTACTTGACCAGTTCGCAATATTATTGTACAATCATATTTAAAATACCCACATCATCAGTCGAAACATTGTCTCGCTGGTGATAACGGCAATTATATTTTCTCTCTCGAAACTCGCGTTCAGATAATTATATATAATACAGGGTGGTGCAGATGGATCGGGTGGTTTTGAAGTGGACTGTACGTCTAGAGTGGGGGAGCCAGGTGTTCGGTGGTCTTCGTGCTGTGGTTGGGAGGGCGGGAAGTTTCAGTTGCAGACTGGCAGTCAGTCGCGATGGCTACGTGGTCCATTGAGCATCGTGTTTTCGCAGTGGAAGAGTTTGTACGCAATAACGAGTCAATTGTTGCTGTGACGTGTGCCTTTCGCCGGCGTTTCAACATCCCACCTCGCGGTAGTGTTCCTAAGCAAGACACAATATTGAGTTGGGTGCATAATTTCCGCACTACTGGTTCATGTGCTCCAAAATGGACGTCTAGACCTCGAACAATAAGAACGCCTGAGAACGTGGAGCGTGTGAGACGCGATGTCATTACGAGCCCACATTGATCAACGAGACATCGTGCTCAAGCTCTTGGAATGTCACGTCGGAGCCTTCAAAGGATTCTTAGTAAAGAACTGAAATTCCACCCCTATAAAATCATGGTGGTCCAGAAGATTCTCCCTATTTCAGAAGATTCTCCTGATTCTCCAGAAGATTCTCCTGATTTCAAGAATGCGTCGCTCGAGAAGGAGGGCATTTGATGGATGTAATTTTTAAAAACTAAGTTCACAATTTTTTTGTTAATAAACTTCCATTTTAACTACACGTTTTGCACTTTATTTCAATCCAATACCTTTAAAATTGAGAGTTTGACAAGTATTTTAAAACCACCCGATCCATCTGCGCCACCCTGTACTTACGGTGTAATTGTACCAACCTATATAATTATGACCCGTGAATGGACAATCAGGGCACGTTATTAAAAGGAAGGGCTTTTCCCGGTTTTTTTTTTAACAATGCAATCAAATGTTCAAGATCTTCAGTATTACAGTCCGATTAAGTTTGTCATCGGACCATTACAATATGAGAAGAAATTAAGTTTGTTAATGAGTGTAAGTATAAATTGATAGCACTTCCATGTCAAAGATTTATATGAAAAATATAAACTCATTTTGTATGCTATTATAAAACGTAAGCGTAAGGAGTAAGATTAAGAAAGGAACGCTTCGATGGTTTGTGCATGTAGAGCGAATGAACGAGGAAAGGAGTGTAAGGAAAATATATGACGCAAATGTGAATGGTAGAAGAAGCCGGGGATGCCCGAGAAAGACATGGCACGACCGAGTGAATCCGATACTTGAGTCGGGGCATGTCAAGAGTCAGAATAATAGAAGAGCATGTATGATACGATGTATGAATATGAACGAGGCAAGGAGTGTGTGCCAAGAGTTATTTGGCGTTCCGTCCTCTCTGCCTAACAGCGTGATGGTTAGTTAGTTAGTTAGTTATAGTTAGTTATAAAACGTATGAAAGGAACCGCTGAACGAGATTTTTCTACTAGTCGTATTTGCTGTTAATTTCCAAAACACTGGTTGAGGTAACTTTTTTGTTAGGTTATTACAGTCCTCGCTTGGACTATTTTAAGGAGATTAAAAAAAACTAACTTAAATTACAAAACCTTTCTTGATTAAAATTCTTAATTCTCGGAAACTCGCAAACAATGAAATGGTAATTTAAAACTAATCGAAAGAAATATTTTTCAAAAAAAGTTAGAATTGAAAATATTTTTTAGATGCCTTTCTGGAAAACAATATTGTTCTAGTTCAAAAAAATGATTGCGAAGTGAAATAAATTTCGCCGATATTTGAATGTTTTATAACTGGGACTCAATCAACTCAGTGAAGAGTTTATTTTTTAGATGTTTTCTTGTGAAGTTAATTGCTTTGTATTTTTTGTTAAAGTGTTAATTGTTTTGCAATGTTCTGTTCTTTGCCATAATACAATTCTAGGCAGCAAATGAATCCATTGTCACGTCGCGTGGTCTGAAAGCTTCCTTTTAATTGCAGAACGATAGTAGCCAGCGTTAGGGTCTTAAACAAAGCTTTGGATATAAGAAAGACTCCAAGCACCATCACAAGATGAAACATTAAATATCTGGGTCATATTTTTACGAACAACGTCATATAACGAAGAATCATGATGAAAATTGAACGAAGATAAAGTTATTATACACACATTAACTATACATTCTTACAAAATACACTTAAATTGCATTCCCCAGAAAACAGAAGAAAAATAAATCACCAAACTCTTTTTTTTTTAATTATTCACTTCGAATTAGACTGTTCTGAACTGCATCTCATCGACTTTAAAGTACCAACTCGAGCGATAAGGCAAAACATAGTATTCGGCAACAATAATTCTGGAACTAACTACCTCATACATGCACCTATTCCTCGATTTCACACACTTGCAAACAAATTCACCTCAAGTATCGATGTATTTAATACAAATTTACCATTATTTAAAAATACTTGAATGATATTTTTATGTAGTATATTTTGATATTTAGGGAGAATCATATATTTATCTACAATATAAAAACCTATTGCCGTTTTCTTTTTATGTACTGTGATTTTTTTTTTTTTTTACAGTGAATACCGCACAAGAATCTCAACTGCTCCCGTCTGGAGCCAGTGAGACTATGGCATCCCCAATTGGGGTATGTTGTGAGGCTGAAGCTAGTGAGGAGGGGAAGGAGGTGGGGAAGAGGAAGGTTGGGAAGTACCTGGCTATTCAGATCTGGTCACTAAACACGGCTAAAGCCATTTTCAAGCAACGTTTCAATTCTGAATGGTGGTCTTACACCAGGGCGATACTAATAGTATCTTCCACTCTGGAACATGCCGCAAATATACTATATATTATTTTAAATGAATTAATTGTGAAATAACACAAATTAATCAAATAAAATTTATTTGCGCATGCCGGGTTCGAACCCGCGACCTCCGGAATGTGAGTCAAGAGTCTTAGCCACTGGACTACGGAGGTTGTGATATTTGATTTGATCATTTGATCTGTCAAGAATTGTTTTATGTAAATTTTGTAAATACACTATGTATACTATTTTATGCCATCTGCAACTTTAAAAACTTTCTCTTCCTTTTTAATGCATTATTTTTACTAAAATTTATCTTTATACCTTTCATTCATGTGATGTTTAGGTAGTTTTTCAAGTTCATCTTTTTTATTTAAAACTGTGTCTCTGTATTATAAACTTATCATGTAAAATCCCATCAGGGCGTTGAAATATTAATAAATAAATAAAAATAAAATAAATTATGACTGCCGACAGGCGAAAAACAATACTGGGATGATTGAGAACATAATATAATTTCAATTTTATTTTAATAACTTTTGAAGGTTATGCCCATCAATAAAACACCAATCATTGAAGAAGAAGATAGTACTAATAAATGTAATCCAGTTTAAAACGCTCCACTGAACATTTGTTCAAAATTGATATTATTCTACTATAGTAGTCTAAGAGAATCTTAATAGAATATAGGGTCGCCCCTCCATGAAAGGTAGGTATTACGATACGGGGAGTTGTGGCGTCGAGAAACAGGGAAAGATTTTGAAAACATGCCAACAGAGGGATGTTAGCCTCCGGGCCTTCCTACATACTCGTTCCTGATTATAAGAGTTATTTTTATTAAATAAAGACAGTTTTTGAAGTTGGAGAAGGCGTTGTTATTTCAAAAATCCATTCACGACAAACTGGCGCAGCCGGTAGGCTTGTAATAACGTATTTTTATTACAAGGGTCTCTGAATTACAGTTCTTAAGACACAATTAACCGTTATGTTCCTCATAGGATAGAAGGCTGGTATCAGAGGCATCTGAACTTCCTAATATAGACTTAGGTACCCAAGAAACTCTGTATGTCCCTACTCTGTAATTAGGGAGTGTTTCTCATCCCTTGGAGCCAACTCCAAAACACTACGTGCAAACCTACAATATAACCATCGCACGACCGCCATTATATGAAAATCTTTGAAGTTTCATATAAAAATCTGAACGTCCCTTGACACCTGTCGAGATATGTTAATACCCTCGACTACGAATCGCGGGATCAAATCTCAGCGAGTGCAAATATTTTTTTTATAGAATAATATATGTGTTATATCGCGTTATTCCGTTGGTAAATAAATATTTTTTTAAATGTACAGAAAGTTCGTCTGAAGTATTTTCTAGTAGTGACATATTTAGTTTTTTTTTATTATATATTTAATACAAGAAAATACATTTACAAATACAAGTTTAGTGTAGTCCCACAAAGCTGTCACACATGACGGCTTGTCTGTAGGTTCTACAAAATAATATATATATATATATATATATATTTTTTTTTTAATTTTGAATACATGTACAACATAATACTGTATATAAAATAATATCTCAATGTAACTACCTATATATAAATTATTTAGGCAGGTACGTTGAGATGTTCAGATATACATTGATTCGTCACTTATGTATAAGCCAACGCTTATAAGTGACGAATCAGTTACGTCTCAGAATAGCCATACAGGTAAAAAAAAACATCATTAAGAATCGAAGCGACGTCGCTTAAAATGGCTTTAACTTGTTCGGTGATCAGATCAGCAGATCAGATAGCTAGGTACTTCCCGTCTCTTTCTCTCTGCGAAACGTCCTCTTCCCATGTGCTTCTCCTCCCCACTCAATGTACCCAAATTATTGGGGATGTCATAGACACAATGGCTCAGAACAGGGAGCGGTTGGGCAAAAATATAGTAATTCTGTTTTATTTCTAGAATGATTAATTCAGGTTCCAAAAAGGTAATTACCTAAATAAGTAAATCCAAATACCTCACTTTTCATTCTAATTTTGTTTTCTGTCGGTGAGATGATAATTCAAGTCGGGTGATTTAATTTCCCTTGACATTACTGATAAAACTCTAAAGGCAATTCAATTTGGAAGGTGGATATGAGTACTGCCGCCCCGGGAACTGGATAACCAACACCTCTATCATAGATCATCCCAAGAGGTTCGCTACGTTTGGTGACTTAGCAGGGGTGCGCAGGTTCATGGGGAGAGGGTAAGGTTCTAGGTCTTGATGGTGGATGCGTCTGCCCATGTTCTGTGTGACGGGTCGGATCGAAAGAGACGAGGTTGAGGGAGTCCTTTCGACGTCTCCAGCTGGACTCTTTCGACCCATCCCGTTCCACCGCAGTTGGAGGGATGGGTCGAGATACGTCCGTCACTGGCACACTGACCCCCAGATTTCTACCCACCCCCATCCTTATACCTTATTCTTTCCCAGAACTTCCTCTCCTCTCTTTCCTTTAAAAGACCCTATACACGTATACACAGCATTCCCTTACATACGAGTAACATAGGCCCATTTTCCTAAGGCCGCCTAGATGGAGCTAATTTAAAAAATGTATATATTAAATTCCTTCCGATTTCTTGGCTTTTTGGTTGTTTTCATTTTATCTACTATAAAAGTACACAAAGCTTTGTTTAGATTGCGGGAATCTCGGTAGCAAAATAAACCTGGTGTAGCCTTATAGACTTTCTACCGCCTCGGGTAGAATATGCCTGCAATGGAATCCATTCAACGTTCTCTCAAAGTAATTGATATTTGATGCGGAAATTCATAGATACTCGTACCTAAAGAAGAAAGGCAAATGAAAGTGTATTCGATAAATCTCAAAAATATTATTTATATAGAAACAATGTTGAGGCGAACTAGGTGACAGGGCGAAACAAATCAATTCTTGGGTAATGGATTTAAAAACCAGCGACTGTGAATAAAGACATGATTATATATATTTTGCATCGATATACAGAGTGCCCGGGGGTAAAGTGTACTTACTACATGGCTTCGGGGTGGTTTTACGTGATGTTAAAAGTTTTAAAAAAAATCAGAGTGCGCTATTCACACGCGGGGGAAGTGGAACCTTCAGAAAACTAAAGTAGATAAGGTTGGAAGGCTACGAAGCACCAAACAAAGAGGAGACCGATAGGCTACAAAGCACCGCGCAAAGAGGAGACCGATTATACTATCTCATTCTCTCGCAGGCTAAATCCTACAGATGTGTGTAATCGTCTCTTTTTAGTGTCGCTATTTTTCGTTTCATCGAGTTTCAAATCGCAACGGTGATAAAGAAGTTTTCACTTCAATCACTTTTTCGATATTATTTTTTTTTCATACAAAAATATTTATTCATACAAACAATTCAACTTCCCGGTTAGACGAGAGGTCTGGGTTCGAGTCCCAGATGTGACCATTGTCTTTTTTCTGTGTCTTGTTCTCTTTCATATTTTCGTTTAGATTATTATTGTTATCTTCTTCTTCAACGATAAAATTAAAACAGATTGGCATTATTATTTGTTTCCATCAGTGACAGCTAAACAAATTCTCGCTTCTTCAGTAATGTTATTTTGTGAATTTTGCCGTTAAATAGCGTAGTCCGAATGTAAATTTCTTTTTTTAATAAACTTGTTCACAATAAATTATTAATACTATGAACTAGTTTTTCGTCTACCTTCTTTGCGAGTGAACGTGTTTTCAATGATACGTTTTAAGATTTTCACGGCCAAAAGCATTTTCGTCATTTGTTTTTGGGGTGTTATGACGTGTTGCGCTACCTCCTTCTTTAGCCAACGTTTCGGACATCGTTGCAGTGTCCATCATCAGGGAAGATCCGCACACATCTACCGGATCTGCCGGATCTGCCCTGATGATGGACACTACAACGATGTCCGAAACGTTGGCTAAAGAAAGAGGTAGCGCAACACGGCATAACAACCCAAAAACAAATAACGGAAAGTGTTTTATAATGCTTGCGGTTTTTAGGAATTTATTAAAATTAAAAAAAAAAAAGTGGATGAAATTTATTACATTACTAGCTGGTTCCCGGCATGCGTTGCTATGCCATTTAATAAAGAAAAAAATCTCCATGCGTGTCCTTTCCCATTCGTCCCGTTCCCTTTCCGCCTCCCTTTCCTCTCCCGCGTCCCCTTCCCCCTCTCGCGTTCCCACACCGCCTTCCCTCACCCCACTCGACTCGCCTGCTTCCCCCGTCCCGCAAACCCTCCTCCCAATTTCCACCCTCCCGCATTCCATTCATTCAGTCCCGGTACATTCAATTTTCAAACAGCTCGCGTGCCACCTATTTTTTATACAAATTTCGTTATGCCAGAGCTCACCAGTAGTTTTATACAAACCTTGTCCTGACCATAACGAACACAACAAAAAAAGAATTATCCAATTTGGTGCAATCGTTCGGAAGTTATGCGCGAACATACATTTCGGCGATTCATTTTTATTTATATAGATAGATATAGATAGAAGATGTGCGCTAGTTTCGTAAATTTCATCACCGAAGAAAAATATTGTAAAAAACCAACACTTGGGTAATATTTTTCGTGTAATATTTACGTGCCTCCTTGCCTTTGTAATTATTGGCATTTTAGCCTTCTACAAACTGGCAATATTATGTTTTCCGAAATTTGCAAATATTGTATTTGATGTCTCAAATCTCATAACAAATAACACTACCCTGAAGATAAAACTTATTGATTAAAATTCGGGGTATCTTTTAGGACGCAGATTTTTCTTTCAAAATTCAAATAATGAGGACTGTGAGCACGGTTTTCTTGCTAATATTCAGACAGCTTTGAAGCAACGCGAAGAAACTTTAGTAAGGATGACTAAATTACTAGTCACGCCATGTGTTGTTTTACGTCTAGATGATAGTCATAGATCACGTATTATATTATGCAAGTATTAAATTAATAAACTTTGTTCTGACTTCTGAGCAGCTGCACGAGTCTTCACGGGCGAGTACCTGGCTATCTAAATATTTTCATATTTCAGAATACCTTTTGTATCATCACTAAGGTCACTTAAAGATCTTTAATCGAGTTTACTGGAAGGTGTGTAAAACAATTTACCGAATGGCTCCGTTTTTCTTATTCAAATTCTGTATTACTGAAAACACCAATTCTTGACAGTCAACTCAAACAGCAATACATTGGAGAGATGAAGGAACCAAAGCGCTTACCATGCCATAAAATAGAATTATCATACTTCTTGAACTAAGACTGCTAAAAGACTCAAAAGTTATCTGATTTATCTTAAATAAAGTAAAAATAAGACACAAAAAACAATTTTTAAAAATCGGAACAAACTTTACTTTAAAGCCAGTCCGCAGCGCGTTGATTATTTTTGGCAGTTCATGCCACGCATCTTACCATTTCACACATCAACCAGCAGTATTATCTAAACAGGGCGTGTGAACCTTAAAATTAACCAAAACCAAACATTTTGATTTTTAAAAACATGATGAAAATGTATTATGTCGCAGTCGAAAGATCGGAAGAAGCTTCACTTTTTGCCTTTCATTGGTGTGCAAGGAGCAAATTTGCACTGCAGCAAGTTGGTCTCAACGCTCAATAGACTAGCTATGATAATAATTATAATTTTTCTAACACGAATTTGAGGCAGTTAGAAATGAACAATTTAATATGCTATATTTTTCCAAAAATATATGTACTGTACAGTAAGGTGGTCCAGGCTTGTATAGTAAATTTTGTTTTTTCAAATATAGATGTAGCCACCCATTTTATTTGTTACACCTATTATTCCTATTATGTGTAAAAAATTTCAGTCCCCTATCTTATATACAAGGGGGTGCTCATCGAATTAGAAGTTTCTGATAAAAGTTCTGGATTTTAAGTAAAACACGTAATTTAAGGTTTATTAATATTACAAGTATTTTAGTCAAATAAGTATAAAACGTATTTAAATTTGAACAAAATTTGGTAACAAAGCAATAATTAACATAATATTAGTCGCAATCTTTCAAAACCATGTTTGTTAACTCCATTTTGAATGTTTCAGTAGAAACGATTTTTCTGTTTTGTTCAACGATGTGAAGTAAAAATTGCTTTTCTTCCTCATTCTTAGTAAGTATTGTGTTGTAATCTTCAAATAGTTTAAACCTCTCTCCGCTGTATCATTAACAACACGCAAAATTTTGACTCAGCATTTACCTTGAAGGAAATCAACACTGTTATTCCAAGACTTAGGAGGTAATTACAAGAAAGAGTCCGTGACATCGGGAACTAACAGCGTTTTACACGTTCTTTGTGTTGCAAAAGCTTCTAATGTAACCTCTGTGGTAAGCTTAGCAGAATCACCTCGTACTGAAGGATTACCGCCATCAGAATTTATTTTTTGAACAATGGCCTGTTTCTCAGCATCAGACAGCTTCTCAGAAAACAAGGTAAATGAGACTAGTTCATCTGACAAATACCATAAGTGACGCTTTAAGACACCCCTAGCTGCTATACTGATTACGGAATCAATGGCTTCGTACAATTTTAAGCTATTCCAAAGTATTAAGTCATTTACTGGCGCATCTGCTGCTAAAGACGCTTCGATTCAAACTTTGGTGTAGATGATAACTAACAAATCGAACAATTTGTTTTTCTTCTCTCTTGATTAGTTTAAATTTTAAATCTTATATCAAGCGCACTGGTAACGTATTGTGTAAATATGTCACTTGTAGACAGCTCAACGCACTACAAACTCATCTTTGGACTTATCCTCTAATATGCTAGCATTACTAGAAGTGCTACTGAAGTTGCACTCAAGTTCTAACTCTTGACTCGATACCACCGAAGATGAAGCATTACTTTCAGCAGCCATTTCTTTCAATTCTTCAGATCTTTGTTTCCGTTTTAGAGAACTTTCTTTGACCTTTTCTAGTTTCTTGTCGATTGAGGTCATAATCATCTTACGTTCTCATCTTTGATCGATGAAACGCTCTGTCTTCCGCAATTTTTATCAAATTCAAAGCGCTTGCATGGGCAAATCAAAAAGTTTGTCTAGTTATTTTTAAAACAAATACACTCCTGTTTTTGTGCTTCAGAATTTCTTCCTCTATTTTTATTCAATAGCAGCCAGTTCATAAGAAACTTAATCAGTTTTTCAATGCAGTGATTTTGTTGTCCGGTCGGAATACTAGATTTACTCCATACTTTTATAAGTTCTTGAATAAGTACATGCGCGGAATCTTTCACATTTTTGGAATCATTTAATATGTAGTGAAAACGGAGTAAAACTCGCCGAAGAGTAGGATGTTGGTTAAGCCTCATCAATGGCTCAATATCTCGAACCCCAAGTAAAAGAATTTCGTATTTTTTTCGAGTAGATGAACACATTTTACTACACTGATTCATTTCACAGTCTACTAAATAAGTATCAAATACTGTTCAAATTTGTCCATAAAACTCTTCAGTAGTTTATTTTAATATTTATTTAATAGTTTAACACACGAAATTGGCCTCTAGCAAAAAGTAAAAATTAAGCATTTTACACAAAAAAGTCAAAAACAACACTCGATTGAGCACCCCTTTCTACTTGAGCTATCTCGCTGAAATTTTACTATGTTATTTCTATGAATACGTGTAACAAATTCACGGGGTGGCCAAATGAAAAATAATAAAAAAAAATTTTTGGACCACCTTTGTACATACATTATAAATAGCTTCGAGGCGGCCGGCGCGGCGTTACATTTAATTCTAGAGAAAAAACTACGTTATGCAACGAATTACAAAAACACTTTTGTCACAAAATGAATGATCTTTGCTTGTTTCGCATACGTTTTTAGAAGCTTGAACGCCAATAATTTCGGGAGGTAGCTGTTTTCAAGCCGGCAGACTGAGATTGGAAAAAGAATGTTGGAATTTCGATTGTTTTACAAAAATACGTGGAGTTATGAAAATTAAATAGAAATACCAAGAATAACGCCGGTGGCATATTCAAGTATAAAGATTCCTCAGATATAACAAAAGGCAGTCATTTTAAAACTATGCAATGGCTAAAAATATTCGCAGTCGAAACGAAGCCAATAAAATCTTCGAACGCGAATAAAATTGTTAGATGGGTTGACTCCACGATCTATCTCGTAAAATATTTAGTCATTTTGAAAAACGTAATTCTATGTAACTCTTTGTTCTATGTAATATTTATTTCGGACATCGGGGAGTATGATGCAGTCTGTTATATATTTTATGCCATTACCTGTGTTTTTTTTTATATATTAATAAAAGCTGTATTAAAATTATATTACGATCTATGAAGATGATAGCGTGTCAACATTTAAGGGTAAAATCTCAAATGATTTAAAAAATGAAGAATGGTTACCAAGACAACACGCATGTTTTCACTGAACTAGGTCCATTGGACATACTTGAGATTTACTACTTTTAGTACGGTATATGAGTTCATCCATCAAACAATCTGTCACCAGCTTCAGCTCTTTTTTTAAAGTTTCACCTCTGTGCTTTTGAGAATTGCAAATACCATTGGCCAACAAAAATCAGATCTTACGGAATTTTTTCCATTCGTAAATACGAGTGCAAACAAATCACTTATTATTTCGATATATGTGCAATTATTGACAAGGCTTTTAGCTACCTGAAAACAGAAATTGTCCAAATATGATAAAGTGAGATAGCGAACGTAGCAACATATAAGAAGGACAACCTACTGGCAGTTAATAATTAATTAATGGCAATGTGATATATTCCCCAAGAAAAATAAATAATTCTTAAAATAAATAAATCCAATTCTCCAAGATTATAAAATTATGATTACGTATATGTTTTTCAATCAGAAACATAAATTTTTTGAATAGTCCCAAATTTATAAAAAAAAATAGAAAAGTGTCGTAAGTCATAATTTTCCATTTTACGCGTTATCTCTGAAAAGTGACTTGATTTTGATTATCTATCTCCCACGAAAACTATTAAGCTTGAACCGCAATATATCGCTAGTATCTCTTTTCGGCTTAACCGCTTGTTCGTCACTCATTCATTTGTTTTCTTGCTCGCCTGTTTTCTCGCTCGCTTTTTTGACTTACGACACTTTTCTACAGGATTCAATTCAATTCAATTCAATTCTTTATTAATTTTAAAAAATTACGAAATAAAATTTCAATGCGTTTTAAAAGAGTATTAATTCAAAATTTAAAATTTAAACAGGTTTAAGTAATTTATATTTCAATGAAGCACAATCACACTAACAACAACAAAGCTTTTTGTCTGAATTGTGCTTCATTGATATTAAACATATCGATATCCGAAGTGATTCTATTTAACAAATTTAAATTTTTATTAATTTTAAAACATTACAAAATAAAATTTCAATGCGTTTTAAAAGAGTATTAATTCAAAATTTTAAATTTAAACAGGTTTAAGTCATTTATATTTCAATGAAGCACAATCACACTAACAACAACAAAGCTTTTTGTCTGAATTGTGCTTCTTTGATATTAAACATATCGATATCCGAAGTGATTCTATTTAACAACAAGACAGCTCTCCCAGGGATGTGCGACGTGCGTATATCTTTTAATTTATTCTAATGATTCGTTTTTCTTCGGGTAGACCTGGCTTTTCAGCATTTATGGACTGCACGCCGTTGGTTCGTCAATATTTGTGCTTTGTCTTCTTCCTACTCGGTTATTTTTCCGACTACAATACGTACTTTAAATACACGTATTTCTGTAGGTTTTCATTTCTGCTGCACGTAGTCAACTTTGATCTTTTCTCTTCCAGTTTCATACCTCACTGTCAGACATCATAATTATTATTAGAACTCCACTGAGGACTATTATCCCATCTTATTTATTTATTTATTTGAGACACAAACAGGATATTTATATAACATTTTTGTGGGTAGTATATAATAAATTAAAATACAAATATAAGTATCCCTAGATTAATGTGTCTGCATTATTCACATATGCATTTTCACAGAAGCAAACTCTTGAAAAACAACGCAAGTATTATTTATACATAACTTGAAA
Source organism: Limnephilus marmoratus (assembly GCA_917880885.1). Classification (NCBI taxonomy): domain Eukaryota; kingdom Metazoa; phylum Arthropoda; class Insecta; order Trichoptera; family Limnephilidae; genus Limnephilus; species Limnephilus marmoratus. The sequence continues at coordinate 65,147,018 of OU862908.1, forward strand.
ACTTAAATACAAAATTGAAATATATAATAATAACAAGTATAAAACATTTATAAAGTATTTACTGAAAAGTATCTAATGTAACTTCTTTTTTTTTTTAAGTGCACAAATTGTGGAGATTTTTTTTGAAATATGTTATATTATTTGCAAAAATATCTATGGAACTGTGTATTTTGACAAGATCGTTGTATGACCGAGACATTCTAGATATAGGATTCAAATATCCAGTATTATTTGTAAAAATTTCAGTCCAAAATATGTTGAGGGTTCTTGTAGATTTGGGCCTGGCGTACAACTTGATTTGGTTGACTAAGTTTCTGTCTACACGATTATTCATAATTTTATAGAGCATTAAGAGGTCATTTATGTTTCGTCTTTTAACTAGACTCTCTAATTTGAAATATGTAAGTCTTTGTTCGTACCCGTCTAGAAGATGGTGGACACCTGATCGGTAAGACAAAATCCGTGTAAATTTTCTTTGGACTGATTCGAGTCTAGATACCTGTGTAATATAATGTGGATTCCAGACTGTTGACCCGTACTCAAGAACACTTCGGATTAAGGAATTGAATAGAATTATTAGGCTATTAGAATTCTTAAACAGTTTGGTTGATCTTACAATAAAACCTAGTAATTTATTTGATTTACTCACAATATATTCAATGTGCTGATTGAATGTCAGTTTGTTGTCAAATATAATTCCTAAATCTTTTATTAATTCAACTGTTTCGAGATTGTGACCACATATGCTATATGAATATAGAACTTTGTTGGTGTTCTTGGTGAAGTTTATAACTTTGCACTTAGCAATATTCAGTTCCATTTCATTGTCAACACACCGGGTAGATATTGTGTTAAGGTCTTGTTGTAAGAGTTCACAATCTTTCATAGATTTAATTTCTTTATATAATTTGAGGTCATCAGCATATAGAGAAAAATTACAGCGGAGTTTATGTGTAAGGTCGTTAATAAAGATTAAGAAAAGTAAGGGTCCAATGTGAGATCCTTGTGGTACGCCCGACGTAACTAATATTGGGGGAGAGTTAAATCCGTTAATAGTAACTAATTGACTTCTATGTGATAAATATGATTCTAACCAACGAAGCAGGTTTCCGTGAATGCCGATTTTATCGAGTTTATTAATTAAGATAGAGTGACTAACTTTGTCAAAGGCCTTACTGAAGTCGGTGTACACGGCATCTACTTGTGTTTTATTATTTATCGATTTACACAGAAAGTCCATACATTCGAGTAAATTAGTATTTGTGGATCTTTTAGCTACAAATCCATGTTGGAAAGGACTAAGTATATGTGTTACATGGTTAAAAATGGTTTTATATACAATGGACTCGAATATTTTGCCAAAACAAGATAAAAGGCTGATAGGACGGTAGTTAGTTACATCATTTTTACTGCCAGATTTGTGGATTGGAATTACGTGGGCAACCTTCCACAGATCCGGAAATACCCCATCGTTCAGACTTTTGATGAATATTTTGTGTAATGGTGTTGCAAGCTGATCTGCACAATTTCGAATAAATAGTGGAGGAATTCCATCTGGGCCGGAACCCTTATTGATATCAACAGTGTTTAATTTTGCTTTGACCTCGTCTAACGTTATATTGATATGAGACAGTGAATAATTATAGAGTGGGGATGAAAGTTTAGAGTCACTTTTAGAATTGGATGGTGGGGTAAAAACAGAAGAGAAGTAAGTAGATAACAGCTCACATGTATCTTCTCCATTTGTTGCTGATTTGTGGTGGAGATGCATGATTTTGGGGAGAGAATTTGAAATTCTTTTCGAAATAATGAGAGTTGAAAGATTTTTGATACTGTTAGGGAGAGAATTTTCTACTGAATCTACATAGGCTTTAAGGCATGTACGTATGGATACTTTTACTCTAGCCCTCAAGATAGAAAAACTGTCATAGTCACATTGATTTTTGTATTTTTTCCATTTCTTTCTAAACTTTTCTTTTTCTCTGAGTTGGTGGATGAGAACACTGCTAAACCAAATTGGAAACTTATTATTCCTGATTCTTAAACGCGGAGTGTGTTTTTCAATTGATAGCCATAACAAGTAATAAAAATGTAGTAGGGAGTCATTACAATTCAGGGTGTTAAGATCGTCCCAGTTATTAAGTGACAACATTTCATTGCATTTAATGTAATCCGTTTTTTTGAAGTTATATTTGATGTGATCTGGATTGGTGGGTAGGGGTCTGTATTTGGACATTAAAAAATCAAATTCAATGGGAGGATGATAATAGTCAATTTTGGATAGCACATGTGAAGCAATTTTAATGTTGAGGTTATGATTGGAAAACACTAAATCTAAAATTCGACCTATGTTGTTAGAGACGTAATTGAATTGCTTAAGTCCGGTCAAATTTTGAAAGTCTAGTAGAGATATTGATTTCTGGCTATTTTGTAAGACAGGTCTGGTGTGCGTTACATTGACAGTTGGTGAGTATTGAATAGATGGCACATTAAAATCGCCCATTATTATTGTTATATCTTCTGATGAAAAGTTATTATATGTCGTTTGACACTTTTCGAAAAAATCTGCGAGATTTTCAGTTGGTATATCTGGAGGCAAATACGCCAAACATAGGTTAATGGATTGTCTGGATGTTTCATGTAATTTAAATTTAATCCATAAATCTTCTGTAGATTTTGAGCTGTGTGCTGAGACTAAAAAAGATGTCATTTCTTTCTTAATGGCTATTAGAACACCACCACCTGATTTTTTAAGAGAACTCGATATGTCCCTATCGTGTCTATATATATTATAACGATCATCTACTATTTCATGGTCATAGATTGTGGAATCTAGCCATGTTTCTGTAAAACAAATTAAATCATAATTGCAACTGAGCACTTCGCAGTATAGATCGTTTAATTTGCTTTTTAAACCACGTACATTTTGATAATAAAATGTTATTGCCGTTTTGTTAGAATCCATTTTGAAAGTATAATATAATAAGCATTATTAAATACATTTTTTTGTAAAATAAATTATTGAAAAGTAAGTAATTATGCTTTGAAAGGGGGCAATTATGAACATCATTAGTTTTGGTTTGTTTGTGGTATATGATTTTGTCTATGGTGTCAGTTGTCATTAATGTTGACAGAAATAGGTTTTTGAATAGTAAACAAGATACTAAGCATACATTTGGTACATAAAAGTATGTTATCATTGTGCAATTATTTGTAATAGGTTGCGATCGTGTTTTATATTTAATAGATTGTGATAGTACATGAGGATAATGAGAAAGTTTTAAAGTATAATTTTGTTCAAAAGTTAGCAACCGGTTTTTGTGATATTTGAAACACTCTAGCAATTCGTTAATAATTACTACAGTGGAGAAATCGTGCATATAATAAATATTTTGTTGTTGTTTTAAAGAATAATTAAGTTCAGAAGTTAGCAACAGTTTTTTGTGATAATTGAAATACTCTAATGATTCTTTAATTACTACAATGGAGATATTGTGAATATAATAAAGATGATTCCAACATTCCAAAAGGTTAACTCTTAAGTAACTTGTATGTGGGAAGTTTTTTAATAATTTTAATGAATTTAAATTCATAAAGGGACGGCAGACCTGGTAGGTGAATTTTGGGTGGACTTCAATGTTGAGAGTTTGTTGACATCTTCTTGGTCATTAATAAGAATTATGGGGGTTGAATCGCTTATACGAGTGAAAATTTTACCATTTCGAACCCAGCAATAGCGAATTTTACCAGCCATTCTTATATCGCGACATTGCTTCAGCAAAAGTTGGTTTTTTGAGGTTAGATGGTCATTAATATATATTTTACTGGTTCCAGGAAGCTGTAATTCGGAAGCAAGCATTCCTTTCCTCTTTCTTATAGCACTTATGAGTTCATCCTTAAGGTACCTGCGAGTTAATTTGACAACAATGTTCCTCGGTCTTCCATTTTTTGCATCACGGTTTGTCCTGGGGGCAATCCTGCTGGCGAAATCCACTTCTTGTCGGGTTATATTGCATCCAGCTGTGGCGCCTATCTTGGAGAGGATGTCGTACACATTTTCGTTTTTGGTTTCAGGAATACCACTTATTATAACGTTATTGGAGCGATTAAATTGGTCGTTTATTTCAATTTGTTTTTCCAATTGGAACACTTTTTTTTTGAGCTGATTAATTTCCTCTTTGAATTCATTTTTTATGACTTCGGCTATATTGTTTTTAAACTCTTCAAATGTTTTCTCTAGAAAATGAGTTTTGAAGTCTTCAAACTTGTTGTCTAAAAGTTGTAGAAGTTCCGTATTGAGGTTACTGCCGGACTTAGAGTTTGATCGCGTAGTCATAGTTACTTAGTGTAATATTTTTATAATTATAACTTATTAAATTGATTGCAATTTTATTATTTTAATAAAAAATAGGGGAAGAGCAAAAATTTGACAGCTGTTACAAGTAATGTTATTGTTGTATTGTTTACAATAATAACTTTATTACGTGGAACTCTGTGTTGTAAAAACAAAATGTCTTGCACCTTTTGATGAACACTTTGAACTGTACTCTTTTTTCTGTACTCTTATTTACTGTACTCTTGCCAGATTTTACATGGCGAAACAAAACATCCCTAATTTATTATTAACAAGGCAATCAACCCTTAAATATTGATTCCTCAACAGACAGTTTAGGCTAATGGCGTACACATTATGCTAATACCAGAAAAACCCTGGTCTCGTTTCATCAGGAGAACGCTAATTACGCCTACTATGTCTACATCTGACGTACAGCGCTGTACTTGAGATTGCGGAGAACATTTTACGTAGGCGTTTTCACGTTCAGCGCTCTTAATTATTACCTCTTTCTTTGCTTGTAAATTTTAAGCACTTTCCAAATTTCAATTAAATTCCTGGGAATTTGTGTGGATGACACTTGAAATGGGAGATGTTACAAATTGAATGTTTAAATTATAATGAGATAAGATACTTAAACGCGTGAACTTTAATTAGCAAATTAATGACAAAAGAGATTATCACAAGATAGTCCGCCACAAGGAATGTGAAAATAATTATTTCTTGCTTATTTCTCCAAGGCGTGGGCACTTCGATAATTAACCTTTCACGATAATTAGCTGGCATGTTTGTCATAGTTTTTTCTCAAATCTATTAAGTTTGTGCGTATTTTATCGTGGGACTAAGCGATAATGATGTGAATCTAATTAATATTAAAATAATATTCTGCACCACAGCAGTGGCAATTAATGTTGTCGAATCAACGAGATCCCTGTTAATGCAAAATGGCTCTAATTATAGCGACTGATCTGTAAAGGATTGGGTTTTGTATTCAGGATGAAAGAAGTTTTGAACATGCAAGATTTATAATAGAACAAAGTCATGCAAATTTGAGTTTATTACGCAGGATTATTCAGATCGCTCATCACCGCAGACACTCGAAATTCGTATATTTAATAATATAGTGTTTTAATATCTACGTTTTTCAATGTTGTGTTTATGAATGTGTAGTAATGTATATTGTATAATGACAATTGTATATAGCTCAACTCTGAAGACTGCATTTCCGAAGATAATCTGTTTAGGGGTGCTTTTCTCACTTCAAGCTTATTCCATACGCATAACACAAATAATAACAGCCTTGCTAATAAACAAAACACTTTCCAACCGTTGAACGGTGTTTTAGTTACATATTAAATAAAGACTGTACTCTGTAAAAGCTTCGTTTTAGTTCTTATTAATAAAAAAAACTTTGTGAGTTGCGAATGAACATCGCTTTTGTTGACTCTTGCGCGTGTGATTTAAAATGCATCATTTCGTAAATATTTTTTTTGTCATAATTTTTTATTATTATGGCCAATTCACTATTTTATTAGTAGATTTCAATATACATACTACTCATTTGTGTTATTTTTTCTCAGTTTTAGTCAAATAATAATGTGAGTAATGTTATTAATTTGGTTTAATCGTTTTTAAGTGAGGTTTTTTCTGGCGTATTATTTTTTAATTGACTAATAAGAATTCCATGAGAGTGTTGTTGTTTTAACAAAAACAACAACAGTGTAGATAAAACTTGTGTAAATCAACGAAATTAACGTTTTTCTTATTATAATGAGTCCAAAATGTCACTTTTTTGTTATTCTCCGAGAATTGTAAGCAAATTTACCATATTTTTTTAGCATATAAACGAGGTAAAAATGATGTGACAGATTTCTTGCTGAATTCCTAAACAAAAGGAATGAGTTTTTCTAAATTTCGTGTTCTCTAAAATTTTTCGACGGTTGGAGTTAATATATATTTGGTTGTTTTTTTCATGTTGGAAAAAAAGAATCCAATTTATAAATATCATTATATACTTCAAATTCTGAAATGAAAAATGATAATTTTATCTTATTTCTAAAATGGGATTTATTTTTACGGCAACTTTAAAAGTAATATATATATATATATATATATATATATATATATATATATATATATAAATATATATAATTAACTATATATATTTTAACTTTATATATATATATATATATTGCATTTAAAATACCTTTCAGAGAATTCAATTCAGAGGAATGTCAAGTGCAGGAAATTCTAACCCCTTGTTATATACATCAAACAAACTACCCTCTTCCGCTGTGTAAACAATATGTTTCTTTCCAAGTATGTTATATACATAAGTTTTTATGGCAATTAATAAGTTCAATCAAATTTGACGTTTATTAGTAAGGTTTCACATGCTCGGTTGTTTATCAATTATTTTTTATTTAATCCTTCATTCTTTCGTATTGATTCTCATTGCCTCGCAAACTCTGGTCCGCCATCAATAGAATAAGGTGCCCCCCATAGCCGGTGTGTCCATGTGATGTATAGTTGGGGCCTTAAGGGCCCGCAACCCAAATTTCTACTGATTTCTTATACTCCAAAAATTATTATAAACACATTTGTTTCAGTTATTTTACGAGTTATTTGTATGAAAAAAATCACAGTGTTTCTTTAAATGCTTTTTAAGGCAATGCCCGCGAGATTTTTGCTCCATTTTAAAGTCGTGTTTTATTAAACATTTTCGCAATTTTAGCATCTATTTTGTCGCTGTAAATGTTTGCGCTCTCCTCTAACATTCGTAATTTCATATCTCTCCATCTTCTTCTTTTAGAGCCCGGTTGCAGAGCCTTAAAGAGTCAGCGATTTGTGAATGCGGTGCGGTGGAGACTAAGCGGCGCCTGAGGCCCTAGACTGGCTCGCAAACCTAGATGTCCCCCTCTGACCCCCCACCATACAAAAGAAGAAGAAAACCTTCATTTATATTATAATTGTATGTGTGGGATTACCAACCTCCACACATTGCAAAATAAAAGTTTTTGTTTCCGTTATTACATTTAATTAAACAGTTACGTTCATTGGGGAATATTTGTCGTTTATTAGCGATTAGGAATATTCCTGGTACACGAGTTCATCCCTTACCGACGACATTAAAGCCTTAGCCTTCCGGTTAGTGTTATTAAAAACATTTCCGTAACCTCCCGCGTATATTATTCCGGCACAATATTGACGCGGAGGGTTCGTGTTTTCGCCAAACAAAGGTAGCACCACTTCCGGGCCAAGATACGACGCTTCCGGAACTCCTTATTAGGGTGACACTTCGTGGTAACATCCGGTGAGGCAACTTGTAATGATCCCTCGGAGGGTTGTGAGTTGTGACTGAGACTTGTGATAAACTTTAACAAGTTGGAATACCCGAGAATTAGAATAATCCGCGTCTTACACAATTAGACATCAACATAAACCCTCGACGGGATTAAAAGGAAAGGAAGCTGGAATGGATACGTACGACGTAATATTTTAAACTTGTTGAAGTCAACGAGTGTAGAAGTGGAGAATGCACAGTTTATTAATGAGTTTATATTTCATTTAATTAAATTTATTTTTTACAGGAAGTTTAACGTTTTTTCTGAAATGTAATTTTCATTTTAAGTGCTGTAGGTAAAGGCCATCGTTTGTGAATGTTTTCACTATCGCATAAAAAAGACGTTAAGAACTTTACGACCCCATTACTACGTATTTTAACTTTGTATTTATTTTTATTTTTAACTTAATTAGTAAAACCTCAAATTGTAATACTTAATTAATGAAGACAATAATAGCGAAACTCAATCAAAAATCTAAAACAGAAGCCTTGTGTTTCCTCCTTCCTACAACATGGGTCTCTTCAAGATCAATGTTTATTCCATCCTCTCCTCAAAAAGACCCTCCACACAGCATCTCAGATGACATAGGGCCCGAGGGAAATTATTTTTCTCAGGGCCTGCTTTGTGGTTTAAAAAAAAAACAGAAAAGATACGGTCACATCTTGGACTTGAACCCAGGACATATACAGACACTGCTCAAGATACTATCTAGATAGCATTTAATTGTGATTGAATCTTGTAATCATACATAAAGATAGCCACAAAAAAGCGTTAAGAAAACGAAGATAATGTTGGTGGTTCTTGGTCAAAGAATGATATTTGTTGGATAACCAACACCTCTACCATAGGTCACCCCGAGTGGTTCGCTACGTTTGGTGACTGAGCAGAGGTGCCCGGGTTCGTGGGATGAGGTCTGTTCGGATCTTGTGGCGGATGTGTCTGTCCACTAAATGACCGGCCGGATCGGAAGAGACTGGTGATGGGAGAACTTTTGACCTCTCCAGCAGGACTCTCCCGGAACATCGCCTTGCACTGCAGTGGGAGGGATAAATTCGTCCGCCACTCTTGGACACACTAACCCCCAGATTCCTACCCAATCCTCACACCTTTTTCCTTCCCAGAACTCTCCCTACTTTCCTAAAAAGACCCTCCACACAGCATCCCCAAAGATGACATAGGCCCTGAGGGAAATTATTTTCCTCAGGGCCTCCTGTGTGGAGCTAATGTAAAAAAAAATACAGTTAAATATGACCGAATCAGATAGGGACACATTAGCTCAGTTGGCAGAGCACTGACCCGGCAAGTCGTAGGTCTTAGGTTCGAATCCCAGATTTTAGATTTTCGATAGAGTTTCGCTAATATTGTCTTCATTAACTACATATTTTAATGTTTAACGAAGTTTTACGTTGCTAAAGTGAAAAAGAATGTGTTTAAACTTGCCACGAATATCGATGAGTTATAAGATCAAGAATTGTTCGCCTTAAAAAATACAATTTTGCCGTACTTATTAACTTGTCGTAGCTGCTAAAGTTATCTATTGAGTTTCACAACCAATTGATTAGAATATTGGCTGTCAAAACCATACAAATATAATTTTTGTGTCACGATTTAGGTAAGTTTTGGCTTACACGACGATGTGAATACTGAAGCTCAGTAATGAACGCTTTGAAAACACCATTTATCACTTCCAACTTTTACGAAAAAAGCTTCTCGCTTACAGGGGCGGCCGCTGCCTAGAAAATGTGGTGGTTCACTGATAATAGTGAAAATCCGAACTTATGACAAAACAATTACTCAGTAACATTAGATAAAAATAATTCCACTTGCCTTATTTGTAGACAAGGTCTATTTATAATTTATTTTCGAAGGTCGAAAAATTTTAATTAAATTTTTAATTCTTTATACAAAGCTTGGTTCAATACTAAGAAAAAAAACTTTTTTTTTGTCATTTTGTGTTACAACACAAATTTTTCGTTTGAATCTTAAATTTGACCTACTGTTTTAAGATGTTTAATTTATTTTATTGAAGTGAAAACTTCTTTTGCACCATTGTAATTTGAAACTCGATGAAATAAAAAAAAAACGATCGTAAAAAGAGACAAACATTATTTTGTTTTTATTTAACTTCTTTTGCACCATTGTAATTGAAACTCGATGAAATAAAAAAAACGATCGTAAAAAGTGACAAACATTATTTTGTTTTTATTTATTTTATATTATATTGTGTTATATTATATTTGTGTTTTATTATTTATTTTTTATGTAAATTAATTTAATTGCATTAATTTTATTTTTATTTAATTATTTTTTTTTTTTACATTAACTCCACACAGGAGGCCCTGAGGAAAATAACTTCCCTCAGGGCCTATGTCATCTTTGAAGATGCTGTGTGGAGGGTCTTTTTGAGGAAAGGAAGGAGTGAACACGGGTCTTGAAGAGACCCATGTTGTAGGAGGGAGGAAACACAGAGGCCGGCAAATCGTTCCACAGCCGAGCCGTTGAACTCAAGAACGAGTCATAGAAACGACCCGTTCTCATGTGACTAATGTCAACCGTGTACAAATGTTGGACGCGTGTTTGGCGTGTTTCCCGAATAGGGTATCATATTAGAGGCAATGCTGAAAACTTTGCGGGGGTTGTCTTAAACAGCATTTAACGGAAATTTTTGAATTTTTTCGTCCATATAACTTGTAAAATAACTAAAACAAGCGTGTTTTAATAATTTTTGGAGTACGCTTTGCGATTTTTTTCTATTGAGGAAATTTTATATAATTTGCGTTTCAGCGCGAGGAATATCTAGATATTATCTTCAAGAATAACATGTATTTTTTTAAGCTTTAGAACTTAACGTGTTTAAGGGATACATGTAAAAAATCTGTAGAAATTCGGGTAGCGGCGGCTTAAAACTTATGATGAAAAAGGCAAAGTGGTTAGCGCGTTTGCCCGGAAAGCGAGAGGTCCTGGGTTCTTGTCCCAGAGATGCCAATATATTTTTCTGATTTTTCTGTTTCCAGATTTTCAATTGAGTTTCGCCTACATTGTCTTCGTTTAATTAAATATGAAAAAAAATAATCCATAACCGAACACAGCGCAACCTATTTAACCATTTTTTATCGCATCATAATCTTTTGATGAATTTTCAAAGGAGGTGATGAGGTTGCATGAATCTGATCTAATGTCTGTTGACCGGTCACCCTTGTTGAGAAATCACACATTCATATCAGGCATTATATTGGTAGGTAACATTGTTTGATAGATTTTATAGTCTTCAATGGGATATTATAAATTAATTTTAGGCATTATATGTGCTGCACACGAACAAACCGTGCAACTAGCCGCACTTGCTCGTTTATGATTTACAGAAATCGTCTATTATCACCAGAAAATTATTTTAGAGTGTTTGAAATATCGATCCAAGAATCGATACAAAACCTTTTAAATGTAAAAAAAAAACATAATTTCCATGTGGTTGGGAGCAGATGGGACTCTTTTGCGGCATTCACATAAAAAAGCATCTCAGAAAGGGATGGAAAGGCCGAATACGTCATTATTTACAATTTTATACAAATCATTTTGCCTTTTTGATTGCTTAATAAGTTATTTTCCAGTTGGGAGCGTATTCAAATATATATTATTGAACAACACTGCTTTGTAATAATGTGATCGTTGAGTAATGAACGGTGCTTTAATTGAAGTCAGTAATCTTGCGAAATATAATAATAGAATAATAGGTGTATCGCTGGGGAATAATTCAATTATTTCAAATTGTTTGGGATCATCAGAGAGTGCTCGGGGATAAAGGGCATTTATATTAATGGAAGGGTTCTCAATTTCATCCTGATTGTCCAATTAATGCCCTCTTAGCACAATTCCGAGCCAAATGTAGAATTAGATTGTATCACTGTGATTGTCTTTGAATGTTTTGTCTCACATTGCCTTTCAACGCTCACACTAAACTGTTATAGGTTAAGTGATTGCAATCCAAACATCAAAGGATTTAGTCTGTGATTTGTGAAGACGGAAATGTTAAGGATTTACTGCCATTGTTTTATGGGTATTGATCGAATTCTCTGATACGTTCATTGCTAATTCTATTAACCATAGACCGAAATTAAAGTCTTGTCACTCGAAGATATTTTACGTATAAAGGGCTTGTTGATTCTATTAACCGTATTAACTGTGTTTACTCAAACGGGCACATGTTTATCATGTTAAACATTGACCGAAAGAAAAGGGGTTTGACTTTGGTCCCCCGTGTAAACAACGGCTTGTACATTATTTTAATAAACAGTGACCGAAAATTTTATGCTTTTGCTTTACTATAGTACTCGTATTAAAGGCAACATTAAGGAAAAATTCCATTTACAAACAAAGGTTTTGCAAGGTTGTTAATTAATCACTACGCAAACCAAGTCTTTACCATAATGTAAAATAAAATGCAGGAATTTGTTGGATAAAGCAGGCATACCATGTTTGGTTAGCAAACAATTGTACACTAAAACTAATTTACTGAACCGTAAATTCTGAATCAAAATGATTTTTTTTCACAGGAGGCCCCTAAAGAAAATAATTTAAGGCCTATGTCATCTTTGGGGAAGCATCTCCATATAGCAAGTTTGGGGGGTCTTTTGAGGTGAGAAAGTTTTTAGTAAGTATGCGGGTTTTCGCGTCGTTTGCGGTAGCTTCATTCCTTTCCCATAATTCTTGGTTTGGCTAGTGTCTCGATTCGCGTGTGCATACACAGGTTAGAAAGTGAACATCGGTCTTGAAGACACCCATTTTGTAAGAGGGGGGTATGCCAGAAACCGGCAAATAATTCCACAACCGAGCTGATGAGCTCATGAACAAGTTGTAGAAAGATAAAAGACCCCTTCTTATGTGACAAATATCATTCGTGTACAAAGGTTCCATCGAAATACCGGTAGGACAAGGACAGCATTCCCAACTGACGCCTGTGCTCCAAAGACAGAAAGCGGGTTGTTTGGACAGAGGAAGTCCTTCAAGTAGATCGCCCGTTTCCGCACAGATTCAAGGGAGGCGGGTATGGGTACCGCCGCCCCGGGAACCTTAATTGGATAACCAACACCTCTGCCATAGGTCACCCCAAGTGGTTCGCTAGGTTTGGTGATTTAGCAGGGGTGCCCTGGTTCACGGGGTGAGGTTTGTCTAGGTCTTGGAGGCGGATGACCAGGACATACTGAACCTCAGATTCCTACCCAACCATCAAACCCTTTTCCTTTCCAGAACTCTCCTCTCCTTCCTTTCCTTAAAAAACTCTCTACACAGCATCCGCAAAGATGACATAGGCCCCGAGGGAAATTATTTTTCTCAGGGCCTCCTGTGTGGGGCTCATGTAAAAAAAAGGGTTTTCAAGTGTGTTAGGTCAAAAGTTGGTTGGGTTTTCAAGTGCTCCAGTCCAAAGGTGGCTACCAAATTTAACCAGCGGGGTGTACTTACGATTTACAAAACATAGCAGTCGTGTATGTACTATTTTCAATAATGGCTTTAGCTACGTTTATACTCAGTTTAGAATGGACGAAGTGATCATCTTTCCCTTTCTCCTCACCCAGCCATTTCCTTCGGGCTACACACAATTTTCCTCTTAGTTGAACCATTACCTCTCCGACATCAAATAGTGAGATTCCTCTGTGAAATTCTCACTAAAATATTAATTTGCACTATTACTTGCATATTATATTAAAGCTTGACCAACTGAAAGCTTTTGGTTTCAGTCCTCCGTACAGTAAATAAGTCATAAATTCTGCTACTTCCTGCCATGTACCCCGCTAAGCCTTTACTTTGTAGGATCGGGGTTTTCTTCATGATTTACTTTCCGTTCTATATTGAAAAATATTTAGTTTCCTTCAAATCATTTATTTCAACATTCAAGCAAAAATACTCTTCAAAATGGAAAATATTACGACGTAGAATAATATTTGGTTTTCAGTTAAGAGGAACGGCTGTGCGACCTTTTCCAAAAAAATTAAATTTGGATTGGAAGCCAAAAAACCCAAACCAACTAAATATTTTAATTTTTTTATAGCAAATATCCAGGGCGGATATGTGCTATTTTATTTATTTTTGTTTTAAATTATGTTATATTGCTCATTAAAGTAATCAATTTTGCATGATTTAAATTGAAGGCATTTTTGGAATTTCTTGTGAGCTTATGAACAATATTATTTTTTAATCTTGCCCCATTGAGTTAATATAATGAAGGAAAAAAATCACGAAAAAGACATTTCTTTGGACAGAATTTAAATTTTTTATGAATTAATATAACGAAGATAACAAGTCACGAAAAAGACATTTCTTTGGGCAGAAATTTAAATTTTTCTGCGACAAATTTGTGTTAACAATGTAAATCGGTCATTTGCATTTTATTATATTTTATCATATAATTACACTCGTAAAGTTATTGTTTTTTAAATAATGATCATTAACTCACAAATAATTACCAAAGTTGCATTTAAAATATTTAAAAAAATTCTTTTATTAACGAAAGACAAACATTCCCGGGATACGAATAACCCAACAATGTTTGAAAATCTCCTACTACCACCACAGAAAGCCGAAAAATGTTGCTTGTGTTGTGATGGAGGACTTAGCCAGCCGAGGAATCGAACACGCGACGCTCGGGTGGGACACAAGGGCTATGCCCACTCAACCACTGACCAGTCGAAAATGAAATTTGTAATTACTTATACTTAATATTTAATAACACAAATAAATAAAGTAGCATAAATTCGTACTAAATACTTGCTGTACCTATAAATTGTAAATATTTTTTCAGTTTGGTTAAGTATTTTGGCCACAAATCCAAATTTAAGATTTCTATGACAAGTGCTGCGCTACCGTTCCCCTTAAGTAGATTAGTTTTCATGTTAGTTAAATTTAATTAAATCGTACTTACTGGTTAAGAGTTTGCTGATAGTAATATTATATTTTCCTTAGTTATGTCAATGTCTACAACAATTATGTTAAAGCTGTATTTACCTTGCATTTTTAATTAACCGGCTGGATATTATATTATTAAATCTAGTTAGTAATTAACGCTTTGTTGAAAATTTAAAAAGCGCAGATCCTTAAAAAAACATGAAATCTGACTTCAGAAATTCAAATAAAAGAGGTACTTACACGCTTCAGGTTCTCCTAGTGAGACAGGCATAGAATAAAACAAATTGTAAGTCAAAAATTAATAAAGATGAATAATAAAAAAATGACATAAAATTTAAATAATTTTCAGGTAAAATAAAAATTACGTTATTTAAGTAGATACTTTATCGCATGTCTGAATTCTGGAAACATCAGTTACATTTTTTTAAATGGCAATAAAAATAATTTTCTGGTATTATATTATAAGCGGGTACTTTATCGCTTATCTGAATTTGTGACACAATCAATTCCAATTTTGAAAATTACCCGTAAAGTCAAAGCTAATTCACTGAGCCGGAGTTACAATAATTCACAGACTGATTAACAACCGAAATTAGTATTTTTATAATAAAAATAATGTTTTTTTTATCCAAGTACCTGTGTACAAATTGAATTTGTTTTTTTTAAATAGGCAATTCTCCCTAAAAATTAAATGTGTTGACATTGTTTTTAAATAACCTTATTAAAGGTAATACAAATTAGGAAAATTTACAATTTGTTTAAATACAACAAGATTAAAAATAACAAGTCAACCCCTTTCTTTTAAGGCAATATTAGCGAAAATGAATCGAAAATCTGAAGATACATTCTGAAACAGAAAAATCAGAAGATACGGTCACATCTGGGAATCGAACCCACATCGTGGTCGAAGAATGACACAGTTAAATATGACCGAATCGTATAGGGACACGTTAGCTCAATTGGTAGAGCACTTACCCGGCAAGTCATAGGTCCTGGTTTCGAGTCTCAGATGTGACCGTATTTATTTTTTATTTTTCGGTTTTAGATTTTCGATTGCGTTCGCTAATATTGTCTTCATTAATTAAAATATTACAATTAGAGGTTTTACTCATTATCTAAGTTAAAAATAAAAATAAACCTTTTTATGTTTATTGATATTTTTTATTTTTCCTACATTAAGAGGAAACACGGAATCGAATCATAATCGAATGGAAAATCGAAGTTTTGTGTTTCCCATTTTTCTCCTACAAAATTGGACCGTTTTTTAAGATTTTCTTACCAACTGTATTAAAAGAAACTTTTCCATATCTGCACTTTTGCTTTTTTTAAATACATTTTCGAGTTTGTATACTGAACGTCGGTTGATGCCTGGTTTAAAACCAGGCAATTTTAATGAGTTTTGAGGGGCCCAACTCCTACGAGAAGTAACTTATCAAAAAAAGTAAAAAGCCACCGACACGCTAGCGGTCGATATCTACAGCATATTTTAAATGTTTGCACTGGTGTCAAAATCCAGTGAGAAAATTGGGGAATTTATAAGTGTGGACAAAACGACGCTCGGTTCCTCTTGGTGGTTGTTTTTGAGATGTGTAAAAATTGAAATACTTTTATTAGTAATGTCCTCGGTAAAGCAAGTAAAAAAATGCCTTCCAATAAATAATACTATCTAAAGTTCAAATGCCATTTTCAATACAACAGTCTCAGGTGCAAAGGAGTAAATAATGGAACGGAATAAACCAACATTTAATTTTAGCAGTGTAGCCCAGAGCACTGTGAGAGACAAACTAAATACGACCTCTCTGGAAATAGAGCAGGATCCGTTATTTGTAAAGGGAGGCTCTGTTGTGCTGCCGGTGCAATGTATTGGCACCCTCGTAAATCCTACCCTATCGTAACCGCGCTTTTCCATGCACTGCCTTGAACACACCTAACATTTGTTATACCCCCTTCTCGCAACACCCGCAGTTTTACTTTAAAGATAAGTTATGTTTATATTTGTATGCATTGTACATTTTTTTACGCTTTTATCGAAGAGTATGGCCATAGAATACAGAATGACACAAGAAGTGCCTTGTGAGCGTGTTTCGTGATTCAATTATAGGCCAAATTTCGACCTGTATTCCCGTACAAAACTATGTTTTATGCAATTTGGGAGGAGGGAACGGGTACCACCGCCTCGGGATTTATTGGATAACCAACACCTCTGCCAAAGGTAACCCCAAGTGGTTCGCTGCGTTTGGTGACTTAGCAGAGGTACTCGGATTGATGGGTAGGGCCGGATCAGACTTGTTGATAGAGAGCTTTTGATTTCTCCAGCCGGACTCTCTTGACCCATCGTCGTGCACCGCAGTAGGAGGGATGGATTCGTAGGTCCATCACTCTTCGACAACTCATTGACCCCGCACATTCCAACCCACCCCTCATTCCTTTATCCTCTCCTTCAAAAAAAATTTTAAAATGAAATGCTGGGTGGAACCCAGCATTCCCAAAGATGAAAAAGACCCATATAGTTTTTTCTCAGTGCCTTCTGCTTGAATGTAAATAAAAAAATGTTTCGCCGTGATTACGAAATTTTATTGGGATGGCGATATACAATTTCAAGCAAGTGTAAAAGAGAGATCGCCTGCTAAATGATCTAGGACCAAAAGACACTAAGTCAGCGGCACATTGGTTTCCATCCAAATTTGTACGGAAGGCTCTCCGAGTATTATATTATTTATTCTAACCATATGACCTACTCCTCTAAAACAGCTTCAAGCTTACGTATAGTTACGTTCCAACGTAACTTCCTCCAAATATTGTGATAAGAGTATTATTTTTGAGGATTTTCCTGTTACCAAAAGCATCCCGTGATAGAACTCTACAACATACCATCGTAATGTCGTCACAAATTGTATGGATTCAATTTCTTGGGCATTAACTATGTAACAATTTCTAGACATTTTGTTTTTTGAAGAGTTTTATTAAATGTACATTTGTTACTTAAATTTAATTTTGTGTGGATTCAAGCTACCTACTAAAAATATTTTTTATAGGTACTGGTGATGTATTAGTATATTGTATATATAATCCTGTACATCACATATATATATATACACATATATATAATCCTGTACATCACTGTATATATATATATTTATTTTTTTTTTTTATTAAGAGAAAGACAAACATTCCCGGATTACGAATAACCCAACAATGTTTGAAAATCTCCTACTACCACCACAGAAAGCCGAAAATGTTGCTTGTGTTGTGATGGAGGAGGCCAGTCGAGGAATCGAACACGCGACGCTCGGGTGGGACCCAAACGCTATGCCCACTCAACCACTGACCAGACGTATATTTAGTTTCAATATCCTTCAACAGATGTCGTTAGTAAAGGTAGTTATATATTGTTTTGAGATGTCTCAACAAATGTCAGTTGAGTACTAAATATGTAGTTAAGTAGGATTATGTACGACGTTTATTATTTTTAATTAATAACACACACTATACATAATTTGACATTTTTAACTCTGCACCACACTCCTTAAAATCACACAGACACTCTCTCGATACCCTACAATAACAATACTTATAGATACCCTCTAATACAACCACCACTCTATAAACTTCCTTTTTTTTCTCTCTCTTTTAATTTTTTGTCACGCATATTTTTATTACTATACCTCAACTTAACCGATCCCCCCCCCCCATCCTACCCCTTTCCTATCCCACCTAAATAACTCGTCTCTTGAAATGTAATTTTTTATGAGTAAATATCTCTGGAATAACTACACACTCGTCTCTTGAAATGTAATTTTTTATGAGTAAATATCTCTGGAATAACTACACACTTGATACAATACCCATGTGGAAACCTCTAATTTATTTATTTATTTATTTATTTATAGATACAAAAGAAATTACAATTCGGAAGCTTTGCCTGTCCAACTAGGAAAGTTTCCCGTTCCAGGACAGACAAATTGACATGTTTAGTTCATATTATACCTGAAATGTATATAATTACATAACAAAAACAAAAACAAAAAACAGAAAATTTCATTTTTCTCTGAAGCTAAGGTGTGTAATAAAGAAAATGTATATAAAATATATAAATATAAGTACACATACATTTTTTTGTGACAAAGTAGAAAAGGTAATCTGGTAGCACATATTATAATCGGATTTACCGCAATTAACCTGGTAACAATATGTATAATACATTCAGATTTACAAGATGGAGGAATTACAAGAACAAGATGGAGGAATTACAAAAGATTTACAACATAAAGAATGAACTTTTAATACATAGTACACTTATAGGAGAAACTATATTAAAATTTACAATATTAGATATAATAACGAACGTAATAATCTATATGATTGATTTTTTTTTTAAGCGATGTAACTACAATGATTTTTGTAACTACAAATTATTTTCATTGATTTAAAACATGTTTTAAGAACAGTATTATATTATTAGTACGACAGTATGAATATACACCGCGCTCGTGTCTTGAACTACTCATGCTAGAATATAAAAACAATAACTATAAACTATAAATATAGATAGAAATATAAACTATGAATAATAATAAAATAGTACCAAATTTAGTGCTACTTTGGTGAAGTTGGTGCATTACTTCGTACGCCATACATGTTATAGTTATACATATATATAGTCATTACTATGTAGTTATATAGTCATTACTATGTACGCCATATAATTGGTTCAATTATTGTACTCAATTATTATATACTTTGTTGTTAATGTAAACTGTTGGTCTCCCAAATAAATAAAAATAAAATAAAATTAATAAATTGGGAAATACGAAAATTAATCAGATAAAATTTACTGCGCGCAACAAGATTTGAACCCGCGACTCCTGGATTGCTGGTCGAGAGCCTTCCCTTCGACCACGGAGGCCGTCAAACGTCAGTGTTCTAATATTTCCATTAAAAAAATAGTACAAAAAATGAAACATATTTTTTATGAAAAAAAAGTTTTCCGTTTGTTTATTATATTTTTCCTGAAAAATATGACATTTTTATGAAAAAAGAAAAACGAGAGTGAATGAGAATTTTCCACTCGCTTTTCCGGTCAGCTGAGCACATGCATAAAGGTCAGGGTTAAACCCAATGTTTTTTTTTGTTCTAAATTCTTCCAAAATTCTTCAAAAGCTTCCATCGGAGCTTAATGTCATATTTGTGGACGCTGTGCGGAAAGTATTTTTAAGAAGGGTAGAAAGTAAGCAACCCGCGCGATGTGGCGCGCGCGGTTACTTTGTCCCTTTGACATAATTCGTGGTTCGGTTCTCGGTATTTCCTACCTGTTTTTGCGCAGCATTACAATTAGTCAGAAAATAACCAGTTCGTCAGTCAACAATGAATAAAATTAAAATGCATTTATTGTACAAACTTCAGAAACTACAAAGAGTATAGCTTATAGGTGCTCCACATTTTTTAAAGCTAACCCAATTAAGAAAAAGTAAAGTACATTATAATATTCGGTGTGAAAACAGAAGCGGAAGTATTAAATTCATGTCTTCGTTTAGTCAAAGACATTATTTTAACATTTACTCCACACGG
This sequence comes from Limnephilus marmoratus, assembly GCA_917880885.1. Taxonomy (NCBI): domain Eukaryota; kingdom Metazoa; phylum Arthropoda; class Insecta; order Trichoptera; family Limnephilidae; genus Limnephilus; species Limnephilus marmoratus. The sequence continues at coordinate 65,167,160 of OU862908.1, forward strand.
CCCTGGGGAAAATAATTTCCCTCAATCATCTTTTAATATGCTGTGTGGAGGGTCTTTTTGGGGTGAGGAAGGAGTGAACACGGGTCTCTTCAATATTCGTGTGGTAGGAAGGAGGAAACAGAGGCCGGTTATATTTGTTAAAAATTTTTGAGTGGTGTTTTAAATTGTGAGTATATAGCGTTTTCGGTTAATGTTTCGTGAAATGTTATTATATACTTTAATAAGCATGTAAAAAAGTTCCATTCTTTAATATTATTTTGTTTGCTTATGAAATACTGTTTTACCCTGCGAACCGGTGAAGAAGAAATTAACTTCGCTAGTTATTTTGGCAATTTCCCTTGATTTACCGCAAAAACATAATCAGTTTTCCTACCAGGCTACGGATACCGATTTTATTCACCGTTATTACCACCGTCCTTATCACTGTCCTTTGTTTAATCCTCTGTCAAGTAGAAAATCAAAAATCTTAGTAGAGTATTTGCTCTAGCAAAGTTACTTCATGTGAAAATATGGAACTAGTTAAAGACTGTGTAGGTGTTATTATTGATTGCTTTTTCAATTGGGATATACCACAGATAAGAGAAACCAAGGGGGATATAAAAATAAACACAGTTTGTGCACGACTAAGATCAATTATAAGCAGATTGTATAAACTAAAAAAAATTGTTCCTATCTGCACACTTTGAATAATTTATTTGTTTCTAGCTGAATCTGTTATAAGGTATGGAATAACATCTTGGGGATTTTCCTGTAAAACAAATATATACCATGTTCAATCAGTGCAAAATTCATTAATTAAATTATTAGCTGAAAAAAGTTTATACAAAGGAAGGCATAATATTCAATACTTTTATCAGAGTCACAAAATTCTTTCAGTGAGAGCGAACAAAATTATATTTCAGGACATAAATAACCCTTTATATATAAACAGGCTGGAACACCACCATAATACTCGTTTTAACTTTAATGAAGGACTAATTGTACTAAGCATACAAATAAAAAATAAAATGGACAAAGAACGTTAAATTACATGTTTCCCAGTTGTTTAAATATGCTACCTACTGAAATTAAAAACTGTGCCCAAAATAAACAATTGGTGAATTTACTGAAGACTTGACTTTCGGAAATAATTAATTTGTATTAGCTTACAACGACATATTATTCTGAAGACTTTAAAATTGTTAGTTATTTTTTCATAATTTTCTTTTATCTATATTTTTGTAAATTTTATTTTATGTAATTGTAAAAATGTATCTAACGTATAAGATCTTTAATGTAAAGAACCCGTTAGAAAAACTGCTAAAACGTAGTTTATCGGGACTTTTTTTGTCTAATATTTGTAAAGTGTATAAAAAATAAATAAATAAAACTAGTCCTAATCCAGCCATCCCAAAATAATATTCATTGCGAACTTTATTTGAAAAGATTTAACTGTTTCCTAGAAAAACCACAATTGTTAAAAGATAATTTACCACTAAAATTTGACGATCTTCATGATTAATTAAAATTCTCTGAAATCAATAAAATTCCCCTAGAATTTACAAGATAATGATGGTTTTGAGTGCCGATTAGTTTCTATCATTTAATTATCTGTGCCTGGTAGCGCTAGTAAAAGCCGAAGAAATGCAATATAAATTTAGTAGGGTACGGTTTCCAATCAAACAGTAATGAGAGTTGGAGCCCCTAATTAAATTTAAGTAAATTAAAACAATTTGAAAATTAAGTAGGGTACTTAAATTGGAAGTAATTTCAACACTAGTCCCAGCGAGAGATCGTACGGACGTAAACGAAGTTTTTTCTCTTCCTTCTCACGCGACTTTTTGCGCCGCACGGTTGAATTTGGCAGCCGCCTATGGTCTGGAGCTCCAAAATACCTAAAAAAAAACCTTGACTCTTTGCAGAAACGAGCGGTCCGTTTGATAAATTCTCCCATCTTAACAGACGGATTGCAATCTTTAGAGCACAGGCGTCGGGTGAGAAAGCTGTCCTCGTTCTATCGGTAGTACAATGGAAGATGCTCTGAGAAACTGGCGTCATTGAAACCCTCGGCACCGGTGCATAGTCGGGAAACACGCTAAACACGCGCCTAACATTTGTACATGAGAACGGGTCGCTTCTTCGACTCGTTCTTGTGTTCAACAGCTCGGCTGTGGAACGATTTGCCGGCCTCTATGTTTCCTTCTTCCTACGACATGGGTCTCTTCAAGACCATTGTTCATTCCTTCCTCTCCTCAAAAAGACCCTCCACACAGTATCTCACATGACATTGGCCCTGAGGGAAATTATTTTCCTTGGGGCCTCCTGTGTGGACTTAATATTAAAAAAATTTCACCTTTCGGAATGTTGGGAATTTTCAAAGGAAGGAAGTTCTGAAAAGTAAAGAGTACTGCTGTAAAGGTCGAAAGGTTTCCCTCAACCGGCCTTTCCCGATCCGGCAGTAGGTGGGCAGACAGGGAAACCTCGCCCCAGGAACCCGGACACCCCTGCAAAGACACCATACATACCGTAATGGTTCCCGGGACGGCGGTATTCGTATCCGCCTCTCGTCAAGAGTATTTGAAAGTTGAAAGGCAGAATACGGCATGATAGGATAGGGCGGTACATAATATACAATTAAACACAAACAATTTACACATCACAAAAACTACTAATTAAAACAATTAAAAAAAAAACCCTACTCATATTCATCAGAACTGTTATTCAAACAATTTAAGGTCAGAAAATTAAGTGCATTATACTTTTATCATGCAACAATACAAAGTTGTAAAGATAATATTCAAAATGAAGTTGCACCCTTTAAAAATAACAGAAATCTTAGACAAACGTCAATACTTCCTACTCCAAAATGTAAAAAAACAATAGGACAGTTAAATCATAAATATCTCGGAGATATTTTTTTTAATTCACTACCTGAAAAAATCAGAAACATGAACAGTAACATAAAAAAATTTAAAACTCACTTAAAAATTACCCCGAAAATTTAAACTGAATAAAAAATATAAAAAAATTAATACCAATATAATAACACACCCCTACACACAAGCCCTGCTTATTTATGGGGGTTATGTAATTAATTATTGTATAAAATTTATTGTAATTTATGTATCTTTTTGTGAATAAAAAAAAATAAAAAAAGATACGTTTTTAAATTTTCACGGCCAAAAGTATTTTCGTTATTTGATTTTGCCGTGCTGCGCTTCTATTCCTCCTTATTTAGCCAACGCGACGTTTTGGACAACGTTGAAGTGTCCATCACAAGGGCAGAAACGTTGGCTAAAGAAAGAGGTAGCGCAACACGGCATAACACTCCAAAAACAAGTAACGAAAATTGAAAGGCAGAGTTTAAATAACCTGTTACCGCTAATGTTACTGTTGCTGTTACCGTTAAAATACCTTTTGTGAAAGTTTTTTCATTAATGAAATATGCGAGCGATTCCAATTGCCTTAAAAATAGTCTTAAAAACATAAAATACAGACTATCTTCCTACCTGTAGAACTAACCTGCCAATGGTTCTCCCGGTAGGAAGGAGTATATTGCTCCTGAACCAAATCTCCTCCGAGATTGATATGTTTGGCGTCAGTGAGGAGAGGTTCAAAAGTGAAATTATTTGATTCTTGAAAGAGTCTCTCCACATTGACGAGATCTTTCACCACTGCCTGAAATTTTTTTGATTTTTTTTTTTAAATTGATTTATTTCTTGATGTTTCTTTTTTATGTATAAATATTTGTAAAAAAATTTAATTTTTTTTGTATACTATTGTGATGAATGGTAACTTCCAATTTACGAGAAAGCTCACGGGAATTTTTTTTTAAGATGAAAAGTGCAGTACTACGACATCTGTATGGTCAAATTCAAACTTGCTCGAAAATAGAGGTATTTTTAAGTTGTTTGATGTATTATAGTTACCTTAAATATACACAGATGGTGATGAGATCGATATTTAACGGGAACCCCAGGTTTAGGGACGATTTTAAACGCGAGAGTTGAGACAACCAATTAAATAGCAGGAAAAGCAATTAAAAATCAACTCAGCCTATCAGCAAGAAGGGGGTCGTGCCCATTTTGAACACAAAGGATTGTACTTTGACCCTAGTGATTAGTGAAGAAATTTATGGTCTAGACGTTCCCACAGAGATCAGGGTTGAATGAACTAAGAGATAAATATCGAATTATTCAAGGTTTTTAGTACAACGAACCCAAGTAATGTTATTAATAAAGGGTACCTTCAAGGGGTCGGGAGACCTTAGTTTCGAGTGCATTAGGGCGTTTTTAGTTGCGGAAAACACACTTGGATAACGATAAAAAAAAATTATCAGTAATATATTGAGGGGAAAACGCGGGGACAACGGGGCATGCTTGCGGGAGGGTTCTCAATTATAGAGTAACTACATATGACGGCCGAGAGGCCAAATTCGAGGAAAAACGTACTAAAGGAAAATGAATATACATAACACAATGGAAAATTATTGTTATCAATTCTAGACGGAACGGAGAGATTAGGAAAGCGAATTGGGAAGGAAAATTCAAAAAAATTTAGAGTTTAAGGATTGAACAAGAGGACGAAACAAGGGTTTGGTGCAGTAGCAGGTGCTTGGAAAGGAATTGGAATAGTATACCTAGGGAGGGGTGGAAATACTGCAAACATTGCGATAGATTTAATTCATAAAAAAGAGTCATTTTACGTAATTAAAGTAGGGATCATAACATAAAGTTACACGAGACTGCGAGGGAAAGTGACACATTACAACGGTTGTCGACTCCATATGTATATTGTTGATATAAACAAGGAATATTCGAACATGCCTTTTGTTTATTTAAGGCCCATTATCCATTAAAAAGGGTCATAAAAATTAACATTGCTCTTGCCTAGTATTTAGATTATAGAATTTCCGTAAAATTTAATTATAAACACATTAAAATGGATTTATCGCCAGGTATGTAGAAATTAGGATGTATACACACGTCAGGGCTTATAGTTTATGGGATTTTGAGCGAGAGAGAGATGGAAAATTGGGCGGAATTTGATCGAAGTAGTTAACTTGACAGATATTCCAGGATAGGAATAGTTAGTGGGCCGGAAAACACCATAAATAATATATCAAAAAAGGAAAAAAGGGTTTTAGCGGGAGATGGAATCACGGCAAAAAGGCAAACGTCAAATTTCAATAAGGGATCATTGGGTTAGGAGTGGGGGGAGAGAACGAAAAACCGACATAACCGGAAAACTCAGATAAGGAAATGGGAAAAACTCAAAAACGTTATAAGTAGAGTAGATACGGAACCAGGATATGATTCCTTATTAACAACGAAGGGAAAATCATTTAAGAATAGTTGTTAAAACACCGTTACTTGAAGGAAATTTAGGTGGGAAAAGCGAAAAAGTTGAATATGCCACATAAATAATGGAAATACGGTTCTGAGACATAATTGCTTACGTAGACTAGGGGAAAAGAAATGAATTTCGTGGAAATTCATACAGGACAACTAGCGTTTAAAACTAGAAGACCGAAAAATCTACGTTTCGCAAATAGGTATGCCAATTTAGAGTATAGTTTTAGCAGATCACTTATGGGCATGTTTCAAACTGAGAAAAAAAAAACAGATTAAAAACATGTTTATAAAATATATTATGAAGACAGAAGACATGTGGAAAATGGGCAAACTGGATGGCAGCTTACTAAGTCCGGGACTATAAACCTTAGGGAAGCGAGACAAAGTTGTGGGACGAATCCCGAATTACGGAGAGGAAAAATCGAAAGATCTTATGTAGGAACAAACGATAACGAGATGGGGTTTTCAAAAAATTTCGAGTGATTACAGATTATAATTCCTCGTCAAGGAATATACGATTATGCCCTTTTGGAGCTGTGATGGGTATAAATTAGCGTGTTTGGGATTATTCGGGGAGTCCTTCGACAACTGGCAAGGTTGCTTAAAACGTCGCGCGTGTCGTGAGAATTACCCTGGTGATTAATTAATAGAGTTTAGAATCAGTTCATACTTTGAAAATACGGTGGAAAAATAGCGTCAGTTTTACACTTTAAAAATACAGTGGAAAAATAGCGTCAGTTTTATACTTTAAAAATTCAGTGGTAAAATAGAGTCTACAATCAGTTTTATACTTTGATAAAACAGAGAGTGGAGTGTCCGGATACGGCTAATCGTGCAATTTAACGGAGTGTATGATCTTATAATAAATCTAAAAATCAGTGTTTGCAATAGCCTCCGATTCAAAAAAAAAAAAAATCTAATAATTAATTAATTAATTAAAAATTCAATGCGGAAGGAGAGTTTAATAGAGTGTTTGAATTGATTTAAATTTGTTCTATGAAGGTTAAAATAAAGTTATTTATTCCGAGGTTATATACAGAAAATTACAGTCTAATAAGTTTTATTAAATAAAAATTTACGTTAAGTCGAAAGTTGGAAATTTTATTACGAGATATTAATTATCGTTAGGTGACAACGCAATAATAATAATTGATCCGAAATCTGGAAAATACTTATCCCGAAGTTTAAATAAATAATCCAAATTATTAATTGTTGCTAAACGAAAGTGTTATAAAATAAAGTGGTCCTTTCAGTTTTGTTGTAAATTGGGTGAAGACTAATATTTAGTTATTCGTTATAAAAGGATTCTAATTTAAATTGGAAAAAATAAATAAAACTTTAACTTTGTCCTTAATTGAAATAATTCAAATTTAAAGAAAATCTTTAGTTTTATAAAAAGGAAATATGATTTAAATTGAAAAAAAAAAATAAAACTTAAATATTTTATAAAGTGGAATAATACAAATTTAAAGAAAATTCAAATTAATAAATTAATTTATTAAAGAGTAAATAGGTATAGATATATATCAAATAATAAAATAATATTCGAGCGAACGATTATTAAGAATCGATTCTCTTCTTTAGATTGAAATCAAATATGGGAGAAGAGGGGAGGGGAGGTATGGATTGTCGGGGTTAATTAGGTAGCATCGTTCTTCTTCAATAATAACGGCAGATAATACAGGAAAATGTGAGGATTTTTTACATCAGGGGTCTATTCAAAGGAGAAAGGAAGGAGATGAATTCCGGATCTTGTAGGATTAAATCGTTAAAAGTGGGAAACCGAAATAAAGGTGCCATAAGTTACACAGGTAGTCTGGATGCTCTAATAAAATTCATATCGATGATATTACCCGATGGAGCTGAATTTAAGACATTAGAGCTTTGGTGAGTCCTTACAATATTTAAGCTTTTACAGGTTCCTGTGGATATCCTGACACTGATGAACGTAACGCCAAGTAAGGGTAAGTTAATAACTAACCAATTTATTAGCATTCGCATGTCACACCTCCCATACAGAATGAAATGTTGCTAAACAAATACTTAACACATAATTAGATAAGTAAATACCTATCGCTTCTTTTCACTAGCACGATTAGGGTATGGTTATATGACCTTCGATAGTGTAACAAAGATTTCGATTTGAGTTCAAGGCGATCCATTGACCCAGTCACCTAAATTCATTAACGAATAAACAAAACAAAACTTAACGTCAGGGACAAGTTTATCAATTATAGCTTGCGATGAAATCTGCGGTCAAAATGTGAAGGCGACATTGACGCTAAATTCACTCAATCCTAAACGACTTAACTGTACTAGAGCGATCGCCAATAGGTAGCATTGTTTTAGCATGCAAAATTTTCGCAAAGTAAGGTACTGCGACTAGCTTCAAACTCTAAGAGAGCTCATCACAATTATTCAGGAGGTCATTGATTCAATGACAACTTGATTTATCTCATTTTTAAATCTTTCTTATAGGAAGTAGGTATCCAAGAACCCATAAATACCCATTATCCTAAATACCTAACACACAAGGAGCTAGTGACCTCATTTAAACAACACTGGTGTTCAAATACTCATACAGTCCTGAATCCTAACTTGTCTTCGAATGTAAGCTTCAAGGCTTCTGTATGTAGGTATAAGCCATCTGGAAATGTAAGTGTCAACCTTTCTCGAACGGACGGCTTTGATCTTGTGGCGGTATTGTCGAGGTGGGCATGCGGGGAAGAGGAAGGACGTATGCGGACAGTACGCTGACGCGGCATTAAAGCCACAGGTTATTTGCATACCGTGAGTCTTGTCGAACCTGAAAGCAAACATAAGGTTCACGAGGTGAGTTTTATGTCAGCTAGTCAGAGGTGGAGTGTAACGCTGGGTCGGTCACGTGGGAGGAAGGATCTGCCCGTCACAAGCTTACGCCACATTTAACGGATAGAGGCATGATAAGGGAAGACATGAAATACCCCTTCTAGACTCAGTAGAGTTAAATTCAATCCGGCGGAGATGGAAGTCGGAGTGAGGCAGAAAAACGGCATGAAGACTTGGTATTCCCCCATCTGGCGTGAAGAGCCCCTTTCGTAACAAGAGACGCTCGTCGAAGAGAGTAAAACTCCGACTTAAGGATAAGCTTAGCAAACGTATTTGGGAGAATCCGGTTTGAAATTGTTGTTCATCGGTTTTCACTTGGTTAGCGGAGGAGCCGACTTTTCAGCAAACATATTATCCCCCTCCCCATATCCATCCATTCCTGCTCTTTCAACAATTTTGCGAATACTAACCAATAACACTAACTATGACTACAAACACATTATGTTAGGGGAAGCTGCAGACAAGAACTCCAATTGAGAAAACCGGACTCTCGAATATGAACATTCTACACTGGTAAGATAAGGTTTTATTTTTTTGAAATGATGTAATTTATTAACTGTTGTTTATGTTATCGATGTATCAGCGGTGATAGGAAGAATTAAATAAACACACTAAATTCCTACGGAAATCAAATAGACACAAAGTCTAAGGCGGGGTTAGTTTATCAAACTCGGTAAAAGATACTCAAATAATAATAATTAATAAATCGGAAGATTCTCACCCTTTCTCTAAAAGAATCTATGGGTTACCACACGTAATACATTATCTTCTCTACATATGTGTGCATATTAAGTATGCAAACAGATGTAAAATCTAAAACAAAAAAATACACAACGCAGATTATAGAAATAATGTGAACTAAAATCTTAAATCTTGATTACTGTGAGAAAATCGCAGGGATTTAAGAAGATAGGGTAGGTTTAGCTAGATTATAAGGTATAGGGGTTTAGAAATCACGAGCCTGAGGTAGAAATAAACCGAAAGGAGGGTTGAGTCAGGCCATCATACCTAGTGGTGTGATCAGTAGGACATAAGGGTAGAATTATGAGCGTGGCTACGAGACAGGAGCTACGAGATTTAAACTACGAGGTAGAAGCTTAGAAAAGTAAATCAGCTAGGTAGGGTTCATCACAATTGGTGTCAAAAGCCAAGGGTGGCGGATCATTACACTATTTATATGTATAACGTAATTTCTTATATGTATTAAAACTAAATTTGTAATGTGTAAGAAATTAATAAAAACGTATTATTATTATTATTATTATTATTATTAAATAATAAAAAAATACAGAAAAAACCGTTTCCTTAGATCGCTTTGGATTTTTAAATTCAATAAAAAACTGATTATTTACATATTTGTTAAAAGCATTAACATTGTGGCTCCCCATAATTTACAATAAAAAACACATAAATTAGACCACTTTTATAGATTTTTCTTACATTAGCTCCACACAGGAGGCCATGAGGTCTCCCATTAGCTCCACTGCGACCCCCCTGAGGCCCTCAGGGCCCATGTCATCTTTGGGGATGCTGTCTGCAGGGTTTTTTAGGAAAGGAAGAAGAGGAAGTCCTGGGTAGGAAAAGTGTATGAGGTGTGGGTAGGAATCTGAGGGTCAGTATGTCCAGGAGTGACGGTCGTATGAATCCATCCCACTGCGTTGGAAGGCGATGTTCCGAGAGAGTACGGCTAGAAAGTCAAAGGCACTCCCTCAACAATTCTCTCCCGATCCGGCCTGCCGTGCAGCTGGTGGGCAGACAAAACCGCCGCCAAGATCCGGACAAACCTCACCTCAGGACACCTCAGTACCCGGACACCCCTGCTACGTCTTTAAATGTAGCAAATCACTTAGGGTGACCTATTGCAGAGGTGTTGGTTATCCAATAAATGGTTTCCGACCGACCGACGTTTTTTTTTATATAAATTTTAATATCCTGTATACGTGCTTGAGAATATTTCAGTAAATATGTCTTAAGTCTTGTAATTTCTCGAAAGTTAGTAAACAATATTTATAAGGTAATATAAAGACCTTACCGCTTTCTATCTGAACTCTTACAAATGAGCAAAATGAAATCCTATTTGTCTCTTCCTTGATGCTATTTTTTACACGATGGTTGATAAAACTCGATATTTACGACACGTCATCACTGCGTCTTTGTTTCAGACTACGTCACATCATGAATTTTCTTTTCCAGGTCATAAGTCTCCGTCGTCTGTAAGCTGTCGATCTAACCTTAGAGAGGGTTTTTCTATACTTCTTGTGAAAACCCTAATGGCTTGTGATAGGCCGACGGGGGACAATATCCTGCCAACTGAACCTCGCTTTGTAAGGAGGCTTTTGTTCTCAAGCGACTGTTAAATTTCGAACCCTTGTTATTTCAGAAGGCTGCCACGTTTGATTTATAAGTGTTCGTAGAACGATTTTCCAAACAAAAGTAGGGGTGAAATAGGTAATAATTGCACTTTAAGGAAAATTTTACTTTGAATTGGTGTAGGTTTAATACCATATTTCAAGGGGGTACGTAAGGGGGAGGTTTAGGTTGTTTAAATACCTCCCCATCCTCATCAGCATTACCTGGAAAAAAGTAATTTTACTCGAAGATTACATTCCTAAAAAATACAATAATATTATTTAAACCATCTCATTATTATTAACATCAATGTGATGTTTAATAAAATGCGATAAGTAGTGGTCGCAAAAAAACGAACGAATAAATTATTACTGATTTACAAAAACCGCACATTCCGAAACGATTCTAACAGGCTACATCGTCATTGTGACGTAGAAAACGCCAATATCTGGTAAGATGTCTGTCACCAACGTTACCCGGCGTGACGTCGACGCCGCCGAATTCGCGAATAACAACCGGCATCTCGTTTCAGCGGAAAACCGAAAATGGCGCTTTTTAAATCGTTCTAGAAAATTTATTCGTCTACATAGAAATAAAATAAAAATACCTTCATCGTCGTAATAACATAATTTGTTTGGAGAATTAAAAAAATCATATTGTGCAATTCACACGCGGTAGAAGTGAAAACTTCAGAAAACTACAGTAGAAAAGAGTGGGTAGACTACGAAGCATCGCTTAAAGAGGAGACCTATTATACTATCTCATTCTCTCTCAGGCTATATCCTATAGATGTTTGTTTTTGTATTTTTTTAGTGTCGCTATTTTTCGTATCATCGAGTTTCAAACCACAACGGTGATACAGAAGTTTTTACTTTAAAAAAACGTTGAAAATACTCTTTTAGGCGTTTCGCACTCTTTGCGGTTGCTCCGTTCCTTTTCCATAATTCGTGGTTCGGTTGGCGTGTACATACGCAGGACAAAATGTGTATTGGTGATTTTAAACAATACCAAAATGATAAAATCAAATAAATAAAAGGTGGCAATATTGTGACACGTGTTAGTCGAATTGAATGAATTAACGTCTTTCCTCAATTATCATTCCATACCGCAATACTTATTATTATCGATTCATACTATTCTTTTTTGTCCAGAATGTCAACTCAAGTCAAAGCATCGATTATTTTGTTAAGTCTAAATAATTTTTGTCAGTCGTTGCGCAAACAATTAGACAATTTTGTTATATTACAAAACTCAATTCTTGGAAGCCTTATTCAGGCTTTGACTTGAGATTATCTTTATTGTTTGTCTACATGTTTGTTTATTTTTTGTCATTGTTCTTTTCATGCATATAAATGTGATGTGCTATCAATTCGCAGTCATCTCTGTTCGTTTTCCATTAGTGTGATATAATTCTTATTTAGAACGAACCGAAAATTTTGGAGGAATTAGAGGATAATACGAGTATAATCAGGAAAAAAATTCGCATCTCATTGTACCGAATCGAACTAAAATATTGTGGATTTATTCTAAGACAATTACAATTTGGGAGGCAGGAATGGGTACCGCCGCCCCGGGAACCTTTATTGATAACCAACACCTCTGCCACAGGTCACCCCAAGTGGTTCGCTACGTTTGGTGATTTAGCAGGGGTGCTTGGGTCCATGGGTTGAGGTTTGTCTAGGTTTGGAAGCGTATGACCTGAACACACTGAACCCCATATTCCTACCCACCCCTTAAACCCTTTTCCTTCCCAGAACTCTCCTCTCCTTCCTTTTCTAAAAAAAAACCCTCCACACAGCATCCCCAAAGATGACATAGGCCCTGAGGGAAATTATTTTCCTCTGGGCCTCCTGTGTGGAGCTCATGTAAAAAAAAAAAAAGATCGCAAAAAAAAATATTTCAAAATTGCTAATTTTGTAGATTAGTTCTCAGTTTTTGGCTGAATGCGTCCGATGTATATGAAAATCCATTTTCTAATAAAGTTTATTAATATGATGGTTAAAGGCTATTTTTTTAGAAAATTTATATAAATTTGAATTTTATTTAGATTCGAATATTTATTCGAAAAAAAATTATTTCGTGAGCCTTAATTTAATATAATACAGGGCAAAAGGGAATGCTTAATGTTGTTTACTTTGACCAACTAGGCTTCGAAGCTAATTTTCCAGGAAAACCAATTACCTACTAATTTAACCCCTTCTTGCATAATCTATCTGAATGTCAGAGTATTTCAGCTTTGCAATAAAATGCAAATAAATGGAATATATTAGAATGTGGCCGAAAATTAGAATCTGTTTTGAAAGGTAATAAAGTGCCCTTTCTGATAATATTATTAAAAAATTTTAAATGTTAATATTAAAAATTTTAAATGTTAATATTAAAATCATACTATTTTGTAAATATAAAAATTTTGAATGTAATCGTAAAGCAGCATTAAACACATATTTTATTAGACAATATTCAAATAAACAATATTGTCATCTCACTTTTTTGTCATTTTATGTGAAAATAATTTTTAAAAATTGAGTGTTGAAAATTAAAAAATGTTTGTTTTTCAAAATTGTTTTCGGTAACATTGGTTTCAAAAAGTGTATGCACATTTTAATTCTTCCATGATTAACTTCTAGTTTTTAATATAATGCATGGTGTTTTCTCTTTCTAAGCGTTTAGATCAAATTTCTAACCTTGACAGTAGGGGAGACACGATGATTTCTATGAAACCTACGCGAGCTGTTCTCAAACAATAAGTCTGACGGGTTAAAAAATACTCAAGGGGTTTTCGAAATTTTTATTTTAAGACTGTTAAAAAGAATAAAAAAACACAATTTTTTAATACTTTAAAGGCCTCGCGGTCAAGGGGCAAGGCTCTCGTCTTTTAATTCCAAATCAGGGGTTGAATTTCCATAAGCTAATTACATTAAATTAAGTTGTGTTATTTTACGGTTAATTCCCTTAAATAAAGTAATGCTAAATTTTTACCTATAACTACCATTTTCAATATGCATTCGTCCGGTCAATAGCTGAGTTGACATCGCGTTTGGGTTCCACCCGGGCGTCGCGTCCTCGGCCAGCTAAGTCCTCCATCACAGCACAAGCAACATTTTCCTTTTATTGTGGTGGCAGTAGGAGATTTTGAAATATTTTCAGGTTATTCGTAACCCGGAAATGATTGTATTACTTTAAAAAAATATTTAAAAAAAACAATCCATTGATTCAACTAAATGACAACGAGAACGACATTTTTTTGTCTTCTTTAATGGTGATCGGACAACTCAGAATGACCAACTCGGAAGCACCTCAGAAATGTCATTAAGAGTGATGATTAAAAAAAATTTAAAAAATTGCTTAAATAGGTATTAGGTTAGGGTTACCGGCTATTTTTAAATTATTTTTTCATAGCTTTTAATGACCTTACTGAGTTGGTTTCATTCTGAGTTGGCATGGAACCTCTTTAATACAAATTTCGTTGTAAAATTCTTCATAATTGACAACATTGTGGAAGCCGGACCTATAAATCACATATCAAAGAACTCGTTGTCGATGACTACAAATTCTATTAATTTTGACGGCATTCACGCACCCCATGCGCACACACACGCATTTCTCTAAAATTAGCTTCTAGCCGGTCCAAGAGATGGTACGAAAATTTAACTTTATATATTTTAAAAAAGGTGTATTGCGATTTGATTTTTAAAACATCTATTTGAATTAAGAATTTTTGCATTTTGAATAAATGTAAATCTTGGAAGTGAAAATTAACCCACTTCCCGACATTCGATCAAGCTGAAATTCGGCAGATGACAATGTATCCTATTAACTTTCAGGTGCACTCCAGCACACACATGCACACACACATTTCTCTGAAATTGGCTACTTGCCTGCCCAAGAGATGGCAATGGCGTTATCAAAATATTACGAAAATTGAAAATTGATTAAAAAAAACTTTTTTTTTAAGGATTATTTTTTTTTATATTTTACTAGCTGGCGAACTTCGTACCCCCTCAGAATAAATAACTGTTGTGTTAATTTATATGTTAATTTATTTTGTGTCAGAGATGACCTTGTGTGCGAATTTATATTTTTGTGATTTTCCACTTACTTAGAAATTACGTCACACGAATTTCGTGATATTTTTTACCCCCCCCCCCCCCCCGTACCTGTCACACATCGTCACATTTATGAGATCCCTCCCCCCTAGTGTGATATCTAAAAATAATCAAAACAGTAGTTCATTTTTTTTTACATGTGACGTTACAGAGCTGATGACCACCCCGTACCCCTAGTCACACTTTCTACTCCCCTCCCCCCCCCCCCCCTCTTAATGTGTGACGTAATTTATGGATCGCCCCTTACGGGAATTGCGTTTCATTTTCTTTATACGTGTGAGGGAAATTTATTATAATTATTGTATTTTCCGTTGGAAGGGTGAAGACACACGTTAACCGTTTGTATCATTTTCGACTGTTGACATTTAGTGCGTAAGAAAGAGACTAAGCATTATATGTTAAAGAACAAAAGCAAAACAATCAGCGCATTGACATTTGACATTTTTTCATTCAACTAACACAACATTGTTACAGATCTTTCAAAAGTTGAAAATTCGTTCAATACAAAATGTATGAGGAAATGAATTTTCTTCATAACTTTTTTTTTCGTAAATTTTTGCGATGTTTTCAAAGTTATTCTGTTATCCAGGGCGGAGACAAATCCAACAAATCAAAGATAATTAAAATCGGTCCAGCCGTTCTTGAGTTATAAATAGTGTAACTAACCCGACTTTGTTTTATATATTAAGATTATTAACATTTTACTATGTTTGAAATATCCGTTTGGAAACCAGCGTATTTTAAAACTGATTAAATAATGGTTATTATTCTACCAGCAGACTGCAGGCGCAGTGTGCATCACAAGTAAATTAATTAGCACATTATTCCCAGCTGCCTAGCTCATTCGCTCATTGGCTCCCCGGTTGCAAACAACGCCACAGATTCAATTCAACTTGGACGTGTTTTCCGTTCGATACTGAAATTCCCGAGGTAATAAAACTCGTAATGATATCATGAAGTTTTCCTCCGGTGAAGCGTGCTTATGCGGTGACTGCAATATCACACCCTCATTATTAGTTTATAGTCCGTAATAACCTTGTTTTTTAATTCAAACACTGTTTTTAACTATTATATTTTTATTTTTATAATGATACCTCACCAGAGTCTCAGCTGCTCCCGTCTCGAGCCAGTGAGACTATGGCATCCCCAATTGTGGTATGTTGTGAGGCTGATGGTAGTGGGGAAGGGTAAGGAGATAGGGAAGAGGAAGGTGGGAAAAATCCTGTCTATTCAGATCTGGTCCCAAACATGTCAATTCAAGCAACGTATTAATTCTAAACGGTGTTCTTACACCAGGGCGAAACTGTGAGTATCTTCCACTCCGGAACGGGCCGCAAATATACTATAGGTACCCTTTTAAAATAATAAATTGTGAAATAACACAAAGTAATCAAACAAAATTTTCTAGCCCATGACCTTTGGCTTGCTAGTCGAGGGCCTTACCCCTCGACCTCGGAGGCCATCGGGTTAATAGATACAACACCAGATCTGTTTTCATAATATGATGTAGTAGTAATAATGTAGAAGTAACTGAAAATAGTTTGGGAGGCGGGAATGGGTAGCGCCTCCCCGGGAACCATTATTTGAATAACCAACACTTCTGCCATTTATCATTCCAAGTGGTTTACTACGTTTGGCGCCTTAGCACGTGTGCCAGATTTATAGGGTGGGGTGAGTCTAAGATTTGGTGGCGGTGGCCCACCAGGTGCGTGCGGGTCGGATCGGGAGAGGCCGGTTGAGGAAGACCCTTTGACATCTCCAACCGGACTCTCTCGACCCATCTCCTTGCACCGTAGTGAGAGTAATGGATTCATACCTCACTCCTGGACACACTGACCCCCCAGATTCCTTCCCACCCCTCACAAACTCTCTCTTACTAGAACTTCCTCTCCTTCGTTCACATAAAAATATCCTCTATACAGCAACCCCAAAGGTGACATAGACCCCGAGGAAAATTATTTTATTCAGGACCTCCTGCGTGGAGTTACGGTAAAAAAATATTAAATTACTAATTTTGGTTGTCTGTACTGTGGTCCTAAGTGAAATGAAATTTCTGGTTTCCATGAAATTTGCTTTGAATTTGAGCGTCATTTACAAAATTGGAACTGATTTTCACTATTATTCTTTCACGCTTGATCCCAAACTGCGCCTGTACATGATGCGTCAGCAAACATCACAGCACGAGTGGGAAACGTAATGCCATTGTACAGGCGTCTGATGCTACATAGGTAGTGGGGAGGGGAAGTATATAGGGAGGAGGAAGGTGGGGAAGTACCTGGCTATTCAGATCTGGTCACCAAACACGGCTAATGCCATTTCAAGCAACGTTTCAATTCTGAATGGTGGTCTTACACCAGGGCGATACTGAGAGTATCTTCCACTCTGGAACGTACCGCAAATATAAATACTATATATTATTTTAAATTAATAAATTGTGAAATAACACACATTAAACAAATAAAATTTATTTGCCACGCAGGGATTCGATCCTGCTACCTTCGGAATGCGAGTCAAGACCCTTACCGCTGGACTACGCCGGCCGGCCGTTTCTTTCATGTTGAGAGTATGTATTGCAATTTGCACACGCTGCAAAACTTTTTTTCTTACATTAGCTCTGCGGAAAATTATGAAATAATGAGGCTCTGCGGAAAATTATTCCCCTCAGGGCCTATGTTGTCTTTGAGGATTCTGTGTGGAGGGTCTTTTTAGGAAATTAAAGGGAGGAAATTCTGGGAAGGTAAAGTATATTAGGTGTGGGTAGGAATCTGGGGGTCAGTGTGTCCAGGAGTGAGGAACGTATGAATCCATACCTCCCACTGCGGTGCAAGGCGATGTTCCGAGAGAGTACGACTGGAGAAGTCAAAGGGACTCCCTCAACCATTCTCTCCCGATCCGGCCTGCCATGCAGCTGGTGGCCAGACGCATCCGCCGCCAAACCCGGACAAACCTCACCCAATGAAACCGGGCATCCCTGCTAAGTCACCAAACGTAGCCAACCAAGGGGTGACCTAAGGCAGAGGTGTTGTTCATCCAATAAATGGTTCCCGGGGCGGCGGTACCCAAACCCGCCTCCAACTTGTAGTAAGTTTGATATAACTACAAGTGGGCATCACGTTTGGGTCCCATCTGAGTGTCGCGTGTTCGATTCCTCGGCTGGCTAAGTCCTCCATCGCGATACAAGCAATATTTTCCGCTTAGTGGTAGGAGATTTTCAAACATTGTTAGGTTAGGTTCCTAACCGGGGAATGTTTGTCTTTCTTTAAAAAAAAATAATAATAAAAAAAATAAAAAAATTATGTTTTATTTATTATTTTAAATTTTGCTACATAGCAATACATGAAAAGTCACCAGAATAAAAGAAAAAAGTAATTTTATTAAAAAAAATACCATGGCTGAAAATCAAACCCCGATCAGTTGCTTGAAAGGCAACTGCCCTGACCACTAAACCAACTACGGCGCGGCGCGGCGCGGCGTCATAAATTTTTCATCTCTATACTAATCTTATAAATGCGAAACTGTGGAGTTTGTCTTTCACGCCTAAACCACTGAACCGATTTTAAAAATTCTTTCACCAATAGAAATCTACATTATCTGCGAGTAACATAGGCCGTATATAATGGTAAGCTCTGGCGTTATGAAAATTTAAATATTAATATATTATATTTATTGTACGTGTACTGTCATAAAAAAATAAAGACGAAAAGCAAAAAAATCGTTGTTATTGAAACAATGTTGCTATATTTGCAGTAAATTTTATTTGAGGCGTCGTAGTTTATATCTATCTATATAAATAAAAACGAATCACCGAAATTTATGTACGCGCATAACTTCCGAACGATTGCACCAAATTGGATATTTTATATTGTCAGGAATTCGGTTAAGTTTTAAGATTTTCACGGCCAAAAGCATTTTCGTTATTTGTTTTGGGGGTGTTATGCCGTGTTGCGCTACCTCCTTCTTTAGCCAACGTTTCGGACATCGTTGCAGTGTCCATCATCAGGGCAGATCCGGTAGATGTCACACATCTACCGGATCTGCCGGATCTGCCCTGATGATGGACACTGAAACGATGTCTAAAGAAGGAGGTTTTTTTTTTTTTTTACATGAGCTCCACACAGGAGGCCCTGAGGAAAACAATTTCTCTCAGGGCCTATGTCATCTTTGGGGATGCTGTGTGGAGGGAGGTAGCGCAACACGGCATAATAACACCCCAAAAACAAGTAATGAAAATGTCAGGAATTTGTATAAAACTACTGGTGAGCTCTGGCATGATGAAATTATAAAAAAAGTAGGTGGCACGCGAGCCGTTTCAAAACTGAATGTACCGAGACTGAATATACGGAACTCGAGAGGTGAAGGTGACGCGGGAGAGGAAGGGGAACGGTACGAATGGGAAAGGACGAGCAGGGACAAATATTTTTTTTATTAAATGGCATAGCAACGCATGCTAGTTATAAATATTTAGATGCATACTGAAAAATTTTGAAATCATAGCTCAGGCCCGTTAAAAATCACAGAGTCCTAATTATCGACAAATCAGTTCCAATTTCAGACCCATAAAAATTCATGAGATACGAAATTAAAAAAATATATATGTAGGACCTTTATTTCATATCGGATCTTGGCAGCAAATGCATCTGCCCACAGATTTAGACGGCATAATTTCATTATGACATGTACTGAAAATATAAGGCATACGTAATTACATCCTAAACGTTATTGATTAATCATGATTTATCTATTAAAAAATAACATCAATTTAAATATATTTCAATTTTTAACCACACTAGGATGTGCCTTTGTTGGGGTTAATAATTTTATAACATAATAAAAATAACACAATGAAATACAGGGTGTCCGGGGGTAAAGTGCATTAACTTCGGGAGGTGATTCTACATTATGGTAGGAGTAAAAAAGATAAACAACTTTTTTCTGAAATTCCAATTTTTTTTTTCCATACAAAAAGAGATACCTACTAAAAATCCTTAGTGTAAGGTAGCACTTACCCGAGTTAGCTTGCCGGGCGCATTTGTTGCAACGTTGCTTGGTGTGATTTGGCCTGTATCCATGGAAACCGTTTGTAAACATAACAAGACCGAGAATTTGACGTTTATACAGATCGTATGTTTTAAACCAAATGTAAAAAGATAACTGCACTTATATAACAATTGAAGACACGCTTTTAACAATTAAATTGTTATAAACTAATTGAACACTTAACTAATGTCATCGCTTTTAACTAGTTTAACAAATTTTCAAAATGTCCACCTTCAGCTTGTAAGCAAGCATATAAACGTAAAGTAATATTATTATCAATTCGTCAATAATGGCGTATTTCCTTAATGAATGCCCGTTCTTTCTTGGTAAAGTAAGGCATTTACCTAATAATTCAATAACAAAATTACGCGGTATTGGCAATAATTCAATGATAAAATTACGCACAAATAAACACCATTTTTACAGCTAGGCAGGTTAGGCACGTCTACAACTAAGTAAACAAAGGTAAGTCTGAAAAAAACACGCACTGAATGAAGTTGTTCCTTTAAGTCAGTCTTAATAAATACACACTAGATTAAAGACACATTAAATCTACAAGTTTTGACTAACAACAATAAAGTTTTTAAAGTGAAACACTACTACGCGAATAAAATTGTTACATTCGAATTCAACACTGACACTGAACACACGCCGGTCTAATTTTATCTTTTTACCAGAAAACTAGCCCTAAAAGTTGGAATTTCGAAAAAAGTTATTTATCTTTTTTACTTGTACTATCATGTAGGATCACCTCCCGAAGTTAATGCACTTTACCCCCGGACATCCTGTATAGAGACAAAAATATTGTTACATTAATCTAAAGCTTTAGTTCTGATTTTTTCCATTCTTTTTGGGTTTTTGGTGGTTAGTCTTTCCGCATAAGGTCTGTATAATTATATACTCGAACCGATTTTTTTTGGTATTTTTATAACAATTATAATCGCCTGTAGCATCAGACGCCTGTACAATGGCATTATGTTTCCCACTCGTGCTGTGATGTTTGCTGACGCATCATGTACAGGCGCAGTTTGGGATCAAGGGTGAAAGAATAATAGTGAAAATCAGCTCAAATTCAAAGCAAATTTCATGGAAACCAGAAATTTCATTTCACTTAGGACCACAGTACAGACAACCAAAATTAGTAATTTAATATTTTTTTACCGTAACTCCACGCAGGAGGTCCTGAATAAAATAATTTACCTCGGGGTCTATGTCACCTTTGGGGTTGCTGTATAGAGGATATTTTTATGTGAACGAAGGAGAGGAAGTTCTAGTAAGAGAGAGTTTGTGGGGGGTGGGAAGGAATCTGGGGGGTCAGTGTGTCCAGGAGTGAGGTATGAATCCATTACTCTCACTACGATGCAAGGAGATGGGTCGAGAGAGTCCGGCTGGAGATGTCAAAGGGTCTTCCTCAACCGGCCTCTCCCGATCCGACCCGCACGCACCTGGTGGGCGACCGCCACCAAATCCTAGACTCACCCCACCCTATAAATCTGGCACACGTGCTAAGACGCCAAACGTAGTAAACCACTTGGAGTGATAAATGGCAGAAGTGTTAGTTATTCAAATAATGGTTTCCGGGGAGGCGCTACCCATTCCCGCCTCCCAAATTATTTTCAGTTACTTCTACATTATTACTACTACAACATATTACGAAAACAGATCTGGTGTTGTATCTATTAATACCCGACGGCCTCCGAGGTCGAGGGGTAAGGCCCTCGACTAGCAAGCCAAAGGTCATGGGCTAGAAAATTTTGTTTGATTACTTTGTGTTATTTCACAATTTATTATTTTAAAAGGGTACCTATAGTATATTCGCGGCCCGTTCCGGAGTGGAATATACTCACAGTATCGCCCTGGTGTAAGACCACCGTTTAGAATTAATACGTTGCTTGAATTGACATGTTTGGGACCAGATCTGAATAGACAGGAATTTTCCCACCTTCCTCTCCCCCATCTCCTTCCCTCCCCACCACCTTCAGCCTCACAATATATCCCAATTGGGAATGCCATAGTCTCACTTGTACCAGATGCTTGGGAGTAGTTGGGACTCTTGTGCAGTTTCACATGACAAATTTTAAAACCAGTTTTTTGTTGATATCCTAAAATATGTTTGTGAATTTCTGGCATTTTTTGTTCCTGTCAAATTGAAATGAAAATACTCCTTCCCGTAATATCTCAATGTCAAAACCTTATTTGGTTTTTTAGTCTGGCTGTCAGTCTGGCATTATACCGCCATCTGTTGGCCAGGCAGATTTCAATTTGAAAAAAATCACATCCGTAGTTGAAATTTCATTTATTACTCGAAACCCCTGAAAAAATACAGCGAAAAATGTAAATTCGGGCACTTGTGTTTTATTGCGTAATCCATATTGACCGACGGCTCCCTGCTGCTGAGTTTGATAGCCACACTGAACTGATAGTGACTAGAAGTGTCGATTTGACGGAACACTCGCCAATTTGCATTAGGCCTTTCGACACCTTGGTTCGAGAAGGGCCACGGAATTTGATTAGGTATCAATTCAACATTTTTCATCAATTTCACCAGAAGTGAGGTAAAATTGAGCTTACTTCGGACACACGGACACGCCCGTAACACACTTCTATCAGTGAATCTCTTCTTCATCCTAAATACCTGAAAAAACTATCGTCTCTAAGCAAAAGCTGGTAATCCGTCTGATCGCCTGTTAAAACATCTAATTTTGGGAGGTGGGTAAGTGGGTATGGTACCGCCGCACCTATCCCATAGGTCACCCCAAGCAGTTCGCTCCGTTTGAGATTTACTTCATTGTATACTTACTTAATGAGATTTGTCCAGACCTTTGCGGCGGATGTGGCCGGTTCAGGAGAGGCCGCTTTACAGGGACCCTTTGACCTCTCCAGACTGACTCCCTCGACCTGTTGCCAGTCACTGCATTGTGAGGGATGGGTTCAATAGTCCATCACTCATAAACACAAGACCCCCAGATTCCTACACACCCTTCATACCCTTGCCCCTCTCTGGATTTTCTCTCCTTCTATTTCTAAAAAATACCCTTCACACGGCATCCTAAAGATGTTAAGTTATTATAAAAAATAATACACAACTTGCCTATCTACACGGATGACATTTTCCTATAAATAAGGGATGTTTTAATGATGCATAAAAACGGGATGTTTTAAAGAACCAAAATGACGTAGTTATTGAAGGAACCTCAGGGAAATTCATCAAATATGAACATCTTAAAAATAAATCTGCCTATCGAAAGAGTGTTGGGAAACTTGTCTTCGAATAAAGATCTTTCCACTCAGCCAGGTCAACTTTTTACGTAAAAACAAAATCCAAAAAATAAATACCATTATGTTGTTCTAACTTCTCTAAGAATTTCAAAGTTCCGTGAAGTGAAAAACAACGCAAAAGTACTTTTTCTGCCCTTCCAACAATGTTTATAACGTATTCAAAAGTTAAGGGATGAAACACGAAAGCGATATTATGAAGATGATGTTCTCATATTCTGTATTCCGTTTCCATCAGTTTTTCGGATTTTGTAGTTAGCCTTTCTATCAATGGCTTAAGTAAGATGTCGGGAACACGTATTAGAACTCTATCTGACTTATACCATGCTTACCACAACACAACCCTTCCCCCTCGTTTAAAAACAACCATTTCAAGCATGATTTTTTTCAAATTGTAACGATAACTTCATTGAAAATTGTAATACGAAAATTGTGCTTTTCGGTGGCTGTCAGCAGCGTTCTAACTAACTAACCATCACGCCGTTTCCCCGCAGGGGTAGGCAGAGAGGACGGACCGCCAAACAACTCGGTCTTGGCACACACTCTTTGCCTCACTCACATTCATACATCGTCTCATACATTCTCTTCTATTATTCTGACTTTTGACATGGCCCGACTCAAGTATTTGATTCACTTGATCGTGCCATGTCTTCCTCGGGCGTCCCCGACTTCTTCTACCATTCACATTCGCGTCGTATTCTTACATTACTTTCTTCGTTCATTCGCTCTACATGCCCAAATCATCTGAGGGTTCCTTTCTTAATCTTACTCATTATGCTTATATCAGCCTTACATTCTTTGCGGATATCCACATTTCTCACACGATCATACATTGTTTTACTACACATACCTCTCAGGGATCGCATTTTAACAGCATTCAGTTTACTTTCCTCCTTCCTCTGCCAGTTCCATGCCTCACTGCCATACATCAGGGTAGGTACCAGGACTCTATTGTGGACTGCTAGCTTCGCTTCTTTTGACAGTTTTTTATTAGCGCCAACGGCACTCAGTCCACCATTAATGGAGTTACCGGCATTCGCCCTTCTTTCAATATCTCTATCAGCCTTCCCATCTCTCGTAAACACACTAATAATAATTATTAATGTAGATTACTTAGGTTAGGTAGTTTATAATTTAAACCATCTGTGTCCTTGTACAACAAAAATATTCGAATCCTGCATTTCTTAATCGCGAACCGAGGATTTTAAATAAACGTAAGTTGAATTAAATTAAAAAAAGTAATAAACAAGACACAGAAAATAAAAAGTTTACGGTAACAAATCGATCCCAGGATCTCTAAAAGTAGGTTTTTTTACATAAACTTTACACAGGAGGCCCTGAGGAAAATAATTTCCCTCAAGGCCAATGTAATTTGGAACTAAAGGTAGGTAATTTTGGGTATAAGTACCGCCACCCCGGTAACCATTTATTGGATAACCAACACCTCTAACATAGGTCACTGCAAGTGGTTTACTGCGTTTAGCGACTAAGCAGAGTTGGCCTGGTTCATCGAGTGAGGTGTTTACAGGTCTTAGCGGCGGATACGCCAGCTCACCAGTTGAGGGCGGGCCGGATCAGGAAAGGACAATTTATATAGGGAGAAACTTTGACTACTCCAGCAGCTTTCTCTCGACCCATCGCCTTGCAATGCAGTTGGAGTGATGAATTCTACGTCCGTCACCGCTGAGCACACTGACCCCAGATTTCTACCCATCCCTCATACGTTTTTCCTTCCCAGAACTTCCTCTCCTTAAAAAGAACCTCCACACAATGTCCCCTAAGATGGCCTTGACGAAAATTATTTTCCTTAGGCCTCCTGTGATGAGCTAATATAAAAATGGTTTATTTACATATAATGAATGGTTTTGGCATAAATTCTGTTACTTTTGTTCGGTGTGTATAGGTACATTTTATACGGTGTGATGAACCTGCTTTGTTGAATGGTTGGCGAATAATTTCTTTAAATTAATAATATGATCACACTATCGACATCTATTGGCTAATTTTGAAAGCAATATTAAGGGAAACTGTAATAATTGAACATTTTTTCTGCTACGAAGGGTGTCAACAAATTTTGCAAGAAAAAAACGACTAGCAAATCAGAGTATGATTTGAAGCCGTTAGGCACGTATCAGCCAATCACATCTCGGGGCGTGGTGTGCGGGGGTTGTGTCAAATTGAGACACAAAAGTTGTCCCACGGTCCAAACCGATAGTTATTTTAAGTGGTAAAACACTTCTAACCTGGTCATAAATCGCATTTTTATGAGGAGCACGAGGGGATTGACAACAGTTGATTTCGCGGCGAGTTTTGCAAGTATCTCGTTGACGGAGGTTTTAAAAGGACAAAAATCATGCGTTAATTAAACATGAAGTAACGAACGATTTCAATTATATGAGAATAGAAACGGGAGTAGGCATTGACAATCAATATCGCCTTTCCCAAACAAAATTCCAACGGGATTTGCATGTAGGTATTAGGAAGGAACGTAATACGGTAGTCAAAACACAAAAGCTGATAATGTCAGGGTTGACAGGAAGGAATCCATTACGTTAACGACCAAATAAAATCTAAGATTTCGGGTGAATTTTGTATCCGATACGTTAGAGGGGAGGAAATGTTGTCGATCTCTTGCGTGCTGAAGTAATTTGAAGTGGAAAAGATCTAACACAGTTTTGAGTCATTAGGGTATTCATTAAGCTGAAATCACCACTCGAGTTTATAAGCGAGATATAGGCGATAGGAAATTAGGAAAAGCCATAAAATTTAACGGCCTGTCAGGATTTTAAATTATTTGATTTCTTAAGTATTTTTCTTAATTGCTAGGCGCATAACAACGGAGATTTATTGGGTTTTACGCCAGAAGGAGATGGGATATGGTAGGAGGAACTAGAAATGCAGATAAAAAACGTTCGGAGGCAGGTATGGAGTTAGATTTTGGTAGAGGTCACAGCCCGTAAAAAGGAGAATCGAGACCATAAAAGTTTAGGTTATTACTAAACAAGGCGTTACGAGTGTCGCGACCTTGGTTAGGAAGGGGTCAAATGACTAGAGATTGTACTTAGGTATTTGCGAACGCGGGAAATATTAAGAAAATGTATGCGGACCCCAGGAAACCGTCATATAGCCAGGAACAAACACGGCCGCATGTCCACGTAAGGGATACGTCTGAATAAGAATATTCAGTCACAAATTGTTAGAAAGTTCATAGTTAAATGCTAAGGTGACGAAATACCTAGAAGGTGACGTGTTATACGATTTGTGCAATAATAAGATGCATAGTAGATGACGGTCGGAAAATGTTGTAGGTTGCCGATTTGAGCTAAGACTTGGGGTTACTGAGAAAAGTATGGAAAGTATATCGAAAGTTCAGGATACACCGTACCTGGAAGCGATTTTAAAAATGGTAGAACGGACACGATAGATTTTCGAGGAAAGTTGAATTAATTATTCACATGGTAAATGATATCTGTAGGCGCTAGTCTTGCAGCAGATTCGTATAGACAAGACCGAGTGCGCCCCTGTACGATTCTACGAGATAGTGCTTTCGCGCAATACGAAATCTGTGTTGGAAGCACCGTTCAGGACGAAAGATCGTAAACCGCGGGATACGATACTAGATTTGGAAACTATGAAGGTTGTGCATTTTAAAGGTCGAAATTGTAAAAATTAAGTTTGATTAATGGGAAAGTGGGGGATTAAAAAGGGCTGTTTTACGGAAGAGAGGGGAGTTGACTGTGAGATCTCGTAAGAAAAGGCTTACCAAAAGCGCGCGAACCGGGGAGTGTTTTGGAATTTTTCGAAGACTTAGCGAAAAAACGTTCGGTGGATTGTCGAGCTAACTTCAGTGGATTTTGTGCAAGGTGTTATTCAATTAGATTCAGGGAAAGGGGTACGAGCCAGTGGTGAAAAGCTTTTAGGAACTTTAAAAAGTTAGTGAAATTATTTAAGAACAGTGAGAATATCGAGTTGTAATAACAGTTATTAATTCGGTTTAAACAAGCGTGATCTAATAATAAAAACTTCAGTATTACTACAATTTAAACGGTGTCGACAAATAAATGATAATAATAAAATTGCGGGTTT
The DNA here is from genome assembly GCA_917880885.1 of Limnephilus marmoratus. Taxonomy (NCBI): domain Eukaryota; kingdom Metazoa; phylum Arthropoda; class Insecta; order Trichoptera; family Limnephilidae; genus Limnephilus; species Limnephilus marmoratus. The sequence goes on from OU862908.1 coordinate 65,194,215, forward strand.
TAAATCAGAAATAATAATAGGATATAAAAAAAATCTTAATTACGATCAAACAATCGTTCTCTTGAAATGGAAAAAAAAATGTATTCCGAATAGTTAGAAATAAAACAATAATAATAATAATCTATGAAAACGTTCAATCTAGTGGTTTCGATACGAAGATGTAACAAGCGGTAATTTAACCTTAGAGAGCACACATATTTAAAGAGGGACGATAGGTATATTTGAAGTAATCTTCAAACATCGGACAACAGGAGTACATTACAATTGCGAGATAGTAAGACTGAAGCGATAAAGATACCTCCAATCAAATTCAGACTTTAAGGGGAGGGGGTTAAATTTAATCGTAAATCTAAGGTTACGTTAGGCCTCGTCGTACAAAATTTAGGAAATCGTAGGGAGGGGCCTTTGTGTTTTCTCCATAGGTGCAGGTCTACAGGATACGTAATTAAGATACGATTGGTCGTGTTTTCCCGACCGGAGAATTAAAACAATTACGTATGGGTAAGTTAAAGAATCTATATTTAAATTACAGGTATCTGGTTGCAGAGTGGCGTGAATGGAACGCGAGCCCTGGGCAGTAAATTTCAACAGTTCCAGCGCCGAGAAAATTAATATTATTGCAGCGCTGATATGGATATGTTTAAGCGTTATTATCATCTAGGGCAGTGACGTTTCCTACCAGACAGCTGATGCCGCGCTGACACAAAAAAAATGAACCTGACACAGAGAATACAGTCAACCAAATGGGGAGCGTCTCGAGAGTACGACATATCAAATTGAAGGCGATTACCTGCAACCCGAACAGACATCTTTAGACAAGGGAGCAGAAGAGCAGGATCACGATATCAAATATGAAACAAATAAAACTAACAGGTACTCTGCTGAATTCCTACTTCTTGAATTACGCTTTTTAAGTTCTTCATGATTGACGAATGTGTTGGTGACACCGAGACTACACATTATGTGAGAAATTGGTGGTCGAGTGGTAAGGGTCCTTCCCACATTGTCATGTTAGGGAGGAGGAGGGTTGCCCTCCATAGACTGATCGGGTCTCGCGAGGTGCCGGAAGCAATTCCCTTTCGCGGGACTATGTCGAGCGAATGGGCGCAACAGGGTCGTATGAAATGAGATGCCAATGGTAAGACAGGGCATGGTTCGCAGACGGAGGCGTTTGGCCGAAAGCATCTCGCGTTGCCTGCAAGGTAGTATGGAAATGCGCCAACAGGTCATCTGTGGGACGGGTTCCTGTAGCATCATCACATTTTTTAGTCCTGTCGACCCAGAAGCAAACGTAATGCCCACAAGGTGAGGATTATGTCAGCTCCTGGAGGTGGAGTGTAACGCTAGGTCGGTCACGTGGGAGGACGGATCTGCCTGTCACAAGCTTACCCCACTTGTACCGTGAGTAGAGTCTTGATAAGGGACGAAATAGATTACCCCTTCTAGAGCCAGTAAAGTAGTTCCGGAGGTGTTCGATACTGGAGTTGTATGGGAAAGGTTTGAAGGCATGCCGTTCTTCTTCTGTTATGGCGGGGTCCGGGTATCTGGTTTATCGTCAAGAGATTTTCCGGGTGCCATGGATATAGCCTCATCATGCATTGGTCGGAGGGTCGTGTTCTGAGAGCTGACCACCTAGTCAACTTGGTCAAGTGGAGGAGCCAGTATTTGCTTGCAAAAAAATTCCTTTCCCGTCACCATCCATCCTATCCTCTATCCCGTCCTTATGCTTCCATCCTAGGTATAAATTTGTGTTTACTAACAACAGAACATATTATCACGATTATGTATAGCGTCTAGCCAAGTAGTCATGGAGAGCGGTGCAGAGAATACGCCAATTATCCACATGAAATGAAACATTCCAGGTACGTACATTAAAACTTATTAGGACGTAGAGGGGGAGAGATCAATTTTATAGCCTAGCGAGAGTAATAACAACAGTGCTCATTATGTGAATATTGGAGCAGTGTATATCATTAGAATCATAGCGGGGACAAATTTAGGATAGTTTAGACAGGGCGTGTCCTTCAGACGTCTAAGAGATACAGAGTAATTCTTCCACACCTTACCTAAAAGAACCAAAAGTTACCACGAAAGACATTAAATACCTATCCTAGATGTTCTAGGAGCTCCGAAAAAAAAAAATCACACAACGTGGAGAAAAGGGTTTATTGTAAGAATTTCCCGGAAAACTACCTTTTACTGTGTTCAGTCACAGGGGTGGGAAAAATAAGTCATGATTCAAAACATTAGTGGCGAATCATTCAGTAGGTACGAGAGGAAGATCTACCAACCGGAGATCTGAACGCACGAGAAGAAGAAATATTTAAAAGTTTTCATTAGGGGGGGGTTGACCCATCACAACGGTGACCAGACAACTCAGAATGAAACCAACTCAGAAGCACCTCAGAAAGGTCATTAAAAGTGATGATAAAAAAATATAAAAAAATTGGGTAAATAGGTTAAGTTAGGTTAGGGTTACCGGATATTTTAAAATTATTTTTTCGTAGCTTTTAATGACCTTTCTGAGGTGTTTCTGAGTTGGTTTCATTCTGAGTTGCCATGGAACCATTTTGTACGCAGTTAGGACTAATAATTTTCTTTTAAAAAAATTAAGTTAATTGATTTTAAGAACCCCACATCTTTACGTTGAATGATAATAATATTAATTATACAACTAATTACTAAAAGTTAATTAAACTGATTAACTAACCAAACATCACTGCGCCGCATGCATTAATTTAATCAAGGTTGTATAAGATAATATTAACTATCTAACTAACCATCACGCCGTTTCCCGCAGGGGTAGGCAGAGAGGACGGACCGCCAAACAACTCGGTCTTGGCACACACTCTTTGCCTCACTCACATTCATACATCGTCTCATACATACTCTTCTATTATTCTGACTTTTGACATGGCCCGACTCAAGTATCTGATTCACTTGATCATGCCATGCCTTCCTCGGGCCTCTCCGACTTCTTCTACCATTCACATTCGCGTTGTATATTAGCTTGTGTCGCTCTCCATAGAGAGAAAAAAAATGGCCTTATATTTAAACTCCCGGAGTCTCAAAAGTTTTGTATGATCTGTATCTATTCGAAAACGTATAAATAAATTAAATTTATAACAAAAATGAAATTATTGTTCACCATTAGCCCGCTAAAATTACCGGAAGTTTTGAAAAAAAAATAGATTTCGTGATTTAGAAAATAAATAAAACAAGGGGTTCATATTTTATATTTTGTACCAAACTTATTTTTTATTCCATAACTGCAGTACAAAAGAAAAATATTTTTTTTAAACATATGTGATATGTTAGTTAAAAATATAAAAGGGGAAAATAACACTTTTTCTGGATAAAATCAGAATTCTTGTCGACTTACTTGTATTCATAAACTTGAACTTTTTTTTAATTTTTGTCAGTCATACGCATTTTTTAATAATAAACAAACGTTAAAAGATTAAATTACTGAAAAAAAATTATTATTAAAAATGTATAAAAAGGTGGTTTTAGGTTTATTTTCTGATTTTCAATGTATTTTAGCTGGCTAATAACCATTTTTAAAAAAATAAATTTAAATGCAGTTCTCAATTTCTTTGTAAGATGCAACTTTTGAGACCCCAGACGTTTCTGAATTCAAAAGTTGAAATAATTGACACGCCCTGTTGTATATTCTTCTTACACTACTTTCTTCGTTCATTCGCTCTACATGCCCAAACCATCTGAGGGTCCCTTTCTTAATCTTACTCATTATGCTTACATCAGCCTTAGGGAAGGTACCCATACTACGTGACCTGTTCAGGGGGGAGGGTCTTCAAAAAACCACGCTTGGTTCAAATGAGCGGCGGGGGCCTTAGGTTTTTGGTCACTGAGGGGGGGGGGGGGGGTTAAATATTGCAAAAAGTTGGTCACGTAGTATGGGTACGTTCCCTTACATTCTTTGCGGATACCTACATTTCTCACACGATCATACATTGTTTTACCGCCCGTACCTCTCAGGGATCTCATTTCAGCATTCAGTTTACTTTCATCCTTCCTCTGTCTGTTCCATGCCTCACTGCCATACATCATCATCCAAAATGTACGTCCATGCTTGTAGTTGCGGAAATATCCCGAATTTTGTATTGAATTGTGTTGAATTGAGTTGAATCGAATTGTGTTGAATGTCCTGGTTTTAAACCTTTTAACTCCTGGCCCCCCGGCAACTATTTAGTAGTTCCCGCCAAACAGGTAATTATTGCGTATCTAGTTCAATCCAACTTCGAATCACGTAATCCAAACATTAATTAACACTAACCTAACGTATTCTATTGCATGTACTGTCCAATAATCTACATATTGAAATAATTTTGGATCCATTGACACGCGTATTGATAATTGTCTCCAACCAAATATTCCCTTTGCTCCCTGAATATGAAATGTGACATGACATCTCTGATGTAGCATGCGGCGAATTCGTATTATCTACATTTATGATTTATTTGATTGGATTGGCCGATTGGATGTTACAATAAAACACTAATAATAGTTTATTATTGTGCCCATCTGACTTCAAACAAAAGGATCTGCAAACAAAAGGATCAGGTGGCGTATAATAATTCGTATGGATAAATAAATAAAATTATTTGTGAATACCGCAAAAGAGTCCGAACTAGTCCCAACTGTCTGGAACTGCGGAGGTGGGGGAAGGTATGGAAAACCTTGCTGACTGTTTTTTGTTATTAATTGTTTTTGCGTTTAATTCGTAGAACTGCATTTTAATTTTTGAAAAGTTAATTATAATTAAATTTCATAATATTATGATAAGTTCTGCAAGTATTTTAGTATGCATTTTGTTACAGCTGTTTCGGTTTACAAGACCATTTTCAAACTGTGGCTAATCCACATTGAGATGACCTATTTAAATGATTTTAAATGTCAATTTTTGAAGTTGTCCCAGTTGGTTATACCAATTTGCTGGACACTAATTGAGAGAGTATTATTTGGGATTCGACATCTTTCCCTTTGGTTTCCCTTGCACTAAGTAAAAGGTTTTTTTATTGTTTTTTAATGACGTTATTGCTATGATGCTCATTTAAGTGCATTTTATTTTTTAGATTTGGTAAACATACTAAGTAGTGGGGAATAAATAATGTTTCTTACTTTATAAATTAGCGCTATGTTGGGGTTAATCGTTCGTTTATTGATTTCTAATTGTTCAAGCAAATTTAATCTAAGACCCTTTCGTTCTATATGTAATGGTTTTGGTTGGTTGTTTTTAAGTGGAATGTGATTATTCATTAAGAGATGTTCTACGAATTTTGAAGAGGTGTTTTTTATTTTTATAACTTCGTACATATTCTTTAAATCTAGTCGAGAATGCCCTTTCCTGTTTGTCCGGTGTAAGTGGCGTTACAGTCGGCGTGGTCATATTTTAATTCATGTATGTTTTTTGTTGTTGTGTTTCTTTATTGCACAATTTTTCTAATAAAGTCATTGAAGTCCCGTTCTAGTATTATTGCATAAAAATTGCATACAATTGTAATTTATTACCCGCTAAGCTACTGCAAGTAGCTTATCAGCAGGAGATTGGTTCCACAGATTAGTTACAACCACAAATTAGATAATCATAAACTCATTAGCCTAACAACAACATATACAAATACACATATAATATACCTACCAACATTAGATTTAGATTTCTTCATTTCGATTTTGAACTTTTTTAATTTTCTATGTAACTGGATTATTTTTTCTCCTTTTTAATTTTTCGAAATATTATATGTGCATCTTCATTAAATTTATATGCAACTCATATTAATTTATGAGAGTTTTTTGTCTTGTTTTGATTACATCCTTTTCATCTGTTGCTTTCGCCATAAATAATAATAACAAAATTAATGTTGGTTAGTGGTCGAATGTAACAAAGCGGTTGGTTTCCAGTTCATGCTAGCTTTGAAATAAAGTTTTCCGCTACTTTATCATTTTAGGAATGACTTGTCGCACAGATGAGTTAAATGCAGTCATGCAGAAAGCAGCCACCCACAAATATCTCAAACTGAGATTACAGCACTTTTGCCTAAAGATTGAATTATCAAATCAACGCAACACCTAGATTGATTTTTACTCCCGAATATTATTAATAATATAAAGATATCTAACTCTTATAACTTTAAAGTGGTTTTAAGTGTAGATTTTAAAGATATTGGTTTTTTTCAAGTTTGGCTGTTTTCTCTAAAATACGTAATATTAGTGAGTAACATGAGTTGGCGTACCGCTAATTGATGTACGGATGTGTTTTTTTCCGTGCAAACGTAAAATCTGTTTTCAAGTCATTATTAACCTAACAGTGTTTTAAAATGACAGAACCTACGCTCCGTGATTTGATGAACATCATTAACGAACAGACCGTTCTAATAAAGGATGTTCTACGGCGTATAAAACGTGTTGAAAAAAGTGTATTTAATCAAACTCAAGATGACAATGCACAAAGTGTCAACGAATCGCCCTCGGAATTCCCGAAACTAGCCGATTGCGCTAAAGACCCGCCTACTGCGCCCGACGGTGACGGTGCGCTCGCCGCCCAAACCCCGCGCTCCCCCCGCCGGCCCAGCAAGGAACTGCTGTATAGCGATGCACGCGTGCAGCCGCCCGTAGTGCCCCCCGAGCCGCCCGTAGTGCCCCCCGAGCCCTCCGCGTCCCCCGCGCCCGGCCCGTTAGACACAACATCAGGCAGAATTACCCGCTCGCAAACTAAAGGGTCAAATTCTACCAAAATCCATACTGCCCCAAAGAGCAAGGAGAAAGGGACAAAAATTCCTGCTAGCCAAAGGGACGTCCAGCAACCAGAAGCATCCACGTCTTCGACTGGAACCTCTGACGGCCATACACCTACACCAGCAAAGGAGTCGCAGCCCTCGAACAAACCGACCTCGACAGGGCCATCACGCCTAGCGGATCGCGACCAACAGTGGACTGTTGTTGGTCGTAAAAAACGACCCGCTACTGTAATAGGTAACTTAAAGGAGCAAGGTACCCATACTTATTTCCACCTGTACCCGCTACATCCTGAAACCTCAATCAACGATTTAACGTCGTATCTTCAGTCGATTGTAAGTACCGCCTCATTTAAAGTCTCTAAAATTAAATCAAAGGGAGAATATGCCTCATTCAAGTTAGGGATCCCAAATTCCGTGAAAACCGAAGTTCTAAAACCGGAACATTGGCCTAAATATTCATATCTTAAAGAATGGAAAAATAAAATAAATGCACCGCGGCTTCCGGGCTTAAAACCCAGTTGACTTGCGGATAATTTACATTTCTTTTACCAAAATGTTAGAGGACTAAAGAGTAAATGTGCCTCATTTTACTCTAATGTTTTGATAAACAATTATGATGTAATTGGACTCACTGAGACGTGGCTAAACTCAAGTGTGTTCAATCCAGAGCTCTTCGATGACAGCTTCAAAGTATTTAGAAAAGACAGAGACAGTGGAAGTGGCCATAGACAGGGAGGAGGCTGTCTATTAGCCGTAAAGAGTGCGAATGGCCCTATTAAGGTAGAGCACTTACCTGCTCTGGAAACTGTCAACGAGGACTTGTGGGTCAAAATTACATTTAAATCGTGTGTAACTTTTATGTGTATAGTTTATTTTCCACCTGCATCTCACTTTGAAACATATAAATTATTTTTTGATACAATACAACGTAATGTAGATGTTATTGGTGGAAAGAATGTAATTGTTCTCGGAGATTTCAATATGCACTCCGCAAGCGGTTCCGTAGAAACGGAAAACAACCTTAATTTTCTATGCGCCGTTTTTGGTCTCTCCCAATATAATAACGTTCAAAACATAAACTTAAGAGTTTTAGATTTAATTTTATGCAACATATCCATAAATGTTATTCATTCCGATTCTCCCCTTGTTATCGAAGATAAACATCACCCTGCGCTAGAATTTATTTTTTCATGCAAAAAAAACATTAAAACTACAAACATACCAAAAAATGACAAGAATGCTTTGCGTGGATGGAATTTTGGGCAGGGCGATGTTTATGAACTGTACAATATGATGAGCCAACTAGATTGGCAAGAACTGTACAATTTTAGCACTATAAATGAGGCGGTACATCATTTTTATGCTTGTATTTACAATATTTTTGATGCCTGTTTCTCTAGGAAACCTCCCAGTAGAGGTGGTCGTCGATATCCGAAGTGGTTCTGTCAAGATACCATCGCGAGCATTAGGAAGAAACATGCTCTCCATAAAAAATGCAAGGCTACCGGCTGTCGAGGTGACTATGATTTGTTCAGTGTGCATAGAGCCGTGGTTAAGCGCAATATACGCACTGCTTTCCAATTATATGTAAATTCTATTGAACACGAAATCAAGCATGATCCAAACATGTTTTGGGACTACGTCAAATCACTGAGAAAAGATGGTGGTATTCAAGACACCATGACGCATTGTGATCGGGAAGTTCGTGGAGTAGACGTAGCTAACGCTTTTGCAACACACTTCCAATCCGTGTATAGTAATGAGTCTCCATTACTAAATACAAATATTGCTGCCAAGTTGAATATAAAGGGAGCCCAGAATATCGATATTAATCAAATTGATGAATCAGATATAGAAACTTCCATTAGAAAAATGAAAAATACATATTCACTTGGTCCAGATTTTCTTCCAGTATTCTTCCTTAAAGGTTGTGCCGAGTTTTTAAAAAAGCCACTTAGTTTCTTATTTAATCTTTCCCTGGAAACCGGTGTATTTCCTGATTCCTGGAAAATTTCGAAGATTTGTCCGATTTATAAAAGCGGTACAAAGACCTCTGTAGAAAATTTTAGGCCAGTAGCAATACTATCTGCACCGGCCAAACTGTTCGAATCGATTATTCATAAATACACACTGCCACAAGTGGAGCCGTACTTAATTTCAGAACAGCACGGATTTAGAAAAGGTCGATCTACAGAAACCAACTTATTGGTGTTTACTGATTACGTATCAAAATCTTTAGATAAAGGCCATCACGTAGATTGTTCGTATAACGACTTTTCAAAGGCCTTCGATACTGTTAATCACGACGTCTTACTCAATAAGCTGGCTGAAATAGGATTCTCAATGAGACTACTCACCTTTTTTGCTAGCTATCTTGCAGACAGGAAACAGTTTGTATCTCATGGACTATTCCAGTCTATTCTATTTTTTGTACGATCAGGAGTACCCCAAGGTTCTAATTTAGGCCCACTCCTTTTTCCATATTTATTAATGATATTTCAGAAGTAATTCTGCACTCCAGGTTTCTTCTTTTTGCTGATGACCTGAAATTATTCTTAGAAATACTAACCCTAGAGGACTGCAATCGACTCCAGTCAGATATTGATAGAATTATTGACTGGAGTAAAAGAAATCGGATTGAGTTCAATATATCTAAATGTTTAATTTTGTCATTCACTAGGGCGTGTCATACCTGGTATTACCGGTATACGATGGACGCCTGAAGTCTAAAACGTGTCTCCACCATGAAGGACCTTGGAATCATGTTTGATAGTAGGCTGACATTTCATACTCACATTCAGATGGCTTGTAGCACTTCATTGAGAATGTTGGGCTTTGTTCTGCGTACTGCAAGGAATTTTAAAGACACCCGGGTTCTCATAATTCTATTCAATTCCTTAGTAAGGAGTAGACTTGAAAGTGGGTCGATAATTTGGAGTCCGCACCAAGCAAAATATTCCCTCATGTTGGAGAGAGTTCAGAAAAAATTTCTGAGATTTCTGTACATGAGGGAGTACGGCTATTACCCGTGGCTCTATCCTACCGACTTTCTTTTGGGTATGCTCGGAATGAACCATCTACGTGTCAGAAGGGATGTACACATTGCTACGCATTTCTTCAGATTGCTACGCATATCTTCGCCATCGACAGCATAGGCTGTTCTATCTTCCGGCCTGCAGGACTAACTTGCCAATGGTCATGCCGATCGGGAGAGCAATTTTGCTGTTGAACAGAATTAATTCGGATATCGACATATTTAGCGTCAGTGAAGCTGCCATTAAAAGGCAAGCTCAATTGATGCTCATATAGTTTTTTTTTTTGCTTACCATTTATATTTATGTTTAATGTAATACTGTTACAAATGTATTTTAAAAACGCATTGAAATTTTAAATTTTGTAATGTTTTTGAAAGAATAAAATAAATTGAAATGAATTGAATTGAATTGAATTGAATTGAATGTAAGATCTGCGATCGACTGTCTGATCAGATATGATCAAATATATATAGATCAAATATGCATTCTGCAGAAAACAACCAGAGCTACCAAGTACACTCCAAACTTTAATGCTGGCCTGAACTTGATACGATTCATTTTCGCGCAGTTACTGATTTTACAATAAACATAAGCAAAAGTAGTGACCGACCGAAGGTTCGGTTTGAGTTTCAGTTTCGGCTAAAAAATGTTTAGCGCGTCTTTTGCAGTGTCCTACCGAAACCGAACTTTCCACCGAAACCGAATCTTCGGTGTTCTTCAGTTTCGGCCGAAACCGAATTCGATTTTTTTTTTGACATGTTAAAAATCGATTGTTTACTGTTATTTGGCTTATTTTTTATACTTATTCAGACGAATTCAGCCGAACGAGAAGTTTCAAGAAGTAGTTAAGATGTTTTGTTATTTTTTTATAAATTGTTTGTTTTATAGAAGTAATTTTTAAAAAACGTAACATACTTCAACTACTGTTTTTTTTTATTTATTTAATTTAACACGTGTTAACTGTCTGAATAAGTGTAAAAAATAAGCCAAATAACAGTAAAAATCGATTTTTAACATGTCTAAAAAAAATTCGGTTTCGGCCGAAACTGAGACAGACACTAATGAAAAGTTCTGTTTCGGTAGGACACTGCAAAAGACGCGTAAAAACATATGTGCGGCATAAAAAGGCGTGGGCGGGGAGGTATGCCACTTACGCCTATTGCGACGGTTTCTGTATCAACGTCAGGCTGGTATTAAAGTGTAGCGTGTATTTTACAAGCGCCGTTAAGGTTTTCTGCTGATAATGTAAATGTCAGGTATTTTGGTGAAAACTAGTTACAAATAGCCACATTAAAAGTAGTGCGTGGGCTCTTTCTGGACATTTTTAAATGGTTTTTTCGCGATCAACAAATATTTTGAAACGCGATTACTATGAATGTTTGCATGAAAGCCATCTGGCTAGTGTAGATCATAGAATTGACCTTACTCCGTTGGGTGACAACAAGATCGTATTTTTACCAAAATTTCAGACTGGCTTCCTTCTGAATAGCTACGTTCAGTTAAGAATTTAGAAACTCGCTCTGAAATGAATCTTTTATCAGAGTTAGTTCAGGTGGTGGTTCATTCACAGCTTTAGAGCTTTATTCGTTCAATTAATTCAAAGCTTTAATAAGAATTAACGTAAACTACAAAAACTGTACGTGGATCACAGCAATAAAAATTACGGAGGGATTTAAACCATGAATACATTGTGTAATTTATCATTCCTCAAATACAAGTACCTAAAAATGACTTAATGAATTATTTTGATAAATGGTGTGCAAATGATAATAATTGGCGTTCAAATTATTTCAAAGAAACTGTAATTATTGGACACTTTAATTTAATGTGAAACCGATTTTTAAGCAAAAAAAATTTAAATAATAATAATAGTGATATTTTATAGCGTAGTTTTGTGTTATTTTGCTTCAAGCGCGCTTAACTATAATAAACTTAAAAATAAGCCTAGGAGTGTTACTTACGCGTCCGTACCTAATATTGAATATACTTGTAAGAATATACATTATATACAAAGAAATGCCAAGAGAATATCATTATATTAACATTACACAAATGAAACAGTTAGTCACAGAATACACTAGGATAATAAATACCAAAAAACAAATAAAAATAAAGAACCTGTAAACTAGTAGATCTCGTTTTATCAAACGAAATTTTTTTCTGCACCAGATACCCAAGTGGTCCCGTCCGTAGAGCCAGTGAGGCTATGACGTCTCCAAGCGGTTGGCAGGCTTAAGATAGTGTGGAGGGAAATGAGATGGCGAAGAAGAAGGTGGAGAAGTACCTGGCTATTCAGATCTGGTCACCAAACGCGGTTAAAGACATTTCAATTCTGAATGGTGGTCTTACACCAGGGGGATACTGAGAGTATCTTATATAATGTATCTTATATACTGTATCTTACATAATATATAAATATACGATTTAAGATTTTCACGGCTAAAAGTTTTTCGTTATTTATTTTTGCCACATCTGCCCTGATGATGGACACTGTAACGCTGTCCGAAACGTTAGCTAAAGAGGGAAGTGGCATAAGACGGCATAACATCCCCAAAATTAAAAAAAACCAAAAATATTTTATTATAAGTCTCCGATATTCGGCATGCATTTAATAATCACGGCAGGTAAAAACCATGGAACTCTTCATGGATTGTATCTACAAACTTTTTCGACTTTGCATAATTTTTTTTTAGTAACAATTTTTTCAGGCAAGTCCCGCACAACTGACCGTCCGGAGCCAGTGAGACTATGACGTCCCTAATTGGGATATATATGTTGCAAGGCTGAAGGCAGTGTGGGTAGGGGATGAAAATTAAATATAATTAAACATTTCATAATATATTTTAAATGTCAAAATGAATCTCATAATATTGATAATATATTAGTAAGAAAAAGGTGAGAAAGTACCTGGTTATTCAGATCTTGTCATCAAACACGGCTAAAGTCAAGCAACGTTTTGAATCTGAATGGTGGTCTTTGATCAGAAATTATCTATCATTCCGGAACGTGGGGCAAATACACTATATAATTTTGTAATAAATAAATTGTGTTTTAGCTCCTCACAGGAAGCCCTGAGGTAAACGATTTCTCTCGGGGCCTATGTCATGTTTGAGAAAGTTGTGTGGAGGGTTTTTTAGGGAAAAGGAGAGGAAGTTCTGTGAAGGAAAAGGGTATGAGGTATAGATAGGAATTTGGGGGCCATTGTGTCCAAGAGTGACGGACGTATGAATCCATCCCTCCCACTGCGGTACAAGGCGATGGGTCGAGAGTCCGACTGGAGAGGTATCCGTCAACCAGTCTCTCCCGATCCGGCCTGTCAGTTGGTGGTCAAACACATGTGCCGCCAAGACCTAGACAAACTTCACCCCATGAATCCGGGCACCCCTGCTAAGTCAGCAAAAGTAGCGAACTATTTGAGGTGACCGTTGCGGTAGCCGTACCCGCCTCCCAAATTGAACACCTAAATAACACCAATTAATCAAATAAAATTTACTCGAGTTTACCGGGATTTGAACCTGAGAACTGCAGATTCGTAGCCAAGGATTGTAACCACCCAACCAGTCAATAATGATTGATTATACATTTTTAAAATATGCATAAAGCCTCGATTATATTGAGCGAGTTTACAAGCTACTAGCCGGAAAATTTACTGTCTGTTGGTAAACTCGTTCAGTGTAAAATCTGCTAGTTAACTAGTAAATATGATTACACTAAGCGAGTTTACAAGCTATTAGCGAATTCACTATCTGTCAGTTATCATATTATAATCACAGTTAGTAATCATATTTACTAGTAAACTAGCAGATTTTACACTGAACGAGTTTACCAGCAGATAGTGAATTCGCCGGCTAGTAGCTTGTAAACTCGCTCAATATAATCGAGGCTTTATGCATATTTTAAAAATGTATAATCAATCATTATTGACTATACATTTTTAAAATATACAAGCTACTAGCCGGCGAATTCACTATCTGTTAGTAAACTCGCTCAATGTAATCGAGGCTTAAGTACATATACGGCCTGGAAAATTAATCTGTGGCGCCGTGGTGACTAGTTATGTTTGATGTACTGATCTGCCAAAATATGCTACAAATCGGGGCATACAAAATCCGTGGCAAAACCAAATGCGCAAGCAACCTTTTGGCTTATACTTGCGATTCGTCACACGTGATATATTGTAACCTATTTTCAGAAGCCCAGAATTGATCACCGTACTTTCTGGCATAATATCAGATCATAATATCTCCATTAAGGAAGCAAAATGGATTGGGGTGCTGGGGATGAGTTCATAGAAGGAAGAGTGGAATAAGAAAAAAAAATAAGAAAACATTGATGGCTTCCATTTTTGTATTTAATTGCGAATTTGCTCATCTTTTATCGAATCGTTTATTTTGAACAGAGGGGTTATTCTTTCCGATACTGAAAACAGTTATTTTTTTAATCCTCGTTGAACGGTTAAAGAAAACGTTTTTTAAAAATTATGAAATTTTTCGTTACTTAATAGGAAATTTTCCTTTCCGTTTTTTGTTAGTTGATATGTTCCTTTTCAAATATTGTGATTATGTAATTTTTACGTATAAAAGAATTGTTTTTAATTTGGGAGGTGCGTATGGGTACCGTTACACCGGAAACCATTTATTGGATGACCATCACCTCTGCCATAGCTTACCCCAAGTGGTTCCCTTCTTTTGATGGCTTAGCAGGGATTCGTGGGGTGAGGTTTTTACGGGTCTTGGCGGTGGATGCTCTGCCCACCATGTGCATTGCAGGCCGGAGACCGGGTGATGGAGACCTTTTGATCTCTCCAGCGGAACTCTTTCGGGAACATCGCCTTGCAGCGCAGTTCCCTACGTTTGATGACTTATCAGGGGTGCCCTGGTTCATGGGTGAGGTTTTTAACGGTGTTGGCGGTGGATGATCTGCCCACTATATGCACTGCAGGCCGGAGACAGGTTGTGGGAGACCTTTTGACCTCTCCAGCAGGACTCTTTCGGGAACATCGCCTTGCACCGCAGTTGGAGGGATGGATTCATACGTCCGTCACTTCTAAATACACTGACCCCCAGATTTTTTCCTTCGCAGAACTTCATCTCCTTCCTTTTCTCAAAAGACCCTCCATGCACATAGCATCTTCAAAGAAACTCTCAAAATACCACGAACGCGCCTCAGCAACGATGAGAGATGAGGTTCAACGCTTCCAATGAGAGTGTGGCGAGCTGGCACAACAAAGGTAAACAAAAATTGCCACAGCGTAGCTCTTTCAAAAATGCATCGATCAAAATGGCGATTATGTAGAAAAATAGATAAATATTCAAGTTTCAAAAGATGTAAAAATGATTACAAGCTTAATGTTTTTGTATTTCTACAAAATAGAAGACTTTACTTGCGGGATTCCCCTCGTACGTCTACGTTATCCTCGTTCAGAATGTGCTCTAGTTTCCACCTACTTCCTAATGATACTCCACCTCCTGGGCTGTTATGGTAATTCGTACAAGCTTTGCCAGCTTTCGTCTTTCTACCGACGATCCTCTCCGTGAACCTCCTGTCCTATATGAACATTTCTCCCATACATTCATGCATGTATGGCACTTGCCTCAGTATAAGGAAATTTTTGCAACGACAAATATATTTTCGTGATAACACCCTACTTATTTCTAAATATGAAACCATTTATCATTTTGCCACATGTAGTTCAAAATAGGCTGAACGATATAATTTATCACCAGTACTCACTGGTAAGCACTACGGGCTCGAAGACGAATATTCTCATCTAATCCAGTATACGGATAAAACCTTCAAAATATCTTTTTTTTCCGTAAATTTTGGACTTGAATGTAGTTCGGCGAAGTAAATGGGATTATAGCATTATGCTAATGTCTTTTGTTGAGGGTGATTGTGCTTCCTCCAAACTCGTACTTACTGTAAAGAACTGAATTAGCAGCGGAGAGTCGCTAAATATATATAATTTTTAAAAAATCTTTTAATATATATTGTATATTGTAATTGTAAATTCTAATTATGCAATTGTAAATGTTCTCTAAAATGGCCTGGAAAGAATCTCCTTCTTGTGATCTCACTAAAGAAACCATACATCCACTCTGAATGCAATTATTAATGTTCTCCAAAATGACATTGAAAAAAAATTTACATCTTTGCGATTCTTTCAAAGACATTAAGAAACCATCCCTTCGTTGAGAATACAATTTTTAATGTTCTCAAAAGTTGTCTTGACAGCAGCAAATTTCTGTGATATCTCGAACGAAGCCATTCCTTTGTTAAGAATATTATGAACTAAATGTACAATTTGGCTGTCCTGAAACGGGTATCCTTCCCAGTTGAACAGACAAAGTATCATTTTATAATGTTTTGTAATATAAATGCATATATAAATAAATAAAAATATATATACGTATGATATAATAATAATCATAACAAGCAGTTATGATTATTAACCCGCTCCGCAGGTTTTTGCTGCTCGGACCTGCGGGTAGCTATTGGTTCGGCTTAGCCCAGTTTGAGTGTTGGTGACCATTTTATAAATCCGATAGCAACTTGTTCCAAAAATAGCCTGTTCGTCGGATCCACTGTGATCCAATGAAAGCTAGCCACTGAGACAAAGTAAACGTGACAAGCAATGGCGTCATATGTAATATATAGCCGCGTGATTCTATTATTCAACACCCTAAGTATTACCGTCAATTTTTCCATATCCGGAGAGATACTCAAATTTACAAATCCGTAGTACTTATACCTGCCAGGTGCAGATCCTCGTTCGATCTGTTAACGTATGTGGCGCCATCCTTTGACGAATTCTTAAATTCGAAACCGAATTACAACGGTAGCTTTGTTTGGAACGTCACGTACACAGATGTTTATATGGCGCGGCGTCAGAGATGCACTCGAAGCCGGGTTCTTGAATTTCTCCGTCCAGACGTTACCCTATTAATAATTTTCGATAATAGTTGGATTTTCAGAAAATGGTCGGTCGAGACAAACCTTCTGGAATACACAGATTTTATTTTAAATTCTATGGGTGGTAAAAATCAAGTGCACTCTATCTATACGGATTTTTCAAAAGCCTTTGATAAAATTAACATTGAACTGCTTCTGAAGAAACTGTTAAAAATCGGGATTAATGGTGACCTTCTCAGATGGATCAAATCGTATGTGACAAACAGAAGTCAAGCAGTTAGAGCTAAGGGCTTCTCCTCCCGTTTTTTCAATATACCTTCAGGAATCCCGCAAGGATCACATCTCGGACCTCTCTTGTTTATTTTATATATCAATGATATGAGTGAATGCTTTAAAAATTCCAAATTCCAAATTTTTGCTGATGACACTAAAATTTACAAAAAAATCACTAATATTAATGACAGCCTAGAATTGCAAGATGATATTAATAGACTTGGAATATATTGTGCGAACAACCAACTGTTCCTTAACCTAGAAAAATGTAACACAATATCATTCACCAAAAGCACAAACCCCCTAATATTTCCGTACAAAATCAATGACGTAGAGATAAAAAGATGTTGTGAATTTAAGGACTTAGGAATAATTATGGACTCTGGAATGTCTTTCCGAACACATATAAATTCCATCTGTGACAGGGCATACAAACTTCTAGGATTCATCATAAGAGTGACCAAACCATTCAGGTCACCACACGTAACCAAAATACTTTATCTCTTTTGTTCGCAACAAAAACAACACAGATCGTCCCCAATTCAAAAACAAAGAAAATTAAACCATGGATTACTCTAGGATTAATAAAAGCCATTAGAAAAAAAAATAAACTTTATAAAATAACACAAAGACCACTAGTTAACAACAAAATTGTACTATATTATTAAAAGTATAAAAATATATTAACTACTCTGATTAGAAAAACGAAAAACGACTATTACTCAAAAATTATAACAGAAGCTAAAGACAATAATAAAAAAATATGGTCAACAATAAATGAAATAATAAATAAAAATAAAACATATAAGCACATATCCGAAATATCAGATGGGAAATTAATATATAATGTACAAAATAACACAAAAAAATGTTGTAATATTTTAAATAACCATTTTAATAACGTTGGAAAAAACCTAGCAAAATCCATAAATTCGACCAATATATCAAATCCACAACACAGAACACAATGTCAAATAAATAAATTTGAGCCAGTCACAGAAGCCGACATTGACAGAACTATTTCGGAACTAAAAGGAGGTTCTGCCCCCGGCTTTGATAACATAAATGCTAAGACGATAAAAGCGATGAAAACATACTTAATTCTCCCAATAACACATATAATAAACCTAAGTCTAGCAAATGGCGAGTTTCCCAATAATTACAAAAGAGCAATTATAACTCCCATTTATAAAACAGACTGTCCTAAAGATCCACAAAATTACCGCCCGAGTTCCCTTCTATCAAATATATCAAAAATATATGAGAAAATTGTAAAAAAACAAATTTGGACATTCTTAGATGAAAATAAAATAATTAATGATAATCAATTCGGCTTCAAAAAAAATACAAGTACTCACGACGCGATAGCAAAAATAACCAACTATTTATATACGGCCCTAGATTCCGATAAAAAATGTATCGGAATATTTATAGACTTGAAAAAAGCTTTCGACAGCATATCACATAAAAAATTAATAAATAAATTAAAATCTATAGGAATTAATGGGAAAGTCTTAGCATGGATAGCTAGTTATTTACATGAAAGACCACAACAAGTAAAATTACTAAATCAAGTCAGCGATTCAAAATATAGCCATTTTTCAATACAAACAGTTTTGGGACCATTGTTATTTATTATATATGTCAATGATATATTCAATATTTCTAAATATGGAGACATTGTCTCTTACGCTGACGACACAGTCCTACTACTAAAAGCAAACACCTGGTCTGAATTAAACAAAATGGCAAATACAGATATCAATGCACTAAAATTATGGTTTGATAAAAACCTGTTGACTTTAAATTCTAAAAAAACCTATTATTTACCATTTTTCATTAAAAAAAAAGAAACACCTAAAGAAATAAACTTAATAATCCACTCTGTGACAAATACAGAAAACCACAAATGTAATATATCATGTTCAAAAATAGAAAGCAAAACTGATATTAAGTACCTGGGCATAACAATAGACCAGCGTTTAAAATGGTCTCCACACATAAATATTCTGAACAACAGAATAAGGAAACTAACATATATATTTAGATGTTTAAGAGATATTTTAAACGAAAAATTACTTAGAACCACATACTTCGCTTTCTGTCAATCAATTATACAATACGGCATTATAGGATGGGGCGGTACATATAAAAATCAAACACAAACAATTTACATATCACAAAAACTAATAATAAAAACAATTTTAAAAAAACCCTACTCATATTCGTCAGAACTTTTATTCAAACAATTTAAGGTCAGAAAATTAAGTGCATTATACTTTTATCATGCAACATTACAAATTTATAAAGATAATATTAAAAATCAAGTTGCACCCTTTAAAAATAACAGAAGTCTTAGACAAACATCAATACTTCCCACTCCAAAATGTAAAAAAAAAATTGGACAATTGAGTCATAAATATCTCGGAGCAAAATTTTTTAATTCATTACCAGAAAAAATTAGAAACATGAATACCAATATAAAAAATTTTAAAACTCACCTCAAAAATTATACTGAAAACTTAAACTGAATGATATAAAAAAAAGCAATACAATAACACCCCCCCATACACACAAGCCTTGCTTAATTATGGGGGTACATCAAATATTCTACTATGTAATTAATTACTGTATAAAAATTATTTGTAATTTATGTACCTTCTATTACTAATAAAAAAAAAAAAATAAAAAAAATAAAAAAAATATATTAGAATTCGGATCAGTCATATGGAATTCCCAATACAAAGTTAACATTGAAAGGTTAGAAAGAATTCAAAAAAAGGTACTGAAACACCTAGACTTTAAATCCTTTCGAACATCAGAAAGCCTAAAAGACTCATTAACATTCCATAATTTATCAACCTTAGAAGATAGAAGAAATATATCCGACCAGAAATTCCTATTCAAAATCATTAACAACGTTGTTAAAAACAACTATCTTCTAGAACACATTAATTTCCACTGTCCAATAAGAAACACAAGGTCAAACCAACTATTCCACATCCCACACTCAAAAACAAATTACACACAACATTCATTTCTCCGAAGGACGTGCACAAAATACATTGATATCTTTTACGACGCTGATATTTTCCATTTGTCCTCAGGCCAATTAATTAAATTCATAATAGAAAAAATCAAAACAAATTGTTAATTATGAACTCGCCACCCCTGCTTCATGTTTTTTTTTTTTGTTTTCAGTTTCATTATGTTGGTTTTCCTTCTTTTTATAATAATAATAATATTTGGATGATTTACATATCCTACATGCTTTAATTTGTGTATTTTTTTTTCATTTCTGTTGTACATATATATATTTTTCTTTTTTTTCTACCACTTTATGATTTCTTTTATGTTTTAATCTATGTTTATATATACATATATTATAAATTTTAGCGGAAACTTCGCTGGTTAATGCAACCATGTAATGTGTTACTCTATTATGAAAATATGTATAACTGTTTGTTTCCTTAATAAACTAAAATAAAAATAAAAATAAAATAAAAATAATTAGTAGTCCGTCGTTTTGTGAAAAATCACCCTCAATTTATTATGAATTCGGCTCTGTATAACTTAATTATTTATAAATAGATACAGAAACATACTTATAGTCCAGTAAACGAATGGTCCAAAAGGAGGTGTAGAGAGCGTGAGCAGGAACCTAAGCGATTCTTTCAGGACTTGTTTAGGATGCTTAGGGTGTGAACACACTAAAAGTCCTGACGTCTAGGTGGTGAGCTAGGGGAGGGGAGGGGGGGGGAAGGTCCCGATTTTCGGGTTTCAGTTTATATCTCAAAAACGGTGCGTCGCAGAGGAAAATTTTTCATCAAACATTTCTTCATATCGTCTAAAATATTCATCCAAGAAAGAAATTTACAAGAAAGAAGTTGTAAATAATTTAATTACCTTTCAGAATATATATACATATGTAAATAAATCTCCAACCAGTAAATATTTACAGCAATTTTAAGTTTTTTAGTAAAATGTCGTCATTTTCAGAAAAAGCTGTTTTTTCTTACCAAATTATTAAGACGGGTTTTTTCTTCATGGGAAATTCCTTATTAATTTTTGCACGCAAGAGAGCAAGTAAGTTGTTCTCGAACAGATGATTAGTGGAATTCATTTTATTATCGTTATTATTGTGATGGGTGATTAGGTTAGTCGTCGGAGATGCTACAATAACGTGCTACGATGTCCCGCAAAGATAGGGCATTTCCAATGTCTTCTGTCAGCTCGTCGATAAAAATTCACGATGAAAAGGTTGCAGTTGACCCAACATTGCTGTTTCAGCGGATGTGTGTAAGCAAACGATCAGATTAGAATTTGATGAAATTCTTTGAGTATCAGTTTGCCCCAATTCCCTTGGCACTGTTCAATGAAAGTGGGATGCGAAAGACAAATAAATCTGTTCTGTATAGCTTATTCGAGCCTACCAAAAAACTGTTCTACTGTCTCAGATGAACATAGTTGTGAACGGAGAATTTCTATCATATTATACATATTATCTATATTATACAGAGTAATTTGACAAAAAGATGCCTCCGTTGCCGCAATTTGTGATCGTTATATCACCTATGTCAACCACCACTATCTTTGAATGACTCGCACTGTGGTATTTGATGGGTACGCAAATCCAGTCAATAGAACGAAATCACAAGAACAGATGCGACGATACAGACGGAGAAGGTCAGCTGACATCAATTTGACATGGAACAAATCAATACCCGTTAAACAGGAAGATTTTTTATCCAATCCTACCAACAAAAGTAACATCATCTCCTTACTACAGACTAAGTTTTGGGAGAATGGGATACAGACTCATCAGGCCACCGATGATGCTGACGTCCTTATCGTGAAAACTGCTGTGGAACTATCCTTTCACAACTCTGTGGCTGTCTTTGGTGAGGATGTGAACCTCACTGTCCTTTTGATTGCTTCCACTCCTCCCACCTAAGATATTCTGTTGCTGAAACCCGGACGAGGGAAAACCAAAACATTGGCACTGTCCACCCAAGAGATGCAGCATCGTGGATTTGAACACATCATATTTTTACATTCATTTACCGGATGCGATACAACGTCTGCAAATTTCAGCAGAAGCAAGGTGGGCTTTTCAAAATTGTACTTGGAGTCAGAAATGATCAAGCAAGCGGCAATGATCTTTTACAACCCCTCCTCTACTCACGACGAGGTTGAAGAGGCTGGAAATAAATACTTCCTGAAATGGTATGCGGCGCCAAAAAGACAGACCTCCCTTAACCAGTACCGCTTCCAGTCGTTCACAAGGTCCGTGGCAAATATGAAGCCTGACATCAGCTCCCTCCCTCCAACAGAGTTTGCAGCTAAACAGCATTCCCGGCGGACATACCACCAAGTTCAGCAGTGGCTCGGGATTGAGCTGTCCCCTGAAGAATGGGGGTGGAAACACGAAGGAGACACCCTGGCGCCAATTACAACAGAAGATCCTCCAGCACCGGAGGTCCTTCTGAAAATGATATTTTGCCGCTGCACCAAGGATTGTGCAATTGGCAAATGTGGATGCCGAAAAGCAATGCTGATCTGTTTTGCAGCGTGCCTTCACTGCCAAAGGAGATGCCTCAATAGCGTGCCTGTTGCCGAGGACGACGATGAAGACGACGTAGAGCCCTTTCAGCAAGAACATCCACCACTGAGAATGACGATGCCATGGATGAACAACGCTTGCCAGGACCCTCACGTCCAAAGAGGATATGAAAACGTGAATCTATATAAAGTTCTCGAAAGACGACCTCCGTAGTCCAGTGGCTAAGACTCTTGACTCACATTCCGGAGGTCGCGGGTTCGAACCCGGCATGCGCAAATAAATTTTATTTGATTAATTTGTGTTATTTCACAATTAATTCATTTAAAATAATATATAGTATATTTGCGGCATGTTCCGGAGTGGAAGATACTATCAGTATCGCCCTGGTGTAAGACCACCATTCAGAATTGAAACGTTGCTTGAAAATGGCTTTAGCCGTGTTTAGTGACCAGATCTGAATAGCCAGGTACTTCCCAACCTTCCTCTTCCCCACCTCCTTCCCCTCCCCACTACCTTCAGCCTCACAACATACCCCAATTGGGGATGCCATAGTCTCACTGGCTCCAGACGGGAGCAGTTGAGATTCTTGTGCGGTATTCACTGTAAAAAAAAAAAAAAAAAAGTTGAGAGTGTAACATGATGTTATTGAGAACAGTGCCAAGAGAAATGGGGCCAACTGATACTCAAAGAATTTCATCAAATCCTCATCTGGTCGTTTGCTTATACACATCCGCTGAAACAGCAATGTTGGGTCAACTGCAACCTTTTCATCGTAAATTTTTATCGACGAGCTGACAGAATACATTGGGAATGCCCGATCTTTGCTGGACAACATGATGTCTGAGAATGTCAAGCCCACTATCGCATTCATTGCCTTTTCACCAACTCGAACAGCATCGTAGCACGTTATTGTAGCATCTCCGACGGCTAACCTAATCACCCATCACAAAAATAATGATTATAAAATGAATTCCACTAATCATCTGTTCGAGAACAACTTATCTGCTTTCTTGCGTTGAAAAATTAATAAGGAATTTCCCATGAAGAAAAAACCCGTCTTAATAATTTGGTAAGAAAAAACAGCTTTTTCTGAAAATGACAAAATGATTTCAAAAAACTTAAAATTGCTGTAAATATTTACTGGTTAGAGATTTATTAACATATGTATATATATTCTAAAAGGCAATTAAATTATTTACAACTTCTTTCAAATAAATTTCTTTCTTAGATGAATATTTTAGACGATATGAAGGAATGTTTGATGAAAAATGTGAGGTAAAATGATTTTTTTCGAAAATATTGACATTTGTGGAGCGTATAACTCAAAAACGGCTGGGATTTCCAAAATTAGGTATAGAATAAAAGTTGTAGATAATCTTATGAGCTTTTACTTATTCTAAAAAAGTTTTCCTCTGCGACGCACCGTTTTTGAGATATAAACGGAACCCCGAAAATCGGGACCTTCCCCCCCCCCTCCCCCCCCCTAGCTCAGGACTTTTAGTATGTTCACACCCTAAGCACCCTAAACAAGTCCTGAAAGAATCGCTTAGGATCCTGCTCACGCACTCTACAACTCCTTCCTTTACTGGACTATTACCCGGTAGGTCATTCCGATAAAGACACTTTATCAGAAACTTTATTCTTGGACTTTGCAGGTGGAAGACATTCAGCCTTACTAAAAAAAACCACAGCACGCCCGATTACCCGTGTTATTGCAATAACATAAATAAACCCCGTGTACACTAAAACACGTTTTATTACCAATAACCTTTCCTACGTGGTCACGCTGTTAAAATGCATTGAAGATCTGACAACGTTGTATATGGTTTTAATTTACTAGGAAAGAATGTTGTTTTAATTTTTCTCCGCCAGGGGCATTATTGGCGCGCCTGCGCATTAATACTCAACGGCCCGCGATGAAAAGACAGCCCGGTTTGTTTATGGCGGGATGTCAAAAAAATTTGTTAGTACCTAAATGTTGTGATTTTACTTAATAATTTCTATTGTAGTGACGAATTTACTCTTCTATTCATATAATTGATAATACTTACCATGTTATGTGTGTGGTTTACATCAGTTTAACCAAGTTGTTGTACAAACGCCGTACTTTCAAAGTTGAACTGTCAGAATATTGGTTTATAGGTTACTTAAAAGATAAAATTTACATTTTAAGATATTTATTTTATGGGAATTTCTTAAAAGTGATATTTTTTTATAATATTAATGTCTAATACATGTGTCCGTAAACCTATCAAAGAAAGTAACGTCTTTAGAGATGCAATAAATCTGTTTGAAATGTCGTTATTATTTCTAAGTTATTTTTTTGGCAGTAAAAAAAACTTTGAATTTTTTTATTATTTTTTTATTGTATGCACGAGGAAAGGGTGAGGTGATAGTTTCCTTCCAAATTTATTACATAAAAGGAGTGTGTTTTTGAAATTTTGATTTTTTTTTAATTTCTCTACATCTTGGCCAAAAATGTTTGGGTAAGAAATTTTTTTCCATTTTTTTCCGAGTTTGGATCTTAAAATATGGCAGTTTTTGAAAACTAAAGTGTATTTTAAATACACAAATCTAAAAAGTAATTTTACCTAGTTTTCATAAATAGTATTTGTTTTTACGACACCTTCAAAAATAACAAATATATAGAACATTCAAAATACTTTTGAAAAATTTTAAATTTCTTTCGACATCATTACTAAAACAGAGATAAACTACCCTCTCAGGCCGTGTAAACCAAGTGTATTTTTTCCATGAACAATTTTTTAATTAGTAATGTTTTCACATCCGCGGCCGTTTGTCAATTGAATAAAGGTTTCACTGGGTTTTTTAGTAAGACTGATTATATTTAAAACACTGGACATGGAATGATTTTCCATTTGCTACCACCAAACTGTTGGTGTTAGATTTATCAGAAGATTAATGCCAAAGTTGAGTTAATATTAAATTTATTTTGAAAGACTTGAGAACGTAGGACTCATTAGGACTGTATAATTTCCATGAAATGACCTAATTAAAAAATGGTTATAGTTTTAAATTTTAAAAGTTAATTTATTTGAAAACCGCTGCTGTGAAGAAAAGTGGCCTCTTTCGTTATTAGCGTGTTTATTTTTAGTTTTCAGTTTTCAGTTTATGAAATATTTTTCGGAAGCTCCATTTAGTTCCATTCACAACGGGACTGTCAGTTCCATGCAAATATCTCCATCCAAATTTATTTTGGATTCTGAAAAAAGTGTTCCCACAAAATTTTCAACCAGGTGCATTTGCCTGACAGTTTATTCTGAAGTAAGCTTCAGACTGAAACATGTAAATAACTTCAGAGGCAGAGATTTTCACTTTCCATATTTTGGCGGTTAGTGACAAGTGGCTAACCAACATTTTTGCGAAATTTGCAATGTCAGATGCTTTTTCGGGTTTTTGTGCTTTGTCACCAGGAGGAAATATTCTGGGCTACTCGCATGTTGCAATACGAAACACTTTTGTAATATCAGATCGTGTCATTGTTGTTTTTTTAGATGATGGTATCGCAAATGCGACACGTGGAGTGGACTGTATCAATATATTAAAAAAAAATGTTATGTTTGTGAATACTTTGACACAACTATGGGGAATGGTAAACAGATGAATGGAGAAGGAAACTGACTTACCCCTTATGGTTGATGTTCTGCTCAATATTATGGATCTGAGGGAGCACTAAATCACTCACTGCACAAGCTTCCATAAACTGGTCGATGTTATATAAAACTGAGAGAATAATGATGTTCGTTGCACAGCTTATTTTAACAGACTGACTGACATATTGATTTTATTGTTGTACGGTAGGTAATATTGTCAGTTGGGACAGGTAATTGTGATATACAAAGGTTGGGTAGAGAAATGGAACAAGGTATATAGATAGGTATACATAGTTGCGTCAACAGGTGATCTGACTTATATTTAAGTCCGTTGAAGAGAATGATTTACTGAAATGAATCGTTATTATCAATGGTCCCGAAGAACAATGACGGAAGTGCGAGTTTAAAGTTTCAGCATTTTTACTGTTTTTGATATAAATTTTTGATAAAAGTATATCGTTGTATATGGAAACCATTGCGGGAATGCGCGCATCAATTCCCCAAAGTTTCATCGCAATCGGATGAATGGTTTAGCAACGCATAGGCAGAAATCCAGAAACAAACATATTTTAATTTTTATATATTTACATTATATGTACATAACGATGTAATATTTATAACTATGTCGGACCACGCTCTACTTTCATAGCTTGGCCTATTGGGAATGTATGGCGAGCGATATGCTGAAATAGACTAAGCCATTAGAGTATAGCGCTAGTGTGTCAGCCCCATTAATCATTGAAGATGAAAAAAAAATCTTCGCAATTTAAACCAAATTAATAAATCTAAATACTGGAACAGAACAAATCACACAAAATAAAAAGACAAAGGTCACAAATGGGGATCAATCCCAGGACATCTGTTTTAACGGGACATTACTGTAACATCTGAGCTATTGAGCCCTGATTATTTCCGTCATTTTCATACATCTCATTTTTTAATGTTATCAATTTCCATATTTAATAAGAAATTTTGTATCTTGCGAGCATTTATTTTCACGTAAAAAGGTGAGACGAAAATTAAAATATACTGGTAAGATTTAACAATACATTACGAAGATAAATTATTCAAGCGCCCTTAGGGCGATTTTTTACAAAACCACGGGGATAAAAATTATAATTTCTTTATTGCCACGAACAGAAAAAATAAATCTGACACTCGGTACATGTAGGTCTTCCCATTCATGCTGAGAGCTTCCTCCTACGTGGGGAGGTACCTATATTAAATCTTATTTACCGTTTAATCATGGGAACATTAAAAGTAATGGAGCATCCCACATTTTTCATACGTACGGGGCCTCAATTATTTAAATGTGTACTGGTGTACAGTGTACACCCTACGTCCATTACGCTTTCATACATATAAGTAATGAGTTTGTAAGATAAGTATGTTAGGTTATTAAGGTAAGTAAGGTAATAAGTTTGTAAGGTAATTAAGGTAAGTAAGGTAATAAAATTATATGGTAAATTCCCGGATTCCACAACGTAATACTAGAAGTCAGGATTTATTTCAGTGCAGAAATTCTGGGACTAACTACGAGGGAAACAATTATACCAAGTCATTGGACATCTTCAATTTATGTTTAAACAAATATAAAACATTGTTACTGAGACAGTTCAGTTATTTAAAATGAATGCTGTGTTTTTCTTACTATCATATGTAATGTAAAGGCCCCGAAAAAGGGCGTTAATAAATAAATAAATAAGTACGGAAATTAATGTGAGTAAAGTAATAAGTTTGTAAGGTAGTAAGGTAAGGAATATAAGGTAGAAAGATTGTAAGGTAAATAAGTAAGGAAAATAATGTACGTTATGTAATTAATTTGTAAGGGAAGTAGGTTACAAAATTAACAAGGTAATAAGATGGTAAGGTACATAAGGAAATTAAAGGTAAGTATGGTAATAAGTTAGTAAGGTAAGTAAGTAAGGTAATTAAGGTAAATAAGGTAATGTAATTATTTTGTAAGTAGGTAGTAAGGAAATTAAGATAAATAAGGTAAAAGGGTAAGAAAGGAAAGTAAGGAAATTAAGATAAATCAGGTAATAAGATTGAAAGGTAAATAATTAAGAAAATTAGGGTAAGTAAGCTAATAAGTTTGATCTGTAAGGTAAGGGTAATTCCAACTTTTTTTAGCAATTTTAAGTGGAAAAAAAAAACATCAGCTATTTATTAAATCGTAAACTGTAATCGTAAGCTATACAAGAAAATAACTGATTTAAATCATTGTCATATACTTCAGTCAAATATTAGTAAGTTTAAAGATTGGTGCGTTCAAAATAATTTATTCTCAAACGTAGAAAAGTGCAAAACCTTGACTTTCTTCAGAAATAAAAATCCTGTTTTATTCGAATATTCCATCAATAAAACAGCTTTAGAAAGAGTCACGGAAATGAGAGATCTTGGAATGAAAAACTACGTTTCGCCAAACATATCCTCCAAATTGTAAACAAAGGTATGAAAACACTAGGCTTCGTATTAAGAACAACCAAAAACTTTAATTCCATACAAGCCATTAAATTATTATATGTATCTCTAGTTAGAAGCCTAATGGAATATAACTCGGTAGTTTGGTCTCCATCTTACAAAATACACATTGAGCGAATACAAAAAAAAATTCTGCGTTTTATAAATTTTAAATTAAATATCCCATTAGAAGACTTAAAATATAATTTATTATTTAATACTCTAAAAATTCATACACTAGAAGACAGACGTAAAATAAACGACTTAACATTTTTATTCTAAATACTTAACTCTAAATTTGACTGTTGCGAAGTCCTACAACTCATAAACTTACGAATACCGACAGTAACTATACGACAAAATACACTATTCTACTGTAGCATTCATAAGCGGAACTACATTGCCCACTCTTCGATACAACGATTTCACACTTTGAGAAATCAGTTGGTACTTAGGTGATGTTGACATATTTAACATAAACTTGGCGAATTTTGTTGATCTTGTAAAAAAACGTATTCCAAAACTATTCCTATACATACTTGTATTTTTGTAAACCTATGAAAACGCTGTATTTTTGTATTTTTATGACTTATGCGCTTTTTAATCTGATTTTATTTTTATTATTTCTTTATCTGTTTAAAAATCATCTGTCATGAATTAATTGTACTACCAAACATGTAAAAGCCCTTTGGGCGTTAAATAAATAAATAAATAAAACATACCCCAATTGTGGATGCAATAGTCCTACTAGTACCGCGCAGTTGGTACTCTTTGCGGTAATCAAATTTTCATATCATAAAATTGATGAGATTTGTCGAGGGGATTTACTGTGCCGGGAATAGTTGGGCTGCGCCAATTCTCCGAACATAATACTAGCGCAGCTTAAGGGGAATATTGTCCACGATATTTGAAAACTTCCAAGAACTAATGCATTCTCCTGAGAGTCTTAGTAACCGGCAAGTACGCAATCAAAGTCTGATTCCATCTTCCCCAATACAGTTTTGGTTAGCTCAATCGCCCCGTTATAATCATCAGTTAAGGCTAGTAGTAAGAGTTAGCATATTTGGTATAGTTATTGGGCTATCGACTAGGTTTAGTGTTTAACCACTAGATAGCGTATTACAAATGCCTTGAGCGATAGACGTTTCCCACCGTCCGGTTTGGGGTTCATTTGAAAAATCATACCTCGAAATTCTATGAGAACTGTGATGTAAAGGCAATGAATGCGCCTATAAAATATTTAAAAAATCATGAAATGTATACATTTCGTGAATTACGTATGCTAGTTTCCAGAAATTACCACCAAAATTGAATATTACTTTTGATGTCTATGGTCTACTGAAAATGTCTAATAGTCGCAATTTTTTTAATTCAAATTTTAGAAAACAATTTATAATGACGTCTACAAGTAAACTACACGGTCCAAAAATTATCTGGAATACTCCACGAGAGGAACATTAGTGCCATCTTATGATATTCGATAGAAACTTATTCAAGCCAGCCAGTAAATATGTTAGCTGATTGCGGAAAGAACAAAATAAATTCGTTTTAATTCATAAAAATCACCTAACAACAGCTCACCACATTTGGGTAGTTATCGGACGTCAGCGGTGTCTAGTAAAAAAAATCTTCATATTTCGATAGTTTAGATATTCAAGAATATCTCCTTAAAGGAATTTTTCTAAATTCGAATTATTTTAAAAGTTATGACTAAAGACCGGATTATATGCAAAAAAATAGCCCAAAGTATGCATACAAATATGCCAAAAAAATAGCTAAAATATGCACGAAATCCATAAAAAGGGCCAAAATATGCAACATGGAATAATACAGGAATCGTATTTTTAAATAATTTTTATTTTCTTAACGATAATAATCATATTAACGATAAGATAATTTTCAAAAAATATCAATTACAAAAGCAATGAAATTTACAATTCACCTATTAAAACGCATATATTATGACCAAGTACTGTTCTAAATGTTCTGTAGAAAAATTGTGTCTACGATCGCTTAATATATTTTTGTAAGCGGAATAGGAGGTTCTATATCTATTGATGTGACTGGATAGAATTTAAATTTGGGTGCAATTTTTGAACTTATTGTGCCGGGCAAAATTTCACCTGCCCCGTTGATGAAGCTATCAATTTGGCACAAGGGTTCAAACTCTGGGTTATTGAGTTATTGTTCAGTAAGTTTTCAAACTTTTCTTTGAGTTTACTCGGGAATAGGTTTAGCAACGAGGAAATCGTAAGGGGTGATTCCATTATTTATTATTTATTTAATTTATTTATTTTATTTTAAATGCACATTTACAGTTACATAACCAATAATAAACATACATTTTATTTTATTAAGTAATAATAGCGTTTTTGAATTGATCAATATTTAGTTTAAAAATATCTATATCAGGGGGCAGGAAATTTAGTAAAATAATCATTTTTCCGAGCGGCATTACTAATGGTAAGTTAGTTCTGCATCTCGGAACAACAAAAGTTCTGTGTCTGCGTGCTCTTGTGAAGTTGTCGGGGACATAAAACTCAAATTTTTGTAATATTTATTTTATTTTTATTTTTTTTATTTTAAATACATAAACGGCTATACTGCCTTTTATAAATAAACATATAATAGAGTACAAAAGTAAGAAAAGTAATATCATTACATAATAGTAGTTTTAAACTTAAAAAATAACATACAATTATTTTGTGTATCACAACAAAAAATAACAAGAAATAAAAGTGAGAAATATCATCATTTCATTTCAACATGTCCATATTGCGTGTATAAAGTTACATTATGGAAAAAATAAAAAAAATAAAAACTTAAAAACTGAAACCTAAAAATAACATACAATTATTTTGTGTATCACAACAAAAAATAACAAAAAAGAACAATGAGAAATATCATCATTTCATTTTAACATGTCCATATTGCTTATATAAAGTTACATTATGGAAAAATAATTTTTGAGTGCATATTTATATTGCGCTAATTTTAAGAAATAAATGTCGCCGATGTTAGCATATTCATTTCCCAAAATATGTAGTCGACTGATTGGTGAGTAATAGTGTGATAATGTATGTGTGTTATTATAGTAGAACGGTAGAGTCAGTCTATTGTTAGCGCGACCAGGGCAATGAAATCGTATTAGTTCTATTAAATCAGGGGTATCCAAGACCGAGTGAATTATTTTATATAATATTAATAGATCACAGATTTTTCTGCGATCTGATAAATTTACGAGATTAGTCCAGTTTAATAACAAATTATAGTCAACGGATTCTCTTGGAATACCTAATTTAAAATTAATATACCTAAGGAATCTATGCTGGACTTTTTCAATCGCTTGAATATGGATATTGTAATGTGGAGCCCAAATCGTAGAGTTATATTCTAAAATGCTTCTCACTAGCGTTATGTATAAAATGCGAATAGTATCAATGTTACAAAATTGTTTGGTTATTCTAATAATAAATCCTAAAATCTTCATTGCTCTATTAATAATATTAGTTATATGGCTAATAAATGTAAGTTTTGAGTTAAAAATAATTTTTTTATATAATTTTAAATCATCAGCAAACAACAGGATATCAACATCGGAAAAAACGTCTACAATGTCATTAATAAATAAAATAAACAGTATTGGTCCTAAATGGGAGCCCTGTGGCACACCACTAGTGGCCGAAAAGGCATCCGATATTACGTCATTTAACTTTACAAACAGTTGCCTATTTGTTAAATAACTCTCTACCCATTTAAGAAAGTTCCCGGTTATACCCATACTCCTTAATTTATTTATCAATATTTTATGACAAACTTTATCGAACGCCTTGCTGAAGTCAGTATATATCGAATCTACTTGACATTTATCTGCAAAGGCATTCGCTATAAAGTTTTCATATATCAGTAGATTTGTCAGAGTTGATCTATTCTTCATGAAACCATGTTGAAACCTTGTTATAATCCCATTTAATTTAAAATATATCGGGAATACAGATGTTACCGTTTAAAAGTTTATATGCTGTTGTCAGCAAAGCAGTTTTCCTTCTTTCGGCGAGGCTATTAATACCCAGCATGCCGGACAAAAAGGCTGATGGATATAACCAGGGATAATATCCGAAGTCTCTAAGATACAAATATCTCAGAAACTTCTTTTGCACTTTCTCAATCATTTGAGAGTATGTTAAATCCACTGGTCCCCATATTACTGAACCACTTTCCAAAATGCTACGTACTAAGCTATAGTATAGCAAACGAATCGCGGCTGAGCTGCAAAAGTGTCTGGAGTTGCTTAGCACAAATCCTAGCATTCTTAGAGCTTTGCTGCATATCGTCTCTATGTGGACGTGAAATGTTAGGTGCGCATCAAATGTGATTCCCAAATCTCTCAAAATGACAATGTGCTGAAGAGACGAATAAGACATTTTGTAGTTAAAGTAAATCGTTTTGTTCGCCTTGGTGTAGCACATGATAGAGCATTTCTTAATATTAAATCCTAATTTATTGGTGTGACTCCATTCGACGATAGAATTTATATCACTTTGTAGCTGCAAGCAATTTTCCAAAGATTTTATTAAAAGGAATAGTTTAAGGTCATCCGCGAATAAGAGAAACTTAGAAAATTTTATGCAATGATAAATGTCGTTGATAAATAGCGAGAAAAGTAAGGGTCCAAGATTTGACCCCTGCGGAACTCCAGAGTTTGTGATGAAGTTGGAAGATTGAAATATACCATAAGTTACGTATTGCTGTCTGTTTGAGAAATAACTTAGAAATAGACGTAGAAGTTTCGCTGAAAATCCAAATTGGTCGAGTTTATTTAGGAGAATAAGCGGATCTACCGAGTCAAAGGCTTTTGCGAAGTCGTTGTATGATACATCTACCTGATTGTTGCTATCAAGAGCTTGAGATATGTACTCCGTAAAAACCATTAGATTAGACACAGTAGATCTGCCAGACCTAAAACCGTGTTGCTGGTCAATTATAAAGGGTTCAACTTGGGTATAAATGAATTTATGAATTATTAGTTCAAACAACTTGGCTGGAGAGGATAGTATCGCCACTGGTCTGTAATTAGAGACTGGAGCCTTATCACCAGTTTTATGTAACGGTGTAACTTTCGAGATCTTCCACACGTCTGGGAATATTCCGGAGTTAAGTGAGAGATTATAAATATACGCGAGAGGTGTTAATAAGGGCTCAAAACAGCCCTTTAATACGAATGACGGAATAAGATCCGGTCCAAAAGAAGTTTTGGCTTTTAATTTTTTAGCAGCCGCGGTGATATCAATGTTTGTGATGTTTTGAATATCAACATTCTGCGCTATTAGTGGTGTTTTTTTACCAGGTATAAAAGATTTCAAGTCCGCAGCTTCCTTACTATAAGTTGATTTAAAATAGTCTGCAAATGCTTCTGGAATATAATTATCGCGGGTGCAACATTTAGACGCATATAAAGCTTCTTAATAATAAAACGAAAAACATTTTAATGAAATTATTATTGGAAGAGCTACATTTTAGCATGTTTACTTTTTATTAGTTTATAAGAATTATATTGAAATTTTTAAATAGTCATGGGGGAGGTTCAAAGTGCGATCGCGGGTGCAACCAATTTGGCCCACCCTTTCCAGATCATAAGACAAAAACAAAAAAGTCTGTTAATGTTGATACATTTATTATGTTATGCCTTGATATTTCGTAAGGCGTTAAACTAATCAACTAAAAAAATAAACAAATACATAGAAAACAAAAACAAGCAATGAATTATTAGGTTTTCAAACAATCGCGGGTGCAACATCAAATTATCGCGGGTGCAACTCGTCTAGTTTAAGTGTATATAAACATCAATAAACACTGATAGAGGAACGAAATAAGAAATCCAACAATGCGTATTACTAATCAGTAGGTTCACTTCTTTGTCATTTATGTTAATTATTTCTTTTCGGTTACGTCAAAATTCGCTGAAAATTCTGTGAACATATTACATCCATCAATCCTTTTCAAAAACAAAAATTTTTTTTTTTTCTTATTTTGTAGAATTTCTTTTTATATTTTGTAATTTGTAAGAGTTTCCAGATTGTTATCATCCCAATCACTTTCTGTTTCAGTGGTGGTTTTCAGAGATTTCAAAACCAATGTGCATTGGAGACGAGACAGTGAGGTTCGCGCCACGGAAATGCTATCACCGTTTTCGGATTGAAAGAAATGTTTTGATTGAATGCCTGAATTATTTTTCAGCCCTTCCTATTTATCATCTAACGTGACCATCTATTTTTAACTGCTTTTTTAATATAAAGAAGATGTTTTTAAGAGAGATTGCGTGCCAAATCATAGAATTTCTATAAAAAAAGCTAAATATGATATAAACAAACCCATTAAATATAAATCACTAGTAATACACAGCATATATTATTATTGAAGACATAAAAAACAAGAAAATATATGATAAATCACACAATAAGGGTAGTTATCAAAGAGTTGCACCCGCGATTCTGAAACACAATCGCGGGTGCAACCAATTTGAGTCAACGTTTATTTCAATTCAGCTAACATTATACTCTTAAAAACGTTTTATTCAAGTTTGCCTGTAATTTCTTCTTTTACAAAGTTTCAAAACGTTAGCACTTTATATCTGTGAAAAACACAAATTTTTATATCTTTTGTATCGCGGGTGCAACACGCTAACAGTGACTTCTTGTAGTCAATGATGCTTAAAAAATAACAACAAGTACTTACTTCTTTCGGCACATAAGAATAAACTAATATTGTCACTACACGTTTAGCAGAAAAATATAACTTCAAACTATCGTTAACAGCTGTTTCGCGCCAGTGTTGCATGGTGTGATTTTGCAGTTTATATACCGTTTCTTCGAATGAGATAATGTTTCCAAGCGCGTCAAAAATTTCAATATGAAGTAAAATTCAAAAAAAAAATTGTTTTTAAATATTGACCTTCTTCTTTGCACTGATATCAAAAAAAGTAACAAATACTGCGATTTAAAAATTACTGTCGAGAATCGTCTATAGCGGAATCGCCCTAAGGCGAATTTTCTACATAACCTGAATAGATTCATTCAACCCCATTCTATGAGTTTCAAGCGTTTTTATACTCGCAGGTATGTTGGCGAAATAAGTGCTAATCATAGCTAAGTTTTTTTTAATACTAGCATCGTCAAAAGCTTCTTTGCACTGGAAAACTGCCAAAGCCTCTGCACTATCGAAGTCATTGATTATCACTATAGAAGTCATACAATTATTAAAAATACCCTCGATGGCCCCAAAATGTTCATGGTAAAACATCGTAGCTTCGATCCTTGTACCCCAACGTGTTATTACTGGCTCGGGAGGTAAAAAGACATTTGGCAGTTTTTCTTTCTGTGTAGTCCGTGTACATAAACAAGTAAATATGCAAGATCTCATTTTTTTTGCTAAAATATGCAACTACCGCTGAAAAGGGTCTAAATATGAAAAAGCGTACGCAAATATGCATTTGCCTGTAATCCGGTCTTTAGTTATAGCCAATTTAGTTCGACCGGTTTATACGAAATCTAAATACAGCAAAACTTTAATCGCGTTTTTCTCGAAATTAGTGTCACGAAATCACAAGTTCTAATTGACTGATTTTATTGAAATTTGGCATGAATTTTGTTTATTTGTATAATATATGGTAGAAACTAAAAAAAAAAATAATTTTAACTCTTTTTAAAATTTCGGAAAGTTAAAAAATAACTAAAAAACGTCTTAATTTTTTTTACTAGCAGCCATTTTACGAGAATTTTTTTCTCTATTTTCTTGATTCCTGATAAAGGAATTTGAATGACAACTGCACTGATGAAGAATCTACCTTTTTTTATTTTTCAAATGACCAGAAGGGTTGGAATCGTGACAAGATGAACACGCTCTTTTTTTCCTCCTCTACTTCAAAGCGTGTTCAACACGCGTTTTCAACTTCGTGAAATATATGTACGTAAGTTAATATATATTTTTTTGTGAATTCTTAAAATATAAATAAATATACTATAAACATATGTGTGGCTGAAATATTAATAATTTTTTTAATCGACTGTCAAAAAACGCCCCAAATTTGGGCTAGACTAGAATACCCCCTAAAGAGCGTTTTACCAGCCAGCGGCCGAAAATCCACATTTCGTCGAAAGTTGTTCTTACGATCATGCAGGGCATAATGAGAAATATTAATTATTCTCCGTACCAGCTTTTTAAAATTATAACTCAATATCGATTTTATTTCATTCCAAGTTTGCTTTAATTTATACCAACATCCAAAAACGCTGAAAGGCGTGATGATAAAACTATTAAAATTACGCACTTTTTGTAATTATTTTTTGATTATAAGTATTTATCATTTTTCAATAATGTCTAAGTTAAATAAGAACGTTAAAAAAATCGAAAATATATTAGTTCGTATTTTCGTTGCAAAATACCAATTATATTTCTTTGTTAAAGAAATATATAGTATTTATTTATTATTTAATCATTGTGTAATTTGCAAATTTTATACTTTTGTAAAAGCCCCGTAAAAGGGTGTAAATAAATAAATAAAAGTAAGTGCGCAAATAAATACACAAACGGACCAATTTTCGTCGAGAAACACGTGTAGGTACGGTAGGTATATTTTTGAATGATTTTATTTAAACTAAAATTAAAATTCTAAAACATGCGATACCTAGATAATGCATTGATTTATTTTACTGCATGATTATATGATTTGAAATGGGTGTGGTATAATGGCCACAGAATAGCCCGGGTGAGACAGCGCTACCAAAGATCGGAGAACACTCTCGTCCAGGCCGTGGCCCAGTGGCAGGGCGCGCCTCTTCACCAAACATGGAGAATTCATCTGAAGCCCCCGTAGTAGATATACAAGTACTAAATATGTGTATATATATTTCTTTTTAAATCTTTTTATATTATTTTATTTTTTCTTTTCTATATAGTATGTAAATCCATTTTATGTAATGTATACTTTTTTTATGGCAGACAGAGTATTGCACCCACCGCTCTATTCGGCTGAAATAAATAACTTATTATTATTATTATTAATACAAAATCTTTTTTGAAAAATTTAACAAATCTGCCAACGACCTATGGTATAACCTTGAAATAAACATTTTTTTTTCAAAATTTAAAACATGCGAATGCTAGATAAAAGAACAATCTTTCGAAATCCATTTATAATTTTTTGTGGAAAGGAGTCAATACGTTTAAAATCTGATTTAAAAATGACATATTTCTTGTTTTCTCTGGTAATACCCTTTTAAACTCAAACAAAAATCAAATTGACTTTAGCACGATGTATGATCATATTATTCATTGTATATATCATGTAGGAATCAGGATCACTGCCCCGATCAATTTTAAAATTTTAATTGAATCTCAAACTGCCCAAGAAAAAAATAGCCATATTTAAGTGAAAGTACCAGGACAAAATTTAAATTTTCCGTCATCCCTAACTTGTTTTCAGTGTGATTAATTCCATTGAAAAATGCGTCAAACAATTACCCAAACACACCAAATTTTCGAATCACTTGTAAAAGGTTTAGATATAAAAAAAATCATTTAATTTTACAACATCAATACAGTATTTTTGAACACACAACAATTACGATATCATCACCCTTCTTTTGCGTGATTGATGCTATTACATACCAGTAGTAGAGTAGATTGGCAGGTCAGGTTAGGTTGAAGTTCTTGAAAGGTATAGCCCTTTTAATGTATAAATTGTTAAGGGTAATGATCCGAGGGCAACTGTGCGGGGTCAATTATCTGAAGGCAGTTATCCTTGAACCTTTTGAGAAGGTTTGGGGTCGGAAAACGCACTTCCCGGGAGGCAGAAATTTGATCGCTACGCTACCGGATGAATTTATCTGGCAGCCCACGCCGTTTTCTTGCTCGTCATTGTTCATTTGGAAAATGTTCCAATATTTGTAGCTTTTTGCATGTTTAAATTTACATTTATCGGCAGTGAAAATGACAGATGATGTCAGAGGTTGTAGAATTGTTTGTTTAGCAAAACTGATGAAATTTATAATATCTTGTTTGTCGGCTTTTATTATAATTGTGGCGTAAAATACACTTTTCTCACAAGTTTAAAATATTTTTTTAAAAGCCTGTCAAATTTGAGAAGGAAATGAAAATAATTATGAAGAATTTTTTTATTCTAATTATTATTTTTCTTCCGAAATTTGTACATTATTTTCTTGCTTCTATAAATAAAGCCTTGTGGTTTGTGGATACGGGGTCAAACATTATAACTTTCGGTATATACACGGCAAAGAGGGACACACCGGACACGGTTCATATCCATATTTTATTTTAAAGCATATGAGAAACAAATATTTCGGGGCCCAAAAATGGAAAATAATGTATTTTATTTGCTGTTTCGTAAAAAAAATAATATTTTGAAATATTTTCTTCACGCCATGTTTCGACATAATAATATTGAAATAGTCTTTGTAGGAAAGCTTTTTTTAATTAATTATTAAATTAAAGTTAATCTAAGAACTTGTTTCAGGTTTATAGGTTAATATTTTGGATTAAATGAAAAGAAAATAAAACAACCGTAAAACTTTTACGTCACTAACAATGACCGCCATTGGACAATCGATTTTAATTTTTACGATATATTTATGAAATGCATTATTTTCAAGAAAACTGAAATAGGTACTGATTTCTCATTATTATCGTTTTCTTTTTCTTTTTTTAAAAGAAATACAAAAATTCCCGAGTTCCGAATAACACGACGATATTTGAAAATCTCCTACTACAACCACAGTAAGCTGAAAATGTTTCTTATGTTGTGATGGAGGACTTGGCCAATCGAACATGCGACGCCTGGGTGGGACCCAAATGCGATGCCAACTTAGCCACTGGCCCGTCTAATCAGTATAACTAATTCAAAGTGGTTTTTTAATAAAATGTGTGTATTTACCGTGACTATTTACCTAAGTTTCCAACAATTGAGATTTGTGTATAGATTTTATTAGAACATTGTTAATTTCAAGAAATCTAAAAAATGTGTACTCTTTAATGATGGGTTTTAGTCCGAATTAAAAAGATCTGACAAAATAAATTTTGTACCAACCTGATATTAAAGATCCTATTCGTTCTTGTAATATTATAAAACGAGAATTTTTTGGTATTGGGTATAAACTCGTTCATAAAAATATTGGTCCTTGGTAAAAAGAAATCTCATTGTTTATTAACCACAACCTTTGTAACCCTAATCATAAATTTGAGATTCTTATTTCAAATAAAAGAGGAAGGCTGTACTTCACGAAAGGTATCTGAAAAGTAACAGTTTTTCACCCTAAAATCTTCCCACACCTGGAAACTCTAAAACGTTCAACTTCCCGGTATTCTTCCGGGTTTGATTGCTCTTCCTATTTTGTATAGCCCCCAGAGGATGTAAACAATTTACAACTTGCATCCGGTTTATCAACGGATCTGCGTCGAATTTCTAAATGTGGAATAAAAAACGTATTCATCCATTTCACTATTTACATCCCATAGATTGAATGAACAACGAGTATGGCCTTTTGAATCGTTAGTTGTATCATTAAATTCTATCAGGAAAAATTGTATTGCTTTCGAAGCTATTCATAAATCACAGTCCGGTGGCGGTTTGCGGGGTTGAAAAGTGCAGGTAAACAATGGAAGTGAAGTAATGGGGAAACGTTTAAAAAAGTGATAAGTAATAACCATTTATAATTTCCGTCATTTTATTCCGAGTAAAATGAATACAATAAGGATAAATAATAAAATAAAAACAATAAGTTTTTCACCATAAGTACCTATCCAGAAATAATATAAAAGTATCGTCTGTAAGTGGTGTAAACCACAGTTTGATAATTCTTTTAGAAGGCGAAATAGCTGTCACGCATCATAACAATTACATAGCAGAACTTGTTTATAATAAACTGTTTTTATAAATTTAATAATAATATTATTGAAAATATAAAAGAATTTAAAATTAAAATGGAGATTCTAGGACTCTAGGATTCTAGGATTCTAGGAGAACTAGGTACTACACAATGCAGTTCAATATTACGCTTATGAGGCGGCGATAGGGCCCGCCTCCGAAAGTCGCTGATTTCGAGTTGGCGGAGGGGAGCGGGGAAGACACACAGAATCGAAATGAATGGTAGCCGTTGCGCGGTCGCGTTTTTTTTTAATTTGAGGAGCGCCTCAAAAAACGAACTCTTTGAAAGTAGAGCCGATCACTTACGATTAGTTCAAGCGAATAAGTTTTGTTTGGTTTTATAATTAATTGTGGTAGTATGCAGCAGCAGGTAATTCGCAGTGGACAGTCTATCTTGTGTTGCACATTTTTACTCTTATTACATTTAGACGTAAGTAATAGTTCCATTGTTTTATTTCCTAAAATAAGTAGGTGATGGTAAAACATGTTTGTGCCTCCGCACTTTTCAACCCCACTGCTTTGCACACACTTTTTTTAACATTAGTTCCACAAAAAGGAAAGTTCCTGAGGAAAATAATTCCCCTCGGGGCCTATGTCATCTTTAAGGATGCTGAGTGGAGGGTCATTTTAGGAAAGGAGAGAGAGGAAGTTCTGGAAAGGAAATGAACATAAGGGATGGGTAGGAATCTTGGAGTCGTGTGGATGTGACAGGAGTGACGGATGTGAGTGGATGTGTGTCCAGGAGTACATGAATTCATCCCTCCCACTGCGGTGCATGGCGATATTCCGAAAGAGTACGGCTGGAGAAGTCAAAGGGACTCCCTCAACCATTCTTTCCCGATCCGGTCTGCAGCTGGTGAGCAAGACCCGGACTAACCTCAACCCATGAACCCGGGGACCCAGGCTAAATCACCAAACGTAGCGAACCACTTGGGGTGACCTATGGCAGAGGTGTTGGTTATCCAATAAATCTTTTCCGGGGCGGCGGTACCCAAAACCGCCTCCCAATTTGTTGTAATCAATGTAGCAGTTTCAAAATAAGAAATTAACAAAGTGTCGCCTCAGTTCTTATTTGTCCAATGGACCATTTTAGTTTTTGTGCAATCTCCAATTTAAATTTAAAAATAAAGGATTAAAAATGATAGTAAAGTTAATCACTTTACTAAGAATTTTTTTAACTAATGAGACCTTTACCTTTACGGAAATAGCTTTATCAAACACCTATCATAATGTTTCATTGAAATAATGAAAGAAAACCATCTCCTCCTGAAAAATTTTATAACGGTCTATTGGACAAATACTAACTAAGGCGACGAAGGTGCATTGAAGATTATTACTAACCTATCAGCATGAACAGTATCAATAGCTCTCTACCCGCGTAAAACCAATAAAAAACGAACACACCTTTTGAAGCGCAACTTACCTTGAATATTTACGCTTTTGCGGAAAACCTCGGCACATATTTTTCCCTTACATCCTGCCGTAAGCCATCGAACAAAAGATATAACCTTTTCGTTCCATTTTTAAATCCTTGGATTTCCTAAGAATTCTAAGCTTTCCCGCGCTTCGAACACTGCCGGCATGTTCGTAATATTTCAAACTGGGTTTATACCTATTAGGGACATTTACTTCCGTACCTGCATAATATATTCTACACGGAAATCTTTTAAGAAACTCAATGATTTATTTTTTAACGCGCGTGCTCAAATGCTCCATGCACGACGATTTCTTGTTCTTGAAATAAAGAATTTCTTGGAATCATAGTATTAACTACCCGTTAGAAAGGATATTTTGAAAATAGTAGTACGTTTTTTATTGTATTAGAGTAGAGATACGTTTATTCTTCGCACAAATTTGTCGTATGTAAAATAAAATGTCTATATTCAATTTATTAATTTATTTTCCATTATATTAACACAGTAGGTAGGGCAAGACATTTTTTATTATTTCCAATTAACTCACAAAAAAGAGCCAAAGTCCACTAAAAATCATGCAAAATTGAAATCTTTATTGACCTATATATACCTATATATACCTAATTTTGCACATATCTGAATTAGATATTTTCTAAGCATTTTGGTTTTAAAAATATTCAGTTTTGTTGAGTGTTTTGGCCTTAAATCCAAATTTACGTTTTGTTTGAAAAAGGCCGCACAGGCGGTCCTCTTAAGAGCGTTTAACCAGCCAGCGGCCGAAAATCCACATGTCGTCGAAAATTGTTCTTACGATCGTGCAGGGCGGTTACAATGAGAAAGAATAATTATTATAAATTTGTTTTAATTTTTACCTACATCCAAAAATGCTGTGAGGCGTGATGATAAAACTATTAAAATCATGTACTTTTTGTAATTATTTTTTGATTACGAGTATTTATCATTTTTTAATAATGTCTAAGTTAAATAAGAATGTTTAAAAAATCTGAAATGTATTGTTCGTAAGTGCGCAAATAAATACACAAACGGACCAATTTTCGTCAAGAAACACATGTACGTATATATTTTTTAATGATTTTATTTAAACTAAAATTAAAATTCTAAAATATGCGGTACCCAGATAATGTAATGATTTATTTTACTGCATGATTATATGATTTGAAATGGGTGTGATATAATACAAAATCTTTTTTTTAAATTTAACAAATCTGCCTATGGTATTATTATTATACCATAGGCAGATTATTATTATACGAGACGTATTATTATTATACCATAGGCCTTATTATACTAAAAATAAACATTTTTTCTCAAAATTTTAAACATACGAATGCTAGATAAAAGAACAATCTTTCGAAATCCGTTTATAATTTTTTTGTGGAAAAGAGTCAATACGTCTAAAATCTGATTAAAAAATGACATATTTCTGGTTTTCTCTGGTAATACGCTCTATCATGAAATAACATGCAATGCAAAGATAATAAATTGTGATTTTTCGAGCTATGAGATGGCTCTAATGTAGATATATCTTAGAGATTATACACTTATTCTACAGGTGTCGGTAATATATAGGGCCGGCACTCCATGGTGGGTACTATGGTAAGGGGAACCGTGAGATTCCAAAGATCAGAGAGATTTTGAGAGCATTGTATGGATAACTTTGGCTTTCAGACCGCCTTACTCGCACTTTTCCGATTGTAAGAGTTTTTTGTAGTCTAAATAAAGAACAAGAGGAAAAGAAGGAATTATTATATCAAGATTCCATTCTCAACAATAACCACTGACATGAATCTCAATATCAACGACTTTGCTTATATGTGATAAAATGTTTTCTTGTTTGTCATTTTTAAACATGGTATTTTTCTTTCTCAATATACTAGGGGCAGTCAAAAAGTAATGACTCCTATTTTTTTGTACTTAAAAAAGTTAGTTAAGTGAAAATTTTGAATTTGGTGCAATTCCGCCAACCTTCTTCTACAATCTGCTGCAGTGGTAACTTTTTTGAGTCAACATCGATGTTCATATTAGACAGCATTCTGTGATTGATACTTCACTGTAGAAGGTGAAACGCCTATTCACATTCATGAAAGACTGAAAAATGTGTGCCATGGTGCATCAGTGGACGTCAGCACTGCTAGACGATGGGTTCGTCACTGTAACTAAGCTGAAGGGCAACACCGCTGG
Source organism: Limnephilus marmoratus (assembly GCA_917880885.1). Lineage (NCBI taxonomy): Eukaryota > Metazoa > Arthropoda > Insecta > Trichoptera > Limnephilidae > Limnephilus > Limnephilus marmoratus. Next base: position 65,238,388 of record OU862908.1, read on the forward strand.
TTGACGAAAAGCTGGTTGACGAAAAAATGACATCATTCGTGGTGACGCCAAATAACTACAGATGTCTTTCCCTCATTCTTTCTCTCAGTGAAGGCAGTGTGATGACGATTATTCAACAACTGATTATTCAACAAAAGTTTGAGCAAGGTGGGTACCAAGAAAGTTAACGGGCCAGAGTAAAGAAACAAGAAAAACAATAGCCTCACAAGCTCACAACACTTGCTGCGGTTAGTTTCTAGAAAAAATTGTGACCGGAGACGAAATACGGATTTATTTTTTTGATCCTGAATCAAAGAGGCAGTCAATGGAATCGCATCACACAAACTCATCAAAGGCAAAAAAATCAAAACTGTGTGATCGGCCGGGAAATTTATGGCGATGGTGTTCTGGGTGTGAACTTGCTTTTACAACACTGTGATACATGCCCTTGTTAAAAAACTGGCCAAAGCTGTGGAAATGAACGGAGATTATATTGAAAAGTTACAAATTAATCGTCAATAGTGTAGTTTTTTAACCCATGCAATTGCATTTTTTATATCTCGACAATTAAAGGAGAAAAAATTAGGAGGCTCTACTTTTTGACTGCCCCTAGTATGTTTAGTTAAAGTAAACTGGGTCAGCTACAAAGATCCAGCATCAGTGTATTACAGTACGAAAGTTATTGTTAGCGAGGTAGGAAATCTAATAAACGAAAATAATACGCAATAAAAGGTTTTATTCGACAGGCTTCAGCCTATTTGACATTTATACACTTTTGCCACAATATCTTGTGACAGCTGTCTCACTTGTTGACGTATGTATACCGTGTCAGTACCATAATTCTTTATTTTGTTATTTTATAGTTTTATCGTAAAATCTACAGGTGATTCGCCGAAATGTCAAACTTTACGACTTTGAACCGAATGTAAAAATATTTCAATATCTTGGTCGCGTCATGGAGAAAACAAATACACAACGAAAGGTGGAGGAAGTCATAACACTTCACGGCTTCATTATTCATTACATTCGTGACTAGTACGAATGCACATCTGTTTAAAAAAAAAAAAAAAGTTATTAAATTTCTTACACGCCACAATTTAATAGTGATAAATCACTTTTATTTACATTAGCTCCATATAGGAGGCCCGGAGGAAAATAATTCCCCCCAGATGTAAGCTTTGGGGGGGTGTGTGGAGGGTCTTTTTAGCAAAGGAAGGAGAGGAAGTTCTGCGAAGGAAAAGAGTATTTTTTTATATTACAGTGAATACCGCACAAGAATCTCAACTGCTCCCGTCTGGAGCCAGTGAGACTATGGCATCCCCAATTGGGGTATGTTGTGAGGCTGAAGGTAGTGGGGAGGGGAAGGAGGTGGGGAAGAGAAAGGTTGGGAAGTACCTGGCTATTCAGATCTGGTCACTAAACACACATTTTCAAGCAACGTTTCAATTCTGAATGGTGGTCTTACACCAGGGCGATACTAATAGTATCTTCGACTCTGGAACATGCCGGAAATATACTATATATTATTTTAAATGAATTAATTGTGAAATAACACAAATTAATCAAATAAAATTTATTTGCGCATGCCGGGTTCGAACCCGCGACCTCCGGAATGTGAGTCAAGAGTCTTAGCCACTGGACTACGGAGGTCGTCTATAAGGTCGAGTATAAGAGGTGGGTAGGAATCTAGGGGTCAAGTCCAGGAGTGACGGACGTATGAATCCATCCCTCCCACTGTGGTGCAAGGCGATATTCCGAGAGAGTACGGCTGGAGAAGTCAAAGGAATTCCCTCAACCATTCTTTCTCGATCTGACCTGCCATGCAGCTGGTGGGTAGACCTCCCCCCATGAACCCGGGCACCCTTGCTAAGTCACCAAACATGGCGAACCACTTTGAGTGACCTGGGAGTGACTATGGCAGAGGTGTTGGTTATCCAATAAATGGTTCCCAGGGCGGCGGTATCCATACCCGCCTCCCAAATTAAGAACATGTTTTTTTATGTGAATACTGCACACTATATCCAACTGCTCCCGTCTGGGGCCAGTGAGACTAGGACATCCCCAATTGGTGTATGTTTTGAGGCTGAAGGTAATAGGGAGGGGAAGGAGATAGGAAGAGGAAGGCGGGGAAGTATCTGGTAATTCAGATCTTGTCACCAAACACGGCTAAATCCATTTAAGCAATGTTTCAATTCTGAATGGTGGTCTTACACCACAGCAATACTAAGAGTATCTTCCACTTTAGAACGTGGTGCAAATATACTGAATATTATTTTTAATTAATTAATTGTCAAATAACCACATTCTAAGCACGACGCAATTAATCTCTGTATTCACGTGCCTGCAGCACTCGTAAACAAATATAATGTTACGAAATTAATAGAATACTCCTACTTAGTTTTAACCACGTTTATTGTTTACAAAACGAACATGTTTCGTTAGCAATGCTTTCTTTGTCAGGGTTGACTAATTGATGAAAATTTTTACTTTGTTTGAACCACCTTTATTATATTGAGTAAAGCCGACTGGTTTCAGAACGACCGTTCCTTCTTCAGGGCAAACGTATACTGATTTGACAGTTACGAAATATGGATGGGAACAATGTATTTTTATGGTAGGGGTGGAGCCGTTGCTAGGTACTAATGAAGAATGGGTGGGTAGGGGAACATATCGATGATTGGGCTCTAAGACAATATTTTTTGTTTGTTGATAATTGATTCATTATTTTTAAGGGATTTTTTGTATTTCCAAGGCTTCTAAGTTATCTAAGCGTTTTCCTTTATGATTAATATGAAGAATATTTATCCCCGTATTTTTTTCATAACTATGGTTATTTTCAATGATATGGTTAGCGAACTCAGAAAAATTATTATTATTAAGACACCGTAAATGTTCTTGATTCTGATTTCAAAATTACGAGTTGTTTTTCCAATATAAAATGAGGGACAATCACCACATTTGAGTTTATATATTCCGGAATTAGTCAATTTATGGTCTTTATCTTTAGCATTTATCAAAAAATTACCGATATTATTTCTTGAATAAAAATCTGTTTTAATATTAGAAGAATTACGTTTTTTTACAAGAAGTAATTTTTAAATAAATTAAATTGTAATGATTGGGGATTATTTGCATAGGTAAAAACTTCGACCCTTGACTAGCAATATTTCAATAATCTGTCTAAGCATTGCGGGATCTATCTTTGATTATGGAAAACATATCAGATAGAGGAATAGAGGTTTACGGGGGTAACGCTACGCCTAAATACGCCTATCGCATCAAAACAGTGGTTTCAAAAATTCCCCCATTATTCCAAAAAAAAAATTTCCTTACTTATTCGAATGAGATTCGGACATTGTTCCGTTCCTTCTCACCTTTTTAAAATTCACATCCTTGACTCCCCAGATTGTACGTTCTGTGGTCTAGATGTGGGAACTTTAGATCACATATTTTTAGGTTATTTCTCTAAATAAACATCCTCTCTTTTACCAAGCGTTATCTAAAATTGCCTCCCCTCCATTCAACATCTCATCTTTTCTAAGTCTGAACTCTACTCCAATCTTCCATACAATTCTGGAATTTGCACGTTTAAATGAAATTAATATTTTCTTTCTCTGTAATTTTAAATGATGGCCTAGAAAGCCAGAAAAAATTGAAAATAAATAAAAAAATTCGAGTAACTTTGAAATAAGGATAAATGGACATACGAGGTGTTTAAACAATAAATAATAGCTTCTTGGAGTTTGCAAAGCATTTATTGGAGTCGAATCATACTTTTGATTTTAATAGTTGAATAGAGTTACTCTATTGTAATGTTAATGGTAAACATTTAGTTTAGTTAAACTAGAAATCTTGGAAATTGGAAAGAGCGTACAGATGAATTTAAATATTATAAATACTCAAAAAATATTTTTAAATTACCCATATTCAACTTGTTCCCTTTGTAAATTATGGCCTTCTACCCCCTCCCCCTTCCCACTCCCGCCAACTATTGAAACCTTCAAGTGTATATCTATTATTATAATTAGTTTTAAGTAAACCCTGATGAAGAGCATTGCTTACGAAACATGTTGGTTTTGTAAATAATAAACGTCATTAAAACTAAGTATTCTATAAAATAGTGCCACAAAATAAGTTTGCTGTATTTGAAGAAATAATGTTTCGGTCTGGATAAAAACAAAAGGTTCAGAATTTTTCATAACTGAAATTTACTTTTATTTTTTATCTTATCTCTACGATTCAAAAAAAATAATCTTGTATTGTAGCAAATCTCTTTATTTCGAGCGCATATTGACAAGTGTCAATGCTCAAATACTTTGTCTAGAATTCCTTGTCTAGCATTGCTTATCCCTAGGGCAGCGGGCCAAATATAAAGACAAGCTAAAATCTTGAGTTGTTAAGTTTACCCGCCGGGCTGTCCCGCGTAACTTCAGGTCTCCAGAGAGAGAATATACCTACTCGTAAATCCTTTGTGTAAGGTGATGAGAATGTAAGGGATAATTAGTGTCCTTTGAAGTTATTTATTATTGGAATAATAACCATAAAGCTACTGTTGTAGTTTGTACGTTTAAGTTACTACTGTTTTTAATGTCTACTTGTGTAAATTGATTGTACCCACCCAATAAAAGACAAACGTATATATAAATGTAGAAGAAAAGCGTGGATTGATTTTATTTAATTACCTCGCTATAGTATAGTAATATATGTGCAGACCCTAAATTTAAATATACAAAGTAGATTGTTCATCAATCCGTTGACAAACTGATCTCTGTTTAACAGGATTATTGTAATGACAGCAATTTAACGAGACTATTATAATTCATGTAATATGTAAATAAATAAATAAAAAAATTAAAAATCAGCTTTTACACTAACTATAATTCTCATAATACATATTTCTTCTGTTTTTCTTATAATTTTTAATAATATTCTTTATCATTATAAAACGGTCAATTTTTCAGTCGAGTTCGCAATTTCCTCGCAAAATGTCCTCGCCAACTCTGGTCCACCATCAATAGGAAAAGGTGCTCCCGTAGATGGGGACATATGAGATCTCCCATGGAGATTAATACTTATATTATGATTGCATTATTTTAACTGTAAAATGAATAGAAATATGTAGTAAAATATAATCCATGTGGAAACTTATAATTTGTAAAATTAATGTAACCTATATTTTATCATGCTTCATTTCAATATTATACTCTTGGTATCTTGTTAAAAAATAAAATACAATAAAGTAGAAAATATAAGTACAATGCTAAATTTCAAATTATTTCGGTTTTGGGTATCAATTCTTAAAACGTTGATCATATTTCCGTTGTGTTAATTATTATTAATGACATCAAACCGACAAAGTTCCCTGAGACAATTCCGATAATCATTAGAGGCGTTTGTAGATTCCCTTCGCGTTGTATTGAGCTAGTGTGGGATATCTATTTACTAATCGAATTGTTATATATGTGAGAGGGGGATTTTCATTGCATAGATACAATGAATCGCTTTCAAAATCACAGATTAACATCGTCACAAAAACAAACTTGATGTACCTACCTATCCAAGTACAATTTACAGTCGACTTCTGAAGCTTTCGTTTGGACTTTTTTTTACATCAGTTTCACATAGTAGGCCCTGAGGAAAATCATTTCCGTCAAGGTATATGCATCTTTTGAGATGCTATGTGAAAGGAAGGAGAGGAAGTTCTGGGAACGAAAGAGGTAAGCGGGTGGGTGGGAATATGGAGTAAATTACACTGCAATTAACACACAAATAATTGCCAAAGTTCCTAAAAAATCATAAAAAATAATGTAATACTTTAAGGGCCTATATTTTATAATCCAAATCATAAATAAATAAAGTAACATACTAGATATTATCTGTACCTTTTGATTAAAATAATCATTATTCTGTTTGGTCGAGTATTTTGGCATCAAAACCAAATTTAAGTTTAGTGTGTGTTAAATGAAAAATAATTGACCCCAGATTACCACCCACCCTCATACCTTCTTCCTTCCCAGAACTTCATCTCCTTCCTTTTCCTAAAAAGACCTTCCATAGAGCATCTCTACAGATGCATTTACCCTGAAGGATATGATTTTACTCTTGGCCTTCTGTGTGAAAATAAAGTAAAGAAAACTCCCAAAGAGTAAAATGCTCGCGTAGTCGTTTTCCTAACGCAAAAAAGCATTAACAGTACTCATTTTGGTTAGTGATACAAATAGTACCTGGTAGGTGCGTCTGAACCAACATCAACAAAGAAGATTTGAGTAAGCTTTGAAAGATCCTAATGCAAATTAATTTAATTTTCAGTTTAATTCAATTAAATTCAATCCGACTTTGGTTCACTTAAACAAGGGATCGTCGTGGAAGATATGAAACAAAGAGTTTTGTATCCACTTTTAAATGACTGAATAAAGTGTACCTATGCGAAAGTGCGCATTTTAAACTTACGTCGTTGAAATTTAGGAGCACATTTAAGTCTAAGTTTTCTTCGGCAAACGTCGGCGTTTTCCGATCGTTTCTCGAGTAAAGCGGAAAATATGTCCTGCACGTACTCAGGCAAATGCTAGAAATGAATAACGCATGAAAAATATCATATTCCTTTGAGGAAAACACTTTAAATTTTACTTCAAAATAAAACTAGCACTCATGTTTTGTGAATTTTAGTCACACGAGATACTTGTATCAAATTGAAGTATCTTGTGTGTGGGTACATACGTGTCGAAACTTGAGCCAAATAACGTCTATAGAACCACCTTTGTAACCAAAAGCTTTTTGAGTTTATTAAGAAATTCCTAATAGGAATAACTAATTGAAATTTATAAACTTTATGGAAATATGTTATCATTTATTTATTGTTTCTTTACTTGGTACTATTACAGTTTAAAATTCAATTTTTAACCTCGATAGGATAACATTGAAGAAGATAATAAGGAACTCCAGTGAAAAATATTATAGCTTTAAAAAAATATGTTCATATAGACCAATAAACGCAGATTCTGAATATACAAGTTTTATTTGATAATATTAAACGCAGAGTTTTAAAAAAATTATTAAAAAGTCTATTTAATCGAATCGTAAAAATACACCGTCAAGTTGGCATTATTGAAATTTTAGTTGTGACGTCACTGTTCTACGTGTCGTGACGTCACCGTAAAGTCATTGTGTGGGAATGTATGATATGACACAAGCCATCGTATTAATTTATAGATTTAGTTGTTGTGTTTATTGAAACATTATTTAGGCCTAAATAATGTTTTAAAAATAAAGGTATCTCTTATTAGTTTATCTCTATTATTGAAAATATTCAAAAACTACTGCACAAAAAAAATAATAATGCTTCTTCTAGGGAGAATACTTCGAACAAAGGAATTCTAAATGGCGGTAGTTAATCAGCTGGTTGCCCGATTCTATAATAATTTTTCAGGATAAATGATGTCACACGATTCACCATACATACGGTGGTTTTCGGGGATCTTGAAAAATTAAAACCTTGACAATTATTTTAACTATTAAAACTAACTAAAAATAAAAATAAAAATGCAGTTATTTAAGTTAGAAGATCATTTTTCATTAAAAAAAATTAAAAATTAGACTGTAGTTCTCTATTGTAGTGTAAATGAATTTGTGTGTAGTTTCTACGTCGTTCAATAGATGTCGTTAGTATTTATAGGTAGTTATGTGTTATTTAGAGGAATCTCAACAGAGGTCAAAAAAAATTGTAATATATGAAAAGTCAACTGTCATCTGTTCGAGTCTAATACCCGAACGGTTTTCTAATACGTTTACGGAAACAGCCAGCGCCGGATCTGCCATAAGTTCAAAAACGTGCAAAAAACCTGGCGCCAACTCCAAAGGGGCGCCGTGAGAAAATAAATATTGTATTAAAATTTTGTTATAATATTCCCTGAATCGTTTCAAAATTACCCATAGTACGAAATAATCATTACGCTCTAGCAACACTTTCCAAAGAAACAGAATGCGCACGCATAAATAAACCAGTCATGCGCACGCATCAGGTTGGTTTACGGCTTACGAATTTAGAGTCAGTTACAGATTTTTTTTACAAATTCCATATATTTAGTTTAAACGTAAGATCTATTTTTCCATATATCTTTTACCGTCTTTTACGACGAATAACCAATCACAGCGCGATGTTTTTGATCAAGAGAACAAACAAACCGATCGCCTTTCAAAATGCTGACAATTTTAGTTAGCGTACGCTCGCTATTGTTTTATTTTGTACAATTTAAGTCTCTAGAAGAAGGTAGTTAAAGACCATTTTCTTATGAAATCTTCACTAAATTCCATTAACAAAAACATCGCACGGTTTGCAGGTTGCAACGTGTTACGTGTTGACAGTTTGATCATTGCAGATCATTGATTTGACATATTATTTAAAGTTCGTTAAATGTATAATTAATATCTATTAGATTTGTTGGATCTGTTATTTTGCGGTGTCAGTGTAAGCGTCTTTCGTAAGCCGTTGATACCATACGTCAGTGTTTAGTGTTTGTTCGCTCAATTTGATGTTTGTTCGCTCAACACGGGAAATGCAAGGTACAAATTTGAATTTATATTCTTATTAGTCAGAAGCTGTAGATGCTATTCTTGTGTTGTACGTTGCCATGAGAACGTATTTGTATTTGCTTTTTCTATTAATATTCGCGTTGGGTATATACATAAACGCAGTAAATCTCAAGAATGTCTAATAAATGGATCTAGTTCAGCTAAACCACCCGCATTGTCTCGTAACCTATATTTTAAATCATGGTACGGGCACAAACAAACAATTCGTTGTATTATTTTAAAGCATAACTTGCAAAAAGAGTTTTTCCTAAAATAATTAAAATAGCACCATAATTTTATGTTTACCCAATAGATTCAGAGAGTATAGGGCTCCTGGCGATTTTCTCTTTTAAAAAAACGAGTGTGAGAGCTACCGCCAGGTCACTTGGAAAAGTTACACCCTTTATATGTCTTGATTTTATTTGATAAATTAGTGAAAAAAAAAATTAATAAAAAAAATTAAAAAATTTGGGTGAACGAATTTTTAATCAAAATAAAAATGTAGGGGGGGGGGGCGCAATCGGTACCTACTGCACAGGGCGCCCGATTTCGTAGATCCGGCTCTGGAAACAGCCGATGATATACGATCGACAACTGAGTGACCAACCAACCAACTTCGGTGACCAGTTCCTCTACCGCAGATAAACGCAAAGCATCCAATAGAACCACCGTTCTGTCTAGTTAAACATTCATTTTAAACTAAATGATAATATACATTTAAACCCCCGATCATCAGAGAAGTACTGTTCATCACTGGAAACAATAATATTATTTGCAACTTTCAATGAAATATGAAACAACAAAGAAAAAAAATATTTGAGTAGGGTCGGATAGGTACCTATTACAAATCCATCCAACTAGGTTGCGAATTGCAAATATATTGTATTCCGGCAGAACTTTGCAATCATACTAAAGAAAACTGCCATAAAATGTGGGTAAATTATTTAAGGATAAAATTAGAAGGTAATTATTAATTTATATGTGATATCGATAAGTATGACCGAACAGTTCTTAAAATTTAACAACTAAATTGGTAGAGTGATGGTCCCAGTAGTACTAGAGGATCTGAGTTTATTTCCTAGTTGCGACCACTATCTTCTGTGTCTGTAATATCTGGTTCATATTTAATACCAAGTTGTTAATATTATGTCCTTTAATGATTAAAAAGCCGATTACAGTACAGGCCTCGCAGCGAATGTGTGTATTAAGTACCTAATATCTTAATTACATAAATCAATTACTTTGTTTATAATGACAAATTTTATTTACTGTTGTCTATACTATATATACTATATAGTATAGACATACTATATAGTATATATAGTATACTGTTGTCTCCCTCCCACTAATTGATTATTGTATTGTTGTCTCCCTCCCACTAATTGATTATCCACTTTACCTCTGTCAAATACTTTGTCTCTTTCTAATTATGTTCTTGGTCATTTTCTTTCTCCCTCTGTCACTCAACTCATATATAAGCCATAGCTCTCACTTAATATTTAGTTATTATTACTTATATCCTGAAGAAGCTTGATGTAAGCGAAACCGGTCGATATGTAATATAATAAATTCGTGGTTAAAATACAAAGTGTTTTATTTATTTTTATAATATAATGTCTAACCACAAAGTAATTGCTTCTTATGAAAAAAAAAAAAATTTATTTAATTTATTACGACCGATAGGTTTCATGGTAGGATGTTTTGCTTAACACAAGCATCATCAGGGTTCAAAAAACTAAAAAAAAATGTGTGTGATTCGAAAAAAAATTAAATCAAAGAGACCAAAATTTCATTAACATTCTTTACTCCAAATAATGTCAGAAATAAGTATGTCGAGTACGTCCCTAAGCTGTATATAAGCACACGTAATTAATAGTTTTATTTAATTTATACGTCAAACCGCAAAGTGACGGCTTTCTACCAAATTAAAAAATCTACAATCTTATTTTTCTTCTACCTGGATCCTGAATGTATTCAGTCTCTTGATTAATTTAGCATTTTAGCTTGAATAAATTAGTTATCAGTTTAATTGAAGAAATTCGAGGAATTTGTGTTGGAAGCGCGGGGTACCAAATCCAATGGCAGGTGTTTTACCCAAATTGATCAATTCATAATATTTATAAAACGCCACTGATATTAAGGATAATGTCTGTAATCGTAATTAGGATATTCATTTTAATTTTGTTTTTTTATGGATTTTTGTTTCAAGTCAAGTGTTGTACGGACACAGCGCCTGCGTTATTTGTTAATTTTTACATTCCCGATGGGAACATATGGCGAGTGATATGCTGAAATAGGCCTTAGCCAAATAGCACCGGTGCTTTTATAGCTAAGTGTGACGGCCCTCTTAATGTTAAAAAAGTTATTGTAAAATACATGACTTTATACGTACAATGGTACAGACACCGTTAATTTTATTTGGAAATGTGATCGATTTGGGAGGCGGGCGAATCATTTATTGTATAAACAACACTCCTGCCATAGGTCACCCTAGGTGGTTCTCTATATTTGGTGACTTAGCTGGGGTGCCCGGGTTCATGGGATTTGTCTAATTCTTGGCAGTCAATGCATTTGAACACCTGTAGCATGGCGGCCGGATCGTGAGAGATCGGTTGAGGGAGACCTAACCTAGACCTCTCCAGCTGGACTCTCTCAACCCATCGCCTTGCACCGCAGTGGAAGTGATGGATTCATACGTCCATCACTCCTGAACACATTGACCCCCAGATTTCTACCCACCCCTCATTCCTTTTCCTTCCTTCTCCTTCCTTTCCCCAAAAAGACCCTCCACACGACATCCCCAAAGATGACGTAGGCCCTGAGAGTTATTTTCCAGGTCCTCCTGCGTGGTTGTACTGTAAAAAAAAGTGGCAGGGCTATTCGGGGTTGGGAAATAAAAATTATAATCCTAGAATATAAAATTTTGGAGATAAAAGCGCTCGAGCCAAATAACGAATTATCGAAAAGGAACGAAACAACCGCAAGCGGCGTTTATCGGCGTTTTCTTGAAATTCGTAGAAGTGCCGATATGTCATATATATGTATAATAATAATAATAATGGTCTTTATTCCGGGATGTGGGTAGGTGAGTGCAATCCCACACATCCCATAGAGAGTATAAGTAAGTGTGGGTAGGTGAGTGCAATCCCACACATCCCATAGAGAGTATAAGTAAGTGTGGGTAGGTGAGTGCAATCCCACACATCCCATAGAGAGTATAAGTAAGTGTGGGTAGGTGAGTGCAATCCCACACATCCCATAGAGAGTATAAGTACATAAATTGAAAACATAGGTATTTATAAACAAGAGTGAAGATGTGACAGAGTCAAAATAAAAAATAAAATGGAAAGCAAAAAAAACACAGGAAAGAAAGAAAAATATAGTAAAATAAAATTCCGAGAAAAAAATTACATAAACATAAAAAAGAGTAGTATCATTAGATAATAAATATTCATAAAAATATAATAAAATCTTTAATTGAGCTCTTATTGGTCCACCGGATCTGAGATTGTGGGAGCCAGTGCCATCCTTCTATGCTCGATCCTGAAGTGACTGAAGTCAGATGGGATGATGAGAATATTTCTAGAGTGGTTTATCCTTCCCATCAGTCCTGCAAGTCCAGCATTGTTTAGCCTATTAACGCTCCAAAGTCTCCAAAGGTTAACATTAAGTTTTGAGACACTCTGTATATAAGCCAATAAATCTACTTGTAAACGAGTAATATTAAAATAACTGTCATTCGTTAAAATGTTAGTTCGGTTGCATTCCAGATTAAAGAGAGAAACTTAATTTTTACAACTTGCTGCATACGCGCTCTAAAGGAATAAATTCACACATTACTTTTTTCGTTGTACTCGAAAACGATAAATCGCGACTCCGAAGAAGAAAACACAAATGAAACAAACGAAAAGGTGCACTGGAATTGGAGTGTGGTGCTTGGTAGCCTTTCGGTCTCCTCTTTGTGCGGTTCTTCGTAGCCATCCCACTCTTGCCTTCTTTAGTTTTCTGAATGTTTCACTTCTACCGTGTGTGAATTGCACACTGATATTTTTGTTAAAACAGTTCAGTATTTTTATTAAAGGTTTTCCATATAAGATTCCCAGCGGAAAGCCGGCAAACTTTCCCATTGAGAACTAATTGTTCTTTCTACGAGAGCCCTCGTCGAACCTTCATAACAATTATCCCTTTTTCTTTCGTAAAGAACAGAACTTTCGTATGTGTATTTCAAAGATGCTACGGTTCGAGAATACATTAAGTGTTTGATTTACGTTTTCCAGAAAACTTTTCAAATAAATCTCAAACACAATAGCGGGAACACAAAACTTCGTCGAAAAAAAGCGTTCTGATTTATGTGACAGAATTATCGGGAATTCCTGGCCCAGTTTTAGTTCAAGTTCAGAATAGAGGTATCGATAGTATGAGGTATCTCCCAGGTATTTTTTCATAGCAGAATAGGCCCTGTGTCTGATAAGTACTTTAATCTTACTATTATAATAAATGACTTTGTTCAATCAAGTAAATCTCGTACGCGTAGCGAAAATATTTTAGTCCTTGGGTGAAACTTTAAATCAGGTGATCACCATAATTTAATAACGAATATTACTGAAAACATCATAAACTTTTAAAGTAATAAAATATACCTACTATTGTCCTGGCGAGGTGACAAATTGTATTGTAAACATTTTTACCTTTTTTTTTTACATGAGCTCCACACAGGAGGCCCTGAGGAAAACAATTTCCCTCAGGGCCTATGTCATCTTTGGGGATGCTGTGTGGAGGGTTTTTTTAAGGAAAGGAAGGAGAGGAGAGTTCTGGGAAGGAAAAGGGTTTAAGGGGTGGGTAGGAATCTGGCATGTAAAGAAACAATAAATAAATAAAAATAAATACTGTTTGTTCGTATTTTGTAAATTTGTTTCTGCACTTTAAAGGACCAGGTAAGTACATAGCTGGTTAGGCACTACAATATGTTTATTTTATTTGTTCTAAAATTTAAATCCAGGACATTTTTCAACTTAGTAATTTTATCCTTATTTATTTTAATTAAAATTTGTTTTTTGAAAGTTCCGCGAACTTCCAAGGCGGGGAGCTTGGTTAGGCATAATATGTTTATTTTGTTTGTTCTAAAATTTAAATTAAAAAAAAAAAAAAATATATATATATATATATATATATATATATATATATATATATATATATATATATGTTATGGTTAAGGTTTTCACGGGTGTAAGATGTAAAACACTTTTCTCGGTTTACCCGCGTAACGTAGTCCTGAGAAGGACTTTTTAACTCCTGACGTTTCGGACAGATCACACTGTCCATCTTCAGAGGCCTTATGTCTTTAGCTTTTGTCTCAAACTGATAGCTTTCGCATGTCTGTTCGGTCCAGAATCCAAGACTCAAGTGAGTGCAAATTAATTCCTATGGCTAGAACGGAGTACCCGGGTTGATTGTGATTTATGGTGCTGGGGGTAGGAGGTGGGACCGGCAGTCTCAGGCGGTTTACATGTAGAGACCTGATTGGTTAGGCTAATTGTGGGTACTTCTGATAATTTTGGAAATGGAAATGGAAACAACTTTAAACAAGGGTGACATTCTAGTGAGCTTCGATGTAGTCTCTTTGTTCACAAAAATACCAATCACTGAAGCATTAGAGTTAATTAAATCAAAACTAGACGTTCCTACTGATTTTATCACTCTGACGGAACATTGCCTTAAAAATACCTACTTTCAATTTGAGGGACAAATACATAAACAAATTCAAGGTGCCCCAATGGGCTCCCCTCTCAGCCCGGTAATCGCGAATATTTACATGATGTACTTTGAAATAAAGGCATTAGAGAGCGCTCCTCTGAAACCTTCACTATGGCGGCGTTACGTAGACGATACTTTCATTATTTGGCAACACGGAATTAAAGAATTAAATAACTTCCTTATTCATTTGAATAGTATCCATGAAGATATTAAATTTACCATGGAAATCGAAGAAAACGATTGTCTCCCATTTCTCGATAGTTTAGTTAAAAAGAAAAAGAACGGCAGCCTTGGACATACCGTATATCGTAAACCGACACATACGAATAGATATTTAAACGCCAACTCAAATCACAACCCATCTCAGTTGTCATCAGTTATAAATACATTAGTTACCCGATCAAAACGACTAGCGGACAAAGATCATATTCGTGAAGAACTAGATCTCCTTAGTAGTGCTCTTCAAGCAAACGGCTAGTCCAAATATTTAATTAACAAATCCATAAACAAACGTAAAAAAACTAATCCTGAAACGGAAACAGAGCCCCTTTCTGTAGCAATTCTCCCATACATAAAAGGCTCAACAGATAAAATCAGTCGAATCCTCAAAAGCAATAAAATCAAAACTATTTATAAATCGGAAAACAAAATCTCGTCTCTATTAAGAAGTCCGAAAGACCACATTCCACTTGAATCACACGGGATTTATAAAATACCTTGTGGGGCGTGTGAAAAGGTGTATATTGGACGATGCAATAGAAAAATATCTTGTAGAATTGCAGAACATAAAGTAGATGTCACTAATAAACGCTTAACTTCATCCTTAGTTCAACACGTCCTTAATGAAGGTCATAAAATAGACTTCGATAATACAACAACAATAGCTAGCGTATACAATGAACCAAAAAGAATTTACCGCGAAGCAATAGAAATTTATAAACATAAAAATAATATGAACACCAGAAACGACTCCATAAGAATTCCCAACACCTGGAAAGTAATAATTGACGAAAATCCCCCAAAAACGGCATTTCCAAAATTATCAGAAGTACCCACAATTAGCCTAACCAATCAGGTCTCTACATGTAAACCGCCTGAGACTGCCGGTCCCACCTCCTACCCCCAGCACCATAAATCACAATCAACCCGGGTACTCCGTTCTAGCCATAGGAATTGATTTGCACTCACTTGAGTCTTGGATTCTGGACCGAACAGACATGCGAAAGCTATCAGTTTGAGACAAAAGCTAAAGACATAAGGCCTCTGAAGATGGACAGTGTGATCTGTCCGAAACGTCAGGAGTTAAAAAGTCCTTCTCAGGACTACGTTACGCGGGTAAACCGAGAAAAGTGTTTTACATATATATATATATATATATATATATATATATATCACAAGGATAGTAATTAGGTAGGTACTCTTTGGATTTAACAGAGACACGTGATGGTTTGAAAATAGAATTCAAACAAGAAAATAACTGACATCGTCTGTTTTATGGAAAATTTTCTTGTCATTGTGAAAAACTTACTAGTTGTGTATTGATTGACAACTAATTACATGTGCAAGTTTCAAGTCATAAAAGGATTAGGATTGCACTGATTGAACTTAACTATTGATTGGATAAAATTACGGAGGCCTCCAATAGCAATTGCTATGGACGTGATTTATCTTAAGGTACAGATTTATTGCGGTTTCAATAACAAGACGGCACATTTTTTTTACTCAGTCATAATAATAACATAAAATTTGTACAGTGCAGTTTCGTACTATTTCATAAACAGAAAATGTTGATTATGTATTAATTTTTTTTATATAAATTTTACGTATATATCTTGCTGGGGGCGCTGCTGCTGCGGCCTACCCCAGGCCCTATTCCTGTAAAACACACACAATAACAGCCGTCGGTTAGCTCAAACCGGCTCGAACATGATTCCTCCTAAAAAACAGGGCGAGTGCCAGTGGTTCGCTTGGTCAATTCTTCCTTCCCCTCCTCTCCTCAAAATCCCCGGGACTCCCTCTTCAATCAGTACACAGTATTTGCATTTAAAGGGTTTATTCAATAAACAGAACAGGGTGATACACATACGGCCAGTGTCGGCACAAAACACAAGTTAAACTACCCTACTGACCTAACGAGGATTTCTCCCTCTCTCTATGCGTTTAAATGAAGTTACAAACGGTTCAAAGCACACGGTGGGGGGGAGGAAGCGAGTTGGTACTCACATAGCCAGATGCGTGGTCTGCCATCTTTTCTGGATTCCGTTCACAACACAATTGCAAACAATACATCGCGGAGTTAATATCGTAGAGCACAAACAGCGCAAATCGCGCGTAGCCAGTTGCTTGGCCGAGAGCTAGCGAAGGAATGGCGGCCGGCGGGCCGCCCGGCGCTTCGCGCCTGACGCGGGGTGGTCGCGCGGTGCGGGGAGAGGAAACGGTCGGCACGTGTAGTGGGGACGATTCACTTAACCTTCCGCTCGGGAGCCGATTCTGTTACGTAACACTTCCCCCCTCGCCGCAAAAAAAGCGACGTGGTAATGGAGCAGTAGGGCTAAGAAATCCTCTTACCCTTCTAGCACTTGTGCCAAAACAAAACAAAAAAAATTTAAGAGAAAAAAGGAGAGAGAGAGAGAAAAAGGTTGCTAGCTACAAAATAGTAGAAACAAAAACAAAAGAGAAAAAGCATGGTGAACAAGGAATTATACATGAATGAACAAGAAAGAGCAGTGACATACATAAATATAAACAAGGACCTGTTGGAGAAAGGTACAAGGGTTATGCAGTGATAGAAAAAAAATGACTCTAATTGTATCATTGGTCTGTGAGCTATGTTTGCGTAGCGTGGTTTGCGTAGGATGTTTGGGGTGTTGGGACGTTGCACTGAAGTTACACGGTTACTTTGTCACAGTAACCTGGCCCGTTTGAGATTACACTCAAGGAACACTAGGGCCTTAAAGAAAACACGAAGAAGAGAACGCAGGATGAGGCTTCTTGGTGGTGGAGAGGGTTCTACCTGTCACAGAGGTCAAAAAGGTAGCTGCTTCCGGATCCTGTGGGTGGGCCAGTATGACGTCATTGAGGTACTGGAGAGTGGAATTGTAATTGGTGGTTGGTCCTTTATAGAGGAGGTGGTTTGTGTGCATGACAGCCGTTGTTGTGATGGTGGTTGGTACACTGGTTTGTATACAGTGGGATTGTTGTGTGAACAATCGTTGGTATTGTTATTTGCGCAAAGGCACAGGAGCATTGGCATGGTGGCAACAGAGCAATTTGCAAGGTGCAGCTGGAACATTTGCAAGATGCAGCAGGAACATTTGTACAATGGCAACAGGAACATTTGCGAGATGCCGCAGGAACATTTGTACAATGGCAACAGGAACATTTGCGAGATGCCGCAGGAACATTTGTACAATGGCAACAGGAACATTTGCAAGGTGCCGCAGGAACATTTGTACAATGGCAACAGGAACATTTGCGAGATGCCGCTGGAACATTTGTACAATGGCAACAGGAACATTTGCGAGATGCCGCAGGAACATTTGTACAATGGCAACAGGAACATTTGCAAGGTGCCGCAGGAACATTTGTACAATGGCAACAGGAACATTTGCGAGATGCCGCAGGAACATTTGTACAATGGCAACAGGAACATTTGCAAGGTGCCGCAGGAACATTTGTACAATGGCAACAGGAACATGAACCAACTTAGAGCTGACGTGCTCGGGTTTGTTTGAGTGATGGTTTTGTGATGATACAATTCGCAACTACACGCACGACTCACACTAGGTTATGTTAGGTGTGGTCGGGTGCTTTTGGTACGCAGGGTTTGAAGGCATGGGACCTCCGTGACGGTAGTGAAGGCAGCATGAAGAGAGGCGCAGGTGTAGATAGGGTGAAGAGCTGCTGGTCTTCTTATTAATCCGGCGAAAAGATTATTATTAGAGCAAAATTCTTGAAGTTTACCTGCCTGGTAGACCAATGATGAAAAGGTTTGGAGAGAAACAAGGTGTGCATGTTGAGAAAAATTGGATTTGTTTGACGCGTAGAGAGAGAGAGAGACGGAGAGAGAGTTAACTAAATGCAACTACAGACTTATACATATTACAAAGGTACGTATTCAAGGAAAGGTTCTGTTTAACCCATTTAGCTTTTTTTTTGAAACTAAATACATTTCCAAGAACACGTAGGTAAGGGTTTGTACGTATGACAAAATGCCCCTTTTCGAAAGAAGTTGGTCTTCCATGACCTATGCTCACGTCTATACGGTAGCATTTTTTTCTACTTTCGAAGAACAAAACATTGAGTACAATTAAGTTATGAAAAGTGGGAAAGGAGTAGGAAGTTGAAAAGATCCGTGAATGAAGGTTGTCCCATTTGACAAACGAAACGCCAAGTGCGTAACGCATATATCCCCATTCACGGATAATTTCGAGGAAAGGAAAGAGTGACAATTGGGAACATTTGAACGAAGAAAACTGCTGAGGACTCGGCTATTTCCGAAATTCGACCTCTGAGTGAAAGGTGAAACAAGGTCTACAGCAACTTTCCTGGCACATTACAATACAATTTGGTAGAGTGGGACAAAAGGGATACACTGACAAAAAGAGTCTAATCCACTACGTGTATTGGGCAGAAGATTAGAAGGTCGTTTTATTCTCCTACTTGTTTGCGAGAAATGACAGACCCTTGCTCAAATCTCACAAACCTGGGGGTTTTCTTGTTCGTCCCCCAGACAACGAGTTAGGTGTTTTTGTGTCCATCAACTTAACTCCTACGACACGATGCCCCATAATCATGAGTGAAGCGTATGATTAGTCCTTTTGAGATAGTGGATAGTTCCTGGGTTCTTGTGACAGGAAGTCCACGGGCATGTTAATGAGTACTCTGCTGCAAAAGCAATAATTTTCTGATAACAGAAAATAAAAGGCGTGTGATCTACGCTTGGTAGGTCACACAAACATGGGGTAGATATTATTTCGTTCGCACGATTCATGGTGAGTATTGTAACGTCTTCACGTCTCATGTACAGGAATGAACGATTTACAACAAATTTTGCCCAGTATTGAAAGACAGTAGCCCAATTACGTTCGAAAATGTGGGTCCCCATTCAATACAGACGGCGGGTTGAATGAACGATTTACAACAAATTTGCCCAGTATTGAAAGACAGTAGCCCAATTACGTTCGAAAAAGTGGGTCCCCATTCAATACAGACGGCGGATTAAGCGGTTCTCATGCCAAAAGACACACGACCAACTCAATAACATTTAGTTAAGAGTATAAAGTAATTATAACGAACTTCTCGTATCATGGCGGATGTTTTGAGGATCTCTCCTATGATGGTAGATATTGTCACGTTTTCACGTCTCACGTGACAGGAATGAACGATTTACAACGAATTTGCCCAGTATTGAAAGACAGTAGCCCAATTACGTTCGAAAATGTGGGTCCCCATTCAATACAGACGGCGGTTTTTTGCAATGATGTAATTAATACGGCACTGCTGTAGCTTAATAATTTCATATTAGCATACGTTACAAGACTTGCCAAAAGGCGATAAACACAAATTTTATTGAAGATCTGGCCAAGATTTTAAACTTCAAACTAGAGTAATGGTACAATAAAGGACAAAGGAAACTGATGTCATGATAAAATATGTACCTCATAATGAAGTTGTATATGTACAAGGAACAAAGTTAATGAAGGGACAAAACATATTGTCACTTTTATAACAACAAAAAAAAATTTTCCGAATCCGACAAAATATGATTCTAGAAAAATAAGAGCAATTGGGTTGAGCGCCATTCTAATTTTTTGGAAAAAGAAGAAAAAACCACAAATAGCAACAAGGTTGCTCTTGAATTGTCTCGAATCCAGCGAATGTGACCTGATAGGTGAGTACATTGGGTGTATTCGAAACGATTCCCAATATACAACATTACTATGAATGTGTAGGATGGGGTGAAGAGGGAAAAGAAAGAAAGAAAAAACGGGAGGATTTCCTATTATAACAGAAATCGTCGCGACATTCTTACAATATGGTGCTGTGACCATAGTAGCGAGCCCGCGGCAAAGGTCTGAAACCAATGGTTATTATACAGACTTGTGCTTATGATTTTATATTTACAACATTAGGGTAGGGACGTACTGGTACGACAAAACCCGACACAAAACAAAAAATTAAAAAAAGGGGTGATATGACAAGATGAGGCGATGAGGTGAGAAAAAAAAACGCGCGGATGCTGCAAGAATTGTGAAAGGAAAAACGACGTCTCGGAGCAAGAGTTTTCTGGAACCGTTGATGGTAGGAGGAAAAAGGAGTTCCTTTCCCGAAGTGATCAATTTCAGGAAGAGGATGCATACAAGCATGAAAACAGTGCCCCAAGAGGTGCTCTTGTGGTACAGCAGGCAAGGCGCGCAGGATGTAAAAGAACATATGAAATTATGCACAAAAAAAAAAAATGTACAGGAGTTAGGCTACCGTTGACATTAATGTGCCTTCGGGTGTAAGGGTTTCCTTACGAATGCCCATATGGGTGATTATTTACATTTAATATTTACATGTAACTCACGTCACTTATGACAAGAGTTTTGCCAATTTGATAACGCCTGAGAACTTGATGTGATGGAATTTACTGATTCCGTCACAGTAAGGCATTTTGGAATTATTCCTAGGAGAAATCTTTCTATTTCTCAGGGCCTGTAGTAGTTCCTCCTTTTTTGAAGTAAAAATGTGTGGGATTATACCCAGCGTGACTTGAGGAACTTCCATGGTGTATAAGGTCGTATCAGAGTGACCTTATGTTGGAAAAAGTGAGAACTAGACTCGCAATTGGAAAGAAATTGGGCAGAGATTGACCACTGGGGACGTATTTTTACAAAAAGTTTTTGAAAAAAAACGCGTTTTTTTATAAGTGTTTGGTTTATTTGAAAATTTGGGCAGCGGTTCCCCTCAAAAAACGTGATTTTGGGAAAAAATCCTGATGTTTTGAAAATTTGTTGAAAATTTTCAAAGTCCATAGACGAGAAAAAAAAATTGGGCAGCGGTTCCCCTCGAAAAACGTGATTTTGAGAAAAAATCCTGATGTTTTGAAAATTTGTAGAAAATTTTCTAAGTCCGGAACGAGAGAAAATTTGAGCAGCGGTTTCCCTCAAAAAACGTGATTTTGGGAAAAAATCCCGATGTTTTGAAAATTTGTAGAAAATTTTTCTAAGTCCGAAAACGAGAAAAATTTGGGCAGCGGTTTCCCTTACAAAAACGTGATTTTGAGAAAAAATCCAGATGTTTTGAAAATTTGTTGAAAATTTTCAAAGTCCATAGACGAGAAAAAAAATTGGGCAGCGGTTTCCCTTACAAAAACGTGATTTTGAGAAAAAATCCTGATGTTTTGAAAATTTGTTGAAAATTTTCAAAGTCCATAGACGGGAAAAAAAATTGGGCAGCGGTTTCCCTTACAAAAACGTGATTTTGAGAAAAAATCCTGATGTTTTGAAAATTTTGTTGAAAATTTTCTAAGTCCGGAATGAGAGAAAATTTGAGCAGCGGTTTCCCTCAAAAAACGTAATTTTGAGAAAAAATCCCGATGTTTTTGAAAAAGGTTTGCAAATAAGCAAAAGTCCGGAAAAGAAAAAATAAAAAACGGAAACGAGGTTCGCCTTAAATGAACATGTTTTTTGGAATATTTCGATTAGCCTTCCAAAGGGGGGGTTCTTTAGAAAGGAAAGGAAATATTTTTTCTTTTATACAAGTTTTCGTGGAAGTATGTTTGAAAATTCAACAATGTCTTGGGGAATTGTTCTTTATTTAACGTGGCTATACTGCAGCCTGATTTGAGCATACACCATTACTGGTATTTATCCGCCGACTTCCTCTTGTCATAACAAGTTATATGCAGATGTGCATACGTAATGTAATGCCTGACTCGAGGAAACGACGTCAACGCGAACCGAACGTCTTTCAAATTATGTCGTCTGTTTCTTACGAAAGAAAAAAAAGCTAAATGATGAAACAGGCGGCAAAATTAGAAAAATGCTCAATTGTCAAAAGGTAGAAAGAATTTAATCCACTTGTTTCCCTTAAGCTGCAAAATATGCCGTTATATATACAGGCCAGTATTTTGCGAAATAGACCCCTATTCGCAGTATATGTCGATATCAAATACAGACCAGCACACTGCGGAATAAGTTTATTAATGAAAACTGGTTAATTAACTTTCGGGAAACGAAGCGGGTAATTGGTTTATCATATACAGGATTTTAATTGTTGAATAACTTTGTTTTAAATATTTGTGTACATTTCCACTATTAATCTTGTATTTGAAACTAGCAAATTTAGTCGGTCGACACTTGTAAACACTATATTATTCACGACGGCAACTTTCTTGGTTGAGCACTTTACGTAGGAATACCGGTGATAATGTTTTGTCGAGTGACGACTCGAAAATGAAGGAATGTGCCCGCGATAGTTTAAATTTGCAATTCGAAGTTACACTCGCGTCGATGTTCTTTGATGGTAATGCTAGACAAATTGGGAAAAAAACAAGACAAAACATTATAGATTATACAGTTTAAACAATGGCTGATTGAAGAACGAGGCGAGCGACTGTGAAGAGGGAGGAAAAAAAAAATTGCCCCTAAGTTGGGAACGCCAGTGCTGGGGGCGCTGCTGCTGCGGCCTACCCCAGGCCCTATTCCTGTAAAACACACACAATAACAGCCGTCGGTTAGCTCAAACCGGCTCGAACATGATTCCTCCTAAAAAACAGGGCGAGTGCCAGTGGTTCGCTTGGTCAATTCTTCCTTCCCCTCCTCTCCTCAAAATCCCCGGGACTCCCTCTTCAATCAGTACACAGTATTTGCATTTAAAGGGTTTATTCAATAAACAGAACAGGGTGATACACATACGGCCAGTGTCGGCACAAAACACAAGTTAAACTACCCTACTGACCTAACGAGGATTTCTCCCTCTCTCTATGCGTTTAAATGAAGTTACAAACGGTTCAAAGCACACGGTGGGGGGGAGGAAGCGAGTTGGTACTCACATAGCCAGATGCGTGGTCTGCCATCTTTTCTGGATTCCGTTCACAACACAATTGCAAACAATACATCGCGGAGTTAATATCGTAGAGCACAAACAGCGCAAATCGCGCGTAGCCAGTTGCTTGGCCGAGAGCTAGCGAAGGAATGGCGGCCGGCGGGCCGCCCGGCGCTTCGCGCCTGACGCGGGGTGGTCGCGCGGTGCGGGGAGAGGAAACGGTCGGCACGTGTAGTGGGGACGATTCACTTAACCTTCCGCTCGGGAGCCGATTCTGTTACGTAACAATCTTTTAAAATTTCTTTGCATCTGTCCTGCTTCTGGAATGTCCTTTCGGCCGGGAGCCAATTATCTGCCACCCTGCTATTCTCACGATGTGAGATTCTTTCTACAGAATGGGTTTTCGACATACTACGCTTTAGCCACTACTACTTATCACGGTATCAGTCATAATAATAACATAAAATTTGTACAGTGCAGTTTCGTACTATTTCATAAACAGAAAATGTTGATTATGTATTAATTTTTTTTATATAAATTTTACGTATATATCTTTTAAAATTTCTTTGCATCTGTCCTGCTTCTGG
Source organism: Limnephilus marmoratus (assembly GCA_917880885.1). Lineage (NCBI taxonomy): Eukaryota > Metazoa > Arthropoda > Insecta > Trichoptera > Limnephilidae > Limnephilus > Limnephilus marmoratus. The sequence goes on from OU862908.1 coordinate 65,262,309, forward strand.
AATGTCCTTTCGGCCGGGAGCCAATTATCTGCCACCCTGCTATTCTCACGATGTGAGATTCTTTCTACAGAATGGGTTTTCGACATACTACGCTTTAGCCACTACTACTTATCACGGTATCAGTCATAATAATAACATAAAATTTGTACAGTGCAGTTTCGTACTATTTCATAAACAGAAAATGTTGATTATGTATTAATTTTTTTTATATAAATTTTACGTATATATCTTTTAAAATTTCTTTGCATCTGTCCTGCTTCTGGAATGTCCTTTCGGCCGGGAGCCAATTATCTGCCACCCTGCTATTCTCACGATGTGAGATTCTTTCTACAGAATGGGTTTTCGACATACTACGCTTTAGCCACTACTACTTATCACGGTATCAACATCAACCTATTTCCCTAAGTAAGCCCTTTAAGCCAAACAGTCTTAGTTTCCGAATGTCCTTTTTATTCACAATATATTTTAGTATTTCGAATACCTTATTTTCATTCTAAACTAAACCTAATCCTTACATTTGCCAGGTTGAGTCCACCTTACTAATAGTAATAATAATCAGTGTCACTAATATGTATATAGTTCCCACTTAATCCTACGGCAACGAGTGCTTCAGATGATTAACTTCTTACTTGTGGTCCAATAATTATTAATACTCTTATTGGAATATAAATAAATATAAAAATCGATATTTTTCAATAAAAAAGTGATCCATTTAGATTTTAGATAATATAACGAACTGATTTCTCGACTACAACACCTACTAGACGGTAGTGTAGGGTTATTAGTTATAATATAATAGTGCCTAATGGCTTTCTAGATACTAGAGGTAGAGTATATCAAGCTTCTTAGAAATCAGCGCAATTCTTGCTTCAATAGAGCCTCGCGCACGAGCAGGTTACATTAACACATGGTACGTTACGGATGGCACATAGCTTATACGGTAGAGCGCTTCCTTTGAAAGAGATTTTCGAGGCATTCGAATGATATGGAATGCATTCATCCTTTTCCATATAGGTTTATTTGTGCTTCTTCGATTATCGGACCCCCGGGCGCTGCCCAGACGGCCGCTACGCCAATGGGTAGTTTTATTTGTTTATATTATATTTCCAAACACATTATTTATTCATTGAATTGTAACCTGCTGCTAGGCAATTCATCAAATAATGGAGAAATTAAACATACGAGCATTGCGGCACCTGCTTGTTGATATAATTATTTACGCTTTCTCATCTGATTACATAACCTCAAAATAGATATATTTATCAACGCATTGAATCATTGGATATTTATCTCCGGTTAGGGCCTCCGAGTTGCAGGGGTAAAGTTCTCGACTAGCAAGCGGGAGATCTCGGGCTCAAATCCCGGCGGCGTATTTCCAAAACCTATACCGGTTCAGTCGCATTACATTTTCAATATCAAAATTTAAATATTTAGAAATAAAATTATTAATTTCTAATATACACATTGGAAAAATTATCTTATCTAGATTTTAGAACAATTTTTGTTTTTGCAAAGTGATAAAAAATGATCAATATAGAGGTGTATTTACAATATATAGGAATAATATTTAAATTTAAATGTTTAGAAATAAAATTATTAATTTCTAATATACACATCAGAAAGATTATTTTATCTGGGATTTTGGAACAATTTTTGTTTTTGCAATGTGATAAAAAAATAACCAATATAGAGGTATATTTAAAATGTAAATTGTCGCTACCGCGACTGAACCGGAATGGATGTTGGAAATACGCATCCCGGCGTGAGTTAGGAAAATTTATCTGATTAATTTGTGTTATTTCACAATTTAGTCTTTTAAAAAATAATTTGTAGTATATTTACAACACTTCCAAGTGAAAGATACGCTCAGTATCTCCCTGGTGTTAGACCACAATTCAGAAGTGAATGGTTAACACCATTGAAATGCATACTACCATAACCAGATACTTTCCACTTCCCCACCCCCTTCCCTTCACGGCTACCATCAGCCTCACAACATAACCAATGGGGGATGCCATAGTCTCACTTACTCCCGACGATTGGGAGCAGTTGAAACTCTTAGGTATGCGGTATTGATATAAAAAAGGAATTAAAAAAAAATATATATATTCATTTTATTTTGTTTATTTAAATATTGTGACTATAGCATAATCATGTAAACGGCCACCAGGGCGTAGAAAAAATTAAAAATAAAATATTATAAAATGGATTCCAAATGGTTGAGTTAAATTCTAACTGGTTTCTAATAAGGGTTTTACATAATATTATAAAATTTTTGAAGTTCAATATGAAACCCAATAAGATAATAAATTAAATATCTTTTATGTACGTAACAAAAAGATTTATAATGCTTAGTTTGCCCCAAAAAATTATGAAACCAGCACGTTCACAAATTGAGTTAGAATAGAAGGGGGAGAAATCATGGGCGGGCTCGTTAGTAAAAACATTAACAAGATCAGATACAGGATAAGAATAAGATAAGAAAATTAAACAGAAAGGTTAAAAAATGTTAAACTCTGACTATTCTCGGAGGTAGATGTTGGACATAAACAACCCACGTAGATTTGCTACTGTTAGTAGGTAATACGAGAAGGTAAAATAGAAAAATTATGTCCTTACTAGGGCAACTCGTTAGGCCATTATTTATAAACAACTTTATTTATAATTAATTGTAATGTTCTTCAGTACCTACCAGTGATTGGGATTACCTGATGTATGTTCGTGAATTTTCAATCGTTTCGTGGTTCGGCGAGATCTCAAGCCTTGTTTATTTATGTTATTGAGAGTTTTACAATGAATATTTAACTGATGCTCTTTGTAATTCTAAAGCATTCAAACTTGGCACTAAAGCTGCCTATCGGATATCATCGGCTATTTCCGTAACCGTTCGGCTATTTCCGTATATCGGGTACGACACGAACGGTGATAGCTGACACTCTCCTAAAGTACAACTTTACTGACATCTTTTAAGACACCTCAAAACGTCATATAACTATCAATACTAGCGACGTCTGTTTAAGGAAATTGAAACTACATACACATTGCGTTACACTAATTATATTAAAAAAAACTCGTCAATGACAGTGAAAATTAGTGACCGACCAAAGGTTCGGTTTCGGTTTCGGTTTCGGAAAAAATCTAGTTTCGGCATCAGTTGCCGAAAATCTGCCGAACCTTCGGCCGCACCGAAACTCTGTGTTCCTGAATTATCGCGCGTCGTTCGGCTGACTTCGGATGAGTTCTTGGCTCGTATGTAATGTTAGTGTTCATTATATTATTGACAAATTTTAGTTCCAAGAAGTAGTTAACATGTTCGTTAATTTTTATAATTTTTGTTTGTTTTATAGCAGTTATATAAAATACAAACTTTTTATCACATATTTCAATTTTTTTTTCATTTAATACGTGTTGACTGTCTGTATACGTGTAAAAAAAGGCCAAATTTCAGTAAACAATAGGTTTTTAACATGTCCAAAAATGTTTCGGTTTCGGCCGAAACTGAGACAGGTACCGAAGATTCGGTTTCGGATTTTGTTTCGGTTGAAATTCCTGTTTCGGTCGTACACTAGTGAAAATAAGGTAATAGAATTTTGTTTTTGTTATTTAAAATATTAAAGTTCCTGCTACGTTCTTCGAGTTGTTATTTTACCCTTATTCTTCGTCGTTCTGTTTATTCTCATACTGCCCAAAGAAAACTAAATTCGCTACTTTACTTAATGCACTTTTCTTAACCGTAGATATTCTATGAAAATGTTATGCCCCATGTTGCCATCTCTAACGCGTTCATTTGCATTCCTCACACAACTCCAATATTTTAATGGGACAAATAAAGTTGAGGGATGTGTCATCGTGGTACTTTTACTTAGTACTTTTACCAATCGAACATCTTAAATTAAGTTGTGACCGCTTAAAATAAGTCCATTTCATTTTTCAAAAAAACCTCTTTCATCATATGCCAAAAACCACTATAGCATGAAACAACCCCATCATTAATCTCTGCGAACAAACAAAGCAACTGTCACGACTATCTCCAAATACCTATATAACAAACAGGGGCATGCATGCACTGCCTACCCCACTGTTCTCGCGTTACAAGATGTTAAAGATACACAAATAAATCTACACTTTCAAAAATTCGCGCCAAGTTTTATCTAGGAATAGCAGTGCCGCGCGCCCCACTGACCGCCCTTAAAGCGTGTCAAAAGCATGAACTAAATATGCCTAATTGCCGTCCACATCAGAGTAGATTAGATTATTCAATGTTTACTTACAAAATACATACCTACCCTACGTGTATGCTGGGTACTGGGTTCACATTCAATTTCAAGTATGACTATGATTTATTATTTTTGTTGGTGTCTGGGCACAATTTCTGAACCAATTCAATGGCAATCAGTGACATCTGTTAATTAGTACTACTGATAATATTTTGATTACCTTGACATTTTTCCATGCATGTTTAAGGTAAGAAAAAACAAAGAAATTCGTCTTCAAAAAAACATCTTTGTTTTTTCATAATAATATAATAACTTTTAAAACGCTACTAAAAAACATGATATGTCTGAAAATCAAATAGAGCGGTTAAGAAATAATCCAGCCAGCATTCGAACACTTGTTTTAATTTTATTTCAATAATTAATTCGGTGTTTTTCTTACTCTACCCTGATCAAAACCTTTGTACAAAACATACGTATATATTTTATGGTCAATCCTTGAACCTCCGGCGCTCCTAGGTTCTGACTTGAAGAAGTTTGCCCGAAGGCTTTGGTCAAACCTAGGATAAACCAGTCATTCCGCAAAGAGACTGCATATCGACCTTTGACTATGACATATATATAAATATATATGTCGCATTGGGATTTTTCCTGAAGTTTTCTCTCTGGGCATTTTCAACATCTATTTATATAAACAAGAGTGGCGAAGTCGATTTCATTCGTATACAAAACTATATTTTTATTTCCGCACTGAAATAAAGATGAAGTTTTTCACACTTGACTTACAAAACAAGAGGAAGGTCATTGTACGCCTGAAATTAAAAAAAAACATCCCAACCCTATTTTCCTACCCCTAAAACGATTTGTTACTTCTTGGTGAAATTTTACGCACTTGACGTTTAAAATAAGAAGAATAATTTGGGAGGCGGGTATGGGTACCGCCGCCCCGGGAACCGTTTATTGGATAACCAACACCTCTGCCAGAGGTCACCCCGAGTGACTTAGCAGGGGTGCCCGGGTTCATGGGGTGAGGTGTGTCCGGGTCTTGGCGGCGGATGCGTCTGCCCACCAGCGGCAGGCCGGATCGGGAGAGAATGGTTGAGGGAGGCCCTTTGACTTCTCCAACTGTACCCTCTCGAAACATCGGTTTGCACCGCAGTGGGTGAGATGGATTAATGCTTCCTTCACTCCTGGACATACTGACTCCAGATTCCTACCCACCCCTTATACCCTTTTCCTTCGCAGAACTTCTTCTCCTTCCTTTCCTGAAAAGACCCTCCACACAGCATCCCCAAAGATGACATAGGCCCTGAGGGGAATTATTTTCCTCAGGGCCTCCTGTGTAAAGCTAATGTAAAAAAAAAGAAGAAAATTTCTGTCCAGATTTAAATTTTAAAAAAATCGAGAACTTCAGTTAGTATTGTATAAAATTAAGACCTAAACACAACTTGGAGTTTAGGATCAAAATCACGGTTCTCTTGAGTTTGTACTTGTTCATCCTTGTTGTAAAACTAAAAATAATCTATGATAAATATACGTGATCGTTATTATAAATCAATTAATCAAGTGTGGCAGGTTTCTATAAGAGATTTGGCAGGAAATAAAGTTTTTCTGAACTCCCAAACATACTGGCGGATTAATCTGATTCATTACCCACGGTATTATGATTTCATGGAGACTGCAATTCTGAACACCTTAACAACAAAAAAATTATAATGTCTTCTTCTGCCTTCCGGGGTTTAACTTCGGATAATAGCCGTTCGCAAATGTTCCAATTTTTGCAGATCTTTCACCCATTCGAAGCAGGCAGTAGTCTATCGTCAGTGCATCTCTTCTGTGGGGCGATCTCTGTTCTCATTTTCCTAATCTAGAACGTCACGGGATGATGTCGATTTTTTCATTTTGTGTTGTCGTTGCCATCCCTGTTGATGAATTTAACAAAAATAACTTTACCGATGTCATAAGGAACAGAGATAAATATACGATACGATGTAAATGTACCACCCCAACCAGGAGCACTCCTGTCTCGGTTCGACTTGTATACTATACTAACTTAATCGACAGGTATTTTAACATGGCAACCTAATAAGCCAATGTTGGAATTTAGGGTGGGTAGGAATAAAGGAATTAATTGAACATCGTTTGTTTTTTTTTTCTTAATGTTTCATTTTTCTGTCCTCTTTTTATCTCCTCTTGGCTCTTCCCGATTATTTTTGTGTCTTCTTGGCTCTCCTTGGTTCTTTTTGAGTCTTCTGAACTCTTATTGGATATTCTTGCCTCACCTTCGCTCTTTTTGCAGCTTCTCGCCCCCTTTGTCTATTTTGCCTCTTTTTATCTCTTCGTGGTTATTATTGACTTTTCTTTGGTGTTTTGGACTCTTCTTGTCTCTTAATGGTTCTTGGAAAAAAAACAAATATATCGTCCATCAAACACTTATATTATTATTGCTGATGTATAGGTATATATAAAAGATTTAAATGTCCGGGTTAAATTTTCCCCCCAAAAAAAAAAAAAAAAAAGAATGATAAACTAAACCCTTTCATACACTTCCCCAAATGATCATCTAGTGAATCCACGTTATGCAATTGCACTATATAAGTATTATAAATACAAAACAATACAAGAACAACATGTCAACCTACTAGAGACCAAATGGGAATATAATTCACCGACTCCAGATATTTTCATATCAGAGGGTTCGGCTCTGTGGCATTTCTAATTGAACCTATAAATCCTACTGATCCCTCAATATAAATATTTAAAAAATCTTTTGTAATCCTACATGTATTTAAAATTACTGCTTTTTGCATTTTTATATACAAATTCTTTGACAAATCTAATATGCTTAAATTTTGAATCATCATCATTATTATTTTTATTATTAGTTACTTATTATTAGTAACTTGTAATTAATTGTTTTGAAATAACCCAGATGAAGTAAGCATGGCTTACGAAACATGTCGGTTTCTTTAACAATAAACAATTAAGTAATCTATATTTTTTTAATTAAAATGGATCCACAAAATAAGTTTGCTGTGCTTGAAGAAGTGAAACAGATCTCATTGCGTTGTTTTTAATATTATCCATGCTAATGAACAATTGTATCTGGCCTGCGTGTGGTGAACTCTCATAAAAAAATCAAGAAAATTAGATTTATTTATTTATACTGGGTTTCTTGCTTACGTGAGAATAACCAGTTATAAAAACTTAATTTAAAAAAAAAATCTACTTAGATATATGATTGCAATCTTTAGAGCGCAGGCAGGAGGTGGGAATGCTATCCTTGTTCTTCCGGTATTACAATGATGCTCCGAGAAACTAGCATCATTGATCCCTTCGGCACCGGTGCATAGTCGGGAAACACGCCAAACGCGTGCCCAAATTTGTAAACGATTGACATTTGTTACATGAGAACGGGTCATTTCTTCGACTCGTTCGTGTGTTCAACAGCTCGGCTGTGGAATGATTTGCCGGCCTCTGTGTTTCCTTCTTCCTACAGCATGGGTCTCTTCAATGTTCATTCCTTCCTCTCCTCAAAAAGACCCTTCACACAGCACCCCAGATGACATAGGCTCTGAGGGAAATTGTTTTCCTCAGGGCCTCCTGTGTGGAGTTAATGTAAAAAAAATAATAATTAACTTGCAAACTGCTAAATAAAAATTCAAAAACGTTTTAATTTTTAATTCTTGCTAAATATTTCAGAAATGTTTGGAAGCAATTCACAATTTTTATGTTCTTTCACAAATCCTTCTGATCGAGTGCTCAAACATTTAGGTACGTGCTTACATATATTATTGGAAAGAACAAATTAAGGAAGCCTTCCAGTTTTCACATTGGTTTCAAACAAGAATCTTTGTAGCTTAATGAAGCAAAAGTCTTAATCCACTGTTGTTGGAAGAAGATTTCGTCGCAAGGAAACAATTAATATGTGTAAAAATAATTTCGTCGAATTTTCTTTACTTATCGGAAGTCGTTATTAAACCTTATTGATAAAAGCCGTGATAACGGCAGGGACCGAATTACTTTATTTCACTATTCGATTATTTCAAAATGTTTAATTATCATTGAACGCTGAATATCTGATTCTCCAGACAGTAAAATCTCTATCTCAGATAATATTTCTCATTTTGGGAGGAGGGTATTGGTTCCGCTACCCCAGGAACCAATAACTGAATTAAGTTTATTTAATTAATAAATAAATTAATTAATAAATAAATTATTAATAAATAAATAAATTAAGTAACTAATTAATTTATTTATTTAAATTAATAAATTACTTCGTTTTTACCACTTTTATTGTTTACAAAACTGACATGTTTCGTCAGCAAAGCTGACTTCTTCAGGGTTTTGACAGAACTAATTTTAAAAATAGACATATATAGGTAATAGAGAAAAATAATCGACATAAACAATAATAAAATTAGAAAGAAAATAATGTTTAAGGGACGAGGGGCAATATAGAACAATTAAAAATTTTAAAAGGGGAATAGATTTAATAATGGGTCATTTAAAATCAATTTTTGCAACACACCGCAACGATGTCCGAAACGTTGGCTAAAGAAGGAGGTAGCGCAACACGGCATAACACCCCAAAAACAAATAACGAAAACATATTAGGGCATTTGCGACATGACACCCCAGTAACTGCCGCTGGTGCAGAGAAACCGTTTGCTTCCGACTTCAGTACAAAGAAACCAGGCCCAAGGGAGACACGCTGGCTGCTGCGGCTGTCAGGATCACAGACACTATGTCGTTTTGGAACGTAACGTTAACTTTTAATTTAGTTTATTCAGGTTACTGATTTAACTTATAGATATTGATTAGTTTTTGTATTTAGCTATAAAACGCAATGGCGCCCTCATTCTTATTTTTAATCATGCACGCTTACAAATAACTTCCTTGTAACATTTTTGAGCGACGAGATTTCATCTTGGAGAATCTCGTACGCGGCCCTAGATTTTATTAAACTTAGAGTCTTCGTCATACTTATGTTATTACTTGTACCTCAAAGTAAACTCAATAAACCATATTTTATATATTTTAACATCCGTCTTTTATTGAGAGTGATTTGATATTTTACATGCTCTACCTTTATAGTTCTCGGCAGCTAGCCACTTTGATTAATTTATTATTATTTAAAATTATCAACGGATATTTGGATAGTCCTGAACTTGTGAACATGATAAATTATCAAGTACCTAACAATTACAACACCAGACTCCATGCTCCATTTAACGTAGTTGCTTCTCGCACTAATTTTATGTTTAACTCTTGTCTTCAGAGATTGCATCGTGTGGGGAATGAAACATGCTCTATCGATATATTTTTTTATAAAAACATCGCTTCCTTCAAAAAGCGTATATGTATGCAGAGGCAAAAATCCTTAAATGTTTCAGATTGTTAAAAGTAACAAATTCAATACCCATTGCTCTGTAACTACTTTCATAGTATCTATTTACTTCTTTATACATATATGTAATTGCTGTATACCTTTTATTTTATTTTTTTAAATGTTTCACATTGTTAACAGTAACAAACTTAATACCCACTGCTCTGTAACTACATTCATGATAACTACATTCATAGTACCTACTTACTTATTTACATATGTAATTACTGTGTACCTTTTCTTTTTTTTTCTCTTTTTCATAATGATAACAAACATACGTACATTTATGATAGCAAAAAAATAATAATTAAAAAAATTAATAAATAAAAATAATTAATTACAAGAAAATTACCTACTGTTATATTAATCGTTAAAAATGTTTTACACCACTGCAATACCGGCATGCTTCGAGTATATTTGGAATCACATTTTGTGTGATATTGTGACAATAATTATTGAATATAATGTAGCGTGAGCCCAAATACGAATCCGCTGGTTGAACTCCTTTGTAAACAATTACTCGAATATTGATACCTACTTATGTTAAGCCTACTTATATCTTTCTAGCTCTGTTTATTATTTTATGTACTATATACTAATGATACTGCATACTTGTTATAATGCTCCTGTACAATTTATTTTATATGTAAAAGCCATCAAGGCGTAAACAAACAAACAAACAAATAAACAAATTAAATATTAAACATGATTAACACAGATACATTAAACACATAATCATCATTGTTACAAGTTGAAGGTGGCGGGAAGGGGAAGGAAAAGTGAGAGAGGAAGGTGGGGAAGTACCTGGCTTTTCAAATCTGGTCACACGGCTAAATTTCTAGCAATTCTCAGTTGTTGTCTTACACTAAGGCTATACTGAGAGCATCTTCCACTCTGGAACTGCCGCAAATATACTGTACACGAGAATTATTTTTAATGAATAAATCGTGAAATAATAGAAATTATTTATAATGTATTATAATAGTCTTCGATTTAGTTCCTACATTAAAATGGGCTCTTCGGGTCACATGGTCACGCTGCCGAATTTAGCCGAAGGTGACCGAAGGTAAATGTACGGAATCATTAGAGTTCAGCAGCTCCGCAGATCAAAAGTAGCTTTCAGCCTGGAAAGAACTTTTGTCCTCAGAAGTATTATTATATTTTACGATACGTCAATAAACAGTCACTGTGTTATAAGAACCTATCCTAAGTCTCTTCAATAAGCTTCCGAGAGTTACTGGAGAATACAGATTATTAAATTGCGAATGTACCTGGAGAGAACATAGGGAATAGAAACATTAAATTAATCAAATAAAATGTATTTGCGTACGCCGGGATTTGAACCCACGACCTGCGGATAGTTAATAGCCTTATCCCTCAACCACGGAGGCCGTCACCTATTGAATTAAAATAAAGAAAAAGAAATAAAAATAAAAATGAAATAACAAAAAATCATTACGACGGATTTCGGAAGTCAGCCACGACTAGAGATCAGAGGATGAATGATCGCTCGATCCCTGGGATGCTGCATGATAAAGAGTGACTACCCAGGATTTAGAAAATATCTTTATAAAAACTGATAATGAATTCATTCAACTGACTTTCGATAACTGATTATAGTACACATAAAAAACTTTGGGTGGACGTGGAACTATTTTCTTGTACATTGTCTATTATATTATATTACATCCAGCACTACATTAATCCACCTTCGTAAAATGTAATACGTAGGTACAAATGTTGATCAATTTAAATTACTCCGAGATTCGACACCGCGACTTCCGGATTGCAAGTCGAAAGCATTACCTCTCGAACACGGAGTGATCTATAAATTCCAATAATAATATTCAACATTTTCATTATGTGAAATATGATTCGAAGAATTACGATCCTAAAAATAAGTCGTCCCGACAGGAATTTTTATACTATACTATAAAGATTATATTATATTATTTTTACGGTAAAAATATTAACGTATAAGTACGTAATTGTAATTAATGTTAAATATCTACCTCATCCTGAGCGAAATTTATTACCATAGTGTGCATTTCGTGAAATAAGTTTTTTTGCTTGTTTTAATAACTGGTAAAAGCTATACAATTTCAAAGAAACATACTTTCGCGAATAGGCCACTTGCATTGAATTCATAACGACTTGGAAAAAATCGTGTGGATAGATTTTTTTTATTAAGATTACAAAAATGTTAGTAAAAATTTTGTGAAATGTACAGTTTTTTTTTTTTTATAAATAAATCGATTATTTGGGCTCCTGACGTCACTACATGAAAACGTCTTCGAAAATGTTCCTATTAATTTTGTAAAATTCCACACTGATTTATTTTTTTTATATGGCATCACTTTGATTTCAGGCGAATTTTTGAATTTGTTCACTAGATTTATTGTTTGTTCTCATTTGGTAAACATTTGGTGTTCTCAACTTATCATTTGGTTTGACTTTTTGACAGATGTTCTGAAGAGAACCCCGTACATATTAGAAGTCGGTACGTGTTTTAGAGGCATAATGGTTATGGTGCTGATTTTAATAAATTTACATTGGATTTAGTAATATATACATCAATAAGATGGATCAAGGAAAAAATATTTATGAGATGTAATATTTTTGGTATGCCTCGTTATTCTCATGTGCCATTCGTGTGGAAACGTTATTTTTTTTTAAATGATTTTCGGCTAATAATTATCGTTTTTCGCACCTATAAAATTATGTCCCGTCTTTCCGGTTTATAAAAAATGGTCTGATTTTTCGGATTGAAATTTTCAAAAAATCCCCAGTGTTTCAAAAATACGATTAAAAAAAAAACAGAATGTCTTAGAATATTTGTCTAAACCGGAATTTTTTTTTAATGTGATGCAAGTGGCCTATTGTCTGTAGGATTATGATAAAAGATATACTAGTATCCCCTGTCTCTTTCGATTTCTTACAAGAGATGTGAGAAGGTAGATTTTTATAAGTGACTTTTTGAACGATCGTCAGTGACGTGCATGCGATCTCTCCCTGGGTCTATTTAAAATACTTCTACGCAATTCTAACATTATTCTTCAACAGATACCAGTTGCTGACCCTGTAGGTTTTCAAGTTCGCTTAATAATACGTAATTGAATTTGTAAGCCAACTTCGGTCTGGAAAACCCGAGAGTAATTGATTTACCTGCTTGACTCTGTACAGATGAGAGCAGTTCGTCTGAAAACCTATTGTTAACAGATCAATCTATTATTTGCAGGCGAAACGAAGACTTACTGCGTGGGTAATCCAACAATTGCGTCCAAAACCAATTTTCAGAATTGCCAGTTACTCAGGATTGATGGTAGGTAACCAATTCATTAACCGTTGATATCGGCTGGTGTAAAGATATTCGATACTTCTTTATGACTCAATTATTTTTTACGGGTATTCATAACTCGTTAATTCGTTAATTATGAGTCGTTTAATTTTTAATCTGACAATACATAAATATTAGCAGCCTTACTAATAGCCGTTTTACATCATCTTTTTTTGCCCGATTCACGTATTTCCAAAACCTATACCAGTTCAGTCGCTTTACATTTTCAATATCAAAATTTAAATATTCAGAAATAAAATTATTAATTTAAAATATTCACATCAGAAAGATTATTTTATCTAGATTTTAGAACAATTTTTTTTGTAATGTGATAAAAAATAACCAATATAGAGATATATTTAAATTGTAAATTATCTGAATCGGTATAGGTTTTGGAAATACGCTATAGGGACCAAAGACAAAATTTTTCACCTTACACGGTCGCTATTTTTATCTCTGTTTTCATATCTACGATTTAGTTGGCATCGCTGCAAACAACGTGGTTCATGCGTTTTTTGCAGTGATGCCAACTGAAGATATGAAAATATCGATCGTGTAAAGCGAAAAAAATTGTCTTTGGTCTCTGTTCGGGAAACAGACTGCAAAAATATAATAGGCTCATTTATTGTACACACACCTTTCTGTTTCATGTTTCGTTTGGATTAACTGACTGTGAGTACCGAAGACCTATTTTATCTCAAACCTGTGGCATTTCATGTGTCTGTAAATTTGTTTGTTTTATCCGGTTCCAGTTCAAGATATTATCTTTTTATCCCACCAGAATTAGCATGATCGTAGTTCCTACTTGCGAGCTGTCAAATCGGAATAATCAATATTCGGCCCGAAAAAGTTTTAAAAAAGAATTGCCATCAAGTTTAAGTTAAACACCCTGTATTATTGTGTATATGAAAAGCTTTTTAATAAAAATAAAAAAAAAACTAAAATAAAACTAAAAATAAAATTAATGAAATTAAAAATAAAATTACAAAAATGAGGAAAAAACTTCCTTTTTCGATTGAGTAGTCAGACCCTTACGGGGAAAATGAAAAACATTTAAATATTCATTATTTTTGGTGATAGATGTAACGTCTGTTTAAGTTTAACCCTGTATGATATGTTTAAGATGGTGACATTTCTTCAACACAAATAGCCTTATTCCTAAAACGTGAAATATTTATGTTATGTAAACGTAAAATATAATATAAATATATTGGTTGATATTTAAGTACCTACCTACTTACAAATTTTACTATTTCAGAGGAAATTTTGGGTCTGATTAATTAAATAGGAAAATATTTCAAACATACTTTATTGGACGCGAGGTCTGCTGTTAAAAAGAAATAGCTTTTTTCCGTTCGTCGTAGATGTTGGAACATATGAAATTAACAAGAATCGATTACTCGTATCGTCCTACGAGCTTCTTTCAAAGTTCAAGGATACTTCGGATGCTTGTCATGTTGTGTGCTGTTCTGTGGGCTGACTGATTAATAACTCTTCTGTGGTATTATAATGGTAACTATGTAGGGCAGCGGTTGTCAACCTTTTTGAGCCTGCGTACCCCTTAATTCTTACTAAAATTTGTGTACGAATGTATCCCGTATCTTCTATCTATCTTGTGTACAAGTGAAATGAAAGACATGTTTCATTTGTAATTTTTAATACTCACATTATTACATGAATTTAACAATCAAGTCGTCAATCAATCAGTAGAAAAAAGTTTCTCATGTATCAGTAGTTAAAATAAAAGGCCGATTTCCTGTTACATCCTTTATAATCAATCATACAATGATAACAAACAGTAATTGTGACCCTTGAGCTTGCTTTTCAGAGCAAATTTTTACAAAGTTTGGCTCAATTTCACATAGATAGAGCTGTGTTCTAAAACCTACATTCGTGCCACTATGTTGCGTACCCCCCAATTTTTGCTTCGCGTACCCCACGGGGTTCGAGTACCACATGTTGAAAACCGCTGATGTAGGGGAACGCGGGGTGGAACGGGGTACCGGGGCAGTATGGGAAAGGGGTCCTACGGACGACAGAGACGCGTGACTTTCGCACACAATGTTACTGTATGGAGTTGCCGCTGTAATGGGCTGTTTTCAGGCGATTTTTCTGTTATGAATTTGAGTCTGGTATTTATTTATTTATTTATTTATTAACCAATACATATAATATATAATTAACAAATATATAATATTAGTGGTAACAATACCTCCCTAATCGAGAAATTCTCGTGTTTAGAGAGGGAGCACTGTCAGATTGACAGTACTATACATACTTAACAGTTGTTACAATTTGGATGTATGTAGAACTACTTTTTTATTCATAATGAATAATTAGTTGACATTTCTTTGTACATAATGGAAAATTTTTATACATAATGAAAATATAAGTTAGCATTTTTTTTTTGTACATAATGTGGATTTTCATACATAGAGAAAATATAAGTTGGCATTTTTTGTTCATAATGCAAATATAAGTTAGGTTCATTCACGTAAATGATAAAACAATATTGGACCTTGAACTGTCCCTTGAGGAATTCCAAATCTATGGCAATCTATGGATTTTTG